>CM076576.1:936924065-938221578 GCA_034641835.2 Pinus albicaulis
GGATGTCACGCCTCTAAAAAATTTTTTTTTTTTTTTTTTTTATTTATGGTACAAAATATTATATCCTCTTTAATCTCTAGTAGCTAGGGTACCCCTTCCAATCCTCTTTTGGAAATATTTCCCTAACTTTAATTCCAATTATAAATATATATATATATATATATATATATATATATATGTAAGTATGGTTCTACTCACAAAACTTATGTATGTACAACTCTTATCCCACTCGTTTAACTTCACATCATATAAGACTATTCTTTTACCATTTTATTTCCCCTTAAAATACGATGATTACTTCTACATTTAAATCCACATAGCATAAGGTGGATATATCGTCATTTTAAATTCATATAATATGATAATATTACATTTCCATTTAACCGCACAGAATCTAGGTCTTCCATACGGCCATTTAACTTTATCTACTATAAGAGATGTGTTATATAAAACTACCCTACCGGTCACGTTTTATGTGGGTATGTTCCCACTATACATATATATCAACGTGGAATCTTGCCACTGGTTTAAATTTCCATCATATCTATATTTGATGTAACCATTACTCTAATGTAAAGTCCCTCTTGCGTGATGGCTACTGTATAATTTTCTTATGTACCATTATCTGCATTTCCCAGACCTGGTACGTAGAGTATTAACGCGTTTTTTTGTGTTTATTGCAGAGTGCAGTTGGCCAGCAGGCCACGGCAGGGTTCTGCCTTTAATGGCATGAGTACTCGCCACGGCCGTCAATCAGTTTCGTGTGGGAACAATGATACCCGTTTTTCCCTCTAATGCATTGAAAGTTCGTCCGGTACAGGTCTGTGTTCAATTTATTTTGCATCGGGAAAATTTGATTTTATTTACCCCAGTACTAACGCTCGGTGAAACCGGCATGTGTCGCCAATAGTTGTGCGGCCCTGATGCGGTTCATTTCAGTAGAAACGGAGCGCCGAGTTTTAGCCAAAATTTCGCTGGCACCGTACTGAGAATTACAGTGGAAGAAAAATCGAGATGAAAGGGTACTGCTTAGCCCATCCGTCATGATTTCTAAAATCCCCTTCGGGATTTTCCTTATGCAACTCTCGACTATGCAGACTAGGGTTAGCGCCTCTACCCTACACGCTAAACCTGAAACCCGCCTCCGCGTGCACAGTTGTGTACTCGTGGAAAATAGACAGCGGTTTCCCCCTTTTTAACCTACGTTCTTGCCATTGTTACATCATTCCCGGGTTTAGTTCTTTTGTATCTCTCATTCATTTCTTTTCTCTCTAAGCCTTAGCTCTCTGTGTCGCCTGGCGGTTATGATAATGGAGACCGGGTCAGCACCGGCATTGCAGTAGCCTGATTAGTCGTGTAGCACAGGTGTGGCTCAACGCAGAAATGAAATTTTTGTTTACTTTGTTCATATTGTTTTTTTTTCTAATATTTCTCCCCTACGATATTATAACACGTTCTTTTCTTTTGTTGGTTGTTCTGTCACAGTTGCTACATTTTCCGCTACACGGTGAATGGAATCATGTTTGTATAAGAATAGATAAGAGACGTGGGGAAATTTTAGATGCCGCGCTCCTTCCCAACCTAACTCAGATCTGCTGTTCGTTTTGTTTGTTTTTATTAAATTTTCTGTTACTCCATTACCATGAAACCCTCATTTCACAGAAGTGATCAGGTGGGACATCTCGGCTAAGGGGCGAGAGGCATCCGGTTGAAATCGCTCCTCTGTCGGGGTCGCATCGTTAAAAGAGGTTAGGGTAAGTGATCTTACGCATCTTCTCATAATTACATTCCCTACCGTCCCAGCTTTGATATCGTTATCCTTTGTATTCAAATGGGATTCCAGTTTATATTGCATCGATAACCACTGTTATGAATTTAACCTGGTAGGATTTGACTGAACGTTTATATTAATCAAACAATTCGTACTTCCCACTTTAGGAACATAATGTGAAGTAAGGTATCTCTGTGAATAACACTTAAAATTCTGACTGCAACCAAAAAAATTCTATTCTAACTTCAACGTATTTACCACTGCTATGGATTTGATTATGATATATGCGCTACCCAATGTTTTTCTGTGTTATCACATGATCCATCGGACGGCAACTACTAACATAATCCAGTTTGGTTTTATAGGGCTGCAATTTTACATACTACAGGCAGCCACGGTTTTTGTTAAATCGGGAATTGGAGATTCGTGGCTTCCTTGCCATTTCCAAATTGCATGCAACAGAAATTTTATAGCTACACGTAATGGGTCATAGTTTTATGTTTCTGGCCAGATCTAGCCATCCTTACTACGTTAATCAAGTAAGAATAGTTTAATTGTTGCGCCGACATGGCTCCGCGTGGTTCCTCACCGGTTAAACTTACAGGCATCTTATGCACACGATTTACTTCCATATTTCATTAGGCTATGATAATTCTGTTCGCAGAGAATTAAAGGTTACGTATTGTTTCATTTGTTTTACTCTAATAATTTCAGTTCCCATTTCGTTTAATGCTACACAACAAACATAATGTGACAAGATTTTCAATGTTGGTTTGACCGATGAACATGTGTTGGAATAGAACTATTACATAACAGATTCGCTAATATCAATTAAATGGGTATAGATAAGCCCTAAAATGCCGTGGATGTTAATAGCTGTACAATCTGAGGGTATTGGATTGAAACGAGCCCACTGCATAAGAAATCAAATAGTCATTATGGTTTAACATAGTTTGACCGTGCGCCAAGTCGCATCGACATATGGTACATATATATATATTTTCCTCACTACAATATTCTTTTATAATCGTTGATTACAATGAGTCATTGGTTTAACTCACGGCTCTTGCATTTTTTTTTTTTTAATGCATATATATATATGTAGTGTTATTATTTTAGTTTGCGGCTCTTATATTCTCTTTTTCTTTTGATGTATACATATATGTATTCGATAGTGCTTGAATAGAGGACCTTAATTATAAATTAAGTCTTTTGCTATGATAATTGGTTCAAGGATTAAAGGTAGATTTAGAAATGCAATATATACACTTATAAATGTTATAAAAATCCTATAGAGTAGAGTTACTCTTTCTCTAGCACAAATTTCGAATTTCATATTCTAATGTCCTTACTTTTTCCCTTTTGGTTTTGTACCATGTAAACTTCAGTTCTATTACAATATTTTTCTAGCATACATATGAGCATATAATATCACATTTGTATCTACAGAAAACAAGATAATATTTAATTATCTATGGAGACTAAGTAACTTCAGATTTAAACCGACCTTGGTTTAGAGTTTCTGTGGTTTCTACTCTATGGATTTCTGGTCTACAACTAAACAGAATCTAGAAGGTGAATGCCTTAGGATGGACTCTGTTAAATGTAGTACTCAAATCAATCATACAAATTCCCTTAAATTTTATATGTAGCCAATTCATACCATAATACATCCAAATGAGTAAAAATTTCAGAAACATACCACTACTGCAATTGACCAACCTCCCAACCTTAGAGTCCTCTTTGTCTCCCAGAACTCACCCCCGAGCTGAGATCACCTCCATCACCGATCCCCCTCTGATCTACTTAGGAGCAGCTTATTTAAGCTCTTAATTCCCCAAAGCATGTTTCTAATTCTGCGTCCAGAATAGCAGGATGCTTTCTTTCCTATTTAGCCTAGGCTTCCCATTTTGGGACTCTTTAAAGCTGTTTTATGCTTTTCCTCAGCTTTTCCAGCTTTTCTTACCTCTTCCCAACTACTTTCCTCATCATTGGGGAAATTTATATTCCTCCTCAAATCTAAATTAATTTCTTTCAAGGATTTTTGAAAGATTGTGGGGATTTGTTGCCTTATCCACCTCATGGATTTGGCAAGTGATCTCTAATTCTCATCTTGGTCAAAATGCACCATCATTTTATTTATTTCCTCAAATTAATTATTCAAATACATTCACACCATACTTATCCTTTGGGGTCCACTCCCCTTAGGATTTAAAGTTCAAATGTCTAATTTTTCAAACTCAACACAGAAATTGGGGGTGTTACATATTCCCCCTCTGAAAATAAACACCGTCCTCGGTGTTGTTATTCAACTACTAGAGTTCATTTAAACAAAAATGGATATTTCTCCATCATTTCATCTTCCCTTTCCCAGGTAGCTTCTTCAGCAGTAAAGTGCTTCCACTGCACTTTTACTCTGGCCACTGTTCTATTTCTCAATTCAATTTCTTCCCGCTCCAATATTTGAAGCGGTTCGGGTAGAAACTCCCCTTCTGGTTCCACCTATACAACATTCCAATCAACTATGTGAGAAGCATCATGCACATATCTTTTTAATAATGAAACATGAAACACATTATGCACTCTAACATGGGGTGGTAAGGCCAGCTTGTAAGCCACTGGTCCCACTCTTTCTAAAATTTCAAAAGGCCCACAATATCTAGGAGCAAGTTTTGCACAACTTCCAGCATAAAGTGTGCTCTTTTTGGGTTTGATGCGCAAATACACATGATCCCCCACTTTGAATTCTCGGTGCACTCTTTTCTTATCAGCATAGCTTTTTTGGCGATCTTGTGCTGTCTTGATATTTCTTTGTATCTGTTTAACAATTCTCTCCATCTCTTGCAAAGCATCAGGTCCCAACATTAATTTATCTTCTGGTTGACTCCAGCTCAAAGGAGTACGACACTTCCTTCCATATAGTGCCTCAAACGGACTCATTTTAATAGAAGATTGGTAACTGTTATTATAGGCAAATTCAGCTAAATGCAGATACTCCTCCCACTTTGATGGTCTATCCATCACATACATTCTCAACATATCCTCCAAAATTTGATTCGTCCTTTCTGTTTGCCCGTCAGTTTGAGGGTGATAGGCAGTACTAAAATTCATCTTAGTACCCATCCCTCCAAACAATCCTTTCCAAAATGCTGCTGTAAACTTAGCATCTTGATCTGAAACAATTACTTTGGGAACTCCATGAAGCCTTACTATCTCCTTCAGGAAAACATTTGCTACTTGAGCTGTTCCGAAAGTAGATTTCACTGGTATAAAGTGGGAAGCTTTGGTTAAAGTGTCTACTACCACCATTACAGAATCATGTTGGTATTTGGTTTTAGGTAGTCCTGTTATAAAATCCTTGGAAACTGTGTCCCATTTCCATTCTGCAATTGGCAAAGGGTTTAAAAGACCTGCTGGATGCTGATGCTCAACCTTGACCAGTTGACATTCCATACACCTACTTAGATATTCTGCCACATCTCTCTTCATTCCTGGCCAGAACAGCTTCTTTTTCAAGGCTGTTAACATCTTCTGGTATCCTGGATGTCCTGCATAAGGCTGTTTGTGATATTCATCCAAAATTTCTCTTTTTAATGACTCTACATTAGGAATATACACCCTGTTTTTGTAACATAGTAGCCCTTTTTGATTTTGAGTAAAGTCAATTTTATCCCTTTTCTATAGTTTCATCAAGAGTGTTTCATAGTTTGGATCTTGGCTTGCTGCTTTTCTCACCAACTCTTCTATTTCAATCTGGCCACTACTCCCAATACTGTTTAAATTTTGACAAGCATTTCTACTTAAGGCATCAGCAACTTTATTTTCTTTCCCCTTGATATTTTTTATGTCCATATCAAATTCACTTAAAAAGGACAGCCATCTGGCTTGCCTTGCATTCAGGTCAGTTTGGGAAAAGAAATATTTAAGGCTAATATGATCAGTCATCAATGTGAACTTCTTCCCCAGAAGATAGTGCCTCCACATTTTTAAAGCATGGATAACAGCTGCAAATTCCAAATCATATGCACTATAATTTTGTTCATGCATTTTCAGTTTCCTAGATTCATATGCAATAACTAAATTTTCCTGCAACAGGACTCCTCCCAGCCCTTCTCTGCAAGCATCTGTACATACAACAAACTCTTTATCAGGATCAACAATTTTTAATATAGGGGCTGAAATAAGTTTTTGTTTTAACTGCTCGAAACTGTTTTGACATTTTTCAGTCCACACAAACTTGACACCCTTTCTTTGTAATGAAGTGATGGGATGTGCTATGGCAGAAAATATTTCCACAAATCTACGATAGTAGCCTGCTATCCCCATGAATGACCTTATTGCTGAAACATCAGTTGGGACTGGCCATTCTTTAATTGCTTTTATCTTTTCAGGGTCAACTGCAAGGCCTTTTTCAGAAATAATATGACCCAAATATTGAATCTTATCCTTGTAAAATTCACATTTACTGAACTTAGCATATAGCTTATTTTCTTTCAGAGTTTGTAACACTATCCGCAAATGTTCTTGATGTTCCTCTTTGTTTTTGGAGTAGACCAAAATATCATCTATGAACACCAGAACAAATTTATCCAAATACTTATTCAACACACTATTCATCAGGCACATAAAGGTGGCAGGGGCATTTGTCAGACCAAAAGGTAGGACTACAAATTCATAGTGTCCATACCTGGTTCGAAAGGCTGTTTTGCTGATGTCTTCTTCTTTGATTCTGAGCTGATGATAACCAGTTCTTAAGTCAATCTTTGAAAAGACTGAGGCCCCTCTCACTTGATCAAAAAGATCATCAATTCTAGGAAGTGGATATCTATTCTTAATGGTCAACTTGTTCAGTTGACGATAATCGATGCACATCCTAAAAGTTCCATCCTTCCTTTTAACAAATAAAAAAGGTGCTCCCCATGGAGACACACTTGGTCTAATGTAACCCTTATCCAGTAATTCTTGCAGCTGCATCTTCAGCTCCATAAGTTCTGGTGGACTCATTCGATAGGGGGCTCAAGAAACAGGTGTGGCTCCCGGCACCAGATCTATGGAAAAATCAATCTCTCTTTTGGGGGGAAGATGAGGAATCTCCTCTGGAAAAACTTCTTTAAATTTCATTACCACCGGTAACTCATTCAGCAGATTTTCTTCTGTTCTCTGTTCTACTTCTTCCACATGTACTGCATAAACTTGATATCCTTTTCTAGCTGTTCTTTTTAATTGTAAGGCTGATATTTGTCTTATTGAAATGGATTTTGGTTTTCCTTTTAGTGTAAAAGGTTTCCCTTCTTCATCCACACAATGCAGGGTTTTATCCCAGCAGTTCATCAGGGCTTTCTTCTTTTCCAGCCAATCCATTCCTATCAGCAAGTCATAGGATCCTAAAGGTAATATGTTCAAATTTACTTCTGTTGGAAAGCCATTTAATTGTATTGCTGTTTTGGGCAACTTATGTGTGACTTTTCTCTTAGTTCCAGTGGCCAGCTGTACCAACCATGACTGCTGAAACTTTTCAGGTTTAATTTTACATTTTTATACAATTCCAGGACTAATGTAACTCAAAGAAGCACCTGGATCAATCAAAACAGTAACAGGTAGGTCAGAAATCTTACCCTCCATTTTCACCATGGTTGCTTGATGTTCTGCTTGCCGATTTTCCAACGCTGCACTGATAGTTGGTATATTTCTCGCTATGTCATTTACTGTTGTTGCCTCCCGCTCTCTGCTGATCATATGAATATTTTGATGGGGGAAATCCCTCATCATATGGGGTTCTCCACAGCCCCAACACTTCAAAGGTTCCTTCATTCTGACTGTCCCTTCCTTTTTATTATTCCCTTCTACTTGTTTTGAAGCCACTTGGGACTGAGCAGTTTGGCTTTCTTTTGGTTTATTGAATTTTTTCCGCTGATGATCTCTGCCAAAATTTCTTAGATATGCTGGTTTTGATCTTTTCCCTTTGAACTCACCCTTGTTCAGCCAGCTCTTCCCTTGTTCAGCCTTACCTTTAAACTGCTGATAGCATAACCTTGCTTTTCTAACAGCTTCATCCATTGTCTTTGGGTTTTCAAACTCAATTTTCTCCTTGTACACAGTAGGTAAGAAATTCAAAAACCTTTGGACCTTTGCTTTTTCTTCCCTAATATAGGGGACATATCTCAGTAAATTGGTAAACTTAGTGACAAACTCATCGATAGTGAGCTGTCCTAGTCTAAGTTCATGGAATTCTTTAGCTTTATCATCATAATAACGTTCGTTCAAATAACGATTTTTGAACTTAGCCTGAAAATCTTCCCAAGTAACTGTCTTTTCATCAATGGCATGCACCATTTTTGTCTCTTCCCACCATAGTGTAGCTTTTCCTTGTAGCTGGTACACAGCTAATCTGGCCTTCAGATTGCTCTCATATTCATAAACTTGGAAATACTTGATCATGTTCAGCAACCAAGCCTCAGCATCTTCTTCCTTCTCCCCATCATAGGAGGGAGGTTTGATCTTTCAGAACTCCCCCTGCAATTCTCTTTTCTGTTTATGTTGATGTCTAGTAGCATCATCATCATCAGACTCATCCATCTTTCTCTTTCTAGAACCTTCTCCTTCCTGGCTGTTCCGGGAAGTTAGCTCTCTGATGAGCTTTTCCTGCTCCTTACTAGCTGATGACAACATGTCATTTTGGCTTCTTAGTTCCGCCAATTCTCGTTGCAGCCTGTGCAACATAGCCATTACCGGGGCATTGGGATCTGGAGTAGCAAACTCATCACGCAGATCCACATAAATTCCTCCCTCTTCAGCCATTTTAGCACCATTGTACACACTCATACATTTGATTAGTAAGACAAAAAAAAACAATCTCTACAATGTTCAATACATTCAGAATTTAGTGAGCACAATAACAACAACCCAGTTTTTGCACTTGGGCTCCGATACCATTCGTCACGCCTCCAAAAGTTTTATTTATTTTTCATTATATTTATGGTACAAAATATTATATCCTCTTTAATCTCTAGTAGCTAGGGTACCCCTTCCAATCCTCTTTTGGAAATCTTTCCCTTCTAACTTTAATTCCAATTATAAATCTATATATATATATATGTAAGTATTGTTCTACTCACAAAAATTATGTATGTACAACTCTTATCCCACTCGTTTTAACTTCACATCATATAAGACTATTCTTTTACCATTTTATTTCCCCTTAAAATAAGATGATTACGTCTACATTTAAATCCACATAGCGTAAGGTGGATATATCGTCATTTTAAATTCATATAATATGATATTATTACGTTTCCATTTAACCGCACAGAGTCTAGGTCTTCCATACGGCCATTTAACTTTATCTACTATAAGAGATGCGTTATATCAAACTACCCTACCGGTCACGTTTTATGTGGGTACGCTCCCACTATATATATATATCAACGTGGAATCTTGCCACTGGTTTAAATTTCCATCATATCTATATTTGATATAACTATTACTCTAAGGTAAAGTCCCTCTTGCGTGATGGCTACTGTATAATTTGCTTAAGCACCATTATCTGCGGTTTCCAGATCTGGTACGTAGAGTAGTAACGCGTTTTTTTGTGTTTATTGCAGAGTGCAGTTGGCCAGCAGGCCAGGACAGGGTTCTGCTTTTAATGGCATGAGTACTCGCCCCGGTCGTCAATCAGTTTCGTGTGGGAACAATGATACCCGTGTTTCCCTCTAATGCGTTGAAAGTTCGCAAGGTACCGGTCTGTGTCAAATTTCTTTTGCATCGGGAAAATTTGATTTTATTTACCCCAGTACTAACGCTCGGTGAAACCGGCATGTGTCGCCAATCGTTGTGCGGCCCTGATGCGGTTCATTTCAGCATAAATGGAGCGCCGAGTTTTAGCCGAAATTTCGCTGGCACCGTACTGAGAATTAGAGTGGAAGAAAAATCAAGATGAAAGGGTACTGCTTGACCCATCCGTCATGATTTATAAAATCCCCTTCGGGATTTTTTTATGCAACTCTCGGCTATGCAGACTAAGGTTAGCGCCTCCGCCCTACACGCTAAACCTGAAACCCGCCTCCGCGTGCACAGTTGTGTACTCGTGGAAAATAGACAGCGGTTTCCCCCTTTTTAACCTACGTTCTTGCCATTGTTACATCATCCCCGGGTTTAGTTCTTTTGTATCTCTCATTCATTTCTTTTCTCTCTAAGCTTCAGCTCTCTGTGTCGCCTGGCGGTTATGAAAATGGAGATCGGGTCAGCACCGGCATTGCGGTAGCCTGATTAGTCGTGTAGCACAGGTGTGGCTCGACACAGAAATGAAATTTTTGTTTACTTTGTTCGTATTGTTTTTTTTTTCTAATATTTCTTCCCTACGATATTATAACACGTTCTTTTCTTTTGTTGGTTGTTCTGTCACAGTTGCTACATTTTCCGCTACACGGTGAATGGAATCTTGTCTGTATGAGAATAGATAAGAGACGTGGGGCTATTTTAAATGCCGCGCTCCTTCCCAACCTAACTCAGATCTGCTGTTCGTTTTGTTTGTTTTTATTAAATTTTCTGTTACTCCATTACCATTAAACACCCATCTCACAGAAGTGATCAGGTGGGACATCTCGGCTAAGGTGCGAGAGGCATCCGGTTGAAATCGCTCCTCTGTCGGGGTCGCATCGTTAGAAGAGGTTAGGGTAAGTGATCTTACGCATATTCTCATAATTACATTCCCTACTGTCCTAGCTTTGATATCGTTATCCTTTGTATTCAAATGGGATTCCAGTTTATATTGCATCGATAACCACTATTATGACATTAACCTGGTAGGATTTGACCGAACGTTTATATTAACCAAACAATTCGTACTTCCCAATACAGGAACAGAATGTGAAGTAAGGTATTTCTATGAATAACCCTTGAAATTCTGACTGCAACCAAAAAAATTCTATTCTAACTTCAACGTATTTACCACTGCTATGGATTTGGTTATGATATATGCGCTACCCAATGTTTTTCTGTGTTATCACATGATCCGTCGGACGGCAACTAATAACATAATCCAGTTTGGTTTTATAGGGCTGCGATTTTACATACTACAGGCAGCCACGGTTTTTGTTAAATCGGGGACTGGAGATTTGTGGCTTCCTTGCCATTTCCAAATTGCATGCAACAGAAATTTTATAGCTACACGTAATGGGTCATAGTTTTATGTTTCTGGCCAGATCTAGCCATCCTTACTGCGTTAATCAAGTAAGAATAGTTTAATTGTTGCGCCGACATGGATATGCGTGGTTCCTCACCGGTTAAACTTACAGGCGTCTTATGCACACGATTAATTTCCATATTTCATTAGGCTATGATAATTCTGTTCGCAGAGAATTAAAGGTTACGTATTGTTTCATTTGTTTTACTCTAATAATTTCAGTTCCCATTTCATTTAATGCTACACAGCAAACATAATATGACAAGATTTTCAATGTTGGTTTGACCGGTGAACATGTGTTGGAATAGAACTATTACATAAAAGATTCGCTAATATCAATTAAATGGGTATAGATAAGCCCTAAAATGCCGTGGACGTTAATAGCTGTACAATCCGAGGGTATTGGATTGAAACGAGCCCACTGCATAAGAAATCGAATAGTCATTATGGTTTAACATAGTTTGACCGTGCGCCAAGTCGCATCGACATATGGTACATATATATATATTTTCCTCACTACAATATTCTTTTATAATCGTTGATTACAATGAGTCATTGGTTTAACTCACAACTCTTACATTTTATTTCTTTTATGCATATATATATATATATATATATATGTAGTGTTATTAATTTAGGTTGCGGCTCTTATATTCTCTTTTTCTTTTGATGTATACATATATGTATTCGATAGTGCTTGAATAGAGGACCTTAATTATAAATTAATTCTCTTGCTATGATACTTGGTTCAAGGATTAAAGGTAGATTTAGAAATGAAATATATACACTTATAAATGTTATAATAATCCTATAGAGTAGAGTTACCTTTTCTCTAGCACAAATTTTGAATTTCATATTCTAATGTCCTTACTTTTTCCCTTTTTGGTTTTGTACCATGTAAACTTCAGTTCTGTTACACTATTTTTCTAGCATACATATGAGCATATAATATCACATTTGTATCTACAGAAAACAAGATAATATTTAATTATCTATGGAGACTAAGTAACTTCAGATTTAAACCGACCTTGGTTTAGAGTTTCTGTGGTTTCTACTCTATGGATTTCTGGTCTACAACTAAACAGAATCTGGAAGGTGAATGCCTTAGGATGGACTCTGTTAAATGTAGTACTAAAATCAATCATACAAATTCCCTTAAATTTTATATGTATCCAATTCATACCATAATATATCAAAATGAACAAAAATTTCAGGAACATACCACTATTGCAAATGACCAACCTCCCAACCTTAGAGTCCTCTTTGTCTCCCAGAACTCACCCCCGAGCTGAGATCACCTCCATCACAGATCAACCCCTGATCTGCTTAGGAGCAGCTTATTTAAGCCTTTAATTCCCAAAGAGCTTAATTGCCATCTAATAGTACTTTCTTTCCGTTTAGCCTAGGCTTCCATTTGGGACCTCTTGTGTCATGATAGTTTTTCCGCTTTTTCCAGTTTTTTTACCTCTTCCTAACTATTTTCCTATCGCTGGGGAAATTAGATCTCCCTCAAATCTTTAGAGTTTCAATTTTCAAGGATTTTTTAAAGATTGTGGGGAAATATTTGCCTCATCCATCCTCATGGATTTAGCAAGTGATCTCATAAATCTCATTTTGGTCAATCTGCACCACATCATTTTATTCATTTCCTCAATTAAATATTTAATTACATTCACAAAATATTTATCCTTTGGGGTCCACTCCCCTTAGGATTTAAAGTTCAAATGTCTAACTTTTCAAACCAATACATGGGAATTAAAGTATATATATATATATATATATATATATATATGTATATATATATATATATATATATATTAAAAATAAAAACCCAATACTATTTTAATAAAATAACCAATGAAACTATTATTATAAACCAAAAGCAAGTAGATAAATAAACTCAATGGATTCATATTATAAAGTCAAAACATTAATAAACCCCAAGGGATTATTAATATTATAAACACAAGTTATTAATGTTTTAAATCTAAGATTTAATATTTAAATATATATATATATATATATATATTATAAGACTAGGATTAATATTATAAACTTATGATTAAAATTATAAACCCAAGGTATAAAATAAACCCAAAGATCATGTATATTATAAATCAAAAAAATTGACGTATTAATATTATAAAAAATTGGGATTGATGAACCTAAGGATTATTTATAAATAATAAATTTTTGGGATTATTAAAATTATAAACCCTTTTTGATTAACTTTTTAAAACTAGAGGGATTTTTAATATTATAAAACAAAACAATAAATAAACCTAAGGATTAATATTATAATCTGGGATTAATGTTCTAAGGATTACTTTAAGCTGTATAGACGAAATATTAAAATAATTAGATTACTTTTGCAAGTAACCAATAGAATTCAATTATAAATATTATAATGTGCGGGAATACATAAAACCAGGATTATACTATTATAAATCCAAGATAGACCGGGAGAAATATTATAAACCCTAAAATAAACATGGGTTGAATGTGGTTTACCATGGTTGATTTTCGTATTAGCTGATATTTCTCACAATGCTAAAAGCACCATCAAAGCAAATATGGTTGATTTTCATAGATGATGATAAATGATATTAGAACATGGTTGACCATGATTGACTATGGTCGATGATGGTTGAAAATGGAAAAATATTGTAGACAATTGTTTACCATTGTTGATTATGGGTTACGATCGTTCAAAATGGTTGATTTCCATATTGAGACAATATTTGTGACAATGTGACGTTAGAAAATCGTCGACCATTGTTCACCATGACTATAAATCCCACAGATTTATATTAAACTCAAGGATTAATATTACAAACCCTATGAATAATATAATACTCTAGTTATATGAACCCTTACATTAATAAACCCAAGATATTGATATTGTAAACCTAATGGAGTAATAAACCCAATGGGTTAATACGAAAATCCCAAGTGATTATAAACCCAAGCAAATAATATTAAAACTAAAGGATTAATATTATAAACCCAAAGTAAATAAACCCTAAGATAAATATTATAAACCCTCAAATAATCATGGTTAAGTATGGTTTACCATTGTTTATTTTCATATTGAGACAATCTTTGTCACAATGAGACGTTGGACCATGGTTGACCATGGTTAATTTTCATCTTGAGACAATATTTGTTACAATGTGACATTGGAAAATTCTTGACCATGATTTACCATGGTCTATGGCGATTGACAATGGCTTAAAATTGTTGACTATGGTTTAGCATTTTTTACGATGGTTGGTGATGGTTGACAATGGTTTATTTTCATATTGACACAATATTTGTCATAATGAGATGTTGAACCATGATTAATCAAGTTTGATCATGATTATAAACCCAAAGGATTTGTATCAAACCTAATCACTAATATTATAAACCCTATGAATAAACCCAATATTTACCATTGTTGATCATGGCTGACTATGGTTGACCATGGTTTATTCCATATTGAAACAATATTTGTCATAATATGACATCGGAAGATGGTTTACCATGATTATAAATACAAGGATTGTTATTAAATCCTATGAATAATATTACGCCCTATGTATATGAACCCTTATATTAATAAACCCAAGGGATTGATAATATAAGCCCAAGGGAATAATAAACTCATGGTGTTAATAATAAAATACGAAGGAATTATAAACCCAAGTGAATAATATTAAAAACAAAGGGATTAATATTATAAACCCGATGTAAATAAACCCTACGATAAATACTTTAAACCCTCACATAAATATTCTAAACCTTAGAATTATCATGGTTGACCATGGTTTATTTTTGTATTTAGAAAATATTTTTCACTATGAAATGTTGCATCATGTTTTATTTTGATATGCATGCAATATTTTGTCACAATGAAACGTTCGACCATGATTTATTTTCATATTGAGATCATATTTGACACAGTGTGACGTTGTACTATTGTTTACCATGATTATAAACCAAGGGGATTCATATTATAAACCAAAGAGATTAATACTAAAAACCTAATGGAATAATATTAAACCCAAGGATAAATATTATAAACCAAACGTATATAAACCGTGAGATAAATATTATAAATCTTAAAATAAACAGGGTTAATGAGGGTTTACCATGCTTGATTTTCATATTGAGACAAGATTTGCCACAATGTGATGTTGGACCATGGTAGACCATAGTTAATTTTTATATTGAGACAATATGTCTTATAATTTGACATTAGACCATGGTTGGCCATCATTAACCATGATTATAAACCGAAGGGATTTTAATTAAACCCTAGGATTAATATTATAAACACTATGAATAATATTGTACTATAGGAATACAAACCCTTATATTAAAAAGCCCAAGGAATTGATATTATAAACCCAACGGATTCTAAAACAATGATATTTTATAAACCCAAGAGATTAATATTAGACCAAAGCGATTAATATTATAAACCTAAGATATATAAACCCTAAAATAAATACTATAAACACTAAATTAAACATGGTTGGCTATGGTTGAATTTGGTTGACCATGGTTGACTATGGTTGGGAGTAATATTAAACCCATGGAATGAATATTATCAACCCAATTTAATGAATTAAATCCATGGGATTTATATTAAACTAAAAGATTAATAGTTTTACCCCTATTAATAATAGTAAATCCTAGGAATATGAACCCTTAGATCAATAAACCCAAGGGATTGATATTATAAATCCATGGGAATAATAAACCTAAGGGATCAATACTAAAAACCCAAGGGAGTAATTTTACACCCAAGGGATAAATATTATAAAAAAAAGGAATATAAACCCTAAGATAAATATTGTAACCCCTAAATTATTATGTTTAACCATGGTTGATTTTCATATTGCGACAATATTTGTCACAATGTGATGTTTCAACATGCTTGACGATGCTTGACCATGATTTATTTTCATATGAAGATAATATCTTGTCACAATGAAATTTTTAACCATGATTGATTTTCATTTTCAGAAAATCTTTGTCACAATGTGACGTTGGACCATTGGTAACCATGATTATAAACCAATGGAATCTATATTAGACCCAAGGAATAATATTAAAAACAATATGAATAATATTAATCCCTCGTAATAAGAAGCCTTATATTAATAAACCAAGTGTTCGATATTAGAAACCAAGGGGATTAATACTAAAAAAACAATGGATTATAAACCCAAGGGAATAATATCAAACCCTAGGGATAAATATAAACTCTAAGATAAATATTATTAACCCTTAAATAAACATGGATTAACATGGTTTACCATTCTTGATTTTCATATTGAGACAATATTTGGCACAATGCGACATTGGACCATGGTTGAAAATGGTAGACCATGGTTGACTTTTATATTGAGACAATCTTTATCACAATGTGACACAGGACCATGGTTGGCCATCGTTGAACATGATTATAAACTCAAGGGTTTTTTATTAAACCCTAGGATTAATATTATAAACCATATGAATAATATTATAACCTAGGAATACAAATGCTTAGATTAATAACTCCAACGGATTGATAATATAAACCAAAGGGAATATAAAACCAAGGGATTAATTCTAAAACCCATATATTTTATATAATCAAGAAAATAACATTAGACCCAAGCGATTAATATTATAAACCTAAGGTATATAAACCCTAAAATAAGCATGGATGACTAAAATAAAATGGTTGAATATAGCTCACTTTAGTTGACCTTGGTTGACAATGGTTGACTATGGTTGGGAGAAATGTTAAACCCAAGGGACGAAAATTGTATACCCAATTTAATTAATTAAATCCATGGGATTTATATTCAACCAAAGGATTAATATTCTGAGCCTTATGAATAACATTAAACCATAGGATTATGAACCCTTAGATTAATAAATCCAAGATATTTGTATTATAAATCCACGAGAATAATAAACCCAATGGATCAATACTAAAAACCCAAGGGGATAATATTACACCCAAAGGATAAATATTATAAACCCAAGGTATATAAATCCAAAGTTAAATATTGAAAACCCTAAAATTTCTATCGTTGACCATCTTTGATTTTCATATTGACACAATTTTTGTCACAATGTGATGTTGCAACATGGTTTACCATGGTTGACCATGATTTATTTTCATATGCAAACAACCTTTTGTCACAATGAAATGTTGAACCATGGTTGATTTTGATATTGAGAAAATATTTGTCACAATGTGATGTTGGACCATTATTGACCATGATTATAAACCAAGGGGAATTATATTTGACCCAAGGATTAATATTAATAACACTATGAATAATATTAAGCCCTAGGAATAAGAGCCCTTAGATTATTAAATCTAAGGAATTAATATCTGGAATGTTGGCTCGAGGGGGTCGTGACCCAGGTTCGGAGTTCAAGGTTTGCCAACAAACCCCTATACTACTGGCCCTTTCGGTAGTGACCTACTTGCGTAAGTCAAATTCTCACCCGAAGTAGTATGGGTGGGTGCTAGAACTAGGTTAACGAACCCTGAGAAAGGATAGGTAAGGCAAGCAGAGCTGCGTTCTACCTCGAGATGTCCAGATCTCCCTGAGCAGCACTTATGGGCCTCTTTTCGCATCCATGTGTGCAAGGTTAATTGTACTATGGTTCTCAATAATCATATAATTTCAAGATAGTAGCTTAAAATTGCATAAATAGAACAAAATAGATCTAGATGCAGTAAAACACTTACACAGAACCTTCGCAGCTGAATATAAAATATGCATAAGATAGTAATTACCAATGATTCGCATAAATAGCTCACATAGATTTAGTTCCAAAATAGCCTTTCGCATTCATTAATTCTTCAACTTCTATAACACTACCCTGCCTCTGGTAAAAACACAGAGAGAGAGGAATCGGATCTGCGACACAAATCAATAGGATTCCTTCCCCAAAAACCCAAACAAACTTACTAAACCACATTTTGCATCAATAACTCTTCATTGCCTCCTTTCAATTCAAAATGTTCCGCTATTTATAACAATCTAGCCTAATCTTTCCTACGATTTGCAAATCGTGGTTTTCAAACCCCAAGTTTACCCTTTGACCCATTACAATGCTTTCGAGGCTTTGAACCATCCCAAAACCCCTGTGCTAGACTAAATATAATAAAAAATATACAACATCGGGCCAGTTTTGCAGCTTGTAGGAGACCCTATTCTAACAATCCCCCAACACAACCTTGTTACTCTTCCTGAGTCACTGGAATGGTGTGGTCTCTATTTGCACACCAAAGGTATTGAAGGCGACGATGAGAGGAGGTAACACATCCTAACTTTGGGTAGCAGCACTTAATGTGATATTGACAAGCTTCAGGGAGGCAAGGCCTTCAAGAGCCATGGTAACTGGCTCCAAAATTTGGTTGAGGTGCACAATGGCATCATGAGCACCCTGCGATATCTAGAAGGCGGTATCTCAGCATGGCTTCAAGCGCTTTCTGATGACATGCTTGGCATGTCGGAGATCCACAATCGTGTCTATGAAGGTGTTGCTGGTTTTCAAGAGGTCTAGATGCTACATAGGGACAAGGGAGGGCAAGGTAGCTTTGATCTGATCGAAAGCAGCTTCCTTCTATCGTAAGTCTTCCTTGACATGTTGAAGCATCAGGTTGAATTTGACCATTGTCCAGAGCTTCATGTCCGCCTCGAACAACTAAGTGCCCAAAGTAAGTTGTCCCATAATAATATACGTTTCTTATGTGATCAACGCAGCCCATTGTGCCCGTACTTCCGGGGGTATGGTAGGCTATGCTTGGGCCTGACACTCGGTGAATTGGTGGGCCATTCATGTCTTGAGGGTCTGGACTTAAGTTTGGGATGCCGTGACTACTCCAGCCAAGCCTTCGACAGTAGCCTGGGACTAAGCTGACGCCGGCATTTCATCAGGGAGCACTGTGTCAGGCTTGTGACCCACTGTTCCGAGCTACTGCTATGCAGTACGATCACAATGATGGATCTCTTACAACACAACTATGTGTAAATCTTGTAACGCCTCATAGGGAAACTACACCAAGTCTACTTGTAGTTCCACAACTATCGAGGCGTGGTCACCAACCACGATAGTGCGATGTAGCAAAAAAATATGTCTTTCGCTGGTAGGTATTCTGGAACTACGGAGAAGTCACAGCGTATCCCTATATCGCTTCGTCCCTCGGGGGTGATGGAGTATCCCTGTTAGTTGTCCCATTCATGCGTAGTACTAGTTGCAACTCGACTGCACCAGTTCTGATAGTGTACTATCGAAATTGCGTATCAACCTTCGTGGCATCTTTTGAGGCCGTCCGTCTGGGGCATGCGATCATTCTAGGGTTGTAAAGGTTGAGAAGTCTTGTCATGTAGCTTTGGCGCCCTTTTTCACAGGGTTTAAAGTCAATTTTCCCTGCAGGGAGCCAGAGGACAATCATCTTATCAATCTTGACATTCCTAGACCCTCTCAGCACAATTTATGCAGGCACTGAACTGGTAGGTGCCAAAGCGTTTGGTAGGTTAGGGTCTGCCATAGCAACAAAAGGACAGGCTTCCCAAAGTGGAAAGTCGCAGAAAATTCTAAAGATGCAGACAAGAAAGCACGAGAATAATAGAGGTAGAGTACAACAACATTATGGAAACCTGAGCAGAGTTATCTTTTTGTCCTTATATTGTCTGGGGTTATCCAACAGTAGAGTAAATCTAACCTGAAACGTACCATCAATCAACCAGTATCAACTCACCATAAATTGCCGCATTGATTTCCATTTCCCTATTTTTTGTAACGGTAAGGTTCCCTTTTCACAAAAGTGTAGTGGTCTAACAGTCATTATTCGTACCTGAGGGATTTCCCATGGATTTACAGATTTTGGATGATGCCTGCATGCTGCTAGCTAACCCTGAATTAAAGCTGATGCCAGGTGTTTTTTAATGCGGTCCAGGTACCTCTCCAGCAACCTGGCCATCGTACGCATCCCACCCAGTGCCGTGGTTGGGATAGTGCAGGGATCAGTCTTCCCTTCTATCAGGCTAAGGCTCCAGTATTCAACCGTGTGTGGTAGTGGCATACCCCTTGATCCAAGTGCGATGAACAGGTGTGATATTCCCTTAGTTGAGGTGGTCGTGTGCTGTAGAGCTCTGTCGAGTGCCTCTGTGCCATCTTCCACCCTAAATGTCTGCAGTAACTCCTCCCATAAATTCTCCTAATGGCGTGTGCACTGATGTTGCTCTGCATCGAGATACCATGTAGTGGGACGTAGTTCTAGGTCATGGATAACCAGGTGAACCCATTCGTTTGGGATCGTTTCACCCCATTGCATTTCCCATGCAAGAAAATACCTGTGTGTGCCTTCTGACCCAAGGAAATTATGGATTTGTCTTCTAGCTAGGGCTCCAAATTGCTGGGTCATCTTATCCTGACATTCCTCCCAATTTCGGAATACCGTCCCATGTGTATCCCACCAATGCGTAGGTGCTCTGCGCAAGGCTAGCGAAAGGGCCCCTATCCTGCATTCCTTGGGAAATTTTGCTTTGAATGCGCATAAAAATTCCTTAATGTCACCCGAGTCCCCAAGGTAGGGCATGTCTCTTACCTCAGCAGACATGCAGTGGAAGTTCCTTGTGACCCGAAGACATCATAGCATTAAAACATCATGCAACTGACCTTGCCAATTCTCTAGTTCCCCATCGGAGTCGGAAAAGAATCACTGTCTTTTTCCTAGTAGAGAACTCCCTCCGTCATGGGGTTAATCCAGTCTTCGTCCTACATAGTCAACTTGTAAATGTGATCTACTTCCTCCTCATCGCGTGCTGGCTCTGTATACTGCACACCTTCCGCGGGATCCATTGGTACTATTACGCGTGTACCGTTATTTTCAAACACCATCCTGCACTTTTTGAGATTGATGACACCCTCCATATCTATAGCCCAGTCCAATCCTAGGAGTGCAGGGTAGGGATCTACATCTTCCACGATTTAGATTACCTCGAAGTCAGCTTGGACCTTTACTCCTGCGATTTCTACCATGAATTTTGGCAGCCTTCCTAGAGGAATGATCTTCTGGTGATTTTCCATGCATAACTGGATGGTGGGCCATTCCAATTTAGGTTCTCCCATTCGCGGCCACGTTTTCTTAGGTAACACGTTTGCATCTGATCCGAGGTCAAAAATAACTTGATCCATCTCATAGTCACCAATCTGCACAGTCAGCCACATTTCCCTACCAGCGTGTTTTCTATACATGTATAGTTTGTGTACATCCCTGGTCCTGGAGGTCAGATTGGGCTGTGCTGTACAGCTATTCATTAATGCCTGAAATTTTTCTGCAGCCTTTGGTTTACGCAACATCTTCAGACATGCCTACAGAAAGGGCTCAACCCCCTCATCTGTCTTGGGGTGTGTTGGTACCTGCGCAGTAGTTGCTATTCTTTGAGCGAGGTCCTGGTCAGCTAAGGCCATGGTCTCTTGTCCCCTCTTTATGTTTAACCCTTCTTCATCCTTCGATCCCTGGGTGACCATCCCACTGCGTGTTATGACTTTCACACTTGGGTCTATGTTCCGTAGCTTGGCTTTGACTCTCTGCACATTATGCATAGGGGTGGGCTGCTTTTCCTGCATTTTTGCTATTCATATTGGGAAATCTTCGACCACATGGTCTAGTTGTTTGCAATATCTACATGATTGCCTAGTGTTATTTAGATAGTCCCTTGCAAAATGCCCTATTTCTCCGCAGTTATAACATATTAGCTATCCCCGCCCTCGACCTGTTCTTCACCCCCAACCTCCCCTGCCCCTTGCTGGCGAGCCACCAAAGTTCACAGGATATCTTGGCGACGCAGGGCCTGATTGTACCCTATAAAAGTTTCCCTGATCCATCATTAAGTCATAAGTGCGACAGAACTTCTCATCGTGTCCTATCGATCGGGAGAACCTGCACCACTACTGCTTTAGTTCTGGTACATATGCACCCAGCTGAGGGAAATGGTCTATATCATGCAACCCTACTAGATGGTAGTCATTGCACCATAGCATAGGTCCGCTCGATCGTGGTCATGATAGGATGGGTCCCCTACATACTCCCGGGCAGATCGGACTAGGTCCTCCTACTTGCATGTAGTCTGCTAATAGCAGGCATTGATCCTTCGTATGGCCAGATACCTGACATCATATGCACCACAAATCTGTGTGGCTCCTTTTCCTCGTTATTTTCACAGATTCTGAATTTCCATGTGCATAGCTCCGAGCTGCTCCTGAATTTGTTGTACTCCTAACGACGTATCTTCTTTGGGTGCAGCTTCTAATTTCATAGCAACTTCCACAACGTTTTCCTGCAATTCAAAGGTTTGGTGACTCATTGGCATACGCGGGTGGGGCAACAACATAGAAATGAACCATTCTATATGTTTTCTATCATCATAATCAAATCCCCCTTCTCTGATCTCTTTCTTCAATCGATGATCAACCTCCCATATAGATTCAGATGCACCTTGCTTGAAGTCCTTCGCTTCTGCTATCAACTGAGAATAAGATTTTGGCTTTTGGAATTGTTGCTTCAGAGTGTCCTTAACGTCTTGAATAGACGCACTCCCATTCTGAGAGACGTATCGCATATACCAGTCGAGTGCTCTATCCTCGAATGTCAGGGACAACTGTGCCCTCTTCATCGTGTCGTTTGTCACATTTTGCGCAGTCCATACGAAATCTGCAACAAACCAAAATTGGTCCATATCCTTGTCTCCTATTCCCTTGAAGGTAGGTAGCTTCATATGCACATCCATATCACTGTCCGAAAAATGTGGAGGTATGGGCGAGTTCTTACCTTTATGCAGCCTCGATGGCAGTGTAGCTGGGGGGATTTTGCGCAGAGGGTTATTAGTAGATTTTTCCCCCTCAAGGTTCATCTGATAGTATTTACCACTGCGTGTTGCACTATCATCTAGATCCAACTTCATTCATTCGGTATGACTGCACAGAATGCTCTTTTTCGCACAGTAATATCTTAATCAGCAAGGGTAATGTCTTCAGAAATTTTCCCCATAACCCTTTAAATAATCTCCGCTTGGCCTTAGAGTAGGATAAAAACTCATCAATGGCACATTCTGTCACAAATCCTCCTATCACACTGTCCACCCAGTGATCTACCATCCGTGTGATAGTATTATCAGTCCTTTCCAGCTGCTGGATCAGCACTGGGGTCCACTAAGTGACTCGTTCATCCTTCCAACACTTATGGAATTCTACAAGCCTAGCCAGCCACTCCTGAAGCTCAATTTCAAATCTTACAAATAATATTTCATAGATTTCTATAAGAATGTACCTATTTTTCCACTTTTCCGCCGTTAAATTCTCACTGCGATTTTATTTTACCGGAAATTCCTGGATCTACTTTTCAAACCACTCCTCAATTTCCTTCCTTTCAGGCTTCCAATACCCTCTTGTCATTACCCAATCCCTTTATCAAAATTTTCCAAGTCCCAAAAATGGAACCATTTTTTGGCTCAAGGAGTCCTAACCCAGGTTCAGAGTTCAAGGTTTGCCAACAAACCCCCATACTACTGGCCCTTTCGGCAGTGACCTAATTTCACAGGTCAAAGTCTCACCCGAAGTAGTAAGGGTGGGTCCTAGAACCAGGTTTCCGCACCCTGAGAAAGGATAGGTAAGGCAAGCAGAGCTATGTTCTGCCTCGAGATGTCCAAATCTCCCCGAGCAGGACTTATGGGCCTCTTTTCACATCCACATGTGCAAGGTTAATTGTACTATGGTGCTCAATAATCATATACTTTCAAGACAGTAGCTTAACATTGCATAAATAGAACAAAACAGATCTAGATACAGTAAAAAAATTACACACAATGTTCGCAGCTGAATACAGAATACGTATAAGATAGTAATTACCAATTATTTGCATAAACAATACACATAGATTTAGTTCCCAAATATCCTTTCGTATTCATTAATTCATCAAATTCCTCTTACAATACCCATCCCAACCTGCACACACAGTAGTAGGGTCCGTACACAACAGGACACTAGATCTCTGTGCACACAACTAGTAGGAGTCCTTCTCGAAAAACCCAAACAGACTTACTAAACCATAGTTCATATCAATAGCTCTTCATTTCCTCCTTACAATTCAAAATGTTCCTCTATTTATAACAATGTAGCCTAATCTTTCCTACGATCTGCAAACCATGGTTTTTGGACCCCAGGTTTACCCTTTGACCCATTACAATGCTTTCGAGGCTTTGACCCACCCCAAAAACCCCTGCGATAAACTAAATATAATAAAAAATATACAAAGTCACACCAGTTTAGCAGCTCATAGGAGACCCTATTCCAACAAGGAACAAAAATGATTAATACTAAGAACCCAAGGGATTATAAACCCATGGGAATAATATTAAACCCAAAGCAATATTATTAAACCCATGGGATAAATATTATAAGCCCAAGGTATATAAACCCTAATATACATACTATAAACCATAAAATAGACATGGATGACCATGGTTAACCATGCATGATTTTCATATTGAGACAATCTTTGAAAAAATGCGATGTTGGGCCATGGTTGACCCTGGTAGACCAAGCTTTAAAATGGTAGACCATGGTTTATATTGATATTATAAACCCAATGGAATAGTAAACCCTAGGGTTTAATACTAAAGTCCCAAGTGATTATAAACCCAAGGGAATAATATTAAACTGAGGGGATTAACATTATAAACCCTAAAAGAAAGATGGTTAACTATGTTTTACGAAGGTTGACTATGGGCTTACCCTAAAATTTTTATGGTTGACCAAGGTTGGTTTTCATATTGAGAAAATATCCCAAGGTATATAAACCCTAAGCTAAATATTATAAACCCTAAAATAGACATGGATGACCATGGTTTAGCATTTTTTATTTACATATTGAGATAATATTTGTCACAATGCAATGTTGGACCATGGTTGAACATGTTATACCATGGTTGTTTTTCATATTGATACTATCTTTGTTCGAATGTGACATTGGACCATGGTTTACCATGATTATAAGCCCAAGGGATTTATACTAAACCCTAAGATTAATATTATAAATCCTATGAATAATATTATACCATAGGGATAAAAAACAGGATATTAATAATCCCAACGGATTCATATTATAAACTTAAGGGAATCATAACCACAAGGGATTAATTTTAAAACCCCAATATGTTATAAACCCAAGAGAATAATATTAGAAACAAGGGATTAATATTAAAAACCCAAGGTATATAAACTCTAAAATAAACGTCCCTGACTAAAATAAATATGGTTGACTATGAATCACTTTGGTTGACCTGGGTTAACTATGGTTGACTATGATTGCAAGTAATATTAAACCCAAGGGATGAATATTATCAACCCAATCTAATTAATTAAATCCATGGGATTTATATTAAAATAAAGGATTAATATTATGAACCCTATGAATAATAGTAAACCCTAGGAATATAAACCCTTAGATTAATAAACCCAAGCGATTGATATTATAAATCCATGAGGATAATAAACCCAAGGAATAAATACTAAAATCCCAAGGGAATAATATTACACCCAAGGGATAAATATTATAAACCCAAGGTATATAAACCCTAAGATAAATATTGTAAACCCTTAAATTGGTATGGTTGAACATGGTTTATTTTCATATTGAGACAATCTCCCGAGGTATATAAACCCTACGAAAAATATTATAAAAACTAAAATAGACATCGATGACCATGGTTTACCATGCTTGATTTTCATATTGAGGAAATATTTAGCACAATTTGACGTTGAACCATGGTTGATTTTCATATTGACACAATATTTGTTAGAATTTGACATTGGACCATAGTTGACCGAAGGGAATATTATGAAGCCTGAGGGAATAATATTAAACCTGAGGGATGAATGTTATAAACCCAAGATATAAAAACCCTAAGATAAACATTATAAACCCTAAAATATACATGGATAACCACGGTTTACCATGCTTGATTTTCATGTGGAGACAATATTTGGCACAATGCAACGCTGGACCATGGTTGGCCATGGCAGACCATGGTTTACCATGGTTTACTATGGTTGATACTCATATTATAAACCCAAGATATTGATATTATAAACCCAATGGAATAATAAACCCAAGGGGTTAATATTAAAGTCCCAAGTCATTTTAATCCCGAGGGAATAATATTAAAAATAGGAGATTAATATTTTAAACTGAACATAAATAAACCCTAAGATAAATATTATAAACCCTAAAATAAACATGGCTAGCTACAGTTTACCAAGGTTGAATATGGGTTTACCCTAAAATTATTATGGTTGACTAAGGTTGGTTTTCATACTGAGACAATCTCCCGAGGTATATACACCTTAAGTTAATTATTATAAACCCTAAAATAGACATGGATAATCATGGCTTACCATGTTTGATTTACATATTGAGACAATATTTGACACCATGCAATGTTGGACCATCGTTGACCATGGTATACCATGGTTGATTTCCATATTGAGAAAATCTTTATTAAAATGCGACATTGGACCATGGTTTACCATGATTATAAACCCAAGGGATTTATATTAAACCTTAATATTAATATTATAAAGCCTATGAATAATAATATATCCTAGGAATATGAACCCTTAGATTAGTAAACTCAAGGGATTGATAGTATAGACCCATTGGATTAATTCTAAAACCTTAATATTTTATAAACCCAAGAGAATAATATTAGACCCAAGGGATTAATAGTATAAACCTAAGGTATATAAACCCTAAAATAAATATTATAAACTCTAAAATAAACATGGTTAAGTAAAATAAATATGGTTGACTATGGCTCACTTTGGTTGACCATGTTTGAATATCGTTGACTATGGTTGAAAGTAATATTAAACCCAAGGGATGAATATTATCAACCCAATTTGATTAAGTAAGTCAATGTGATTTATCTTTAAAAAAAGGATTAATATTATGAATCGTATGAATAATATTAAACCCCTAGGAATATAAACCCTTAGATTAATAGAACCAAGGGATTAATATTAAAAATCCACGGGAATAATAAACCCAAGGGATTAATAAAAAAGCCCAATGGGATAGTATTGAACCCAAGGGATAAATATTATAAACACAAGGTATATAAACCCTAAGATAAATATTTAAATCTCCTAAAATTATTATGGTTGAATATCTTTGATTTTCATATTGATAAAATATTTGTCAGAATGTGATGTTGCGAGATGGTTGACCATTGTTGACCATGATTTATTTTCATAGGCAAACAATGCTTTGTCACAATGAAATTTTGGACCATGGATGATTTTCATATTGAGAAAATATTTGTCGCAATGTGATGTTGGACCATTGTTGACGATGATAATAAACCAAGGGAAATTATATTAGATCCAAGGATTTATATTAAGAACACTATGAATAATATTAATCCCTATGAATAATAACCCTTAGCTTAATAAATCTAAGGGATTGATATTAGAAACTGAAGGGATTAATACTGTAAACCCAAGTGATTATGAACCCAATGGAATAATATTAAACTTGATGGATAAATATTATAAACCGAATGTAAACAAACCCTAAGATATGTTAAACACCATGTTAAAACACACACATGGTGTATGAGAAGAATAAAGACACACACAAGAGACTCAACACACAATGAAAGATAAACATGAGGCTGTCTTATTTTACCATTATACATTATGTACATTTATAGTACAATGGTATGACTCTTGGTTTCACATTCCAAGGTCACTTGGACTCCATTGTGACTTTTCGCATTCCACACCTACCCATGTAGGATTAGGTGTTCCAACATCCCCCCTTAATCCGAAGGGGTATGTGAGACCAAGAAGAGGAGTTGTAATACAACTCAGTATACATGGCAGCACTTGGGCTGAATCAACTCCCCGAAATGTTGGAAAAAAGAGGTGGTTTAAGGATGACCACCAACACTGAACGCAAAACTGGTTGTGTTCCCAGAATTTTCCAATTGATCCAGAAGAGCTTAGTTTTAAGTGGTGGAGAATTCCTGTCCTCATGCAAAACAAAGGAGACCTTCAACCCAAAATAAGGAGGTCTACTGCAAATTCATGTGACATGAGGTATTACCAACAACTCTGGAATGCTTGAAGAATTACCTGGAACTCAACCAAAGCTGGCAAGAAGCTGAAGGCTTCTACTAGAGGAAGTGTTCCTCATATATGAAAGGGAGACCTTCGACCTAAAAGAAGGGAGTTCTACTACCCGTGATGGTTTTATGTTTTCCACCAACCAAAGATGATGGTTTAAGGTTGTACATCAACCAAAGGTATGCTCATGGGCATCCGTGTCTCTGGCTACGTCTCTGAATCTTGAATGATGAATTGTGGCTCAGGCTCGCTTGAGCTGCTGTGTCTTTAGCTACAACTCTGAACATGGAATGAGAGATTGTGGCTCAGGCTTGCTTGATCTGTCGTCAAAGCTTGTAGATGACCACCATTTTCCCCCCTGTTAGGGACAAGGTGAGCTGATGGCGAAAACTCAACTGCAAATTTTCCCAATATCCATGAGAAAGTTCTAACATGTGTCGTAAATATCTTCTTGGTTGTTGATGCCCATTTCCACGAAGCGATCCATCCAAGATAAATCTTGGTTCTTGTAGGAGGCTTGTGTCTAAAGCATCTTTGTGAAGAATGGGTGTGCCGACCACAATCATTGCATGGATGAAGATCAAAATAGTGATATTTCACATGGACAACTCGATCACAGTGTTGGCATTTTACAATCTGTTGTTGTTGTTGTGGAGCAAGATCTGGAACAGCTCCAGGTGAATTGTCATACAGGAATCCGACACTCTGAAATATGATGGGCTTGGTGTAGTCTGGAATATGAAAGGACACATCCTTGTCATATCCAAGACCAGTTTGGTGCTTGTTGTGGACAAGCTCTTCCCAAGGTCTGATGATGGGCTTGAGAAGTGCAGGCTGAGCTGCTGCATCTGCATGTACATCTTCTCTAGTACATGGAACTGAATGTGGATCAACTGCAACTTTATCTTCTTGCTGCTAATGGGAGTCTTTCTCAATCTTCTGACAGAAACAGGTTCAGAATGGTGACTCTTTTACTGAATTTCGTCTTGTTGGAGCTGAGATTCCAACTGCAAAAACTCAATCTTTTCATGTGCATCTTGCAAACAACTTTGAATGTTACAAAGAGCATCCTTGCTCATTTTTATCATGTCATCAACATTAGAATGAATGAGGTTATTCAACAACTCTAATACCTCATTGATTTTAGCCATTTTCAACAACTTAGGCTCAAAAAATGAAAGGGTGTCGGCTTCAACCGAAAATGCACCCATTTACAATGTGATTCAACTTAATTTCAATCAAATACAAATAACTCTAAATAGTTCTCAAAGTAAAAAATCTGCTCCTCAAATGATGGAGGGAAATCAACAATTTTTCAACAAATCAAGTACTAATTGCAACTATGAAGAAGCAATGTCTACTCATAATACAATGTCAATGCAATACAATATTTCTGCAAAAATATTTTGTAAATGTGCAGCTGAAAACACTTGTGCAAGAATCCTTTAAGGCAGCTGGATTTTCTTCAAAGAGCTGTTTTTCAAAATGAGGACCAATCTTCACATGTAAATCTCTTGTAGAAAATCACTCTTCTATCAATGCCACAAAATGAAAATCTTCTCTTTTCACTATGTATTCAGTTCATTTTCTTCATATGTCATTTCCTTCATTTCTGTTGTTCATATTCTTTCTCTGCTCTTCCTCTGTTCCTCTCTCTCTGCTGTTTTTTTGTTTTTTTTTTTAATTAATTAAAAATGAGAAGTAGTTAAAATGGAAAAAGGAATTTTTAATAATAAAAAAATAAAATGTAAATGGAGAGGGATTTTATTAAAAGGAGGGGGGGGGGGGGGGTATATTTAACTATAGAAATTAAAATCAAAAAATTAAAAAATAATTGCAATGGTCTTCTGCGTGAGGGGGAAGGACGAAAGACCTTTGGGAATGGAGGCCGGCCAAAGGCCGTGGGTAAGGCGAGGGATGAGAGCGTTTATTTTACTAGCCATAAAATAAACATGGATGACCATGATCTACCATGTATGATTTTCATATTAAGATAATCTTCGGCACAATGCGACGTTGGACCATGGTTGACCATGGGTGACCATGGGTGACAATTATATTGAGACAATATTTGTTACAATTTGAAATTGGACCATTGTTGACCATGATTATAAACCTAAAAGATTTATACCAAACCCTGGGATTAATATGAAAAAACATATCAATAATATTATACCCTAGGAATATGAACCCTTAGATTAATAAACCTAAGGGATTGATATTATTAACCAAAGGAATTAACAAAATGAAGGGAATAATTCAAAAAAACCATTGTTATATAAACCCAAGGGATTCATATTATATACCTAAGGTACATAAACCCTAAAATGAAAGTTATAAAATCTAAAATAAACATAGTCAACTAAAATACATATGGTTGACTATGGTTGACTATGGGTTGACCACAGTTTCAAAACATTGATTATGGTGACTAGTGGATTAATAAACAAAAGATATTAAATCCTTTATTTATTAATCATGTAGATTTATAATATTAATCAAATAGAAGACGTGTTTTGATAATATTTAATATTTACAATATTAAATGTTAATTTTTCTAATTATAAAAATTAATGTTACAGTTTAAATGATATTAAGAAGTTAATGTTAATAAGTTAATAACATTAAATGTTAATATTTTTTAATAATTATTATGGTTAATAATTCACCATATTCAAGAATGGATGAGGACATTCAATATCGATTGATAATGGTTGACCATCACTGACCATGGTTGACCATGTTGAACCATGTTGAACCATGGTTGAGTATGGCCAATAATGGTTGATCATAGTTGACCATGATTAGGCATGGTCGATGAAGGTTGGCTATTGGGTAATTGCAATGTATTGTATTTTTGGAACATTGGCTATAGTCAACATTGGTTGACCATTCTAATCATGTTAATCTTGGATGGTCTTTTGAATTATAAACCTAAGGGATTAATATTAAACCCAAGGATTAATATTACAAATTGAGTGGATTATAAACCCCAGAATTAATATTATAAACCCTAAGTTTAATATATAACACTTAAGACTAATATTGCAAACTCCAAAATAGTATTGGCATTGGTCATCACTTGTCATCATTGGCCATCATTAATCATTGTTGACAATAAAGACCATAATTAACTAGAAACCTAGTGTTCTAAAAATTTTAAATTTTAAAATTATAATTATCATTATTAATTATAATTATAATTGCTAATTATAATTATAATTATCATTATTAATTATAACTATATTTATGATTATTAATTATAATTATTATTATTATTATTATTATTATTATTATAATTATAATTATTTTAACAATTTAAAAAAACAATTCTTATTTTCAATATTCATCGTGCCCACAAGAATTGTTTTATGAGTATTTTTTTTTTAAATTTAATTATCAATATAAATTAAAAATGAAATAATTAATTTAGATTATATTTTAGTTATAATTATTATTATTTTTTAATTTGTTAGAAAATGTTATTTTAAATTGCAAAATTTCTCTAACTTGATTGTTATAAAGTTTTCCAAAATATTAAATTATTTTTGTATTAATTTTCTTTAAATATATTAAAAATACAATTAAAAAAATTCAACTAAAATCATATTATAAAAATTATATAAAATTAAAAATAAAAAATCAAATGTTTATCTTTCATAATAAGAGATAGTTTGTTTTTCAAATAAATGTAAAAAAATAAATAAATTAAAAATTAAAATTTGAGACAAACAATATTAATTATATTTATATTTATAATCATTAATTATAATTATAATTATAATTATTATAATCATAATTATTTTATGGATTTTAAAAAGTTATACTTATTTTCAATATTTATATGGTATTTTTTATAATATCTAGTGAGCCATATAACTTTAAAGTGAAATAATGAATTTAGTTTATATTTTAGTTATATTTATTATTATTTTTTAATTTATTAAAAAATATAATTTAAAATTATAAAATTTCTCTAATGTGAATGTTATAAATTTTTTCCAAAATATTAAATTATTTTTATATTAAATATATAATTCAAATAATTTCACCAAAAATCATATCATAAATTTATATAAAAATAAAAATAAACAATCAAAGGTTTATGTTGAAATAATTTGTTTTTGCATATAAATGTATAAAAAAATTTGAAAATAAGTAGAAGTTAAGTTGAGAAAAAGAATATTAATTATAATTATATTTAGAATTATTAATTATAATTATAATTATTTTAACATTTCTAAAAAACAATACTTATTTTAAATATTTAAATTAGAATATTAATTATAGTTATAATTATTTTAACAACCTTACAAAACAATTGTTATTTTCAATATTTATACTGTGGCCATCAATATTTTTAGCTCATTGTTTGTTATCACTATTTTTTTATAAAATCTGGTGAGCAATATAACTTAAAAATGAAACAATAAATTTAGTGGATATTTTAGTTATATTAATTAATATTTTTTTAGTTTATTAAAAAATATAATTCAAAATTGCAGATTTTTTCTAATTTTAATGTTATAAAGTTTTTTCAAAATATTAAATTATTTGTGTACTAAATCATTTTTTATATTAAAAATATAATTCAAATTAGTTCAACAAAAATCATATCATAAAATTTATATAAAATAAAGGATAAAAAATAAAATGTTTATTTTTCATAGAGAATTTTTTTATCATATAAATGTAAGATAAAGTTGAAAAGGTGTGGAAGTTGAGAAAAAACAAATTCTTTGTTTCTTCACAGTATAGTTTTTTAGTTATTGTAATCACTGTCTTAGCTACTAACAAATGATTAGACTTTTGTTAATGATGGATTAATTATGACTGTTGTTTTATTTCAATTAGAATAATTGAACAAAATTAATTTTTGGTATTGAATAAAAGATTTATTGTGAAATTAGTTTCATGAGTAAAAATTGATGGTAAAAGTAAACCAAGATCTGGAGTTAGTTGAACAGAAAAATAGTTTCCACAGTTACGCAAAGAAAACTCTAAAATAAATAAGGAATTCTAAGGAGAGTTTGGGGTTCTGTGTGAGAGAGTGGGAATCTGCACTTCTGAAAAGGAAACCCTTGAAAGGGAAACTTTCAGAGCAGACTGACTCACTGGAGTTGGAGAACTCGACCGGATTCTCCAGGTTTCTGTGATCAACGAAGACTCAGATTTGGGTGCACGTGGGAGAGTTGTAGGATGTAATTGCCCAACTCGTGGAAGGGAGGTAACCGAGTACCATCAGTCATATTTACGTGCAGATGAGTGAAAATCTGTACTTGCTATTAGAATAAGTAATTAATTCTCTTAAGAAATATTTATATGGAAATTCTGCAATTTATACAGTAAGTGAATATGAAGGTTCTCTTAGTTTTATCATATGGAGACTCTATATTTTGAAAAAAATGTATAAAGGATTATATTTATAAATCTTTGTATTAGATAGGAAAACTGGTATGTATATGAGGCCCAAAATAACTTAGGAGTTACAGGGTAATAGTTGTAAATAAAGATTAGAGGGAATGTTCTCTATCCTGAATAAAGGTATTAACTCTGTTAGAAAAATATAATCTAGAAAATTATATTTACCAACCGAAGGACTATTAGCCCAGCACCTGTGACCAGACACTGGGCGGACCGTTCTTCATGAGTCTATGATATTACACAGACTAGTCGTGGTCCGGTCATGGTTCATTGTTAATTATAGCTTAGCTAGTTGAGATAAGATTACTAAAAAAAAGAACTGGAACAAGAACTGTTGTACTCGTAATAAATAGATTCTCCTAAGCAACATAACAGAAGAATGCTAACAGAATGTATGGAACTATCACATCCAGATATAGCAAGTGAAACGAGCTTAGTAGAAACGATAATTATATAACACAAATAAGCTAGAGGCATTTTCTATATCGATGAGGGACACAGATATACATTATAGCCAAGAATAGTTATACAAGTAGAAGTGTAAACACCAAAACACTGCATACGGAAAGATAAACCGAACTGACAAAGTAAACTTATTTAACAGCGGATCAAATCATTGCATTTCTTGATTTTGAAAGAGAAAGAAAGAACAAGGGAAAAATGTAAACAGTTATAAATGCACAGGCGAAAGCCCTGATAAGAAAAGCTAGATTTCGAACAGGTAGACTAGTATAGTCACCGGAAACATTTGCATTAATACCCACGCAGGTTAGAACTCTACTAAAGAACAGAACATTGTAACATAAAACTCAGCAGCGTATAACCTTAAGTTCCAGTATCGAAATTCAAAATCTAATAACATTTGAAAGGTTCCCATTCGTCTGTCATTAAGGCACAACGAAGTAAAATCTATGAAAAAATACAATAATAGAGGCCAGAGGCCGCAGTAGGAGGACAAAATAGTTCCTCATAAACTAGACACGGCTATTAGCTTGAGTACGATACAACTATATTAAATAAAAATTCGAGTAAACTTCAACCCCAAAGTAATCGTCAACCATCGCTGCTAAGGAGTAAGCCGGGAACCTGACAGGGGTACCTGTAGACAAGATGAGTACCATTAACCAACTCCAGGAGAAGTGTCGTTGCAAGTCTGCAAGTGCATTACATAGAGAGCACAGTAGTAAACAATATCGTACCTGCGGCACAAAACTAAGTAAGAGCGCTATAATAAGCAACTGGCAGTAGAAACTTAAAACCCTATCTCTAAATTTGTATAGGCCATTACCTATTGGATGTCTGAGAAAGAATGTGGGACAGGATCTTCATCGTAGAGAACATGCAAGAACCTAAATTCCCAAAGTTAGCACAAACGATTTGCATTGAACCTCAACTTAAGGATAGTTTAAAAGGAATTCGCAGACAGGCAGACAGAAACAGAAAAAAAAAACAACATATCAACCAGGGTAGTTGTCTCACCTCTCCAATTCTTCCATTGTAGTAGCGAGAAGACATAATCTATTGTGGAGGATGCGCAACGCACAGAAATGATGACATATCGGAAGCCAGTAACCCCGAGGAGAAGAGGTAGGAAACCTGGAGCAGTAGGTTGGCACCGGAAGCTTCCTCTGCGGGTGGCGAATGCAACAATGAGAGAAAAAGAAGTTACCCGCAGAAGGGCATTAGCCAAAACCTAACTCTTTACCATCGTTCGATCTTCACCAGATCCACGGCGAGCAACCACCCAAATGTCATTCATCCAGAATTAAAAGCGCCAGATTTCCAAAGGACAATCGTAGGGATATTTAGCATTGGGAAGTGCTCATAATTAAATAAGATATGAATGCCATCATAGTAGGAATGCACTATTCCTTGGTGCAAGATTTTTAAATATCCCTTAAACCATAGGAAAAGCAAAGGAAATTATAACATATGGTCACGGTGCAGACTACGTGGAAAATTCACACATAAAACAAAGTTAGCGCATGCCACGAGAACCATGATTCAGAGTTTGAGAAATATATTTGTATTAATGATTGGGAAATTCCATTTAAGTCTTGTACTTGACTAAATATTCAATTCAATCACGGTAAATCATGAAGGGTTTGTTGTATATGTGCATAAATAAATAAATTTTTTTTTACTGTTCAATTTTGTTTAAAGGTGCCGGTGAAAAGTGGTATCAGAGCAAGTTACAACGCTGGGACCCTATTGGGTCGACTAACGTCATATTGTGTGTTATTAATGCACACAGAGAGAGAAAGTGTGTTAAATGGAATGGATAACAGGGCAGATGAGAAGAACACCATTGCAGCCACCACCTCAAAATGTTGGGGAGATTCAACCTCAACAGGAAAGAAATCCTGAAATGTGGGTGCAGTTGGAAATGGAACAACATCAATAGACTAACAGGCTACTTGAAGAACAACAACACCAAACTCGCCTCTTGTTAACCACAGTTCAACAGTTGCAGGAAGAGATGGATAAGGTACGGAATGATAATGTAAGGTTGATGCAAGAATAGGAGAGAATCCTAAAAAGCCTCTCAGATAAGAAAAACCAAAGAATTGAAAAGCCTAGTGCTGATGGAGAATTTCAGGAAGGAGATGAACAGCAAATGGGAGACCAAGATGCAGGCCGAGTAGAAAAGAGTATGTCACAGAGAAGCAATCAAAATAAAACTTTTAATGAGGGCGAATCAGGAAATGAAACTGAGCAGAGGGCCAATAAAAAGCAGAAGGTAGAACTGCAAGGCGAATTTAGGAAGATAAAGCCACCCACATTTGATGGATAAAAAGAGGAAGTAGCAGAGGCGTGGCTAATTAATATGAACAAGTATTTTCAGGTATATGACTATGACAATGGACTGAAGACACGACTAGCTATCTACCAGTTAAAAGAGAAGGCCACTTTATGGTGGGAGGAAGTGAAGAACGTGCGTGGAATAGAGGATCAGGATGTAACATGGGATAAGTTTCAATGGTATTTCAAAGATAACTACCTGACAGAGCATTTCTACGATGAAAAGGATCGAGAATTCCATGATTTGAGACTTGGACAATTGACCATGGATGAGTTTATCACTAAGTTCACATCATTACTGCGTTATGTACCTTACTTAAGAGATGAGAAAGCTAAGGTCCAAAGATTCCTAAGTAGCTTGCCCATCAACATGAAGGAACGTATCGAGTTTGTAAACCCCAAAAAAATGGATGAGGCCATCAGAAAGGCTAGGATGTGCTATCAACAAGATAAAGCCAGAAAATACCAAGGAAAAGGGTGGCAGTCAAGGAAAGAAAAAAAAAGTAGTGCTAGTTTTAAAAGAGGCAGAACAAACAACTTTAAAAACATAGCAAGGAATTCAATTAGTAGAAAGTTCAGTAGGAACCATCAGAGGGTAAAGTGGCCTGCGAAAGATAAAACAATTGAGGCTTCTAGTAAACCTGAACACTCTCAAAATCAGAGGCCGCCTCTGCAGTGTTGGGGTTTTGGAGTAGCGCATTACTATCGAGACTGCCCACAGCGGGGTAGACACGAAGTAGTAACCAATTTACAGGAGGCCTCCACTTTGGGAGATGTTGCCCAAAGCGTACCCAGAATTAATGCAACATTGGAAGATTGACAAGCTGATTTCCAACCTACCATGATAGAGCTAGAAGGTAAGATGTTATCTCAAAATGTTTCTGTTTTGGTAGATCCGGGAGAAAGTTTAAGTTATATTAATCCTAAGATGGTAGAAATCTGTAAATTGCAAAGTCAGAAATTTAAAAAAACATGGCTAGTTCAGTTAGCTATTGGAGCCAAAAGAAAGGTTAGCGCCAAAATTCCAGACTATGCAATACAAATCAGTGGACAACAATTAATGGTAGATTTGAATATATAGCCTTTGGGTTCTTATGATGTGCTGCTGGGTATGGATTGGCTGGAGAAGCATTGGACTGTAACACCCCCAATTTATGTGTTGAAATTTTAAAGTTTGACATTTGAACTTTAATCCTAAGGGGAGTGGACCCCAAAGGATAGATAAATTATGGATGTAATTCAATATTTTAGTTGAAGAAATAAATAAACTTTTTGATGTGCATATAGACCAAGAATGAGATTTAGAGACCACTTGCTAAATCCATGAGGATGGATAAGGAAAGTATTCCCCTAAAATCCTTCAAAAATCCTTGAAAGGAATTATTTCTAATTTAGATTTTGAGGAAGAATCTAAATTTCCCCAATGATGAGGAAAGTAGTTGGGAAGAGGTGGAAAGCTGGAAAAGCTGAGGAAAAGCATAAAACAGCTTTAAAGAATCCCAAAAATGGGAAGCCTAGGCAAACAGGAAGAAAAGCATCCTGCTATTCTGGACGCAGAATTAGAAACAGGCTTGGGGAAAATAGCTTAAATAAGTTGCTCCTAAACAGATCAAGAGGTTGATCTGTGGTGGAATTGGTCTCAGCTCGGGGGTGAGTTCTGGGAGAAAAATAGAACTCTACGGTTGGGAGGTTGGTCTACTGCATGAATGGTATGTCTTTAAATTTGATGCTCTTCTATTTAAATTAGTATGAATTGGCTACATATAAAATTTAATGGAATGGTATGATTAATTTTAGTACTACATTTAACTGAATCTATCCTTAGGTATTCACCTTCCAGATTCTGTTCAGTTGTAGACCAGAAATCCATAGAGTAGAAACCTACAGAAACTTTAAACCCAATACGGTTTAAATCTGAAGGTACTTAGTCTCCACAGAAAACTAAATATTAACTGGTAGTACATGTAATTATACAAAGGTGAAATTATATGCTCATATGTATGCTAGAAAAATATTGTAACAGCATTGAAAGTTACATGATATAATCAAAGAGAAGAAAAAAATATAAACATTAGAGTATGTATCTCAAAATTTTGTAGCTTAAGGAGAACTTCTACTCTATAGATGTGTTATATCATTTATAGCATTCATAGTGTAAATGGAATTCTTGAATCCACTTCTAATCCTTGAAATATCTATTATACAAAATAAAAATAAAAAAAGCCTTAACTTATAACTAAGGCACACTACTCAAATTACTATCAAATAAATATAAACACAAAATAATTGCTTGATTTTATATTTATGACCAGTCCTACTTTTAGCAGAAGGGAACACCAGGAGGTGCACTTTGCCATTAGGCATGATTGTAAAATATCAACCTGTAGACTAGAATTTTATAAAATCTCTAGACTATGATTGTTCAAATTTAAAAATACTTATCTCCTTAGGAAAATGTGATGTGATAGTTCCACTTAGTGTCTTCCTCATACAAAAATCAAAGTATATTCTTAACTAAGAAAGAGACATTTAAGACCTTATACTATCATGGGAATAGCAAATTTGATGCGTTGAGTGTAATTGTAAATTCAAGCAGTTAGAGTAGAAAGAATAAGTAAGGCCACTTCCTTAAAACTTTCCATAGATAATATTACCCTCATAGTCGAGCTCCATAACTCGAGTCACATGTATTAGAACATTTTAAAACAAAAACGAAATTACCTTTATGTACTACTTCTATCCGAACCTGTATACAATGCGAAAAGATAGAGAAATATACGCTCAAGTTAAATTATATGACAGTGTGATAACATTTGAGAAATGTATGCTCAAGTTAATTATATGACAGTGCAAAAAGATTAGAGAAATATTATGCCCAGGTTATATGCATATGCCGGTAAGAGTAAGTGATATAGTTGTGTCGGCGTAAATTTTACACGGTTGTTATTATCTCATTTCCATAACAAAAAGAAAAGCAAGTGGAGTGATATATCAAAGCGAAATTATGACTGCATGATACGAGGAATCATGGCGTATACGTTCATGAGTGACTCGTTTACTCACAGCGTGACATCTTCAGGCAGCACGCTTATTTGAGATTGATGCAGTCTATTTACCTGTACAACACGCAAGGAGAATTGGCAAGATTTAATTATGTTTCCTCTGCTACATTTTCCAACAGACTATGTAACACGCCAAGCCTAGAAAATATAGGTAAAACATAAATTTCGCAGACATTCAACGACTGAAGTAAATTCATGGAATAGGTTACGCAGTGGTGAGTCCGGGTTATATTCCGCGGCATCGAAAGAAAGAAATGTCCCTGCAACTTGAATACAACCGGGATCCTGAGATCTGGGATACGAATCGTTCGCTGAATATGAAAATTGGGCTTTCAAACTAAAATTCCCACATGCAGGGTTATAGGGGATAAACGACATAACCTTTCGCTTCATCATTAAAACCAAGAAAGAAAAACGAGAACGAAGGAAGAGCGAAACCTAAGGAAAACCTGCTTACGATAGACATGTTATTATACAGAGTCATCCCGGACAATAATGATAGACTAGGGTAATAGCAGCACAACTATCAATCATGGAACTAGGTGTCGCTACAACAGAATACCTGAAACCCTAACATTCGCACGGAGGTGAACGCCGGATTCTAAGACGCGTACACACAGCAGAAAACCTGGAACTCGAGATGCCTAAAGGATGAGATGGAAAAGCATGTGCGAAACCAGGCCGAGAGCCATCTGCGCACCTGCAACAAAAACAAAACGACGCGTCAGGAATAGAAGGAGACTCTGAACGAATTTTAATTAAATTCAAGAAAAGGAAAAAAAAAAAAACCCTGAAGCGTGGAGAGGAAAACAAAGTAGTATAGGAGAGGGTGATACAGACAGAGATGAGCCTGGGCGATTGAAGGTTAAAATAAGAAGCAGGAACCCTAGTTCAGTATCGGCACTCTGTCCGGAGAAATTCAGAGGTTAGATCAGCGCACAGCCGTTACCCTTACGAAATCCCAAGGGGGATTGTATTGATCTAGACAAACCTGACAATGAGTCCTTCTCGGCAGAAATTTAATATTTTTCCATACACTCTAATGTACCCTGCCGTCCAAAATTTCGGCGAAGTTATGGATTCAACCTCGCCGAATTGACCTGCCCAACTGTGTCTCCAGTTAGGGCGATACGTGTCAATTGGTTACAGGCAGGAGTACATTGGTGGAAACGCTGGTTTTCTGAAGTGTGAGCAAGGAACACGCCACCTGAAATCAGTAAAAATCTGCCGCGCAGGAGAGGTGTACCAACACATTCCTTCCAGCTAATAAGATGGCATAAGGCTGCGTGTCAAACCCTCCAACTTCACGAAAATACCGGCATTGCATTCAATCAAGCACAGAGTTAACGTAAATAGGAATTCCCTACCAAACACAACGGAGTTCCAATCCGGGAGTATGGGTGCCTAACGTGTCACTGTACGAGGAGAAAAAAAAACATAGAAAATTGCATGTATAGTTACGAGAGTATCAGGGTTAAAATGAGTCAGATATAGATATGACTATAATGGTCTCTATCGACCTACGCGATCAACATATCTGCCCTCACAATTATCATTATCACTTCAAAAAAATCGGGTTATGCAACCATGATGACCAAATGTAAACGACCATCATTTAAATTCATACAGCGCAGATATTACCGTGTGAGCTGCGCAGTCGTTACACAAAGCGATGATATAAAATGTTACAAATATATATATCGAATTTATGCCAAAGTAAAATGTTAAAAATATATAAGAAATGAGTCGGGGCCGATATAAAATATGAAAAATATATATATAATGTTAGAGATATATATATATATATATATATATAATGTGCGGCTATATAATGTTAGATATATATATATAATGTGCGGATATATATAATGTTAGATATATATATATAATGTGCTGATATATAATGTTAGACATATATATATATATGATTTTGAACTTTCATAAACCATAGGTTATAAACATTGTAGGTTTTGTGATAATGACTATATAGGTATAGAGTTCTAAAGTGAGTAAGTAAGACTTAAATTTTAAAATACAACGTTAGTATAGCTTACATAGATTAAAAGGGTGGTTATCATTGCCTGACTCCAATGAGTATTTAAACCTTGGGTGAGCAAGAAGAAACACTTAGAGGTTTTACACAAAAAAAAAAATAAAAAAAAAAATTGGGAGGTGTGACAAATGGTATCGGAGCACCAGTTACAACAATTTAGGTTGTCATTTTTGTGCTCACTGTTATTACATATTTTTTTCTCTGAAATTTTTATAAAATTTTGCTAATATGTGTTGTGAGTGTGTATAGTTGAAATGGCTGAAGGTGAAGGGATTTATGTGGATCTGCGGGATGAGTTTGCTACCCCAGATCCCAACGCTACGATGATGGCCATGTTGCATCGGTTGCAACGAGAATTGGCTGAACTAAGAAGCCAGAATGACAGGTTTTCATCAGCCAACAAGGAGCAGGAAAAACTCATCAGAGAATTAACTTCCCGGAACAGCCAAGAAGGTGAAGGTTCCGGAAAGAGAAAGATGGATGAATCTGATGATGAGGAAGCTACTAGACATCAGCAAAACCAGAAAAAGGAACTGCAGGGAGAGTTCTAGAAGATCAAACCTCCCTCCTATGATGGGGAAAAGGAGGAGGATGTGGAAGCTTGGTTATTGAACATGATCAAGTATTTCCAGGTTTATGAATATGAAAGTAATCTGAAGGCCAGATTAGCTGTTTACCAGTTACAAGGAAAAGCTTCATTGTGGTGGGAGGAGACAAAAATGGTCAATGCCATTGATGAAAAGACAGTTACTTGGGAAGATTTCCAGGTTAAGTTTAAGAATCGCTACTTGAATGAGCGTTACTATGATGACAAAGCAAAAGAATTTCATGAACTTAGGCTGGGACAACTCACTATTGATGAATTTGTTACTAAGTTTACAAATCTACTGAGATATGTACTCTACATAAGAGAAGAGAAGGCAAAAGTTCAAAGATTTTTAAATTGTCTTCCTATGTCATACAAGGAGAAAATTGAGTTTGACAATCCAAAAACTATGGACGAAGCTGTTAGAAAAGCCAGATTATGTTACCAATAGTTCAAAGGAAAAACTGAACAAGGGAAAAGCTGGGCACAGAAAAATGAATTCAAATGAAGGAAACAGAAACCAGCCTATTTGAAGAATTTTGGGAGAGATCATCAGCGGAAAAGGTTTAATAAAACCAGAGAAAGTCAAACTGCTCAATCCCAAGTGGCTTCAAAACCAACCGAGGGAGACAGTAAAAAGGAAGGGACAGCCAGAATGAAGGAACCTTTGAAATGTTGGGGCTGTGGAGGACCTCATATTTTGAGAGACTGCCCTCATAGAAACATTCATATGCTCATGAGAGATCGAGAGGCGACAACAGTAAATGATGTAGCCAAAAGTATACCAACTATAAGTGCAGCCCTGGAAAATCGGCAAGCAGAACATCAAGCAACCATGGTGGAAATAGAGGGTAAGATTTCTGACTTATCTGTTACTGTTCTGATTGATCCAGGTGCTTCTTTGAGTTACATTAGTCCAAAAATTGTAGAAGAATGTAATCCTAAACCTGAGAAATTTCCACAGTCATGGTTGGTACAGCTAGCCACTGGAACTAAGAGAAAAGTAACACATAAACTGCCTCGCACAGAAATTAAGTTGAATGACTGTCAAACAGAGGTAAATTTGAATATCTTGCCCTTAGGGTCATATGATTTGTTGATAGGAATGGACTGGCTGGAAAAGAATAAAGCCTTGATGAATTGTTGGGATAAGACTCTGCATTGTGCAGATGAAGAAGGGAAACCTTTTATTCTAAAAGGGAAACAAAAACCTATTTCTGTAAGACAAATTTCAGCCTTACAGTTGAAAAGATCAGCTAGGAAGGGATACCAAGTTTATGCAGTGCATGTAGAAGAAATAGAACAGAAGACTGAGGAAGAGTTACTGGATGCTGTACCAGTAATCAGAGAATTTAAGGAAGTCTTTCCCAAGGAAATCCCTCATCTCCCCCCCAAAAGAGAGATTGATTTTTCAATCGATCTGGTACCAGGAGCAACACCTGTTTCCCGAGCGCCTTATCGAATGAGTCCTCCGGAACTCATGGAACTGAAAATGCAATTGCAGGAATTGTTAGATAAAGGGTATATCAGACCCAGTGTGTCTCCTTGGGGAGCCCCAGTTCTATTTGTGAAAAAGAAAGATGGAACTTTTAGGATGTGCATAGATTATCGTCAACTGAACAAGTTAACCATTAAGAATAGATACCCTTTGCCTAGAATTGATGATCTTTTTGATCAAGTGAGAGGAGCTTCAGTCTTTTCCAAGATTGACCTAAGGACTGGGTATCACCAGCTTAGAATTAAAGAAGAAGACATCAGCAAAACAACATTTCCAACTAGGTATGGGCATTACGAATTTGTAGTCCTACCTTTTGGTTTGACGAATGCCCCTGCCACATTTATGTGCTTGATGAACAGTGTGTTAAACAAGTTTTTGGACAAATTTGTTCTTGTGTTCATAGATGATATCTTAGTCTATTCCAAAAATGAAGATGAACATAAGGAACACTTAAGAATAGTGTTGCAGACTCTAAAAGAAAACCAGCTATATGCCAAGTTTAGCAAATGTGAATTTTATAAAGATAAAATTCAATATCTGGGTCATATTATTTCTGAAAAAGGGTTGGCAGTTGACCCTGAAAAGATAAAAGCCATTAAAGAATGGCCAACCCCCACTGATGTCTCAGCAGTAAGATCATTTATGGGAATTGCAGGCTATTATCGCAGATTTGTGGAGAGATTTTCTGCTATAGCAAATCCCATAACCTCATTACAAAGGAAGGGTGTTAAGTTTGTGTGGACTGAAAAGTGCCAAAACAGTTTTGAGCAATTAAAACAAAAACTCATTTCAGCCCCTATCCTGAAAATTGCAGATCCTGATAAGGAATTTGTGATATGTACAGATGCTTGTAAAGAAGGATTGGGAGGAGTCCTATTGCACGCAAATTCAGTTATTGCCTATGAATCTAGAAAACTGAAAACTCATGAACATAATTATAGTGCCTATGATCTAGAATTAGCAGCTATTATACATGCTTTGAAAATGTGGCGGCACTATCTTCTCGGGAAAAAGTTTACATTGATGACTGATCACATTAGTCTCAAATATTTCTTCTCTCAAACTGATCTAAATGCAAGACAAGCCAGATGGCTGTCTTTTTTAAGTGAATTTGATATGGATATAAAACATATCAAGGGAAAAGAGAATAAAGTTGCTGATGCATTAAGCAGGAATGCTTGTCAGAATATAAACCACATTGGAAGTAGTGCTCAAATAGAAATAGAAGAATTGGTGAGAAAAGCAGCCAGTCAGGATCAAAACTATGAAAATCTCTTAGTGAAATTACAGAAAAAGGAGAAAACTGATTTCACTCAAAACCAACAAGGGCTGATCTGTTATAAAAATAGGTTGTATGTTCCCCAGGTAGAATCCTTGAAAAGAGAAATTCTGGATGAGTATCACAAACAGCCATATGCAGGACATCCAAGATATCAGAAAATGCTAACAGCACTGAAAAAGAAATTGTTCTGGCCATGAATGAAGAGAGATGTAGAAGAATATTTAAGTAGGTGCATGGAATGTCAATTAGTCAAGGTGGAGCATCAACATCGAGCAGGACTTTTAAACCCTTTGCCAATTGCAGAATGGAAATGGGATGCAGTTTCCATGGACTTTATAACAGGATTACCCAAAAACAAATATCAGCATGATTCTGTAATGGTAGTAGTAGACACTCTAACAAAAGCTGCCCACTTTATACCAGTGAAATCTACTTTTGGAACAGCTCAAGTAGCAAATGTTTTCCTGAAGGAGATAGTAAGGCTTCATGGAGTTCTCAAGGTAACTGTCTCAGATCGGGATGCTAAGTTTACAGCAGCGTTTTGGAAAGGATTGTTTGGAGGGATGGGTACTAAGTTGAATTTTAGTACTGCCTATCACCCTCAAACTGACGGGAAAACCGAAAGGACTAATCAAATTTTGGAGGATATGTTGAGAATGTATGTGATGGATAGGCCATCAAAGTGGGAAGAGTATCTGCATTTAGCTGAGTTTTCCTATAATAATAGCTACCAATCCTCTATTAAGATGAGTCTGTTTGAGGCACTCTATGGGAGAAAGTGTCGTACTCCTTTGAGCTGGAGCCAACCAGAGGATAAATTGGTTTTGGGACCAGATGCACTACAAGAGATGGAAAGAATTGTCAAACAGATACAGGGTAACATCAAGACAGCACAATATCGCCAGAAAAATTATGCCGATAAGAAACGAGTGCACCGAGAATTCAAAGTGGGAGACCATGTGTATTTGCATATTAAACCCAAAAAGAGCACACTTTATGCTGGAAGTTGTGCGAAACTGGCTCCTAGATATTGTGTTCCTTTTGAAGTATTAGAAAGGGTGGGACCAGTGGCTTACAAGCTGGCCTTACCACCCCATGTTAAAGTGCATAATGTGTTTCATGTTTCATTATTAAAAAAATATGTGCATGATGCTTCTCACATAGTTGATTGGAATGTTGTACAGGTGGAACCAGAAGGGGAGTTTCTGCCAGAACCGCTTCAAATATTGGAGCGGGAAGAAATTGAATTGAGAAACAGAACGGTGGCTAGAGTAAAAGTGCAGTGGAAGCACTTTACTGCTGAAAAAGCTACCTGGGAAAGGGAAGATGAAATGATGGAAAAATATCCATTTTTGTTTAAAGTGAACTCTAGGAGTTGAATAACAACACTGAGGATGTTGTTTATTTTCAGAGGGGGAATATGTAACACCCCAATTTATGTGTTGAAATTTTAAAGTTGACATTTGAACTTTAATCCTAAGGGGAGTGGACCCCAAAGGATAGATAAATTATGGATGTAATTCAATATTTTAGTTGAAGAAATAAATAAACTTTCTGATGTGCATATAGACCAAGAATGAGATTTAGAGACCACTTGCTAAGATCCATGAGGATGGATAAGGCAAGTATTCCCCTAAAAATCCTTCAAAAATCCTTGAAGGGAATTATTTCTAATTTAGATTTGAGGAAGAATCTAAATTTCCCCAATGATGAGGAAAGTAGTTGGGAAGAGGTGGAAAGCTGGAAAAGCTGAGGAAAAGCATAAAACAGCTTTAAAGAATCCCAAAATGGGAAGCCTAGGCAAACAGGAAGAAAAGCATCCTGCTATTCTGGACGCAGAATTAGAAACAGACTTGGGGAAAATAGCTTAAATAAGCTACTCCTAAGCAGATCAAGAGGTTGATCTGTGGTGGAATTGGTCTCAGCTCGGGGGTGAGTTCTGGGAGAAAAATAGAACTCTACGGTTGGGAGGTTGGTCTACTGCATGAATGGTATGTCTTTAAATTTGATGCTCTTCTATTTAAATTAGTATGAATTGGCTACATATAAAATTTAATGGAATGGTATGATTAATTTTAGTACTACATTTAACTGAATCTATCCTTAGGTATTCACCTTCCAGATTCTGTTCAGTTGTAGACCAGAAATCCATAGAGTAGAAACCTACAGAAACTTTAAACCCAATACGGTTTAAATCTGAAGGTACTTAGTCTCCACAGAAAACTAAATATTAACTGGTAGTACATGTAATTATACAAAGGTGAAATTATATGCTCATATGTATGCTAGAAAAATATTGTAACAGCATTGAAAGTTACATGATATAATCAAAGAGAAGAAAAAAATATAAACATTAGAGTATGTATCTCAAAATTTTGTAGCTTAAGGAGAACTTCTACTCTATAGATGTGTTATATCATTTATAGCATTCATAGTGTAAATGGAATTCTTGAATCCACTTCTAATCCTTGAAATATCTATTATACAAAATAAAAATAAAAAAAGCCTTAACTTATAACTAAGGCACACTACTCAAATTACTATCAAATAAATATAAACACAAAATAATTGCTTGATTTTATATTTATGACCAGTCCTACTTTTAGCAGAAGGGAACACCAGGAGGTGCACTTTGCCATTAGGCATGATTGTAAAATATCAACCTGTAGACTAGAATTTTATAAAATCTCTAGACTATGATTGTTCAAATTTAAAAATACTTATCTCCTTAGGAAAATGTGATGTGATAGTTCCACTTAGTGTCTTCCTCATACAAAAATCAAAGTATATTCTTAACTAAGAAAGAGACATTTAAGACCTTATACTATCATGGGAATAGCAAATTTGATGCGTTGAGTGTAATTGTAAATTCAAGCAGTTAGAGTAGAAAGAATAAGTAAGGCCACTTCCTTAAAACTTTCCATAGATAATATTACCCTCATAGTCGAGCTCCATAACTCGAGTCACATGTATTAGAACATTTTAAAACAAAAACGAAATTACCTTTATGTACTACTTCTATCCGAACCTGTATACAATGCGAAAAGATAGAGAAATATACGCTCAAGTTAAATTATATGACAGTGTGATAACATTTGAGAAATGTATGCTCAAGTTAATTATATGACAGTGCAAAAAGATTAGAGAAATATTATGCCCAGGTTATATGCATATGCCGGTAAGAGTAAGTGATATAGTTGTGTCGGCGTAAATTTTACACGGTTGTTATTATCTCATTTCCATAACAAAAAGAAAAGCAAGTGGAGTGATATATCAAAGCGAAATTATGACTGCATGATACGAGGAATCATGGCGTATACGTTCATGAGTGACTCGTTTACTCACAGCGTGACATCTTCAGGCAGCACGCTTATTTGAGATTGATGCAGTCTATTTACCTGTACAACACGCAAGGAGAATTGGCAAGATTTAATTATGTTTCCTCTGCTACATTTTCCAACAGACTATGTAACACGCCAAGCCTAGAAAATATAGGTAAAACATAAATTTCGCAGACATTCAACGACTGAAGTAAATTCACAGAATAGGTTACGCAGTGGTGAGTCCGGGTTATATTCTGCGGCATCGAAAGAAAGAAATGTCCCTGCAACTTGAATACAACCGGGATCCTGAGATCTGGGATACGAATCGTTCGCTGAATATGAAACTTGGGCTTTCAAACTAAAATTCCCACATGCAGGGTTATAGGGGATAAACGACATAACCTTTCGCTTCATCATTAAAACCAAGAAAGAAAAACGAGAACGAAGGAAGAGCGAAACCTAAGGAAAACCTGCTTACGATAGACATGTTATTATACAGAGTCATCCCGGACAATAATGATAGACTAGGGTAATAGCAGCACAACTATCAATCATGGAACTAGGTGTCGCTACAACAGAATACCTGAAACCCTAACATTCGCACGGAGGTGAACGCCGGATTCTAAGACGCGTACACACAGCAGAAAACCTGGAACTCGAGATGCCTAAAGGATGAGATGGAAAAGCATGTGCGAAACCAGGCCGAGAGCCATCTGCGCACCTGCAACAAAAACAAAACGACGCGTCAGGAATAGAAGGAGACTCTGAACGAATTTTAATTAAATTCAAGAAAAGGAAAAAAAAAAAAACCCTGAAGCGTGGAGAGGAAAACAAAGTAGTATAGGAGAGGGTGATACAGACAGAGATGAGCCTGGGCGATTGAAGGTTAAAATAAGAAGCAGGAACCCTAGTTCAGTATCGGCACTCTGTCCGGAGAAATTCAGAGGTTAGATCAGCGCACAGCCGTTACCCTTACGAAATCCCAAGGGGGATTGTATTGATCTAGACAAACCTGACAATGAGTCCTTCTCGGCAGAAATTTAATATTTTTCCATACACTCTAATGTACCCTGCCGTCCAAAATTTCGGCGAAGTTATGGATTCAACCTCGCCGAATTGACCTGCCCAACTGTGTCTCCAGTTAGGGCGATACGTGTCAATTGGTTACAGGCAGGAGTACATTGGTGGAAACGCTGGTTTTCTGAAGTGTGAGCAAGGAACACGCCACCTGAAATCAGTAAAAATCTGCCGCGCAGGAGAGGTGTACCAACACATTCCTTCCAGCTAATAAGATGGCATAAGGCTGCGTGTCAAACCCTCCAACTTCACGAAAATACCGGCATTGCATTCAATCAAGCACAGAGTTAACGTAAATAGGAATTCCCTACCAAACACAACGGAGTTCCAATCCGGGAGTATGGGTGCCTAACGTGTCACTGTACGAGGAGAAAAAAAAACATAGAAAATTGCATGTATAGTTACGAGAGTATCAGGGTTAAAATGAGTCAGATATAGATATGACTATAATGGTCTCTATCGACCTACGCGATCAACATATCTGCCCTCACAATTATCATTATCACTTCAAAAAAATCGGGTTATGCAACCATGATGACCAAATGTAAACGACCATCATTTAAATTCATACAGCGCAGATATTACCGTGTGAGCTGCGCAGTCGTTACACAAAGCGATGATATAAAATGTTACAAATATATATATCGAATTTATGCCAAAGTAAAATGTTAAAAATATATAAGAAATGAGTCGGGGCCGATATAAAATATGAAAAATATATATATAATGTTAGAGATATATATATATATATATATATATAATGTGCGGCTATATAATGTTAGATATATATATATAATGTGCGGATATATATAATGTTAGATATATATATATAATGTGCTGATATATAATGTTAGACATATATATATATATGATTTTGAACTTTCATAAACCATAGGTTATAAACATTGTAGGTTTTGTGATAATGACTATATAGGTATAGAGTTCTAAAGTGAGTAAGTAAGACTTAAATTTTAAAATACAACGTTAGTATAGCTTACATAGATTAAAAGGGTGGTTATCATTGCCTGACTCCAATGAGTATTTAAACCTTGGGTGAGCAAGAAGAAACACTTAGAGGTTTTACACAAAAAAAAAAAAAAATAAATAAATTGGGAGGTGTGACATGGACTCTCATAGATTGCAAAGAGAAAATTATTTATTACAGAGATCAAAATGGCAGTTGCCAAGAGATTCAAGGAATAAAGAAGCCTATACAGCTGCATCCAATTACAGCTTCCCAAATGGGAAAATGTATAAGGAAGGGATGCCAATTGTACGCCATACAAGTAGAATTATCTGATTCTAAAGATGAAGCTGCCACACTGGGAAATATACCTGTAGTACAGGAATTCAAGCATATCTTTCTAGAAGAGATACCCAGATTGCCACCAAGAAGAGATATATACTTTGCAATAGAATTTCTTCCAGGATCATCACTGGTTTCACGAGCACCTTATCGTATGAGTCTTCCAGAATTGACTGAATTTAAAATGTAGCTTCAGGAATCGTTAGACAAGGGATATATACGACCCAGTGTATCTCCCTGGGGAGCACCTATACTGTTTGTCAAAAAGAAGGATGGAACCATGTGTATGTGCATGGATTACCGACAGTTAAAAAAACTGACTGTTAAGAACTGTTATCCTTTGCCACACACTGATGATCTGTTTGATCAAGTAAGAGGAGCTACGGTATTCTCAAAAATTGATTTGAGGTCAGGTTATCATCAAATCAGAATTAAAGATGAAGATATACACAAAACTGCCTTTTGCACAAGGTATGGCCACTATGAATTCGTGGTATTACCTTTTGGGCTAACTAATGCACCATCCACTTTCATGAGACTGATGCATAGTATCTTCCACCCTTTTTTGGATAAATTTATGTTAATCTTCATTGATGACATACTAGTTTATTCTAAGAGTGCGGAAGAGCACAAGGAACATTTGCTAATGGTACTGGAGATGCTAAGGAAGCACCAGTTATATGCGAAATTCAGTAAATGTGATTTCTTCAAGAAATAAATACAATATCTGGGACACGTGATATCAGAAAAAGGTATAGCAGTCGATCCAGAAAAAATTAGAACTATTATGGAATGGAAGGTGCCACAAAATGTGGTAGATATACGATCATTTATGGGACTCGCTGGCTATTACCGGCGATTTATTAAAGGGTTCTCAAAGATAGCTTTCCCTATTACTTGACTGCAGAAGAAGGGAAAATTTTTTAAGTGGTCACCAGAATGTTAGGACAGTTTTGAGAAATTAAAGCAATTATTAACATCAGCACCTGTGTTAAGTGTGGTTGATCTGAATAAGGAATTCGAGGTTTGCACAGACGCATGCAAGGAGGGTGTTGGGGAAGTTTTATCCCAAGAAGGAAAAGTAATTGCATACGAATCCCGTAAGCTAAAGGATCAGGAGCTACGCTATTCAGCCTATGATTTAGAATTGACTACAGTCGTGCACGCTCTCCGGGTATGGAGACATTATTTACTTGGGAAAAGATTTGTATTGAAAACGGATCGTAGCAGTCTAACCAGCTACTTCAAACAAGCTCATTTAAACTCCCGACAAGCAATATTGAGTGAGTTTTATATTGATCTGCAACACGTGAAAGGAAAAGAGAACAAAGTTGCAGATGCATTGAGTAGAAAACTGCATAACATTTGCGAGTTATATGTTAACCAAGTTGAAAGAATATTTTTAGATCAAATCAAAATGGAAGCAAGCCAAGACCCTCAATATAAATTTTTGTGGCAGCAAGCACAGGAATCTGAAGAACAAGGAAGGCTGGGGGATTATGAAATTAACCAGGATGGATTGTTGGTTTATAAGAAAAGGATATTCATCCCAAACAGAATGGACTTAAAAACTTTGATACTAGATGAATAGCATAGAAGCAACTATGCAGGGCATCTTGGGTACCAAAAGATGTTGACAACAATCAGAAAGGATTACTGTTGGCCAGGTATGAGAAAGGACATAGAAAATTATTTAACCAAATGTTTAGAATGTCAACAGGTGAAAGTAGAACATCGGCATCCGGCTGGATTAATGTAGCCCATACCAATTCCGGAATGGAAATGGGAAGTGATCTTGTTGGATTTAATTACTGGATTACCTAGATCAAAATGTGGTAACGACTCCAAAATGGTGGTTGTAGACCGATTAAGTAAATCAACGCATTTCATACCTGTCCAGTCCACTTATAAGACAATACAGATAGCAGACTTATTTATGCGCGAAATCTTCAGACCGCATGGCATTCCTAAGACCATTATCTCGGATAGAGATGTAAAATTTACATCGGATTTTTGGAAGGCACTGTTTATGGGACTAGGAACTCAAGTTCATTTTAGTACTGCATATCACCCACAAACATACGGAAAAAACGAACGAGTAAATCAAGTACTGGAAGACATGCTGAGAATGTATGTCATGCAGCAACCAATTAAGTGGGAGGAATATCTACATTTAATAGAATTTTCTTATAATAACGGTTATCAAGAATCGTTAAAAATGATCCCATTTGAGGCTCTATACAGGCGGCAGTGCAGAACTCCCATTAATTGGAGTAGTCCCGAGACCAAACTCATGTTGGGACCAGACATGCTAGCAGAAATTGAAGCAGAAGTGAAGAAAATTAGTCAGAATTTAAAGGCAGCCCAGGACAGGAAAAAAGTTTATGCGGACAAAAAGAGGTCATACCATGAATATGAAGTGGGAGATCATGTGTATGTAAGAATTAAGCCAAAGAAGAGTACATTAAGATGGACATCTTGTGAAAAATTAGCGCCGAGATTTTGTGGTCCTTTCCAGATACTAGAAAGAGTAGGACCAGTGGCATATCTCTTGGCTCTTCCTAGCCATATTCGGGTGCATAATGTTTTTCATGTGTCGTTATTAAAACAATACGTTCATGATCCAAGACACATAATATAGTGGCAGAACATTCAGGTAGTGAGTGAGCATAATAGTTAAAAAATATATTATGACGAAGACTTGTATAATTAACATAAGTCTATTGTGTGTAGGTAGAACCAGACGAAGAATTTCTGGTAGAGCCTCACAGTATAATCGACCAGAGGGAAATCATGCTTCGGAAACGAGCCATCGCCCAAGTTAAAGTGCAATGGAAGCACTTTGGAGTGGAGGAAGCCACCTGGGAGGACGACATTTTTGTCCGTGAAGCTTATCCTGAGATTTTTGCTGAACTGGAATAGGAACACCAGGGACGGTGTTCTCTTCCAGAGGGGGAAAACTGTAACCACTGTCTTAACTACTGACAAAAGGTTAGAATTTTGTTAATGATGGATCAATTAGGAGTGTTTTTTTATTTCAATTAGAATATTTGAAAAAAATTAATTTTTGGTATTGAATAAAATATTTCTTGTGAAATTAGTTTAATGACTAAAAATTGATGGTAAAAGTAAACCAAGATCTGGAGTTAGTTGAACAGAAAAACAGTTTCCACAGTTACCCAAAGAAAACTCTGGAATAAATAAGGAATTCTAAGGAGAGTTTGGGGTTATGTGTGAGAGAATGGGAATCTGCACTTCTGAAAAGGAAACCCTTGAAAGGGAAACTTTTAGAGCAGACTGACTCACTGGAGTTGGAGAACTGGACCGGATTGTCCCGAGTTTCTCCTCCAGGTTTCTGTGATGAACGAAGACTCAGATTTGGATTCACGGGAGAGAGTTGCAGGACGTAATTTCCCAACTCCTGGAAGGGAGGTAACCGAGTACCATCAGTCAGATTTACGTGCAGATGAGTGGAAATCTGTACTTTCTATTAGAATAAGTAATTAATTCTCTTAAGAAATATTTAGATGGAAATTCTGCAATTTGTACAGTAAGTGAATATGAAGGTTCTCTTAGTTTTATCATATGGAAACTCTATATTTTGAAAAAAAATGTATAAAGGATTATATTTATAAATCTTTGTATTAGAAAGGAAAACTGGTATGAATATAAGGCCCAAAATAACTTAGGAGTTACAGGGTAATAGTTGTAAATAAAGATTAGAGGGAATGTTCTCTATCCTGAACAAAGGTATTAACTCTGTTAAAAAAATATAATCTAGAAAATTCTATTTACCAACCGAAGGACTGTTAGCCTAGCACCTGTGACCAGACACTGGATTAACTGTTCTTCGTGAGTCTATGATATTACACAGACTAGTCGTGGTCTGGTCACGGTTCATGGTTAAGTATAGCTTAGCTGGTTGAGTTAAGATTACTAAAAAAAAGAACTGGAACAAGAACTTCTATGCTCGTAATAAATAGATTCTCCTAAGCAACATAACAGAAGAATGCTAACAGAATTTATGGAACTATCACATCCAGATATAGCAAGTGAAACGAGCTCAGTAGAAACGATAACTATATAACACAAATAAGCCAGAAGCGTTTTCCATATCGATGAGGGACGCAGATATACATTATAGCCAAGAATAGTTATACAAGTAGAGGTGTAAACACCAAAACACTGCATACAGGAAGATAAACCGAACTGAGAAAGTAAACTTATCTACCAGTGGATCAAATCATTGCATTTCCTGATTTTTAAAGAGAAAGAAAGAACAAGGGAAAAATGTAAACAGTTATAAATGCATAGGCGAAAGCCCTGATAAGCGAAGATAGATTTCGAACAGGTAGACTAGTATAATCACTGAAAACATTTGCATTAATACCCATGCAGGTTAGAACTCTGCTAAAGAACAGAACGTTGTAACATAAAACTCAGCAACGTATAACCTTAAGTTCCAGTATCAAAATTCAAAATCTAATAACATTTGAAAGGTTCCCATTCATCTATCATTAAGGCACAACGATGTAAAATCTATGAATAAATACAATAAGACAGGCCAGAGGCCGCAGTAGGAGGAGAAACTCGTTCCTCATAAACTAGACACGGCTATTAGCCTGAGTACCATACAACTATATTAAAGAAAAATTCGAGTAAAATTCAACCCCAAAGTAATCGTCAGCCATTGCTGCTAAGGAGTAAGTCGGGAACCTGAAAGGGGTACTTGTAGACAAGATGAGTGCCATTAACCAACTCCAGGAGAAGTGTCGTTGCAAGTCCGCAAGTTCGTTACATAGCGAGCACAGTAGTAAACAATATCGTACCTGCGACACAAAACTAAGTAAGAGCCCTATAATAAGCAACTGGCAGTAGAAACTTAAAACCCTATCTCTAAATTTGTACAGGCCATTACCTGTTGGATGTTTGAGAAAAAATGCGAGACAGGGTCTTCATCATAGAGAACATGCAAGAACCGAAATTCCCAAAGTTAGCAAAAACGATTTGCATTGAACCTCAACTTAAGGATAGTTTAAAAGGAATTCGCCAACAGGTAGACAGAAACAGAAAGAAAAAAAACAACATATCAACCAGGGTAGTTGTCTCACCTCTCCAATTCTTCCATTCTAGTAGCGAGAAGACACAATCTGCTATGGAGGATGCGCAACGCACAGAAATGATGACATAGCGGAAGCCAGTAACCCCGAGGAGAAGAGGTAGGAAAGCTGGAGCAATAGGTTGGCACCGGAAGCTTCCTCTGCGGGTGGCGAATGCAACAATGAGAGCAAAAGCAATTACCCGCCGAAGGGAATTAGCCAAAACCTAACTCTTTACCACCATTCTATATTCACCAGATCCACAGCTAGCAACCACCCAAATGTCATTCATCCAGAATTAAAAGCGCCAGATTGCCAAAGGACAGCCGTAGGGATATTTAGCATTGGGAAGTGCTCATAATTAAATATGATATGAACTCCATCATAGTAGGCATGCACTATTCCTTGGCGCAAGATTTTTAAATATCCCTTAAACCATAGCAAAAGAAAAGGAAATTATAACATATGGTCACGGTGTAAACTACGTGGCAAATTCACACATAAAACAAAGTTAAGGCATGCCACGAGAACCATGATTCGGAGTTTGAGAAATATATATGTATTAATGATTGGGAAATTCCATTTAAGTCCTGTAATTGACTAAATATTCAATTCAATCATGGTAAATCATGAAGGGTTTGTTTTATATGTGCATAAATAATTTTTAAAAAAATTACTGATCAATGTTGTTTAAAGGTGATGGTGACAATTATCCATTATGTCTTTTATGTGTGAGCTTGAGAAAGTTTTAATGCATCAAATCTCAAAATGAAAAAAACATTAGAAAGAAATGTGTGGCACAAATCCATTCTTTCTTTTTCTATGTGAAATTGAGAAGGTTTGCATGTATCAAATATCAAAATGATAAAAAGATTATAAAAATGTGTGGCACAAAAGACAAGTGATGTAATGTTTTAAAGATATTGAAGGTATAAGGATTTACAATTTCTCTAATTTTTTTTTATTTTAAAGAAAAGAGAATTATAATTATTATTTTAACGATTTTAAAAAACTAATTATATTTCCAAAATGGATATATCTAATTTGGCCTCTATATTTTTACAATTAAAAAAAAATGTTTACATTCCATAATAACTCACTATTTGTTTTTGCCCATTAATGTAAAAGATGTGCTAATTGAAAAAATGAATTATAATTTGTTCTTTTTTATAAATGTAAATGAAGTGCTAAGTAGTCACTTAGTTAGCATCATAAATTAAAGATGTATTTAACCTTATAAGATTGACGTTTTTTCAGAATTTGTTAACTCTATATTTATATTTCAAATGATTTGAAATTACAAGGTCTCAATACTGAAACATGAACCCTCTACTAAACATAAACAATTTATAAGGTTTTTCTTTTTCAATACTTTAATTTCAATGTCATGGATTTTGGAGAAGAAGCTCTATGTCATTTCAAATCACAAAATTATGAAATAATGACCAAGAATTCTAAAATAATCTTTGGAAAATAGCTTTGTACCAAAGCTCCACCTAAAAATTTAAAGGCCCTTTATACCAAATGAACATTTAAATGTAAATTTTGAGGAAGACAGGCTGTTGTTATGCATATCTTTATAATTTATCAATTTACAGTGATGTTTCTTCATTAATCATGTGATTTGATCCAAATTGAAAACTTGAGTGCCTATATCCAAATTGGAAAGATGATCTTACAAAAAGCATCTAAATTTTAAATTGGTGCAATTAAAAAATGAACATTTGGAAATTTATTAGTGAAAAGGATAAATTTCTTATGAGGCTCTAGAAATCAAGATCTGAGTTTAACTAAGACTGGTAAATAGTGTTAATCTATTAAAAAACAATCAATTTATATTTATATTCAATTCATTTGTAAAAAAATGTGCAAATAATCTAATCTAGAGAGCATAAATAATTAGAAAACCTAGAACTACACTTTTAGAATAATCTATAGAAATTTGTTTCATAAAATTGTCTACAAATGCACACATGCACATAGTCTCCTCCTCAAGATGATACTCGGTTTTATAACAGATTCTTAGGTAAAACTCAATTCCAATTAATACAAGAATATAGTGGATCAAAATTAAATTGAATGTGAGGTTGAATAAGAAGCTTCAGATATATTACAACTCCTTTGGATTCTTAAGATGGGGTATTCTACTTTCCAAAAATGACAATTGTAAAATGCTTGGATACAATGGGTTGTGGTTTGGAAAATATAAAATATACTAATTCCAACCAATGATATCATCCTCAGATGTTTGGCCTTCATCTGTGTACAATAATTTTTTCCTCGAGGATGGTAGCTTAAGCCTGCTTCAAGAAATATACTCCTTTGGTCTAGAAATGACACTCATCAATTTAGCCTTAGAGTACATACAAATATATGTGGTGGTGGTGGTGCTCTTGAACTATCCTATGTAATTTCTCTCGACCTCCTTCAAAATGTGCTCTTTTTCTATTATATGCTTTTTTTCTACTATAGGATAGCTCATGAATTCTCTTAATTATGGTCTCATATTAATTCACTAATGGAGTTTTTTTCATATTAGAATAACGAAATATATGCCCAAAAATTCTTGGCTCACGAACTAAAAAAAAATAGAAATTATACTTAAAATTTAAGAATGATCCTCTTTGCTAAAATTGGAAATGAAAGGAACTTAGTATTCTAATTCTATTAATAAACGTGACCCAAGAATATCAATGATATCTGTGTTCCAGTTATTGATAAAGAAATTGATAATTCCATAGGATCTAGATCTCCCACGATCTCCCAATCTAGTGACAATCATGCTCAGAGATATCAAGATTTTGAGCCTATTCTTATTATGGGTGTACTAAACCCTTTGGACCTCTAACTCAGAAGATGTAGCAATATATTTCGTTTTATCAAACACAACCCATGACCCTAGAGAATGATCTGCTACAGTGTTGATGATAAGTAATCCCATTTATTTCAGCTAAATCATCTCCACGAAATCACATAGATAAAAAATTGAACCAGCCAGAGTGATATATGTTACCACCCAAAAGGAATAATAATAAACTCAAGGTGTTTAACTGATTCTTTCTATCCAAATTGAAAAGATGATCTTGCATAAATCAGCTAAAATTTTAAACTGAGGCGACCAAACAACCAACATTTGGAAATTTATTGGTGAAAACAATACAATTTTTATGAGCTCTGGAAATAGAGATCCGAGTTTACCTAAAACTATAATTTATTAAAACAATCAATTTAATTTCATATTCAATTCATTTCTTGAAAAAAATGCACAAATAAACCATCAATATTTTTACAAATATAACTCCAAAATTCATTTGAGAACCACATTTAATTCCTACAAATTTCAAGCAATGCTTATAGGTCTAGTGCTAAGATTACCAATTTATCCCTACTATCGTTGCATCAAGAATATTTTTTGCATGCCTTTTAGTTATAATTCTGCAGTAATCAATACTTATCGCCTCTGATAAAATGACCTATTTAAAAAGAGAACAAATAGAATCTATTGGTACCCTAAGAATAGGGTCGAGTAAGGGGAAATGGGTATACCATTATATTTCTGTATGATCTCATCACCATTATAATTTATTCACTATATTTGAAATATAAAGAGAATGAGTTTTGCAAATCCATTACCTGGTAAACAAATATACGTGGATCATTGAACAAGATCCTCCTAGCCACTTGTTGGAAAATTTCCTTAACGACACATTCAAAAACCCACTGCCTGACAACGCATTTAGATAAGTGGAAACCATAAGCTCCTCAATATTCACAACCTTTGCAGTATTCCAATGAGGGATCAATCCCAAAGAATTCAAACCTAATTATGTTGTTTCACACTCTAAACATGATTACTCATAGTACTTGCTAGAAACAAAATATCTTAAGCATGTCACGGCTATCTCTGAGAAAATCGTATGCTTAACACACCAGAACATTTGAAATATTATTTTAATAAAAGTACCAGAAGAGGATTGGTACATGGACTAGGTTATCGAGAAATCATAATGGAGATAAGATTGAGGTATGAATGGATCATGTAGCGGGGATGATGATGCTAATTAATTCATATTCTTGTAAGGTCAAAGAGAGTACGACATAGAAGGAGAAATTAAACGAGAGGTTCTACATAACTAGATCACATTTATGAGAACAACATGACATGAAACCTTTCCTTATACCTCCACATCACCATTTATTCCTACGTGTTTAATCATATACCTCCAGGTCATGATATATTCATCCATGTTTAATCTTATACCTCTGTTGAGATTTCTTATATTAAATTTGGAGAAAATCTCATGAATATGACAACAATAGGATTTGTTGCTAAATTGACTACATCTAATCCTGATGTGGAGCTATTGCATCCTATTTTGTTGTGATTCAATTTTTGATTCAATTTCTACTCCCAGCTATAAAATGTAAGCTCGTAGAGGCAAATGAGCATGAGGGATGTGAGGTGAGAGGAAGAGAAGTGCAGATGAGAAACTCTGTTGTTGTAAATCTCCTGTTTAGAAATAATACTGTCGATACCTCTGTTTGGTGGACGTAGCCCAGATTGGTTGGGTCAACCGCGTTAATCTATTGTCTCATGTTTTATGTTGTGTGTGTGTTTTATTTTTTTCCGCTACTTGACTCTAACAATTGGTATCAGAGATTTTAGGTTGAATATGCATGGTGAGGTGGTTGAAACCTAGTTTGTTGCGTGCGATTGTAATGTCGTGTGGCCAGATCTGCTAATAATTATTGCCATGAGCTAGAAGCGGCACCGTGGAGGTTGAGTGGTGCGTAATAATGCAATCAGTGGTTTAGGCTATGTGCGACCGTGAGATGGTATCTATATATCAGTTTGAGGCTGCATTACCTGGTATGATACGGTGCAAAAACGTGGGGTCTGTATATTTTTTATTCATGGACTGCACGCAGAGCGCAAGACTGTGTGGAGCTCGAAATTAATGGCATAGAACATTCATTCATTGAATTCGTGAAATGAATCCATAACCCACAGTAAACAGCGTGGAAGATTGATGGCATGCGTAAATTGAACTGTGTGAAATGGTGATCTTCAACGCGCAGAGGTATGTGCAAATGCTGGCGGCATTAAGAGGTGGAAGATTCAATTTTTTCAGAGATTTAATTTTCTTGACCGTCTGCTAAAGAGGAGCAGTGACCCATTTTTCTGAGACCCTAAGTGTAAAACGGTGCATCTGTGTTTGTTGTATAATCTGTTTGTAGTGGGAGAAGCAGTTCCCCATTTTGTTGATCTGTGTAGCTAGATACCAGAACCGCGTGAAACCATTAGCGCCGTGAGAACTGGTTCTTGGTCAAATAATCAAGCTCCAATTATAAAAAAATGTTCTAGCTATCTAATCGATGTCAATTGTATCATTCGAGGATTTGTTTGGCCATTTTTAAATACAGTTTGTAGATCATCGATTGAAGGTACGCAGAATTAATTTAGCTGTAGAGTTTACCGATCCCAAAATTGTGTTATGTTATTAAATGCCATTTCTTTTCGTTATGATGGCTTCTCGGCTTACATTTTTTCTATTGAGGATCAATAGAGAAGAGTTGCTGTGGCATAATTTATATAATACATTTATGGTATCCAGTCAATTATTAAAGAGAATTTTTTATCAAATTTTTAAACTGATTTAAAAAGGCAATTAAGGATCCATAGAAGTTAAACATGGAAAAAACAAAAAGTGCTCGGTTTGAGATCGAGAAGTTCAATGAGAAAAATAACTTCGAGATCTGGAAAGTCAAGATGCACGATCTACTCATACAACAAGGTGTGGCGAAGGCACTTTTGGGAAAAGCCAAACAACCTTGCACCATGACAGATGATGAATGGAGTAACATCGATAATAGAGCACTAATAGGTATACGGTTGTGTTTGGCAGATGATGTGTTATTCAACATCGTGTCAAAGAAAACAGCTGTTGGTTTGTGGACAAAGCTTGAAAAGATGTACATGAAAAAATCCTTAACCAATAGGATTCTTCTGAAGAGACAGTTGTACAGCTTGTGCATGAAGAAAGGTATATCAATAACTGATCATTTGAATACCTTTAATACTCTTATGGTGCAGTTAGATAGTATAGATCTAAAATTTGTTTCAGAAGATAATGTTGTAACTTTATTATGCTCATTGCCCGAGTCATGGGATCATTTTTTACTTCTATAAGTCTTAGTTCATCAGAAACCCTTGAACTTGATGATATTGTTGGAGCTTTGTTATCTGAAGAAACAAAGAAAAGGTCAAATTCAAAAACCTCTAGGTCAGAAGCAATGATGGTCATAGGTCGTTCTAAAGAAAGATGCTTCAGTAAGAAGAACAAATCACGGTCAAAATCGAAAGGGAAGAAGAGTAAGGTAAAGTGTTGGTTTTGTGGCAAATCGGTACATTTGAAGAAGGACTATTGGAAGAGTCAGCAAACATCCAAAGGCAACTCTTCAACAAAAAAGAAAGAAGCAAACACGATAGATACAGGTTCAACATCTGGTTCAGGTATGAGTGATGAAGTGTTATCAATTAGTTTTTCTAATCATGATCAACATTGGTTGTTAGATTCTTGTGCGTCAAATCACATGTGCATTCATAGAGAGTGGTTTAAATCTTATAAATCAATAAATGAAGGAGTTGTTTACATGGGAAATGATGTCTCATGTAATATTGTGGGAATTGGAAGAATCCATATTAAAATGTTTGATGGGACAGATAGAATTTTAACTGATGTAAGACATGTGTCTGAACTTAGAAAAGACCTCATTTCTCTAGGAGTGCTAGACAGAAATGGATATAAATCCTTTATTCAAGGTGGAGTAATGAGAGCTTATAAAGGAATTTTACTAGTAATGAAAGCAAAGAAGGTTGGAAATATTTTTTAGTTAGAAGGAAGAACAGAGTTAGATCATGCTTTTACAGTATCTGAAAACAACAGTAATTCTATTTGTCTATGGCATCAACGGTTGGGCCATATAAGCATAAGAGGATTAAAAATTTTTGTGTGATTATAAGTTACTTCCTAGTTTAAAATCTTCTAAGTTAGATTTCTGCAAACATTGTATATATGGAAAACAAAGCAAGGAGAAGTTTAAAACTGGAAAACATACTAGTAAGGGAATCCTTGATTATATCCATTCTGATGTTTGGGGTCCATATCCTACAACCTCATATGGAGGATCATCATATTTTGTATCCTTTATTGATGATTTCTCTAGAAATGTGTGGGTTTATATGTTAAATAAAAATTCTAATGTATTCACAGTTTTCAAACAGTTTAGAGCATTAGTAGAAAATATCACTGGAAGAATCATTAAATGTTTAAGAACTGACAAGGGTTGTGAGTTTACTTCAAAGGAATTTGATAATTATTGCAAGGAAGTTGGGATTGAAAGACATAAAACTACTCTATATACTCCTCATCAAAATGGAGTTGCTGAACGCATGAACATGAATCTTTTAGAAAGAGCAAGAAGTATGCTTAGTAACACCAATTTGTAGAAGGAATTATGGACAGAAGCAGTATCTACGGCTTGCTATTTCATAAATCGATCACCATCAACTGCAATAGGATGAAAAATTCCTCAAGAGGTATGGAAAGGTCATCCATGTGATTATTCTAAACTAAATTTTTTTGGTTGTGATGCATATGCTCTAATTCCGAAACATCAGCATTCTAAATTGGATCCTAAATAAAAAAGATATATCTTTGTTGGATATGGTGATGGAACTAAGGGATACAGGTTCTGGGATCCTCCTACTCACAAGATCATCATTAACAGAGATGTTAAATTCAATGAATCTTCACTCGATAATCCAGATGTAGATGATAAATTGAAACAGGATAATGTACCTAAGTTTCAACATATTCAATTTGAAACCAGTTCAAATACTGAGGATAGTCCAGATGAACAAGTTTCAGATGCAGATCATGAACAAGTTTTAGATGCAGATCATGAACATGTTTCAGATGCAGATCACGAAGAAGTTCCTACAGATAATAATCAGAAAATTGTGGAAGTACCAAAAACATATTTAAGGAGGTCCACAAGAATCAGACTCCCTCCTAAAAGGTATGACGATTATATTACTTCAATTGGTTTAACAGCTAATGATGATGAACCTTTATGCTATCAGGAACCTGTAGAAGGTTCTAACAATGATAAGTGGAAAGAGGCTATGAAGGATGAGATGAAGGCATCAGACAAGAATGCCACATGGGATCTGGTGGAACTTCCTAAAGATAGTAAAACTGTGGGATGTAAATGGATTTACAATTTGAAAAAGGGTGTTGATGATAGACAAGACAGGTACAAAGTGAGGCTGGTTGTGAAAGGTTTTTCTCAGAAAGCAAGAATTGAATTTCATGAGATATTTTCACCAGTTGTAAAGATTGTTTCAATTCAGATTGTCTTAACGTTAGTTGCTTTACTTGATTTAGAATTACAACAACTAGATGTTAAGACTGCATTTTTACATGGAGATCTAGATGAAGAGATTTATATGGAACAACCTGAAGGGTTTGTTCAAAATCGCAACAAGAAATTTTTTTGCAAGCTCAAGAAATCATTGTATGGTCTGAAGCAGTCGCCTCGACAATGGTACAAGAAATTTGATTCTTTCATGATGAGCCAAAATTATATAAGGAGTGAATATAATCATTTTGTTTACTTTAATAAATTGAGTAATGGCATGTTGATTATCTTAGTGTTATATGTTGACGATATGATTTCTGCAAGAAAAAACATAACAGAGATCAACAGGTTAAAGGCTCAGATGGCTAGGACGTTTGATATGAAAGATCTAGGAGCAACAAGATAGATTTTGGGCATGGAGATTTTCAGAGACAAGAGAAATGGTAAGCTGTGGTTATCACAAGAGAAGTATATTGAGAAAATACTCTTAAGGTTTTGTATGAACAATGTGAAACCAGTTGCAGTCCCTTTAGCTTCCAATTTTAAGTTTTCTTCAAGTTTATGTCCTAATACAAATGAAGAAAAGGAATATATGTCTTGAATTCCATATGCCAATGTAGTAGGTTGTTTGATGTATGCGATGGTTTGTACACGACAAAATATTTAACATGCAGTTGGGGTTGTCAGCAGGTATATGGAAAATATAGGAAAAGAACACTGGTCAACAGTGAAATGGGTACTTCGGTATCTGAGAGGCACAAGTGATTATAGTATCACTTATAACGGAAGCAGTGAATTTGTTTGCGGATATGTTGATTCCAATTTTGTAGGTGATTTGGATAAGAGAAGGTCAACTTCAGGATATGTCTTTACTCTTGCAGGTGGAGCTATTAGTTGGATGTCAAAGCTACAAAAAATTGTTGCTTTATCCACTACAGAAGCAGAATACATAGATGCTTCACCTGCTTGCAAAGAAGTGGTTTGGTTGAAAGGTTTGTTTGGTGAGTTTGGTAGGTTGCAGGGCAACATAAAGTTATTTTGTGATAGTGAAAGTGCAATTCATTTGGCTAAAAATCCGGCCTATCATAGTAAATCAAAGAACATACCTATTAAGTACCATTTTGTAAGAGAGGTTATCACTGAACGGGGAGTCTCTCTTGAAAAAGTGCATAAAAAGGAAAACTGTGCAGACATGTTCACGAAACCAGTTTTATTAGAGAAGCTACGATGGTGTCTGGCTTCTCTTGGCTTGCAGAAAACATAAAAATAATAATGGAACAGGGTATCAGGCTAATTGTTGTCAAGGTGGAGATTGTTGAGATTTCTTATATTAAATTTGGAGAAAATCTCATGAATATGACAACAATAAGATTTTTTGCTAAATTGACTACATCTAATGCTGATGTGGAGTTATTGCATCCTATTTTGTTGTGATTGAATTTATGATTCTGTTTGTACTCCCAGCTATAAAATGTAAGCTCGTAGAGGCAAATGAGCATGATGGATGTGAGGTGAGAGGAAGAAAAGTGCAGATGAGAAACTCTGCTGTTGTAAATCTCCTGTTTAGAAATAAGACTGCCGATACCTCTGTTTGGTGGACGTAGCCCAGATTGGTTGGGTGAACCACGTTAAATCTGTTGTCTCATATTTTATGCTATGTGTTTTTTTTTTTTTTTTCCAGGTCATGATCTATTCCTCCATGATTGATCATGGATACTTTTCAGAATGTAAACTGACATCCATTTCACAATTTTCAGAATGTAAACACACATCCATTTCACACGAACCTTTCACATTAAATTTTTAATTTAATTTTATTCAATCTTTATAAATGGGCAGAAATAAGAGGAGGAGTAAATTTTTAATCACAATTTGGTAAAAAAGTAATTTAAACAAATTTCAAAAACCTAATTTAGATATGCTATGAAGTTATTAGTTTCAATTTCATTCATTAATAGATTTGCAACTACAAAAATATACTAGCATCTTTCAAATTAAACCATCACATAAGAAAAATTAATTAAAAAAATAATTAAAGTAGCCAATTCCAACAGAAAACACCTATCAAGATAAAACTATAATAAATAAGAAGAAAATCCGTTACTTAATCTCATTCATGTTTAAATAGAAAATCTTCCTCCCTATTGAATACAAATACTAATAATAAATATAGATTCAAAATTCAGATGAAATAAACCAATATAATCTTAAAATTCAAGTGGCATGCTACTTGACAAATGGATACCCATATGTACAATTAGCATATTAAGCTTAAACTTGGAAATTTAAAAAATCACTAAAGATGGTTGAAAGTGAATTCATATCTATAAATCTAGTCTCATATTTTATATAGTTCAGACATTAGAAATATAAGATTTAATAAACATCGCTACCAAATGCATATTGTTTGTGAGCCTACACACCTTGTTTCGTTGATGAAAATACACACCTATTTTCGGGTGATGAAAATATAAGAACTAAATGTAAATGAATAATGGCAAAAACATATACTCACAATGACTATCGAACCACTAGCTGCCACGGAAAGAATATCAGCGTAGGAAACCACCGCCAGGCATGCCTTCTCCAGTTCGGCTTTGATTATGTTAGCTTTAATCAATCACATTTATATTTATTATTTACGTATTTAAAAAAATATATATATTATAATAATTTTGGTATAAAAAAATTAAATATTATAATATACTTATTAAATATAAATCACATTAATAAGATTAATGTTTTTCCAAATAGATTGTTTTATAGTTATTGTGTTTGTTTAATTTGATTTAAAAAATTTATTTAAATAATTAGATATTTTATCATAAAAGAGGTGTCAAATATGGACTTGGTGTAGTCATTACTGACTAGTTTTACCAAAATAAACTTAATAGTTCATAAAGGGTAATCCTTCATCCCTAAACGTTATATTTCTTTAAAAAAAATATCTTCCTACACAAAATAAAAATATCATGATGGATACATCTTAATTGCCACAAATTCGTAAACAAGAAACAAGATTGTTACAGGGTCCTTATAACATACATCCATGCACTCAAATGATCTCACAAACATGGAATAAGCGTTAATGTTTGGCCTTTACACATTCCCACCAGTGACCTCATGACTCCACAGAAATGAAGAACACAATGACTGCCAGAGGTGACCTCTGACTCCACAGAAATGAAGAACACAATGACTGCCAGAGTTGGGCATTAATGAATAACACAAATACTTCCAGAGATAGGCATTATACATTCCAATATGGGACGTGGTGATTTCCAAGAAATCAAAGACAAAATAATTTCTAGACAAGGGATAATTAATAGATATTTCCACCATTATAAATATAGAAGGTGATAAATACATAAGCTTTTACATTCACGAGAACCATTATGGCAAAACGGACGGAAAGAAAAGAAAGCACTTTATAGAGGGCGAATTGCTCGATGCTCGGACGAACTGGGAGGTGGGAAAGAAGGCTGAGGATTCGGGCTAAACCTATCGTATGGGCTTCTGCATGTCATATCCGATCCGCATGAGTGCTCAAATGAATTTAGTTACTAAACATTATATGCGAGGCTGAGTTTGCACTATCTTTCAGAGCCTTTTACTTGGGTCGTATATACAATTTTGTCACAATTAAATAAGTTGAATTTAAATGCTTGTATATTTTTTTTTTTTAATTATGTAGTAATTAGGTCCGGGAGCCGGGGCCATTTTTCCTATGAAAGAAGAATATATCCACTACGGAAATGTTATCATTAAAATTATGCGAAGCTTCTTTTGGATTGCACTAGTTAGGATAATTTAAATCTGGAAAAGTGACTTGTCAACAGTTTGAACTTAAAACATAACAGTGAGAAAAAAGGAACGTTAAAATATTTGTTTTTATAGACTTCAGCACTTGAGCTACAAGAGCTGCAGTCATGGTAACGAAGTCCAACAAGCTACTGGCCAGAATTGAACAGTACAAGTAGCAATAATAATTTGAACAGTGCAAGTAACAATAATAATTTATCTGGTTTATTTATGCTATTGAAAAAAACCAGAATATCAGAATAGTAGTTTGTTTGAATGATTTTTTTTAATAGTGAAAATAGATTCAGTACCAAAATCTCTGAAGCACCTAAAATTTTGTAATGTAACAATTATAGCTTAGATTTTAAAATATTTCGATAAGATTTTATGATAAACATAAGATTTTACTCACTGTAAATAGATGTGGATGGTTGTGACAATTTCCAAGAAATCAAAGACAAAATAATTTCTAGACAAGGGATAATTAATAGATATTTCCACCATTATAAATATAGAAGGTGATAAATACATAAGCTTTTACATTCACGACAACCATTGTAGCAAAATGGACGGAAAGAAAAGAAAGAACTTTATAGAGGGTGAATTGTTCGATGCTCGGACGAAATGGGAGGTGGGGCATTCCATTAGTTACATTAAAAGAAGGCTGAGAGTACTACACACCAGGCGCAGGCAGAAGCAAGGCGGTCTGTCAATTCATTTTACGACAGTTCACCCTAATTTCACTGTCGGACCCGGTGAGAGTAGTGATGTTGCCCATCTTTATCATTGAAATGGCAAACTGCTTGAAGAATGCATTCGCGTTGGTTTTGTAGGACTGCACCAAAGCCGGCGTTAAACTTCCTTCGGTGGAATACAGAATCGCATCTGAAGTCAGCAGCCCCTTTCCCGCTACCAGGTTCCCGTAGTAGTTTACGTCGAACTTTATGGGACTGACGGGATCCAACGGCAGGGTTTGATTATTGTCGGTGCCAGTTTGCGGACACAACGTCTGCAGTTGTTGCAGGTATGTTCCGTTAACTCTTGAGGCAGGGTTACTTCCAGTCTGACTGTACAGCCTCTCCTTGAAACTTGAGCATCGGGCTAAACCTATCGTATGGGCTCCTGCATGTCATATCCGATCCGCATGAGTGCTCAAATGAATTTAGTTACCAAACATTATATGCGAGGCTGAGTTTGCACTATCTTTCAGAGCCTTTTACTTGGGTCATATATACAATTTTGTCACAATTAAATAAGTTGAATTTAAATGCTTGTATATTTTTTTCTTTTTAATTATGTAGTAATTAGGTCCGGCTTAGAGCCGGGGCCATTTTTCCTATGAAAGAAGAATATATCCACTACGGAAATGTTATCATTAAAATTATGCGAAGCTTCTTTTGGATTGCACTAGTTAGGATAATTTAAATCTCGAAAAGTGACTTGTCAACAGTTTGAACTTAAAACATAACAGTGAGAAAAAAGGAACGTTAAAATATTTGTTTTTATAGACTTCAGCACTTGAGCTACAAGAGCTAGCAGTCATGGTAACGAAGTCCAACAAGCTACTGGCCAGAATTGAACAGTACAATTAGCAATAATAATTTTTACAGTGGAAGTAACAATAATAATTTGTCTGGTTTATTTATTTTTTAATAGTGAAAATAGATTCAGTGCCATAAACTCTCAAGCATTTCAAATTTTGTAATTTAACAATTATAGCTTACATTTTAAAATATTTGTATAAGATTTTATGATAAACATAAATTTCCATTATTTTCAGTAGTAATTTGTAAAGTTTTTTACACTAGACTATAATAATTTTTTTTTAATTATTAAAAATCAATTAAATTGATTTTAATAAACAAATTATTATCATATATAATAATCATTCTTTCTAATTATTAGAAACCAATTGAATTGATTTTAATAAACAATAAATATATATATATATATATATATATATATATATATATAACATAATTAGATTCTAATATTAAAATTAAAATATTATTATGTAATGATATTAATTTTCTATAAGCAAATAATTTTAAAAAATTCTGGTAGGTTTTAATTAAACAAAATTTCAATACAAAATTTTATATTTTAAATATAAGGTTAATAGTTCTTGATTTATTGAAAAGAATGAAAATACCAATCACCTTCTTCACACGTAAAAAGCGTTCCATCAAAGTAAAATATTGAACCATGTATTTGGAAAGAAGCATCACATTATCATAATGCATTGGAGGTTTTGAATTTTAAAATATTAAAATAGCTTGAATGAAAAAGTGCATTTATGATTCAATATGAGAAAAATCTTGTTCTCGACCATGTTTTTTTTATTAATATTAATATTAATATTAATAATATTAATTTTAATTTTAAATCTATCAAAGATTAAATTTCTTGAGGTATACATATTTCTTTAAGAAGTTTTTCCAAGTTTTCCACTTAAAAAATAATGATTCAAATTTAAGGCATAGAAAAATTTAAATTATATAAATAATAAAATAATTGTAGATATTTATAAATAAGGGTGCATTTAGCTGTTAGTTTAGTATAGAAAAACAATCTATTTAAACCTAGGAAAAAAATCAAATCTCTCAAAATACAAAAATTTCCTAAACTTACAATTCACTCAAAAATTTTAACTCCAAAAAAATTTATAACTAAATAAATTCATTTCTATAAATGTTTAATAGATTTATAATCATATTAAATAAATGAAGAGTACATATATTGTAGAAAATCAGGAAATTAGTTTTTTTTATTAAATCTATAATCCTATTAAATAAATGTTTAATAGATCTATAATCATATTAAATCTATGAAGAGTACATATATTGTAGAAAATCAGGAAATTAGTGTTGTTTTTTAAATCAGGAAATTAGTTTTCTTAAAAAACTTCTAGTTTAGTCGATACTTCAGTTTAGGAAAGTACCCAGCAAAAATTGGGAGGATGAATACCTGATAGAGCGACCAGGTCGATCACATCAAGACCTTGGAGTTTGAATTTGGTTTCCAGGGTCTGATGAGTTGAGTTGGGCGCCGGAAGGTTGTTGTTTGCACCGCTCATGCTTGCACCTCAAGAGTCCCTCCTCCCTAATTGAACTTCCCAAAACGGCCCCCCAGCCTGTTCAATGCACAACAAAATCAATTATTAAGTCACTCTTCAACGTCGTTAAAAGCAACCGTATGTTTAAAAATATTTATGGATAATAGATCTGGTCTTTAAGCATGATATCTGGTAAAAACTAGAAATGACAACAGATTTTAGTTGAGGTGGTGTAGGTAACTCTTGACATGGACTTGCACAACTGGCCTTTAAGCCTGATTCTCTAAATTATGGGGAGGAACTATATGGAAATAACCAAATTAGCCACAATTTCCTATCAAAAAGGGTTGCATTGATTATGATCTATGAAAAGAAATTTTCAAGGGAAAATCAAATGACTGAATTTCCGGAAGAGCGTTGATAACTGATGAATGTTTTATTGTTTTTTTATAATATATATATATATATATATATATATATATATATATAAACAGGACAAAATATTCGTTTTCTTTTTGAAGAATATGACAATTCAATATGGTTATTTTGATGTTGACATGAGATTTAGAAATTTAATTGGACCACTTTTGGTTTTGTTTTTATTTTAGAATTTTTTTTGGTATCCCATGAACATGAAGTAAAGTAAGTTTTTAAAATTTTAGAATATTTTGAAAAATAAATAAAAATTTTATTTTGTATTTAAATGGTAGAATATTTTAAAAATCTAATATATAAATGAAAAACTTATTATTTAATTTCAATTCTATACCATATTAGGAACCCCATTATTTCAATTCATTCATGTTTTAAAAAAGACATTTTCTTCATACCCATTAGAACAATCAATCAATATGACATAAAACCAATGGAGGGAACCCATTATTTCATTTCATTCACGCTTTAAAGGAAGAAAATTTCTTCATACCCATCAGATACCCAAATTAACAATCAGTATGACATAAAACCAATATAATATTAAAATTCAATTGGCATGGTACTGAATGAGGGATACCCAAATCTAGAATCACCATAAGGTTAGGAAATTTCAAAATATTACTGAAGATTTTTAAAGCTGAAACTATAACTTTAGATCTAGTCTCAGCTTATATATCTTTAAGACTTTAGAAATATAAGCTTCAATAAACATCGCTGCCAAATGCATTATGTTTTGCGCACCTACCGAGCTTGTTTCGCTGATGGAAATAGAAGAACTAAATGTCAATGAATAATGCCAAAAGTATATACTCACAATGACTACTGAATCACGAGCAGCCACAGCAAGAATATCAGCGCAGGAGACCACCCCCGGGCATGCTTTCTCCAGTTTGGCTTTGATTTCATCTACTACTTCAAAACCTCTGAGCGAATTCTTGTTAGGTTTTGCGGACTTCTCTCCCGTGAAGTTAGCAGTGTCATCAAGCAGAACTGATGCGTCGCAGCCCTGCAGAAACGGAATGTAATACTTTACATCAATTACCATTTTTAACCGACCCACACCTCAAATGTCAGGACAGGCAGTATTATATGGCTACCAATAACAGATCAATATCCATTACAAAATGTAATAGGCCACCAGTAAAAGATCAAAATCCATCACATGATGTAATGGTAACAGAACAAAATCCATGAGACAATGTAGTAATAATAGATGACGAGATATACATTTTTGAGCTTGAGATATATAGATCTGCAAAACATATCATTATCAGACATTTGAATCAATGATCTTTTCGAGATTTAACGTTAAAAACGACAATCATTCCTAATATTTACTGCTTAGATGGTATCTGTCCTAATATTTACTGCTGCAATTTATTGCTGCGCTGTTATTCACAGAGGGAGTAATCCAGAAGCATCCAGCGATAAATTAATAAATTTCTTCACATATGCAAAAATGTACTAGATTTATTAATTTTTTGTTTCGTTACAAGTTTTCTTTCCTACAATTAATTAGTGAATTAGTGAATTAGTGGTCCACTAATTAGTCTGTTGGTCTCTCTCCTATATCAACTATTTTTTTACATACACATTTTAATTAGTTTAAAGCATTTAAGAATTAAAGGAGAATATGAATCATTTAAGCAAAAATATCAAATTTTATAACAAAATATATATAAAAAAAATACAATTTGACCGCTCAACATCCTATATATAGTGAAAACAAAATGTTTATTTTTCTTTACTGAACAAAATGCTTTTACAAACATGATGAGTAAACACCGTTGTCAAGATACTAGTGAGAAATGAAGTTTTCTCATTATTTTATTTCTTGGACTTTTTGAAAAGAAAAAAGAAAAAAAGTTTATTGTGAATTTTGTATCAATTAAAATTTGATTTTAATGAATAAATAAATTTAGTTCATTTAAAGATCATATTTTTAAAAAAAATGAAAAAATAATAAACTAACAAAACTACAAAATATAAAACAATTAAACAACCACTTGTTAAAAAAGTCTAACACAAAAAAAAAGTGTAATAAACACTTATTCAAAGATGGATAAGTACCAAACATTGATGCAAAAATTACAAATAACGTAACACCAACACATATCAATAATGTAATATTAATGTTGAAATGTTTCAGAATTCCAAAATAATAAAAGTTCGTTCCCTTAACACAGAGAAATATTCAAAATTGCATCCACAGTGACAGAGTTTTCACATAAAAAAAAATTATATTCCATAAGAAAAAACTTGTTACAAATTCTTCTTCAAGAGAGGGATTATAATTGCTGGACTGTTTCAAGACATAGTGCCAAACAAAACTCTTCTCTGTCTCAGACAGAAAAAATACTCTGTCTTTCTAAAACAACATGCACTGCTGTGTATACTCTGTTTTTCCTAAAACATTCAGCTGTGTTTTAATTCACTGTCCTGTGTAATACAAAAGACAAAAAAAACAACTCTCTATTTTTATTTTCTCTCCACACTACTGTGTATACAATTCTGTTTTGTGTAATAATCAAATTAAATCACTTTGTTTCTGTATATAAAAAAAATATCTCAGATCTAATTTAATGTCATTCGTTGACAAAAAATCACCGCTTGAGAATTCATTAATCGCTTCATAACTTCTACCGGCACCGCTTGCAAATCACATTTATGTCAAATTTGCATTGGTGGCACCAAGATTTTTTTTTCCCGCACTGTTGTGCATACATATCTGTTCTATGTAATTATAAATTACAATACTCCGTTGTTTTCTTCCGCATTGCTGTGTATTTGAAACAAAAAACTTAAAACTGTGTATTGCAATGTTATATTCACCTTACGGGCCTTTTAATATATATGTATTGCATATATTAAAAATAAAACAAATAATATTTAAAACAATAAACCAACCATTGATTTAAAACATGTGCGATGGGCAAATTATATTAAACCCCGCAACTATTTTATGTGCGCATTTGTGTGGACCCCTCCCGTTGATGATGTCAGTTGTTCCAATGGGGTTCACAACTCCAGCCGCCTGCCTTGCCTGACCCCTGCGGAATTGATTGCCGCCTGGTCTCTTCGGGCAGTTGGAAATTAATTCCAACACTCCCCCTTAATTTCAACTGCTGGGTTTTCTTTCATACCCAAGCATTTTCTAAAATGTTCAAAGCTTTTCTGCGCAAATGGCTTTGTGAGGATATCTGCAAATTGATCCTCTGTTCTGCAATGCTGCAAAACAATCTCACCATTGCTAACCAATTCACGTATGAAGTGAAACTTGGTATCAATGTGCTTCGTCCTTTTATGAAAAACAAAACTTTTAGACAATGCAATAGCTGAGTTATTGTCACAAAAGATCACTGTCCCTTTTACTTGTTCTTGACATAAGCTTCTCAACATTTTTCTCATCCAAACTGCTTGACACGTTGTTGCTGTAGCTGCCACATATTCTGCCTCTGCTGTAGACAATGTTACAATGGGTTGTTTCTTAGAAGCCCATGAAATGGCTCATGAACCCATGTGAAAAACATAACCGAAAGTGCTCTTCCGATCATCTACACTTCCAACCCAATCACTCTCAGTGTATCCAACTAAATCTGAACATTCTGAAGCAGTATATAAAATACCAAATCTCTTTGTACCTTTAACATACCTCAGAATTCTTTTTGCTACCTGCCAATGTGCATATTTTTTCTTTTCCATGAATCTGGAAATCAAACTAACAGCATGCATTATGTCCGGCCTAGTTGCAGTCAAATACATAAGGCTGCCAACTATGCTCTTGTATAAACTAGGATCAAAATCCTTGCTGCTGTCATCTCTGCTAATTTTTAATCCCATCACTGTGGGAGTGATTGTTGCTTTACATTCCTGCATGTTAAATCTTTCAAGCACCTCATTAACATACTTTGCCTGTGAGATAAAAATCCCACTTTCATCTTGTTCTACTTCTATTCCTAATAAGTATCTCAACAAACCCATATCAGTCATTTCAAATTCTTCCTTCATGACTGTTTTAAAATGTTCAATAAGGCAATCATCATTACCTGTAAAAATAACATCATCAACATACGAGACTACAATCAAGATTTTACCATCTTTTTCTTTGATGTAGAGGGTGGGTTCTCCCTCACATTTTTCAAAACCATTTTTCAGTAGATATGAATCTATCCTACTGTACCACGCTCTTGGCGCTTGCTTCAGCCCATAAAGAGCTTTCTTCAACTTGCATACTTTGTTTTCTTGGCCTTTCTTTTCATAGCAGAGAGGTTGTTCAATGTAAACCTCTTCCATTAACACTCCATTTAGAAATGATGACTTCAGTTCCATTTGGTAAAATTTCCATTTGTTTTGTGCTGCTATGGATAGCACTGCTCTCACGGTTTCCATTCTGGCAACCGGTGCGAAAGTTTCCTCATAATCTATCCCATGCTTCTGCTTATAACCTTTGACAACAAGTCTTGCCGTGTGTCTCTCTATTTTTCCTTCAACATTACTCTTGGTCTTGTAGACCCATTTAACTCCAATGACATCTTTACCTTTTGAGAGTTCAACCAAATCCCAAGTCGTGTTTCTTTCTATGGCATTAATCTCCTCATCCATAGCTTCTGTCCATTTCTCATCCTTGATAGCTTTTTTGAAATGAATAGGATCATCAACATGAAAATATAAAGCAAACAAAGAATTGATACCTTCATTAGCTATATCTTGTTCATAAATATCTTTCAAACTTCTTAATTTCTTACATCTTTCAGTAGGTGTACAAATGCTTGAAGAAGCACTTGAATTTCCTCCTTGTGGTGTGCTTGGAGAAGCACTGTCATTTCTCCTCAGGGGTGTGCTCTGCTGCTCTTTTCTTGGTGTTGATGTTTGGGGATGTATTTCAGCCAACTCATCATCATTTTCATCGCGAGGAAAACAGTGTTTTACATTCACTGTTTTCTCTATGCTTCCATCCCAAGCTTCCTCTTCAATGAATTAAACATCTCTGCTCACAATAAACTTCTTGCTGGATGGGTTGTATAACCTGTAGGCCTTGGATTCCTCACTGTATCCAATGAAAATAGGTTTCTCCCCCTTGCTGTCCAACTTCTTCCTTATTTGATCCGGAATGTGTGCATAAGCTACACATCCAAAAACCTTCATGTGTGTGACACTTTGCTTTGTGCCACTGCATGCCTCTTCCAGCACTTTGTTCATAACTGCTTTTGTGGGGCATCTATTTAAAATGTACGCTGCACAATGTACAGCTTTAGCCCAATAATCATTAGGCAAATGCTTTGCCTTCAACATGCTCCTTGCCATGTCCATTATGGTTCGATTCTTCCTTTCAGCTACTCCATTTTGCTACAGAGTATATCTAGTTGTAAAATGCTTTTGAATACCATTTTCTCTACAAAAACGTAGAAAATATTTAGAGATATACTCACCTCCTCTATCAGTCCTTAAGACTTTGATATGCAGCCCACTCTGGTTCTCAACAAGTGCTTTGAAATTGTAAAATTTTTCAAACACTTCACTTTTGTTTTTCAAAAAGTAAACCCATTTTTTTCTTGTAAAATCATCTATAAATGTTAAGATATAGTGGTTGTTAGCAAGTGATGGAGTTTGCATTGGTCCACACACATCTGAGTGGACAATCTCTAAGGGTTCTTTTGCCCTTATGCTTTTCCCGGAAGGAAAAATTTCTCTGTGTTGTTTCCCCAAGATACAACCTTCACAAAGGCTGTCCGGTTTCTCTATCAATGGTAAACCATTTACCATTCATTTTCTGTTCAACAAATTAATACCTCCAAAGTTGAGATGTCCAAATCTCAAGTTCCATAACCAATTATCATCTTTTGGTTTGCTTTGGAAAGTCTCTTGTGCAACTGCTTCTTTCTCTTCACCATTTTTCAGATCTTCTCTCATTCTAAGAGGGAACATCCTGTTCCTTGTCATCTTCACTTTAGCAATACACTGTTTGCTGGGTGGTTTGTCCATGATGGTACAAACATCATCCTCAAAGAAAACATTATACCCCTTATGGACAAGTTGTCCAATACTTAAGAGGTTACACTTCATTCCAGGAACATAATACGCATCTGTTATGGATTTCTTTGCACCTAATCTTGTTAAAACATTTACATCTCCTTTTCCCATAACAGAAACTTTGCTATCAGTTCCTAGTGTGACTTTTGACTTCACACTCTCATCTAACATAGAAAACATTTCTAAGTTTCCTGTCATATGGTTACTACAACCGGAGTCTAGAAACCATAAATCCTCACTCTTTTCTTCATCCATATTGCAAGCTAAAAAAAAATTTTTTTGGCTGCTATTTTCTCTAGTGAAATTTGCACTAGTTCTATTTGCCATTTCTTGCTTCTTCGCTCTACATTCATTAGCATAATGACCATATTTTTTACAATGGTAACATTGGAAATTGGAATTGTCATACCTTTGTCCTTGAGCATTCTGTTGACCATTCTGCTGGCTGTTTCCTTGGCCTTGATGCTGATTTGGATTGCTGCCCCTTCCTTCAGGATTCGCTAGACTGTTCCTTCCACCTCTGTTTTGGCTTTTTCCTTTTCCTCTTTTGTTTCTTCTGCCTTGCCCTCTTCCTCTTCCGAAAGACATCTGGGTCTTAAAGGCATGTTCAAGAGATGAGTTTTCACTCCTACCCAGTCTCTGCTCATGTGTCATCAATGATGCATGTAATTCGTCCACTGAAAACTTTGTGAGATCCTTAGTCTCCTCTATGGTGGTGACAATCACATCAAATCTTGAGGGTAAACTTCTTAATATTTTCTCCACAATCCTCTTGTCTTCAAGAGTCGCTCCATGAGATCTTATTTGTGTGACCATACCAATCACATGAGTGAAGAATGAGTCAATAGTATCTGACTCTTTCATATAGAGAGTCTCAAAGTCTCTCCTCAGCAACTGTAGTTTTGTTGTCTTCACTTTTTCCATGCCTTGATAGGCTATCATAAGAGTCTGCCATGCTTCTTTGGATCTCTTAGCTGCTTCTATCCTTGGAAACACACTCTCATGCACTTCTTGATACAAGAAGAAAAGAGCCTTGCCATATTTCTTCTTATTGCTCTTCAGAATCTCTCTTTCTGCCTGAGTTAACATATTAAACTCAAGTTCATCTGCTGGCTCTTCAAAGCCATCCTCAACAAATTCCCATAAGTCTTGGGAGACAAATAATGCTCTCATATTTATTGACCAGTAGTCATAATTTTTCCCATTAAACATTGTGAGATGGATATTTCCCATACCCATACCAGTGCTGGCTCCAGCCATTCTGCACTCTTAACTATGATTCAGAAACACTTGACTGTGTGCTTAAAATTAACTGACTGTTCTGCAACAATAACACAAAAAATGTATAGATAAATGCCTTAAATTCCTTTTGGCTGAGTCTTCACACTGCTGGAGAAGCTGCTGCAACAAAGAACTCCTTTCCTTCATCTTCTTTAATCTTAGAAGAGCCTGGACTAGCTCTGATACCATGTTGAAATGTTTCAGAATTCCAAAATAATAAAATTCCCTTCCTTAACACAGAGAAATATTCAAAATTTCATCCACAGTGACAGAGTTTTCACATAAAAAAAAATTCTATTCCATAAAAAAAAACTTGTTACAAATTCTTCCTCAAGGGAGGGATTACAATTGCTGGACTGTTTCAAGACACAGTGCCAAAAAAAACTCTTGTCTGTCTCACACAGAAAAAATACTCTGTCTTTCAAAAACAACATACACTATTGTGTATACTCTGTTTTTCCTAAAACATTTTGCTGTGTTTTAATTCACTGTCCTGTGTAATACAAAAGACAAAAAAAAAAAACTCTCTGTTTTTCTTTTCTCTCCGCACTACTGTGCATACAATTCTATTTTGTGTAATAATCAAATTAAATCTGTCACACCTCCCATTTTACCTCCAAAAAAAATAAATCATTAAGCTATTTCAGTGAATCCTAGCAAGGGATTATGCTATTCCTTTGTAAATATGATCTGATCAGGATCGTTTCCCTAATTTTTGATTTATTTCCCCTGTGTCAACTTTATTCCCCTATACATAATAAAATGGATCTGAAACCCATATGGAAGTTAAATAACTTGTAATATCCATCACTATAATTATCATAACAAGGAATGGGTTATAAAGATTACATATGTTTATCCACTTCATAAGTCCCACCCTTGTTGTAATTGTTTGACATATTCGTAGACCATGAAGGGACGTAGATGGAATCGATGTGGCTCACCCATTAGCCACAATTGTAATTATACATATATCTATATGAAATTATGTACACTTCTGTCTTTATGTCTCCACGTTTTCACTGGTGGATAGCATATAATTCATGGTGGAACGGACTTTACTTATGGCTATATCTCGGCGTACATGTTACTCAAGTCGATTTAATTGTTCACTCGTCCTTGTTTCAATTTCAAACAAATTCCATTGGTTTGGCCTCCACGTAATATGAGCTTGTGATTTGATGCATCGTATGGTTGAATGGAGACGGAGAATCAGTCTCCACGTAAGCTCACAAATAGTTTTTGTTTCATTTTTGGTTTCGCCACATAGGCAGTAACAAGTCTCTGCCCATTTTTGGTTACGTGGATTCGTTCCACGACGATCCAGACTCCTCCCATCACCTTACCTTGTCGACTATGCCAATTCTATAACACCGCCAGCTCAAATCGACATTTAATGGCATTACTCGTTGGGTTGGATATTGAATGCAGGATGTACCTGGCTTATTAATACCTCGATCCGTGACTCCTTCCCTCAGATCTCGCCAGTTGGACGGTGTCGATTCATTCGTGGCTTTAGGGTTTTTGTTAATCAATCCGAGTATAATTTCACATATGGCCTTGTTCAGGGTTCTTTTTGTTTTCTTTCTGCGCATCGGTATTATTCATGACAGAGAGATTTTTTTTTTATGCCCTAGCTCTACACCGAGCTCAGCTACCTCTTTGGCGTATCTCCATACTAGCATGACAATTCAGGTATGAAATTATCATACCCGCTTGGTTCTTACTGTTAAATCATGGCTTCCTTCTGCGGATTTAATTTTACGCTCCTTTCATTGAGCCCTTACGGCGATTGTTGGACTTAGATGTATCATATGCCGTTATTTTGTTCCAGGTGATTTGCATCCACCCAATTGTTAAGATTTCATCGCGTCTCATATGTTTCTGTGTTAGTTTGCAGCGATTTTTTGTTTCACCTCTCATGCATTGGAGGGTGCATGTTGAATCCTTTCGTTTGGAATTTTCTTATGCGAATTCTCCAGAGCTCGTTATGACCGACGGCTCTTGTATTTAGAGGTTATCCTCCATCTGAAACGCATCAATGGTTTCTCGGGGTTTATTACTCTGGTGATGGCGCGATGCTCTAGTTCATTCCCTTCTTGACCTGTGTAGGTCGAGCTCATACTAATTAAGTAAGGCTAATTTCGTTATTCGATTTTGAGCATCCATATTCATTATTTATTTACTACTAACAATTTTCTATCTCCTGTGTATGCGTACAGGCTCTGGATGGGTTTCAACTTCTACCTCACCAGGTATTATCATTTTTCTCTGACCTCTTTTTGTTTTAGCGCACATTCGTCCTACTTATCTCATTTAGTAGTGAATTTAATTTGGATCGTTGACTTGTGAAGGTAATATAAGCCTTGTGTCTTGCTCTCTTACATTGACACAGAGAGTAATAGCAGCCTTGACATTAACGTTGGCTTCGTTTTCCCCACTTGCAGGTCGGTATTCACCGAACACTGGTTGAAGGGAATCTGTATAGCTCTGTAGTGCTCGTTAGACAGCTTAAATTTTTTATTTATGAGTTGTATAAATTTGGACAATTCAACTGTTAAGTCTCGACTTGAATATTTAATTATGTCTACTCCTGTGGCATTTTGAGACAGTCCTCAAGCCACAAGGATTTATACTCATTTCGATTTTGGTATATAGATATGTATATCTTGGTCAAAATGCTAATCTCATAGATTTATATCACTTTGCAACATTCAGCACATGTTTTCGTTTATGAACCTTGAGAAAATTAATGTACTATTTTTTCTTCATATTGAAATTCGGTTGCATGTATTCTTATTCCTCAGTTTTATTATAGTGTTCAATAATGGTTCATTTTGTCTATCCTTCTTGTATTTATGAAGGCTTTCTGGTACTTTTCCTGGTGTATGACATTCTCATACTGCACTAGTATATAATTTTACTAGTTGCAGTAGCTAAGTCTCTTCAATACTTCTTGGAATTAGTACAACATATCACCATTTCTGTTTTATACCCTGGTTATAAATTTGCACAGGATATTTGTCTAATTGATCTACAGGTAGTGTATAATTATGTATCTCTCTTTTTATGTTTAAGAGACATATGTATGTACAATCCACTATTTTACCTCCCTGACTTGGGTGCATATAATGGACTAGGGTACATATACTTCAATATACTATGCTGTGGTGCATATGCATGTTGTTTAATTGCATAACTATCTTTTTTCTTTTCACTTTCTGTTTTCTAATATTAGAATGGTTCCATAAGATAACTATCAATGCATAGTATCTTGCAATTCAGTAGTTGTTTTCTTTTGCTAAAGTATTGGCTGCTTACATGCAAAATAAATTTTCCATTGAGTTTATGGGTATGTATGAATTGTGTGCTGACCATAAGATCAGTCGATACAGACTCTACTTTCGTTCTTTAATACACATTGAAATTTACAATTCCTCTTCTGCTATTTCCCAATTTAGTACTAACAACTCAGATTTCTCTATCTTATATTTATATATTTTAGAATCATGCTATGAAACAGAAGCAGATTAAAACCAATTTATAGATTTCTTCTGTGTAGAAATAAGCATCCTCAGATTTAAACCAACACTGGTTTAAAGATTCTGTTGGATTCTACTCCATAGATCTAGTTCTACAACTATGCAGAATTTCAAGGGTGTATTCCTTATGATTGATTCTGTTAAATGTAGAACTTATATTCTAATATACAATTAACTTTTATATGTAGCCAATTCATACTATATGAAGTAAACACACCAACAAATTTAGAGACATACCACTCATGCAATTGACCAACCTCCCAACCTTAGAGTCCTTCTGTCTCCCAGAACTCACCCCGGAGCTGAGATCATCTCCTTGACATAGATCAACCTCTAATATGTACAAGAGTAGCTTATTTAAGCTATTGTTCCCCAAAGCATGTTTCTAATTCTGCGTCCAGAATCTCAGGATTCTTTTCTTCCTGTTTTCCTAGGCTTCCCAATTTAGGGACTCTTTAAAGCTGTTTTATGCTTTTCCTCAGCTTTTCCAGCTTTTTACCTCTTCCCAACTACTTTCCTCATCATTGGGGAAATTCAAATTTTTCCTCAAAAATCTAAATTTAAAATTAATTTCTTTCAAGGATTTTTGAAAGATTGTGGGGAAATATTTGCCTCATCCATCCTCATGGATTCAACAAGTGACCTCATAAATCTCATTTTGGTCAATCTTCACCACATTATTTTATTCATTTCCTCAATTAAATTTTTAATTACATTCACAAAATATTTATCATTTGGGGTCCACTCCCCTTAGGATTAAAGTTCAAATTTCTAACTTTGAAATTCAAACACGTGAATTGGGGGTGTTACAAAATCACTCTGTTTATGTATATAAACAAAATATCTCAGATCTAATTTAATGTCATTTGTTGAAAAAAAATCACCACTTGAGAATTCATTAATGGCTTCATAACTTCTGCCGGCACCGCTTGGAAATCACATTTATGTCAAATTTGCATTGGTGGCACCAAGATTTTTTTTTCCCCGCAGTGCTATGCATACATATCTGTTCTGTGTAATTATAAATTACAATACTCTGTTGTTTTCTTCCGCACTGCTGTGTATTTGAAACAAACAACTTAAAATTGTGTATTGCAATGTTATATTCACCTTACGAGCCTTTTAATATATATGTATTGCATATATTAAAAATAAAACAAATAATATTTAAAAAATTAAACCAACCATTGATTTAAAACATGTGCGATGGGAAAATTATATTAAACCCCACAACTATTTTATGTGCGCATTTGTGTGGACACGTCCCGCTGATGACGTCAACTGTTCCGATGGAGTTCACAACTCCAGCCGCCTGCCTTGCCTGACCCCTGCGGAATTGATTGCCGCCTTGTCTCTTCGGGCAGTTGGAAATTAATTCCAACAACTAACACTAATGAGAGGGCTATACTGGAATATATTAATTACTAGAATATATTAATATGAGCGCTAGTACTATTGCCTATCAAATGTCTGAATAACATAAAGTTATGAATTATAAAAACTCTTAATTTGCACCAAGGTCTCTACTGCGTGACTAACATAACGGTAAGAATTATAAAAATTGCTAAGAATTATAAAACTTTTAATTTGCACAAAGGTCGCTATTAAATTTTCTGTCCATTGATTGCTTTCTAACAAAGTGTTTCGCACCTCACAGGTCCCAATACCTGATGAACAAAGTCTGTTTGATGCTGCGGAAAAGATTCTCGTGGAGTTCAAATGTAAGATCAAGCAAGGGTTCGTTAATATTAAAAAAAATGTTGATATTGATACATTGCTCATATATAATGTTTCAATGATTGATGCAAACAAACATTGATGTTAATGCATGGTTACTCATATATAACATCCACATTCATAATGGAACCGTTTACTATTTTGATACAATGGAGAAATAATTCAATAAAAGAAAAGCATAATTATCTATATCATACTTTGCCAGAAACTAGTCAGAAACATGAATAGCAGGAAAGTTGTGACGTAACAACTTGTGTTTACATGGTGAATAATGTTTGCCAGTGCAGAATTATACATTGGTCCATAAAATGGTGTTTTAGTTAAACTAAAACATGAAGGAGTGGTTACCTTAACAAAGCAGTCGTGAAAATGCAAACGTAGTAAAGAAGCAGCCATTCTGGCTTCCTTTTTCACAGCATCTTCTACCACAGATTTAATGATATTCTCAGCCTCGGGACAGGATGTGTCATAGAAATTGTGAGTCAGAGATTGATAGCTCTGACCATCCACTGACCAGATCCATGGCCTCAACGTCAGTCCCATGATCAGCACAGACTGAAACTGCAGTGTAAGGCAGGGACAATGCTTGATCCGTGCCATTGTTGAACTCAACTATTTCCTTATCTCTTGCCAGTGAACATGTATAATAATTATCCTTATATAACGAATAAATTGCACCTCCCATCGACCGAATTCCATGTTTATCATGATGCTTATTAGGCAAATGGAAAAGTACTAGAAGACAGGCTGTGAGCAGAGGGTCCGGATAAGAGGCTGAGCAGCGTGGGATAATAAGGGTCACCCAGTCATACTCATACTGTCTGTCTAAATTTGGCCGAATTCTTGCAGGAATTATTCAGGAAGACAGAGTTTCGCCTTTGTGTTCGGAATATTTTCAGGAACCATCTTAAATTATTGGATTGTCAAGAAAAAAAAAAAATCAAGAAGGTAACGTACTCTTGGATTTTTCAATACAATGAAGAATTTAAAAAGTACTCTTGGATTTTTCAAAACAAACAAAGAGATAAAAGTCGACACATTTAAAAAAAAACAAATACATTCACAAGAAATAAATGAACTTTGGATTGCCCAATTTTAATTAATTGTAAAACTATTTTAATTCATCACATTTTCTTAAAAATAAATATAATTTAACATATAAAAACATTCCATAGAAACATAAACTAGCACAATAACATTATATTTATTAATGTAGTTGATATATGTCGATAGACGTATATAAAATAGATTTACAACCACATTTACCAATATGATTGATATATGCCGATAAGCCTATATCCATTACCCATCACATTGATTTATATATCAATAAATAAATATTATATATAATAATTTTATTATATTAACTTGAAATATATATATTATATATTAATAAGAATATTTATTTATATATTAATTATGATTAAAATCACAAAAATATTTTATATATATTAATAAAATCGATTGATATATTAATAATATTATAATATTTATTAATAATATATATTAAAAATATTTATTAATATATTAATAATATTAACTATATACATACTATATATTAACTTGAAATATATATATATATATATTTTAATATTTATTAATATATTAATATCATAGATGGTTATATTACTAATAAATCAAAAGAACTAATAATATATTAATAATATATATTATATCATAGCTGGTTATATTATTAATAAAATATATTAATAATATTATAATATTATTAATAAATATTAGAATATTTATTAATAATATATATTAATATATTATTAATATTAAACCCAAAAACATAAGAAAGTAATAAACTTTAAGAATTAATATATTAAAATCAAGAGAGTAATAAAGCATATGAAACAATATTTAAAAACAAAAAGTCTAAGAGATTAATAAACCCTAACAATTTATATTTTAAAGTGAAGATATTAATAAACCCAAGGGATAGTTAATAATACAAACCCAATGTCATCATAAACCAAAGGTTTAAACATTATAAAGCAAAGGAATGGGTGAACCCAAGGGATAAATATTATAAAAATAAGGGATCAATATTAAAAACACAAGAGATTAATAAACCGTAAGAATTGATATTTTAAACTAAAAAACCTAATAAATTAATAATCCATAAGAATCAGTATTTTAAACATAAGATATTAATAAACCAACAAGATTATTAACATTATAAACCAAAAGAACTAATAGACCCAAAGGTTTAATATTATAAAGCAAAGGAATCAGCGAACCCAAGGGATAAATATTATAAACCTAACAGATGAATATTATAAACAATAGAGATTAATAAACCCTATCAATTAATATTTTAAATTGAAAAATCCAAGAAATTAACAAACCCCGAGAATTAGTATTTTAAACTCAAGAGAGTAATAAACCGAATGTGTGATTAACATTATAAACCAAAAGAACTAATAAACCCAAGGGTTTAATATTATAAACCAAAGGAATCAGTGAACCCAATGAATAAATATTAAAAACCTAACGGATCAATAAGACTACGGGAAATATTAAAAAAAAATAGAGATTAATCAAACCCAATAGTTTAATACTATAAACCAAAGGAATTGGTGAACCCAAGGGAAAACCATTACCCAACAAATTATAAACCAAAGGTATTGATGAACCCAAGAGAATTGATTTAAACATTGAGACAATTATTGTCACAATGTGACGTTGGACCAACTATGACCAGGGTTGGGCATGGCTGATCTTCATATCGAGACAATATTTGTCAGAATGTGACATTTGACCATGGATGACATTGATCGATTATTCATATTATAAACCAAAAGAACTAATAAATCCAAGGGTTTAATATTATAAACTAAAGGAATTGGTGAACCAAAGGGACAACCATTACCCAAAAAATTATAAACCAAAAGGAATTGGTGAACCCAAGGGAATTGATTTAAACATTGAGACAATTATTGTCACAATGTGACGTTGGACCAACTATGACCATGGTTGGTCATGGGTGATTTTCATATTGAGACAATGCTTGTCAGAATGTGTCATTTGATCATGGATGACATTGATCGATTATTCATATTATAAACCAAAAAAACTAATAAACCCGAGCATTTAATATTATAAACCAAAGGAATTGGTGAACCCAAGGGAATTGATTTAAACATTGAGACAATTGTTCTCACAATGTGACGTTGGACCAACTATGACCATGGTTGGCCATGGGTGATTTTCATATTGAGACAATGTTTGTCAGAGTGTGACATTTGATCATGGATGACATTGATCGATTTTTCATATTATAAACCAAAAAAACTAATAAACGCAAGGGTTTAATATTATAAACCAAAGGAATTGGTGAGCCCAAGGGAATTGATTTAAACATTCAGACAATGGTTGTCACAATGCGATGTTGGACCAACTATGACCATGGTTGGCCATGGGTGATTTTCATATCGAGACAATATTTGCCAGAATGTAACATTTGATGAGGGATGACATTGATCGATTAATCATATTATAAAGCTAAAGAACTAATAAACCAAAGGGTTTAATATTATAAACCAAAGGAATTGGTGAACCCAAGGGAATTGTTTTAAACATTGAGACAATTGTTGTCACGATGTGACGTTGGACCAACTATGACCATGGTTGGCCATGGGTGATTTTCATATAGAGAATATATTTTTCAGAATGTGACATTTGATCATGGTTAAAATTGATTGATTATTCATATTATAAACCAAAAGAACTAATAAACCCAAGGGTTTAATATTATAAACCAAAGGAATTGGTGAACCCAAGGGAATTGATTTAAACATTGAGACAATTGTTGTCACAATGCGATGTTGGACCAACTATGACCATGGTTGGCCATGGGTGATTTTCATGTTGAGACAATATTTGTCAGAATGTGACATTTGATCATGGATGACATTGATGGATTATTCATATTATAAATCAAAAGAACTAAAAAACCTAATGGTTTAATATTGTAAACTAAAGGAATTGTTGAACCCAAGGGAATTGATTCAAACATTGAGACAATTGTTGTAACAATGCGACGTTGGACCAACTATGACCATGGCTGGCCATGGGTGATTTTCATATTGAGACTAGATTTCTCAGAATCTGACATTTTATCATGGATGACATTGATCGATTATTCATATTGTAAACCAAAATATCTAATAAACCCAAGGGTTTAATATTATAAACCAAAGGAATTGGTGAACCCAAGGGACAACCATTACCCAACAAATTATAAACCAAAAGGAATTGGTGAATCCAAAGGAATTGATTTAAACATTGAGACAATTGTTGTCACAATGCGACGTTGGACCAACAATGACCATGGTTGGCCATGGGTGATTTTCATATTGAGACAATGTTTGTTAGAATGTGTCATTTGATCATGGGTGACATTGATCGATTATTCATATTATAAACCAAAAAAACTAATAAACCCAAGGGTTTAATATTATAAACCAAAGGAATTGGTGAACCCAAGGGTAAATCATCACCTAACAAATTATAAACCAAAGGAATTGGTGAGCCCAAGGGAATTGATTTAAACATTGAGACAATTGTTGTCACAATGCGACATTGGACCAACTATGACCATGGTTGGCCATGTGTGATTTTCATATTGAGACAATGTTTCAGAATGTGACATTTGATCATGGATGACATTGATCAATTATTCATATTATAAACCAAAAAAATGAATAAACCTAAGCGTTTAATATTATAAACCAAAGGAATTGGTGGACCCAAAGGAAAATCATTACCCAAAAAATTATAAACCAAAGGAATTGGTGAACCCAAGGGAATTGATTTAAACATTGAGACAATTATTGTCACAATGCGATGTTTGACCAACTATGACATGGTTGGCCATGGGTGATTTTCATATTGAGACAATATTTGTCAGAATGTGACATTTGATCACGGATGAAATTGATCAATTATTCATATTATAAATCTAAAGATCTAATAAACCCAAGGGTTTAATATTATAAACCAAAAGAATTAGTGAACCCAAGGGAATTGATTTAAACATTGAGACAATTGTTGTCACAATGCGGTGTTGGACCAACTATAACCATGGTTGGCCATGGGTGATTTTCATATAAAGACAATATTTTTCAGAATGTAACATTTGATCATGGATGAAATTGATCGTTTATTCATATTATAAACCAAAAGAACTAATAAACCCAAGGGTTTAATATTATAAACCAAAGTAATTGGTGAACCCAAGGGAATTGATTTAAACATTGAGATAATTGTTGTCACAATGCGATGTTGGACCAACTATGACCATGGTTGGCCATAGGTGATTTTCATGTTGAGACAATATTTTTCAGAATGTGACATTTGATCATGGATGACATTGATCGATTATTCATATTATAAAGAAAAAGAAGTAATAAACCCAAGGGTTTAATTTTATAAACCAAAGGAATTCGTGAACCCAAGGGAATTGATTTAATCATTGAGACAATTTTTGTCACAATGCGACGTTGGACCAACTATGACCATGGTTGGCCATGGGTGATTTTCATATTGAGACAAGAATTGTCAAAATGTGACATTTTATCATGGATGACATTGATCGATTATTCATATTATAAACCAAAATACCTAATAAACCCAAGGGTTTGGTTATTATAAACCAAAGGAATTGGTGAACCCAAGGGAATTGATTTAAACATTGAGACAAATGTTGTCACAATCTGATGTTGGACCAACTATGACCATGGCTAGCCATGGGTAATTTTCATACTAAGACAATATTTGTCAGAATGTGACATTTGGTCATGGATGAAATTGATCGATTATTTATATTATAAACCAAAAGTACTAATAAAACCAAGGGTTTAATATTATAAATTAAAGGAATTGGTGAATCCAAGGGAAAATTATTAAAAACATAAGTTATCATTAAGGCCAGGGGATCAATATTAAAAATAGAATAGCGTAACAAACCCTAAGAATAAATATTTTAAATTCAAAATCCTAAGAAAATAAAAAACCATAAGAACCAATATTTTAAAAGCAACTAATTAATAAACAAAAGGGATTATCAATATTATAAACCAAAAGAACTAATAAACGCAAGGGTTTAATATTATAAACCAAAGGAATTGGGGAACCCAAGGGAAAATTTTTAAAAACATAAGAGATCAAGAAAGCCAAGGGATACCTATAAAAAACAAAAAAAATTAGTAAAGCCACATGATTATTAATATTATAAACGGAGGGGAATAAACATGGTTTACAATGCTTGATTTAAACATTGAGACAATTATTGTCACAATGCGACGTTGGACCAACTATGGCCATGGTTGGCCGTGGGTGATTTTCATATTGAGACAATATTTGTGAGAATCTGACGTTTGATCAGGGATGACATTGATCGATTATTCATATTGTAAACCAAAAGAACTAACAAACCCAAGGGTTTAACATTGTAAACTAAAGGAATTGGTGAACCAAGGGAAAAACACTACCCAACAAATTAGTAATAGAAATAAAAATTATTAAAAAACTTAAGAGATTAACAAAGTATTATAAACCAAAAGAAGTAATAACCCAAGGGTTCAATATTAGAAAACAAAGCAACTGGTGAACCCAAGGGAAAAATATTAATAACCCAAGGGACCAATAACGCGAATAGAACAAAATTTGAAACTCAATGTTTAAAATGAAATATTAATAATGTTAGTAATTCAATATTTGTATTTAAATTAATGTCAATGTATATATTAATTTTAGTCGAATATTAGTATCAAATATAAATATCTTGTCATTGAACCAAAGCACAACATATTTAGCAAACCACATTGATAAATATTTTTAGTTTCATGTAATAGGAATATGGACTTCAATCTTGATTTTTAATGAATGGCTAATATAACTCATTTTATATGTCTGAATGGGATATCACAAACAAAAGAACAATAGTGACTAAAAAATGAGGTAAATTGAACAACACGAAAAACGATGTAAGAAATTTCTCATATATTTCTATATTGCATCTCATGAATGTATTCATTTAATTAATACATCAAAAAAATTATTATACTAAATGAAAAAGGAGATGACAATGAAAACAATTATAAAGCATTCTAATATCAAACCAAAAAAATAACATTGAAATTAACATACTTTAAACACAAAACCTAAGAATTTAATAAACGATAGTATTTAATATTTTAAAATGAAGAGATTAATAAAGTGGAGGGACTATTAATAATATAAACAAAAATATATAATAAACCAAGGGGTTTAATATTACAAACAAAAGGAATTGGTGAATTCAAGGGAACATTATTAAAAACATAAGTTATATCAATAGTCCCTTCTGTTTATATTAAGTTGAGTGAGTGTTTTTCATAATGTGAAATTGGACAATGCATTTGTAACACCCCCAAGTTATATGCTTTTCAAATGAGACATTTGAACATAAATCCAAAGGGGAGTGGACCCCAGTGGATGATTATTGTGTGGATGTGGTTAATTAATTAATTATGAAAAATAAATAAAATATTATGTATGCACTATGACCAGATGAGAAAATGAGAACATATGCCTAATCCATGAGGTGATGGAAAAGGAAAAAAAGACTTTCCCCAAATCTTTCAAAAATCCTTGAAAGAAATTATTTCTAATTTAGATTTTTGAGGAAAAATCTAAATTTCCCCAATGAAGAGGAGTAGTTGGGAAGAGGTGAAAAAAAGTTGGAAAAGCTGAGGAAAAGCTTAAAGAAGCTTTAAAGAGTCCCAGAATGGGAAGCCTAGGCTAAACAGGAATAAAGCATCCTGAAATTCTGGACGCAGAATTGGAAACAGGCTTGGGGAAAGCACAGCTTAAATAAGCTGCTCCAGAACAGATTGAGGCTAGTCTGTTCTGGGGAGGATCTCTGTTCGGGGGTGAATCCTGGGAGATAAAGAGGATTCTAAGGTTGGGAGGACTGGTCATAGTAGAGGTGTGCAGGCATAAATTTGGAGATATCTGTAAGTATGTGTTAAACATATCCCTGTTTTATGAAATTGTGATGTTATATTCCTTTATGTTTTATGAAATCGTGATGTTATATTCCTTTATGTCTTATGAAATTGTGATGTTATATTCCTTTATGCAATTTATGAAGTTGTGATGTTATAGTACATTATGGAATGTATGAATTGTTATGTTAGGTTGCATTATGCAACTGTTAGATGGATTAATGGTTCATTAACTTATGTAATTGCAACTACCGCTATTGACAGTAGAGACAAATGGTTGGGTGTAGAGATGAGTACATTGTAATAATGAGGTTTGAGATGGTAGATCAATTGAGCAGCCAATATAATAACTATGTATAGGTATAGATGACTATCTTTTAAAGGAGTATTAAATTTCTGGGTGTATAAAGAGAAGATTGTTAACAAACCAGTACCCATGAACATTAAGTTCCAAACAACTAAATCTATCATAACAATACTGATGGCACAGAATTCACTGTGATCAATAACAGAAAGTAGGGAACAACAACCAGCTGTGTTGCACTGGAAAGAATTAAAAAAATTAGAATTTACAGCCTTCTATTAAATGTAATGGTACACATATGGAAGTAGAAGTTGAATCCTAACTAAGTACGAGGATCTAAAACTAGGGATTCTAAACTATCCAGTTCAGTATTCTCTCCCTCCATTGGAGTGAAGCAAGAGGAGTTGTTTCCTAGTTTTCATGGAACAGTTGAATCTGTACCATAGTGTCACACAGGTTGAATGGTTATAACAGACAAATAAGGGGGGAAAAAGCCTATTGCAAAATCTATTGTGTAATAACAGTTTGTGTGAGGGAAGATTGTAAGCATGTGTAAAATACCATGAACAGAGCATCTGGTTACCATCCATAGAACTACTGGGAAAGTAGTGGAGCAATGGTGGTTAACTGCGTAGAGATAGATGTATGCATGGAGGCATACATCTATACTTCGATGCTGAAACTTTAACATATTGAAAATATTAGCAGGCCGGCAAACTGGGAAGTTTGATTAAGGGCCTAGTGATCATCCTGCATAGAAAACCTGAGAAATACAAAGTAAAATATATAGATATATAAGTCTACTATATGAACTGAGAAGAGGGGAGGTCAAGCCCAAAAAAAAAAATCCTCCTGGAAATTCTTGTATTCCAGGGCTGTCTGTAAGTACTGAAAAGAATCTAAACCCCGGATAACAGTCTGCATTGTAGGTGATTCAGTATAAAAACTATAATTGTTATCGACGCATAAAGCGGAGAATATTGAGTTATGTTATATGGGTAGCACTCATCACAGGGGTGATGAATATAGACCTTAAGAGAGACATGTTGAACCTTATTCGGAGTAAAATGAACCACTTATAGAAGAGGAGTTAAGAAATTTAGGAGGAGTAACCATGAGGTATATTGGATGTTACTAAATAATAACAGAATCCCATGATATAGAAAAAAAAAATGGGTTTGGGAGACGTGACAAATGGTATCGGAGCTAAAGTTCAAAAATTGGGCAAGATATGTGCTCACAAGGAAATGGTTAACTGTTATAAAATTTATGAATATTAAAAATAGTACTTCGAGTATACAAATATCTTGGATATACTTTCAGGTATGCATATAACAGATTGTGATGAGATAGAAACATTGATATGGGAGTGATATGAGAAAGTTCATATACCAGAGTGGTTAAACCTATAATAGGGAAACCGATATCTCCCAGAAAAATAGTACACGCGGACTATATATATATATCCATGATGAAAAAAAAAAAAACTTCTAGAAATAAGAAGTATGAAGTGGGATGATACTCTTATATTTAAATTAGTATGAAGGGCTACATACAAAATTTAATGAAAGGGTATGATTGATTTAGTACTACAGCTAGTTTAAATCTGTAGTTACTTAGCTTCTACAGACAATTAATTATTGTTTTGTTCCTGTAGGAAAAAAATGTGATATCAGATGCAGATGCCTAAGTGTATGCTAGAAAAATAGTATAGTAGTGCTTATGTTACATGGTATAAATACCAACAGCTGAAAGTAAGGTTTTAGAATACGACATTTGAAAATGTATAGAAGAGAGCCTCTCTACTCTATCTGATTGTTATGACAGTTATAAATATTTAGATTGCATTTCGAAATCGATCCTAAATCTTTGAAGACAAGTAGTATAGCAAAAGATTTAAGGTATAATTAAATTCCTCTAGTCCATTGTTATTGGCTACCTATTGGTGTACATTAAGAGGAAAAAAAAAAGTATATAAATTAAAGGGTGTGTCTAATGTTAGTACTACATTTAACAAAATCTATTTTCAGGCAATTACCTTTTAGATTTTGTTTAGTTGTAGACCAGTTAGCCATGGAGTAGAAACCTCCAGAAACTCTAAACCAAAGATGGTTTAAATATGAAGGTACTTAGTCTCCATAGAAAAAAAAACTGAATATTAACCTATTCCCTATATAATTACAATGCTGAAAATTTATGTTTACATGAAAAGGGAAAACTATATTAGCAGGCCTGAATTTAAAAAATTATATCATATAAGAAAAATCAAAGATGTTAGGGTATGTATGTATGCTGACATTCTTAGCCTGAAAAGAAACTCTGATTTACAAAAGGCTATATTATTTTTATCATTTAAAGTGCATATTATCTACTAAGGCTATATTAATCTTGAATTAAACATCAATAGTCAAAGACTGAATTCTTAATTGTAGATATACCACTCAATGATTATGGAATACCTATACATGTATATATATATACTTGTGATAAAGCTGCTCCTACATATGCTAGAAAATATAGTAGCAGAAATGGAAAGTTTCTTGGAATAAATGGAAAGACATAACATAAGGGCTTTGGACTATGAACTCAACCAACTAACTATAAGATCAAATATTTCAAACCTATAAAACATCTCATAACATGGTTAGGATTAAATATTGAAACTCTATATGCATTTGCAACATTAACTCAATTAACCTAATAGAAGTTTTGAAACTATGGTGCGGAATCAATAATAAAACTTTAGGAGTATATGTAGTTCTCTCTCCAAGCTAAACAAGCATAAAAGCCGCGCATTAAAAACTTTCACTCTACATATATATGACTTTGGTTCTAAATAAATATAAAGGCCGTGAGGGTAATCGAGACTATTGGAGCCACGATTGTTAAAGAATATTATGGGCGAATAAGACATATGTATACACACTATACTACCTTACAAAATACAACGCACCTTCAAATTAGGTTAAACCACAACAACGACTCCACGGTCAGCCAATGGGCTTATATCAAATTTTACAGTCGGCTAGTACTTCGCAGATCATACACGGCGATTAGGGCTGGGTGAAATATGATAGGCGATTAACGTTTTTAACAACCAGAATAGCTCTCCACCATAAATTGGCGTGTACATACCTGCTCGTCGAGTTGGTTTTATGCACACTACGCTGTAATCCTAGGAGAAGACGTATACATAAATCGAGACGAGAAAATTGCATACAAGAGGCAATAAAGTGCTGAAACGCTGTAATAGAAACCCTGACTGCGTAAATAACAGAACAGTATAGATACATGGAATGATAGATAAATCCGAAGCATGCGCCCCATTGCTAGTCAGGGTGAATGCGATTGTACCATGTTAGCAAACACATAATACAATATGGCGTATGCGGGTTCGGAGAAAAAGTTACCAAAGGGAATGATTCATTTCTTTCCCTGGTGAAAGTTCGAAGGCAAGATTGCCAACGACCAGAACGCTCCAGATGAATAACACCTGCACAGGTCACCCTAAAATCAGTAAGGATAGCGAGTAACCATCGATTTGTAAAACAGAGACCAATAAAATAAATGGGGAACGTATTACTGAGAATGAGAGCGAACCGAAAGGGAGCGGTTCCTGGGTGTTAAACGTTTCGATGAAACCCCGTTCCAAAAACCCTGAGACCTGATCCCTCTCTGCACAAGAACTTCACAACGATTAGATACTGCAGAGATTAAAAAGATACAAGAAAGAAAAAAATAAATGCAGAAGATAAAGAACTATCGAACGCTACTAATGCATTACCTCTCCTGTATACGGGAGTAATATTCCTGTAGCCGACCATTGAGAGGGGACTTCCCTCAGAGAACGGGTGTATAGGAGAAACACCAGCATCCGAGCACGAATGCGACTCACTGAAACCCGAGTGAGATAAATAGACGATAGGTCGCGAATGGGGAAAGGTTGGTAGGTCGCCAAGGTCTGTGAAAAGGTATGAAACCCTAATTGCACTGCCCTAGATGGCAGGAGATCCCAAAGCGGATTTGGGAAAACCATTCGGCTCAGTGACAGCCCGGTACCGGGTGAAGCGTAGAGTTGAAAGCTCTATATGAAACGACGGTAGTCTGGCCGCAAGGTACTGAGCCGAATATGAGGACAGCGACAGCGCAGCATATAGCCGACGAGCGGAGACATAAAGCTGCAAATGTCTGCGTCGGGTACGCCCAGTCCTGCTGAAGACGCCGTCCCTGCACCCCAACACAATCGAATAAACGTATTTAAATGCACACAGTAAATTGAAAAACATGATCGACAATGTGAACAGAAATGTTATAACTGGAGTAATCCCTCCCCGCGGTGACGTGCATAAGGGTCTAACCTATGAGTGAACACGGCGAAATAAACAAAATATAATTTCAATTTGTATCACAAACGAGACCTCCGGACGACGCGTAAGGTGGGATTCAACTATTGGCAGAACCACCGATCCATCATGTTGATGTGGCTCGACCCACAGACGAACCCCTGTCATGAAAGCCAAGGGTCTCGTCGCTATAAACCCGGGTCACACGCCGCCATGATAACGCGTCATGGTGACAGTCAACAAGGTCGTAAAATAGAAAAAAATCAACTCTGTATAATAGCGGTGGAATGCGATTAAATCATGTTGTAAAACTGGAAAATGATGCGATTAAAGTTCAAAACCAAAAAGAGATGGTTATTATAATCATTAAACCAATGGCCGCCCTCGATATCATAAGTGCGGCAGGGGTTGAATATACATATAGAATATATAATTCGATATATGAACTTTAATAACAATAAGGTTTATACATATATTTGTTTATATCAAATGATATGTCATTTTACATATATGCGTGTATATAAAACGATATGTCCTTATACATATATGTGATTATAAAAAAAAAATGATATGTATAATTACATAGTTACACATACATGGTTAACGAAGGTTGGGACATATATATATGTGTTGCATATAACATTATATATATATATAGGTGTGATGTATATCAAGTTATATATATATATATATATATATATGTTATATATATAAAAATGATATATATAAATGTGTGTTTAACAAAGGTAGGGGATTATGAATGATATATATATATCTAGTGATATATATGTATAGGAGCGAATGAAAGATATGAGGAAAAGGAGTATCGTCCATACATACAAGGGGAAACCATATTTATATGGGTGTAATTTATATGGAAAATTTTATTAAGTTTAAAACAGGAGGCAGGAAAGTTAAGTATATACGTGTAAGTGGTTGGAGGAAAAGTAATAATCATATCACTGTTTTAATAGATAGAACCCCTTATATATATATATATGGTAATGGAGAAAAAAAAAAAAAAAAATTTGTGTAGTGGAGGTGTTAAAAGCTTTGAACTTATATTTGAATATATATGAATATAGGGATATATATATATATTCATATGTTCATCAAATTAAAATTGCCAAGGCTATATATATATATATGTATCATGCTTACTTATACAATAAGGTTTGGAAATATATATGATATATACAAACCTAGTGGATATATATATATGCTCATGAGATGTATATTGCCCAAGGCTTGAGATGTAAGTAGTATATGAGTAAGTGGAAGATGTATCCTATAAGGCATGTATACTGCTATAAAAGAAAAGAAGATTGAAGTACAAGTTTTAATTTCAATTAAATGGTTGATTTAGTAATTGTGGAACCATTACATTGAGTTAGGCATGAATGAATGAAGGGGTAAATTAAAATTTTCCTGATAATTTACTTAAGGAAGAATATTCTTGTAATAGTGGAAGAATGATTTCTTAATTATTTATTTATATTCTTCCAGTTGGTATATTTTATAAGTTTAGAAATAATGAGTAAAAGAATTGGAAAAAAAATATGGAGAAGTGATATTTCTCTCATAAGAAAAAAAAACAAATACAGATTTAAAAATAAAAGCATGAGAGATTTATGGGTTGCTTTTGCTAGAAAAAGTAGAATGCTTTTATGCATTAGAAAAGAAGAAATTCTTTTATGACTCAGGAAAAAGTTGGAATACTTTTATGATTTATAAAATTTTTTCCATTTTAATTAATTCTATTTTAGTATATAGGTCGATGAGAGAAATAGAAGAGGGGAACTAGCAAAGTATGAACATACAATTAAAAGTAAATGCATAAATTCTGGTGAGTCTTTGAAAAAGGGGAAACTGTGTCAAATTTATTTTTGACATTATCAAGTATTAATATTTGTGAATGTGATGAATTATAGAAATTACATTTATCACTAGAAAAGGAAACATGTATTCACACTATAAAATTTTGTGGTGTAAATTTTATTAAAGTTAATTTTCTTGAGTCTTAAATTCAAAGACAGAGAAATGATGTGAAATCATACAGCTACAAATTGAGAGAAAAGAGGATGAGCTGTATTTTGGACTTGGGTGTGGGGGAAACCCATCAGCTCCAAATTTGTTCACTTAAGTTTTGAACTAGTGGATACAATTTCATGTGAGAGGTAAGCATGGAATTGTAGAGATTATTAATGAGTCTAGTTGTTACTAATTAAATTGATTAACTAACAAAAGAAACAATGAAAAGATACTAGAAGTACAACTATAAAATGAGAAAGGGTAAGCATAACTATGCATAGAATACAATTGTTTTCTCTCATTTATGAGTACTAATGAAAAAAGTTGAAAAAAATTGTTTAGCCAAGTGTGTAACAGGAAATTGGGCACTCTGGAAACAAAGAGGAAAAAGGTGAAGATAAATCACCTAGGAAATCCAGAAAAGCTGAACTGAACCAAATTGCGTGAGGAAAGAATCTCACTGAAAAACAAGAAAGGATAAGTAGTGTACTAAAAGTGCACTAAAATATTATGAACCTGAACGGTTTAATTAATAACTGAATGTCTTATGTTATTAAAATGCAGAATGCTGTTGTGAATTATCAATTATATGTACTTGATATTACTTACATGGGTATGAATTGTGGACAGAGAAACCAGAATAAAAGATCTTCCATACAGACTTCTTGCAAAGAAGTAGGAAGAAAATCAACTGCATAAGGCATCAGTAAATAGAGTGGAGGCAGGAGAGTACTCTGCTGGAAACTAATGGCTTATACATTAGCCCTACCATTGCTTACTAAATTTCCTGATATATTTCATGTCTTCTTGTTGGAAAAGAAAAGTTATAATTTTTGTACATGATGCTTCTCATATGATTGATTTAAAATGTGGTCCAGGTGGAACCAGAAGAGGAATTTCCTTCCAGATTCGCTTCAAAGATGAAAGCGAGAAGAAATGGAATTGCGAAAGTGAACAGTAGCTTGAGTAAAGGTGCAGTGGAGTACTTTACTGCTAAAAAGCTACATGACACAGAGAAGCTCAGATGATGGAAAAGCATTCATAATTATGTTCAAAATCAACTAGTAGATAGTTGTCAACACCGAGGACGGTGTTTATTTTCAGAGGGGGAATATGTAACACCCCCAAGTTATATGCTTTTCAAATGAGACATTTGAACATAAATCCAAAGGGGAGTGGACCCCAGTGGATGATTATTGTGTGGATGTGGTTAATTAATTAATTATGAAAAATAAATAAAATATTATGTATGCACTATGACTAGATGAGAAAATGAGATCATATGCCTAATCCATGAGGTGATGGAAAAGGAAAAAGACTTTCCCCAAATCTTTCAAAAATCCTTGAAAGAAATTATTTCTAATTTAGATTTTTGAGGAAAAATCTAAATTTCCCCAATGAAGAGGAGTAGTTGGGAAGAGGTGAGAAAAAAGCTGGAAAAGCTGAGGAAAAGCTTAAAGCATCTTTAAAGAGTCCCAGAATGGGAAGCCTAGGCTAAACAGGAATAAAGCATCCTGAAATTCTGGACGCAGAATTGGAAACAGGCTTGGGGAAAGCACAGCTTAAATAAGCTGCTCCAGAACAGATTGAGGCTAGTCTGTTCTAGGGAGGATCTCTGCTCGGGGGTGAATCCTGGGAGATAAAGAGGATTCTAAGGTTGGGAGGACTGGTCATAGTAGAGGTTTGCATGCATAAATTTGGAGATATCTGTAAGTCTGTGTTAAACATATCCCTGTTTTATGAAATCGTGATGTTATATTCCTTTATGTCTTATGAAATTGTGATGTTATAGTCCTTTATGCAATTTATGAAGTTGTGATGTTATAGTACATTATGGAATGTATGAATTGTTATGTTAGGTTGCATTATGCAACTGTTAGATGGATTAATGGTTCAGTAACTTATGTAATTGCAACTACCGCTATTGACAGTAGAGACAAATGGTTGGGTGTAGAGATGAGTACATTGTAATGATGAGGTTTGAGATGGTAGATCAATTGAACAGCCAATATAATAGCTATGTATAGGTATAGATGACTATCTTTTAAAGGAGTATTAAATTTCTGGGTGTATAAAGAGAAGATTTTTAACAAACCAGTACCCATGAACATTAATTTCCAAACAACTAAATCTATCATAACAATACTGATGGCACAGAATTCACTGTGATCAATAACAGAAAGTAGGGAACAACAACCAGCTGTGTTGCACTGGAAAGAATTAAAAAAATTAGAATTTACAGTCTTCTACTAAATGTAATGGTACACATATGGAAGTAGAAGTTGAATCCTAACTAAGTACGAGGATCTAACACTAGGGATTCTAAACTATCCAGTTCAGTATTCTCTCCCTCCATTGGAGTGAAGCAAGAGGAGTTGTTTCCTAGTTTTCATGGAACAGTTGAATCTGTACCATAGTGTCACACAGGTTGAATGGTTATAACAGACAAATAAGGGGGGAAAAAGCCTATTGCAAAATCTATTGTGTAATAACAGTTTGTGTGAGGGAAGATTGTAAGCATGTGTAAAATACCATGAACAGAGCATCTAGTTACCATCCATAGAACTACTGAGAAAGTAGTGGAGCAATGGTGGTGAACTGCGTAGAGATATATGTATGCGAGGAGGCATAAATCTATACTTCGATGCTGAAACTTTAACATATTGAAAATATTTGCAGGCCGGCAAACTGGGAAGTTTGATTAAGGGCCTAGTGATCATCCTGCACAGAAAACCTGAGAAATACAAAGTAAAATATATAGATATATAAGTCTACTATAGGAACTGAGAAGAGGGGAGGTCAAGCCCATAAATCCTCATGGAAATTCTTGTATTCCAGGGCTGTCTATAAGTACTGAAAAGAATCTAAACCCCGGATAACAGTCTGCATTATAGGTGATTCAGTATAAAAACTATAATTGTTATCGACGCATAAAGCGGAGAATATTGAGTTATGTTATATGGGTAGCACTCATCATAAGGGTGATGAATATAGACATCTTATGAATATAGACCTTAAGAGAGACATGTTGAACCTCATTCGGAGTAAAATAGGTATAATGGATGTTACTAAATAATAACAGAATCCCATGATATAGAAAAAAAAAAAAACGGGTTTGGGAGACGTGACAGCATTAGTATTAAACTCCAGGACAAATATAATAACCCCAATATTTGAATTTAATAATGTGAACGAAATATTATTACAAACCGAAAGAATCCGAAAAATCAAGGAATCAATGTTATAAAACCAATTGATCAACAAATAGAGTGAAATATTTATAGTATAATCATAAAACATCAATAAAGCAAAAGGACCGTTAATATTATAAAAATTGAACATCAATAAATAGAAGGGATTATCAATATTATAAACCCAACAAATTAGTATTATAAAAAAATATTATTAATAAACTCAAGTGATTAATAAAGTTGAAGGATAAAAAAAACAATAAAAAAATACTCAAGTTGAAGAAATTGATAAACACAAATAATTAATCCAAGGGATTATTCATATTATAAAACAAAAGAAGTAATAAACCCAAGGGTTTAATATCATAAACCAAAGGAATTGATGAACCCAAGGGAAAAATATTAATAACCCAAGGGACCATTAAGGCCAAGGGAACAATATTAAAAACACAATAGCTTAATAAAGAATACAACCCAATATTTTAAATAGAGAAGAATTTTAAAGTCACATGAATATTATTATGATAAACCACAAGTGATCAATCAACCTTACTGATTGTTAATATTATAAACCGAATAAATAAATAATCTAAAATGATACTCAATTCCGCCATCAGTGAAACCAAAAAAAAAACTGAAATTAACATATGTTTTTTGTTGTCTTTACATAAAGAAATCCCACCACAAAAATGGACTCAAAACACTCCATCAAAGGTCATTTATCAAATAGCCTCCTCAAGAACACAACCAGACTGGCCACAAAAGGAACACCAATTCAAATCAATAGGATAATGATCACGATACTTAATGCTTTCCAACCAATACCTTCTTGTTTTTCTCCCAGCCTCCCTCATGTGCACATGAAACAGGTATTTTACATTCATTTTCATTTCATCAAGCACACGAAGATTCTCATCAATAAAAGTAGGATGGAAGCCATGTTTTCTATCGAGCTTGTTCCAAATGTAAGAAGTAGGACTGATCAATCTAGAAATATTTTCCACCGCTTGATTATAATAGATCCCATCATTATTATCCATACATGTATATGAAAGGAAACGAAAAAATAAAAATTAATACAGAAAGAGATAGAAACATCTAGGCAGATATATATATATATATATATATATATATATATATATATATATATAACGCCCTGTTTGTATTGTTTTTAAAAAACTTAATCTTAAAAACGCCATGCTATAAACCTCATTAGAAATACATACTGCACACATGAAATGAGTTATAAAAATAAATGACTGATATGACCCCTATTTCAATAATCAACAAGAAAGCACAAAATTTTAAACTCAATGTTTAAAATGAAATATTGAAACTGGGAAGAAATATTCTCATGAATTATATTTCTATTTAATTTTATTTAAAAAATAGAAACACTTTATTTAAAAAATAAAAACACCAAAAGTGTTAGATTACTAAAATAAGCCAACAAGTTATATTTGAAAAATATGAATTATATTTCATATTAGTGAAATGTGAATTAATTTCTATAAAATAGAAACACCTAATTGTAATTTGTAGCATATTATATAAAACAATATTAAATTACCAAAATAAGAAATCTAATATCGTAATATGCAATAACAGAACACAGACTAAAAGTAGCTGGAGTAATTATGAAAAGTAAATAATAGCCCTTCCATGGACACACCCTTACAAAATTGATGGGATTTTTGTTTTTATGGTTTTTATAAAAGAAATTAAATTTAAATATTTTATGTTTTGGTTTTTAATTTAGACAGAATAATATAATTTATTTAAATTATTATTATTATTTTTAAATGAACTAGGCTCGGCCTGCTCAAAATAGAAAAAGAAAAATAGATAACCTATAACAAATAAGAATTATCCACGTAGTGTTTTTTTTTGAGTTCAAATAGATGAACGAGTGAATTAATACACGTAGTGTTTTTTTGGGTTCAAATAATTGAACGGATGATTTACTCCATTATAGAGAAGGTTGTCTTGGCAAGTCAAACACCTTCAACGAATAGAAATTATACCGCTATTGTTTTTTTTATTCAAATGATTCAACCGATGATTTATTCCCATATACAGAAGCTTGTCTTGGTAAAGAAAACACTACCGGTAATGAAAAAAAATTATAAGGGAAACTTTTTATATATTCAACCGACGTTTATATATTATATGAAGTGTGATTTTATTGGTTTAAAGGATTGGTGGTCCCCACGGCCACGACGGCAGACAACTCCCACAGAACCGTGGTCCCTAACGCGAAGTCAACCGTCACGTCATCAGACACATGGTAGCACCTGATTGGAGCGTGTTTTGTTTGGTTGTTCGCACAGTTGAGAAATCCAGACCCAAAATTTTTTAGGTTGGATTTGATTTGGATTTTGGGTCACAAAAGATGCGTGCGTCAGCAGGCCCAAACCGGACCCGATACAGTTTTATAGGACAGATTTAATGAGATTTCACATCACAATTTCGACTGACGTCAGTGCTCAGATTTGTAATGCGAAATCCCTCTTTGCAATTTGGTTAAATTTTTTTTTAAGTCCGAGGTATTATGTTTTGTTTAAGGTTTTTTTTGGAAGGCTTTACATAACGCGTGAGAGGTTTTGACTTTGTTGATATACGTTTATCATATTTGCATGTGCACAAATATTAGGTGGGCCCGAGAGGCTCTTATCATTTACAGTTTAATTATTATATGTTTTTATTTTTTCCATTAAAATTTATTATTAACTATAACATGACTGGCTGATATTATTAATTATGTGTGTCTCAAATTTCATTATTATAATCCCAACATAACCGCACAATATTAATAATATGTGTGTACATATTCCATTCACAGCAAAAGTCAACTTTTATTATTATAATCCTAACATGAGTGTTTGGATTTATGAGAGGCATATTCACAACATACTTGTTGCTATTGAGAGATGCAAATATAGCGAAGAAGATCGAGCCAGGTGCAGCGACATCTACAGGAGTGAAGCAATAGGAAAATCTGCGACCTATCTTGCAGCGGCCTAGCTGGAAAAATAATGAATAAAATCCCCTATCGAGACCTACCATTCCATTCAATGGAATATTTTGGGTATGTAATGCATACCAACATATAATACCCTTCATATTTTGGTGCCCATACTTAGGTTAGCCACTGCTATAAGGCCAGAGGAACCTGTAGAGTCTGCATAAACATGATGATATTTACATTGAGAAGACATTTGCAGGCACATTTATTTATTACTTTGGTCTTATCTGATGAAACTTTTATTGATTAGTCTACCTAAAAGTAGACTAATTCTATACTTTGGAATTTGAAGACCTACTAGCCACGACAGGCCGACCACACCACTAGGAAACCCACAAACCAAATTTCAACTATGTAAAACTTCTGCGAGCGGAAATAACATAAGAAAATGCTCGCTACATTCAAAATGAAACCAAACGGTAATGAAAACAATGACGCAAGAATGAACATCTCTTTCGGAGAGCGAGGTTAAAAAAATACAGCTACTTCAAAATGTCTACCTAAAAGTAGAATAATGCTATACGTTTGAATTTGAAGACCTACTGGCTGTGGCAGGCTGACCACACCACTAGGAAACCCATAAACCAAAATTCAACTATGTAAAACTTCTGCGAGCAGCAATAACATAACAAAATTCTCGCTACATTCGAAATGAAACCAAACGCTAATGAAAACAACGACGCAAGAATGAACATCTCTTTCGGAGAGTGAGGTTAAAAAGGTATGGCTACTTTAAAATCTCCAGGCTTCATTTATGTATGCATTTGATTCAATTGGGAAAGAGCTTATATGCATCAGCACCAACAACTTCTTGTTGCTTGGTACCAAAAGAAGAGAGCTTTGACTGGACACTTGAGTGTCCAACATTGCTAAAAAGCAGCGCATGTGTATTTCAATACACAGTGAATAAACTACAGTCTGCTTGAATAAAAAACAATGCATATGTATTCGAAAGCTTACTGTCCAGAGCGTGCGTTCTACAGCCGTGAAGCTCCTCAGAAGGATTTCTTACTTCGATCCAACCAACCACAGTCCCAGTTCTCTGTGTCCAAATGCGTCGGCTGCTCTAAACCAAGTGGCCTTATGGTCTGAAATAAATTGAGCGTTACAATGCCAACCATCATAGCAGATAGGTGGAAAAACAATGTGGAACCACTCTGTTGAAATGTTTGGGTGACGCTCTGGTTCACCTTCCCGTAATGGTTCTCGCTTGTGCGATAGCTCTGCAGATTTCGTTGCGCGTGGCACTGGGTGAAGATAATGGCCATTAAAGAATTCGTTGCACATGGCATGCTGCTCCTGTTGCAAGATGGATGGACATCGATATTTCTTGTTGTTTACAGAGATGGCCACCTCCATACAAATCCCATGATTAAACATGAAACGTTAAGCTAACCACATGCCATGCAGCTTCGAAGATAGAACTTTCTTGCCCAAAACGTGTCCTTATTTCGCTCTAATCCCTCATACTCTCATATGTGGAGATAAATAAGAGGAACAATAAATTTTTAATGATCATTTGGTAAAAAAATAATTTAAGTAGGGTTTAAACACTTGATTTAGACATGCAAGGAGGTTATGGCTTTTAATTTCATTCATTGATTGAGTGGCGACGATGAGAATATATCGACATCTTTCAATCTAGACCATCAGATGAAAAAGATTAATTAACATAATCACTAATGAAGCAATTTCCGATAGGGGGCTATGCCTATCAGCGTAATTATTTAAAGTAGGCTTTGCTATGAAAAGCAATTAAACTACAATACAAAACTATACCGATCATCTAATTTAACAACTTCTAAACTACAACACAAAACTATACCTCTCAGCTTCTTTAACATGGGTTCGAAGCACCGATGGGAAATCTGAACAATTTTAGGATTCAGATTGGATTGATGCACAAAGAAAGAAACCATAGCCAGTAAACCACTGACATAGTGGGGAAACCTATTGGAAGTCATGTGTTTTAACAGTTGTTTACTTCCAATGCCTTCAACGAGTATTTATGTTTCTCATGGATTTATTTAGTTTATGATCTCCTTGAAAAAAGTACGTGTCAGACGTATGTTTCAGGTTGTTTCACTTTTTCTATTTGCGGAGATATATAGTGTACCACTTGCTTTTGTTAAATTCATTTTATTAATTATGTGTTTTCATACGGTTTGTAAAATTTTAGGGATCAAAATTGATTGTTTGGTTAATATTTTATAGTTTTTTTTTAAATTAACTAATTTTTATTTTTTCAAATTGAATTCTCTCATATTTTATAGTATAAAATTATTTTATTAATATTATATATTATCTAATATAAAATAATTAGCAATATAAATATTTTTATAAAATTATCATCAAACATTTTAAAATTTAAATATTAAAAATTAATAAAACAAGAAAATTTCTAAATTTTAAAATAAAATTTTATTTTTTATATTTTCATTAACTATCCTATGTATAAGTATTATCCCATGTATAACTATGAAAAACCATATATAGTACTCATATGTTAGTTTTATAGGAAAACAATACGTACCACACACGTCCTTTTCCTTCTCAATCCAAGCATCAAGTTTCATTTTTCTTTGAATCTGCCTTGGTTTAATGGTGTCAGTTATGTTTTTGAGAAGTGTCACTTTCCAAGTCAACCTTCTGCATGTGATAGGTTTCGTTCCAATTTGATCCATAATATTTATGATTTCTTTTGTTGGTCCCTTTTTCTGTTCTTTTTAATATTTGTGATTATAATTTAGATGTGATAATTCCGAATGAGATATACTATTTTCAATTAAAAAATATTTACATTAATTATTTATTTATATATAATTAAATTTTTTAAATACTAATTTAATATTAATTTAAATAAAAATTTAGTCAATATTCAAATGATCAAATATTTATTTTAAATTAAATTATATATTGCAAAAATGCATACTATAGAGATTTTGAATTCAACAACTCAAAATTCACACTACAGAAATCTAAAAACTATTAAATTATATGATTTCAGTAAAATAAAGATATCTAAATTTAATTTTTAGTTGAAATTAATATATAACATTATTTTAGAAAGAGAAAAATTATATATAAAAGGTTTTGTATATTTAAAATTATGTTAACAAATGGATGACTCACTTGAAGCTTATTAAAGTTTTTCATAGAAACTTTCACTCACATGTTCTACTATTATTATCTTATTGTTGGAGTTAATGTAATTAGAAATTTATAAGGCATATCTAAATTAGTAAAATAATGCTTTAACTTATGGGAGGAGTTAAATAAATTATAAATTTACTAGGCACATTTAAATTAGTCAAATAATGCTTTACATAAATACAAGGATGATTGTGATATTTATGTTTCGAGATTACAAGGATGATATTGATATTTATGTTTGGAAATTAGTGAGACTTAGGGGTGAATGCTTAATTTAAAACTTTACTTTTTTCTCAACTTATTTGTCTTCTTATATAATTAGTCGTTTATGCATGTGCTCTATTATTGCTCAGGTGCTTAGTGTTAAAATAAAAAATTTAAGTGCTCAGAATCGATTGGAGCCTGAATGACCGTGAAGCTCTAGTCCCCAAGAATCTGATGCAATTTGTTTCATAAAAAATCGACTCCGTATGAGGAAGATAGAGTGTGTTGTTTGTTTTCCCAAATAGATAAAAAAAATTTAGAAGTGATAGAATGGGGACATGGAAGTCTAGTCAACAAAAAAGAATATTCTAGGAATATTCCTTCAAATTGCCCAATGACACTATGACAAGTGTCAATTAGTGGTTGGTTGTCGATTGGGTGACTTGTCGTAATTTCATTGGTTTTTGAGGAACCAATGGGATGAGGACACATGGCTAGCCCTGAGGCCACCACATGCGCTCTCCAAAAGGCCGAGTTCAAAATACATTAAAGGCTAAATTTTAAACCTAAGTCCAAGGTCAACTTATATGCATAAATTTTGTGGAATTTTTTTTTTTTGGAGGACCGGCGGAGGTTGGGGTCGACCCCGTGACCTCCCCCACACTAATGAACAATATTAACAATAGGCCACATCAATGGAACTTAATTAATTATGCCGAAAAAAAATATTTCAATTAATATGGTTTGAACAGTCATGCAGAGGAGCGGGCTAGCCCCATGAGCTAGCCCCCTCACAATATGATCATTGGTTATAACCTACAGTAGAGGCCAGGACTAATGGAAAATTTTAAGTTTTAATGTGGGTTTTATTAACTCATAAGAAATGTTAATATGTGTTTATCACATGTTAATCTGGATTTTTTTTAAATGCACGTTTAACACTAATATACAATTAAACTCTTATTTAACCTTTAATTAATCTAGTTAAATTCGTTGACAAATTTGGTGGAGTCTGCCAGTTGTGGGAGGACTCCAAAATTAGTGGCACTAATTGGAGTTCTCTCCAGTTTTGGATGCGTTTCCTAGGCCAAAAATGGAATGAAGCACAACTGGAGAAATTTTTGACCATTTTTTGCCCAGAAAGAGTCTATCCTAGAATATTTGGACATTCTCAGCTTGTTGGAGCAGGTTTCAGGAGCAGTAGAGGAATGAAAATAACACTTTTCTCCATTTTGATCTGTTCCAGAGGCCTAAGCCATAGAAGCTGGACCAAGGAGATGTAGCCCAGGAGGTGTGAACTCCTTCATCAAAAAATTGTGTTGATTGATAATTTGATGGTTTTCTGTGCATTTTATTGTTGATTTTCAGCATTATTTTTTAATGTAGTTATGCTCAAGAATTTAACATAAAAATCAATACATTTGGTTGTTTAACACTTACAAACACCTCAAGAAACCTATGCACGTGAATCAAATGATCAAAAATTTATTTATAATTCTGAATATGAAGTTACCACAGAAAAACTAACATTCAGATTCGGATCAAGCTGGTATTAGAGAAAAGGTTGAAAGGTTATTTTCTTGATTTTCTTGAGTTTTGCGCAAGTAGGGTTTGAGTGGTTGCAAACTTGTGATGCTTACAAGGTTAAAGTTGCAAAGACAAGAAGGAAAATATTGGTTGCTAGTCCTCAGGTTAGGACCAGAATAAGGAGAGCCAAAAGGCCACCATCTCCACCAAAAATTTCACTCCCAGCTGCAGTTGAAGCACCTCAAGTTTTATCTCTAGCTTATATTGAGGAGGTACAAGTTACACCAAAAGCTCAGCTTGAATCCATATCCATCATGTGAGATGTAGGAGAGACAGAAGGTCTTTTATATGAGGAAGAATAAAAGAAGTATTTCTATGACATAACTTAGAGGGTTAGGATCCTCTTTGAAAAGAGGAGCACTAGGATGGTTGGAGGGAATTCTAAGTCTCCACATGAAAAGGTAACCTCAGAAGAAAAAAGGATGAAGAGACAGATTCAAAGGGAAGTGGAGGAAAGCCTTCTCCATATCCACCATATTCATCATCGTCCTCAGCATCACCATCAACATCATATTCCACTTTCGCATCCAAAACTACTCATACTCACTCAAAAACCCCAGAAGGAAAAACTCCCTTACTCAAACTTGATGTCAAATTTGAGCTTCCAATGTATAATGGTGAAGTGAATGGAGAGAAGCTATATAATTGCATTTTTTAATTGTAGGTTTATTGTAGAATTGAAAACCTTCAAGAAGATGACATAAAGATTCAATTTTCTTCCTTGAGGATGGAGGGATCAATATTTGTATGGCGGGAAGCAAGGAATCAAGAAGAGATTAAAAACCACTGTAGTGTTTCAATGTCTTGGTCAAATTTTATTGCTGCCATTGAAAGGACCATCTATCGTCTAGCTTACATGCAAGAATCCATTATGGACAGGCATAATTTTAGACAATTGAAAGGGAAAAGGGTGCAAGATTATACTCATGAATTTAGGAGAAGAGCTCTTATTTCGGGTGTTAATTTGTACTCTCAAGAAACTTTGTTAAAGTATATTGCTGGTTTTCATAGTTATTTTGAACATACTATACTCATGTTCAATCCCACAAACTTAGATGAGGTTTGTGTTCAAGCCACACATCTAGAATCTAGAGGGAAACAAAGTATAGATGAGAACAGTGATAGTTTCCTTGATTATGAGGGTAAAGGAAAGGGAAAGTTTAATGGAAGAGGAAAGAGAAATAGCACTATCAAGAAAGTTGAAGAGAAACTCACATGTAAACATTGTTCGAAAAATGGCCATGATGAAGACCATTGTTGGAAACTTCATCTAGAGTTGAAGCCAAACAAACTTAAAGCCAAAGAGAAGGGAAAAATTGTTGCCATCATTTAACAAGAATTACGTTCAGATTCATGAGATGAAACCAAGATTACAAAAATGTGTTTTAAAGGTAAGAAAATAACAAGCACTACTTCTTAAGGTTGTTCCAATGTAAGTCAAGATGAAGATACATGAATTGAACTCTTTCATATTAGATTCGTTTCTAAACATACCAAGATAGACACACTATTTGATAGTCGTTCTCAATTTGTTTTCCAAAGAATTAGTTAAAAACTTAAACCTTCAAACTAGTATACATCCAAGACCTTATCCGTTAGGGTGGATATGCAAGAATGCAAAATTGTAGGTAACAAGGAAGTGCATTCTAAGATTTTCAATCAATTCAAACTTTCTTGACGAAGTTGAACTTGATATATTGTCGCTTGAGATTTCAGGTATTGTTTTGAGAAGTCCTTATCTTTATGATAGGAAAGTAGTATTTCATCGCCATGAGAATAAGTATCACTTGTTTAAGGATGGAATTGAGTACATAGCTAGAGCACATAATAAGAAAAAAAATTTGTCACTTATACATGTAGGAGAAATGAAGGGAATAGTGAATGAAAGTCAAAATTTGACTTTGTTAAAGATCAAGAATATAGATGTTTTGAATCAGACCTTTCAAAATGCTGCATGAAATGAACAAGTTGATTTCATTGAAGTTTCTTATGCTTCTAATAATATGTTTCAGGACTGTAACAGGTTGCCTTTGAAAGGAGGTAAACAAGGTGTAGAAGAATTGTAGTAGCCAACATCAGTGTTGCGCAGTGTTGGAAACAAGATTTTGGTGCAAGAGAGAGCAAAGTTCAAAGAGAAAGCACCAAATAAATTTGACAAAGAAGGCATAGGTTCCATAAGTGATTTTTTTTGGTTTCCAAAGGGTACATGATGACAGTGTTCAAGGTGAGATAGTTTTCAAGTTTCCTTTGATTGATGACCGAGGTGGGGACAAGTTTGTTTCTACAAGGAAAAATTGTTGCTCTGTAAATTTTTGGAAATTGCAGCATGAAAGTGTCTACAACAGCAATAGAGCGTCTCAAGAGTAAAGGAAAATTCTTTGTTTTGTGAAAATATCAAGAAGATGAAAATGGGAAAATTTCAGTGGATTTAGACTCGAAGGCTGAGGAAAATGTACCCTCATCCGCATGTCATGTAATCAAAGATATTTTGGGGTCCAAAAGACATCTAGTGGGGAGGACTGATCAGTTGGTTAGTGTTAAGCTCAAAAATGAAAGTGCTCGAAATCAACCAAACCTGAACGGCCGCAAAGTGCTCATCTCCAAAAATCTGATGCAATTCATTTCATCCAAGATCGACTTCATATGAGGAATATAGAGCATGATTTTTTATTTTTCTAAACAGCTAAAAAATGCAAAAGTGACAGAATGGTGACATGGCAACCAAGTCAGCAAAAAATAATATTATTGTAATATTCCTTTAAATTTCCTAATGACACTATGAAAAGTGTCAATTCATGGTTGGTTGCTGTTTGGGTGAGTTGTTGTAATTTCATTAGTTTTTGAGGAACCAATGGGATGAGGACACGTGGCTATCCTGGAGGTTTCCACATGCCCCCTCCCAGAGTTCGAGTTCAAATTATATTAATGGTTAAATTTTGAACCTAAGTCAAAGGTTGAATTATATTCATATATGGTGTTGAAAAAAATATTGGTGGAGGATGAGCAGAGGTTGGAGTCGACCCCACCCCACTACCTCCCCCGCACTAACTGATATTCTTACCAATAGGTCGCACCAATGGAATTTATATGCACTTATCACATGTTAATCCATATTTTTTTAAAACGTGTGTTTAACTATAATCTATATTTAAACTCGTACTTAAACTTTAATTAATCCAATTTAATTTGGTGGATGAGTTGGTGGAGTCTGCCATTTGCGGCAGGACTCCAAAATTATTAGTGCTAACTGGAGTTCTGTCCAATTTTGGAGGGGTTTCCTAGGCAAAAAAATTAATGAAGCATAACTGGAGCAAATTTCGACCATTGTTTGCTCAGAAAGAGTTTATCCTAGTATATTTTGACATTTTGTGCATGTTGGAGTATGTTTCATGAGAAATAGATGATTGTGAACAACATTTTTTTTCCATTTTAAGCTAATATAGAGGCCCAAGCAATGGAAGTTGGACCAAGAAGATGTAGCCCAGGAGGTGTGAACTCCTTCATCAAAAAACTGTGTTATTGGATCATTTGATGGTTTTTTGTACATTTTGCTGATGTTGTTTAGAATTATTTTGCAATGTTATTATGCTCGTGAATATAACAAAAAACTCAATACATTTACCTATTTAACACTCACAAACACCTCAAGAAAACTATGCACATGAAGGAAATGATAAAAAAATTATATTTAATTCATAGCATATAAAAAATAACATCCAAATTCGGATAAATTATTATTCTATTCCTTTTGCAGGTGTCAGAGATATAAATTTGCAGATATGCTTATCAAGAATTCAAGAACATTCACACAACATTCAATAGCCAACGCATGAATGCACTTGTTATAAGTGGAAACTCCGAAGGGAGAAAGCCTCAAATTTTAAGTTGAAAGTGACATGAAGGTAAGCTACCACTCCTTATTACATCATATTTTTGTAGACTCCAACATATAAGAGGCTCCTACCACAAAGGAAGTTCCAAGTCCCACAAATTTTAGGCACACTACAACTGACATGAGGCTCCTACCTCAATAGGCTACAAACTATTCTTTATCAAGATACACCATATAAAGGGACAAAAATATATCAATCGAAATATCAAGTCAAAAGCACTAGTTACCTAGTATATAATTTTATTGTCAAGCCTACTGCAAATCTTCACTGGTTATCTTTTTCAACTATGTCTGTTTTGATGTTGCTCATCAAATTTCTCATGTAGATTACTTAATTTCAAAAGTGATGTTTCCATTTCACAATTTATATTTGATAAGAAATCCTTATTGTTTGTTTGTATTTTTTGGATTATTATGAAATGAAGCATTGTCTCTTGGTCTTCTAAAAACTGTTCATAAGCTTGTCTCTTCATTTCCTTTATTGTCACGATGGTTATGATATGAAGGATTAATAAAACATGTGCTTTTGTTCTTATTAGGTAGCTCTTCACCAAAATTTACATATACGCATTCCACAATATTATGAAATATTTTATTATAGCACCTGAATCCCTGACTTAGATGAATATCCCAAAAATATTCCTTCATATGATCGAGCATCAAACTTCGCTATATTTTCAACATTGTTTTTTATATATCTTTTACTCCCAAATAATTTGAAATGCTTGATTTATGTTGGCTTCTAGTTCCATGACTTGTAAATTCTCTTATCATAGTTTGGCTTGACATGTGCTTTATTGAGAATATGCATTTTTGTATGTGCCACTTCTTCCCAATAGGTTTGAGGAATGTTTCTTTATTGCATCATGGCTCTGGCCATTTTCTAAACATTTTTTTTGTCTCTCTACAACTCTATTATGTTGAGGTGTATCTACAATATTATATTTTCATTTTATTCCAAGTTCCTCACAAAGGTCTGAAAACTCATTTGAAGTAAATTCACCTCCTTTGTATGACCTTATGCACTTTATATTGCACCTTGTTTTGTTTTCTTCCCATGCCTTGAATATTTTAAGCTTCTCAAATTCTTCTAACTTATTTTTCAAAAATTCCACCCATATCAATCTATAATAGTAATAAATTATTATAATAAATTATTTTTCTCCTCCCGGTGCTTCTATTCTAAAAAATCCACAAAATCCATATGAACTAGTTACAAAGTCTTACTACTTGATAGTTTATCTTTCATTTTGAATGATGTTTGTGATTATTCTCCCATTTGACATGGCTTACAGATAGTGTTTTGACGCTTATTTATTTTTTCTATATTTCTAAATTCTCTCTTCTTATTGATCCTTATGATGTGATCAAAATTCAGATGCCCCATTATCCTATGCCATAGCTAGGATTTATCTTGTTTTTTGATGTAGCATTCTTCACTATGTACCCTCAAGATATATACATTATTATGTATTTGAACTCCTTTAGCCATAACATTCTCAGTAGATGTTGACCTGATTTCATAGTCTTTAGCTCTAAAGAGAAAATCACAGCCTTTGTCACACGTCTGACTTACACTCAACAAATTATGTTTTATACCATCTACAAATAGTATATCCTAAGCCTTTCCTCTTCCATTATTCAGAATGAATGTACCATTTCCTCTAATTATTCCTACTTCATCATTGTCGAATGTGACATTTCTAGTTATATTCTCATCCAAGGATACAAACTTTCTTTTCTCTCCTATCATATGTCTATAGAAACCATTTTCCACATACAATTTACTGTTTTGATCTTGAGCATATAGAACTAGGTCACACTTAGCAACTTTATTTCATTCCTCTTTCTTTCTCCATTGCATGCATCCATCTGTTCTATAATTATTATGAGATGATAATCTATTTTCCTTCAGCTAACATTCATATGATGTGTGCCCAAAGTTGTGACAATAGAAACATTCAGTGATATCGAGGAGAGGAGAATACAAATTTTTGTCTTGGTTGTTGCTTGTTTTTATGTATCTAAATCCATTATATCCTGACTTCTCTTAGAATTTCCCAAATGAATTCTTCTGAAATAATCTCTATAATTTATGACTTTATATACAAAAATTTTGTAGCGGTAGCAATATTTATAGAAAAATATATGTGCCTGGTAGTGGATTCTATTTGAGGATATAACCATCCAAAAATTTTATAATCTTGTATCTTGAATATGTATGGCCTCTAATAGTTGGTTCTTTGATTGTCAATTGATTTTGTTTCATGTACTTTTCTGGTAGTTTCTCTTTTCATTTTTTCATTCGATGTTGAAGTTTTGCTCAAATTTTTGTTCTCATATTGTTGTGAATTATCATTGTCTCCCCTCACAACTTTTACAAAAGTGATTGTCCCTTTATCCTATGCCTTGGATTCACGAGATTCTCCTTCATGGTCTAACCGAGTCCTTATGAGTGGATACCTTTTAGCATTTAATATCACATCCAATTATTCAAAACCATTTATCTATTGAATATTATTGTTTAATTCATTTTTTCCCTTCTCCAGTTTCTTCTTTAGACTTACCACCTCTTCTTCTAATCTTCCACACCCCTATATTTTCTCTTTTATTTTGTGCATCAAAATGTCTTTCACCTTATTTGTTTCTTCAAGTTCAACTTTAAGCCTAATAATGTCTTCTGAATTTGATTCTTCTTTTAATTATTTCATTATGATATTTTTCTACTTTATATTATTTAGTTTAATCCTTTCTATTTCATCCAGGGCAATTATTAACTCCCCCTCAAGATCTACCTCGCCTTCCTCTTCTTCTTCATATTCACCATAATTTTTTCAACTTCTTCCAAAGCCATCAACATGAATTCACTCATTCCATCTTCACTAAAGGATTCATTTAAATACACATATATCTTCTTGGGCGTAGAATGTTTTTCTTTTAAATAAAAACTCTTTCTACATTTTATTAGACTTGGCATTTTATTTCCCGGTAGGATGATTTTTTCTTTCTTTTAAGGACATTTTGATGCATAATGCCCCAATATTCCATAATTAAAACACTTGAATGGAAGCCTTTATTTGTACTTAACTGTACCTTTTTTAAACTTCTAACAAATTTGGCTTATTCTTCATCAGACACTGAGCATGAACATTCATTTTCTTCTAAGGACTTTCTTTCCTTGAAATTTTTCTCTCTAGTGATTGAATCCTCCTCTGGAATTCTCATCTCAAATGTTATGAAGGAATCAAGTAGTTGATCCTCGTTCAAAGTTTCAAAGTTTGTTGTCTCTCCTATAGATGAAACCATAGAATATATTTTACAAGGTAATGACCTCTATGTTTTCTAAACTATTACACTTTCCTTGATTTTTTCTCCTAAACCATCATGACATTTACAAATTCATCAACTCTTACAAATAATTTAGCTATGTATTCATCTTCACTCATTTTAAGGTCTAAAACTGTGTTCTATATACTTTTTTTTGGTCATCTTTACCATTTTATCTCCTTCATGAATATTTTCTAATCTAACCCAGATATCTTTGGTTCTCTTCCAATGCATTACTTTAATAAATTCAGACTCACATAAACAACTCAGAAGTGGATTCATATCTTTTTCATTAGCTATAAAATATAGTTTGACATCTTTGTCACTAGTCATTTCCTTTGGTTTTTCATATCCTATAATCACAACAACGTAGACTTATATTCCAAGAGACATTAAATATGTCTTCATTATCACTTTCGAGAAAGAATAATTTGTACCATTAAATAGAGGGGAATTATTTGTTGAGCATCCTTCTTGACTCACCATTCTACTCAATTAGATCCTTCTTCCATTTGTTAGACTATTACTGAAGGAACATGGCCCTAATACCAATTCATATATATGTTTGGAAATTACTAGGGGGGGGCATGTAAATCAGTAATTTAAAAATTTAATTTATTTCTCAACTTATTTTTCTTGTAATGCAACTAATGGTTTATGTATGTGCTCTATTATTATTTAATTACTTATCAAGAATTCAATAACATTCCCACAACATTCAATAACAACAGATGATGACAACACATATAAGTGGAAACCCCGAAGGGAGAAAACAAAAAATTTTAGGTTGAAAGTGATATGAAGGAAAGCTAATACCCATTATTACATCATATTTTTGTAGTCTCCTACCTCAAAACAAGCCCGAACTACCACAATGTTTTTGCAGGCTACGACCCATAAGGGGCTCCTACCTCAAATGAAGCTCCAACTCCCACAAATTTTTTATAGGCTACATCACGATATTTATCAAGGTATAACATATAAAGGGACACAAATCTCTCAATCACAATATGAAGTCAAAATAATTGGTTACTTCATATACAATTCTGCTATCAAGTCTACTACAAATTTGCATCGCTTCTCCTTCTCAACTCAGTGCCTCTTCTGATGTTTCTCATCAGCTTTCTCATGTAGATTACTTCACTTCAAAGGTTATGTTTCCATTCCACATTGTATATTTTATAGGAAAACCTTATTTATTGTTTGTATTATTTGCAAGAATATGAAATGAAGAATTATCTCTTAGTCTTCTAAAAACTGTTCACCAGCTTGTCTGTTCATAAATTTCGGTTCTGGAAAAAAATATATCAAATAAAATGGAGTTGAAATAACACATATCAATCAGTAATGATTAGAAGAGATACATCAAATTTATATTATCTTGTGTCATACATTCTATGTTCAATGAAAGCATATATTTTTTAGTTTGATTCTCAATATTTTATGTTACCTTTCACCATATTCAACCTTCACATTTATTATCACAGCCTTTTCAGTTTACTTCAATTTCAACCTTTTACAATAATGAAATTGAACATAAATGATCAAAAATATTTTAATGATAGCAATGCCAATATCACTAATAGATATCCCCAATAGTTAGATGAGTTGGTCCACTTCCCATCATTAAATCACCTTTTCTATTCATGGATCACACTTTACATTCTCGGGGTGAGAATCAATTATTGAACCTGTGGGAACTAATACTTTCAAGTAGATCTTCTGTGTGGACATAGATACAAGGATGATATCAATAATTTTAGAAAATATATAAACACAAGTAGATCTTCCCAGTAGACATTAATACAAGGAAAATATCAATTATTTAGATAATATCTAAACAACACATCAATATAGGAAGGTATTTAGCAAGACAATCTCTCTCAATCTAAGTAGCTTTAACTACATCCTAAAGACTAGGCGAAAACTCCTCCTAATAATGACCAATAATTATAATAATTATCCTTTTAGTAGATCTTCATCGTGGACATAAATACAAGGAAGATATCAATTAGCTGAGAAAATGTCTCAAAAACACATCTATCTGGGAAGCTATTTAGAAGGATAATATCTCTTAATCTAACTAGCTCTAACCAAATCCTAAAGACTTGGATCAAACTCCTCCTAATAATGATCAATAATTATAATAATTAAATATGTCTAGACACATATAAGACAAGAAAGAGTTATATGCTCTAACACTCTCCCTTATCAACTACTTTTCATAACATCATCAATATATTCTATGCAACACCCAAAATACAATATGAACTGAAGACGAATAACTAATCGTTGCAACTCCTAATCTGCTAGGATTTCTTTCATTTACAACTATCATATATTCATACGTATAACTTTACCTTTAACTCCCCCTCCATCATAATCATCATCTTAAGTTTTATTAGGTTACCTGTACCCATAGTCAACCATGGTATAAATTTTCTCCCACGCTCTCAATGCTCCTATTCAACTTACATTTTTGGAAATGTGAATTATACACACCTAAATAAATTTTATAATCATATTAATCTTAATAAAATAAAATAAAATATTAAAATAATAAGTAATTGAAAATAATTGTAATATAAATATTGATATTCAATACTTGTGGATAGCTCATTTTCAAAATCACAAGGATTATGTAAATTGTACATTATATAAAAAACAATTCCTTATAAAAAAATTTCTAATATATCATTTATATTCAACAAAATATTTTTTATATTTGTGGAAGGCTTCTTATTTCAACTGAAGTTGAACGAGGATTTGTTGACTATTTTTTTCTTTTAAATGACAACATAGTTTGATTTTTAAAGGAGTATGTTCAGCATATACTTAGTCTGAATGCTTATAAAGGGTTGTAGTGGGTTATAAATTTTATTAGGTTGCATTGACTTTTAATAAATTAAAAAAAAAAAAGATTCTTACCATGTTGTTCCATGCCCACCAATTTCCTAGAGATTTGAGATTATTCCAATAATAATAAGTTCCTCCATGATAAATTCTTGGATGACAAGTTCCTCATTAATATTTATAACATTCATTTAGATATAAGAAATTTTTATTTAGAAAAAATGGTCTATGACTTTTATTAGATTTTAAAAATTAGATTCATGGCAAGTCACTTCCCCACCCACCAATTTACTTGGGATTTCAGATTATTCCAAGTCTAATAAGTTTTCCATTATTATTTATAACATTCATTTATATATAAGAAAAATGTATTTAGCAAAATGATCTATTTTATAATAAAATGCGTAAGTTTTTTCTTTCTTTTTTTCTAGTTAAAGTGATAAATCAGTGCATGGACAAAACTACTTAAGGAAATTTTAATAACATTAGTAATAATTTGCATTGGTTATAATAACATAGAATTGGTATTGACATTTTCTTTATTTAAAAAAAAAATTATTTATATCTAAAATCAATAAATTTATTTTAAATTATTATTAGTATTTCAATTTGAAGTATTTATGTTAAATTCTATTTTTTGAAATATTACATAAAAGATAATTGCATTGAAAATATTTATTTGGAGGATATATATATATGTGTGTGTGTGTGTGTGAGAAATTATCATAAAATAGGTTAATATTTATTTTTGATATTAATTATTTATAAAATAATTTTTCTAATTAATTTTATAAATAGGAAAAAGATAAATTAATAATTTAATTTACTTTTTATATTTATTAAATTTATTATTTTACAACTTAGTATGGAAGAGATAATGTCACATAATATTATATTAAAATATATAAAATAATATTTACAATAAAAAAATAATGGCAAAAAAAAATCAATATAAAGTATAGATAGTAATAACAATTTTTTTTTTTTTAAATTGGTCATCACTAAAATAATTCAATCTCTATAGTAAATAAAATAATTTTATATCAGCATTGAGGACTCTCAATTAGTGATGGTTGTGAATATGAATTTTTCTATGTTTGAAAAGTCTTGAGATTCAAAATTCCCTAAATGAACATATATAAAAATCTAGATAAAGTTATAGTAGTTGTTGGACATGACCCTGTGCCATACAACCCTAATTGTCAATCCTTCTAAATAGAAAAAAAAACATCATAAGTGTTGTGTAGAATAAAATTTGGTAGCTACTACTCTGCACTTTTCTTCACCATCAAATTTAATATTAAATGATTGGAAATTCTCTCCATTAAATCTCACTGTCAACCAAATGTTAATTTGTACTACAATTCAACTTATTGATCTTTATCATAATTGTGAACCTATTGCAAATAGTCACTAGTCATGCCAATGATCAACAACAAATCACAGGAATGCACAAGAACCAAAGCTGCAAGCGTACAAATTTTTTTTTCCTTCCTCTGGCTTATAGGCTTCAATTGACCTAAGGTTTTCCCTTCAATTTAGTTTTTTTTTACCTACTTTGAAGCAGTATTTCGTGTAATTCGTCGAATAATTTTTCATTATATTTATTAAAGCCAAATAATGTTCAAGTTACACGCACTGCATCTGCGACCTCATCAGAGAGTCAAAGAAGTTTCTTATCGTACTCGATTTTGTGTGCAATTTAAGCCCTGATCAATTACTTCAAATAAATAGATCATTTGCCTTGCATGTCTCACCGTACAAACCTTCTTTCTAGAACCAAAAAAGAAATTTAAAACGAAAAATTCAACCCTACGTCAATTGGATTTGAAAAATCTATATTAGAAGTTCAAGATTCCGCCATGCTTGTCTCGAAAGTCCAAATTCAAAGGTAAGCTTTCAGCCCAACAATTCTTTAACAGGAAGAGTACTACAAATCAAGCACTTTAATGTGTATTATCATCGCTTCTGTAAGGCTTTAAAGAATTGAAATATTTACCAGAATGAGGGGAAAATTCAACTCGAATTCACATGTCAGCTGAGCTTCAGATACATGAGATCATTACCTAACCTTATTCCTTTGAGCTAAATTTTTGTTTTATGGAGTCGATGTTTATTATTTATCTGGCAACAAGATAAATACAATCTGGCAAAGCGAAGCGGAATTGGTTTCATGGCCAAGTGGAATCTGTTTGTGAGACTTGGTGAAATAAAAAGCGTGATATAAATTTTGTGCTCTGCTAACCGATTTCAAGTTTTTCATCCGCTGTTCAGGCCAAGCAAACCCTCTTTTCAAAATAGCTTTACTTGTCATCGACGCCATTGCATTCAGAAGTAGTCACTTATTCCCAAACGATTTGGCTACCTGATGCTATTTTTCGATCTTTCTTCTTTACATTTTAACATTTAAAATCATTAGATTGACAGTTGATCTAAGCACATGACTAATGTCATTATGCTGTCCGAATCCCTGGCCTGGCCGTAATGGTTTTTAATTTGCGATGTCTTATTCCTCATATAATTTCATTGTATTTTTCACCACTTATGAGGCGAGATCATAATTTCTATGTCATACTTTTACAGACCAATGGGTGTGCCGCACAAGTAAAAAAATCTCTGTAAACGAATTCCTTTTTACTGAAATACGCACCTTACTTAGATGATCACAAAGATTTATATTCTGAAAATCTAATCATTTTCCTTGAAAGTGAAAGTGATATTCCGAAGTGGCAGGTTATAATACCCTCTCGTGATCGTTTGGAAAATATTCCCTTTGAATGCAATTTTCATTCCTATTTTTTGGTTTTGGATCGACGTGATTTACAATAAGATGAATCTTTCTACCATACCACCAATGAACTATATACCAAACTCCAGCAAATTCCTTATTTAATAGCGCATGTTTCAAAAATGTCCCCCACAAATCTATTTGATGTGATTTTGGATTTGCGCTTTGTAAAAAAAAATGGGTTAGTTTGCAGATTTAATTAGTGTTTTCAAGTTGTCCTTTTATTTACTAACAATTTTTAATTTACTAACAATTTTTAATGTTATAGCTAATCTCACTGGCTGGAATAGCACTTTGTGATTAGATACGTAAGTCTTTTAATCTAATTGATGGATGGAATAGCAATTTGTGATTAAAATATGTAAGTTTATTTTTTATTATAATATTTTTAAGTTTTTTATGTTCTCAAAAGTATGTGTACAATATAATTTGAGATAATCCAAAATGTAGAGTAAAACATGATATTGAATTTTATGTATTATGTTAAGCTCCCTCTCCCAACTTGCGATTTCTGGAAACTGATCTGCAGTTGTTTCCTTAAATTATGGAAAGCAACTACAGTTATTTCCATAAATTAGGAAATCAATTGAGGTTTATTAATTTCTTTTTGGGAGGTTCTGAAGTGATTCGTTACTCCCATTGCAGTTATCTAGTCTGTTACTCCCATTACAGTTATCTACCATGATTTGTGGAACACTTAACGAATAGCCAACAGAAGCTTGATGGAAGCTTGGCTATAAATTCTTTTATTTGGTTCCCAAGCTCACTAACTTAATCCCCTTCAGCCTTACACCATCAAATCAGAGTGAGGAGAGCTTGGAAGTGCCTTCAAATTTTATTTAGTGTTGGTATTGAGGATGCAGTGCTGTGTAGTGGCTACGCTTAGCTTCTTTGCAGAAAAGTGAACGTGGAGAAGAACTCTCGAGGCTCTGGCTGTTGCGTTATATTTTTATTAAATTATGTTTCGTTTCCTTGAAGAATCTACAATAAACCATTCGTTGGAGCACTTCTTGGAGCATTGATCTTTGTGTAGATTTCATCTCTGCAAAATTAATTTTTCTACATAGTATAATTCATAAATGGCTGGAGGTATTATTTAATGGGCAATTTTAAGTTTTAAGTTTTAATTTTTTATTCCTTTTAAGTTTTATTCCGCATTTTGAATCATTATTTTTTCTAACATTTGGTATCAGAGAAAGGTTTTATCTCTGCCTTGGTGATTATAGACATATTTTGAAAATTTTCTGAATTAAATTATTTGGAAGTATGTCTAATTTTTTTCTCAATTTTATGATTATAATATTTATTTAGTGCAATTTGAATAATTGTTGTGCAATTTAATTTGTATGAATTAATTATTATTTCTCTAGTTAAAACATGCTATTTTGGATGAGTAAACGAGACACATCATTAAAAGTTATGCATGAATATTGTAATTTTTTTTATGCAAATTATCATTATTCTCATGTCAAGTTAATTTTATTTTTTATTTTTTTATGTAAATAATGTCTAGTGATCCATATAATTTTAATTGATTAAAAGAATAGCCACATCATCTCTAATTAAATAAAATTATATATATTATGATTGATTAGGATTACATAAAGAGTATTTAGACATTAATTGTAATTAATTATACCAAACATAATAAATTTTATCCCGCAAGAATTTCTATTATATTTATGTAATTAATTAGGATAAAATATTCATAACTTACCCATAGGAATTATGAATTAATAGTTTTATCATAAAGTTCAAAACTTTAGACATTAATTGTAATTAATTATACTAAATATAATAAATTTTATCCCACAGGATTTTGTTTTATATTTATATAATTAATTAGGATAAAATATTCATAAATTACCCACGGGAATTATGAATTAATAGTTTTATCATAAAGTTTAAAACTAAGATAGAATTTATAACAAATTATAATCATAATATACACTTAGAACTATGAATTAAGTGAATAATTTGGTAAAATATATGATAAAGAATAAATGAATTTTCTTGAAATGAAAATTTAGTCCAGAGACAATTTTTAGGTCATTAGATTCATTTTTAAGCATGATTTACATTGGTAAAGCATGAAATTTTATTTAGGCATCAATTTTAACATAAACATGTGATCTTTAATTTTATGTCGTTGTACAACCTGCAAATTTCTCTGAAATTTGTACTGATATCCCTGAAATTAAGGGAGATAACTATAAGGTCTGGAATGAGAGAGTTTTCCTTCATTTGGGATGGATGGACATAGACTATGCTATTAGGAAAGATGAAGCATCAGCACTCAATAATACCAGCACTGCAGCGGACATCACGCTTTATGAACGATGGGAACGATCTAATCGCCTAAGCATGATGTTCATTAAGACTAAAATTTCAGCTGGTATTCGTGGTTTCGTTGAACAACATGAAAAGGTCTGAGACTTGCTGAAATCCATTGATGATCAATTTGTCACTTCAGATAAGGCACTAGCAAGCACCCTAATCATGAAGTTATCCTCCCTAAGTCTCACCATTGTGAAAGGTGTGCACGAGCACATCATGCAAATGAGGAACAATGTGGCTCAATTGAAGAAACTCGAGGTTGAAATATCAGAGTCTTTACTGGTGCACTACATCCTAAATACCCTTCTGCACCAATACGAACCCTTCAAAATCTCATACAACACACATAAGGATAAATGATCAATTAATGAACTCATGACCATGTGTGTTCAGGAGGAACAGAGACTGGTGATGGAAATGGGAGAAAGTGCAATGCTGAGAATGCGAGGAAAGGGAAAATCTCAAGCCAATCAGAAAGCGAAAGGTAAAGTACCTCCCCAACCCGATATCAAGAAGGATTCCAAGTGCTTCTTCTGTAAAAAGAAGGGACACATGAAGAAGGAATGCACCAAATTTCAAAAATGGCTTGCGGACAAAGGTAATTCAATCTCGTTTGTTTTTTATGAATCTAATATGGTTAATGTCAATATTAACACTTGGTGTATTGATTCTGGATCAACAATTCACATTTCGAATTCCTTACAGGGTTTGCAAAACCTAAGGAAGCCAGTGGGAAGTGATCAAAACATCTTATCAGGAAACAAGATGGGCTCGCATGTGGAAGCTATAGGAACATGCTATTTAACTTTCAGTAGTGCCTTTGTTTTAGAATTAGAAAAGACCTTTTATGTTCCAACTTTCTCTAGAAACTTGATTTCAGTTTCGAGGCTTGTACCTTTTCGATATTCCTTTAACTTTTCGAAAACATCCTTCAATTTATTTTATAAATCTGATTATGTTGGGAATGGTATTTTGTCTAATGGTATTTACTGCATTAATTTACAAAACAATGTCACTTATGATTCAATGCATGTTCGCACTGGCACTAAAAGATGTGTTATTAATGAAAATTCCTCTAAATTATGGCACCGGATACTAGTTCATATCTCCATAGAAATAATTAAAAGATTGATAAATGAAGGTGTACTTAATACTCTGGATTTTACTGATTTTGAGACTTGTGTCGACTACATAAAGGGAAGGGAAACCAACAAGTCAAAGAAAGGTGCCAATAGAAGTTCAGACATATTAGAGATCATACATACTGATATATGTAGTCCAGACATGGACTCACATGGTTATAGATACTTCATCTCTTTTATAGATGATTACTCATGATATATGTATCTCTACATGCTTCATAAAAAGTGCAAAGCATTAGATGCCTTTAATATGTTTGAGGCTGAGATAGAGAATCACTGCGACAAGAAAATTAAGATCGTGAGATCAGATAGAGATGGAGAATATTATGATAGATACATAGAAGATGGACAAGCACCTGGGCCATTCACAAAATTTCTTCAAGAGCATGGGATTGTTGCCCAATACACCATGCCTGGTTCACCCGACTAGAATGGTGTAGTAGAAAGAATAAACCGAACATTATTGGACATGGTGCGGAGTATGCTTTGCAGCTCCAATATTCCTAAATCCTTGTGGACTGAAGCACTTCAGATGACAGTGTATATATTAAAATTAGTTCTAACCAAGGCTATTCCTAAAACGCCATTTGAATTATCGAAAGGTTGGAAACCGAGTTTGCAACATATGCTCGTTTGGGGATGCCCGTCTGAAGTGAGAATATATAATCCACAAGAGAAGAAGCTGGACCCAAGGAGCATTAGTGGGTATTTAATTGGATATTCTGAAAGGTATAAAGGTTACAAAATTTATTGTCCATCTCACAGCACTAGGATTGTGGAATGAAGAAATGAAAAGTTTCTTGAAAATGACTTGATCAGTGGAAGAGATCAAACTAGGAACATAGTTTCTGAGAAGGATCATTCAGAATCTCAACCTTCCACCTCGAGTGATAGATTGGTTATTGTTCACAACACCCCTCAAGTACAAGCTAGTGTTGAATAACAAATTTTTGAAGTTCCACAAGCTGCTGACGACATTCCAGTAGATCAGATAGTTCAAGAATTTCCAAGAATTTTTGAACAACAAGTTGAAACACATACTTCTCAGGAAGATGGTGGTACAACATTAAGAATATCTACTATACCAAAGAGATTAGAAATACCTAATTATTATATTGTGTATCTGCAAGAATTTGACTACAACATTGGAGCCGAAAATGATCCCGAGTCTTTTTCACAAGGCATGCGGTGCAAAGAATCATAATTATGGTACGATACCATGAAGGAAGAGATGAATTCTATGAAGAGTAACGAAGTCTGGGATCTTATTGAGTTGCCTAATGGTGCAAAATCCATTGGATGTAAATGGGTCTTTAAGAAAAATAAAGACTCATTGAGCAACATTGAGAGAGACGAGGCAAGACTCGTTGCAAATGGATTCAATCAGAAAGAAGGAATCGATTACACAGAGACTTTCTCTCCTGTATCTAAGAAAGATTATTTGCACATTATTATGGCATTAGTAGCCCATTTTTACTTGGAGTTTCACCAAATGGATGTGAAAACGACATTTCTCAATGGAGATCTAGAGGAGGAGGTTTACATGAAACAACCTAAAGGATTCTCTTCTAGTGATGGTGAGAAATTGGTTTTCAAGCTCAAGAAATAATTATACAGATTAAAACAAGCATCCCGCCAATGGTATTTGAAATTTCATAATGTAATTTATTCTTTCGGTTTTGTAGAAAACATTATGGATGAATTTATATACCTGACAGTCAGTGGGAGTAAAATCTGTTTTCTTTTTTTATATGTGGATGACATTTTGCTAGCAACCAATGATAAGGGTTTTTTGCATAAGTTGAAACAATTCCTCTCTAAAAATTTCGATATGAAGGATATGGGTGAGGCATCTTATGTCATCAGCATTAAGATCCATAGAGACAGATTTCGAGGCATCTTGGGTTTGTCTCAGGAAACCTATGTTAATAAAATTTTAGAGAGATTTTAGATGAAGGATTGTTCACCAAGTGTCGCTCCCATTGTGAAAGGTGATAGGTTCAGTTTGAACTAATTTCCAAAGAATGACTTTGAAAGGAAAGAAATGAATAACATTCCATATGCTTCAGCATTCAGAAGCCTAATGTATGCTCAAGTCTGCAGAAGACCTGACATTGCATTTGTTGTTGGAATTTTGGGACGATATCATAGTGATCCAGGTTTATACCAATGGAGATCTGCAAAGAAAGTATTGATCTACCTTCAAGGAACCAAAAACTACAAGCTTATGTATAGACGAACCGACAATTTGGAAGTAATTGGCTACTCAGATTCTTACTTTACTGGATGTGTTGATTCACGCAAATCAACATCAAGATACATTTTTATGATGGTCGGTGGAGCTGTATCATGGAGGAGTGCCAAGCAGACCTTGATTGCCACTTCCAATATGAAGCCGAGTTTGTCTCCTGTTTTGAGGCTAATTTTCAAGGTGTATGTCTTAAGAGTTTCATTCCTGGGCTTAGAATTATGGATTCTATTTCTAATCCATTGAGAATGTATTGTGACAATTCATCTGTTGTTTTTATGGCTAAGAAAAAAAAAAGTGGGAGTCGAAATAAACACATCAACATTAAGTATTTAGCCATAAGGGAACATGTTAAAGAAAAGAAAGTTCTCATTGAGCACGTTAGCACATAGTTGATGATCGATGATCCTTTGAATAAGGGCATGCCACCATTTAAATTCAAGGATCATGTAATGAATATGGGACTTGGTTCCATTATGTAGTTTCTCATTGTATGAATAATGTTAGTTTAATAAAATTCTTAATTATTGGGATGTTTTTCTCATATTTATGTGCACATTAATTTGATTTGAGAGAATTCATCTATGTAGGACCAAGAATGAACATAGGGTTTATTCATTAAGAAATTGTTGCCACATAAATTTTAATAGAAATAAATACATAGTAATACATGGAAGATAATACTCGTCATTAGAGGACTTATTGCCATGATTCATGTATCTATTACTTAATACATATTTTCAATGGATTTTAAGATGAGACATTAATATTGGAAGTATGGACCAAGTGGGAGAATGTTAAGCTCCCTCTCCTAATGTGCGATTTCTCGAAACTGATCTGCAGTTGTTTCCTTAAATTATGGAAACCAACTGTAGTTATTTCCTTAAATTTGGAAATCAACTGAAGTTAATTAATTTCTTTTTGGGAGCTTATGAAGTGATGTGTTACTCCCATTGCATTTATCTAGTCCGTTACTCCCATTGCAATTATCTACCATGATTTGTGGAACACTTAACGAATAGCCAACATAAGCTTGATGGAAGATTGTCTATAAATTCTTCTGTTTGGTCCCCAAGCTCACTAACTCAATCCCCTTCAGCCTTACACCATCAAGTCAGAGTGAGGAGAGCTTGGAAGTGCGTTTATATTTTCTTTAGTGTTGGTGCTGAGGACGCAGTGCTGTGTAGTGGCTACATTAAGGAGGCTTCGTTGCAAAAAAGTGAACATGGAGAAGAACTCTTGAGGCTCTAGCTACTGCGTTATAGTTTTATTAAAGTCTGTTTCGTTTCCTTGAATAATCTGCAATAAACCATTCATTGGAACACTTCTTGGAGCATTGATCTTTGTGCATATTTCATCTCTGCAAATTACTTTTTCTACATAGTATAATTCATCAATGGCTGGAGGTATTATTTAATGGGCAATTTTAAGTTTTAAGTTTTAATTTTCGATTCCTTTTAAGTATTTATTCCGCATTTTGAATTGTTATTTTTTCTAACATATTATGTATAGGGTTTTTAATAGCGTTGAAATTTTTTAATTAATTTATTCTATATTTAATTATTTAATGTTTTAATTTATCTTAGATTCATGTAGTCATTAGTTTTGAGAATTTTTTTATGTTATTTTCAATCTAATTTGTATGATAATTTTTTTGGAGTACATAAGTTTTCTCAGTTTTTATGATGTTGTAATATAATGTTTAACATTTTAAAATTAAATTAAATAAAAATTTTAATACTATGTAATATAAATATTTTAACTGTGTGAAAATAAAACTAAGATAAAAACCTAAAAATATAAATTAAAAAAAATAAAAATAAAGTTATAAAAATAAAAATGGTCCATTGTATTGACACATGGTATTGATAATCCATGGTATTGGTAGGTGGTATTTAAAACCCATGGTATTGATCCATGCTATTAATGTATAGCCCAATATGACCTCAATGTGTAAGTATGTCTAAAGCCAAAACAAAAATAGTAAAGAAAAATTAAACAATAAAATCCAAATAATGTCGGCTTAAACAATAACTTACATAAACATATAAATAAATGATTAAAAAATTAAATTAAATTTAAACAATATAAATTTAAAATATGAATAGGTTTAAGAAAAATTGATAAATAAATAAAAATATAAATAAACTAGAGGTATGGTAAATAAATAAAACCTCTTTTTATCTTTACTCCATAAACCTTTACATTTACAAAAACTCAAAAAAGAGGTTTTATTTAGGTGAATCTTATGGGCCAGATACCATGGGACAAATTATTATTAATACCATGGGCCAAATACCATATTTATAAAATAGGTATGGTAAATAATTAAATATAAAAGAGGTATAAAGAGGTAAAATAAATAAATAAAAATATATGGAATAGGATTGAAAATCAAAATATCATTATATATGAAGTCTATGGCCCAAATACCATGGACAAAATTATTATTAATACCATACAAAAAATTATTGTTAGCCCTAACATTAATATTATTAAAGTTAATAACTTTGTATTAATATAATAGGAAATTTTCTAGAGTATAATATATATATATAAACACTACATATATATGGGAGGAAAGAACAAAGACATATGATAGAGGTGGAGAAATAAGGGGAGCGATAAGGGAGAGTTGGAGAAAAATTGAAGGAGAGGGGAGAGGAGGAATGAAGAGAGAGAGAGGGAGAGGAGTGAGAGAGGTAGAGAAGGGTAACAGAGGGAGGGACACATAAATATGGAGGTGGGAGAGCGATAAGGAGATAGGGAGGGAGGAGAGAGGATTGGAGAGTAGAGAGAGAGAGAGAGAGAGAGAGAGAGAGAGAGAGAGAGATAAGGGGGTAGGGAGAGGGAGGTAGGAGATAAAGGGAGAGAGAGGAAGGATGAGAGGAGGAGGAGAGAGGGAGGGATAGAGATATGTATTTGGAGGGGGAGATAGGGGGGAAGAAGAAAGGCATATAGAGTGAGAAGTTGAGAGAGAGGGAGTGACAAGGGAAAGATGCAGAGAGTGTGTTTATGTTTATGGGCGAGATAAAGAGACATAGGAAGGATGGAGACAAGGGCGAGAGAAGGAGAGAGAAGGAGAGAGGGATGGATATAGTAACATAACTGGATAGAGATATAGAGTGATGGGGGAAGAGAGAGGATTAGAGGACGGAGAGAGAGAGAGAGAGATATTGAGAGAGAGTCACATAGAGGGATGTGAGAGATAATGGGAGAAATATGACTTGATATAGAGGAGGAGAGTGATGGGGAAGAGAGAGAGGGAGAGAGTGATGAGGATCGTAGGGGGAGAGAGAGGGAGAGAGTGATGATAGCAGAGAGAGGGAGGTAGAAGAGAAAGGGACGGAGATGAAGGAAAATAGAGGGGACTTGAAAGAGAGGAGGAGAGAGGGAGGGATAAACATATGGAGTTGGACGGGGAGCGAGGGAGGGAAGAAGAAAGACATAGAGAGTGCGTAGTGGAGAGAGAGAGAGGTAGTGCCAAGAGAGAGAAGGAGAGAGATTGTGTATGTGTGGCAATGAGATAAAGAGACAAACAAGGAGATATGAAGAGGAGTGAGAGAGGGAGGGGGAGAGAGAGAGAGGTAAGAATAAAGACATAGAGAGTGAAAGGTGGAGAGAAAGAGAGAGAGAGATTGGGAGTGATAAGGAATATGGATAGAGGGGGACAGAGGATAAAAGGAGGGAGAGGGAGAGGAGGAGGGGCTAATATATAGATAGATTGGAGAAAGAGAGTGTATGTTTTGGGGTTGATATAGATAGAAAAAGGAAGATAGAGATATATATGGAATGTAACACCCCCAATTTATGTGGTTGAATTTCAAAGTTAGACATTTAAACTTTAATCCTAAGGGGAGTGGACCCCAAAGGATGAATTTTTTGTGAATGTAATTAAATATCTAAATTGAGGAAATGAATAAAATTTTGTTGGGCAGGTTGACCAAAAAGAGATTTATGAGATCACTTGCTAAATCCATGAGGAGGGATGAGGCAAATAGTTCCCCACAATCTTTCAAAAATCCTTGAAAGAAATTTATGAACAATTTAGATTTTTGAGGAAAAATCTGAATTTCCCCAATGAAGAGGAAAGTAGTTGGGAAGAGGTAAAAAGCTGGAAAAGCTGAGGAAAAGCTTAAGACAGCTTTAAAGAATCCCTAAATTGGGAAGCCTAGGCAAACAGGAAGAAAAGCATCCTCAGATTCTGGACGCAGAATTAGAAACATGCTTTGGGGAATAATAGCTTAAATAAGCTGCTCTGGTATAGGTTAGAGGTTGATCTATTCTAGGTAATGATCTCATATCGGGGGTGAGTTCTGGGAGACAGAAGAACTCTCAGGTTGGGAGGTTGGTCAACTGCTTGAGTGGTATGTTTTTAATTTATGGATGGATTTATTTCAATTGGTATGAATTGGCTACATATAAAAATATTTATCTTACAGTAAAACATATATTCTACATTTAACAGAATTAGTTGCAAGGCATTCACCTTTAGAATTTTGTATGGTTGTAGATTATAAAAATCTGTGGAATAGAATCCAACAGAATTTCTGAACCAGTGCTGGTCAGATCTGAGGATACTTATCTCCACAGGAACATTTGAGTAGCTTAATCTGTCTATGTTTCATAAATTAATTCGGATCTATATAGGGGAAATAGAAAAGCTAGAGCCTCTTCACTATAGTGAATAGTGGCCTTAAGTACATTATAACTCACTGTGCATTAGGAAATACAGGTAGAGATTGCATGGACTGATATCCAGAATTTTCCAATTCCCATACGTAGCCATCAAAGAAAAATGAAAGGGTAATGATTTTTAGCATGAAAACGGTTTTATACTACAGAAGAATGAGTGAATATTTCATTATAATAGGTTGTTCATAAATAGTTACCTGTTGGGATCATTCTATATACCAAACTCAGGAACAACCAGAAAGAAATGCATTAGTGTTGGGAATCTCCTGAAAGCTCCAAATAGAAGTAGCAGATCATAAGGAATGCTCCTATGTTGAAATTGTTACAGTAAACAAAAAAAAAGGAATAGTTATATCCTGGACATCCTTAACTGTGTTAAGACATTCGGTAGTCAAGAGAGAACGGTTGCTAATCAGAATCTACATATGCCGAGTTGAACTACCTGATCCGGTACTATTTAAAATCATGGATAGTATGTAAACCTCTTGTCAGTCAACAGCAAATTTAATAGATGATATATTCGACATACCAAGAAACCCCAATAGAACGAAAAAAATGTCTTTCAACCATTGCTACGAGGACACTATACCACTGTAGAAAGCAAGCATATTTACAAAAGTATGAACTGCTAGGGAAATGCAAAAATGTAAAATCTTTTGGTGGCAGCAAACAAGTCTGCGATTCATATCATTCCCAAACGATTGGTAATATACTTATTTGGTAATTAGAAAATAAACGTATTCTGAGTAGGCAACTATTAAATCAAAAATAAAATAGAATTTCTTCGCATGAAACATTTGAACAGAAAGAGAAAGGATTCAAATAACTACCATTAACCCACGAATCGATGCAAAAGTAAGACCACAACTTATACTACCACTCTTGATACTCGGTAAGCAAGCCAAAAGGTCATGAAACAAACTGCAATTATCCATATAAATCAGTTTCGGGAAAGTGATATTCACTCATCCTGAACTAGGCAAATTGCATACCATCAACATTAAGAATCACCAAACAAGAAGAGTATTTCCATGAGAAATCCTAGCGATTTATTCTACCCCTTAATTGACTGAGACCAGAAACAAAACAATCATAGAGGAACGAAGCTGATCGAGCTTAGTCGCATCATTCCGCGAGGAGCCACAGCATTTAAAATGTCCCTATACAACCCCATGGCCACGACCATTGTGTAGCAAATAAAAACAAGAAAAAATGGAATAGGTACGTCTACAGCAAACAAGAAACAATCCGTGCGAAGGACCGTTGAAATATTTTGCAGAACCTGTGTAATAACGAATGACAGAAATCAGTCGAACGAAATCGCCAGAGGCGAAGAAATGGGGGTAACCATTTAGCTGCTCAAGCAGAATTTTACACACCTGCAATAAACCAAAAACCCTCGTTAGCATGAAGTTATTGATCCAAAATAAAAGATACCCATAGGGGGACTATAGCAAAGGAAGAAATCAAAACGCAGTAAGCAAGATTGATACCTATGGTGTTACGCCGAGAGCCAACCTAGAGTCCCTGAAACAAACACGACGAGAAGGGGAAGTGAATGGGTTTAGCTGAGACACCTACATATTAGGGTTCTTAAATCAAACCAAATAGATTTGGTATGGGAGACAGCGGAAATAAAACCATTGATCATCACCGATGATATCTATCTTACAGATTTTTCCGAAGAGCGTGGTGAGTAATTTCCAGAACGCCATCTTGAGGGCGTCGCTCCTACGTGGCTGTAGGAGAAGGAAACCAACACGCATAAGCCAAGACAGAGCAGTATCGACTACTGAAATTGTTCCGAAATAGAAATAAGACATAACCAGCATTACTTGCGGACACGATAAGCTAAATAAAAAAAAAACAGATCTTACCTGTGTTGATAGAGCGATCGAGTGCCCGGTCGCAAAACCACGAAGTTGCAATACTATGCGAAACCAGTCCCAAGAGAAACGAAGAATTCCACCCTGGAAAAATGAAACTCTGGAATGAGAACAAGAGATAATAACGGAGTAGGAAACCCTAACTCCAGAAAACGTTAGCCGTCCACCTGTAGGGACGAGGGTGGAAAATAAACTCGGACTGGGATTCGCGACAGACAAGACTCTAGGATGGGTATGCCCAAAGAAATCCCGAGAGGGATTGAGACATTAAATTCAATAGGAACGCATCGTACTACGCATAGTGTGATCGGAACAGAAATCGTAGTACTTAACATCCATAACCAGTTCAATGGAGCAAGGGTTTAAATGCTGATAGGTCACACAGAACCAAATTCCAAATCGGCATGCGAACTCTCCCTGACGTGTCGGTTATGTAACACAAATAAACAAAAAGATAGTACAAGCGTTTTTGATACAAAGAAAAATAAATCAACCGACTGGCATCAGAAAAGACGTGGTCCGAAAATAAAATCATAGCGTGTAAAATTGACCAAAATATAGGTTTATCATGCGTCGTACTATGGAAATCACAAAGGTTCAGTGGAATGTATATGGGTAGATTGTGGACTTTAATTAGTTTCACAATTAATATGAGTACTTCGATCTTATCCTATACAAAATACAAAGTCTCAATGAAATTCGGTATAACGTTCAAATGTTTAATGGAAAAACATTTGGTGGGGAGCAAGTTATACATTCCACTTTATATAAGAATTATCGTATGGTGATATAAAATAAGGGGATACATGGTAGGGTGATGAAAGGAATTTCAGATATAGTTTGCTTTGTTAAAACATGAAAACGTGTGGGGTATTCTTACTTAATTTTATGTTTAATGTGGCAAGTTAAATTTGACAAAGGAAGCAAGAAAAAAAAAAATTATTTTTTGGTGTAGAGAGGGTGATGTGACAAATGGTATCAGAGCCCAAGTTATAAAAAACTGGGTTTTTGTTATTGTGCTCACTGTTGCTGAGTGTAGTTGTATAAATGAATAATGGGATTTTTTTTTATTTTGCTGATCTGTGCTATGAGTGTGTACAGTGGTGCAGAAATGGAGGAAGGTGGAGAAATTTATGTGGATCTGCGTGATGGGTTTGGTACACCAGATCCCAGTGCCCCGGTAATGGCTATGTTGCACAGGTTGCAACGAGAACTGGCTAAACTAAGAAGCCAGAATGACATGTTGTCATCAGCCAGTAAGGAGCAGGAAAAGCTCATCAGAGAACTAACTTCCCGGAACAGCCAAGAAGGTGAAGGTTCCGAAAAGTGGAATATGGATGAGTCTGACGATGATGATGCTGCTAGACATCAATATAAACAGAAAAGAGAATTACAGGGGGAATTCCGAAAGATCAAACCTCCCTCTTATGATGGGGAGAAGGAGGAAGATGCTGAAGCCTGGTTGTTGAACATGATTAATTATTTCCAAGTTTATGAATATGAGAGTAATCTGAAGGCCAGATTAGCTGTTTACCAGCTACAAGGTAAAGCTACCTTGTGGTGGGAGGAGACAAAAATGGTGCATGCCATTGATGAAAAGACAGTTACTTGGGAAGATTTCCAGGTTAAGTTCAAAAATCGTTATTTGAACGAGCGTTATTATGATGATAAATCAAAAGAATTTCATGAACTTAGACTTGGACAACTCACTATCGATGAGTTTGTCACTAAGTTTACAAATTTATTGAGATATGTCCCTTATATTAGGGAAGAGAAGGCAAAGGTCCAAAGGTTTCTAAATTGTTTGCCTACTGTATACAAAGAGAAAATTGAGTTTGACAACCCAAAGACAATGGATGAAGCTGTTAGAAAAGCAAGATTATGCTATCAGCAGTTTAAAGGAAAGGCGGAACAAGGAAAAAGTTGGTTGAAGAAAGGTGAGTTCAAGGGGAAATGACAAAAACCAGTATATTTAAAGAATTTTGGCAGAGATCATCAGCGGAAAAAGGTCAATAAACCCAAAGAAAGCCAAACTGCTCAATCCCAAGTGTCTTCAAAACAAGTAGATGGGGACAATAAAAAGGAAGGGACAATCAGAATGAAGGAACCTTTAAAATGTTGGGGTTGTGGAGAACCCCATCTTTTGAGGGACTTTCCTCATCGAAACATTCATATGATCAGCAGAGAGCGAGAAGCGACAACAGTAAATGACATAGCCAGAAATATACCAACTATCAGTGCAGCCTTGGAAAATTGGCAAGCAGAACATCAAGAAACAATGGTGGAAATGGAGGGTAAGATTTCTGACCTACCTGTTACTATTTTGATTGATCTGGGTGCTTATTTGAGTTACATTAGTCCTGGAATTGTAGAAAAATGCAAAATTAAACCTGAAAAATTTCAGCAGTCATGGTTGGTACAGCTGGCCACTGGGACTAAGAGAAAATTAACACATAAATTGCCCAAAACAGCAATCCAATTAAATGGTTTTCCAACAGAAGTAAATTTGAACATACTGCCGTTAGGATCCTATGACTTGCTGATAGGAATGGATTGGCTGGAAAAGAAGAAAGCCTTGATGAACTGCTGGGATAAAACCCTGCATTGTGTGGATGAAGAAGGGAAACCTTTTACTCTAAAAGGAAAACCAAAATCCATTTCAGTAAGACAAATATCAGCCCTACAATTAAAACGAATAGCTAGAAAAGGATACCAATTTTATGCAGTACATGTGGAGGAAGTAGAACAGAAAACTAGAGAAGATCTGCTGAATGAATTACCGGTGGTAAGGGAATTTAAAGAAGTTTTTCCAGATGAGATTCCTCATCTCCCCCCCAAAAGAGAAATTGACTTTACCATAGATCTGGTGCCATGAGCAACACCTGTTTCCTGAGCCCCCTATCGAATGAGTCCTCCTGAACTTATGGAACTGAAAATGAAATTGCAAGAATTACTAGATAAAGGTTACATTAGACCAAGTGTGTCTCCTTGGGGAGCACCGGTCTTATTTGTGAAAAAGAAAGATGGAACTTGTAACACCCCCAAGTTCTATGCTTTTCAAATTAGACATTGGAACATAAATCCAAAGGGGAGTGGACCCCAATGGATAATTATTGTGTGGATGTAGTTAATTATTTATGAAAAATAAATAAATAATTTTCGTGTATGCATTATGACCAAATGAGAAATTGAGATCACATGCCTAATCCATGAGGTTATGGAAAAGGTAAAGACTTTCCCCAAAATCTTTCAAAAATCCTTGAAAGAAGTTATTTCTAATTTAGATTTTTGAGAAAAAATCTAAATTCCCCAATGATGAGGAAAGTAGTTGGGAAGAGGTAAAAAGCTGGAAAAGCTGGAAAAGCAGAAAGTAGCTTTAAAGTCCCTAAATAAGGGAAGCCTAGGCAAACAGGAATAAAAGCATCACAGGGTGCGGACGCGAGAGAATGGGAAGCCGAGGCTTTTGGGGAAGAGATAGCTTAAATAAAGCTGCTCCCGGAAACAGTTGAGGTTGGTGCGATTTCTTGGGATCTCAACTGCGGGGTGAGTTGCGAGATGAACGAACTCTAAGGTTGAGAGCTGGTCATAAACTGTCTCGGTGTGCATGCATAAATTGAAAACATTAATTTCGGTACGTATTGTTCTCTGCGGGTTCTATGAATTGTTATGTTATGATTTCTTATGCAAGTTTTAAATTGACTGGTACCTCATGCAATTGTAAACTAGATCTGCTAGCTAAAAATCCAGTATGTTAATAGCAGGGGCCAATGGTTTGGTTATAGGGATAAGGACCTTGTAGTAATAAATTTAGAGATAATAGATCATCTAAATGTCTAATCTAATAACAAATGTACAGGTATAACTTGCTGTTTTTAAATGAAAATTTAGTTGCTGTCTTGTATAACCAGAAAATTTTAGCAAAATGGTAAATAGGAACAGCAAGTACAAAACAACTAAACCTGTCCTAGAAGTATTGATGGCAGTAGAATAGTCATACTATAGTGACATGAATTTTTAGAACTAAGAATGTAAACTATTTTATTAAATGGAAGTCTAAATATATGAAACCAGAAATTTAATCCTAACTAAGTACGAGGGTCTGAATCTAAGGGAGTACAAAAAATATCAACTTTGGTTTCATTACTTCCATTTGATGGGAGCAAAATTTTCTATATCATATATTTCTAAGGGAAGAGTTTAATAGGCACCAGAATTGCAAGTATGCTGAATAATCATAACAATAAATATAAGGTGGGAGTCATATTGTTATGGGTGATAAAAGTATGTGTAAAGGAAGGTTGTAAGCATAATTAAAATACTAGGAAAAGAGAATCTATTCACCTTCAATATAAACTGCTGTAAAAGTAGTTGAACCAAAGAAATTTAACCGAAGATAGATAGCTATATATGTAGATGTATACATCTATACATATATGTTGAAACTTTATAATTATAGAGGCTGGAAAGTCTATCAAGCTTGCTAACTAAAAAGTTAGAGAAAGAGCATATTGATCTGTTAGAGTTGTACAAAACTCTGAAGAACAAATCTGAGAAATACAAATGAGTATATGTTTATATACACATATAAATATCATTCGACTGGGTTGACTGATAGGAATTGAGGTTAAGCCAAAATTTCTCATGGGAATATTTATAATACCAAGAGTGTCTGTAATTACCAAAGAGAAATTAAAGACCTGATAAAAGTATGAATGTGAAATTGATTATTGAAAAAAAAAAAAAAATTGGTGCATAAAAGTAGAGTATATCTGAGTTAATGTTATGCGGATAAGAAGCTGGGGATGGGAGACGTGACAAATGGTATTGGAGCCCAAGTTGAGAAAACTGGGCAAGTTATGTGCTCACACAGAAACAATAAGTTGTTATAAATTTTATGAATATTGGGCTATAATGAAGAAATAGCGTTGGAATTCCTTGATAATGATTCCCTTAAGTCACCCAACCTAATTTTGGGTTCTGAAAATGAAACCTTCTGTGCTTGTGTGTCTTTGCTTCTGTCTAGCTGTTTGGTCTTGTTTAATAAGGGTTGAGACCATAGAAGAAAACTTGTCTATGAACAAGGGTTTTTAAAATTAGGAAATTGTTTCTTTGCATGTTGGGGCTGTTTGAGATCAGTATCCCCCTAGCGTTCCCATCATATATATCAACTAAGGAAAGCCAAACCACCATTTGGGTTATGCCAATTTTTATGTTTCTTCACTGTAAGGTAAAACAAAGGAATGATACACAGATAGAACCTTTTTAAAACTAAAAAAAAAAGAAGAATTGAATAGCAGCGGACATTTATATATCTTATATAATCGTTTTAAATTCCTTGCTTATTTTGCAATCAATTGTTCTAGATTTATACAAACGGTTCTTTGAGTCAATGCGAGGATACGATGTCTAATAGCATCTGAAACTGCACTTTATAACTGTAACCCCAAAATTTATAGTTATGGCACAGAAACTATACTGTGAATTTGAATGACCACCTCGGCCTTTTTATTTTTTTGTAAACATAATTGGGAAATAAGATAAGTACCAAGTAAAATATAAAAGAAGTTCTATGGAAAAAAAAAAAATCCATATGTCTATAATTCGAAGCCACGAATTGATAAGCCGGGACCGAGAAATGCATGAATAAGTTAACCATGTCATCATCGAGAGGTATCGAGTTTGAAACCTCTGTCGTGTAGAAAAAAAAAAATCTTTAGAAACATCAAAAATGGATAGTTGTATTATCCAAATATGAAGTATAGTATTGGTGGTGATACTTGAAAAAAAATTGTTGTAGTTAGAAATTGGAAGAAGAAAAGGCTGTTGCAAAGAATCTATATTTCAAAATCATATTAGTGGGATATAAATATAAAAAAAAAACCAAAGATGCGGACCAAAAAATAGTCCCAGTTCAGTGTTATATAAAATTGAATTAGGGATAAGTCATCGTCCCAATGAATATTATTACAATTTCCGACAGGAAAAAAAAAAATTTGTTACAATAATTTTAACCATTGATTTTTGACATTCTGCATTTCTTCAAATCGAATGGAATGGCTCTCACGAATTCTGACCATCGGAGTAAGATGGTCGAGAAGGCGAAGTATTATCAACCTGTAATGCAAATGGAACTTCTTCGTAGGTCTCCTCGAGGCCCGAGGAAGAGACATTTTATAAGTAAACGCAAAAGGAAAAAAAATTTACCTGTAAGAAAAAGCTGAAATAAAGTTAGAAGGGTAAATTTAAGTGAAATGAAATTAGAAAAAAGAGGAAAATTTAGATATAAAGCAGATTAGAAAAAAAAAAAAAAAAACTAGGCGATAAAGTGCAGACCTCCCAAATCATATAATTACAATATCGCCACAACCCTGAGAACAAATACCTGTATACAGAGAGAAAAAATAAATAAATAAATAAGACACATTAGCTTTGAGTAACAATGGAAAAAAAAAGGGTTATAAATAAGAAAAGGGAGAACCAGTTAAAGTGTACAACGTAATGAAAAGGGAAAAACACAATTACCTGTGCATTTGAATGCCGAATGGCCCAATATTTGGCGCATAGAAATAAAATCATAGGACTGTTATCAACTCTGTTGATGATCAGTGGATTTTATATAATGTTCTATGCCTAATATTTCAGAGGAATGGGTTTTGGTAGTTACCCATTGCTGGAAGTCGAGAGATAAAAATGTCACTCCAGAAATACAACAAAGCCCGGATTTATTTCAAACCTCATTGTAAATGTCTATTGGATCAACCATGCTCTATAACCAGTATCGTTCTCCCCCTTAGCCATTACAAAGAAAGTAACACTAAATCAAGAAACGAATCAAGGTTCAACATTCACATGATTTTAACGGCCACTACGCAATTCGGAATATGGAGTGTTCAAAGGGATTTTGAGACAATCGCACTTAGAAAAAAAATTTGATAAGAATGCGATTATAACAGTTGGATAGAAAATTTGAAAAAAAATCTATACAATCATACCAACAGTGCGTAGGTGTAATAGAAGGATTTACTAATTTTTGGAGTAAATAAAACCACTGCTTACCAGCGTTAAGAACAATGAAGTTGCGGTGGAGAAGAAGCCTCGGCTACGACTTCCCCATGCATTACAAAACGACACTCTTTGGATGAAAATCTGGATATGCTAATGAAAAAAAAACAGAGACTGAAACCGTGAAGAGAGCTCATGGTTTAAATTGGGTCACGAAACCCTAACCACTGCGTTCGGTTTACCGTTCACGTGTACGAGAGATTGGAGTCTGAAAAGAAATTTTGGAGATCCGAGAAAGTGATCTCGGTGATTTTGAAGAACAGAAAAATCCTGCGAGGGATGGGAGAGTCAAGTCAATTAACTGACATCGTACAGATCACCTGGGACATCAAAAATAGTGAACAGAGTCTCAGTACCATGTCAAATTCACCATTAAATTCCTGAGAGCTCCAAGCCTCGAAAAAAAAGAAAAAAAAACTTACTTCTGGGCTTCCCATTTAATGAGTTCCACTACCATTGCTACGTGGCAAAAACATAAAGCAAACGTGTTATGCTAAGTACGTTAGGCAAGTCGGCTGAAATGGTGATAATCATTCACTCAGAAATAAAATATATATATATATATATATATATATATATATATATATATATATATTTGCCAAAATATCTCTGAGGGGTATCATTTCATACGGAGGATAAGTTTTACAAAATATAAGAGAAATCGTTGTAATTAAAAACGAGGGATTTAAAAGACATGATTATTGTATGTGCGTGAAAGTTAAAAATTATTAAAATTAAACTAAATGAACACGCAACCAGAGTTGACGAAATTAACAAATTGATATGCAGAGTTTCGATCTCATCAACAAAATTTATGATACCAAACAAACCTGTAAAGATCGCTGAAAATTTGTGATTCGTACTATTTAACGAGTCAAACATTATGGTAGCTGACAATGAAAAGCTTCAAAAATAAAAATGAGACAATAGGTATTTAGAAACATTTAATGGCATATTGATTTTCACCAAAATCGAAATATGGGGTGAGAGATAACATAACCATGTAGTAAACCCTAACATAACGTGGCAGTTCATTATTATGCTTTAATACAATTCTTGCAAATTTGAAATTATGACCTTCTGAATTAAAAATAAAAAAATAAAAATAAAAGGGAGACAAAGTAGTTTGTAGTTCACATATAACGTGTCAATATGAAAAAAAAAATTGATTGAGGAATAAACCTATACGTATATGTATATATAACCTAAAGAAACGGAAATGAGACATGCAAGATTATGGTAGGAAAGGTGATATAGTATCCACCTTTATACAATTGAGCTCAACTTAATTTAGGGTAAATAAATTAAGTTAAATATATAAGGATCATGGGGTAAAAATAAGGATTAAGATATATGTAAATATATCTAATTGTATATATATACCTACTTCTGTGAGACATAGATAAAGAGAGGTCATAAAGTGAATTCTAGTTGTTAGGGACTAAACCTATGTGAATATATATATATGGGTTACATAGACTATAGTCTATTGTAGGAAGTGCCATAAAAATATATAAAAGCATGTATAAAATTCTTAAGAGAAGTAAGGATTTTGTTAAAAGTTAAAATAATGAATCCTAAGAACTCGAAAGTAAAGGAATGGCTCAATTGGAAAAAAAAAAAAAAAGAAAAGAAAAGAAAAGAAAAGAAAGGTTGCATATAAAGGAGGTATCAAAAGTTATAAGAGTCTAATATTAGAAATGTAACACCAAGATGTTAGGTGAAGTGAAAGTGGAAACATGATAGGTGTAGTATATCAAGAGGCCAAAAGCATAATTATAGGTTTGAGCATTGATTTAAAAATACGACCATAAGGTTGAAGTGGAAATTACAATGTTAGTAAATGAAGGAACAAAATTATGAAGTGAGGTACGTGGGACATAAGTCAAATATGCAGTGCAAATCTACAATTAACGTCCTATGTTAAAAAAAATAGGTGATTTTGTTATAAGTTGTAAAGGTAAATTTTGTGGAGTTGTATGAATATAATATTTCCATATATGAGAAATTTATGTAGGTAAATAATTTTCAAATCTTATACCCACGGGATTAAGAGAGAAAAACAAATTCACTAGCAAATATTAAAAGTGAATTCACTTTAGAAATTTACAAGTAAAGTGGAATGACACATTTTACCATATGGCTGGAATATGGTTAAAAGAGTAATAAATATTATTGTGGTAGATTAAGTGGTAAAAGTATAGTATGACAAGGAAAAATTTGATATTGGTATTTAGTAAAGTTACCAGGATGATTTTGAAGTCATGACTAAAGTATTTTGTAACAAGCATATTTTAGTTCATGTACATGGAAAATAATGAAGTAGCAAGCTTAAGTAAGAGTTATAAATATAGTCTAAATAGTTGGTTTAAAAAAAAAAAAAATTAATTGGTTTAGTAAATGTGGACTCAATACATTGAATGAGTGAATGAAGGGTTAAATCAAAAATTTCCTTGGTGAGTTGGCTAAAGCAAAATTGAAAACCTAACAAATGTTTTTGTTCCATGGGAAAATAATTATGAAAATTATCATGCATGGATAAGAATTCAATAAAGAACAATTAATTCCCTATACTCCATTTATCAAGTGAACCATGGTTTTAGATTGTAAGTGGTCTTTGCGAGAAACCATGTGTTTTTTATATAAACCATGGGTTGATTGCTAATGATTAGTGAAACTCACATATAGATATAATTGGTGAATCATCATTGGAATTAGTAAGCCATGAACATGCAATTAAAAGTAAATGTATAAATTCCGGTGATTCTTTAAAAACGGGGGAAATTGTGTCAAGCTCATTTTTGACATTATCAAGTATTAATTCTTGGGAATGTAATGAATGATAGTAATTACATATATCGCTATAAAAGAAACATGTACTCACAGTATAAAATTATGCTGGTGTAAATTTTATGAAATTTAATTTCCCTGGGTCTTAAATTCAAGGACCAGGTAATAGTGTGAAATCATACAGCTACAAACCAGGAGAAAGGAGAATGAGCTATATTTGGACTTGGGTTTGGGGGACACCCATCAGATCCAAATTTATTCACATAAGTGTTGAACTAGTGGATACAATTCCTAAAAGAGGTTAGAGGGAAAAAAAAAAAAAAATCATGTGTGAAGTAAGAATTAAATTATAGACATTATTAACGAGTCTGGTTATTACTAAACAAAAGAAAACAATGAGATAGTACTGGAAGTACAACTATGAACTCAGAAAGGGTAAGCAAAACTATGCATATGATATAGTTGTTTTCTTTCATTTATGAGTACTAATGAAAAGTTGTAAAATTGTATTGCCAAGTGTGTAATAGGAAATTGTACACTTTGGAAACAAGGAGAAAAAAAGGGGAAGCTAAGTGCAGATAAATCACCTAGAAAATCAAGAAAAGATGAACTGAACCAAGTTTGTGTGAGGAGGAAATCTCACTGAAAAACAAGAAAGGATAAGTAGTGTGTTAAAAATGCACTAAACTATTATGAACCTGAACGGTTTGACTAATAACTGAATTTCTTGAAATTATTGAAAATTAAGAATGTTGTTGTGGATTATCAATTATATGTACCTGATATTACTTACATTGGTATGAATTGTGGACAGAGAAAATGGAATAAAAGATCTTCCAGACAGACTTCTTGCAAATAAGTAGGAAGGAAATCAACTGCATAAGGCATAAGTAAATAGAATGGAAGCAAGAGAGTACTTTGCAGGAAACTGAGCAAGGACGATGAACAAATCTTCGTCAAAGTTGAAAAATCAACGTTAAAGTGTAGCACCGAGGAAGGTGTTGGAAAGGGGGGAACTAATGGCTTATAAACTGGCCTTACCCTTGCATGTTAAATTTCATGACGTGTTTCATGTCTCCTTATTGACAAAAAATTTACATGATGCTTCTCACAGTATTGAGTTGAATGTGATCCAGGTGGGACCAGAAGAGAAATTCCTTCCAGAGCTGCTTCAAATCTTGGAGCGGGAAGAAATTGAATTGTGCAATCGAACAGTAGCTAGAGTAAAGGTGCAGTAGGAGCACTTTACTGCTGAAGAAGCTACATGGGAAAGAGAAGCTGAGATGATGGAAGATCATCCATCTTTATTTTCAAAATGAACTATAGTAGTTAGTTGTTAACACCGAGGACGGTGTTTGTTTTCAGAGGGGGAATATGTAACACCCCCAAGTTCTATGCTTTTCAAATTAGGCATTGGAACATAAATCCAAAGGGGAGTGGACCCCAATGGATAATTATTGTGTGGATGTAGTTAATTATTTATGAAAAATAAATAAAATATTTTGTATGCACTATGACCAAATGAGATTATTGAGATCACATGCCTAATCCATGAGGTTATGGAAAAGGTAAAGACTTTCCCCAAAATCTTTCAAAAATCCTTGAAAGAAATTATTTCTAATTTAGATTTTTGAGGAAAAATATAAATTCCCCAATGATGAGGAAAGTAGTTGGGAAGAGGTAAAAAGTTAGAAAAGCTGGAAAAGCAGAAAGAAGCTTTAAAGTCCCTAAATAAGGGAAGCCTAGGCAAAAAGGAATAAAAGCATCCTGAAATTCTGGACGCAGAATGGGAAACAGGCTTTGGGGAGAGGATAGCTTAAATAAGCTGCTCCAGAACAGATTGAGGTTAGTCTGTTCTTGGAGGATCTCAGCTCGGGGGTGAGTTATGGAGATAGACGAACTCTAAGGTTAGGAGGACTGGTCATAGTATCGGTATGCATGCATAAATTATGGAAATTAATTTCAGTCTGTATTAAGTATATCAAGGTTCTATGAATTGTTATGTTATGATTTCTTATGCAAGTTTTAAATTGATTGGTACCTCATGCAATTGTAAACTAGATCTGCTAGCTAAAAATCCAGTATGTTAATAGCAGGGGCCAATGGTTTGGTTCTAGGGATAAGGACCCCGTAGTAATAAATTTAGAGATAATAGATCATCTAAATGTCTAATCTAATAACAAATGTACAAGTATAGCTTGCTGTTTTTAAATGAAAATTTAGTTGCTGTCTTGTATAACCAGAAAATTTTAGCAAAATGGTAAATAGGAACAGCAAGTACAAAACAACTAAACCTGTCCTAGAAGTATTGATGGCAGTAGAATAGTCATACTGTAGTGACATGAATTTTTAGAACTAAGAATGTAAACTGTTTTATTAAATGGAAGTCTAAATATATAAAACCAGAAATTTAATCCTAACTGAGTACGAGGGTCTGAATCTAGGGGAGTACAAAAAATATCAACTTCGGTTTCATTACTTCCATTTTATGGGAGCAAAATTTTCTATATCCTATATTTCTAAGGGAAGAGTTTAATAGGCACGAGAATTGCAAGTATGCTGAATAATCATAACAATAAATATAAGGTGGGAGTCCTATTGTTATGGGTGATAAAAGTATGTGTAAAGGAAGGTTGTAAGAATAATTAAAATACTAGGAAAAGAGCATCTATTCACCTTCAATATAAATTGTTGTAAAAGTAGTTGAACCAAAGAAATTTAACCGAAGATAGATAGCTATATATGTAGATGTATACATCTATACATATATGTTGAAACTTTATAATTATAGAGGCTGGAAAGTCTATCAAGCTTGCTAACTAAAAAGTTAGAGAAAGAGCATATTGATCTGTTAGAGTTGTACAAAACTCTGAAGAACAAATGTGAGAAATACAAATGAGTATATGTTTATATACACATATAAATACCAGTCGACTAGGTTGACTGATAGGAATTGAGGTTAAGCCAAAATTTCTCGTGGGAATATTTATAATACCAAGAGTGTCTGTAATTACCAAAGAGAAATTAAAGACCTGATAAAAGTATGAATGTGAAATTGATTATTGAAAAAAAAAAAATTTGGTGCATAAAAGTAGAGTATATCTGAGTTAATGTTATGCGGATAAGAAGCTGGGGATGGGAGACGTGACACAACTTTTAGGATGTGCATTGATTATCGCCAACTGAACAAGTTGACCATTAAGAATAGATATCCTCTCCCTAGAATTGATGATCTTTTTGATCAGGTGAGAGGGGCCTCAGTCTTTTCGAAGACTGACTTAAGAACTGGGTATCACCAACCCAGAATCAAGGAAGAAGACATCAGCAAAACAACTTTTCAAACCCGGTATGGACACTACGAATTTGTAGTCTTACCTTTTGGATTGACAAATGCCCCTGCCACATTCATGTGTCTGATGAACAATGTGTTAAATAAGTATTTGGATAAATTTGTTCTTGTGTTCATCGATGATATTTTAGTCTACTCCAAAAATGAGGATGAACATAAAGAACACTTGAGAATAATGTTACAGACTCTAAAAGAAAACCAGTTATATGCCAAGTTCAGCAAATGTGAATTTTATAAGGATAAAATTCAATATCTGGGTCATATTATTTCTGAAAAAGGCCTTGCGGTTGACCCTGAAAAGATAAAAGCCATTAAAGAATGGCCGGTCCCAACTGATGTTTCAGCAGTAAGGTCATTCATGGGGATTGCAGGCTATTATCGCAGATTTGTGGAGAGATTTTCTGCTATAGCACATCCCGTCACTTCATTGCAAAGAAAGGTTGTCAAGTTCGTGTGGACTGAAAAATGTCAAATCAGTTTCGAGCAATTAAAACAGAAAATTACTTCAGCCCCTATACTAAAGATTGCAGATCCTGATAAGGAATTTGTTGTATGTACAGATGCTTGCAGAGAGGGGTTGGGAGGAGTCCTGTTGCAGGAAAACTCAATTATTGCCTATGAATCTCAGAAACTGAAAATACATGAACAGAATTACAGTGCCTATGATTTGGAATTAGCAGCTATTATCCATGCTTTGAAAATGTGGCGGCACTATCTTCTTGGGAAGAAGTTTACCTTGATGACTGATCACATTAGTCTCAAATACTTCTTTTCCCAAATGGATCTGAATGCAAGGCAAGCCAGATGGCTGTCCTTTTTAAGTGAATTTGATATGGACATAAAACATATCAAGGGAAAAGAAAATAAAGTTGCTGATGCATTAAGCAGGAATGCTTGTCAGAATATAAATAGCCTTGGAAGTAGTGCCCAGATCGAAGTAGAAGATTTTGTTAGAAAAGCAGCAAATCAAGATCCAAACTATGAAACACTCTTGGTGAAACTACAGAAAAGGGAGAAAACTGATTTCACTCAAAACCAAACAGGGCTGCTCTATTTTAAAAACAGGTTGTATGTTCCCAATGTAGAATCTTTAAAAAGGGAAATCCTGGATGAGTATCACAAACAGCCATATGCAGGACATCCAGGATATCATAAATTAATAACAGCCCTGAAAAAGAAGTTATTTTGGCCAGGAATGAAAAGAGATGTAGCAGAATATTTAAGCAGATGCATGGAATGACAACTAGTCAAAGTAGAGCATCAACATCCGGCAGGTCTTTTAAACCCTTTACCAATTGCAGAGTGGAAGTGGGACGATGTTTCTATGGATTTTATCACAGGACTACCCAAAACCAAACACCAACATGACTCAGTAATGGTGGTAGTAGACACCTTAACAAAAGATGCACACTTTATACCCGTTAAGTCTACTTTTGGGACAGCCCAGGTAGCATAAGTGTTTTTAAAAGAAATAGTAAGGTTACATGGGGTTCCAAAAGTTATTGTTTCAGACCAAGATGCTAAGTTTATCGCAGCCTTTTGGAAAGGATTGTTTGGAGGGATGGGTACTAAGTTGAATTTTAGTACTGCCTATCACCCTCAGACCGATGGGCAAATAGAGAGGACTAATCAAATTTTGGAGGATATGCTGAGAATGTATGTGATGGATAGACCATCAAAGTGGGAAGAGTATTTGCATTTAGCTGAATTTTCCTATAATAACAGCTACCAATGTTCTATCAAAATGAGTCCGTTTGAGGCACTATATGGAAGAAAGTGTCGTACTCCCTTGAGCTGGAGTCAACTAGAGGATAAACTAATGTTGGGACCCGATGCCTTATAAGAGATGGAAAGAATTGTTAAACAGATACAAAGAAACATCAAGACAGCACAAGATCGCCAGAAAATCTATGCTGATAAGAAACGAGTGCACCGAGAATTCAAAGTTGGAGATCATGTGTATTTGCGTATTAAACCCAAAAATAGCACACTTTATGCTGGAAGTTGTGGAAAATTGACTCCTAGATATTGTGGTCCTTTTGAAGTCTTAGAAAGGGTGGGACCAGTGGCTTACAAGCTGGCCTTACCACCCCATGTTAGAGTTCATGATGTGTTTCATGTTTCGTTATTAAAAAGATATGTGCATGATGCTTCTCACCTAGTTGATTGGAATGTTGTACAGGTGGAACCAGAAGGGGAGTTTCTGCCAGAACCGCTTCAAGTCTTGGAGTGAGAAGAAATTGAATTGAGAAACAGAACGGTAGCCAGAGTAAAAGTGCAGTGGAAGCACTTTACTACTGAAGAAGCTACCTGGGAAAGAGAAGCTGAAATGATGAAAAGATATCCATTTTTGTTTGAAAAATGAACTCTAGTAGTTAAGTAACAACACCGAGGACAGTGTTTATTTTCAGAGGGGGAATATGTAACACCCCCAATTTATGTGGTTGAATTTCAAAGTTAGACATTTAAACTTTAATCCTAAGGGGAGTGGACCCCAAAGGATGAATGTTTTGTGAATGTAATTAAATATTTAAATTGAGGAAATGAATAAAATGTTGTTGGGCAGGTTGACCAAAAAGAGATTTATGAGATCACTTGCTAAATCCATGAGGAGGGATGAGGAAAATAGTTCCCCACAATCTTTCAAAAATCCTTGAAAGAAATTTATGAACAATTTAGATTTTCGAGGAAAAATCTGAATTTCCCCAATGAAGAGGAAAGTAGTTGGGAAGAGGTAAAAAGCTGGAAAAGCTGAGGAAAAGCTTAAGACAGCTTTAAAGAATCCCTAAATTGGGAAGCCTAGACAAACAGGAAGAAAATCATCCTGAGATTCTGGACGCAGAATTAGAAACATGCTTTGGGGAATAATAGCTTAAATAAGCTGCTCTGGTACAGGTTAGAGGTTGATCTGTTCTAGGTAATGATCTCATCTCGGGGGTGAGTTCTGGGAGACAGAAGAACTCTCAGGTTGGGAGGTTGGTCAACTGCTTGAGTGGTATGTTTTTAATTTATGGATGGATTTATTTCAATTGGTATGAATTGGCTACATATAAAAATATTTATCTTATAGTAAAACATATATTCTACATTTAACATAATTAGTTGCAAGGCATTCACCTTTAGAATTTTGTATGGTTGTAGATTATAAAAATCTGTGGAATAGAATCCAACAGAATTTCTGAACTAGTGCTGGTCAGATCTGAGGATACTTATCACCACAGGAACATTTGAGTAGCTTAATCTGTCTATGTTTCATAAATTAATTCGGATCTATATAGGGGAAATAGAAAAGCTAGAGCCTCTACACTATAGTGAATAGTGGCCTTAAGTACATTATAACTCAATGTGCATTAGGAAATACAGGTAGAGATTGCATGGACTGATATCCAGAATTTTCCAATTCCCATACGTAGACATCAAAGAAAAATGAAAGGGTAATTATTTTTAGCATGCAAACGGTTTTATACTAAAGCAGAATGAGTGAATATTTCATTATAATAGGATGTTCATAAATAGTTACCTATTGGGATCATTCTATATACCAAACTCAGGAACAACCAGAAAGAAATGCATTAGTGTCGGGAATCTCCTGAAAGCTCCAAATAGAAGTAGTAGATCATAAGGAATGCTCCTATGTTGAAATTTCTACAGTAAACAAAAAAAAAAAGGAACAGTTATATCCTGGATATCCTTGACTGTGTTAAGACATTCGGTAGTCAAGAGAGAACGGTTGCCAATCAGAATCTACATATGCCGAGTTGAACTACCTGATCCGGTACTATTTAAAATCATGGATAGTATGTAAACCTCTTGTCAGTCAACATCAAATTTAATAGATGATATATTCGACATTCCAAGAAACCCTAATAGAACGGAAAAAATGTCTTTCAACCATTGCTACGAGGACACTATACCACTGTAGAAAGCAAGCAGATTTACAAAAGTATGAACTGCTAGGGAAATGCGAAAATGTAAAATCTTTCGTGGTAGGAAAAAATTCTACGATTCATATCATTCCCAAACGATTGGTAATATAATTCTTTGGTAATTAGAAAATAAATCTATTCTGAGTAGGCAACTATTAACTCAAAAATAAAATAGAATTGCTTCGCATGAAACATTTGAACAGAAAGAGAAAGGATTCAAATAACTACCATTAACCCACGAATCGATGCAACAGTAAGACCACATCTTATACTACCACTCTTGATACTCGGTAAGCAAGCCAAAAGGTCATGAAACAAACTGCAATTATCCATATAAATCAGTTTCGGGAAAGTGATATTCACTCATCCTGAACTAGGCAAATTGTGTACCATCAACATTAAGAATCACCAAACAAGAAGAGTATTTCCATGAGAAATCCTAGCGATGTATTCCACCCCTTAATCGACTGAGACCAGAAACAAAACAATCATAGAGGAACGAAGCTGATCGAGCTTAGTCGCATCGTTCCACGAGGAGCCACAGCATTTCAAATTTCCCTATACAACCCCATGGCCACGGCCATTATGTAGCAAATAAAAACAAGAAAAAACAGAATAGGTACGTCTATAGCAAACAAGAAACAATCCGTGCGAAGGATCGTTGAAATATTTTGCAGAACCTGTGTAATAACGAATGACAGAAATCAGTCGAACGAAATCGCCAGATGCGAAGAAATGGGGGTAACCATTTAGCTGCTCAAGCAGACTTTTACGCACCTGCAATAAACCAAAAACGCTCATTAGCATGAAGTTATTGATCCAAAATAAAAGATACCCATAGAGGGACTATAACAAAGGAAGAAATCAAAATGCAGTAAGCAAGATTGATACCTGTGGTGTTACGCCGAGAGCCAACCTAAAGTCCCTGAAACAAACACGACGAGAAGGGGAAGTGAATGGGTTTAGCTGAGACACCTACAGATTAGGGTTCTTAAATCAAACCAAACAGATTTGGTATGGGAGACAGCGGAAATAAAACCAGTGATCATCACCGATGATATCTATCTTACAGATTTTTCCGAAGAGCGTGGTGAGTAATTTCCAGAACGTCATCTTGAGGGCGTCACTCCTACGTGGCTGTAGGAGAAGGAAACCAACACGCATAAGCCAAGACAGAGCAGTATCGACCACTGAAATTGTTCCGAAATAGAAATAAGACATAACCAGCATTACTTGCGGACCCGATAAGCTAAATAAATAAAAAAAATAGATCTTACCTTTGTTGATAGAGCGATCGAGTGCCCGGTCGCAAAACCACGAAGTTGCAATACTGTGCGAAACCAGTCCCAAATGAAGAACGCCACCCCGGCAAAATGAAACTCTGGAATGAGAACAGGAGATAATAACGGAGTAGGAAACCCTAACTCCAGAAAACGTTAGCCATCCATGTGTAAGGACGAGCGTGGAAATAAACTTGGACTGGGATTCGCGACAGACAAGACTCCATGATGGGTATGCCCAAAGAAATCCCGAGAGGGATTGAGACATTAAATTCAATAGGAACGCATCGTACTACGCATAGTGTGATCGGACCAGAAATCGTAGTACTTAACATCCATAACCAGTTCAATGGAACAAGGGTTTAAATGCTAATAGGTCACTTAGAACCAAATTCCAAATCGGCATGCGAACTCTCCCTGACGTGTTGGTTATGTAACACAAATAAACGAAAAGATAGTACAAGCATTGTTGATACAAAGAAAAATAAATCAACCGACTGGCATCAGAAAAGACGTGGTTCGGAAATAAAATCATAGCGTGTAAAATTGACCAAAATATAGGTTATCATGCGTCGTACTATGGAAATCACAAAGGGTCGGTGGAATGTATATGGGTAGATTGTGGACTTTAATTAGTTTCACAATTAATACGAGTAGTTCGATCTTATCCCATACAAAATACAAAGTCTCAATGAAATTCGGTATAACGTTCAAATGTTTAATGGAAAAACATTTGGTGGGGAACAAGTTATACATTCCAATTTATATAATAATTATCGTATGGTGATATAAAATAAGGGGACACATTGTAGGGTGATGAAAGGAATTTCACATATGGTTTGCTTTGTTAAAACATGAAAACGTGTGGGGTATTCTTACTTAATTTTATGTTTAATGTGGCAAGTTAAATTTGACAAAGGAAGCAAGAAAAAAAAAAGTTTTTTTTTGGTGTAGAGAGCGTGATGTGACATGGAAGGTGAAGAGAAATAAGAGATAGATGGAGACAAGGAGGGAGGGACAAAGATTTTTTATAGATATGGGATGAGAGAGTGTGTGTGTTTGTTGGGATGTGATAAAGAGACAAAGAAGGAGAGATAGAGGAGCTATAGATATATATGGAGGGGGGACAAAGAGAAGAAGATTTCTTGCACTAGATGCATTAATTTCAATGTAGATGGTCATTTATAATCCTATTATATGTTTGCACTAGATGCATTGATTTTAGTGTAGATGTTGATTTCTAATGATATTTGATTAGTTGCACTATATGCATTGATTTCAATGTAAATGATTTCTAACCCTATTTGATTTATTGCACTAAATGCATTGGTTTCAGTTTAGATGGTGATTTATAATCCTATTTGATTTCTTGCACTATATGCCTTAATTTCAATGTAGATGTTTATTTCTAATTATATTTGATTGCTTGCACTAGATGCATGGATTTCAATGTAGATGATTTCTAATCTTATTTGATTGCTTGAACTTAATGCATTAATTTAAGTGTAGATGGTGATTTCTAATCCCATTTGATTTCTTGCACTACATGCATTGATTTCATTGTAGATGTTAGTTTTTAATCCTATTTTCATACTTGCACTAGATGCATTGATTTGAGTGTAGATGTTGATTTCTAATCCTATTTGATTACTTGCATTAGATGCATTTATTTTAGTGTAGATATTTTTTTCAAATCTTATTTGATTTCTTGCATTAAATGCATTGATTTCAATGTATATGTTGATTTATGATTTGATGTAATTGTATGTATGATGGTACATTAATTTTAAAGTCATTGGATTAATAGTGTCCATTGATTTCACTATAAGCACAAAAACTTATTGACAATGTATATTGGTTTTTGTGTTATAGTAATTAAACCTATTAATATTGGAGAGCAAGAGAGAGAAAGTATGATGTTTACTACAAACTCGAGCTAAATATTTAAATTGTTTATGATTCCAACTGTCCTTTTGATATAATCAATATGAACATATGGAAAAACTAAGAAGGGTTTCATTAAGAATAGTAGAAGAAAATAGTTTGAGATTGATCACAATGAAGACTATTTGTAATTGACTACATTCTTATTAATTACATTTTTTATCATTCAATATTATTACATTGTCACTTTGCATTCAAAATTTTTATTTCAACATTTTTCATCATTAAAGTTATTTTACTAAGAAGACTTAAAATTAAAATGACTCCGTAAATCTAGACAAATTTAGCATATTTAAAATGGTTATATTAATATTACATGTATTTATATATTATTGACAAAATTAATCATATGTTCCGTGTATATTTTCCTTGGCCTCACACGACTGAAACCACCCTAGATCCATCTTAACTCTGCATCTATCAAGCCTCCAGAGGGATCAAATATATCGAGGTGCAAACCTTTTCTCAAGTTTTTCACTCAAAAAAGAGATTTTCACCTCAAGAGATTTGATCCCACTCAGCGCTTGATAGATCTAGGGTTAAGATGGATCTAGCTTGATCTATCTACATTATGGATCACAAAAGTCTTAGATCTAACAACATAGTTTGATTCGTAAAGGAATATGTTGAACATATACTTTTTCTGAATGTTTCTAAAGGGTTTTAGTGAGTTACAATGTTTGTTAGGTTGCATTTCCTTTTAATAAATTAAAAAAATTAGATTCATGTCACATTCTTTCATGCCCACCAATTTCCTAGGGATTTCAGATTATTAGAATACTAATAAGTTCTTCAATGAAAAGTTCCTCATTATTGTTTATAACATTCATTTATATATAACAGAATTTTATTTAGAAAAAATTGTGCATTACTTTTAATAAATTTAAAAAATTAGATTCATGGTAACTTGCTTCCTTGTGCACCAATTTACTAGGGATTTGATATTATTCCAATTGTAATAAGTTCATCATTATTATTTATAACATTCATTTATATGTAAGAAAAAATTATTTAGCAAAATGGTCTATTTTATTTTAAGATGTGTAATTTTCTTTTTCTTTTTTCAAGTTAAAGTAGACATATAACCTTTTTATACATGGTTAATCAGGTAAATGTGTACATTGGTATTAATCTGTGGACAAGAATACTTAAGGAAACATAAGGCATAGCATGGAATTAGTATTGACATTTTTTATATTTAAAAAAATGATTTATATGTAAAATTAATAAATGTATTTTAAATAGTCATTAGAATTTCAATTTGACGTATTTATGCTAATCTTTTTTTGGTATATTATATAAATAAATATTTTAGAATATATTAAAAAAATATGAACATTTAATATCTAAAAATTAATTTCATTGAAATATTTATTTTGAGATAATGTTAATTGTATTAATAATTAGTAATAATTGAAATTATATATAGAGAGGGGTTTATATTTATCTTTGATATTAATTATTTATAAAATATATTTTTAATTAATTTTATAGATATGAAAAAGATAAATTAATATTTTTATTTATTTTTATATTTATTAAATTTATTATTATACAACTTCTTATGAAAGAGATAATGTCATTGTAACATTATATTAAAATAAAGAGAATAATATTTATAATTAAAAAATAATGACAAAAAAAAAATCAATATAAAGTATAGATAGTAATAACAAATTTTTTTTTTTTCAAGTTTGTCATGAATAAAATAACTCAATTTCTATAGTAAATAATATAATTTTACATAATTTTACATGAGTAGTGGGGACTTTCAATTACTTATGGTTGTGAATATGAAGTCTTTTCTGTGTGAAGAGGTTTGAGGTTCAAAATTCCCCAAATAAACATATATAATAACCTAAATGACCTTATAGTGATGGTTGTTGGACTTGACACTTTCCCATGCAACCTCATTTATCAATCCCCTAAATAGTAAAAAAGATTCATAAATAAATAAACAAATAAATTTATAAATATTATTATTACTTTATAAGTGCTCTCATAAAAACTCCCTAACTGCCACTCTGTACTCTTCTTCACCATCAAATTCAAAATTAGATGATTGAAATTTCTTAACATTAGCTGTCATTGCTTTAAAGTTCTTTCTGAATTAGATCTCAGTGCTTTAAGGGTCAGGGTCAACTGAATCTGGATTTGTACTACCCTTCAACTTATTAATATTTATTATAAGAGTGAACATATGGCAAATAGTCACTAGTCGTGTCAATGATCAACAACAAATCGCAGGAGTTCAGAAGAACCAAAGCTGCAAGCGTACAAAAAAAATTCCTTTCCCTTGCTTATCCTGCACAGCCCACGATGATCCGTGGTTCAAACACAAACCAAGTAGATTAGCATTATTCTTAGGTTTCAGTTTCATATTCAAGTAAACTGGAGTATGGCCTTCAATTGACCTACGGCTTTCCCTACAATTTAGTATTTTGTTTTACTACTTTGAAGCGGTATTTCCTGTAATTCGTCCAATAGTTTTCCATTATGTTTATTAAAGGCAAATAATATCAGAAGTTGCGCGTACTGCATCTGCGACCTCGTGAGAAAATCAAATAGTGCTCGAATTTGTGGGCAATTTAAGCGTCGATCAATTACTTTCAAATAAATAAATCATTCGCCCGGCTCTTTGCGTGTATCACCGGACTAACATCTTTCTGGAACCGAAAAAATAAAATTAAAACACAAAATTCAGCCCCACGTCCATTGGATTTGAAGAGTACTACAAATCAAGCGGTTTAATGTCTATTATCATCGTTTCTGTAAGGCTTTAAAGAATTGAAATATTTACGGGAATGAGGGAAAAATTCTTAAACTCGAGTTCAGCTGAGCTTAAGATACATGAGATCATTACCTAACCTTATTCCTTTGAGCTAAATTTTTGGTTTTTTTGGAGTAGATGTTTATTATTTCTCTGACAGGAAGATAAATACAATCTGGCGAAGCGAAGCGGAATTGGTTTCATGGCGAAGTGGAATCTGTTCGTGAGACTTGGTGAAATAAAAATTGTGATATAGATTTTGTGCTTTGCTAACTGATTTCAATTTTATCATCCGCTGTTCAGAACAAGAAGGCCGTATTTTTAAAATAGGTTTACCTGTCATTGATGCCATTGCATTCAGAAGTAGTTACTTATTCCCAAACGATTTGGCTACCTGATGCTATTGTTCGATCTTTCTTCTTTACATTTTAACATTCAAAATCATTAGATGGACAGTTAATCTAAGCACATGACTAATGTCATTTTGCTGTACCAAACCCTGGTGTGCCCGTAACGGTTTTTAATTTGTCATGTCTAATTGCTCATATAATCTCATTGTATTGTTCACCACTTATAAGGCGAGATCATAATTTCTATGCCATACTTATACAGACCCATCGGTGTGCCAAACAAGTAAAAAGATCTCAGTAATCGAATTCCTTTTTATTGAAATACGCCCCTTACTTAGATGATCACAAAGATTTAGATTCTGAAAATCTAATCATTTTCCTTAAAAATGAAAGTGATATTCTCGAAGTGGCAGGTTATAATACCCTCTTGTGATCGTTTGGAAAATATTCCCTTTGAATGCAATTTTCTTTCCTATTTTTTGGTTTTGGATCGACGTGATTTAGAATAAGATGAATCCTTCTACCATACCACCAATGAATTACATACCGAACTCCAGCAAATTCCTTTTTCAATAGTGCATGTTTCAAAAACGTCCCCACAAATCTATTTGATGCGATTTCGGATTTGTGCGGAGTCAAAAAAAAAAAAAAATTGGTTAGTTTGTAGATTTAATTAGTGTTTTCAACTTGTCTTTTTATTTACTAACAATTTTTAATGTTATAGTTAATCTAACTGGCTGGAGTAGCATTTTCTGATCAGAATATGTAAGTCTCTTAATCTAATTGATGGATGGAATAGCAATTTGTGATTAAAATATGTAAGTTTATTTTTTATTATCATGCTTTTAAGTTTTTTATGTTTTAAAAGCTATGTGTACAATACAATATAATTCCAGATAATCCATAGAGTAAATCATGATATTGAGTTTTCTGTATTATGTATAAGGTTTCTTATATTTCATTGTCTTTAGTTGTCTAGGGTTGAAAATTTTTAATTAATTTATTCTAGATTTATTTACTCAATCTTCTAATTTATTCTAGATTCATATAGTCATTAGTTTTGAGAATTTTTTATGTTATATTTATTCTAATCTGTATCAGAATTTTTTTGGAGTACATAAGTTTTCTCAGTTTCTCTCATGATGTAGAGAGGTTGTAATATAATATTTAACATTTTAAAATTAAATTAAATAAAAAGTATAATATTATGTAATATAAACATTTCAATTGTGTGAAAATAAAACTAAAATCAAAATTTAAAAATATAAATTTAAAATAAATAAAAATAACTTTATAAAAATAAAAATGATCTATGGTATTGAGAACTCATGGTATTGGCATGCGGTATTTAAAACCCATGGTATTGACCCATTCTATTAATGTAGACGGTAGTCTATCTAAAGCTTAAAGAGGAAATTAAACTACCTATATATATCTTAACTCTTGATCTACCAAGTGGCGAGAGGTATCAAATTTCTTGATATGCAAAATTCTTTTAGCGTGAAAAGTGATTTGATCTCTCTAAATAGTTGATAAATCCAAAATTAATATGAATTTAAGTTGATTTTAACATACTATGAATGAAACAATATAATTTTTTAAAAATACATGCTAATTTAAAATGTCTCACTTTTCAATAGTAGTAGCGTGCATGTATAGTTACCTTTAACTTTAAAGCTTTAAAGATAACTTAATCCATACTCAACTTTAAAGTTGGAGAGACAACTTAATCACATCTTGTCAAAAGTTGTGAAAATATCAAATATTTTTTTCACTAATATTTTTATATGGATTAAGTTAATAAGCTTACCAATATTTTTCCTGTAAGATTATAATTAGTGATGTAGTAAAACTACATCTTTTCACAATTCATAGTTCTATGGGTTATGGGCCCACGATCTGAAAGAAATACTTCATGATAGAGCAACAAAACTACTGAGATATTATCAATTAGCCCCATGTACCTATACTCATTATCATACAAGGAAACAAGTTTCACAAATGTAGAATTCAAGGCTATACCAGCCTTAGCATAAAAAATTCTCGACCTTGCATCCTGTACAAAATCATTCGAAACAACATCTTCATCAGTGTACCCAAGAATACCATAAGGGGAAGTCACCCTAAAAGTGATCTTGTGATCATCGGAAACAAGTTGGGCATTGTCTGTCCCATAATGATGTTCATCTGAGCCTTGTGCTACAACATGATAATTTCCCAAACCAAGACATTGCTTTGGATCTCCTCTGCGATGCACCTGGTTTGCCCTGATGGTAGTTCAAAGCGAATGCACTGCATTTGCCACACCCAAAACACAAAAATACTAACAAAAACACATAAAAACGTTGCATCTGATACATTTGCAGACAACCCATCGACTTATGTCATATGTAGAGAGAACACATATGGGGATTTGAAAGTAGATCTAGCAAAGATCTCTGTTTGAATGCTTGCTATATTAACATAATAAGGGCTTATTGATAAAATTAGGAACTCTCAAGCGATCTTCATTTACTCCAACCACAAACATGGGTGCATCTACTGATTTCCAATCTGAAATGGCACCTTGATCGGATGACTCCGAGGCTTTGACTCCATATAAATTACAATGATTCCAACTTCCTTCAACACCGCTTGACTAGATACACATACACAGTAGTCACAGTTCTTAATCCACCTGAATTAACTATAATAGCAGACCCAACGAATAGCTAATTCTATTGATTGTAATTAACAAACTTCCAGCGAAAGGTGTTTTTGGAATTTCGATGAAAAGATCTAACATATGCTTTTTTAACACTGCATACGAACCGAAAATTACCATTAGCTCACCATTGATCCTTATAGTGATTGATGGTCGATCAATAAACTCACAGTATTTAATTTAGCTCATAATCTAAACTATAAATAAACAATACTCAAACACATAGAAATCCACATAATATGTATTTCAAATATATACAAAATTCGCTTACAGTGTAAGGTATCTCAGCCTTAGTCACAAATTCTCCTGCGACTACATTGCATTCTCCCACACTCTCTACTTCATACCACACAGACTCTTTATATAGAGATTTGAAAAGCATGGATCATGTGAGATCCACGATTTATCTCCATAAATCACTCAAACAAACCCCTAAATATCTCGTTATGCATACATGGAAGATAATTAAATTAATTAAACATTATCAGATCCATAATTTTAGTTCTGTTTTAACAAACTTTGGCCCGGTTCCCAATGACTGTTCACATTTTATCCTTTCACAACTTTGGATTTTGATATTAATGAAACTGCTTGGATGCTCCTGCATCAGACTCCTGAGGTACTAAAATTCTAATGACCTCCTCGCCATAATTCTTCTTCATTTCTTAGAAATTCTACCCACATCCTCTGTGGAATTGTCCTTTGTGATCTTCCTATAACAACATTCTTGAACAATTCTACCCACATCCTCTGTGGAAATTCCCTTTGTGAGCTGCAACAAAACCTCTGCAATAGCAAGTTCTCCCTGTTACCAGATACCCCACCAAGATTCTCTCCTTTGAACTTAGTCTTTCGGCATCTCTCTGGTTCTCTCCTCTGGAACCATTTGACCACTCCTGCTCTAGGCTGTTCCAATCTTCTCACATTCCTCTGCTGCTACCTTCACAAAATATTAAAAAAAAAAGCTTTACAAATATTTAACATAACTTTACCTCTTCTTTCTTCGCAGGAATTCCTTTCCCTGCTCTGAAGCCACTTTGATGCAGTAAAACTCCATTTTTCACAATTCGTAGTTCTATGGGTTATGGGCCCACGATCTAAAATAAATACTTCATAATAGAGCAACAAAACTGCTGAGATATTCTCAATTACCCCGATGTATCCATACTCATTTCCATACCAAGAAACAAGTTTCACAGATGTAGAATTCAAGGCTATACCAGCCATAGCATAAAATATACTCGACCTTGCATCGCCTACGAAATCATTCGAAACAACGTCTTCATCAGTGTACCCAAGAATTCCATAAGGGGAAGTCACCTTAACAGTGGTCTTGTGATCATCAGCAATAGGTTGGGCATTGCCCATTCCATAATGATGTTCATCTGAGCCTGGTGCTACAACATGATAATTTCCCAAACCACTACATTGCTTTATATCTCCTCTGCGATGCACTTGGTTTTGCCCTGATGTTAGTTCAAAGTGAATGCACTGCACTTGCCACACCCCAAACACAAAAATACTAACAAAAACACATAAAAACATTCCATCTAATACATTTGCAGACAACCCATCGACTTATGTCATATGTAGAGAGAACCCAGATGGGGACTTGAAAGCAGATCTAGAGAAGATCTTTTTTTGAATTCATGATATATGAATAGAATAAGGGCTTATTGATAAAATCAGGAACTCTCAAACAATATTCGTTTATTCCAACCACAAACATGGGTGCATCCGTTGATTTCCATCGATCTGAATTAGCACCTTGATCGGATGGCTCTAAGGCTTTGGCTCCATACACATTACAGTGATTCCAACTTCCTTCAATGCCACTTGAATAGATACGCATACAAAGTGATCACAGTTCTTAATCCACCTGAATTAACAATAATAGCAAACCCAACGAATAGCCAATTCTATTGATTGTAATTAACAAAACTTCCATCGAAAGGTGTTTTTGGAATTTCGATGCAAAGATCTAACATATGTTTTTTTAACACTGTATACGAACCATAAATTACCATTAGATCACCATCGATCCTTATAGTGATCGATGGTCGATTAGTAAACTCACAACACAGAATTTTTCTCATAATATAAACTATAAATAAACAATACTCAAACACACAGAAATCCACATCATATGTATTTCAATTATATACAAAATACGCTTACAGTCTAAGGCATCTCAACCTTAATCACAAATTCTCCTACGATTACATCGCATTCTTCCACACTCTCTACTTCATACCACACAAAATATTTATATAGAGATTTGAAAAGCGTGGATCATGTAAGATCCATGATTTTTCTCCCTAAATCGCTCAAACAAACCCCTAAATCTCTCGTTATGCATACATGACAGATAATTAAATTAATTGAACCTTATCAGTTCCATCAATTTAGTTCTGTTTTAACAAACTTTGCCCCGGTTTACAATAATTGTTCACGTTTTCTCCTTTCACAGCTTTGGATTTTGATTTTAATGAAAGTGCTCACATGCTCCTGTATCAATTAATTTCAAAAATTTTGATGAACACTTTATACATTTACTTTATTTCAATAGCATGTAAGGAACTGTACAAGTTGCTTTATAGAAATTTTTAGATCTCTATGTAACAATGAAATGGCTAATTTTTTTTTGTCAATTTAATTAAAAATCAAATTCTAAGTGAAGAAAAAGTTTAAAAAATCATTCAATCTAATGCCTCATTAAATTTTTTCTTTTATATTGATTAAGTTATATTATGAATTCAATGACTAAAGTTCCCGAGCTTATGTAACGATCAAACGGCTATATTTCAACTTTTTTATTTTTATATTGATTATAATTACGAATTAATTGATTATAATTACGAATTCAATGGCTAAGAGTTCTCGAACTTATGGAACAATAAAATTGCTACATTTCTTTGTCAATCCAATTAAAAATCAAATTCTGACGATTATATTATTTTTTTGAAACCAGGTTTCAAATATGATCTATCTGGATTCCCTTCAAACCACGTTTCAGATATTATCTATCTAGATTTCCTTATTCTAAGGATTATATTATTCTTTTGAAACCAGATTTCACAATTATATTATTCTTTTCAGATATTATCTATCTAGATTTCCTTATTCTAAGGATTATATTATTCCTTTGAAACCAGATTTCACAATTATATTATTCATTTGAAACCATGTTCAAATATTATTTTTTCTGGATTACCTTACTCTAACAACTATATTATTCTTTTGAAACTACGTTTCAAATATTATCTATTTCGATTCCCTTATTCATAATTTGAAAACGTTAGTGATCACGACACTCTTCATTTTCATACAAATTCATATACACATAATTTTCTTTTCAAAGTCTTATCTTTTCCTTGATTTTCAAGTGTATTATTATTTGTAGATTCGGGTATGAGAGGGACTTAATATGCATTGATTGAAATTCTTTTATTGGAAAAAAATAGCAATAAATAATTATACAATAAAGAAGTGAAAATATATTTGGTAATGATGCACACCATGTGTTTTTTACCAATGCAAATATCTTCCTGGGTTCTGCCATGGAAATAAAATTGATTTCGTTTATTTTCAAGTAGTGGTTTCAAGAATATAAAAATTTCGTTTCAAATATGTTTGGAGAATGATATGCACGAATCTATGTTCTAACTCTCGCTTCTGAAGTGGAGTTGATTTCAAATCATATGAAGAAATATATGTTCCATCTAGGATGTGGTTAAGGGTACCTTTATATGGTTTTCAATTAACAAGACATTTGATATAAGCTTTTATAGGTGAAGTATTGATTCAATTTTTTTTTTATGATTTTGTTCCATTACAATTTTTGGGACCTTTTATGATTATGTTTTATAAGAATGGATATTAAGTAATTTTTATATTCTTATTTTTTTTTCAAAATAACTTAAAAATGTATACATATATAATTATTTTTTAATTATTATTTTTTCTAATTTATTGTTATGAACAATATTTTTTAATTAAATATTTTATTTTTTTCTCACTATTTTTTAAAATACTAAACCATAAAAAAATTAATTAATAATTTTATATTCTTAAAATTTATTTATAGTAATAAATTAGATTCTTATTTTTATCATAGGGTGATATTTTGATATTTTATCACATAACTGATTTGATTTCAATTATTTAGCATTGAAATTGCTAACAATGGTTGTTACTGGTATTGAATTTTTGGGTTACACAATAGAATATTCTCATGAAATGACACTTATATCATACTATTAATATCAAGCAATACCAAATGATTTCTTTGTCCTTAATATCTTTTTAAAACAAAGAATGCATACAAAGAGTCTATAGATAAACTTTGGTGTAAGATGATATTCTTAAGTATTTTACTTTATCAATTATAGATATTATAATTTAATATTTCTTTTTATTTTAACAAAAAAATTATAATGTTACAAGACAATAGTTTATTAAATATTTTAGTTTTTCTTTATTAATTTTTTAAATATTAAATCATAGAAAGAATTAATTAATAATTTTATATTATTATAAATTATTCTCAAAAATTAAACAACATCATTCCATGTAGTGAATATATTTTGATTCCATAGCCATTAGCATGGACTACAACAAATCAAAAAAATAAAAAGATAATTGATAAAACTTTGAAAGGGATTACATTTTATAATTTTCTAATCACACAAATATATTAATAGCGGTAGATAAGACCCTTATCCTTACTTTTTTATCATACAATGACATCCTTAGATTCCTCCTATTTTAGGATCAACCACAAATTTAATTAACCTTGTAATTTTTGCATCTAGATTAGCATTGAAAATTAAATATACATATTAGAGTAGATAAAATTTTTAAAGGGATTACATTTTAGATTTTTCCAATCACAAAAATGTATTCATAGTAATATATAAGATCCTTATGCATAAGAAGACAATAGATACAAATTTTAAAGGGATTACATTTTAGAATTTTCCAATCACAGAAATCTATTCAAAGTATTATTTAAGATCCTTATTCTCCAATCAGACAAATCTATTCATTTTAATATATAAAATCCTTATCATTAATTTTTATCATACTGTGTCATCCTTATATTCCTCCTATTGAAGGATCAACCACAGAGTAACTTTGTAATTTTGGCATTTAGATTAACTTTGAAAAATCAAAATACATATATGTTATAGAATCCATATTATACTTTAGAATTTTCCAATCACACAAATGTATTCATAGTAATATATAAAATCCTTATCCTCCAAGCACACAAAGGTATTCATAGTAATATATAAGATCCTTATGCATAAGAAGACAATAGATAAAAATTTGAAAGGAATTACATTTTACAATTTTCTAATCACACAAATATATTCATAGTAATATACAAGATCCTTATCCTCCAATCACACAAATTTATTCATAGTAATATATAATATCCTTATCCTTATTCTTTTATCATACAATATCATCCTTAGATTCCTTCTATTGGAGGATTAACCAGAAAGTAACTTTGTAATTTTCACATCTAGATTACCTTTGAGAATTTAAAATATATATTTGTTACGGGATCCATATTTCACTAACTTTACCATATTATACAAAAATTTATAACAATAACCACTCCATTTTCTCTCCAATTTATAAAACCCTGAGACATAAAGAACCTAGAAGACGCAATTCATTTGGATATGTTAAATCTTGGCATACCGAACATGCTTCTCATTGAATTTCATCAATTACAAGTTACATGATTCCTATTGAGTTGGAAAAGGAAAAGCTTCATGGTCATTCTCGAAGGTCGAGTCCACATATTTAGGAGAAGGGAAATCTTATAATATGGAGACATTCTCTTCCAGCAACTCTCAATGGAAAACCCAATTCTATATTGCCAAGGTCTCGGAGATTGTTGCCACAAGTTCAATTAACTAGGGGTAACATAAAAAGTGATCAATCTCTTGGCATTGGTAGGAATTAAATTTTCTCACGGTTCGGAGATTTATCTTTGTTCATATTCATTTCAAGAAATTTGATTAAATGTTAAAAGTTTCTCCTTTTTATTTCAAAAAGGGAAATCCATGTTCAGGTTGATTAGCGAAGGTGATTGGGATTTAAGCGTTTGATGATATTTTTTTAGTCCAAGTGTCTTCTCAATTAGTAATGAATGTTAATGTCTAGAGATACCTTTTATACATTATGAGTTTATATTAAGTGTGTTGGACTTCATATTCACTCTAAATGTCTTGTGAACCCTAAATTGCACCAAGTTATGTTATATATATAAAGAATATAACATGTTGCATATTCATGATGTGATAGTGAGTGTACATTTTTATGGCTTCATGCTGGACAACTTATTCATTGAATGTAAAATATAAGATTGTAGATTTTGTTTAGGTTCAATATTTTTGGGGAATGGTTTGGATATTATGTATTCTTTGAGTTAATATATTATTGATTTTATGATGTATAATAATATGGGTTTGACTTTAGAAGTAATGACTTGTACTTGAGAAAGAACAACCAAATTTTTCATGGAAGGGCATGGATGGATGTCATAAAATATTTTGTACTTTACAATCACTAAATTCTCATGGTACCACAAATGTCACTATGTGCAATTTCTACAAACATGTTTTTTCTTCATCCAAATATTTTTTTCAAATTTATCCCTATGCTCTTGTCTAAAATGCGAAATGCATAGTGAATTTTTGAATTATTGGTAACATGGATCGATTCCATTGATTCCAAGTTACATGGTTGCTACTGAGTTGGAAAAAGAAACGATTCATGGTCATTCTCCAAGGTCGATTCCATATGCTCAGGAGAAGGGAACTCCTATAATATGGAGACATTCTCTTCCAACAACTCTCAATGGGGAACCCAATTCTATATTACCAAGGACACAAATATTGTTGCCACAAGTTCAATTAACCATGAAATAACTAGGGGGCACATAAAAAGTGATATATCACTTAGCACTGGTAACAAGTGAATTTTATCACAATTTGGATATTTATCTTTGTTCATTTTTCTTCGGAGAAATTTCCTTAAATGTTGACATTTCATCCTTTTTATTTTACAAAGGGAAATCCATGTTCAGGTTGATTGGCCAAGCTGATCGGTATTTGAGATTCTCTTTATATTTTTTGCATTTGGAGTGTCTTCTTAGTTAGTAATGAATGTGAATCTCTGGAGTTACCTTATAAATATTATGACTTTATATTAAGTGTGTTCGACCTCAAATTCACTCTAAATATCTTTTGAACCCTAAAATGCACCAAATTATGTTGTATATACAAAGAATATACCATGTTTCATATTCATAACATAACAAAAAAAAAATTATGTGTTCACATGGGACAACTCATTCATTGGCTGTAAACTATCACATTGTAGATTTTGTTTAGCTTCAAAATGCTTTGAGAATGGTTTGGATATTATGCATTCTTTTACTTAACATCTATTTCATTTTATGGTGTATAATAATATGGGTTTGACATTAGAGCTAATGAATTGTACTTGGGAAAACTCAACCAAATTTTTCTTGGAAGGGCATCGATGGATGTCTAAAATATTTTGTACTTGAAAATTACTAAATTCTCATGGTACCACAAAGGTCAGTATGTGCAATTTCCACATGCGTGTTTTTTCTTCATCCAAATTTTTTTGGTCAAATTTATCCCTATGTTTCTTGTCTAAAATGTGAAATTCACAATAACTCATTCATGTTTTTACTAGTGAGATAAATGAGTAGGTTATATAAATTTTGGGTCCATTATTTTATAGCCAACGTGAGGTGTGGGTTTTTAACGTAAAAAAGAATTATTTTCATTTTCATGCTTATAACTTTCATGATAAAATGGTTTAAATGTTTCTGAATGGTATCTATATTATTTTTAAGTGCATGACATGGGTTAGAGTTTCTTAAGAAAAATATGTTGGACTAAAATAAGAATATGGTATACACCAAGGAGTTTAGTGGTAAAGAGCATTCCATAAACTTTTTAATAGTTTCAAGGATCATGAAGGAAATAATACAAAGGCGACTCAATAGTCATAAGGGAAACAAAGGAATTTTTCTCAAGAAGTTGTATAGATGATGCTATTCTTGGCTTCAATTTTGATATTGTCAATATGTGGAGTTTTATTCACGGGTATATCTATATTCATATAGAAATTCATATTTTATTTTAAAAAAATTATAGTCCTTTGTGGACACATGTTTCAAACTATAAACAAAGTTCTTTGTACTTATTAAGGTTGTATATAGCAAGAGGAAGTGATCGAGAATAAATATGGAGGAATTGTACCAAAACATCCATTGATTTTGAAGGTAGAAAATCAATATCTATTTCCTTATTTATGAGGCGTTCATGTTGGCATTATCGGACAAGGTCTTTAAATTCAATATAGGTCTCATGATTTGTAATGATCAAGGAAGTAGTATTGAACTGTAATATTCCATTGTAGCATGGTCAATGGATGTCATAAAATAATTTGGACATGTCACTGTCAAATTCCCACATGCATGTTTTTTCTTCATCCAATTTTCTTCGTCAAATTTATCCCTGTCTTTCTTGTGAAAAATGAAAAATTCACAAAAAGTCTTTCATGTTAGGTTACATGAATTTTGGGGCCATTATTTGAAAACCAAGGTGAGGTGTGGTTTTTTTATGTTAAAAAACACTATTTTCATTGTGGTGTTTATGGAGCACACTTGCTTTCTTTTCAAGATAAAATGTTTTAAATGTTGTTTAATGATATCTACATTATTTTCAACTCTGTGAAATGGGTTAGAGTTACTTAACCAAAATATTTTAGATTAAAACAAGAACATGGCAGACACAAAGGATATTAGTGGTAAAGAGGAATGTAATATTTTGAATAGTTTCAAGGAACATGAAAGAAATAATACAAAGGTGAGTCAACATTAAAAAGAGAAACACATGCAATTTTCTCAAGAAAAGTTGTAGTTCATGCTATTCTTGGGTTCAATATCTAGATTGGAGATATTTTCATTTTTATTCAATGGTAGATATTAATTCACGTATTCTAAGAAGTGATCAAGAAGAAATATGGAGGAATTGTACCAAAACGACCTTTGATTTTGAAGATAGAAACTTATGATCTATTTACTTATTTACGAGGCATTCATGTTGGCATAAGTAGACAAGGTATTTTACTTCAAGAGAGGCCTCATGGTTTGTAAGGGACAAGGAAGTAGTATTGTAGTAACATTTCATTTTAGCATGTCCTTTCATTTGGTTGATATTTATATGTTTTCAAAGAAGCAATAATTAGTTTTATATGGTATTTCCATGGGGCATTTCTTTTGCAACATCTCGTGCAATTGCTAATTTTATTTTTTCTATTACTAATTTTTACAATTTAGTATGCAGTTGTCACACCTCCCGAATTTTATTTTTTTTCTTTGCCCATTTATCACCCCAGTCCATCCTACGTGTTCTCCATTCTCAAACCATTTGAACTTTAATTAGGGGCAAGAGGTAGTAAATTCTCTTAATCCATTTATTATATTAACATTTAGAACCTTTGCCATTATCATTTTAAGCATTTTTATATCCAAAATCTATATACAAAATTTTGATAATAATGATCTACCTTAGGCACTCTTATATTTAAAATCATGACCCAATAGTCCACCTAGACATTCATGTATATAACATTGTGATACAATAGTCTACTTAGACATTCATATATATACCATTGTGATACAATAGTCTACTTAGACATTCATATCTACAAAATCGTGAAACCATAGTACCCTATCATCGTAAATGATTTGGTATATCACATAATGGTTATATATATTCAAACCTATGTATATCGGTCCTATGTATTTATACCTACATGAATGCTTACCGATTTTGAAATTTACATTTTACCAACCTATCGTAACTCCGATATTATAGTCACCCTTACGTATGATTAAGCCGATATTATCGATAGGTTTTGTTACGAATATCATGTTCACGTAACCATAGTGTTGGTCAAAACCCTAAACCGCACTCTCTCTCACACTCAATTACCTATACTCACACGTATTGAAGATTTCCTGTTTCAGATTTATATGTAAATGACGGTTTTCTTGGCGTGACAGCGTTGCGTGCCTGAACATGAAGAAATGGTACAAACAGAGATCGCCACAAGCTTCAGGTTGACGTGTTTCATGTTCATGACTGTGACAATTCATTTCATCAATTGCACAACAGCTTCTATACTGAAAACGCGTTTCATCAACAGCTCGAGGAGGAAATGGGGAGGGTCATTTCGGTGAGGATAATCTCATGAATTCGCCGGCAGTCCGCTTACCAGGTACTCTGAACAGAATTTAAATAATATTAAAACTAACAGAATGGTACTGAGGTTGCAGTTCAGCTTGATCCTTGTAATCCCCCTCGAGATTTCGTAAAACTCGAGGTTGCTGAAGTGTAAATGCGCAAATCCTTGAACTAGATTTTACAAGCACGTTTATCGATTTCGTCTTAGGGTTTCTGGTTCCCATTATTAACCTTTCATCGCCCAGAACTCATTACTGTTCGTGTCACGTCTCCCAGACCCAGCTTTCTACACCTATAACATAACTCAGATATTCTCAGCTTTATGCGCCAGATAACCTTGATAGTTTTATCACTTACAAATTTCGTATATTATCCGGCATTTAATTTCTTTTCAATACTTATAGGTAGCCATGGAATAGAAGAATTTCCATGAAGATTTTGTTGGCCTTGACCACCCCTCTTCTAAGCTCGTCTAGTAGACTTATATAGCTATATATATTTTACTTTGTATTTCTCAGGTTTTTCTTTTCAGAGTTTTGTCCAATTGTAGATGATTTGCTGGGCCCTTCCTAACTTTCCAGTTTACCGGCCTTATAAAATTTTCAACATTTGAAAGTTTCAGCATCGAGGTATAAATCTGTGCATCCTCGCATAAATCTATCTATCCTCAGTTAACCTCCATAGCTCCAACTACTTTCCCAGCAGTTTAAATGGACGGTACACAGATGCTCTATTCCTTGTATTTTTACATATGCTTACAATCTTATTTCACACAAACTTTATCACACACTAGATTGTTCAATAGGGTTTCCCCCTTATTTTACTGTTACAACCTTCAATATGTGTGACACTCTGGTACAGATTCAATTTTTCCATGTGAAAACTAGGAAACAGGTCCTCTTGCTGCAATCAAATGGTGGTAGAGGATACTGAACTGGATAGTTTAGAATTCTGAGTATTTGATCTTCGTCCTTAATTAGGGTTCAACTTCTACTTTCATATGATTACACTCTCATTTAATAGAATAATTTAAATTCTAACTGTTACAATTCTCTCCATTGGAAAGTACATACTGAACCACATACGACTATCATAGGGTTATTGTTTCTTACTACATTTTGTTAATTGAAGATTACGTACCTTGATATGGTTATGTCGTGAGTTTAATTATCTTGATGCACATTTCATAATTCTTGGTTTATTAACGTTTTATTCTGCACACCTGAGGTAAATACTCCTTTAAAAGATAGCAAGCTATACCTATACATAGTTATTAGAGTGGCTGTTCAATTGATCTATCATCTCCAATCTCATTATTACAAGGTATTCATCCCTACACCCAACCATTTGTCTCTACTATCACTAGCTGTAGTTGCAATTACATAAGATACTGAACCATTAATCCATCTAACAGTGGCATAATGCAATATAACATAACAATTCATAATTTCCATAATAAACTATAACATCACAGTTTCATAACTTGCATAAAAGAACTATAATATCACAATTTCATAAAACAGGGATATGTTTAACAGGACTTACGGATATCTCCAAATTTATGCATACAACTCTACTATGACAGTCATAACCTTAAATCCTCTTTATCTCGATTCACGAGCGGGGGATCCTCCCGAACGGACTAACTTCAATGCATTGCGGGCTAGGAGGAATCTAGTACGTACTTTCTAGCTTATTTTCCAATTAATTCCAGAATTTTAGGATGCTTTATTCCTGTTTAGCCTAGGCTTCCCATTTTGGGACTCTTTAAAGCTTTTTTAAGCTTTTCCTCAGCTTTTCCAGCTTTTTTCTCACCTCTTCCCAACTACTCCTCTTCATTGGGGGAAATTTAGATTTTTCCTCAAAATCTAAATTAGAAATAATTTCTTTCAAGGATTTTTGAAAGATTTGGGGAAAGTATTTTTTCCTTTTCCATTACCTCATGGATTAGGCATGTGATCTCACTTTCTCATCTGGTCATAGTGCATGCACAATATTTTATTTATTTTTCATAATTAAGTATTTTACCATATCCACATAATAATTATCCATTGGGGTCCACTCCCCTATGGATGTATGTTCACATGTCTAATTTGAAAAGCATAGAACTTGGGGGTGTTACATATTCCCCCTCTGAAAGTAAACACCGTCCTCGGTGTTGACAACTATCTACTTAGTTTATTTTGAACATAATTATGAATGTTGTTCCATCATCTTAGCTTCTCTGTTCCATGTAGCTTTTCAGCAGTAAAGTGCTCCACTGCACCTTTACTCTAGCTACTGTTTGTTTTCGCAATTCAATTCCTTCTCACTTTCATCTTTGAAGCGACGCTGGAAGGAAATTCCTCTTCTGGTTCCACCTGGACCACATCTCAAATCAATCATATGAGAAGCATCATGTACAAATTAAAAAAAAAAATTTCAACATGGAACATATCAGGAAATTTACTATGCAAGGGTAAGGCAAATTTATAAGCCATTAGTTTTCCCTCCTTCCAACACCTTCCTCGGTGTTACACTTTAACGTTGCCTTTTTTCAACTTTGACAAAAATTTCTTCTTTATTTTTGCTTTGTTTCCAGCAGAGTACTCTCCTGCTTTATGCAGCTGCTTTTCTTTCTACTTCTTTGCAAGAAGTCTGTCTAGAAATCTTTTATTCTGTTTTCCCTGTCCACAATTCATATCAATGTAAGAATGTCAGGTACATACAACAACATTATGCATTTCAATAACTTAAAAATTTTCAGTTATTAGTCAAACCATTCAGGTTCAATATAGTTTAGTGCACTCTTAGTACACTACTTATCCTTTCTTGTTTTTCAGTGAGATTCTTTCCTCACTCAACTTGGTCCAGTTCAGCTTTTCTTGCTTTTCTAGGTGATTTATCTTCACCCTTTTTCCTCTTTGTTTCCAGAGTGCCCAAAGTTCCTGTTACACACCTGGCTAAACAATTTTACACTTTTTCATTAGTACTCATAAATGAGAGAAAACAATTGTATCATATACCTGGTTATGCTTACCCTTTCTCATTTCATAGTTGTACTATTTCACACTATTTCCCTATCTTTGAATTTAAGACTTAAGAAAATTAACTTTAATAAAAGTTACACCAACAAAATTTTATAGTGTGAATACATGTTTCCTTTTATAGTGATAAATATAATGTCTATAATTCATCACATTCACAAGTATTAATACTTGATAATAATAAGTGATAAATATGGTTTCTCACATAGCCCGCTTTCAACCTAAAACCATGGCTTACTTGCTAAATGGAGTATAATATGTATAGGAAATTAATTGTGCTCCATCATGCTTGAAATATTCTCTTTCTCTTTCTTGACTCCCTTCTCCCTGTATTCTCTCATTCCCCTCTTCTTTTCTCTCATAGGCTCATATAATAGAATAGATTTTATGAAAAAGTATTCCAACTTTTTCCTAAATCATAAAAGAATTCCTTCTTTTCTAATTCATAAAAGCATTCCACTTTTCTAAATCCTAAAAGTATTCCAGCTTTTCCTAATCATAAAAGCATTCTATATTTTTTTTCTAACAAAAGCAACCTGTTCATCTCTCATGCTTTTATCTATATTTGTTTTTTTTTTTTTTTTTTTCCTTATGAGAGAAATATCACTATTCCATACTTTTCCCATTTGTACTGAATAAGACTCAATCTTCTTTTCTTTTTATGGCAGTATACATGCCTTATTTATAGGACTCGAGCCTTGAGTAATATACATCTAATGATCATATATATCTACTAGGTTTGTATATATCATATATATTTCCAAACCTTATTGCATAAATAAACATGGTATATATATATATATATATATATATCTAGCCTTGGCAATATTAATTTGATGAACATATGAATATATATATATATATCCCTATATTTACATATATTCATATGTAAGTCCAAAGCCTTTTTGAAACGCTATCATTTATATATTACACCTAATTCAAAATAACCCCCCTTTTTTTTTTCTTTTTTTTTTTCTTTTTTTTCCGTGGTCTTTTCACATATATTGGTCACGTATACCATTTGTAACACCCTTAGGAATTTTTTTTTTCTTTTTAACACATATATAGATACATCTTTCTTTCCTGTATACTTTTTTTTTTCTCGTTTATTTTTGACCACGTATACTTTTTCTTCTAGAAATTTCCCCCATTCTAGTTTAACTACAATTGGACAATAAGGGTTGATTTTCACTTATTAAATTCAACTAGATTGCAATTTGATAACTCTAATTAAAGGGTCACTTTATTAATACAATAGATATATATTTATATATCCATGGACCTTCGATATCTTACCCATCGAAATATAAAGTGCAACTTTATTACCCCAACATATATATAAATGCTTATTGATGTATATAGAATTATATCTCTATATATATAAATAAATAGGTCGTCACTAGTACAACATCTAAATTAGTTTTATTTCCCTTCATAGCTATTTATAGGCCTGACCTATATACCTTAGATGTGTATGAATTTATGCATAGACTCTCACGACTACACATTCGTTGACTGAAAATTTAGCGAGATTACTATATACTTTCATTCGCTGCTATACATATACATCACTATATATATAAACCCCTCATAATCTCCTACCTTTGTTAAACACACATATACATCTTATTTTTATATATATATAACATAGATATATATATCAATTGATATACATCACACCTATATATATCATTTTATATACAACCCATATATATATATCCTACCTTCGTTAACCATGTATGTGTAAGCATGTCATTATACATATCATTTTATATACACACATTTATGTATAAGGACATATCGTTTTATATATACGCATATATGTATAATGACATATCATTTGATATACCCAAATATATGTATAAACCTTATTGTTATTAAAGTTCATATATCTAATTATATATTCTATATGTATATTCAACCCCTGCCGCACTATGATATCGAGGGCGGCCATTGGTTTAATGATTATAATAACCATCTCTTTGGTTTTGAACTTTAATCGTATCATTTTCCAGTTTACGACATGATTTAATCGTATTCCATCGCTTATTATACAGAGTGGATTTTCTATTTTACTACCTGTTTGACTGTCACCATAACGCGTTATCATGGCGGCGTGTGACTCGGGTTTACTGCGACGAAACCCTAGGCGTTCATGACCGGGGTTCGTCTGTGGGTCGAGCAACATCAATATGATGGATCGGTGGTTTTGACAATAGTGAAGCCCACCTCACGCGTAGTACGGAGGTCTCGTTTGTGATACAAGTTGAAATTATATTTTGGTTATTTCGCCGTGTTCACTCATAGATTAGACCCGTGTGCACGTCACCGCGGTTGAGTGATTACTCCAGCTATGACATTTCTATTCACATTTTCGATCATGTTTTTCGATTTACTATGTGCATTTAAATACGTTTATTCGATTGTTTGTGGTGCAGGGATGGCGTCTTCAACCGGATTGGGCGTACCCGACGCAGAAATTTACAACTTTATGTCTCCGCTCGTCGGCTATATGCTGTGCTGTCACTGTACTCCTATTCGGCTCAGTACTTAGCGGTCAGACTACCGCCGTTTCATACAGAGCTTTCAACTCTACACTTCACCCGGTACCAAGCAGTCACTGATCCGAATGGTTTTCCCAAATCAACTTTGGGATCTCCTGCCATCTAGGGCAGTGTAATTAGGGTTTTCATACCCTTTCACAGACCTTGGCGACCTACCAACCTTTTTCTATTCGAGACTTATCGTCTATTTATCTCCTTCGGGTTTCAGTGAGACGCATTCGTGCTCGGATGCTTGTGTTTCTCCTACACATCCGTTCTCTGAGGGAAGTCCCCTGTTAATGGTCGGCTACAGGAATATGACTCCCGTATACAGGAGAGATAATGCATTCGTAGGTTCGATAGTTCTTTATCTTCTGCATTTATTTATTTCTTTCTTTTTATATTTTTAATCTCTGCAGTATCTAATCGTTGTTGAAATTCTTGTGCAGAGAGAGAGCAGGTCTCAGGGTTTCTGGGACGGGGTTTCATTGAAATGTTGAACACCCAGGAAACGCTTTCCTCTGGTCGTCCCACCAAACCCTGCTCTTATTGCTATCCTTCTCCCCAGCGTCGAAACTCAGGGCTTGTCTCGCTCCAGGTTGATGGCCTCCGCCTGATTATCTGGCACTATATTAACTATTTTATGATACATTAACTCCGGTTATCTCTCTGTTGAAGAAGGGTCGAAGGAGCGGGAACTCTCCTTTCGGGTTGCTCTCATTCTCAGTCATAGGTTACCCATTTATTTTAATGGTCTCTGTTTTACAAATCGAGGATTATTCGCTATCCTCACTGATTTTATGGCGACCTGTGTAGGCGTTATTCGTCTGGATAAGTCGAGGTAGCGTTCTGGTCGTTTACGCAATCAGGGTTTCTTTACGGCGTTTCAGATTTTTATTGACTCTTGTATGAAATTTCCTCTTCTCTGTTTATGTACACGTCTTCTCCTAGTAGTACAGCGTTGGAGAGCTACTCTGGTTGTTAAAAAACGTTAATCGCCTATCACATTTCACTAAGCCCTAATTTCCGTGAATGAGTTGAGAAGTACTATTCGAGTGTAACGTTTGATATAAACCCACTGTCGAACCGTGGAGTCGTCGCTGTGGTTTAACCAAATTGGAAGGTGCGTTATATTTTGTAAAGTCGTATAGTATGTTTACGTATGTCTTGTTCACCAAAAATGCTCTTTTAAAATCGTGGACTCCAATAGGTCCCGATTACCCCCACGGCTTTTCTGTTTATTTGGAAATAAAGTCATATATGTGTATAACTTAAATAAGTCCGAAGTCTTTTTAAATGATTATATAGGTAAAGTGTGTATCATAATATCATACACATTCATATAAGTCCTATGCATATATATATCCCTATGCATATAAGTCCGAAGTCTTTTTTAAAAGCGCCACCCTATAATTGTATATTACCCATATATTGACACAATATATATTTACAAGACATCTATATCTATAGATGACCTATACCATTGATTATAACTAAGTGAACGTCATGTATATCCTTTGACAATATCCTTTTTAAGAGCATAGGTATATGCACGTTATAGTATATATACTATATAGATATGAGTCCAAAACTTTTTGTATAACCACTCTTGCATATATATATATGTATAACGAATCTTGTGGTATATGTATGTATAAAAAATCTTTTTATATTATATAACAAATCTTTTTATGTATATAACAAACCTTGCGTATATAGCAAATCATCTGCAACGTATACCTATATTGCGCATCTATACTCATACCTACGGCATTTATGAAATATCTGTGCGCGGCTTTTATGTGTATTGGGATAATTTTAGTGCGCGGCTTTTATGCTTTGTTGAGCTTTGGAGAGAGAACTACATATCCTCATACAATTTTATTAGTGATTCCTCACCATAGTTTCAAAACTTCTATTAGGGTAATTGGGTTAATGTTGCAAATGAATATAGAGTTTCAACATTTAATCCTAAACAGGTTATGAGATGTTTATAGGTTTGAAATATTTGATCTTATAGTCAGTTGGTTGAGTTTATAATCCAAAGCCTTTATGTTATGTTTCTCCATGGATTCCAAGAAATTTTCCATTTTTGCTACAATATTCTTTAGCATATATATGAGTAGACTTATCACAGGTGTATATATATACATATATATACATGCATAGGTAATTTCATAATCATTGAATAGTATACCTACAATAAGGATTCAGTCTTGACTATTGATGTTTAATTCAAGATTGAGATAGACTTCTATAGATAATATGCACTCTAAATCTGTCATATAATCTATAACCTAATTATACTCTGGTTTTTTTTTTTTTTCATCAGCAGTAAGGTATAAGGATTTCAGTATAATTGCTGTCGGTTCGATAACTAAAATTAACCCGGTAGCTTACATTTTGAGTTTTTTTTTCACATTTCAATGCTACAATAATGTCCCTTCGTAGCAGCATTTTAACATGCTTCTTTGTTATCAGTCTATAATTTTAACATGCTTCTTGAGGTATATAATTTTTTTTTTTTTTTTTTTTTTTTCTGAGATTAGTTATTATGTACCTATTCTCACCACAATATTCTGTGGCAATGGGTGACTGTCAATATGTCATTACTTACCACACTGTGCTTACGCATTTGTTTTTGAATACATACATACATATGAGCATGCCCATTATTTTAGTTCGTGGCTCTTTTATTACATTTATCTTTTAGTGGATGCCTGTATGTATTCGATAATACATGAATAGAGGTCTATTTTTTTTTTTCTATTTGAGTATTTGGCCGTGACACTTTCTTCCAAGAGAGAAAGTAGATCTAGCATATTTTTTTGTACAGCTAGAATGTTAATATATAAACATATGAATGTTATAAACTAAAGTGTTCCTTCTTTAACCCAATAATTCGAATTTCATATTATTATGTTTATGCTGAAATTATTTTGGGTTTGTACCATGAAAGATCAATTCTGATACAATATTTTCCAGCCTACACATAAGTCATAAGTATAAAATATCACCTTGATATCTACAGGGAATAAACAAGATTTAATCATCTATAGAGGCTATGTACCTTCAGATTTAAACCAACCTTGGTTTAGAGTTTCTGGAGTTTCTCCTCTTTAGATTCCTGGTCTACAACTAAAACAGAGTCTGGAAAGTATTTGCCCTTTTAGGGACTCTGTTAAATGTAGTACTAAAATTTCTCATTGTCATAAAATTCAATTTTATATGTATCCAATTTATACTGTAATAAGACATAGTAACAAGAATTCCAGAACATACCGCAAAATCTGCAACCCTCCCATACCAATGTTTCAATTTCATCACCATCTGTTACAGGTATACCTGAAAGTATATCCAAGATATAGTTTATTATTTGGTTGTGAGCACATATCTTGCCCAATTTTTTTGAACTTGAGCTCTGATACCATTTGTCACGTCTCCCAGACCCAGCTTTCTACACCTATAACATAACTCAGATATTCTCAGCTTTATGCACCAGATAACCTTGATAGTTTTATCACTTACAAATTCCGTATATTATCCGGCATTTAATTTATTTTCAATACTTATAAGTAGCCATGGAATAGAAGAATTTCCATGAAGATTTTGTTGGCCTTGACCACCCCTCTTCTAAGCTCATCTAGTAGACTTATATAGCTATATATATTTTACTTTGTATTTCTCAGGTTTTTCTTTTCAGAGTTTTGTCCAATTCTAGATGATTTGCTGGGCCCTTCCTAACTTTCCAGTTTACCGGCCTTATAAAATTTTCAACATTTGAAAGTTTCAGCATCGAGGTATAAATGTGTGCATCCTCGCATACATCTATCTATCCTCAGTTAACCTCCATAGCTCCAACTACTTTCCCAGCAATTTAAATGGACGGTACACAGATGCTCTATTCCTTGTATTTTTACATATGCTTACAATCTTATTTCACACAAACTTTTATCACACACTAGATTGTTCAATAGGGTTTCCCCCTTATTTTACTGTTACAACCTTCAATATGTGTGACACTCTGGTACAGATTCAACTGTTCCATGTGAAAACTAGGAAACAGGTCCTCTTGCTGCAATCAAATGGTGGTAGAGGATACTGAACTGGATAGTTTAGAATTCTGAGTATTTGATCTTCGTCCTTAATTAGGGTTCAACTTCTACTTTCATATGATTACACTCTCATTTAATAGAATAGTTTAAATTCTAACTGTTACAATTCTCTCCATTGGAAAGTACATACTGAACCACATACGACTATCACAGGGTTATTGTTTCTTACTTTCTGTTATTGGTTACAGGGGGTTCTATGCCATCAGTATGGTTATGATAGGTTTAGTTGTTTGGAACTTGCTGTTCATGGTTACTAGTTTGTTAACATTTTCTGTTTCTACACAGAAATTAAATACTCCTTTAAAGGATCGCAAGCTATACCTATACATAGTTATTAGATTGGCTGATCAATTTATCTATCATCTCCAATCTCATTATTACAAGGTACTCATCCCTACACTCAACCATTTGCCTCTACTATCAATATCTGTAGTTGCAATCACATAAGATACTGAACCATTAATCCATCTACCAGTTTCATAATGCAACATAACATCACAATTCATAATTTCCATAATGAACTATAACATCAAAATTTCATAATCTGCATAAAGAAACTATAACATCACAATTTCATAAAACAGGGATATGTTTAACACAGACTTACAGATATCTCCAAATTTATGCATGCACAACTCTACTATGACCAGTCCTCCCAACCTTAGAATCCTCTTTATCTCCCAGGATTCACCCCCGAGCAGAGATCCTCCCCAGAACAGACTAACTTCAGTACGTGGACGGCTATTTAACGTACTTTCCCCTGGCTTTGTTTCAGTCTGCGTCCGGAATTTCGGATACTTTATTCTTGTTGCCTAGGCTTCCTTAATTGGGATTCTTTAAAGCTGCTTTAAGCTTTTCCTCAGCTTTTCCAGCTTTTTCTCACCTCTTCCCAACTACTCCTCTTCATTGGGGAAATTTAGATTTTTCCTAAAAAATCTAAATTAGAAATAATTTCTTTCAAGGATTTTTGAAAGATTTGGGGAAAGTCTTTTTCCTTTTCCATTACCTCATGGATTAGGCATGTGATCTCACTTTCTCATCTGGTCATAGTGCATGCACAATATTTTATTTATTTTTTATAATTAAGTATTTTACCATATCCACATAATAATTATCCATTGGGGTCCACTCCCCTATGGATGTATGTTCACATGTATAATTTGAAAAGCATAGAACTTGGGGGTGTTACAGTTCGTCTCATTCATTTCATCTCGTTTTTTTTTTTTTTTTTTTCAAGCCTCTCGGAGTTAAAATTTTCTGAACTTGCATAGCCGGCTTGCATTCCACGGCTAACAGACTGGTAATACCCCCTTACCTGGCTATTCATCTTCCGCGTTCAGTTATTTGGGGATTTCCTTATACGTAGAATGCATCCTTCTTCTCTGTTTTGTCCAGTCGCTCTGATTTTGTGGTTTTGTGTAAGCTATTCTTATGATGCATTTCCTGTTTGTCGCACAAATACGTTGCAGGTTCCAGGTTTTTAAATAAGGTGTTCTGGGTTCCGCCTTATGACGAGTGAAGGGTTTTGATTATCCAGACGCAAGATCGTTTTCGTGCCTACAGATTTCATCCATGGCGAGTAACCCTCTTCTCGTGGGGTATTTACCCTAGTCCCTGCCTGCTAATACTTTTATTTGCCATTTCCTCTATCTTTTTATGGTGCGAATGTGTTTATTTTCTTTTTCATGGTTTATATACCTACTCTCAGCGTTTACCTCTACGCCCTTCTAACTCGCATTTCCGTCGGTTTGGTGTGCAGGTTTCCCACGTACTGATTCTTCCAAGAGCGATTAGGGCGCGGCTATAGTTGTCAACTATCACAAAATTTGTTTTTCCATTTATTTCAGTAAGTGTGCTGGGGTTCGGCCTTCGTGTTTGCAGGAAAGGATTAAGAATTGCAATCCTATCGATGCTGTGCCCCCATAGTGCAGTTGTTTTGTCATTTCAGTATTCCTCAGCTACTATATGCTTAACAACTGAGAAACTCTGTTTAATAACATTTACACTGTAAGATGTTTTTTTTTTTCAAGATTGTTCCTCTGTCGGTCGCATATCGGTTGACAGAACTCAGGTTAAATTGGGCAGGAGTACTCGACCAATTTTCCAATCCTATGCATACGCATAAGCCCTTCTTTATCTAGTTTATGTTTTTGTGATTTACATTGTGAAGTGAAATATTATTCCATATTTCACGCCTATAACCCTAGGTATTAATCTAAAACGATGTTATAAATTTAAACGCCCTATTTTAATAACAATGTTAAACAATCGTGTTCCTAATTCCAGAACTATTACTAACGTAGCAGGAAATTTTATATGCTACAGGTGATACATAGTTCAATACCTCTGTATAGTATTTTACCGCGACTATCTAACCCTAACTGCTACGGCGTTCTTTATAGCCCGAAGATTCTTGCCACGTTTATGAATCTGGTTAATACCTATGTTTTACCTATTTTTTTGTTCGTTGACTTCCCTTTCAGGTTTGGAAACTCATAATTTAATCAATCGTGAAATTTCGATAGTTATCTTTTGGTTTTTATGTCCATTCATATGATCGGTCTCGCGCTTATTTACTACTTCGCCTTGAATGGTTTTTAAATCTGTAACGATTGGTTATTACCGTAAGTGGAGATCGTAACTGACTCGCATTAGAGAAGTTATTAACGTGTTGACCCAGCGCGGTCACGCATTTTTATGATTGTGATATAACAACGGTAGTTAATATGTAGCAGATATAACTATAGGTCATTCTCACATTGGTATATCATTCATGTAAAATACTTACACTTATAATGGGTCGATTGTTATCTACTTACTTTAAAGATATTCTTTTTTAGTTTGTTATTTGTTTATAGCACGGTAAAATGGAAAACAGAGTTCACGTAATAGAGTTAGTTTTTTTTTTTTTTTTTACTCTTTTATCTACATTTTGTGAGTCATTTTGTTCTACCAAAATCATAATACATATGGTTTCATATGAGGTGCTCATATTTTAGGGGAAAAATCTCCCCATCCAATTTACTGAGATAAACCTATGAAGATTGTAAAATTTCATTTCTACTTTAGGTTCTTGCATGCTCAGTAAAATTTATTCATATAGATCTAGATCCACTATAGTATAAGGGCTTTAGAATTATCTATGTATGCATAAACTAACATTATTATATGAAACAGAAGCAGATTAAAACTGAATCATCAAATCTTTCTGTGGAGCTAAATATCTGTAGATTCAATCCCGTTAGGGTTTGGAGATTCTATAAGATTTTACTCTACATGTTGATATTGTACAACTATGCATAATGACAAAGGTGCACCCCCTTGAGATTCATTCTGCTAAATGTAGAACTGATAATGAATATAAAATCATGTAACTATTTTGTTTTTTATATGTAGCCAATTCATACTGATTTAAGTAGATGAAAAACATCTCATTTAAAGACATACCACTCATACAGTAGACCAACCTCCCAACCGTAGAGTTATATTTTTCTCCCAGAACTCACCCCCGAGCTGAGATCACCTCCACCACAGATCAACCTCCGATCTGTTTAGGAGCAGCTTATTTAAGCTAATAGTTCCCCAAAACTTGTTTCTAATTTTGCGTCCAGAATAGCAGGATGCTTTTCTTCTTGTTGGCCTAGGCTTCCCATTTTTGGGATCCTTTAAAGTTGTTCTATGCTTTTCCTCAGCTTTTCCAGCTTTTTCACCTCTTCCCAACTACTTTCCTCATCATTGGGGAAAATTAGATTCTTCCTCAAAATCTAAATTAGAATTAATTCCTTTCAAGGATTTCTGAAGGATTTTTAGGGGAATACTTGCCTTATCCATCCTCATGGATTTAGCAAGTGGTCTCTAAATCTCATTCTTGGTCCACATGCACACCAGAAAGTTTATTTATTTCCTCCACTAAGATATTGAATTACATCCATAATTTATTTATCCTTTGGTGTCCACATAAATTAGGGGTGTTACATATTCCCCCTCTGAAAATAAACACCATCCTCGGTGTTATTATTTAACTACTAGAGTTCACTTAAACAAAAATGGATATTTTTCCATCATTTCAGCTTCCCTTTCCCAGGTAGCTTCTTCAGCAGTAAAGTGCTTCCACTGCACTCTTACTCTGACCAATGTTCTGCTTCTCAATTCAATTTCTTCCCGCTTCAATATTTGAAGCGGTTTTGGAAGAAACTCCCCTTCTGGTTCCACCTGTACAACATTCCAATCAACTATGTGAGAAGCATCATGCACATATCTTTTAAATAATGAAACATAAAACACATCATGCACATATCTTTTTAATAATGAAACATGAAACACATCATGCACTCTAACATGGGGTGGTAAGGCCAGCTTGTAAGCCACTGGTCCCACCCTTTCTAATACTTCAGAAGGACCACAATATCTAGGAGCCAGTTTTGCACAATTTCCAGCATACAGTGTGCTCTTTTTGGGTTTAATACGCAAATACACATGGTCTCCCACTTTGAATTCTCGGTGCACTCGTTTCTTATCAGCATAATTTTTCTGGCGATCTTGTGCTGTCTTAATGTTACCTTGTATCTGTTTCACAATTATTTCCATCTCTTGTAAGGCATCAGGTCCCAACATTAGTTTATCTTCTGGTTGGCTCCAGCTCAAAGGAGTACGACACTTTCTCCCATATAGTGCCTCAAACGGACTCATTTTAATAGAAGATTGGTAGCTGTTATTATAGGCAAATTCAGCTAAATGTAGATACTCTTCCCACTTGGATGGCCTATCCATCACATACATTCTCAACATATCCTCCAAAATTTGATTAGTCCTTTCTGTTTGCCCGTCAGTTTGGGGGTGATAGGCAGTACTAAAATTCAGCTTAGTACCCATCCCTCCAAACAATCCTTTCCAAAACGCTGCTGTAAACTTAGCATCTCGATCTAAGACAATTACCTTAGGAACTCCATGCAGTCTTACTATCTCCTTCAGGAACACATTTGCTACTTGAGCTGTTCCAAAGGTAGATTTCACTGGTAGAAAGTGGGAGCTTTTGTTAGAGTATCTACTACTACCATTACAGAATCATGTTGATACTTGCTTTTGGGTAATCCTGTTATAAAGTCCATAGAAACTGTATCCCATTTCCATTCTGCAATTGGCAAAGGGTTCAAAAGTCCTACTGGATGTTGATGCTCTGCCTTAACTAATTCACATTCCATGCACCTACTTAAATATTCTGCTACATCTCTTTTCATTCCTGGCCAGAACAACTTCTTTTTCAGTGCTGTTAACATTTTCTGATATCCTGGATGTCCTGCATATGGTTGTTTGTGATATTCATCCAGAATTTCTCTTTTTAAAGACTCTACATGGGGAATATACAACCTGTTTTTATAGCAGATCAGCCCTTCTTGGTTTTGAGTGAAATCAGTTTTCTCCTTTTTCTGTAATTTCACTAAGAGTGTTTCATAGTATGGATCTTGATTGGATTATTTTCTCACCAATTCTTCTACTTCAATCTGGGCACTACTTCCAAGGCTGTTTATACTCTGGCAAGCATTCCTACTTAATGCATTGGCTACTTTATTTTCTTTTCCCTTGATATGTTTTATTTCCATATCAAATTCACTTAGAAAGGACAACCATCTGGCTTGCCTTGCATTCAATTCAGTTTGGGAAAAGAAATATTTAAGACTAATGTGATCAGTCATCAATGTAAACTTTTTCCCAAGAAGATAGTGCCGCCACATTTTCAAAGCATGGATAACAGCAGCTAATTCTAAATCATAGGCACTATAATTTTGTTCATGGATTTTCAGTTTCCTAGATTCATAGGCAATAACTGAATTTTCCTGCAATAGGACTCCTCCCAACCCCTCTCTACAAGCATCTGTACATACCACAAATTCCTTATCAGGATCTGCAATTTTCAGGATAGGGACTGTAGTGACTTTTTGTTTTAATTGTTCAAAACTATTTTGGCATTTTTCATTCCATACAAATTTAACACCCTTCCTTTGTAATGAGGTTATGGGATATGCTATAGCAGAAAATCTCTCCACAAATCTGCGATAATAGCCTGCAATTCCCATAAATGACCTAACTGCTGAAACATCAGTTGGGACTGGCCATTCCTTAATGGCTTTGATCTTTTCAGGGTCAACCGCCAACCCTTTTTCAGAAATAATATGACCCAGATATTGAATTTTATCTTTATAAAATTCACATTTGCTGAACTTGGCATATAGCTGATTTTCTTTTAAAGTCTGCAACACTATTCTCAAGTGTTCCTTATGTTCATCCTCATTTTTGGAGTAGACTAAGATATCATCTATGAACAAAAGAACAAATTTATCCAAATACTTATTCAACACACTGTTCATCAGGCACATAAATGTGGCAGGGGCATTCGTCAAACCAAAAGGTAGGACTACAAATTTGTAATGTCCATACCTGGTCCGAAAAGCTGTTTTGCTAATGTCTTCTTCCTTAATTCTGAGCTCGTGATAACCAGTACTTAAGTCAATCTTGGAAAATACTGAGGCCCCTCTCACCTGATAAAAAAGGTGATCAATTCTAGGGAGCGGATATCTATTCTTAATGGTCAACTTGTTCAGTTGGAGATAATCAATGCACATCCTAAAATTTCCATCTTTCTTTTTCATAAATAAGATCGGTGCTCCCCACGGAGACACACTTGGTCTAATGTAACCTTTATTCAGTAATTCTTGCAGCTGCATCTTCAGCTCCATAAGTTCAGGTGGACTCATTCGATAGGGGGCTCGAGAAACAGGTGTGGCTCCCAGCACCAGATCTATGGAAAAGTCAATTTCTCTTTTGGGGGGAAGATGAGGAATCTCCTCTGGAAAAACTTCTTTAAATTCCCTTACCAGCGGTAATTCACTCAGCAGATTCTCTTCAGTTCTCGGTCTACTTCTTCCACATGTACTGCATAAACTTGGTATCCTTTTCTAGTTGTTGTTTTCAATTGTAAGGCTGATATTTGTCTAACTGAAATGGATTTTGGTTTTCCTTTTAATGTAAAAGGTTTCCCTCCTTCATCCACACAATGCAGGGTTTTATCCCAGTAGCTCATCAGGGCTTTCTTCTTTTCCAGCCAATCCATTCCTATCAGTAAATCATAGGATCCTAACGGAAATATGTTCAGATTTACTTCTGTTGAAAGACCATTTAATTGTATTGCTGTTTTGGGCAATTTATGTGTTACTTTTCTCTTAGTCCCAGTGGCCAGCTGTACCAACCATGGCTGCTGAAATGTTTCAGGTTTAATTTTACATTTTTCTACAATTCCAGGACTAATGTAACTCAAAGAAGCACCTGGATCAATCAAAACAGTAATAGGTAGGTCAGAAATCTTACCCTCCATTTCCACCATAGTTGCTTGATTTTCTGCTTGCCGATTTTCCAAGGCTGCACTGATAGTTGGTATATTTTTGGCTATGTCATTTACTGTTGTCGCCTCTCGCTCTCTGCTGATCATATGAATATTTCGATGGGGGAAATCCCTCAAAATATGGGGTTCTCCACAGCCCCAACATTTCAAAGGTTCCTTCATCCTGACTGTCCCTTCCTTTTTATTGTTCCCTTCTACTTTTTTTGAAGCTACTTGGGACTGCGCAGTTTGGCTTTCCTTTGGTTTGTTAAATTTTTTCCGCTGATGATCTCTGCCAAAATTCCTTAGATATGCTGGTTTTTGTCTTTTCTCCTTGAACTCACTCTTCTTCAACCAGCTCTTCCCTTGTTCAGCCTTTCCTTTAAACTGCTGATAGCATAATCTTGCTTTTCTAACAGCTTCGTCCATGGTTTTTGGGTTGTCAAACTCGATTTTCTCCTTGTATGCAGTAGGCAAACAATTCAAAAAATTTTGAACTTTTGCCTTCTCTTCCCTTATGTAGGGTACATATCTCAGTAGATTTGTAAACTTAGTAACAAATTCATCAATAGTGAGCTGTCCCAGCCTAAGTTCATGAAATTCTTTAGCTTTGTCATCATAGTAACGCTCATTCAAGTAGCGATTTTTGAACTTAACCTGGAAATCTTCCCAAGTGACGGTATTTTCATCAATGGCATGGACCATTTTCGTCTCCTCCCACCACAATGTAGCTTTTCCTTGTAGCTGGTAAACGGCTAATCTGGCCTTCAAATTACTTTCATATTCATAGACATGGAAATACTTGATCATGTTCAATAACCAAGCTTCTGCATCCTCCTCTTTCTCTCCATCATAGGAGGGAGGTTTGATCTTACGGAACTCTCCCTGCAATTCCTTTTTCTGCTTTTGTTGATGTCTAGTAGCTTCCTCATCATCAAAATCATCCATCTTTCTCTTTCCGGAACCTTCACCTTCTTGGCTGTTCCGGGAAGTTAATTCTCTGATGAGTTTTTCTTGCTCCTTGCTAGCCGAGGACAACCTGTCATTCTGGCTTCTTAGTTCATCCAATTCCCGTTGCAACCTGTGCAACAAGGCCATCATCGCAGCGTTGGGATCTGGTGTAGCAAACTCATCCCGCAGATCCACATAAATCCCGTCACCTTTAGCCATTTCAATTGTACACACTCATAACACAGATTAGCAACATTTTTTTTTTTTTTAAATAAAATTTTCCAAAAAAAAACATGTAACAAGAGTGAGCACAATAACGACAACCCCAAATTTTTTGTAACTGGTGCTCCGATACCACTTGTCACACCTCCCGAAATTTTTTTCTTTTCTTTGCCCATTTATCACCCCAGTCCATCCTAGGTGTTCTCCATTCTCAAACCATTTGAACTTTAATTAGGGTCAAGAGGTAGTAAATTCTCTTAATCTATTTATTATATTAACATTTAGAACCTTTGCCATTATCATTTTAAACATTTTTATATCCAAAATATATATACAAAATTTTGATAATAATGATCTACCTTAGGCACTCTTATATTTAAAATCGTGACCCAATAGTCCACCTAGACATTCATATATATAACATTGTGATACAATAGTCTACTTAGACATTCATATATATACCATTGTGATACAATAGTCTACTTAGACATTCATATCTACAAAATCGTGAAACCATAGTACCCTATCATCGTAAATGATTTGGTATATCACATAATGGTTATATATATTCAAACCTATGTATATCGGTCCTATGTATTTATACCTACATGAATGCTTACCGATTTTGAAATTTACATTTTACCAACCTATCGTAACTCCGATATTATAGTCACCCTTACGTATGATTAAGCCGATATTATCGATAGGTTTTGTTACGAATACCGCGTTCATGTAACCATAGTGTTGGTCAAAACCCTAAACCGCGCTCTCTCTCACACTCAATTACCTATACTCACACGTATTGAATATTTCCTGTTTCAGATTTATATGTAAATGACGGTTTTCTTAGCGTGACAGCGTTGGGTGCCTGAACATGAAGAAATGGTACAAACAGAGATCACCACAAGCTTCAGGTTGACGTGTTTCGGGTTCATGACTGTGACAATTCATTTCATCAATCGCACAACATCTTATGTACTGAAAACGCGTTTCATCAACAACTGGAGGAGGAAATGGGGAGGGTCATTTTGGTGAGGATAATCTCATGAATTCATCGGCAGTCCACTTACCAGGTACTCTGAACAGAATTTAAATAATATTAAAATTGAGAGAATGGTACCGAGGTTGCGGTTCAGCTTGATCCTTGTAATCCCCCTCGGGATTTCGTAAAACTCGAGGTCGCTGAAGTGTAAATGCGCAAATCCTTGAACTGGATTTTACAAGCACGTTTATCGATTTTGTCTTAGGGTTTCTGGTTCCCATTATTAACCTTTCATCGCCCAGAACTCATTACTGTTCGTCTCATTCATTTCGTCTCGTTTTTTTTTTTTTTTTTTTTCAAGCCTCTCGGAGTTAAAATTTTCTGAACTTGCATAGCCGGCATGCGTTCCACGGCTAACAGACTGGTAATACCCCCTTACCTAGCTATTCATCTTCCGCGTTCAGTTATTTGGGGATTTCCTTATACGTAGAATGCATCCTTCTTCTCTGTTTTGTCCAGTTGCTCTGATTTTGTGGTTTTGTGTAAGCTATTCTTATGATGCATTTCCTGTTTGTTGCACAAATACGTTGCAGGTTCCAGGTTTTTAAATAATGTGTTCTGGGTTCCGCCTTATGACGAGTGAAGGGTTTTGATTATCCAGACGCAAGATCATTTTTGTGCCTACAGATTTCATCCATGGCGAGTAACCCTCTTCTTGTGGGGTATTTACCCTAGTCCCTGCCTGCTAATACATTTATTTGCCATTTCCTCTATCTTTTTATGGCGCGGCTGTGTTTATTTTCTTTTTCATGGTTTATATACCTACTCTCGGCGTTTACCTCTACGCCCTGCTAACTCGCATTTCCGTCAGTCTGGTGTGCAGGTTTCCCACGTACCGATTCTTCCAAGAGCGATTAGGGCGCGGCTACAGTTGTCAACTTTCACAAAAAAAAAAATTCCATTTATTTCAGTAAGTGTGCTGGGGTTCGGCCTTCGTGTTTGCAGGAAAGGATTAAGAATTGCAATCCTATCGATGCCATGCCCCCATAGTGCAGTTGTTTTGTCATTTCAGTATTCCTCAGCTACTATATCCTTAACAACTGAAGAAACTCTGTTTAATAACATTTATACTGTAAGATGTTTTTTTTTTCAAGATTGTTCCTCTGTCGGTCGCATATCGGTTGACAGAACTCAGGTTAAATTGGGCAGGAGTACTCGGCCAATTTTCCAATCCTATGCATACGCATAAGCCCTTCTTTATCTAGTTTATGTTTTTGTGATTTACATTGTGAAGTGAAATATTATTCCATATTTCACGCCTATAACCCTAGGTATTAATGTAAAACAATGTTATAAATTTAAATGCCCTATTTTAATAACAATGTTCAACAATCATTTTCCTAATTCCAGAACTATTACTAACGTAGCAGGAAATTTTATATGCTACAGGTGATACATAGTTCAATACCTTTGTATAGTATGTTACCGCGACTATCTAACCCCAACTGCTACAACGTTCTTTATAGCCCGAATATTCTTGCCGCGTTTATGAATCTGGTTAATACCTATGTTTTACCTATTTTTTTGTTCGTTGACTTCGCTTTCAAGTTTGGAAATTGATAATTTAATCAATCGTGAAATTTCGATAGTTATCTTTTGGTTTTTATGTCCATTCATATGATCAGTCTCGCGCTTATTTACTACTTCGCCTTGAATGGTTTTTAAATCTGTAACGATTGGTTATTACCGTAAGTGGAGATCGTAACTGACTCGCATTAGAGAAGTTATTAACGTGTTGACCGGGCGCGGTCACGCATTTTTATGATTGTGATATAACAACGGTAGTTAATATGTAGCAGATATAACTATAGGTCATTCTCACATTGGTATATCATTCATGTAAAATACTTACACTTATAATGGGTCGATTTTTATCTACTTACTTTAAAGATATTCTTTATTAGTTTGTTATTTGTTTATAGCACGGTAAAATGGAAAACAGAGTTCACGTAATAGAGTTATTTTTTTTTTTTTTTACTCTTTTATCTACATTTTGTGAGTCATGTTGTTCTACCAAAATCATAATACATATGGTTTCATATAAGGTGCTCATCTTTTAGGGGAAAAATCTCCCCATCCAATTTACTAAGAGAAAACTATGAAGATTGTAAAATTTATTCATTTCTACTTTAGGTTCTTGCATGCTCAGTAAAATTTATTCATACAGATCTAGATCCACTATAGTATAAGGGCTTTAGAATTATCTATGTATGCATAAACTAACATTATTATATGAAACAGAAGCAGATTAAAACTGAATCATCAAATATTTCTATGGAGCTAAATATCTGTAGATTCAATCCCGTCAGGGTTTGGAGATTCTATAAGATTTTACTCTACATGTTGATATTGTACAACTATGCATAATGACAAAGGTGCACCCCCTTGAGATTCATTCTGCTAAATGTAGAACTGATAATGAATATAAAATCAAGTAACTATTTTGTTTCTTATATGTAGCCAATTCATACTGATTTAAGTAGATGAAAAACATCTCATTTAAAGACATACCACTCATGCAGTAGACCAACCTCCCAACCGTAGAGTTATATATTTCTCCCAGAACTCACCCCCGAGCTGAGACCACCTCCACCACAGATCAACCTCCGATCTGTTTAGGAGAAGCTTATTTAAGCTAATAGTTCCCCAAAGCCTGTTTCTAATTCTGCGTCCAGAATAGCAGGATGCTTTTCTTCCTGTTGGCCTAAGCTTCCCATTTTTGGGATCCTTTAAAGCTATTCTATGCTTTTCCTCATCTTTTCCAGCTTTTTCACCTCTTCCCAACTACTTTCCTCATCATTGGGAAAATTTAGATTCTTCCTCAAAATCTAAATTAGAATTAATTCCTTTCAAGGATTTCTGAAGGATTTTTAGGGGAATACTTGCCTTATCCATCCTCATGGATTTAGCAAGTGGTCTCTAAATCTCATTCTTGGTCCACATGCACACCAGAAAGTTTATTTATTTCCTCCACTAAGATATTGAATTACATCCATAATTTATTTATCCTTTGGGGTCCACTCCCCTTAGGATTAAAGTTCAAATGTCAAACTTTAAAATTTCAACACATAAATTAGGGGTGTTACATATTCCCCCTCTGAAAATAAACACCGTCCTCGGTGTTATTATTTAACTACTAGAGTTCACTTAAACAAAAATGGATATTTTTCCATCATTTCAGCTTCCCTTTCCCAGGTAGCTTCTTCAGCAGTAAAGTGCTTCCACTGCACTTTTACTCTGACCACTGTTCTGCTTCTCAATTCAATTTCTTCCCGCTGCAATATTTGAAGCGGTTCTGGTAGAAACTCCCCTTCTGGTTCCACCTGTACAACATTCCAATCAACTATGTGAGAAGCATCATGCACATATCGTTTTAATAATGAAACATGAAACACATCATGCACTCTAACATGGGATGGTAAGGCCAGCTTGTAAGCCACTGGTCCCACCCTTTCTAATACTTCAAAAGGACCACAATATCTAGGAGCCAGTTTTGCACAACTTCCAGCATACAGTGTGCTCTTTTTGGGTTTAATACGCAAATACACATGGTCTCCCACTTTGAATTCTCGGTGCACTCGTTTCTTATCAGCATAATTTTTCTGGCGATCTTGTGCTGTCTTAATATTACTTTGTATCTGTTTCACAATTCTTTCCATCTCTTGTAAGGCATCAGGTCCCAACATTAGTTTATCTTCTGGTTGGCTCCAGCTCAAAGGAGTACGACACTTTCTCCCATATAGTACCTCAAACGGACTCATTTTAATAGAAGATTGGTAGCTGTTATTATAGGAAAATTCAGCTAAATGTAGATACTCTTCCCACTTGGATGGCCTATCCATCACATACATTCTCAACATATCCTCCAAAATTTGATTAGTCCTTTCTGTTTGCCCATCAGTTTGGGGGTGATAGGCAGTACTAAAATTCAGCTTAGTACCCATCCCTCCAAACAATCCTTTCCAAAACGCTGCTGTAAACTTAGCATCTCGATCTGAGACAATTACCTTAGGAACTCCATGCAGTCTTACTATCTCCTTCAGGAACACATTTTCTACTTGAGTTGTTCCAAAGGTAGATTTCACTGGTATAAAGTGGGCAGCTTTTGTTAGAGTATCTACTACTACCATTACAGAATCATGCTGATACTTGATTTTGGGTAATCCTGTTATAAAGTCCATGGAAACTGTATCCCATTTCCATTCTGCAATTGGCAAAGGGTTCAAAAGTCCTGTTGGATGTTGATGCTCTGCCTTAAATAATTGACATTCCATGCACCTACTTAAATATTCTGCTACATCTCTTTTCATTCCTGGCCAGAGAAACTTCTTTTTCAGTGCTGTTATCATTTTCTGATATCCTGGATGTCCTGCATATGGCTGTTTGTGATATTCATCCAGAATTTCTCTTTTTAAAGACTCTACATGGGGAATATACAACCTGTTTTTATAGCAGATCAACCCTTCTTGGTTTTGAATGAAATCAGTTTTCTCCTTTTTCTATAATTTCACTAAGAGTGTTTCATAGTATGGATCTTGATTGGCTTCTTTTCTCACCAATTCTTCTACTTCAATCTGGGCACTACTTCCAAGGCTGTTTATACTCTGGCAAGCATTCCTACTTAATGCATCGACTACTTTATTTTCTTTTCCCTTGATATGTTTTATGTCCATATCAAATTCACTTAGAAAGGACAACCATCTGGCTTGCCTTGCATTCAATTCAGTTTGGGAAAAGAAATATTTAAGACTAATGTGATCAGTCATCAATGTAAACTTTTTCCCAAGAAGATAGTGCCGCCACATTTTCAAAGCATTGATAACAGCGGCTAATTCTAAATCATAGGCACTATAATTCTATTCATGGATTTTCAATTTCCTAGATTCATAGGCAATAACTGAATTTTCCTGCAATAGGACTCCTCCCAACCCCTCTCTACAAGCATTTGTACATACCACAAATTCCTTATCAGGATCTGCAATTTTCAGGATAGGGGCTGTAGTGACTTTTTGTTTTAATTGTTCAAAACTGTTTTGGCATTTTTCAGTCCATACAAATTTAACACCCTTCCTTTGTAATGAGGTTATGGGATATGCTATAGCAGAAAATCTCTCCACAAATCTGCGATAATAGCCTGCAATTCCCATAAACGACCTAACTGCTGAAACATCAGTTGGGACTGACCATTCCTTAATGGCTTTGATCTTTTCAGGGTCAACCGCCAACCCTTTTTCAGAAATAATATGACCCAGATATTGAATTTTATCTTTATAAAATTCACATTTGCTGAACTTGGCATATAGTTGATTTTCTTTTAAAGTCTGCAACACTATTCTCAGGTGTTCCTTATGTTCATCCTCATTTTTGGAGTAGACTAAGATATCATCTATGAACACAAGAACAAATTTATCCAAATACTTATTCAACACACTGTTCATCAGGCACATAAATGTGGCAGGGGCATTCGTCAAACCAAAAGGTAGGACTACAAATTCGCAATGTCCATACCTGGTCCGAAAAGCTATTTTGCTGATGTCTTCTTCCTTAATTCTGAGCTGGTGATAACCAATCCTTAAGTCAATCTTGGAAAAGACTGAGGCCCCTCTCACCTGATCAAAAAGGTCATCAATTCTAGGGAGCGGATATCTATTCTTAATGGTCAACTTGTTCAGTTGGCGATAATCAATGCACATCCTAAAATTTCCATCTTTCTTTTTCATAAATAAGACCGGTGCTCCCCACGGAGACACACTTGGTCTAATGTAACCATTATTCAGTAATTCTTGCAGCTGCATCTTCAGCTCCATAAGTTCAGGTGGACTCATTCGATAGGGGGCTCGGGAAACAGGTGTGGCTCCTGGCACCAGATCTATGGAAAAGTCAATTTCTCTTTTTGGGGGAAGATGAGGAATCTCCTCTGGAAAAACTTCTTTAAATTCCCTTACCAGCGGTAATTCACTCAGCAGATTCTCTTCAGTTCTCGGTTCTAATTCTTCCAAATGTACTGCATAAACTTGGTATCCTTTGCTAGCTGTTCTTTTCAATTGTAAGGCTTATATTTGTCTAACTGAAATGGATTTTGGTTTTCCTTTTAATGTAAAAGGTTTCCCTCCTTCATCCACACAATGCAGGGTTTTATCCCAGCAGTTCATCAGGGCTTTCTTCTTTTCTAGCCAATCCATTCCTATTAGCAAATCATAGGATCCTAACAGCAATATGTTCATATTTACTTCTGTTGAAAGACCATTTCATTGTATTGCTGTTTTGGGCAATTTATGCGTTAATTTTCTCTTAGTCCCAGTGGCCAGTTGTACCAACCATGGCTGCTAAAATTTTTCATGTTTAATTTTACATTTTTCTACAATTCCAGGACTAATGTAACTCAAAGAAGCACCTGGATCAATCAAAACAGTGATAGGTAGGTCAGAAATCTTACCCTCCATTTCCACCATAGTTGCTTGATGTTCTGCTTGCCGATTTTCCAAGGCTGCACTGATAGTTGGTATATTTCTGGCTATGTCATTTACTTTTATCGCCTCTCGCTCTCTGCTGATCATATGAATATTTCGATGGGGGCAATCCCTCAAAATATGGGGTTCTCCACAGCCCCAAAATTTCAAAGGTTCCTTCATCCTGACTGTCCCTTCCTTTTTATTGCTCCCTTCTACTTGTTTTGAAGCTACTTGGGACTGCGCAGTTTGGCTTTCCTTTGGTTTATTAAATTTTTTCCGCTGATGATCTCTGCCAAAATTCCTTAGATATGCTGGTTTTTGTCTTTTCCCCTTGAACTCACTCTTGTTCAACCAGCTCTTCCCTTGTTCAGCCTTTCCTTTAAACTACTGATAGCATAATATTGCTTTTCTAACAGCTTCGTCCATGGTTTTTGGGTTGTCAAGCTCGATTTTCTCCTTGTATGCAGTAGGAAAACAATTCAAAAATCTTTGAACTTTTGCCTTCTCTTCCCTTATGTAGGGTACATATCTCAGTAGATTTGTAAACTTAGTAACAAATTCATCAATAGTGAGCTATCCTAGCCTAAGTTCATGAAATTCTTTAGCTTTGTCATCATAGTAACGCTCATTCAAGTAGCGATTTTTGAACTTAACCTGGAAATCTTCCCAAGTAACGGTCTTTTCATCAATGGCATGGACCATTTTCGTCTCCTCCCACCACAATGTAGCTTTTCCTTGTAGCTGGTAAACAGCTAATCTGGCCTTCAAATTACTTTCATATTCATAGACCTAGAAATACTTGATCATGTTCAATAACCAAGCTTTTGCATCCTCCTCTTTCTCTCCATCATAGGAGGGAGGTTTGATCTTATGGAACTCTCCCTGCAATTCCTTTTTCTGCTTTTGCTGCTGTCTAGTAGCTTCCTCGTCATCAGACTCATCCATCTTTCTCTTTCCGGAACCTTTGCCTTCTTGGCTGTTCCGGGAAGTTAATTCTCTGACGAGTTTTTCTTGCTCCTTACTGGCCGAGGACAACCTGTCATTCTGGCTTCTTAGTTCAGCCAATTCCCGTTGCAACCTGTGCAACATGGCCATCATCGTAGCATTGGGATCTGGTATAGCAAACTCATCCCACAGATCCATATAAATCACTTCACCTTCAGCCATTTCAACTGTACACACTCATAACACAGATTAGCAACATTTTTTTTTTTTAAATAAAATTTTCCGAAAAAAAAACTTGTAACAACAATGAGCACAATAACGACAGCCCCAAATTTTTTGTAACTGGTGCTCCGATACCACTTGTCACACCTCCCGAAATTTTTTTTTTTCTTTGCCCATTTATCACCCCAGTCCATCCTAGGTGTTCTCCATTCTCAAACCATTTGAACTTTAATTAGGGTCAAGAGGTAGTAAATTATCTTAATCTATTTATTATATTAACATTTAGAACCTTTGCCATTATCATTTTAAACATTTTTATATCCAAAATCTATATACAAAATTTTGATAATAATGATCTACCTTAGGCACTCTTATTTTTAAAATCGTGACCCAATAGTCCACCTAGACATTCATGTATATAACATTGTGATACAATAGTCTACTTAGACATTCATATATATACCATTGTGATACAATAGTCTAGTTAGACATTCATATCTACAAAATCGTGAAACCATTGTACCCTATCATCGTAAATGATTTGGTATATCACATAATGGTTATATATATTCAAACCTATGTATATCGGTCCTATATATTTATACCTACATGAATGCTTACCGATTTTGAAATTTACATTTTACCAACCTATCGTAACTCCGATATTATAGTCACCCTTACGTATGATTAAGCCGATATTATCGATAGGTTTTGTTACGAATACCGCGTTCACGTAACCATAGTGTTGGTCAAAACCCTAAACCGTGCTCTCTCTCACACTCAATTACCTATACTCACCCGTATTGAAGATTTCCTGTTTCAGATTTATATGTAAATGACGGTTTTCTTGGCGTGACAGCGTTGCGTGCCTGAACATGAAGAAATGGTACAAACAGAGATCGCCACAAGCTTCAGGTTGACGTGTTTCGGGTTCATGACTGTGACAATTCATTTCATCAATCGCACAATAGCTTCTGTACTGAAAACGCGTTTCATCAACAGCTGGAGGAGGAAATGGGGAGGGTCATTTCGGTGAGGATAATCTCATGAATTCGCCGGCAGTCCGTTTACCAGGTACTCTGAACAGAATTTAAATAATATTAAAACTGATAGAATGGTACCGAGGTTGCGGTTCAGCTTGATCCTTGTAATCCCCCTCGGGATTTCGTAAAACTCGAGGTCGCTGAAGTGTAAATGCGCAAATCCTTGAACTGGATTTTACAAGCACGTTTATCGATTTTGTCTTAGGGTTTCTGGTTCCCATTATTAACCTTTCATCTCCCAGAACTCATTACTGTTCGTCTCATTCATTTCGTCTCGTTTTTTTTTTTTTGTTTCAAGACTCTCAGAGTTAAAATTTTCTGAACTTGCATAGCCGGCTTGCGTTTCACGGCTAACAGACTGGTAATACCCCCTTACCTGGCTATTCATCTTCCGCGTTCAGTTATTTGGGGATTTCCTTATACGTAGAATGCATCCTTCTTCTCTGTTTTGTCTAGTCGCTCTGATTTTGTGGTTTTGTGTAAGCTATTCTTATGATGCATTTCCTGTTTTTTGCACAAATACGTTGCAGGTTCCAGGTTTTCAAATAAGGTGTTCTGGGTTCCGCCTTATGACGAGTGAAGGGTTTTGATTATCCAGACGCAAGATCGTTTTCGTGCCTACAAATTTCATCCATGGTGAGTAACCCTCTTCTCGTGGGGTATTTACCCTAGTCCCTGGCTGCTAATACTTTTATTTGCCATTTCCTCTATCTTTTTATGGCGCAGCTGTGTTTATTTTCTTTTTCATGGTTTATATACCTACTCTCGGCGTTTACCTCTACGCCCTGCTAACTCGCATTTCCGTCGGTCTGGTGTGAAGGTTTCCCACGTACCGATTCTTCCAAGAGCGATTAAGGCGCGGCTACAGTTGTCAACTATCACAAATTTTTTTTTTCCATTTATTTCAGTAAGTGTGCTGGGGTTCGGCCTTCGTGTTTGCAGGAAAGGATTAAGAATTGCAATCCTATCGATGTCATGCCCCCATAGTGCAGTTGTTTTGTCATTTCAGTATTCCTCAGCTACTATATCCTTAGAAACTGAAGAAACTCTGTTTAATAACATTTATACTATAAGATGTTTTTTTTTTCAAGATTGTTCCTCTGTCGGTCGCATATCGATTGACAAAACTCAGGTTAAATTGGGCAGGAGTACTCGGCCAATTTTCCAATCCTATGCATACGCATAAGCCCTTCTTTATCTAGTTTATGTTTTTGTGATTTACATTGTGAAGTGAAATATTATTCCGTATTTCACGCCTATAACCCTAGGTATTAATCTAAAACGATGTTATAAATTTAAACGCCCTATTTTAATAACAATGTTAAACAATCGTGTTCCTAATTCCAGAACTATTACTAACGTAGCAGGAAATTTTATATGCTACAGGTGATACATAGTTCAATACCTCTGTATAGTATTTTACCGCGACTATCTAACCCCAACTGCTACGGCGTTCTTTATAGCTCGAAGATTCTTGCCGCGTTTATGAATCTGGTTAATACCTATGTTTTACCTAATTTTTTGTTCGTTGACTTCCCTTTCAGGTTTGGAAACTGATAATTTAATCAATCGTGAAATTTTGATAGTTATATTTTGGTTTTTATGTCCATTCATATGATTGGTCTCGCGCTTATTTACTACTTCGCCTTGAATGGTTTTTAAATCTTTAACGATTGGTTATTACCGTAAGTGGAGATCGTAACTGACTCGCATTAGAGAAGTTATTAACATGTTGACCGGGCGCGGTCACGCATTTTTATGATTGTGATATAACAACGGTAGTTAATATGTAGCAGATATAACTATAGGTCATTCTCACATTGGTATATCATTCATGTAAAATACTTACACTTATAATGGGTCGATTGTTATCTACTTACTTTAAAGATATTCTTTGTTAGTTTGTTATTTGTTTATAGCACGGTAAAATGGAAAACAGAGTTCACGTAATAGGGTTAGTTTTTCTTTTTTTTTACTCTTTTATCTACATTTTGTGAGTCATGTTGTTCTACCAAAATCATAATACATATGGTTTCATATGAGGTGCTCATCTTTTAGGGGAAAAATCTCCTCATCCAATTTACTAAGAGAAAACTATGAAGATTGTAAAATTTATTCATTTCTACTTTAGGTTCTTGCATGCTCAGTAAAATTTATTCATATAGATCTAGATCCACTATAGTATAAGGGCTTTATAATTCTCTATGTATGCATAAACTAACATTATTATATGAAACAGAAGCATATTAAAACTGAATCATCAAATATTTCTGTGGAGGTAAATATATGTAGATTCAATCCCGTGATGGTTTGGAGATTCTATAAGATTTTACTCTACTTGTTGATATTTTACAACTATGCATAATGACAAAGGTGCACCCCCTTGAGATTCATTCTGCTAAATGTAGAACTGATAATGAATATAAAATCAAGTAACTATTTTGTTTTTATATGTAGCCAATTCATACTGATTTAAGTAGATGAAGCATCTCATTTAAAAACATACCACTCATGCAGTAGACCAACCTCCCAACCGTAGAGTTCTATTTTTCTCCCAGAACTCACCCCCGAGCTGAGACCACCTCCACCACAGATCAACCTCTGATCTGTTTAGGAGCAGCTTATTTAAGCTAATAGTTCCCCAAAGCCTGTTTCTAATTCTGCGTCCAGAATAGCAGGATGCTTTTCTTCCTGTTGGCCTAGGCTTCCCATTTTTGGGATCCTTTAAAGCTGTTCTATGCTTTTCCTCAGCTTTTCCAGCTTTTTCACCTCTTCCCAACTACTTTCCTCATCATTGGGGAAATTTAGATTCTTCCTCAAAATCTAAATTAGAATTAATTCCTTTCAAGGATTTCTGAAGGATTTTTAGGGGAATGCTTGCCTTATCCATCCTCATGGATTTAACAAGTGGTCTCTAAATCTCATTCTTGGTCCACATGCACACCAGAAAGTTTATTTATTTCCTCCACTAAGATATTGAATTACATCCATAATTTATTTATCCTTTGGGGTCCACTCCCCTTAGGATTAAATTTCAAATGTCAAACTTTAAAATTTCAACACATAAATTAGGAGTGTTACAGCAGTAGCGGTCTTTACAAGTCACGCCTAATATTTTGCTGACATTACAACTATTATGAAAAAAATATAAAATTTCTTCAATCCTTAATATAAAATTTCCATATGTTATTTGAAATATATATATATAATCAAAAATATATTTCATTTGCAACCATAAATAAAATATCTCGATTTCCATATTAAATAACATAATTTTAGATAAATTTATATAAGCTTAAATCAAATACCTTATATGTAAATCATATATATTGCTTAAATCAAATACCTCATATGTAAATCATATACATTGCTTACTTAAATGTAAATTCGATATATTATATGATATTATGGTGTTTACAAGTTACGTATTATAACAATATTAACTTTGATTATGATAATGTGAAAATTTTTAGATGTTTAAGATAAAGTTGAAATGAATTATTTAAAACATAAATATTATTAATAATAAAAATATTTAATTGTTAATCATATATAAAATATTATTATTTTTATATTAAATAGTATAATTTTACATCAAATTTGTATAGAGAGGTAAAATTATATATAAACAAATCATTTAAAATGTTTTGGATAAAATATTTGAATATCCATGTAAATGAATATTTCAATATCAAGTTTTTATATATAAAGTTAAACCAAAAAATATTTTTAATTTTAACTGATGATGATGATGGTTGTGGTGGATAATGTCCACTGAGACCAATACTTAGGCTATCGGACCTAAATAAAAGAGTTATTTAGTTTGATTTAAGATTTTATTCCTATGCCCAAAATTCTTGGAGAGAAGCCTTCCGAGCTCATTATAATTTTGGCATCTTAAAAGGCTAGGAAGGTCAGTATTTCAACAAAGATTATGAAATTGAGCTCTAATGTGGTTGTATGGGGGGCACTCTAAGAAGAAGTGATTTTCATCCTCGATGTTCATATTCTCACAGAGATGGAAGATCCTTTCCATCCATGGTGTTTTAGGAACTGTCCAATGACCTGTTTGACTATGGAGCTCATGAGAGTTCATTCTAATCTTGGCTATATTAATTTTATTCTTTGAGCTAGTTAAAACAGATAGATACTTTTGATCTTCTAGGGTGGGGTTGAGGACCTCCTTATAATATCTTAATTTTCTTTTAGCTGCTAGATCTTTCTCACACCACATTTTTTCTTTGAATTTAGACGTAACATTTTTTTTAATGTTATTATTGTTTTGCAATGCAACATTCTCATCAATCTCCCAGTTGTTTAACCAGGCCCTGGTGTCTTTATACCAACCTTGTTTAAGCCTTAGGTGGTTTTGGCTAAAATTTAAAGTTAGCTTAGGAAGTCTATGGTCTCCTATGCTATTGAGCTTGTGCTTGTACAACAGAAGCCTAGTCATAGCTAGGATCTCGATAGGGGAAAGAGCCACTTCTATAAGGAGAATAGGATAGGGTTTATTGCTTTTAATTTAAGATCATAAGTTATATAACGCTTCTGGATTTGCTCAATATTTCTCCAGGATTCTCTAGAGATGTTGCAACCCCAAACCTCACATCCATATAAGACAATAGGAGTGACTAAAGTTTCAAAGTTGGAGTTCTTTCTATCCCACATTACGAGGTTTGTTGTTTTACAATCATTTCCAAGACCAAAATAAGCTTTCCACCCCCCATTAATCCTTTTTTGAATTCTATAGTTCCAGTTGAGCTTGTGATGAATATCAATTCCTAGGTACTTGTAAGAAGACACTTCCTCCAAGTTACTATTGTCATACATAAAATTAGGGTAAGTGTCCTTCTTGGATTTTATAATCATAACTTTTGTTTTGTCGATGTTAACAGACATACCCATGGTAGAGTAGAAATACTTAAGAAGTCTAAGTTTCTTATCAAGATCAGATGGGAACCTTGCGAGAAGAACAATATCGTCAGCATAGAGAAGAAGGATGATGACTATCCTAGCTAAGATCGTGCCAGCACATCTTGCTTCCTCTAAACAACCTTCTAGCTCGTCGATGTAAATTCAAAATAGGGTAGGGGAGAGGGGGCAACCTTGTTTAACTCCGATATTACACTTAATATATTTCGACTACCCCTCATTGCTCTTTAACTTGGCAATTACATTCTCGTATAACCCTATAACGACCACTCTTAGTTCAAAAGGAACATTTAGCTCTTCTAATCTATTCCATAGATTGTTTCTAGGAACCGTATCAAAATCCTTTCTAAAGTCCACAAAGCAATAGAAGAGATGGATTTATCATTGCGGCATTCCTCCACAATGATCCTAAGCGTAATGAGGTGGTTCATTGTTGAGCGCTGCCTTCTAAATCCCGCTTGGCCTTTAGCCCGCTTACCTTCACTTTCAAGCCAAATGTTGAACTTCTGTTCAAAAATAATACCATATAACTTGGCTAAGAGAGGGATGATCATAATTGTCCAATAATTAGAGGGGTTATTTGTATCCCAACTTTTAAAAATAGGGATAATGAGGCTCTGATTCCTAGGTTTAGGGCACCCTTGCTTGACCTCTTGGTTGAAAAGCTTGTGGATGTGGGAGATGAGGACAGGACCTCTAATTTTTAAGATTTCTTCCTGCTAACCTTCAATGTCTTTAGCTTTCCCATTTTCTTGGCGTTTAACCCCAAATCAATGTCTTCTAATGAGAAAACTTATTTCATTGTGAGAAGCGTTTCAAAATCCCTAGTATTTGGAGATTCATAAATCTTTTTAAGATACAAATTCCAGTCCTGTAAAGAAATTTTATTATTATCTCTAGTTTTCCTAGTTAGAATCTGCCTCCATAATTCTTAACAGCCACCTTAGAGAGGTGTAAGAGATTCTCTTATCGTTTACGAATCTATTGTCATTTTTTCCTTTTAATTAGGGCTTTGTAGATTTTTATCTTTTCAATTTTGGGAGATTCATTAACAACTTCCTTAATTGCTCTCCTCGCACTTTTACAATCTTTGTCATACCATAGGTTGGTTTTTCTATTTCTTTTATTACTTGAGACTTCAATTGAAAACTTGTTAATAGAATATGAAAGGGTTGTAGTAAAATTATGATAGAGGTCATCTATGTTGTCTATACTAGATAAAGGAAGAAAATTAGTTTTTAATTCATTTAGAAAGAGATCATTTTTATTTCTATCAAAGATTAAGTTCTTTTCACTATAAGGATTATCTTCTATGAGATCTCTATGCATGACAAAATTGAGAGTTATAAGTAAAGGCCTATGATCATAGTCAGGCTCGTGGTCGTCTAAGATGTCAAAACTTATTATTTCGTTGTATAAAGGGAGATCAGAAATAACATAGTCTACCACGCTACTGCCAAGCCTATGGATGTAGGTCATTTGGTTAGAATTCTTTAGACCATTGCAAATTATGAGATCCTGAGCACTACAAAGCTTCACTAGCTCCGACCCAAAAAAATTATCCCCAAGGTATTGAGAGCTCCTTTTGTACCGGCTAGCCTGAGTAAGGTCTTCGTCTAACCAAAGAGGATTGGGGTTGGAATGATTGCTTAGAAGAATAGCTTGGTTTCTTGAAGTTTGAGCATTAAAGTCACCCACTAAAAGGATATTACCTTCATTCCTTAGGCTAGAAATATCATTCTCTAAACCATTGTAAGGACTATTTTTATCTAGATTATTTTTCTTATAGTAGTTAGAATTAATGGGGTGGAAATAACAGATTCCTATGCAGGTATTTTTATCATAATTTCAGTAAACTCAGTCCAACTATATTGGTTGTAAGGGTCATTTTTATAAATCCTAACATGGGGGGAGATGTTCTTCTTAATGTAGTAAGCTATGCCCCCCATGCCTCTATGGGAGGATCGCTTATTCCAGGTAGACCATTGTGCAAAGCCTTCTATGTTAGAGACCTTAGATTCTTCGTGCTCCCAAGTTTCAACAAGCAATATAATATCAATATCATTTCAGATCCAACTTAGTTTGGAGCTTTTGTTCCATGGAAAGCCTTGACAGTTCCAAGAAAGAATTCCGAGCATGTTGAATTGCTATTTATTACTATATTTTTGGTTTCTATATCAAATAATGGCTTTTCTATTTATGATGATTGCCCATTTTCCTTCCTTCCTAACTTCTTTTACCTTTTGAGCCTCCTTTCTTAATTATGCTTTATCTTCTGGAATGAGATTTTCGTTTATAAATATTCTCGTTCCTTTTAGACTAGAGGTTTTACTAAGTATGTCATATTTATGGTCAGTAGAGCTCACCTTTTGAACCTCCTTTCTTAATTCTGCTTGATCTTCTGGAATGAGATCTTTGTTTATAAGTATTCTCATTCTTTTTAGACTTGAGGTTTTACTAAGTATGTCATATTTATGGTCAGTAGAGATCACCTTTATTCAGATCAACCTTCCTTTATTCCCAGTTAATTTCCCTAACCTTGCTGATTCTGTGAGACACGTGTACCTCAATACCCACGGTATATAAAATAATTTTATATCAAATTAATATTCAAAGATAAGGAAAGTAAGAAAAAATAATTTAATGTAAACTAGTATAAATCTATCTTATCTTGTACCTATCAAGCACCAAGAGTGATATAATGTATATGAATGGACATTTCTTTAGGTAGATTTATTGAAAAATGTGTGGTTTGTATCCATCACATAAAACTTTTAAATTGTCAACAGCTTTCAAACCAGCTAATCTCTCAAGTTAATCTTTGCATAAATATTGCACACTAAAAAACTAATGAGAATTTGGAGACGAAAAGACATTAGGAGATAAAATCCAATAGTCTCCATCTTCATATATATATCTATGTTTTATCCTAATGAAAATGCAACAACTTATTTGTGAATTTACTGGTTACTCTTGGTTTGACATAGTATCAGATCCAACAACCATTTTTAGCATTTTTTCCCAATAACTCCTGCATTTCCTGCATTTCCTGCCATTTTCCTCTGTCCCTCTGCATTCTAGTTTTTCCGCTCATACTCTATTCTCGTCCGTGTTGACTGTGATTGTTGTTGTGCCTCCATGCTGGTTTGAACGTTGGAAAGGGTATTAATCCGTGAAAGAGCTAAAGCGTTAAGCTAGTAATTCTGGTCCAAACTCTTAGGGCTGCTTGTGATGCCGACATGATGGTGAACTGTGGATTTGATTGAAATTTGTATGTTGGACTTGTCTGCATTTGGTCGAAACCTCGTGACTACTGAATGTGGTGTGATGTGCATGTTAATCCTGGTATTACTCTTGGGTATTATTCCATTGTTTGTGCACTATATTTATATGCATCGTGGGAGCATGATGTGTTGTGTTTGGACTTGTGTTATATTTTTTTAAGATTTTGAGTTCATGATGTGCGTTGACTAATGATATGATATCCTTTTTTTGGGTGGTTATATATAATGGAATATGAATTTGAGTCGATGTTTTTAATGGCTTATAATTTTGAGTTAAAGATTTTATGGTTATATGAGTGTATATTAAATGGTGAAAGAATATGCGTTGGTCATGTTTTTTTTTTTTAAAAGAGGCTGTGTTATGTAAAACCCATGAGGTCGTGGTGTGTATATATGAATTATTTTTAAATATATTTTATATATATATATATATATATATATAATATATATATATATATATATATATATATATATATATATATATATATATATATATATATATATATATTATCTTTACGTGAAATTCTGTTATGTCATATTGACAATTAAGTAAACATATATAGTATATTAGTTTTTCTTTTTTGTTATGGCTAACCTTATTTTTTTATTGAGACAATGGATTATTTTTAGTTCACAAATATTGAGAATCAATGGACATATAAACATACATATTTTTATCATACTAGGTTGTAAAATGAGCCTCTTAGCTCAACAAGAGTTTTGGGTACAAGATTCACATTGGTGGATCATCCTTAACATTGGTAGTAATGCCTCCATGTGTATAATGTGATTTCTAAGTTGTCATTGTTAGTTTTGAAGTGTATATTCAGAATTTTTTGGTTCTTATGTGTGTAAGTTGTATCTGAGTCATTGTGAGTCACACCTTCTTCATATCTTATCATCTAGAAGTTGGTGATATATAACTATATATACAATTTGCTATAAACTCAATAATAATACACTGACTGTGTGTTTTGTTGTTTTCCTCATCTCTCTATGCTCTCCAATTTTTAATATGATATCAGAGCTTGTTCTGTATTGATTACCTTACGATAAAGCTTGAAAGACGTAAGAGTTGTGCGAATAATTGATTAAATTTATTGGTGTTTGTCTTTTGTATCATTCCTATTGCTCTACTTGTGTGATTGGTTTTGTAGTTGTTCAAACTGTAGAGGAGCATGTCATAGACCTTTGGTGAGAGGTGTAGATTATTGCTATATTAAACAATTTGTTCTCTCATTACATGCTCGTTTCTCTATATAGAGGACTTCGAAGGAATTTGAGCTCTAATTCCAACATGCCTAAGAGATTCTTCAAAGGTTAGGAGATTTTATCCACTCTCCTTGCCTCCTCATCCTTGTATCCATATCTTTAGTGCCTAGACATGAATAACAAGAGACCTACTTCGGCACCAAAGAAATTTAATATGTCGGCCAAAATAAAGGCAAACCAATACAGGGGACATAGCAAGTGAAGGCGAAGGATACGACATGGCTATAAAATTCTCAGTTTTGATAATAATTGTGGGATGCCTTGGGATGTCCTCAGAAACATTCTTAACTGTCACGTATACTTCCTTTCGGTGATGTTGGTTCCACATAGGATTCATTGACAGGTCGTTCAAGAAGGACAAATTGTAGCGCAACCAATAGTCAATGAAGGGTGTGATGGGGGTGAGTACTTCTTAATTGAGCCCATTGAGCCCATCGGTTGTAGACACTCTTCAAAAAACATTTCAATACTTACGAAGTGGTTTGAAGTCAATTGAGACTCGTGTATTAAATGTGAGTAGACGATTATATTTGATATGAGGAGTTATTATCAGGTGAATGTAATATTGTAATTTGGATGTTAGTGATTCTTATTAACGTATTAAAAAAAAAGTAAAAGTGGAGGAGGTTGTTGGTAGGAATTTTTTACGGTGCAGATTATTAATTTGCAGTGTGCTAGTGCCTATGTTTGTGGTGTTAGTTGAAGTATGTTTTGGTATGCAATTATTTTTTGGTTCACTTTTAAATTAAAAAAAATATGAATATATGCAGAATCACAAAAAAACAAGCTAATATGACTAATATGACTCATTTTGGTTCGGGAAATTAGTCACATGTAGTTCTTTATAAGGTCCAGTTAGTGTGATCTGCCATGGTCCAATTGTGTTAGTATAGGTTATATTACAATTTTAAGTTGTAGAATTTTCTATTGAAGATATTTTGTGCCCAAAACACTATCTTAGATAAATGATGAAGGTTGTGGAAGGCCGTAGATTCAACATATTGTGGCAATTCCATAGGATAGTTCAATATCTAAACTAACCCATTGTTCTCCTGACGGTTTAGAAGCGTCAATTTTGCAAAGTACATTAATGATGGTCTCATATGGTTATGTCTTAAATAGATCAGGTGGGAAGCTCGAAAATGTGGTGAAGAAAAGAGCAGAAACCATATATGAGTGCTAGTGATGACAATATAAGACAAATATGAGAGATATTCATTTATTCTTGTAATGTGTGTTTTCTATATGTGTTACATGTAAGCATTAAGGGAGGGTGTTGGAAATCATTACTCCATCTGTATAATGTGATTTATAGGTTTTCATTGTGAGTCTCGAGGAGGGCATCTAGAAGTTGTTGTTTCCAATGTGTGTGAGTTGTATGTGCATCATTGTGAGTCATAAATCCACCTTATTCTAATATTATCATCTATAAATTAGTGATCTACAGCTATATATGCAATATGTTATGTGCTAAATAATAATACAATAAGTGTGTGTTTTGTTGTATGTACAATCTCTACGTGCTCTCTAATTTTTAATAAAAGGTGCCAAGAATGTTTGAAAAACATAGTGATGCTTGATTAGGAATTCAAAATGGATGTGCGAATAGCATTGATAACTTGTATGGGAAAAATATTTAATAATAACATTAAATATCAAAGGAGTAATAGTTTGAATGTTTGAGAAATTTGTTTTTGACTTTTATCAACTAAATAATTCAATAAAATATTTATTTACATATTAAATGTTTAAATATGATATTAGATGATTAGAAATTAAGCACCTAAAACAAATAAGTGCGTGTGAAAGTTTCCTTCTTTACTAATCGTTTGCTATGTTATAATTCTTTTCTTTTCACTGAAAACTGATCTTTTTATAAAATTTAGATTAAAATTTATCATAACATGATAGTATTTTAATGCTTTATTTTTTAATAATACTTTTGTTTTTCTCATTTTCGAACAAATTCGAACCATTAATATAAGGGGAAAACCTGTTTTATCATGTAAGCGAAGACGGTAAAGGTTGTTAAAATCCATCAAACAACCAAACAATGCCTCAAAGAAGGTTGTTAAAATGCCTCAAACAACCAAAGATGAATTGTTAAAATCCCCCACTGTAGATAGTGATTTACTTGAAGCTTCAGGATTACAATTATATGGTGTTAAGAAAGTTGGATCATATGTAGAGCATCTTCAATATCTCTTCATGTCTTGGAGATTACGAGATTTGTCCATTAAGCATAATATTTCTGTTACATATAGAGATTATTGATAGGATCAGGTAAAGCCACTAATCCTACCTCCTTCAAATATTATACTCGTAGTTTTCTAGGTCCCCTTCCAGATGTAGTACAACAATATTTTAAGGATAAAGATATAAGGTTACAAGGAATGACCCTTTCCATGGAAGACTATCATGTAGATGTAGTGATTCAATAACATTGCCTTGAGAAGAGAATATCAAAATACTTTTAAAGGTTCAATAATATGTTTACTCCTTCACTGTGAGGACAAATATAGATTCAAAGTTCACTTGAAATAAACCAATATAACCTTAAAATTCAATTGGCATGCTACTTGACAAATGGATACCCAGATCTACAATCAACATAAGCTTCAGCTTAGGAAATTTAAAAAACTACTAGAGAGGATTCAAAGTGAATCCATATCTATAAATCTAGTCTCACATTTTATATAGTTCAGACATTAGAAATATAAGATTTAATAAACATCGGTACCAAATGCCTATTGTTTGTGAGCCTACCCACCTTGTTTCGTTGATGAAAATACACACCTTGTTTCGGTGATGAAAATATAAGAACTAAATGTGAATGAATAATGGTAAAAACATATACTCACAATGACTATCGAATCACGAGCTGCCACAGCAAGAATATCAGCGTAGGAAACCACCCTCAGGCATGCTTTCTCCAGTTCGGCTTTGATTATGTTAGCTTTAATCAATGACATTTATATCTCCAGTTCGGCTTTGATTATGTTAGCTTTAATCAATGACATTTATATTTATGTTAGCTTATTAATCACATTTATAATTATGATTGATGTATTTAATATATATATATATATATATATATATAATTTTGGTATAAAAATAAATAAATATTATAATATACTTATTGAATATCCATCACATTAATAAGATTACGTTTTTTCAAATAGATTGTTTTATAATTATTGTGTTTTTTTAATTTGATTTAAAAAAATTATTTAAATAGTTAGATATTTTATCATCAATGAAGTGTCAAATATGCACTTGGTGTAGTCATTACTCACTAGTTCTACCAAAATAAACTTAATAGTTCATAAAGGGTAAGCCTTCATCCCTACCAAATAAATTTGATGCTTGGATCATTAAGTGATATTTTAAATAATATTTTACATTGTTTTAAAAGTTTTAAAAAAATATTTGTGATTAAAAATAAATAAAAATATATTTACAGTAAATCCAAAATTATTTATAATGACTAATATGATTAATAATACAATTAAACTCTTACACATTCATTAAACGTTATATTTAATTAAAAAAATATCTTCCTACAGAAAATAAAAATATCATGATCGATACATCTTAATTGCCACAAGTTCGTAAACAAGAAAGCAAGATTGTTACAGGGTCCTTATAACATACATCCATGCACTCAAATGATCTCACAAACATGGAATAAGCGTTAATGTTTGCCCACATTCCCACTAGTGACCTCATGACTCCAGAGAAATGAAGAACACAATGACTGCCACAGTTGGGCTTTAATGAATAACACAAAGACTTCCAGAGTTGGGCATTATGCATTTCAATATAGGACGTGGTGATTTCCAAGAAATCAAAAACAAAATAATTTCTAGACAAGGGATAATTAATAGATATTTCCACCATTATAAATATAGAAGGTGATAAATACATAAGCTTTTACATTCACGAGAACCATTATAGCAAAATGGACGGAAAGAAAAGAAAACACTTTATAGAGAGTGAATTGTTCGATGGTCGGACGAAGTGGGCGGTGGGACTTTCCATTAGTTACATGAAAAGAAGACTGAGAGTACTACACACCAGACGGAGGCAGCAGCAAGGCGGTCTGTCAATTCATTTTACGACAGTTCACCCTAATTTCACCGTCGGACCCGGTGAGAGTAGTGATGTTGCCCATCTTTATCATTGAAATGGCAAATTGCTTGAAGAATGCATTCGCGTCGGTTTTGTAGGACTGCACCAAAGCCGGCGTTAAACTTCCTTTGGTGGAATACAGAATCGCATCTGACGTCAGCAGCCCCTTTCCCGCTACCAGGTTCTTGTAGTAGTTTACGTCGAATTTTATGGGACTGACGGGATCCAACGGCAGGGTTTGATTATTGTCGGTGCCAGTTTGCGGACACAAGGTCTGCAGTTGTTGCAGGTATGTCCCGTTAACTCTTGTGGCAGGGTTACTTCCACTCTGATTGTACAGCCTCTGCTTGAAGCTTGAGCATCGGGCTAAACCTATCGTATGGGCTCCTGCATGTCATATACGATCCGCATGAGTGCTCAAATGAATTTAGTTACCAAACATTATATGCGAGGCTGAGTTTGCAGTATCTTTCAGAGCCTTTTACTTGGGTCGTATATACAATTTTCTCACAATTAAATAAGTTGAATTTAAATGCTTCTATATTTTTTTCTTTTTAACTATGTAGTAATTAGGCCCAGCTTAGAGCCGGGGCCATTTTTCCTATGAAAGAATAATATATCACTAGCGAAATGTTATCATTAAAATTCTGCGAAGCTTCGTTTGGATTGCACGCTACTTAGGATAATTTAAATCTCTAAAGTGACTTATCAACAGTTTGAAGTTAAAACATAACACTTAAAACATAACAAAGGAAAAAGGAACGCTAAAATATTTGTTTTTATGGACTTCAGCACTTGGAGCTATAAGAGCTAGAAGTCATGGTAACGAAGTCCAACTTGCTACTGGTCAGAATTGAGCAATACAAGGAGCAGTAATAATATGCCGTGTTTACCAAAATGGTAGTGTGTGAATAGTTTTTTTTATAATGCAGAATTGAGCAATAGAAGGAGCAGTAATGATATGCCTTGTTTACCAAAATGGTAGTGTGTGAATAGTTTTTTTTATAATGCAAATAGATTTAGTATCATTAAAAAAATTTAAGCACTCAAAATTTTATAGTTCAACAATTATAATCTTGATTTTAAAACTTTTTGCAAGATTTTATCATCATCTTACAAAAATTTTCATTATTTTGAAAGTTAATTTGTAATTTTTTGTGACTATTCTATAATAATCATTCTTTTCAATTATAAAAATAAATTGAATTAATTTTAATATATATATGATGATGATGATGATGATTAACGTTGAGTGAGACCAATTTTTGGTTTATAGGATCTAAAAAAAAGAGTTATTTAATTTGATTTAAAATTTTATTCCTATACTCAAAAAACTTGGAAAAAAACCTCTACAACTCACTATATATATATATTATATATATATATATATATATATATAAAATATTATTATGTAATAATATTAATAAGAAAATCATTTTAACCATTCTGGTAAGTTCTACTTAAACTAAATTTCAATACAAAATTTTATATTTTAAGTAAAAGATTAATAGTTTTTGATTTATTGAAAAGAATGAAAATACCGATCACCTTCGTCGCACGTAAAAAGCGTTCCATCAAAGTAAAATATGGAACCATGTATTTGGAAAGAAGCATCACATTATCATAATTCACTGGAGGTTTTGAATTTTAAAATATTAAAATAACTTTAAATATTTTTATATTGAAAAAGTGTATTTATGATTCAATATTTGAAAAATATTGTTCTCCACCATTTTTTTAATATTAATTTTAATTTTAATTTTAAATCTATTAAATTTGATAAGCATTAAATATTTTGAGATATACATATTTCTTTAGATTCAAGTTTTTCATTAAAAAAATAATAAATCAAATCTAAAAAATAGAAAAATTCAAATTACATAACTAATAAAATATAGATATTTATAAATAAGGATGCATTTAGCTGCTAGTTCAGTATAGAAAAACAATGTATTTAAACCTCTATCAACGAAATGGCCAAAAAAAAATCAAATGTCTCAAAATACAAAAAAATTCCTAAACTTGCAATTCACTCAAAAATTTTAATTCTAAAAAATTTATGACTAAATAAATTCGTTTCTCTAAAAGTTTAGAAGATCTATAATCATATTAAATAAAAGTTTAGTAGATCTATATTCATATTAAATCTATGAAGAGTACATATATTGAAGAAAATCAGGAAATTAGTTTTTTTAAGTAGATCTATAATTATATTAAATAAATGTTTAATAGAGCTATAATCATATTAAATCTATGAAGAGCACATAGCGTAGAAAATCAGGAAATTAGTTTTGTTAAAAAACTTCTAGTTTAGTCGATTCTTCAGCTCAGGACACTGCCCAGCAAAAATTGGACGGATGAATACCTGATAGTGCGACCAGGTCGACCACATCAAGACCTTTGAGTTTAAATTTGGTTTCCAGGGTCTGATGAGTTGAGTTGGGCGCGGGAAGGTTGTTGTTTGCACCGCTCAGGCTTGCACCTCTACAGTCCCTCCTCCCTAATTGAACTTCCCAAAACGGCCCCCCAGCCTGTTCAATGCACAACAAAATCAATTATTAAATCACTCTCCACCGTCACTAAACACAACTGTATGTTTAAAAATATTTATGGATAATATCTCTAGTCTTTAAATACTTGATTAAGCCTGATGTCTTGTAAAAACTAGAAATAACAACAAATTTTTGTTGAGGTGGTGTAGATAAATGTTGACATGGACTTGCACAACTGGTCTTTAAGCCTGATTCTCTAAATTATGGGAAAGAACTTTATGGAAATAACCAAAATTACCCACAATTTCCTATTATTAAATCAAAAAGGGTTGCATTGATTATGATCTATGAAAAGAAATTTTCTAAGGGAAAGCGAAATGACTGAATTTCCGGAAGAGTGTTGATAATTGATGAAAGTTTTATTGTTTTTTTATAATATCTATATCTATATATATAAACACGACAAAAGATTCGTTTTCTTTTTTAAGAGAAAAATATCTCAATTCAAAATGGTTATTTTGATGTTGACATTAGATTTAGAAATTTACTTGGAGCACTTTTGGTTTTGTTTTTATTTTAGAATTTTTTTGGTATGCCTTGAACGTGAAGTAAAGTAAATTAATATTTTGAAATCTAATAAATAAAAGGGAACCCATTATTTCAGTTTATTCCTGCTTTAAAAGGAAGAAAATTTCTTCATACCCATCAGATACCTAAATTAACAATCAATATGACAAAAAGCCAAATAATCTTAAAATTCAGTTGGCATGGTACGGACAGAGGGATACCCAAATCTACAATCACCATAAGCTTAGGAAATTTCAAAATATTACTAAAGATTTTTAAAACTGAAACTATAACTTTAGATCTAGTCTCAGCTTATATATCTTTAAGACTTTCGAAATATAAGATTCAATAAACATCGCTGCCAAATGCATCATGTTTTGTGCACCTACCGAGCTTGTTTCGCTGATGGAAATAGAAGAACTAAATGTCAATGAATAATGCCAAAATTATATACTCACAATGACTACTGAATCACGAGCTGCCACAGCAAGAATATCAGCGCAGGAGACCACCCCCGGGCATGCTTTCTCCAGTTTGGCTTTGATTTCATCTACTACTTCAAAACCTCTGAGCGAATTCTTGTTAGGTTTTGCTGTCTTCTCTCCCGTGAAGTTAGCAGTGTCATCAAGTAGAACTGATGCGTCGCAACCCTGCAGCAACAGAATGTAATATTTTACATCAATTACCATTTTTAACGGACCCACAACTCAAATGTCAGGACAGCCAGCATTATATGGCTACAAATAACAGATCAATATCCATTACAAAATGTAGTAGGCCAGCAATAACAGATCAAAATCCATAAGATGATGTAATGATAACAGAAAAAATCCATGAGACAATGTAGTAATAATAGATGACGAGATATACATTTTTGAGCTTGAGATATATAGATCTGCAAAACATATCATTAGCAGATATTTCAGTCACTGATCTTTTCGAGATTTAACCTAAAAAACAACAATTGTTCACCATCAATGCAAAATCCATAAACTCTATATAACATTAATAAAACTTTAATAGATGGTATCTGTCGTAATATTTACTGCTGCAATTTATTGCTGCGCTGTTATTCACAGAGGTAGTAATCCTGAAGCATCCAGCGATAAATTAATAAATTTCTTCACATATGCCAAAATGTGCTAGATTTATTAATTTTTTGTTTCGATACAAGTTTTACTTTCCTACAATTAATTAGTGAATTAGTGGTCCACTGATTAGTATGTTGGTCTCTCTCCTATATCCACTATTTTTACATACACATTTTAATTAGTTTAAAGCATTTAAGAATTAAAGCAGAATATGAATCATTTAAGCATTATGTCACAGAATATCAAATTTTATAACCAAATAAATAAAAACAATACAATTTGATCGTTCAACATCCTATATATATAATGAGAACAAAATGTTTATTTTTCTTTACTGAACAAAATGCTTTTACAAACCTGATGAGTAGACACTGTTGTCAAGATACTAGTGAGAAATGAAGTTTTCTCACTATTTTATTTTTTTGGACTTTTTGAAAAAAGAAAAGTTCATTGTGAATTTTGTTGAGTTAAAATTCGATTTTAATGAATAAACAAATTTAGTTCTTTTAAAAGACCATATTTTAAAAAAAAATTGAAAAAATAGTAAACTAACAAAACTACAAGATATAAAGCAATTAAACAACCACTTATTAAAAAAGCGTAACACAAAAAAATGTCTTCAAAGATGGATGAGTACGAAACATTGATGCAAAAATTATAAATAACGTAACACCAACAGGTATGAGCAGCAAAAATTGCTACACACATATCAATAATGTAACACTAACACTAATGAGGGGCTATACTGGAATATATTAATATGAGCGCTAGTACTATTGCCTATCAAATGTCTGACTAACATAACGTTATGAACTATAAAAACTTTTAATTTGCACCAAGGTCGCTACTGCCTGACTAACATAACGCTAAGAATTATAAAAACCTTTGATTTGCACAAAGGTCGCTATTAAATTTTCTGTCCATTGATTGCTTTCTAACAAAGTGTTGCACACCTCACGGGTCCCCATAGCTGATGAACAACGTCTGTTTGATGCTGCAGAAAAGATTCTTATCGAGTCCAAAAGTAAGATCAAGCAAGGGTTCGTTAATATAACAAAAATGTTCATATTGATACATTGCTCATATATAATGTTTCAATGATTGATGCAAACAAACATTGATGTTAACACATGGTCACTCATATATAACATCCACATTGATAATGGAACCGTTCACTATATGATAGAATGGAGAAATAATTCAGTAAAAGAAAAGCATAATCATCCATATCATACTTTGCCAGAAACTAGTCAGAAACATGAATAGCAGGAAGGTTGTGACGTACCAACTTGTGTTTACATGGTCAATAATGTTTGCCACTGCAGAATTATACATTGGTCCGTAAAATGGTGTTTTAGTTAAACTAAAACATGAAGGAGTTGTTACCTTAACAAAGCAGTCGTGAAAATGCAAACGTAGTAAAGAAGCAGCCATTCTAGCTTCCTTTTCCACAGCATCTTCTACCACAGATTTAATGATATTCTCAGCCTCGGGACAGGATGTGTCATAGAAATTGTGACTCAGAGCCTGACAGCTCTGACCATCCAGTGACCAGATCCATGGCATCAACGCCAGTCCCATGATCAGCACAGACCGAAACTGCAGTGTAAGGCAGGGACAATGCTTAATCCATGCCATTATTGAACTCAACTATTTCCTTATAATGCAGAAGACTTTATATCCTGCCAGTGAGCATGTATAATAATGATCCTTATATAACGAATAAATTGCAGGTCGCAACGACCTAATTCCATGTTTATCATGATGTTTATTAGGCAAATTGAAACGTACTAGGTGACAGGCTGTGAGCAGAGTGTCCGGATAACAGGCTGAGCAGCGTGGGATAATAAGGGTCACTCAGTCATACTCATACTGTCTGTCTAGTTTTGGCCTAATTCTTGCAGGAATTATTCAGGAGGTCAGAGTTTCGCCTCTGTGACGGAATTTTTTCAGGAACCATCTTAAATTATTAGATTGTGAAAAAAGACAAAAAATCAAGAAGGTAAAAGGTTCTTGGATTTTTCAATACAATCAAGAAGATAAAAAGTGCTCTTGGATTTTTCAAAAACAACCAGAAAGATAAAAGTTCACTCATTTAAAAAAAGAAAACTACATTCACAAGAAATAAATGAATTTTGGATTGACCAATTTTAATTAATTTGTAAAACTATTTTAATTAATCACATTTTTTTAAAAATAAATATAATTTAACATATAGAAACATCCCATAGAAACGTAAATTATTTAAAGTAGCCTCTGTTATGAAAGTAATTAGAGTACAATGCAAAACTATACCGATCATCTACATAACAACTTCTAGACTACAATACAAAACTATACCTATAGCTATTTTAACATGCTTTCGAAGCACCGATGGGATGTCTGAATAATTTCAGGATTCAGATTGGATCGATGCGCAAGGAAAGACACAATAGCCAGTAAAGCTCTGACACAGTGGGGCAACCTATTGGAAGTCATGTGTTTTAACAGTTGTTCCCTTCGAATGCCTTCAACGAGTATTTATGTTTCTCATGGATTTATTTAATTTATGATCTCTTTGAAAAAAAGGTACGTGTCAGACGTATGTTTCAGGTTCTTTCACTTTTTGGGTTTGCGGAGATATATAGTGGACCACTCGCTTCTGTCAAAGTTATTTGTTTAATAATTTTAGGGGTTAATATGAGTTGTCTGGTTAATATTTATGGTTTTTTTTTTCTAATTAACTAATATTTATTTCTTTTATTTCTTTTTAAATTGAATTCTCTTATATTTTTGTAATATAAAATTATTCTATCAATATTATATATTGTCTAATATAAAATAATTAACAATATAAATATTTTTATAAAATTATCATTAAACATTTTAAAATTTAGATTATAAAAAATAATAAAATTCATGAAAATTGCTCAGATTTAACATAAAATTCTATCATTAATATTTTCATTAACAATCCTATTATCCCATGTCTAACTATGAAAAACCATATATAGTACCCATATGTTAGTTTTATAAGAAAACAATACATACCACACATGTCCTTGTCAAATATCATATATCTTTGATAAGTTTCATTTTTCTCAATCCAAGCATCAAGTTTCATTTTTCTCTGAATCCGCCTTGGTTTAATGGTGTCAGTTCTGTTTTTGAGAAGTGTCACTTTCGCAGTCAACCTTTTGCATGCGATAGGTTTCGTTCCAATTTGATCCATAAACATTCTTTTGATTGCTTTGGTTGGTCCCTTTTTTCTGTTCTTTTTAATATTTGTGATTATAATTTAGAAGCAATAATTCCGAATGAGATATACTATTTTTAATTTAAAAATATTTATATTATTTATTTATTTATATATAACTAAAATCTTTAAATACCAATTTAACATTAATTTAAATAAAATATTAGCCAACATTCAAATGATCATTTTTTTTAAAATTAAATTATATGGTTTGAGTAAAATAAAGATATCTAAATTTAATTTTTAATTGAAATTAATATATAACATTAGTTAAAAAAAAAAAAAATTATATGTAAAAGGTTTTGTGTATTTAACATTATGTTAACAAATGGATGACTGACTTAAAGCTTATTAAAGTTTTTCATAGAAACTTTCACTCACATGTTCTATTAATATTATCTTATTGTTGGAGTTAATGTAATTAGAAATTTATAAGGCATATCTAAATTATTCAAATAATGCTTTAAAATATTGGAGGAGTTAAAGTAATTATAAATTTACTAGCCACATTTAAATTAGTCAAATAATGCTTTACATAAATACAAGGTTGATAGTGATATTTATGTTTGGAGATTACAAGGATGATATTGATATTTATGTTTGGAAATTAGTGAGACTTAGGGGTGAATGTTTAATTTCAAACTTTGTTTTTTTCTCAACTTATTTTTCTTCTTATGTAATTAATCGTTTGTGCATGTGCTCTGTTATTGCTCAAGTGGTTACTAGTAAGATAAAAATTTGAAGTGCTCAGAATCGATTGGAGCCTGAACGACCCTAAAGTTCTAGTCCCCAATAATCTGATGCAATTTGTTTCATAAAAAAACCGACTCCGTATGAGGAAGATAGAGTTTGTTGTTCATTTTCCCAAATAGCTAAAAAAACGCAAAAGTGACAGAATGGTGATATTGTAGCCTAGTTAACAAGAAATAATATTCTAGGAATATTCCTTCAAATTGCCCAATGACACTATGACAAGTGTCAATTAGTGGTTGGTTGTCGATTGGGCGACTTGTTGTAATTTTATTGGTTTTTGAGGAACCAATGGGATAAGGACACATGGCTAGCCCTGAGGGCACCACATGTGCCCTCCCAAAGGCTGAGTTCAAAATATATTAAACATTAAATTTTAAGCCTAAGTCCAAGGTCAAATTATATGCAGAAATTTTGTGAAAACAATATTGTTGGAGGACTAGCAAAGGTTGGGGTCAACCCCGCGACCTCCCCTGCACTAACGAACAATCTTACCAATAGGCCGCATCAATGGAACTCAATATATTATGCTGACAAAATATATTTCAATTAATATGGTTTGAAGAGTCAAGCGGAGGAGGGGGCCAGCCCCATGAGCTAGCCCCCTCACAACATGACCATTGGCTATAACCTGCAGTAGAGGCCTGGACGAATGGAAGAGTTTAAGATTTTATGCGGGTTTTATTAGCCTGTAAGAAATTTTAATATGTGCTTATCACATGTTAATCTGGATTTGTTTAAAATGCATGTTTAGCACTAACTACAATTAAACTCCTACTTAACCTTTAATTAATTTAGTTAAATTCAGTGACGGAGTTGGCAAAGTCTGCCATTTGTGGGAGGACTCCAAAATTAGCAGTGATAATTGGATTTCTTTCTAGTTTTGGATGCTTTTCCTAGGCCAAAAATTGAATGAAGCACAACTAGAGAAAATTTCGACCTTTTTCTCTAAGAAAGAGTCTATCCTATAAGATTTGGACATTTTGAGCTTGTTGGAGCAGGTTTCAGGAGCAGCAGAGGAATGAAAATACCACTTTTTTCCATTTTGAGCTAATATGGAGGTCCAAGCCATAGAAGCAGGACCAAGGAGATGTAGCCCAGGAGGGGTGAACTCCTTCATCAAAAAATTGTGTTAATTGATCATTTGATGGTTTTCTATTCATTTTATTGTTGATGTTCAACATTATTTTTTAATTTTGTTATGCTCATGAATTTAACATAAAAATCAATAAATTTGGTTGTTTAACACTTACAAACACCTCAAGAAACATATGCACATGAAGAAAATGATCAACAATTTATTTATAATTCTCACTATGAAACTAGCATAGAAAACTAACATTTAGATTCAGATCAAGGTGGTATCATAGAAAAGGTTGAAAGGTTACTTTCTTGATTTTCTTTAGTTTTGCGCAAGTAGGGTTTGAGTGGTTGCAAATTTGTGATTCTTACAAGGTTAAATCTGCAAAGAGGAGAAAGGAAAATATTGTTTACTAGTCCTCAGGTACAGTTGAAGCACCTCAAGTTTTATTTCTAGCTGAGATTGAGGAGGTACAAGTTACACCAGAAGCTTAGCTTGAATCCATATCCATCATGTGAGATGTAGGAGAGATTGAAGGTCTTTTAGATGAGGAAGCATACAAGAAGTCTTTATATGAGATAACTGAGAGGGTTAGGATCCTCTTTGAAGGGAGGAGCACCAGGATGGTTGGAGGAATTCTAAGTCTCCACATGAAGAGGGAACCTCAGAAGAAAAAAAGGATGAAGAGACGGATTGAAAGGGAAGTGGAGAAAATCCTCTTCCATATCCACCATCTTCATCATCACCCTCAGCATCGCCATCAACATCATCTTCCAATTTCACATCCAAAACTACTCATACTCACTCAAAAAACCCAAAAGGAAAAAATCCCTTACTCAAACTTGATGTCAAATTTAAGCTTTGAATGTATAATGGTGAAGTGAATGGAGAGAAGGTAGATAGTTGCAGTCTTCAATTGGAGGTTTATTTTAGAATTCAAAACCTTCAAGAAGATGACATAAAGATTCAATTTGCTTCCTTGAGGATGAAGGTATCAACATTTGTATGGCGGGAAGCAAGGAATCAAGAAGAGATTAAAAACCACGGTAGTGTGTCAATGTCTTGGTCAAATTTTATTGCTGCCATTAAAAGGGACTTCTATCCTCTAGCTTACATGCAAAAATCGACTATGGACAGGCAGAATTTTAGACAATTGAAAGTGAAAAGGGTGCAAGATTATACTCATGAATTTAGAAGAAGAGCTCTATATTTAGGTGTTAATTTGTACTCTCAAGAAAATTTGTTAAAGTATACTGGGGGTTTGCACAGTTATCTTAGATATACTATACTCATGTTCAATCCCAGAAACTTAGATGAGGGTTGTGTTCAAGCCACACATCTAGAAGCTTGAGGGAAACAGAGTATAGATGACAAAAGTGATAGTTTCCTTGAGTGTGAGGGTAAAGGAAAGGGCAATTTTAATGGAAGAGGAAAGAGAAATATCTCTATCAAAAAATATGAAGAGAAACTCACATGTAAACATTGTTCAAAAAATGGCCATGATGAAGACCATTGTTGGCATCTTTATGTATAGTTGAAACCAAAGAAACTAAAGCAAAAGAGAAGCGAAAAATTGTTGCCATCATTGAACATGACTTACATTTAGATTCATGAGATGAAACCAAGATTACAGCAATGGGTTTGAAAGGTAAGAACATAACAAGCACTACTTCTTAAGTTTGTTACAATGTAAGTCAAGATGAAGATACACAAATTGAACTCTTTCATATTAGAGTCATTTCTAAAAATACCAAGATAGACACACTATTTGATAGTTGTTCTCAATTTGATTTCCAAAGAATTAGTTAAAAACTTAAACCTTGAAACTATTATACATCCAAGACCTTATCCTTTAGGGTGGATATGCAAGAATGAAAAATTGCAGGTAACAAGGAAGTGCATTCTAAGATTTGCAATCAATTCAAACTTTCTTGACAAAGTTGAACATGATATGGTGCTGCTTGAGATTTCAGGTATTGTTTTTGGAAGTCCTTATCTTTATGATAGGAAAACAGTATTCCATCGCCATGATAATAAGTATCACTTGTTTAAGGATGGAATTGAGTACATAGTTAGAGCTCATAACAAGAAGAAATTTTTGTCTCTTATACATGCTGGAGAAATGAAGAGAATTGTGAATGCAAGTCAAAATTTGACTTTACTAATGATTTAGCATATTAATGTTTTGAATCAGACCTTTCAAAAAGATGCATCAAATGAGAGAGTTGATTTCATTGAAGTTTCTTATGCTTGTAATAATATGTTTCAAGACTCTAGCAGATTGCCTTTGAAAGGAGGTAGACAATATGTACAAGAATTGCAGTAGCCAACATCAGTGTTGAGAAGTATTGGAAACAATATTTCGGTGCAAGAGAGATTAAAGTTCAAAGAGAAAGTGCCAAAGAAGGCATAGGTTCCACAAGTGTTTTTTTTTGTCCAAAGGGTACATGATGACAGTGTTCAAGGTGAGACATTTTTCAAGTTTCCTTTGATTGACGACCGAGGTGGGGACAAGTTTGTTTCTGTAAGCACAACTTTCCGCTCTGCAAATTTTTGGAAATTGCAAGATGACAGTGTCTACAACAACAACAGAGGGTCTCAAGAGTAAAGGAAAAATCTTAGTTTTGTGAAAATCTCAAGAAGATGAAATGGAAAAATTTGAGTGGATTTAGACTCAAAGGCTGAGGGAAATGTACCCTCATCCACAAGTCCTGTAATCAAAGATATGTTGGGGTCCAAAAGACATCTAGTGGGGAGGACTGATCAACTGGCTACTATTAAGCTAAAAAATGGAAGTACTCGGAATCAATAGAAACCTAAACGGCCGCAAAGTGCTCATCTCCAGAAATCCGATGCAATTCATTTCATCAAAAATCGACTTCATATGAGGAAGATAAAGAATGATGTTCATTTTTCTAAACAACTAAAAAATTTACAGAAGTGACAGAATGGTGACATGACAACCTAGTTAGAAAAAAAGAATATTATGGGATTATTCCTTCAAATTTCCTAATGACTCTATGACAAGTGTCAATTAGTGGTTGGTTGCTTGTTGGGTGTCTTGTTGTAATTTCATTGGTTTTTTAGGAACCAATGGGATGAGGACATGTGGCTAGCCTGGAGGCCACCATGTGCCCTCTCCCATAGTCCGAACTCAAACTATATCAATGGTTAAATTTTGAACCTAAGTCCACAGTCAAATTATATTCATATATGGTGTGGAAAAAAATATTGGTGGAGGACAAGCGGAGGTCGGAGTCGACCCTGCAACCTCCCCCACACTAACCGACAGTCTTACCAATAGGTCGCAGCAATGGAACTTAAAATATTATGCTGATGAAATATATTTCAATGAATATGGTTTGAACAGTCGGGTGGAGGAGGGGGCGAGACCCGCGAGCCAGCCCCTTCACAGTATGAGCATTGGCTATAACCTACGGTAGAGGCCAGGACTGATGATGGAGTTCAAGTTTTAATGCGGGTTTTATTAACCCATAAGCAATTTTAATATGCGCTTATCACATGTTAATCCATATTTTTTTAAAACGTTTGTTTAACTCTAATCAATAGTTAAACTCATACTTAACCTTTAATTAATCCAGCTTAATTTGGCGCTGGAGTTGGTGGAGTCTGCCATTTTCTGTGGGACTCCAAAATTAGCGGCACTTACTAGAGTTCTATCCAATTTTGGAGGGGTTTCCTAGGAAAAAAAATTAATGAAGCATAACTAGAGAAAATTTCGATCATTTTTTTCTCAGAAAGAGTCTATCCTAGTATATTTTGACATTCTGCACATGTTTGAGTAGGTTTCATGAGAAATAGAGGATTGTAAACAACACTTTTGTTCTATTTTCAACTAATATAGAGGCCCAAGCCATGGAAGTTGGACCAAGAAGATATAGCCTAGGAGGTGTGAACTCCTTCATCAAAAAAATGTGTTATTGGATCATTCGATGGTTTGTTGTACATTTTATTGATGTTGTTTAGAATTATGTTGCAATATTGTTATGCTCATGAATTTAACAAAAAAATCATTACATTTACCTGTTTAACACTCACAAACACCCTAAAAAAACTATGCACATGAAGCAAATGATCAAAAAATTATATATAATTCATGAGCATAGAAAAAATAACATTTAGATTTAGATAAATTATTATTGTATTCCTTTTGCAGGTGTCACAGATATAAATTTGCAGATATGCTTATCAAGAATTCAAGAACATTCACACAACATTCAATAACCAATGCATGAAGACACCTGATATAAGTGGAAAATTAGAAGGGAGAAAACCACAAATTTTAAGTTTAAAGTGACGTCAAGGTAAGCTACCACTCCTTACTACATCATATTTTTGTAGACTCCAACATAACAGAGGCTCCTACCTCCAAGGAAGTTCCAAGTCCCACAAATTTTTTGCATGCTACAACCTGCATGAGGTTCCTACCTCAATAGGCTACAAACTGTTCTTTATCAAGATACACCATATAAAGGGACAAAAATCTCTCAATCGCAATATCAAGTCAAAAGCACTAGTCACCTGATATATAATTTTGTTGTTAAGTCTACTGCAAATCTGCACTAGTTCTCTTCTTCAACTATGTCTGTTTTGATGTTGCTCATCAACTTTCTCATGTAGACTACTTCACTTCAAAAGTGATGTTTCCATTTCACATTTTAGATTTCATAAGAAATCCTTATTGGTCGTTTGTATTCTTTACATTATTATGAAATGAAGCACTGTCTCTTGATCTTCTAAAAATTGTTCATAAGCTTGTCTCTTCATTTTCTTTATTGTCATGAATATTGTGATCTGGAGGATTAATAAAACATGTGCTTTTGTTATTATTAGGTAGCTCTTCATAAAAATTTACATATACTCATTCCAAAATATTATGAAATATTTTATTATAGCACCTATATCCATGACTTTGATGAATATCCCAAAAATATTCCTTCATATGATCAAGCATCAAACTTCCCTATTTTTTCAACATTTTTTTTGATATATATTTTAATCCCAAATAATTTAAAATGCTTTATTTATGTTGGCTTCCAGTTCCACGACTTGTAAGGTCTCTTATCATAGTTTTGTTTGACATGTGCCTTATTGAGAATATGCATTGTTGTATGTGCCACTTCTTCCCAATAGTTTTGAGGAATGTTTCTTTATTGCATCATGGCTCTGGCCATTTTTTAAACAATCTTTTTTCTCTCTCTGCAACTCTATTATGTTGAGGTGTGTCTGCAATATTATATTTTCATTTTATTCCAAGTTCCTCACACAAGTCTGAAAACTCATTTGAAGTAAATTCACCTCCTTTGTATGACCTTATGCACTTTATATTGCACCTTGTTTTGTTTTCTACCTGTGCCTTGAATATTTTAAGCTTCTCAAATGCTTCTGACTTATTTTTGACAAATTCCACCCATATCAATATGGAATAGTAATCAATTATTAGAATAAATTATTTTTCTCCTCCTGGTGCTTCTATTGTCAAAAGTCCACAAAATCTATATGAAATAGTTGCAAAGGCTCACTACTTGATAGTTTATCTTTCATTTTGAATGATGTTCGTGATTATTTTCCCATTTGACATGACTTACAGATAGTGTTTTAACGCTTCTTTATTTTTTCTATATTTCTAACTTCTCTCTTCTTATTCATCCTGATGATGTGATCAAAATTCAGATGCCCCATTATCCTATGCCATAGCTAGGATTCATCTTTTTTATTGATGTAGCATTCTTCACTCTCTTCCTCCAAGATATATACATTATTACGTATTCAAACTCTTTGGCGATAACATTCTCAGTATATGTTGACCTGATTTCATAGTCTTTAGCTCTAAAGAGAACATCATAGCCTTTTTCATCCATCTGACTTACACTCAACAAATTATGTTATAGACCATCCACAAATAGTACATCCTAAGCCTTTCCTCTTCCATTATTCATAATGAATGTACCCTTTCCTCTAATTCTTCCTACTTCATCATTGTTAAATGTGACATTTCTAGTCATATTCCCATCCAAGGATACAAACTTTCTTTTCTCTCCTGTCATATGTCTATAGAAACCATTTTCCACATACAATTTACTGTTTTGATCTTGAGCATATAGAACTAGGTCACATTTAGCAACTTTATTTTGTTCCTCCTTCTATCTCCATTGCATGCATCCATCTGTTCTATAATTATTATGAGATGATAATCTATTGTCCTTCAGCTAACATTCATATGATGTGTGTCCAAGGTTGTGATAATAGAAACATTCAGTGATACCGAGGAGAGCAGAATATGAATTTTTTTCTAGATTCATGTTTGTTTTTATGTATCTAAATCCATTATAGCCTTACTTCTCTTATAATTTCCCAAATGAATTCTTCTTCAATAATGTCTACAATTTATGAATTTATGTCCAAGAATTTTGTAGCAGTAACAATATCTATATAAAAGTATATGTACCTGATAGTGGATTCTATTTGGGGATATAACAATCCAGAAATTTGATAATCTTGTATCCTGAAGATGTATGGTCTCTACTAGTTGGTTATTTGATTGTCAATTGCCTTTTCTTTATCTATTTTTCTGGTATTTTTTCTTTTCATCTGTTCATTTGATGTTGAAGTGTTTCTAAAATTTTTGTTCTCATATTGATGTGAACTATCATTGTCTTCCCTCACAACTTCTACAAAAGTGATTGTCCCTTTATCCTATGCCTTGGATTCATGGGATTCTCTTTCATAGCCTAACCGAGTCCTTATGAGTGGATACCTTTTAGCATTTAATATCACATCCAATTATTCAAAACCATTTATCTATTGAAGATTCTTGTTTAATTCATTTTTTACCTTCTCCAGTCCCTTCTTTAGACTTACCACCTCTTCTTCTAATCTTTCACACCCCTATATTTTATCTTTTATTTCGTGCATCAAAATGTATTCCACCTTATTTGTTTCTATAAGTTCAACTTTCAGCCTAATAATTTCTTTTGAATTTGATTCTTCTTTTACATATTTCATTATGATATTTTTCTGCTTTATATTCTTTAGTTTAATCCTTTCTATTTCATCCAGGTCATTGATCAACTCCCCCTCAAGATCCACCTCGCCTTCCTCTTCTTCTTCATATTCACCGTAATTTTTTCAACTTCTTCCAAAGCCATCAACATGAATTAACTCGCTCCATCTTCACTAAAGGATTCACTTAGATACACATATATCTTCTTGGGCATAGAATCCTTTTCTTTTAAAAAAAAATTATTTCTACATTTTATTAGACTTGTCCTTTTAATTCCCTGTAGGATGATTTTTTTCTTTCTTCTAAGGACATTTTGAGGCATAATGTCCCAATCTTCTAGAATTAAAACACCTAAATGGAATCTTTTATTTGTACTTACCTGTACCCTTTTTAAGCTTATAACAAATTTTTCTTCTTTTTCATCAAAACCTGAGCATGAACATTAATTTTCTTCTAAGGACTTTATTTCCTTGAAATTTGCCTCTCTAGTGACCGAATCCCCCTTTGGAATTCTCATCTCAAATGTTATCAAGGAATCAGGTAGTTGATCCTTGTTCAAAGTCTCAAATTTTTTTGCCTCTCCTATATATGAAACCATAGAATTTAATTTAGAAGTTAATGACCTTTAGGTTTTCTGAACTATTACACATTCCTTAACTGTTTCTCCTAAACCACCATAACATTTAAAAATTCATCAACTCTTACAAATAATTTAGCTATATATTAATCTTCACTCATTTTTAAGGTCTCAAACTGTGTTCTATATACTTTTATTTTGGTCATCTTTAGCTTTTTATATCCTTCATGAATATTTTGTAATTTAACCCAGATATCTTTGGTTCTCTTCCAATGCATTACTTTAATAAATCTAGACTCACATAGACCACTCAAAAGTGGATTCATATCTTTTTCATTAGGTATGAAATATAGTTTGACATCTTTGTCACTAGTCATTTCCTTTGGTTCTTCATATCCTATAATCACAAAAACGTAGACTTATATTCCAAGAGACATTAAATAGGTCTTCATTCTCACTTTCGAGAAAGAATAATTTGTAGCAGTAAATAGAGGGGAATTATTTGTTGAGCATCCTTCTTGTCTCACCATTATACTCACTTAGAACCTTCTTCCAATTGTTAGACTACTACTGAAGGAACATGGCTCTGATACCAATTCATATATATGTTTGGAAATTACTTGGGGGGGGGAGGTAATCGTTAATTTAAAAATTTAATTTCTTCTCAACTTATTTTTCTTCTTATGAAACTAATGGTTTATGGATGTGCTCTATTATTATTTAATTACTTGTCAAGAATTCAATAACATTCACACAACATTCAAGAACAACACATGATGACACCACATATAAGTGGAAACCTCGAAGGGAGAAAACAACAAATTTTAGGTTGAAAGTGATGTGAAGGAAAGCTAATACTCAATATTACATCATATTTTTGTAGGCTCCTACCTCGAAGGAAGCTCAAACTCCCACAATGTTTTTGTAGGCTACAACTCACAAGAGGCTCCTACCTCAAATGAAGCTCCAACTCCAACAAAGTTTTTTACACGCTACACATGTTCTTTATCAAGGTATAAAATATAAAGGGACAAAAATCTCTCAATCACAATATCAAGTCAAAATAATTGGTTACCTCATATACAATTCTGCTATCAAGTCTACTGCAAATCTTCATCACTTCCCCTTCTCAACTCGATGCCTCTTCTGATGTTTCTCATCAACTTTATCATGTAGATTACTTCACCTCAAAAGTTATGTTTCCATTCCACATTGTATATTTTATAAGAAAACCTTATTGGTTTTTTGTATTTTTTGCAAGAATATGAAATGAAGCATTATCTCTTAGTCTTCTAAAAACTGTTCACCAACTTGTCTCTTCCTAAATTTCAGTTCTGGAAAAAAAATATCAAATAAAATGGAGTTGAAATAGCACATATCAATCAATAATGATTAGAAGAGATACATCAGATTTATATTATCTTGTGTCATACATTTTCTGTTCAATGAAACCATATATTTTTCAATTTCTCTCTCAATATTTTATGTTACCTTTGACCATATTCAACCTTCACATTTATTATCATAGCCTTTTCACATTTATTATCATAGCCTTTTCAATTCACTCCAATTTCAACCTTTTACAATAATTAAATTGAACATAAATTATCAAAAATATTTAATGACATCAATGCCAATATCACCAATAGATATCCCCAATGGTTAGATGAGTTGGTCCACTTCCCATCATTAAAGAACCTTTTATATTCATGGATCACACTACATTTTCGGGGTGAGACTCAATTATTGAACCTATGGGAACTGATACTTTCGAGTAGATCTCTGGGTAGACATAAATACAAGGATGATCTCAATAATTTTAGAAAATATATAAACACGAGTAGGTCTTCCTGGTAGACATAAATACGAGGAAAATATCAATTATTTAGAGAATATCTAAACAACACATCAACATAGGAAGGTATTTAGCTGTAACACCCCAATTTATGTGTTGGAATTTCAAAGTTAGACAATTGAACTTTAATCCTAAGGGGAGTGGACCCCAAAGGATAAATAAATGATGAATGTAATTTGAAGAGCGACTGATGAAACAATAAAATAATCGGGGTATACGACCTAAAATGAGATTTTAGATCACTACAAACCAAATATACGATACAACTATTCCCAAATTCCTCTTCAAAAAACTTGAAGCAAATTATTTCTAATTTAGATTTTATAGAATCAATCACCAATCATGAGGAAAGAAGTTGGGAAAGGCAAAAATGAAAAGCCCAGGAAAAAGCATAAAACAGCTTTAAAGAATCCCTAAAATGGGAAGCCTAGGTAAACAGGAAGATACGATAACGCTATTCTACTAATCTGTGTTGCGCTTGTGGAACTATTAGTCCAACAGCTTTCATACTAAACAGAACAAAGGATCTTGTTATATGGAGAGGTGATTCACCAAGAGTTCTAAGGCCCTTAAGGTTGGGAGGTTGGTCAATTGCATGAGTGGTATGTCTTTAAGTTTATTGTTGTTCATTTTATATAGCATGAATTGGCTACATATAAAATTTTACTTTAGATTAGAACATAAATTCTACATTTAACAGAATTGATCAAAAGGAAGTTACCCTTGAAATCATGTATGGTTGTAGAATTTAAATCTATGAAGTAGAATCTTACAGAGTCTCTAAACCAGTGATTGGTTTAAATCTGTAGATACTTATTCTTCACAGGAAAAATTTGTGAACTAGTTTTAATCTTCTTCTGTTTCTAGAATGACTTTAATATAGACATACATGAGAGAGAAAATCTGAAGTTCTGCATTATATTGGAAAATAGTAGAAAAATAGTAAGAAATGAACCATTCAGCCTAAGGACAGAGAGAGGACAAGGATTGAAGTCTGTTGTATTCTTACCTTTAACATAATTAAATAGAAGAAGTAAACCCTCTAACTTCTGTATAGGGGTAAGAACAGTATCTTCGGAACCTTATCTGCCAGAATCTCTAAACCCAATGTGGGTTTAAATCTGGAGATACTACTAAAATTCCCCAGAATAAAATTTAGTGTAACTCTAAACTGTCTTGAAAATGCAAAACATTATGTGCAGTAGAATAAAAACCAAAGTCTTACTGTTTGTTCACTGTTAAATATGAGGACATTAATATACTGGAATTAAACTCTGAAAGTGAGGCTAATATATTTAAAATAAACTGTAGATGAACATTAGAAACAATATATATAAATAGAATAACTATGGCTGGACTTATACAAAAGACAATGTGATTCTATATAAGCTTCTGGAAGTCATAAATCACAAACATATATCGTCTAGGAATATGTTTTACAAAGTCTGGTTACTATGTTATAAACAATAATTGATGGTTAGCCTCAACAGAATGGAAGAACTAGAAGACCAATGTTTAATTCAGAACAAAGGTAGCAGTAAGAAGTAAAGTGGTAACAACAGAAGTAACATGATCAGGAAATAAATTCTGAAGATAAACCATTTTATTCTTGTAGTGGAAAATAAACATTATAACTAGACAGAATAGAAAAATACTTTATATAGTGAGTAAGTGTAGTACTAAAAATTGATTTACACATAATATTAAGAGAGGAAAATAGCATGTTATATAAATCAAGTTAGGAATGACATTATAAGTGATAGGGCTTATAGCATGATATAGGTCTGTTCTTATATATCATACTAAAATGAGATCTGGTATGGAAAATAAATTCGAAATAAAATAAACAGACATCTGGGGAATATAAATATTGATATACATAAAGCCCGAACTTCCACACAGGTAGGACTAAGACATCGAACCAGAAGAATTAAAATGTCCTCGGCAGAGATGCCATTTAAAGATCATAGTTAGATACAAGCTGATATAAAAACTGGGTACGCCCCACGTCTATTGTCAACACAGTATTGAAATGCAGAAATGTGCAAAGAAAATCCATAGTCTAAACGGGAAATAAAAGACCCAAATCTCTGAAACGAGTAACGATGGCACAGAACCATCAACAATTAAGGGAAACGAATTCCATTCGATAGGTATATCCCCTGTAACATATGCGAAATATTTAAACGCCGCGAATACCAACCTGATGGCATCGCAGCTTGATAGAAGCCATAGTTAAAGAACCTGTGAGTCAAATATCTTGGTTACGGTCACTGGATACCAAGTATCGATTTGAATAAATAGAGATTTCACCGATAGTATGTAACCTGGCACATAAAAACAAACGGAAGAAGAGATTATTTATAAACTATTTAAGCCATGAAAATAGTGAAAAGAGAGTTGGTGTATAACCGTCCCAAACCGAAACTACCGTCAGGTATACATTACCTCTGGTACTCCCAAAATGTTGGCCATTCCAAAGCAGAATGTGCGATAAGGTAACATATCGAAAAATTACCTGGAAGTAATGTTATTCCGAAAAAGAGAATTAAAGCAGACGCTTCAGGAACACGATGAAACGCGACGTCAAGTAGAGAATTTCCATTTCTGTGAACACAAATTCATATTCTGGAAATCGTCATGTATTATTGTAATAAATTGGGAATCCACTCACTATTAAAGTGGGAAAACGAATATTCAGTAGGAAATACGGTTACGCTAATGGATAAAACCCCTATCGAATTAAACCAACACCGAATTGAAATACCTGCGTCTGAATCAGGATCAACCAAATGGTTGCAGTCACGTTAAGTTAATCGATGGAGTTATCGATTCCAGACATAATGAAACATGGGGCTTACCTAAGAGAAACGCAGGAACCCTATCTCTGAATACTTTCTACATTCATAAGCATGGCTAAGGTGATAATACTCGGAGCGTTTGACCAGAGGGGGGAGAGAAAAAAAAATTGAGTCACGAACTTCAGTCTTAAAGCAGAATCGCCACCGAGTATACAGAACCCTAATACATCAGCGCCCTACACCTGTCTCAACTCCAACGACTGGAATGGGGATCAATGAAGTTTACAAACCGAGGAAAAAGTTAACCCGACTGACATTTCACACCTCTCGTTGTCACTGTGAACGGGCATCGTGTGATAACCATAAATGCATACCAGCTGCCACAACAAGTCGATAGTAAATTCGTATCACCGAATTAACTCAACCTTGCAACCAGGTGAGTGTGAACCATGACTATCGTTATAATTCGTACCCCAAAAATATACACCGAGATCTGATCAAGTAAAAACAAGTGGAACGAAATGATGATTCTCGATTTTGAGCGCGTAGATGGGACGTGAAGGAATAAAAAAATTTGGTGTAGTATGAAAGATATACGCATTCCGTCCAGATCTTGCATTAGAGATTTAATATATACCAATGATCTGCCATACTATAACCAATGATCAGTCATACTATATGAAAAAGGGATTTAAAGTGATCGAACTTGAAGAGTTAGTCCACCATGTAAACATAAAGGAATAAAGGAGTCCTCGTTACCTATTAAAAATAGATGGATATGCCGAAGGGAAATTAAGTGTAAGATAGCATAAGTATTGAATGCCATAACCTTAGGTTATCATTTGCATATAATAAAGTGTAAAAATTGTATAATCAATTTTGTATAAAGGTAAATGGTGGTGACAAGAATTTGATGTAGAGTTCTGAGTAAGAAAGTCATAGGAAATAAAATATCAAGGACATGGCAATAAAAATAAAAAAAAAAAAAATGTTGGGGTAGAGGGAGATGTGACAAATGGTATCAGAGCCCAAGTTATAAAACTGGGTTGTTATTGTGCTCACTGAATTCTGAATGTTATTTTTTATAAATGAATATTGTAGAGATTGTTTTTTTCAATTTTACTGATCAATATTATGAGTGTGTACAGTGGTGCTAAAATGGTTGAAGGTGGAGAAATTTATGTGGATCTGTGTGATGAGTTTGCTACACCAGATCCCAATGCCCCGGTAATGGCTATGTTGCACAGGTTGCAATGAGAATTGGCTGAAATAAGAAGCTAGAATGACATATTGTCATCAGCCAGTAAAGAGCAGGAAAAGCTCATCAGAGAACTAACTTCTCGGAACAGCCAAGAAGGCGAAGGTTCCAGAAAGAGGAAGATGGACGAGTCTGATGATGATGATGCTACTAGACATAAATATAAACAGAAAAGAGAACTGCAGGGGGAGTTTCGAAAGATCAAACCTCCCTCCTATGATGGGGAGAAGGAGGAAGATGCTGAAGCGTGGTTGCTGAACATGATTAAGTATTTCCAAGTTTATGAATATGAGAGCAATCTGAAGGTGAGATTAGCTATGTACCAATTACAAGGTAAAGCTACTCTGTGGTGGGAGGAGAAAAAAATGGTGCATGCCATTGACGAAAAGACAGTTACTCGGGAAGATTTCCAGGTTAAGTTCAAAAATCGTTATTTCAACGACCGTTATTATGATGATAAAGCAAAATAATTCCACGAACTTAGACTAGGACAGCTCACTATCGATGATTTTGTCACTAAGTTTACCAATTTATTAAGATATGTCCCTTATATTAGGGAAGAGAAGGAAAAGGTCCAAAGGTTTTTGAATTGTTTGCCTACCATATACAAAGAGAAAATTGAGTTTGACAACCCAAAGACAATGGACGAAGCAGTTAGAAAAGAAATGTTATGCTATCAACAGTTTAAAGGAAAGGCTGAACAAGGAAAAAGTTGGTGGAACAAGGGTGAGTTCAAGGGGAAAAGACAAAAACCAACATATTTACAGAATTTTGGCCGAGATCATCAGCAGAAAAATTTTAATAAACCCAGAGAAAGCCAAACTTCTCAATCCCAAGTGACTTAAAAACAAGTTGATGGGGACAATAAAAAGGAAGGGACAGTCAGAATGAAGGAACCCTTGAAATGTTGGGGCTGTGGAGAACCCCATCTTTTGAGGAACTGTCCTCATCGAAACATCCATATGGTCATGAGGGATCGAGAAGTGACAACCGTAAATGATATAGCTAGAAATATACCAAACATCAGTGCAGATATGGAAAATCGACAAGCAGAACATCAAGCAACCATGGTGGAAATGGAGGGTAAGATTTACGACCTGCATTCTTGTTTTTGATTGATCAAGTGCTTCTTTGAGTTACATTAGTCTTGGAATTGTAGAAAAAATGTAAATTAAACACGAGAAATTATCGGCGATCATAGTTGAGTCTGGTAGCCCAGCAGGACTAAGAAAAATTAACACATAAATTGCCCAAGCATGATAATCCAATTAAGTAGTTTCCAACAAAGTAATCGAACATACGCATTAGGATCCTATGACTGGCGATAGGAATGGACTGGCTGGAAAAGAAGAAAGCCCTGATGAACTGCTGGGATAAAACCCTACATTGTGTGGATGAAGAAGGGAAACCTTTTACTCGCAAAGGAAAACAAAAATCCATTTCAATAAGACAAATATCAGCACTACAATTAAAACGAACAACTAGAAAAGGATACCAAGTTTATGCAGTACATGTGGAGGAAGTAGAACAGAAAACTGGAGAAAATCTGCTAAATGATTTACCGGTGGTAAGGGAATTTAAGGAAGTCTTTCCAGATGAGATTCCTCATCTTTAAAAGAGAATTGACTTTACCATCGTCTGGTGTCGGGAGGCATTTTGTTTCTTATCGGAATGAGTCCTCGAACTTATTGGAGGCGGAAGATACAGTGCGAAAATTAATAGATAGGTTACATTAGACCAAGTGTGTCTCCTTGTGGGCTGCCGGTCTTATTTGTGAAAGAAGATGGAACTTTAGAATGTGCATTGATTATACGCCAGACAAGTTGGAAGGAATATTGACTTTCCTAGAATTGATGATCTTTTTGATCAGGTGAGAGGGGCCTCAGTCTTTTCGAAGATTGACTTAAGAACTGGGTATCACCAGCTCAGAATCAAGGAATAAGACATCAGCGAAACAGCTTTTCGAACCCGGTATGGACACTACGAATTTGTAGTCTTACCTTTTGGATTGACAAATGCCCCCGCCACATTCATGTGTCTGATGAACAGTGTGTTAAATAAGTATTTGGATAGATTTGTTCTTGTTTTCATAGATGATATTTTAGTCTACTCCAAAAATTAGGATGAACATAAAGAACACTTGAGAATAGTGTTGCAGACTCTAAAAGAAAACCAGTTATATGCCAAGTTCAGCAAATGTGAATTTTATAAAGATAAAATTCAATATCTGGGTCATATTATCTACGAAAAAGGCCTTGCGGTTAACCCTGAAAAGATAAAAGCCATTAAAGAATGGCCAGTCCCAACTGATGTTTCAGCAGCAAGGTCATTCATGGGGATTGCAAGCTATTATCGTAGATTTGTGGAGAGATTTTCTGCTATAGCACATCCCATCACTTCATTGCAAAGAAAAGGTGTCAAGTTCGTGTGGACTGAAAAATGTCAAATCAGTTTCGAGAAATCAAAACAAAAACTTACTTCAACCCCTATACTAAAGATTGCAGATCCTGATAAAGAATTTGTTGTGTAATACAGAATGCTTGCGAGGACAGCTGGCTGAAATCTTGATGTAAACTTCGATTGTACCTATGAATCTCGAAGCGAAAATACATGAACATAATTATAGTGCCTATATGTATTGGAATTATGACGTTATCCATGCGTTGAAGATGTAGGCGGCACTATCTTCTTGGGAAAATTTTACCTTATTGGTGATCACATTAGTACTAATTTAAATACTTATTTTCCCAAGGCGATCCTAAATGCGAGCCAAACCGGATAAGGTTTGTCCTTTTTAAATTAATTTGATATGGACATAAAACATATCAAGGAAAAGAAAATAAAAGTTGGTGATGCATTAGCGGGAAGCTTGCCAGAATATAAACGGCCTTGGAAGTAGTGCCCGGATCGAGGTAGAAGAGTTGGTGAGAAAAGCAGCAAATCAAGATCCAAACTATGAAACACTCTTGGTGAAACTACAGAAAAAAGAGAAGGCTGAATTTACTCAAAACCAAAAAGGGTTGATTTGTTATAAAAACCGATTGTATGTTCCCAATGTAGAATCCTTAAAAAGGGAAATCCTGGATGAATATCATAAACAGACATATGAAGGACATCCAGGATATCAGAAAATGTTAACAGCCCTGAGGAAGAAGTTGTTCTGGCCAGGAATGAAGAGAGATGTAGCGGAATATTTAAGTGCATGGAATGTCAACTAGTCAAAGTTGAGCATCAACATCCAGTAGGTCTCCTAAACCCCTTGCCAATTGCAGAATGGAAATGGGAAATAGTTTCCATGGACTTTATAAGAGGATTACCCAAAACCAAGTATCAGCATGATTCTGTAATGGTAGTAGTAGACACTCTAACAAAAGATGCCCACTTCATACCTGTTAAGTCTACCTTTGGAACAACCCAGGTAGCATCAGTGTTTTTAAAAGAAATAGTAAGGTTAAATGGGGTTCCAAAGGTTATTGTTTCAGATCGGGATGCTAAGTTTACCGCAGCCTTTTGGAAAGGATTGTTTGGAGGGATGGGTACTAAGTTGAATTTCAGTACTGCCTATCACCCTCAGACCGATGGGAAAACAGAAAGGACTAATCAAATTTTGGAGGATATGTTGAGAATGTATGTGATGGATAGGCCATCAAAGTGGGAAGAGTATTTGCATTTACTGAATTTGAATATAATAACAGCTTTCAGTCTTCTATCAAAATGAGTCCGTTCGAGGCACTGTATGGAAGAAGGTGTCGTACTCCTTTGAGATGGGGTCAACCAGAGGATAAACTAATGTTGGGACCTGATGCCTTACAAGAGATGGAGAGAATTGTTAAATAGATACACAGAAACATCAAGACAGCAGAAGATCGCCAGAAAAGCTATGCTGATAAGAAAAGAGTGCACCGAGAATTTAAAGTGGGAGATCATGTGTATTTGCGCATTAAACCCAAAAAGAGCACACTCTATGCTGGAAGTTGTGCAAAATTGGCTCCTAGATATTGTGGTCCTTTTGAAGTCTTAGAAAGGGTGGGACCAGTAGCTTACAAACTGGCCTTACCACCCCATGTTCGAGTTCATGATGTGTTTCATGTTGCGTTATTAAAAAGGTATGTGCATGATGCTTCTCACATAGTTGATTGGAATGTTGTACAGGTGGAACCAGAAAGGGAGTTTCTGCCAGAACCGCTTCAAGTATTGGAGCGGGAAGAAATTGAATTGAGAAAGAGAACAGTAGCCAGAGTAAAAGTGCAGTGGAAGCACTTTACTGCTGAGGAAGCTACCTGGGAAAAAGAAGCTGAAATGAGAGAAAGATATCCATTTTTGTTTGAAAAAAAAATGAACTCTTGTAGTTAAATAACAACACCGAGGACAGTGTTTATTTTCAGAGGGGGAAAATGTAACACCCCCAATTTATGTGTTTGAATTTCAAAGCTAGATAGTTGAACTTTAATCCAAAGGGGAGTGGACCCCAAAGGATAAGCATTTTGTGGATGTAATTACATATTTAATTTTGAAAATAAAATGATGATGTGCATTTTGACCAAAAATGAGATTTTGAGATCACTTGCTAAATCCATGAGGATGGATAAGGCAACTATTCCCCCAAATTCCTTCAAAAAAAAATCCTTGGAAGGAATTATTTCTAATTTAGATTTTGAGGAAGAATCTAAATTTCCCCAATGATGAGGGAAGTAGTTGGAAAGAGGTAAATAGCTGGAAAAGCTGAGGGAAAGCATAAAACAGCTTTAAAGAATCCCAAAAATGGGAAGCCTAGGCAAACAGGAAGAAAATCATCCTGCTATTCTGGACGCAGAATTATAAACAGGCTTTGGGGAACTATTAGCTTAAATAAGCTGCTCCTAAACAGATCAGGGGTTGATCTGTTACATGGAGGTGATCTCAGCTCGGGGGTGAGTTCTGGGAGACAGAAGGACTCTAAGGTTGGGAGGTTGGTCAATTGCATGAGTGGTATGTCTTTAAGTTTATTGTTGTTCATTTTATATAGCACGAATTGGCTACATATAAAATTTTACTTTAGATTAGAACATAAATTCTACATTTAATAGAATTGATCAAAAGGAAGTTACCCTTGAAATCCTGTATGGTTGTAGAATTTAGATCTATGAAGTAGAATCTTACAGAGTCTCTAAACCAGTGATTGGTTTAAATCTGTAGATACTTATTCTTCACAGAAAAACAAAATTTTGTGAACTAGTTTTAATCTGCTTCTGTTTCTAGAATGATTTTTATATACACATACATGATAGAGAAAATTTGAAGTTCTGCATTATATTGGAAAATAGTAGAAGAAGAACAGTAAGAAATGAACCATTCAACCCAAGGACAGAGAGAGGACAAGGATTGAAGTTTGTTGTATTCTTGCCTTTAACAGAATTAACTAGAAGAAGTAAACCCTCTAACTTCTGTATAGTGGTAAGAGCAATATATTCAGAAACTTATCTGCCAGAATCTCTAAACCCAATGTGGGTTTAGATCTGGAGATACTACTAAAATTCCTACGAATAGCATTAGTGTGACTCTAAACTGTCTTGGAAAGACAAAATATTATGTGCAGTAGAATAAAAACCAAAGTCTTACTGTTTGTTCACTGTTAAATGTGAGGACATTAATAGACTGGAATTAAACTCTGGAAGTGAGGCTAATTTGTTTAAAATAAACTGTAGATGAACATTAGAACCAATATATATATATATATATAGAATAACTATGGCTGGACTTATACAAAAGACAATGTGATTTCTATATAAGTTTCTGGAAGTCATAAATGACAAACATATATCGTCTCGGAACATGTTTTACCAAGTCTGGTTACTATGTTATAAACAATAATTGATGATTAGCCTCAACAGAATGGAAGAACTAGAAGACCAATATTTAATTCAGATCAAAGGTGGATTTCACCAATGGAGAGTCATGGTTAACTACACAGAAAATCCAGTTGGTATGCATTATAATCCACTGTTAATTTAAAACCCTAAACAAAACAGGGTAGCAGTAAGAAGTAAAGTGGTAATAACCGAAGTAACATGATCAGGAAATAAATTCTGAAGATAAACCATTTTATTTTTGCAGTGGAAAATAAACATCATAACTAGAAAGAATAGAAAAATACTTTATATAGTGAGTAAGTGTAGTACTGGAATTTTAATTACACCTAATCTTAAGAGCGGAAAATGGCATGTTATATACATCAAGTTAGGATGACATTATAAGTGATAGGGCTTATAACATGATATAGGTATGTTCTTATCTATCCTACTAAAATGAGATCTGGTATGGAAAATAAATTCGAAATAAAATAAACAGACATCTGGCATATAAATATTGATATACATAAAGCCGAACTTCCACACAGGTAGGACTAAGACATCGAACCAGAATAATTAAAATTTCCTCGGCAGAGATGCCATTTAAAGATCATAGTTAGATACAAGCTGATATAAAAACCCGGTACGCCCCGCGTCTATTGTCAACACAGTATTGAAATGCAGAAATGTGCAAAGAAAATCCGTAGGCTAAACGGGAAATAAAAGACCCGAATCTCTGAAACGAGTAATGATGGCATAGAACCATCAGCAATTAAGGGAAACGAAGTCCATTCGATAGGTATATCCCCTGCAACCTATGCGAAATATTTAAACGCCGCGAATACCGACCTGATGGCATCGCAGCTTGACAGAAGTCGTATTTAAAGAACCTGTGAGTCAAATAGCATGGTTACGATCACTGGATACCAAGTATCGATGTGCATAAATAGAGATTTCACCGATAGTATGTAACCTGGCACATAAAAACAAAAGGAAGAAGAGATTATTTATAAACTATTCAAACCATGAAAACAGTGAAAAGAGAGTTGGGGTATAACCGTCCCAAACTGAAACTACCGTCAAGTATACATTACCTCTGGCATTCACGAAATGATGGCCATTCCAAAGCAGAATGTGCGATAAGGGAACATATCGAAAAAATTACCTGGAAGTAATCTCATTCCGAAAAGAGAATTGAAGCAGACGCTTCAGGAACACGATGGAAAACGACGTCAAGTAAAGAATTTCCATTGCTGTGAAACAAATTCATATTCTGGAAATCGTCATGTATTACTCTAATAAATTGGGAATCCACTGACTATTAAATTGGGAAAACGAATATTCAGTAGGAAAGACGGTTACGCTAATGGATTAAACCCCTATCGAATTTAAACCAACACCGAATTGAAATACCTGCGTCTGAGGCAGGGTCAACCAAAGGGTTGCAGTCACGTTAAGTAAATCGATGGAGTTATCAATTCCAAACATAATGAAACATGGGGCTTACCTAAGAGAAACGCAGGAACCCTATCTCTGAATACTTTCCGCGTTCATAAGCAGGGCTAAGGCGATTATACTCGGAACGTTTGACCAGAGGGAGGAGAGAAAAAAATTGGAGTCCCAAACTTCAGTCTTAAAGCAAAATCCCCACCGAGAATACAGAACCCTAACACATCGGCGCCCTACACCTGTCTCAACTCCAATGACTGGAATGGGGATCAATGAATTTTACAAACCGAGAAAAAAATTGACCCTACTGACATTTCACAGCTCTTGTTGTCACTGTGAACTGGCATCGTGCGATAACCATAAATGCGTATCAAGCGCCACGACAAATCGATAGTAAATTCGTATCGCCGAATTTACTCAACCCTGCAATCAGGTGGGTGGGAACCATGACTATCATTATCATTCGTACCCTGGAAAAAAATACGCCGAGATCTGGTCAAGTAAAAGCAAGTGGAACGAAATGATGGTTCTCGATTTTGAGCGCGTAGATGGGACGTGAAGGAATAAAATTTTTTTGGTGTAGTATGAAACATAAACGCATTCCGTCCAGATCTTGTATTAAAGATTTAATATGTACCAATGATCCGCCATACTATAACGAATGATCCGCCATACTATAACCAATGATCAGTCATACTATATGAAAAAGGGAGTTAAAGTGATCGAACTTGAAGAGTTAGTCCACCATGTAAACAGAAAGGAATAAAAGAGTTCTCGTTACCTATTAAAAATAGATGGATATGCTGAATGGAAATTAGGTGTAAGATAGCATAAGTATTGAATGCGATAACCTTAGGTTCTCATTTGCATAAAATAATGTGCAAAAATTGTATAATCATTTTTGTATAAAAGTAAATTGTTGTGACAAGAATTTGATGCAGAGTTCTGAATAGGAAAGTCACAAGAAATAAAATATCAAGGACATGGCAATTGGAAAAAAAAAAAAATTGGGTTGAGGAACATTACATTAGCAAGACAGTCTCTCTTAATATAAGTAGCTTTAACCACATCCTAGAGACTAGGAGAAAAATCCTCCTAATAATGACCAATAATTATAATAATCATCCTTTTAGTAGATCTTCCTGGTGGACAGAAATAAAAGGAAGATATCAATTAGTTGAGAAAATATCTCAACAATACATCAATCTAGAAAGCTAGTTAGAAGGACAATATCTCTTAATCTAACTAGCTCTAACCAACTTCTAGAGACTTGGATCAAAATCCGCCTAATAATGATCAATAATTATAATAATTTAATATGTCCAAACACGTATAAGATAAACAAGAGTTATATACTCTAATACTCTTCCTTATTAACTACTTCTCATAACATCATCAATATATTCTATGCAACACCCATAATACAATATGAACTTAACATGGGTAACTAATCATTACACCGCCTAATCTATTAAGATTTCTTTCATATACAACTATCATATCTTCATACGTGTAACTTTATTTTAACCCCCCCTTCATCATAATCATCATCTTAGGTTTTATTAGATTACTTGTACCCATAGTCAACTGCGCTATAAATTTTCTCCCACGCTCTCAATGCTCCTATTCAACTTACATTTTTGGAAATGTAAATTACGAATACCTAAATAAATTTTATAATCATATTAATCTTAAAAAAATAAAATAAAATATTAAAATAATAAGTAATTGAAAAATAATTGTAATATAAATATTGATATTCACTAATTGTGGACAACTTATTATCAAAATCACAAGGATTATGTAAATTTTACATTATATAAAAACAATTTTTCATAAACTTTTTTTTCTTTTAAATGACAATATAGCTTCATTCATAAAAGAGTATGTCTAGCATATATTTAATCTGAATGCTTATAAAGTTATAGTGGGTTAGAAAGATTGTTAAGTTGCATTGAATTTTAATAAATTAAAAAAAAATTGATTTCTAAAACGTTCTTCTCTGCCCACCAATTTTCTAGAAATTTGAGATTGTTTCAATACTAATAAGTTCTTTCATGATAAATTCCTCATTAATATTTATAACATTCATTTATATATAAGAAAATTTTATTTAGAAAAAATGGTTCATTACTTTTATTATATTTTAAAAATTAGATTTATGGCAAGTCGCTTCCCCACCCACCAATTTACTAGGGATTTCAGATTTCAGATTATTCCAAGTCTATTAAATTTGTCATTATTACTTATAACATTCATTTATATGCAAGAAAAAATTATTTACTAAAATGGTCTATTTTATAATAAAATGTGTAACTTTTTTCCTTTTTTTTAAAAGTTAAATTGGACATATAACCCTTTGATACATGGTTAATCACGTAAATTTGTGCATTGCTAATAATTTACAATGGTTATAATAATATAGAATTGATATTGACATTAAAAAAATGATTTATATTTAAAATTAATAAATTTATTTTAAATTATCATTAGTATTTCAATTTGAAGTATTTATGTTAAATTTTATTTTTTGAAATATTATATAAATAAATAGTTTAGAATATATTTCTAAAAACTATGAGCATTTAATATTTAAAGATAATTGCATTCAAAATATTTATTTTGAGGTAATGTTAATTGTATTAGTAATTAATATATATATATATATATATGAATGAATGAAATTATCATAAAATAGGTTAATATTTATTTTTTATATTAATTATTTATAAAATAAATTTTTAATTAATTTTATAAATAGGAAAAAGATAAATTAATAATTTAATTTACTTTTTTATGTATAAAATTTATTATTATACAACTTAGTATGAAAGAGATAATTAAAATAAATAAAATAATATTTACAATAAAATAATAATGTCAAAAAAAAAAAATCAATATAGAGAATAAATAATAATAATTTTTTTTTAAAGTTTCTTATAAATAAAATAATTAAATCTCTATAATAAATAAAATAATTTTATATCAGGACCGTGATGGTTGTGAATATGAAGTTCTCTATGTTTGAAAAGGCTTGAGGTTCAAAATTCCCTAAATGGGCATATATAAGAACCTAGATAAAGTTATAGTAATAGTTGTTGGACTTGACCATGTGCTATACAACCCCAGTTGTCAATCCCTCTTAGTAAAAAAAATCATAAATAAATCAATAATTAGATTTACATATATTATTATTAACTTATAAATATTATGTCAAAAAAATGTTTGGTAGCTCCCACTCTGCACTCTTCTTCACCATCAGATTTAATATTAAATGATTAGAAATTCTCTCCATTAAATCTCACTACTTTAACTATCAACTAAATCTTAATTTGTACTACAATTCAACTTATTGATTTTTATTATAAAAGTGAACCTATTGCAAATAGTCACTAGTCATACTAATGATCAACAACAAAACAACAAATCACAGGAATGCACAAGAACCAAAGCTGCAAGCGTACCAAAAAAAATTCCTTCCCCTTGCTTATAGGCTTCAATTGACCCAAGGTTTTCCCTACAATTTAGTTTTTTTTTAACTACTTTATTTCGTGTATTTCGTCCAATAAATTTTCGTTATGTTTATTAAAGCCAAATAATGTCAGAAGTTGCACGCACTGCATCTGCGACCTCATGAGAGAGTCAAAGAAGTTCCTTATCGTGCTAGATTTTGTGTGCAAATTAAGTCTTGATCAATTACTTCAAATAAATAAATCATTTGCCTTGCGTGTCTCACCGTACAAACATTCTTTCTGGAACCAAAAAAGACATTTAAAATGAAAAATTCAACCTACGTCAATTGGATTTGAAAAATCTATATTAGAAGTTCAAGATTCCGCCATGCTTGCCTCGAAAGTCTAAATTCAAAGGTAAGCTTTCAGCCTAACAATTCTTGGAAGAGTACTACAAATCAAGCGGTTTAATGTCTATTATCATCGCTTCTGTAAGGCTTTAAAGAATTGAAATATTTACGGCAATGAGGGGAAATTCAACTCGAGTTCACATGTCAGCTGAGCTTAAGATACATGAGATCATTAACTAACCTTATTCCTTTGAGCTAAATTTTTGTTTTATGGAGTCGATGTTTATTATTTATGTGACAAGAAGATAAATACAATCTGGCGAAGCGAAGCGGAAATGGTTTCGTGGCCAAGTGGAATCTTTTTGTGAGACTTGGTGAAATAAAAAGGGTGATATAGATTTTGTGCTCTGCTAACTGATTTCAAGTTTTTCATCCAGGTCCTCTTTTAAAATAGTTTTACTTCTCATTTATGCCATTGCATTAAGAAGTAGTTACATATTCCCAAACGATTTGGCTACCTGATGCTATTGTTCGATCTTTCTTCTAAACATTTAACATTTAAAATCATTAGATGGACAGTTGGTCTAAGCACATGACTAATGTCATTTTGCTTTCCGAATCCCTGGTGTGCCCGTAACGGTTTTTAATTTTCCATGTCTTATTCCTTGTAGAAGTTTTTTATTACTTCTAAACAATAAACAATAGAGAGAATGAAGATTCCCTCAACAACACAGAGTTTTCAAACTCAATTTATAGAATGAACCGAAATAATTTAGGATAAGTTTTCTTAATTCATAAAAGAATAAAAGAAATACAAAAATCAGCAATATGATTCTTCCTCCTTGAGATGGATTTACAAAGTATTACAGTGGACTGTAAAACAACAGTGCTCACAAAAATTTCTCTGTCCTCAAATCCGCACATACAGTGCTTACAAACTTCCTGTGTATTCAGCGTGCGGGCTACAACAATTTCTTTGTTTCTTAAATAATGTCTTAATACATAAAAACGCATTCAAAGTAAAAACTTTCATTACAAAAGCCTTTAGGCTCTTTGCCTTTTATAAGGCGCGGTTACAATAAAAAACAATTAAACCGACCAATAAAGCTGGATCTCAAAATATGTGAAATCTATTTGAAAAACTTCATCGCATCCGTAACTCAATCGATGATCGGCATTTTAGTGGCCAAAAGGTTATGACCTTTGCGCTTTGGGATTGCGATGGTGCGGGGCCCATATCGCATCGGCAGTCGGCTTGTGATCGCGATTGCGCTATTGTGGTCTTGTGATTTGTGATTTGCGATTGCGATTCTTAGAAATTTGCGATTGCGATTGAGGTGGGACCTCATCGCATCGTAACATCGGCGAACAATGGTTCACAGTCCTTTGCGGACGATCAACTGAAACTTCTGATCGCAATTGGAGCGGGGTCTGCATCGCATCGGAGATCGGCAGTTGTGCAACGGTCATGCAAGTAAATTTGTAATGCCACGATTTCGATTGAGGTGGGACCTCATCACAGTGTCGAAACTCTTCGGTGTGCACATAGTGTTAGAACTATCAGCGCATCGCATCGCTGTTTTGTGATGCAGCGAACTTATGCGGCCTCAGTCATCAACTCCGCCGATATATTGGTAAGGCTTTAAAGCCTGATTCAACCTGTAATCAAAGCTCTACGCTGCTGGAGAGACTTTGATTCTGAGCCTTAACTCTTCTTTCTAAGAAGTCGGCTACCGCCTTAGATAAATATCAAGGGGCCGATTCTTATCTACTCTGCACTTCACTTGTGCGAGCTTTCCAATCCTTTTGCAATTACTGCTGATTGATATTAGTAGTTGGAATTAATTTCCAACACCCCCCCTTAATTTCAACTACTTGGTTTTTTTGCATACCCAAGCATTCCCTGAAATAATCAAAGCTTTTTTGCGCTACTAGCTTTGTGAAGATAGTTTCAAATTGATCCTCTGTTTTGGAGTGTTGCAAAAAAATCTCACCATTGTTAACCAATTCACGTATGAAGTGAAACTTGGGGTCAATGTGCTTTGTCCTTTTATGAAAAATTGAATTTTAGACGATGCTATCGCCGAGCTACTGTCACAGTAAATGGTTGTGCCCTTTTCTTGTTCATGACACAAGTCTCTGAGAACTCTACTCAGCCATACTGCTTGGCATGTTGTTGCTATTGCTGCCACATATTCTGCTTCTGCTATAGATAAAACAACTATCGGTTGCTTCTTGGAAGTCGATGAAACTGTTCCCTATCCCAAATGAAACACATATCCTGATGTGCTCTTTCGATCATCAATACTTCCAGCCCAATCATTGTCAGTGTAACCTGTCAATATGAAACTTTCAGAAGAGGAGTATAATATACCAAACCCCTTCATTCCATTTACATACCTAAGAATTCTCTTGGTTGCCTACCAATGAGCTTCTTTCGGTCTTTCCATGAATCTGGAGATTAAGCTAACAACGTGCATAATGTCCGGCCTAGTTACAGTTAAGTACATAAGGCTGCCAACTATGCTTTTATACAACTTTGGAACAAAATCCTTACTACTATCTTCTTTACTCAATTTCAACCCCATTACTCTTGGAGTCACAGTTGCTTTGCTGTTCTACATGTTGAATCTCTTCAACACTGCTTTTACATATTTATCTTGAGAAATGAAAACACCACTTTCACTTTGGTCTATTTCAATTCCAAGAAAATATCTTAAGAAGCCCAAGTCAGTGATTTAAAAATCACTTTTCATGACTGCTTTAAAATCAGCAATGAGAGAAGCATCATTGCCACTAAAAATTAAATCATCTACATATAAAACAACGATAAGAATCTTACCGTCATTCTCTTTTATGTAGAGTGTGGATTCACCATCACACTTCTCGAACCCATTCTCAATTAGGTAAGCATCTATTCTACTGTACCATGCTCTTGGAGCTTTCTTTAGCCCATAAAGAGCCTTCTTCATTTTGCATACTTTATGCTCTTGGCCTTCAACTTCATAGCCTAGAGGTTGTTCAACATAAACCTCTTCTTTTAACACTCCATTCAGGAATGCAGATTTAACATCCATCTGATAAATCTTCCATTTGTGTTGTGCTGCAATAGACAACACTATTATGACTATTTCCATCCTTGTTACTGGTGCAAAGGTTTCATCATAGTCTTTGCCTTGTTGTTGCTTGTATCCTTTAACAACAAGTCTGGCCTTGTGCCTTTCAATCTTGCCTTCGGCATTTCTTTTGGTCTTATAGACCCACTTAACTCCAATGGCATCTTTGCCTTCAGGGAGGTCCACAAACTCCCATGTTTTACTCTTCTCAATTGCACCAATTTCTTCATTCATTTCTTCAATCCATTTATCATCATTTATAACATCTTCAAAATGAATTGGGTCATCAACATGACAATACAAAGCAAATAATGAATTCAGACCGGTATTGTTACGTACCTCTCCTTATTCATAAATCTCATTCAAATTTCTGAATCTTGGTCTTCTTAGTGTGATTGAAGTTTCATTCGAACTTAAGGGCATTCCAAATTCCTGCAATGTGCTTGGAGTAGCACTTCCTTAACTTTTCAAGGTTGTTCGAATTCCAGCTTGTGGTGTGGTTTATTGTGCTTGCGGTGGTGGAGGAGGAGCCACCGAAGAAGGGTTAACAACCACTGTTCCTTCTTCTTCTTCTTCGTGAGGCAGAGTTGTCTTCACGTTTACAATCTTTTCTAGACTTCCATCCTAAGCTTCTTCTTCACAAAGCTACACATCTCTGTGTACTATCAATTTCTTGGTGGATGGATTATAAAGTTTGTATGCCTTTGACTCATCATAGTTGCCAATAAAGACACACTTCTCCCCCTTACGATCAAGCTTCTTTCTTAGCTGATTCGGTACATGTTCATATGCTACACAGCCGAATACTCTCATGTGAGTGACAATTTGCTTTTGTCCACTCCATGCTTCTTCTGATATTCTGTTCATGACAGCTTTAGTTGGGCATCTGTTTAAGATGTAAACTGCGCAAGTGACAGCTTCAGCCCAATACTCATGCAGCAAGTGTTTTTCCTTCAGCATACTTCTGACCATGTCCAGAATGGTCCTATTCTTCCTTTCTGCAACACCATTTTGCTAAGGTGTATACCTCATGGTGAATTTCTTTTGTATTCCATTCTCTCTGCAAAAACACAGAAAGTCCTTGGAGATATACTCTCCACCTCTATTAGTTCTGAGTACTTTGATATAATTCCCACACTGCTTCTCAACAAGAGTTTTGAAGTGGCGGAATTTATCAAACACTTCACTCTTCTGTTTTAACACATACACCCATGTCTTTCTGGTGTATTCATCAATGAAAGTTAAAACATATTTATTTCCAGCAAATGATGGTATTTGCATCGGTCCACACACATCAGAGTGAACAATTTCCAAGGGTGCTTTTGCCCTTATATTCTTTCCTGCTGGAAAACTTTCTCTATGTTGTTTTCCCAAGATGTAGCCTTCACAAAGGATGTCCGACTTTTCAATCAATGGCAATACTTCTACCATTCTCTTTTTGTGCAACAGATTCAAGCCTTCGAAATTGAGATGTCCAAATCTCAAGTGCCACAACCAATTTTCATGTTTCACTTCTTCTTGAAAGATTTCTTGTGTTACAGCTGTAATAGTTCTTCCTTCCTTCAAATCCACTCTGAGTTTGAGAGGAAACATTATATTGCTGGTCATCTGCACCTCTGTAATGACCTTCTTATTTGGAGGTATGTCTCTGATTATACACACATCATTTTTTAGGAACACATTGTAACATTTGTCAATGAGCTGTCTAATGCTTAAAAGATTACATTTCAAACCAGGTACATAGTATAAATCTGGAACAATCATCTGTTCTCCATTTCTTGCTAGGATATTGACTCTATGTTTACCTTTGACAGATATCTTACTATCAGTTCTTATTTTTACTCAGATTTCACATTTTCATCGAGATTAGTAAACATTGCAATGTTTCCAGTCATGTGATTACTACAACCTGAGTCTAAGAACTAGACATCTTCTTGTTTGTCTTGTGTAATGTTTCATGTTAACAGCACAATATTTTGGTTCTTATATTCTTCATTTACAAAATTAGCATTTTTCCTATTTTTCATGTCACTTTGCTTTTTCCTACATTCGTTGGCATAATCGCCTAATTTCTTGCAATAATGACATTGGACTTGGGATTTTTCATACCTTTGTCCATGAGCTTGTTGTTTGCTTGAACCTTCATCTTGGTTTTGATTGCAACTCCTTCCGCTTGTACTAGCAGGATTATGTCTGCCTTTGTTTTGGCTTCTTCCACGACCTCTGGTATTTGCTCTGTCTTGACCTCTACCTCGGCCGAATGACATCTGAGTCTTGAATGCTTGCTCCAAAGAGGAATCTATTCCTCTACTCAGTCTGTGTTTATGAGACATAATAGAAGCACTCAGTTCATCTACTGTGAACTGTGAGAGATCCTTTGTCTCTTCTATTGCTACCACAATAGCTTTAAACCTTGAGGGTAAACTTCTCAAGATCTTCTCTACAATCCTTTTCTCTTCAAGAGTTTCACGATGAGATCTTATCTGGGTTATCAACCCAATAACATGAGTGAGGAATGAATCTATTGTATCAGATTCCTTCATGCCAAGTGTTTCAATGTCTCTCCTTAACATCTACAACTTTGCAGTCTTCACCTTCTCCATGCCTTGATAGGCAGTTTTTAGAATATCCCATGCCTCCTTAGACTTTTTTGCTACTGCAATCTGTGGGAAAACACTCTCATGTACTGATTGAAAGAGATAAAATAGGGCTTTGGAGTCATTCTTCATGTCGCTCTTCAATAGGTCTCTTTCTACTACTGTCAAAGTAGCCAACACTGCTGCATCTGCAAATTCAGGGTAGCCATTTTCAACTAGCTCCCATAATCCCTGAGAAGCAAACAAAGCTCTCATAGTTATAGACCAATAAATATGATTCTTCCCATTAAACTACAGAAGTTGGGAATTTGTCAAACCAGTTCCAACATCTGCCATATTAACTATATAAGTAAAGAAAAGATACTGACTATATAAGAAGACAAGCAAGAACTTTCTCTGCTGGATAAATCTGCTCAATAAGCTTCTTACAACTCCTGCAGTGGAAAAACAAACTCTATTTTGTCTCACTGAGTGCCTAGACTAGCTCTGATACCATGTAGAAGTTTCTTATTACTTCTAAAAAATAGAGAGAATAAAGATTCTCTCCACAACACAGAGTTTTCAAAATCAATTTACAGAATGAACAGAAACAATTTAGGACAAGATTTCTTAGTTCATAAAAGAATAAAAGAAATACAAAAATCAGCAATTTTATTCTTTCTCCTTGAGAAGGATTTACAAAGTATTACAGTGGACTGTAAAACAACCGTGGTCACAAAAACTTCTCTGTCCTCAAATCCGCACATACAGTGCTTACAAACTTGTTGTGTATTTAGCCTGCGGGCTATAGAAATTTCTCTGTTTTTTAAATAACCTCTTAATACATAAAAACACATTCAAAGTAAAAAATTTCATTACAAAATCCTTCGAGCTCTTTGCCTTTTATAAGGCGCGGTTACAATAAAAAAAAATTAAACGGACCAATAAAGCCGGATCTCAAAATATATGAAATCCATTTGAAAAACTTCATCGCATCCATAAGTCAATCGACAATCGAAATTTCAGCGGCCAAAAGGTTATGACCTTTACGCTTTTCGATTGTGATTTTGCGATTGCGATGGCGTGGTGCCCTTATCGCATTGGCAGTTAGCTTGTGATCGCGATTGCGCGATTACGGTCTTGCAATTTGCGATTTGCGATCTTTGCAATTTGCGATTGCGATTCTGTGCGATTTGTGATTGTGATTGAGATGGGACCTCATCAGATCGCAACATCGGTGAATAATGATTCACAGTCCTTTGCGGACGATCAACTGAAACTTGTGATTACGATTGGAGCGAGGTCCACATCGCATCGGAGATTGGCAGTTGTGCAACGATCATGCAAGTAACTTTGTGATGCCGCGATTGCAATTGAGGTGGGACCTCATCGCATCACCGAAACTCTTCGGTGTGCAGGTTTAAGTACTTTCAAATTTTGCAATGCGATAGTGTTAGAACTATCATCGCATCGCATCGCTGCTTTGTGATGCAGCGAACTTATGCTGCCTCAGTCATCAACTCCGCCGATATATTGGTAAGGCTTTAAAGCCTGATTCAACCTATAACCAAAGCTCTGCGCTGCTAGCAAGACTTTTAGTCTGAACCTTAAATCTTCTTTCTAAGAAGTTGGCTACCGCCTTAGATAAATATCAAGGGGCCAGTTCTTACCTACTCTGCACTTCACTTGTGCAAGCTTTCCAATCTTTTTGCAATTACTGCTGATTGATATCAGTAGTTGGAATTAATTTCCAACATTTCTCATATAATCTCATTGTATTTTTCACCACTTATGAGGCGAGATCATAATTTCTATGGCATACGTATACAGACCAATCGATGTGCCACACAAGTAAAAAAATCTCTGTAAACAAATTCCTTTTTATTGAAATACACACCTTATTTAGATGATCACAAAGATTTAGATTCTGAAAATCTAATCATTTTCCTTAAAAGTGAAAGTGATATTCTTGAAGTGGCAGGTTATAATACCCTCTTGTGATCATTTGGAAAATATTCCCTTTGAATGCAATTTTCTTTCCTATTTTTTGGTTTTGGATCGACCTGATTTACAACAAGGACGTCTGTGTAACTGTAGTCCCTGCTGACATGCAAACTTCCATCTACAATTTTAGTAAAAGATTCAATATACAGTAAACGTTTGATATAAAGTCACTTTCTGAACATGCAATTTGCAACTCAATTGATATAGTAAACAGTTAGGTCTAGTGATCTTAGTAAAAGAAAATGATAAAATTTTAGTGCAGATTCTAAACTTTGTTTTATGGCGTAATCATAGTTAATCACATTGCAAATGCATTGTGATAATAGTTGATTCTGTGTCTATCCTTCTCAGTAACTAATGGCAGAACGTAGATCCTAATTAAGCATTCAAGTTACAGGGTGTTTCGTATATCTTATCATATTTATGCGCTCCTCTCCTTACCAGCTTGGATGTATATGCCAAAACCACTATGACAGACTCAACAAACCATGTATATTTTTTGAGTCGTGTACAGAAACCGAATATACTTTTTGTATTATCCCGTAAATACTAAATCTGGATGAAAGTTTGAGAGGGCACCCAAATGGTGGAGCGCAGATTCGCTGGATAAATCAATCTTAAGTTGAGTTACCCAACCAACCCAATGTTTGATTATCAAAATGGGTGGGACTCTTTGATTATCAAAATGGGTGTGACCAAATTAAGTTACCCAACCAACCCATTAAGTTAAGTTACTCAACAAACTCATAAAATTTTAAAATTTAAAATTTAAAAAATTATTGAAACAAACAATTTCCAACACTTTACGTATACAAAATTGATTTCCACTTAGTTACTAAAATTTGTAAATTTATTTCCACTTAGTTACTAAAATACAATACATACAACTAGCGACCGTAATTGCATGAGAAATGAGGGGAAATAGACGTAGCTATATAAAAAAATACATTTTACCCCAATAAATTAATCATTAATTAAAAAAAATACATTTTACTCCAGTAAATTAATCATTAATCAGACGAAATCATCAACACTTCACACCTCACACTGCCTTATTTCTGGTGTTTTTTTAAAATCAATCAAAGGTGGTGACAACTATGAATAAAATCACAAGTGAAAAGGACAAGTGTGGTCGGCTACGAAGAGTATGTTAGGTTTAAAACACTTTACAAAAAGGGCAAAAAAAATACATACATCTACTGTAATTACAGAAGAAGAAACTAGCACAGATTGACGTAGAGATTAAAAAACATAATAATAATAATATGCATAACAAGGCATTAGCACATTAAAAAAAAATAAAAAATAAAGACCAACCTAATTTAAATTCCAAAAAATCTTTATCTATTTAAATATTAAAGCACATTACAAAAATAAAGATCATTAACAATCTAACAGCATATATTTGTATCCTTACCATGATATTTGGCCAGCAAAAATATGACAACGACTAAAGTATATTTATTGTGGTTCGAATGTGCTAAGACTGCCATTATAGGTGTATGACCATAAAAGCAAAGAGAACCCAACAACATGCATGGATTACACTTGCATGTCCATTAAAGCCAACGACTTTCTGTCGACTTCAAATTTGAAACTCTTCTCGATGGCCAACCTCCTGAGCACTGACCTCCTGAGCATGGCCAGACCTCCAAACTAGCCAAGCTATGTCATTCCTTCGCAGATAATGCCCCTATGCATTTTCACAAGTTGAAACATTCACAAAGAGATGTTCCTCCAGTTATATGTATCATCTCAGACAAGATTGTCTTGTTTCCACAAAAAACTGCGAGGAAGCTGGGGATTCCGAGAGTACCCTTCTGGACTCACAGTACTTGAGGCTTCTGCATTTTTTTGGCCCTCTTGTGGTTCGCAAAGCGCACCTTCCTGGAAAAGTTATATGAACTTCCTCTCCCACTATTTTTGCACTATACTGATTTCTTACTAATTCTCTATGCATTAATCATGGCAAAGAAAAATTTCTTGCTTATGTTATGACAAAAATTATGACATGAGAAACATTGTCCATTAAAGAAGAAATTTTCGTGATCATGAAACATTATATTTATGTTTACCTGTTGATTGATATTTCTGTTATTGTTCTTCCTTGAATTGAAGTGGTCATGCTTTACCTGGGTGGTCTCTTTTTTATTTTGTTGAGTGAAAAAATGTTGCTAGATGGCTTTAGCTACTTTTAGATAGATTGGTGCTGAAGACTGAGAGGATTCTCCGATATATCCAAGATCTGTCTTTACAAGAGGAGAGCGGTGTACCTTGATAATTTTATCTAAGGTTTTAGATGCTTTAGCAAATCTAAGATTTAAAGTTTTCACTTTCTCAATTTCCTTTCTTAGACTTACTATTTCACATTCCAATTTCTCATTGTGCTTCTCCTTTTCTATAAGCTGATTATTTAGAGTATCTATGGAATTTTTTTTTCTTCCAAACATATTTTGAGATTGTTTACTTCTTCAAGAAAATCATTTTCTTCTAATGCATCCATAAAAGTATCTATAGCCTCACTAGAGTCTTTTTCAAAAGCCATGAGTAGTATAATATCTTGATTAGATTCTCCTTCTTCACTATTTCAGAGACCATCACTATATTTTTTAGTATAATATATTTTTCTATTGATAAATCATTTCTTATTTCCTTTTGCCACTTCATTTCCATTTTCATCATTATCTTTATGGGGACATTTAGTAGCATAATGGCAAACTCTTACACAAGAAAAACATTTAAAAGCAAGCTTACCTCTGAACCTTCCAGTGCCGAGTTGTAGCTTCTTTAAAAAATTTATCTCATCTTCTTTTGAAACTAGGGATAATTTTAAGGATGGAAAACTATCTTGAAGTTTAACAAATTGGCGAATCTCACTAGTCCCTAATATGCAAACTATAACATATTTATTGATGTATCTGTAAAAGTATTCAAATTTATAATGATACTATATATATTGTCTATATAATGTGGGCGATTTTTAATGTAAAATAATTTTATATTGTAAAATTTGGGCGAATCATTTTTATAAAAGAATTGAAATTGGCGAATATTTTTTTTTTTGAAAAGCCATGGAAAATTAGCCCACCTGCGAATATTAGCCCCTAAAATTTTCCATGTTTGAAACATACCTAGATCCTTCTTGTTATTCTACTTCCTTGCCTTTTGCAGCAACTCTAAAGACAAATCCTTTGACTTTATATGAACCTCCTTTCCTCTTTTGACATGCAGTTAGAATCCCATGAAGTTGAACAATAGTAGGAGTTTGTAGATCCTCCTTCTCCTCAATAGCAGACACTTTTGACTTGAATTTGGGAGTTAGAGATCTCAAAACCTTTTCTACTAGAGTAGTGTTAGTTATGGCTTTCACCCAGATTTCTCATACGATTTACAATATCATATAGACGTAAAAATAAACTTTACTCATTATGCAATTTAAGTTTTTCATATTGAATTATGAGAGTTTGGAGATTAGCACTTTTTACCTTGGCATCACCTTCATAGCTCATAATTATTTTTTCCCATATCTCCTTTGCTGTATTCAATTGCATGACTTTGACAAACTCAAATTCAGTCAAACTTCCCAATAATGCATTGACCTCCTTTGGATTGGTTTCATAGTTCTTTCTTGTTGTTGGATCTGTTGGAACTGAGGCTGGATATTGATAACCTCCTTCAACTATAGCCCATACATGTGCTCCAAGAGACTAAAGATAGGATCTTGTCCTTGTTTTCCAAAAGATTAAATTTTTTCCATTGAAGAGAGGAGGCCTGATAGATGTTGTCCCATCTTGATTTCTCATCTTAGTTTTTCTTCCTTCTAGCGATCAAGCTTTATCAAAAGGACCTGCTCTGATACCAATTTTTTGGAAAATATTAAGAGGAGGGGGGGGGGGGGGGCGGTGAATCAGTATTTATAAATTGCTATAAAGTTTTAATTTTCCTTACTGAATTTCTATATGTGACTTTAATTAACCCAACTAGCGTATATATGCGGATACACTAACAAAAACTTGCGTATACTGAGATGGGTTTATTGTGAGATAATATTTTAGAAAAATTATTTAACCCAACTTATTAGCTATGCTTCAGATAGTTAAGCAGTAAATATGTGCAGTAATAAGAAAATAAAATGTCACACAAGAGCATCACACATGAACACCAATATTTAAGGTGGAAACCCAATTTGGGAGAAAAACACCACTGCTGTCGTCTTTGTTTTAATTATTTATTATAAGGAAAATTTCTTACATTATTTTAATGATGTAGACTCATACCAGTACACAGGCATCTACTTGAAAAAGGCTGCAACCTTCTCTCGTTCTCCAGTTACTACTGGAAGGGAGCTCCAACCCCCTGATCTTGTTTACTAGCCACTACTAAAAGGGAACATCAACCCCCTAATAAGAACACTAGCTTATATTGGTAGGAAGCTTCTACTTCCATACTGAAGGCTTTAACCCTTAAAACCACTGCAGACCATGCTTCATCAATTTTCACACTAGATCCCACAACTTCAACAGAACTCATTATAAAGATCATCAATAATATACTTAACCCAAAATTCAATCAAAATAGTGAGATTACTGTAACCAAAAAATAGTAATAAACCCAGATTTCAGAGTCAAGATGTAGAAATAATCTCGACCCTGATGATTTATTATCTTGAAATGCATACACTACTTTTCTTTACTGAACCTGCATTTATACGCGCTTTCCTTCACACCAACCTGCGTATATATCTGAGAATATGGATCTTCCAGAATATGGTCAGTCTCAGAACTAGATCTGAGGCTTTCATTCAGATATCTTTTCAGTATTGCAGAATCCTTAATCAGCAGTCACCATTAAACATATTTATTCACTCATTGATCAGATTGTACATATTCAACTTAGCAGCATATACAATATTCAAGAAACACAAATCTACATGAAGAATTCATTGACAAACATGAAAACTACAATACCAATAAAAATATAACCTCTGCAGTAAGCTTCAGAAAACCATGACTTCCATATGCACCTTTTCTAAGACAAAGTTGCGTACATACGCGCTGTTACCGAGACGAACTAGCGTATATATCTGTAAATATTAGTTCTGCAAAATGTTTCAGATCTATAGACTTACCCATATTTCTTCACTTCACTTCAGAAAACATGCGCCAAGTCACAAATCTAATCATATATTCAATATATCAACTACTTATTCATTTTAGGTCTAGAGATCTAGATCCATGATTGTATCCAAGGGTGCATCATAGATTTATATCTACCAATAAAATAGAGTTCATCCCATGAATATATACTTTAGAGAGAAGTATTTAGTAACGACCATTCCACATGGACACACTTGCACTATGATCTTCATATCCTTATATAGGATTAGCCTTTATCAATACCATGAGCCAAAACCATAGGACTATCGATAGTATCTTGGAAAAAATAAAAAATATGATAGAACACTCAATACTGTGGGTTAATACCATGGTAATTCCCTTTGGTATCATAATTTTAGAGCGCAAAAGGTATATGCGACATGGCTTCTTCATACTCGCATGTATACGTGACTTATTTTCATAAAAATTGCATATATAGTAATTATGGATGTATACATGGGTTGCCTATATACCAAGTAGCATATACATTGCCTCCATACGTATGTTGCCTTCATCAAACCTGCGTATACATTGAGAAATATTTCTTGTTTCATTTCTCTGTCACTTACTGGAATTCCTTTCTCTGTCACATCTGAACTGACCTGTAGAAACATCATTTTTACATCTTTAAAAAATAGGTTTCTTATCAAAATACAACTCATCAAGTGGGTTTCCATCAAGGAAAACTCCATCAAGTAGGTTGCCATCAAGGACAACATATTGCAACATATTTCCAACAATCTCCCCCTTTAGCCTTGATGGAAACCATGATGGTGTTTGGTGACCACAACAGATAGACACATTAATCATAAGCATTATTCAAACACAAAAATACTCTCCCCCTTTTAAATCAATTGCGAAGGGTAGATCAATACCAAAACAAGGTTTCTCTTTCCTTGTAGAAAGAAGAGCACTGCAGATCTCATGTGCACTGTATTGACCATGCTCCCCCTGAGTTCATGCTAAATCTTTAGAGTTTTTTTTAAATGAAGTACATGACTCTATGACTCAACCGAGTATGACCTTTCCTATCACCAAGGACTCATACCTACATCAATGATCCAACCAAGTGGAATTACATATTTGACTCAACTACCCAACCAAGAGGGCTTGCAAAATTTGAACAAGTCCTTACATGACTGAATATAACAATATTACATCATAGGTCTCAACATGACCTTTTCATCAAATTACAGATATGACATTTTATAACCAAAACTAAAAAATCTCAAATTTGAGATCATAACACATCAACCAATCATAATGCCAACAATGCATCCTTTTCCATAAGGCAGGAGCTCCCCTTAAGCTTGTGCATCTTGGACACCTTCAACAACCAATTTATTAAAGCATCTTCATCAAGGAGATAAATATCAAAGAAAGGTACAGTAAGATGAATACTAGAACAACAATAGAGATTACTCAACAATAGCACAAGCTGTTATGAAAGCTGACCCAGAGAATTTCTGTCAGCCAAAACCATACACGGTTTTATTCATAGAAACTCACATATATACATGATTCGCCTTTATGAAACTAGCATACCAAATTTAATATTATGAAATTAAGAAGATTTGATAATAGAGGAAGAGACAACTCCCAACTTTTGTCTGAAATATTTGAATGCTTCCCTGGGAAGAGGTTTAGTAAATATATATACAACTTGTTCTTTGGAGGGAACATATTCCAATCTAACCTTTTGTTCAAGCGCATGTTCATGTAGGAAGTGATACTTAATAGAAATGTGCTTGGTCTTGGAATGCATAACTGGATTCTTCGATATACTAATGGCACTTGTATTATCACATAGGATGGAGATAGGAGTTGAACATTTGATTTGAATGTCTTGTTGTATCTTCATCATCCAAAGAAGTTGTGTGAAACATTATGTGACAACCACATATTCTGATTCCGCTATAGATAAGGAAATAGAACTTATTTTCTTACTAAACCAAGATACTAATCGAGGCTCCATATAGAATGAACTAGCACTAGTGATTTTTCGATCATCAACATTGCCAGCCCAATCCGCATCTATTTAAGCATGAAGAGTGAGATCAACATTCTTTGAATACCATAGAACAAAGTTTTTAGTCCCTTGTATATATTTGAATATTAGTTTTATAGCCTAAAGGTGACACTCTTTTGGGTTAGATTGGAATCGTCCAACAATCCCAACTACATGCATAATATCTCGTCTTTTCCCGGTTAGATAAAGAAAACTTCCAATCATGGATCTATACTCTGGTTGATTCACCATGGGAGAATCATCATGGGAACTGAGTATACATCCAGTTACCATTGGAGTACTCACAAGTTTGCAATCTTCCATCCCATACTTCTTCAGAATTTTCTTGAGATATTTTGCTTTTGATATAAATATGCCATATGTTTCTTGTTGCACTTGTAAGATAAGAAAATATGTTTGTTCCCCAAGTAATAAAATTTCTGATTCTTGCTGCATAACAAAAGCAAAATTTCTGACTCATGGACTCTTCATTAATTCCAAAAATTATGTCATCAACATACACAAGAATAATCAATAATTTATCATTCTCAATTTTTGTGTATAAGTTATTGTTAGCATATCCCTTTGTGAAACCTTATTGTTGAAGATATTTTTCAAGAGGATAGTAGCATGCCCGAGGAGCTTGTTTAAGACCATATAAAACATTTTTTAAGTTTGCAACCAATTTTCTCATCATTTCCCAGAATGAATCCGTCTGGTTGTTCTATATAAACTTCTTCTTCTTGATCACCATTGAGGAAAGAAAATTTGACATCCATTTGATAAAATTTGAATTGTTAAAAACTTGAAAAAACAAGAAAAATTCTTATGGCTTCAAGAATGGTCATAGGAGCATATGTTTGTTCAAAGTCTATACCTTCTTGTTGAACATACCCGTTACAAACAAGTCTAGTTTTTTTTCTAATAACTATCCATTTTCATTTAACTTGTTTTTGAATATCCATTTTGTTCCAATAAAATTTTTATCATGAGGTTTTGGACCATCAAATAACTAATTTAAAGAAATAAGATACATCTAGCTATTTTGCAACGAAATAAATCTACAATGTAGGCTATGACAAGAAATAGAAGCAAACTAGGCAACATTCATGAAGCAAAGTGCTGAATTAAAACAGCCAAAAGAAGAATAATCTAATCATACATTGCTAGGCCAAATGGCTAAACACACTCTAACTACTTCATGCTTTGACTATCATGCATCTAGTTATGACCTAAATATGCTTGTAAATACGCTATTTTGTAGCCAAAGGAGAAGGCATTAAGGTCTCGTAGGAAGGTATTGGACTCATAGATGTAGGGTTGAAGGTGTATTGATGGTTATGGCAAGTCTAAAGGAGGTGGAGGATGAGTTATGGGCTAAACGAGAGGCAAATAGGTGTGGCTACATGGTCTACTACAGGTATCCTATAGAGCTACAGGAAAGTCGTGAATTGTTACTGGAAATAGGCCGAGGGTAGTCCAAGGCTAAAAATGGTGGGAAAATAGTGTGGGGTAGGTGGAATTAATGTGAAATTGGATGGATGGAATGTTGAAAACCCATTCCCCAAGCTCAAAAACTCTTACAAAGCATGGCTTGCACCTCTTGGGTTGCTCACGGTGTGAAGGTGAAAATCTCAAAAATAGGAATGAAGGCGATTTGGTTGAAAGAAGTCTAATGAAGGGTGAGAAATTAAGCTAGGGGTGCTGGTGAAGTTATCCTTTGCTATGCTACTTGAACCTGCAAGAAAACTACCTGTCTATGGAATAAACATTGGAAAATCTATGATAAAGAATATGGAAAAGATGAGTTTAATTTGACAAGAAAACCTACTTAAGCATTCAAATAGAAATCTAACTCAATATTATAAACATCTTAATGACACTACAAAAAATTATCTATTCATTCCAAGAAATCATAACTAAAGAGAAAATTTGGGCATTGGTGAAGGTATGTCCTCCTCAAGCTCCAATGAAAGAGATGAGAGAGGGAGGCTTCAACACACAATTTTCTGAGTTTATATGTTACTTTACCAAAATATATGCAAGTCTAACAAAAGAAAAGATAATAATGGAAGGAAACTAAAAATAGTATATTGAAATGTAAAAAAACTAGCTAACACTCATAAAGAAAGCTAGCTACAACGACATAAAAAGAAGCATGAATACACATGAGATACTAAGACCAATGGATTGAGCCCTAACCCACAAGCCTAGCCCTATGAAACTAAATTAGTGAAGGAAAATCTGAATACTCATATTATTGCATAAAATAGTCTCATTATATATTCATGAAAGTCTCAAAAACCTATTACAAGAGCTAAGAGTCTACTAGCTTCCTCCAAAATTCGAACCGTAATGAGCTCTTGCTCTTCCCAACTTAACCTAAAGGGTAGATACCAACAGTTACATAAAAAGTAGGTGATGTGTCCACTTTGACTGTAAGAAAAGTGGAGCTTTGGTGCACTTTATCTCCCACTTTCTTGGTTGCCTTTTATTTTGAGTTGTTGGATGGAATCTGAAGGATCCCTTGGCTCACTTTGGGAGTTAAGGAGGTGGAAAACCCTCCTAGAATCTCTCCTTGTTGTCTACTCTAAGATTTAATTGCAAAATATTCAACAAAAGTGGAATATTAGTAAAAATTTCTTTCGATAATAATCACATGCAATGGAACGTGGTCAACGCGTTTCGAACCAACCAGTGTGGTTCATCATCAGGACTATGTGAGAGATCAGATCCAGACATTAAGTATAAATAGATGTAGAAATGGCTCAACTAGCTGTTAGGATAACAGCTAGTTTGACCTTGAAAAAGTAAATATTCCATTATTTATTTATTTAATTAATTTTTATCTATTTATTTATTTATTATTATTATATTATTATTTTATTTATTTCTAAAATCTTTAATGTATTTATACAACTAACTAACCAATTAATTATATAATTAATTGGTTAATTAGTTGTATAAATATATTAAAGATTTTATAAATAAATAAAATAATAATATAATAATAATAAATAAATAAATAAATAAGAATTAATTAAATAAATAAATAATGGAATATTTACTTTTTCAAGGTCAAACTAGCCGTTATCCTAACGGCTAGTTGAGCCATTTCTACATCTATTTATACTTAATGTCTGGATCTGATCTCTCACATAGTCCTAATGATGAACCACACTGGTTGGTTCGAAACGCGTCGACCACGTTCCATTGAATGTGATTATTACCAAAAGAAATTTTTACTAATTTATATGATGGATCACAGAAGCTTAGATTCCAAAAAAAAAACTGGAATATCTTCGTGCTTATCATGCATTTAAACCATATTAGGAATTCGAGGTATGACAAGCCTTAATCAGAATTTGCACTAGCAAAATATGACCATAATATAATCAAATGTTAGAAAAAGAGACCATTAAGGATAAAAAGGTGACAATTAACCCCTCCAATTATACCTAATGATGTAGGTAATCATCACCCCCCTACACAATGGTTTCTCATCTTATGAGAAAATTAGTCCTGCTTCTCCATCTCTTTCGGTGCTTTACTGACCCCTCTCACCTCCCAAGGAAGAAATGAAGGAGTTCCTTCAGGAGGGTAGAACCCAACATCCTTTTATGCCTCCTCCCATTTTTTTTTTCCTCCTCTTTTTTTTTCCCATCACCCAATCCTAGCAGCAAAGGTGGACTAAGTTTCAAGCCAAGCCACTTTATTTGCATTGCTTGCATAGCCATTTTGTATAGTGGTGCCCTTTCTAGAGCACTCCTCAATCTTTCTGGTGTGTGGTATTCCATGTTTCTGAGACTGAATGGGAGGACATTCCATATCCTTTGACTAGCCAGTATACATTCATTTCCCAAAAACCTAGAAACATCATCAAAATGGGAAATGGCTTGTGGTTGTGTGCTGAGCTACTTGTCTGCAATTGTGGCATCTTTTTCTATCTTGATATGGTTGTTGATGAATCTCCTAGGGCTGAATATTTATGCCCTATTGTGTACAGGCTCTTTGTTTTCTCTTCTCATTACCCTCTTTAGTTCTTGTGCTTTTTCTTCCTCATTAACCATCCAACAGGCTAATGCCATCAAATACATGTTTCCTAGTCTCAGGCTAGGGTCCCAAATGTTCAAGTCTACCAACAAAAGATTGTGCATGTATAATTTTTCCATATTTTCTTTGTGTGCCATGCTTGACTGGTTGCAAAAGTAAATGAATTTTCTACAGTTATGGGAAGGGAAGGACTCGTGAGAGGCTAGTGTCTTGATTTCAAATTGGAGGCACTATTATTTGAGGTAGACTGCATAGGAGTCTGATGGGTATTTGTGTTGAATGAACTCCATGCACAAATATGCCATGGTGCCCATTTTTTTGTCTTTCTACTGAATTTGACCGCTCAATCTTGCATTCTCTACCTGGGGTTCATGAAGCTATTCTTTCAACATGGATTATCTAAGCCTAACATCTAAAAAATCCCTTCCCAAGTGAATGACCTTTTCCTCCATGATTCCTATGTCATGCACACCTTTTGTTGTAGCAATTTCCATCCAATGATAGGTGCATTCTCTTTCTTGTTCTAAATGATAAAATAAGGGGACTACAAAATTATGAGGAATCAAACTTCCCCTCCAATAAATGTATATTAAGAACTAAGATTTAGTTCAGGGATAGGGTATGACAGTGCTGATATGTCTTTAGGGATAGTTTTTGGGGAGGTAGGATCCTCATTTTCATCTTTCTTTTCCTCCCCTTTTGAATCTTTCCGTTCATCTTGTGCTTCTTTCTCAACTTCTTGGGCCTCTTACCCACCCATGGGTGTCTTATCTCCCCCCCTAAGGCTTCCCGATATGAGTTTGACACTGCTAGAGTTTCCTATAGAAATCTCTATTTTGCCTCTAGCAAATCTTCCCTTGCCTGTTTTTCGATCTTTTCTATCTTTTGAGGGTCTGTCAGGGTTGGAAGATGTGTAGGGAATACCAACCTTGATGAATGTCTTCTCCTATAGGCTACATGTCTCCTTTCAAGTGAAGTGACCTCTTCAACCTTTCCTACTTCTAATATTACTTCATCATCCTTCTTGGGTGAATCCTCAATTGTTATCTAGATTTTGGTTGGAGTCTTTCGTTTCCCCTTCCTTACCCTTCCACTCTTCCTAGTCCTAAAGTACATGGGTGTTTGCCTCTTCCTCTTTAATTTCACTGGTGTGCTCAAAGTGGCTAATGTAGTATCCACTTCTTTATCTCTTATCTCGAGTGATATTTTGGTTTGCTGAGGAGAGGTATTAGTGCGGACCATATGGTATAATATTTCCTCCTCCACTGTCTTCTCTTCCTTATTCTCCTCGGTTTCTTCTTCTTCTATTTAATCTCCCTATTTTCTTCTTATTTCCCTTTCTCTAGTTCTAATATTTTTTTGTTTTTTGTTTCAACCTCCATCTCTTCTTCTTCCTCATCTTCCCCTTCTGTCTCTTCAGCCTCCCCCTCATATTCTTCTTCTATGTCCCTCTCTTCCAAACATTAGGGGAATTTTCTGGTCTAAAAGGGGCCTCCTAAGAAAACTGTACAACCAAAATGAACTTTATAAGAATTAATAGGATTCAAGATGATGATGTCAACCATGGGGGGTGATTCACCATTTTTTAAGTAACAAAGTAAAAATATTAAAAAATAATAAAATAATAAAATTAATTTTTCAATTTTAATTTTAAATCGTTACCATTTCTATTTGAGGAAGATAACATAAGACTTGGAATGTTTTCTACATTGTAGTTCCTCCATGCAGAGACTTGCCATGGTGGAAAGTTGGGTCCCTTTCTCTTGCAGCTTCTCTATCAACCTCAAATTCTCTACATGTTGTTGTTCTTGCTCCATAGACTCCCTGAGTCTCAAATAACCGAATTATTTCCCCATCTCTTTTAATTTTTCCTCTCATTAGGAGAATTTTGAGGTATAAAACGGGCCTCCTAAGAAAAATGTACAACCAAAATAAAAGTTATAAGAACCAATAGGATTCAATATGATGATGACAACCATGGGGGGTGATTCACCATTTTTGGATTAAAAAATAAAAGGATTAAAAAATAATAAAATAATAAAACTACTTTTTCAACTTGTATTCTCAATTTACCTCACTATGTTTTTACTCTAGTTTCGAGTGTGAGTACTCGTTGGATGAAAATTTTAATTCCTCATCCAAGGAGTACCCATGTTGCACACTTTTGATGCACCCTGCTACATGAAAAATGATAAATACAAGAAAAAACATGATTGCAATCACATTTTTCATGTATTTCTCATTTTTCATGTTACCACTCGAAATTTGAGTAAACCCATAGGGAGATAAGTTGAAATTACGAGTTGAAAACATAGTTTTTTTATTTTTTCCCTCTAAAATTGGTTGATTTAATGTAATATTATTTTATTATTTCCACTCTTATGTTATAATTTCCTTAGGAGGCCGATTTTAGACGTCAAAATTTCCCTAATTCTAGAGGTAGAGGTTTGTCCAATTTGGGCTTCCCTATTTCAATGAAGGCTTCCCTATCCATGTCTATGAATGAGGACCAATGCATAGGGAGGTTCAATGTGCTTAGATCATCACTCACTATTAGCTTGATGAGGCCTTGATGAGCCATATTCTAATACTTCCTTTCCCTCACCTTTTTACTCATGTTTGTGATTGAGTGCAAGAGGAAATAAGGGATGCCTAATATTTGTTCTAGAGGGAATTATCCTTGATATTTGAGTTAATTTAGCAACTTGAAGTGGTATCCATATACTACATTAAGCTTTCCCTCACAGGAAATGAATTTCAGAATATGGAAGGATACTTCATCCCAAGGATATGGAAGGATTTTTCTCCTCACTCCATTTTTATCTTCAATGAATTCTTCTCCTGGCAGAAAGAAGCTCTTCTTCACTGTAGTGTTGGGCATCCTATCTTCCCTAATCCACTTAAATCCTAAGGGAACAATGGTGATTTTGTTGATAAATTTAGGTGTAATTTTGATAGCTAGACCTTTAACCGCAATGATTACTCTCATCTGAGTGTGATTCTAGAGAAACTACAAATTCTTTAGTTATATCCTCATCAAAAACCTTGAGGAGCTCCAAGAAACCTAACCACTAGTGGTTCCTGAAAATATCCATTACCTAATGGTGTAATATTATTCTTTTAATATCAGTCAGCTCCCTTCTGTTAAATCCTCCTCCCATTTTTTTGCTATGATAGGAAGGTGGTTGAATTTTTTTGTTTGAGAGTTATTTTTGAAGTGGTGCCATGGAGATTATGGTTTCAAACAAACTCATAATACCTTGATTTAACCACTTAATTTCTAATTTATGACTGACTATTTATAAATTTCATGGAAAATTTATGATCCTAGAGGGTGGAAACCACTTTCCTCTGACCTCTAGTGTATTTTTTTGGGAGATGGTGGCCTTAGGAGGTAATACCACCTATGAGTGACTCTCCTTTTCTCTTTCTATCACTAGTGAAAATCCTGTGAAGTTTCTTGTAGTGTTCACTATTTCCTATAGCTCAGAGTGTGCATGTAAATTCAGCCTCAATGCTTTGCTCTTCAATGGATCCCATGATTTATCTTGCTCACATTGCTCTCAAAATGTTAAATGAGGTGAGTATAATGAGCCAAAACTTACCTTTGTGGAATCTTAAACAAATTTTGAGCGGAGTGATGACTTGGATTGGGCACAAGTTTTCCCCTTTTGGATCATTGGTCCCACTCCAGTTAATCAGTTCCCTTGCCCCTGAATCCCCTCCTTGTCCATGATAACTCACCCTTCACTGATTTGACTTTCCCAGGTGACATGTGCACTCTACTTCTCATACACTTTAACTCTACAAGGGTGGCAAAGTTAACTGGCCACATTTTTCCCTTTTTATTCTCTAATTCTCGACATTAAATCATTTTGATCAATATGAGAGCATAGTGAGAGGTGAAGGGGCATACCTAAGCCTAACTATTTATGATGTGTTGCAGACATTAGTTGGTGTAGGGAGATGGAGTTTGGTGACAACCATGCCTATCTCTCTCTTGATGTGTTTTTATTTTTTATTTTTTTAGTGAGGAGCTTGTTTATGAGTGAGATGCTTAACCTTTTTATTTGTTTTTTTCATCTTTCAGGTATTGCATGGAGGTCCTCAGGTGCCTTGGCTGGTGTTTTCATCCTCCTACAGTCTTCTAGTGGACCCTTGAATCCATTTCCATCAACTATTCCTCAAATTTCTATCTTTTTGTGCCATGTACATGCTTGCTACATGAATCTTTTCAAATTTCTATAGCAACCTCTTCTCTATTTATTGGGGATTCATATTTCTTATATATGATGGGAAATGGTGTATGGAGGTTAGGTATGGGGTGATGGAATGAGTTTAGTGATGGATAGGTGAGGGTAGAGATCCCATGCCAAGGTATAGGTGATCTAGCTACTAGTGGCGAAAAATAGGGTTTAGAGAATGAATCTATGTGCCTGGAGTGAAATGAGGGTTGGGAGTGGTAGGTATAGGAAAAAAAACCAATTATCATGATTTTTTTAAAGCTTAGAAGCCCTTGCAAGAGCTATTTTTCATGAAAATAGTTTTCCTGTAGCAGTTACAGGGTTTCCTATAGTAGTTATACACTTTCCTGTAGCAATCACAATCAGGAGAAAAAAATTAGTTTTATGCCTAATTCAAAGGAGAAAGAAGTGAATAGGTGCATGCTGGAGTTGTCCATGGAGTGGGTAATAAAAGGAGAGAGAGAAGAGAGGAAAAAAGTTGCTCCTCTCATTCTAAAACCACCTCTGATCAACAACCCGCAGGACAAAAAACAAGTGAGTGCATAGGTTTCATTTCTTATTTTCCATTTTTATTTCTATTTTCTCTCTCTTTTTACTTTTTTGAAGGTAGGTGGGTTGCCTCCAAATAGGTTTCCAACCCACAAGCCTGACTTGGGCATCTCAAGGAGTTTTTCACCCAAGGATCTTTTACTCTCTTTTTTTTCTTTTTTTTTTTTGCTCCAGGATTTCTTGATGGAGGTTTTCAACCCTGAAGTTGGCCTTTAGTGCCTCAGAGACGTTTTCACCCATGCCTCTTTATTTTATTTATTTATTCCTAAGAGGGGGAGGTGATGGAAACTATGGAGTTTCCAATGACATACTCTTCCATGTTTATGGAATTTATAAACATAGCCCTAGACAAAGGCTTTTTTAAACCTTGAGCATGTAATTTGACAAGCAGGGGAATCTTCTCCTCATCTATGGTCCTAATCTAAACTACACCATTATCATAGAATTTTTCCACTTTGTAAAGTCCCAACCATCTATTCATTAATTTTCCTTTGAAATCCTTGAACCTTGAGTCATACAGCAGGGCCCAATCTTCCTCTTGAAAGGTCTTCTCATTAATGTGCTTGTCATGCTAGACCTTCCCTTGCAGCTAAATAACTTTTGTGTGAAGGAGGGCCTGCATCCTAAACTCATCCAAACCATTTAATTGCAGGAAAATTTCTTATTGGGTATTTGTGTTATCCAGTTCTAACTTAGCTCCCTTCCTTAAGTTGTTGAACTCGAACTCAATTTAAAGCAGAGCTTTCTTCCCATAGACCAAGTCATAAGGAGTGAACCCTATTGTTGTCTTTCAAGTGGTATCGTAGGCCCAAGTGACTTCTGCCAATCTATCCACCCAAAATTTTCTACTGCTTCTCACAAAATTGGTGAGGATAGTCTCCAAGGCTGTGTTGGTCACTTCCACTTCGCCATTTTTGTGAGGACGGTAGGCATTGCAAGTCTTATGCTTTATCTTGTGCCTCCTTAGAAGATTTTTAATTAGATAATATGTGAATCGAGCCCTGTTATCAGTAAATATCTCTCTGGGGTATCCAAACATGTAGAACATACACTCTCTCATAAATTGTGCCACCTTTTCCTAGGTTGCTACCTTTTCAATCCTTGTTTCAGCCCACTTTGTTAGGTATTAAGTGCATACTATGATATACTTTTTCTTCCCATATGGTGTATCAATGGGACCAATGAACTCCATGCCCCACTTGTAAAATGGCTCTAGAGACACATGAGGGTGTGAAGGCATCTCATCGCTATGTGTAGGTTTCCCCATCCTTTGGAAATTTTCACACCTACCAGTGTATCTCCTGGCATCCTAGTGAACAGTAGGCCAATAGTAACCTTCAAGAAAATATTTGAAGGTTTTTCATTTTGCAGCAATGTGGCCCCCCAAAGGACTATCATGACATGCAGAGAAGATGTCAAAAAATTCTTCCTCCCTTACACATCTCCTGAGAATTTGGTGAGGGCCCTTCTTGAAGAGATTTCCAACAATCTAGGTGAAAGGGGTTCTTTTTCTAATGATATTTATGTTCTCCCTGGATGAGAGGTTTGGAGGGAACTTATCAGCAACCAAGTAGCTAGCTATGTTAGCAAACCACAGAGAGAGTTCTGATATAGAAAATCAGTGTTCATCCGAAAGCTGGTCATCCACCTTTCCTTCATCATCTGAAGGAAGAGATAACCTGGATAAAAAATCTGCAACAACATTCTCCTTCTCAGGTTTATCAAAAATGGTAGGTCAAATTGTTGTAACAACAACAAATTTGTAATTATTATAGCATTAACATCAAGTTTTTTCATTAAATATTTTATGGTTGCATGGTCATTATGCACAAAGGTTTAATAGCCAGTGATATAATGTCTAAACGTATTTAAAGCATGGATGATGGCTAACATTTCCTTTTCTGTGACAATATAATTGATTTCAACCTTGTACAAGTTCTTACTAATGAAATATAGATTGCATAAGATAATTTGTATTCTAACTTCCCCAAAATTTATCCCACAACTTTTTCTAATGTATCTATGTGGATGTGGAAGGACAGAGCCCAATTTCGACCTTGTGGAATGGGAGCAGTAGTCAACTTTTCCTTAATGAGCTCAAACACTTCTTGATAGAGAATGTACCAGGTAAACTCATTATCTGTAAGTGAAGGTACCCAAAAGACATGTGAAAGTGTTATTGTCCCGGTCTTCAAGGCTAATTTGGATCTAGTTATACCCACTGAACCCATCTAGGGAAGAAAAGAACTTTTTCCCTGCAAGGCCATCCAAAACTTGACCATAAAGGGAAAGTGGAATTGTCCTTCTTTGTGGCTTTGTTGAGTTGCCGATAATTAACAAAAAATTTTCATTTTCCATTCTTCTTCGGCACTATGAGAAGAGGAGATACCCACTCACTATCTGATATAGAATATATGAAACATCTATCCAATAATTTATGCAGTTCTTCCTTCACTATGTCCTTCGAGGTAGGTTCATCCTTCTTTGGGGTTGGTTGATTGAAATATGGATTAGGGGAAAAAATTCAAATTGGTATGAATTGCACCAAACTAGAATGAAAAAAATCGTCTCGTTGCCAGGAATCGAACGCAACTGGTTTCATTGAAAACTGAGTTCGGATGAAGTTATAGTTTGCTGATAGCCATTCATAAGAGACAATTTATTTTTTTAATTTGTAGAATAGGTACAGGTTTATGACATGGAATCCAAGTTTTAGAGTGGAGGGGAGGGGAGGCGATGGTGGAGGTAGGTGACACAGGGAGAGCGGGGTCAACTGAAGTTTGGTCGTCTGTAGTCGGATGACGTAGAGAGAGATCCACCGGATATCTAGAGTTGGTGCAGGGGTTGCCGAATAGAGCTGTTTAGCATGGAAAATATGATGCATAAAGCTATAAATCCAAGGAGGCACATGAAGGTGTTCCAAGAAGGACTTTCATTTCATGTTCATTACCTCAAGCTTGTGAATATTGTTTTCATTGTTGGGTATGTGTTATATTGTTTTCAATGGGGGGTCATAGGGGGGGTGACAACCCCCTTTGTATGTTGCGTCGGGTGAAAAAAGGGGGTCACAGGGGGGGTGGAATCCCCCCCTGTTCCTGGTCTGGGGCAGCGGCCTGAGAAAAAAATTTTGGATCCTATTTTTCGGTGGGTGAACCCACCCATGTTTTTGTGCATGGGTTTGCATATGGTTTTGGGGTGTGATGGTTTTCAACCCCAAGTATTTGGTAGACCCAGTCAAGGGAAATACTGTTATTTTCTAATCCACGGTTAATGGATTGGGGTTTATGTATGCTTCAACATGTATATATATGTGTTGTAACACTAAAAGGAATATAATGAAAAATCAAGCTGGTCGTCCCGATTTGGGATCCAGGGGAAAATATCTGAGTATATCTATTTTATTTTTATGCTCTCACTATCGTTTATTTTATGTTCTTAAGAATCGTTTTCTGATAATTTCTGTACAGAGTTAAAACCTACATTTGGTATTAGAGTTGTTTTGGCTTCAAGGGGACGCCTTTGCTGCTAAGGGGTTTTTTTTCTCGGGCCTAAGGTAGACCCTGTTTAGTGGGAGATCTATGGGATCGATTCTTGAGGTGAGAGAAGATGGCGAGCGGACAGAAGATAGAGATCGAGAAATTTAATGGTCAGAGTTTTGAGTTGTGGAAGCTCAAGATGGAGGATCTGCTGGTGGATAAAGATCAGTGGATCACGGTAGATCCGGGTACTAAACCAATGAAAATGTCAGATGAAGATTGGAAGAAGCTGGATCAGAAGGAAAAGAGTGCAATACGGTTGTGTGTCTCAGATTCAGTACTGTTGAATGTATCTGGGGCAGCTACGATGAAGACCTTGTGGGACAAGCTAGGGACTTTGTACCATTCTAAGTCTCTGGTGAATAAATTGTTCTTGCGGAAAAATATGTATAACCTAAACATGAAGGATGGAGACTCGGTGACAGAGCATCTGAACTCCTTCAAAATGTTGGGAAAAATACTGAGAGGGGGTGGTGAATCAGTATTTAGGGCTGACAATTTTTACTTTTTCTTTCTCTTAAAACGATATGCTATTTTACAGAATCCAATGAGTATGTCCAGAGATCTTCTTATGTCTTTACTTATATCATTGCATCATTCATTCATCAGATGTTTAGTAAGTAGTAAGTATGAACAGGAATCACAGAACAAACCATCAAACATAAGCCACACATATGAACACCAGTATTTAAGGTGGAAACCAAATTTGGGAGAAAACCACAGCTGCTGTTATCTTAGTCTTCAATATTTATTATAATGAAAACTTCTTACAATTTATGCTGCCACAGACTTATACCAGCACGCAGGCACCTACCTGCAGAAAGGCTAAACCTTCTCTTGTTTACCAGCTACCACTGGAAGGGAGCTACAACCCCCTCACTGAAGGCTTCGACCCTCAGCACCACTGCGGACCACGTTCCATCAATTTACATACTGGATCCACCAGTTTCTACACAACATACCTTGCAGGCCACTAGATTTATTCATTTTCTTTAGTTCACCCGCACCAGTTCTTCATGATTTCGTCAATCGATCAAACCAGAGATTCATCATCGTCAGATCATTATATCCATGGGTGCATCATAGATTCAGATTTATCAATTAAGAAAAGAGTTCGTCCATGCAAATATTCCTTAGAGAAATTTATTCATTCACCACCCTTACGCATGCCCACTTTGCACAATAATCGTCTTCTCCTTATATATTTTTTGCCTTTAGTAAAAACATGAGTAAAAACCATTCAACCGCTAATGGTAGTCCTTTGACAGTATTTTCTTTATTTTACCCTACGTGCCTCTTTGATTTCTTTTTAATTTATTTATCAATTTAAAGAAATTGACAAATAAATATATTTACAACTTTGAACTGAACTTTAGGATTAAAGTTACAACCCTTCGCCCTTTAAAGAAATATCCAACGCTTTCAAACAATTAAACTTATGATAAACCTTTGACCCTGGTCGCACATATATACTCAATAGCCAATCAAATACGCGCATGGTACCATAAGTAAAATTCGCGCAAGTCCACCGTCTGATCACCGTTAGATAGCAAGCTTCTAGATCAACGACATATATGCATATCGCTCGACCTTCAATGCCGTGCGATGGCCCGCCGGACTTTGGTTAATCTTCGTGCATCTTCCTCATACGACCACCGTCCGATGGCTTCCCTCCAGATCAACGACGAACAACAATATCGCTGGGCATCCTGGGTCGAACAATAACGCGCGATGGCCTGCAGTGTCAAGCGGTTTTTTGGAGTCGTACAGGGATGCGTGTCGCCCGTTCTATGGAATCGAAGCCAACCTCTTGAATACCTCTCAACCCATAAAAGCAGTGTGATATGGGCGATTCGTCCTCGCAAATCCGCTCATGGTTTTTGGAACAGTGACCAACCCACGGTTAAGTCTGGTTACGCTATTCCTTTTGGTCCCTTAACTCAGGTTCACAACTCGGTCATAGTTCTGCTCTTCCACGCCAGGTTCCGTCGCGCTTTCTTTTGTTATGTTTTACCAAAATTTTGATGCCAAATACTCTGTTTTAGTTCTTCCGCCTTATAACTGAATTGCTCTGGCTCCTTTTGCCTTTCTCCATGAATATAACATTTCACTGTCTACCCGTTTGGATACATTGACGACCGTATTAACATTGGTTCCTCGAACAACATCTAGAGCACCATTAATCCCCTCATAGGATTTCTTACTTATCACAAATTTCAATTATCCTCCATCAGTATGCATACATATGTTCACACCGAAATTGCATTCAAACATCCTTCCTATTGAATTCAATTTGCTTCTTGACTGATACTGCTCTCTGTAGATGCACTCTTTCTTTGTTATTCTCTGCTACATGTCTTTTCTCTATTCCTAGTTACAGTTTCAGATGCCAATTCCTTTGTTGCTTCCTTTGCCATCAATGACAATATTTCCAACAATCTCCCCCTTTAGCATTGATGGCAATATTCTTCCTCTGATTTTCTTATAGAAGCCCTTTGTTGATTTTCGCTTTTCCTCCCCCTTTGACATCAATGGCAAAGAGTTGATCAAGATCCTTTGAATCGACAATACCATGCTCCCCCTGAGATCATGCTGCATCTTCAAACATAATATAACAAAATGACTTATAAATGTCAACAATGCATCCTTTTCATATGACCAATGCTCCCCCTGAGCCTGTGCATTCAGAGATTCCCAACAACACCTCACAACCAATTTAATCGTCTATATTTAAGTAGATCTGATCTTCTGCATGGCAAAAACTACTCCCACTTTCTGTCTGAGATATTTGAACGCTTCCCTGGGTAGAGGTTTGGTAAATATATCAGCAACTTGTTCTTTGGAGGGAACATACTCCAATTTCACCTTTTGTTCAAGAACTTGTTCACGTAAGAAGTGATATTTGATGGGAATGTGCTTGGTCTTGGAATGCATAACATGATTCTTTGAGATACTGATGGCACTTTTATTGTCACACATAATGGAGATAGGAGGTGAACATTTGATTTGAAAGTCTTGTAAGGTTTGCATCATCCAGAGAAGTTGAGTGCAACATGATGCGGCAGCCACATATTATGCTTCTGCTATAGATAAGGCAATAGAGCTTTGCTTCTTGCTAAACCAAGATACTAACCGGGGCCCCATATAGAATGCAACACCACTAGTGATTTTCCGATCATCAACACTTCCATCCCAATCTACATCAGTGTATGCATGAAGATTAAGATCAGCATTCTTTGGATACCATAGTCCAAAGTCTTGAGTTCCTTGTAGATATTTGAATATTCTTTTCACAGCCTGAAGATCAGACTCCTTTGGATTAGCTTGGAATCATCCAAAAATCCCAACTGCATGCATGATGTTTGGTCTTGTCCCAGTGAGATAAAGTAGACTTCCTATCATAGATCTATATTCTGGTTGATTCACCATGGGGGAATGATCATTAGAACTGAGATTACATCCGGTTATCATTGGTGTACTTACAGGTTTGCAATCTTCCATGCCATACTTCTTCAAGATTTGCTTGAGGTATTTTGCTTGTGATAAGAATATGCCATTTGTTGCTTGTTGCACTTGCAAGCCAAGAAAGAATGTTAGTTCCCCAAGTAAAGACATTTCAAATTCTTGCTGCATATCAGAAGCAAATTTCTGACTCATAGAATCTTCATTACTTCCAAAAATGATATCATCAACATATACAACCACAATCAATAGTTTATCATTTTCAGTTTTTGTGTATAAGTTGCTATCAGCAGACCCCTTTGAAAATCCTTGTTGATGAAGATATTTGTCAAGACGATAGTAACATGCCCTTGGAGCTTGTTTGAGACCATATAGAGCCTTTTTAAGTCTACAAACAAGTTTTTCATCATTTCCCAAAATGAATCCTTCTGGTTGTTCTATATAAACTTCTTCTTCTAAATCACCATTGAGAAAGGCAGATTTAACATCCATTTGATAAACTTTGATTTGTTGGAAGATTGAAAAAGCAAGAAACATTCTTATGGCTTCAAGTCTGGCTACAAGAGCAAAGGTTTCTTCAAAGTCTATACCTTCTTGTTGAGCATACCCTTTGCACACAAGTCTAGCTTTATTTCTTATAACATCCCCATTCTCATTTAACTTGTTTTTGAATATCCATTTAGTTCCAATGATATTTTTGTCATGAGGTCTTGGTACTAATTCCCAAGTGTGATTCTTTTCAATTTGATCAAGCTCTTCATTCATGGCTTGAATCCAACATTCATCTTTTCTAGCTTGACTGACATTGTGAGGTTCAATAGTGGACAAAAATGCTAGATTGCTAGAAGATCCCACAAGAGTCTTTCTTGTTTGTACACCTGATCCCTTTTCTCCCAAAATTTGAGATTGTGGATGATTCTTTTCAATACATTCCGGATGGAGCTCTTTAGAAAAAATCACCTTCTGTGTTCTTCATTGGTTCATCGCTAGAATATTACTATTTGATGTAGAAGGATATATGTCATCAAATATCATCTTTCATTTGTTGCTTGTTTTTCTTCTTTTCAGAGTCACGATAGACCACCAATAACAATATCTATACAATTCAAAAATCTTCCCAAGTTCCTTTATTGTAACATTATATACCTTACCTTGTGAGGAGTAAATCTCGTAAGAAATATTCTTCATCTCGTTTCCTGGTTCAAAACCTCATGTAAGCGATCATTATTTTTGACAAAACATTTTCTCCAAATTCTAAATGCTTTACAAGGAAGAATTACCATACTGAAAGTTCATATGGCGTTTTATCACTATTTACACGAACATGTGCCTTGTTAAGAATGATTACTGCCGTATGTGCTGCTTCACCCCAAAAGGTGTCAGGTGTTCCGGAATCATCAAGCATAGCTCTAGCCATTTGTTGAATTGTTCTATTCATTCTTTATGCTACGCCATTTTGTTGCGGAGTGCCAGCTACAAAAAACTGTCTTTTTATGCCATGTTGTTCATAAAATTCAAGGAATTCATCTGATGTATATTCTCCTCCTCGATCAGATCTAAGACACTTGATTTTTAGATTTAATTCATTTTCAACCAGTGCTTTGAAGATTTGAAATTTCTCAAATGCTTCATATTTGTGTTTAATCAACCCAATCCAACACATTCTAGATAAATCATCAATGAATAAGATATAATATTCTTCACCACGTGGTGAATTTTTCCTCATAGGTCCACATATGTCAGTATGAATGAGTTCAAGAGGCTTACTGGATGATCCTTCCTTGGCATTAAATTATACTCTGGTTTTCTTACCTAATTGGCAAGATTTTCATATGATATTTTCAGGTAGAGTAATATTGGGAAGATCAGGAACAACTTTAAGTCTGCTTGATTTGTTGATTCGAGAGAAGCTCAGATGCCCCAAACTTCTATGCCATAGCCAATTTTCTGAATATTTACTCAAGTAACATTGTTCTTTACAATTTTTTAATACATACAGGTTGCTTGGAGTTCTTTTCCTTTTATAATTGTTTTACCTGTATCAAGATCACGTACCACACATTCTTTTGAACTAAAGGCAACTTCAGTTCCTTGATCACACATTTGACTTACACTTAACAAGTTATGCTTTAATCCATCCACATACATGAATTCATTAGCTTTCACCTTTTCTTTTAGAAAAACAGACCCTTTTCCCTTAATGACCGCAAGAGTATCATTTCCAAACGTAACATTCTTTTCCTTTTCTAGAGCACTATATGCAAGAAGTTTGTTTTTATCACCTGTCATGTGTCTTGAGCATCCACTATCAATGTACCATTAGTTTTCTTCATATTCTACAAATAACGCTATGCCACAATTTTCAACCTGTAATTCCTTCTTTTTCCATACTTTGGAGCTTGAAGGAACATGTTCTTTTGGATGAACTTTGCTCCTGCATTCAGATTCTTCATGGCCAAAGTTATTGCAATAGGCACATTCAACTTCATTTTGAAGAGGAGAAAAGTTGTTATAGGTATTCTTCTTTTTTTCAATATCAATCCTTTTCTCTCTTGCTTCTCTTCTCATGATGGTTTTATATGCTACACATTGAACAAATTTATGACCAAAATTGTGACATGAGAAACATTGTCCATTGAAGAAGAAATTTCTACGATCATAAAATCTCCTTCTTGAATTTACCTGTTGATTGGTGTTTCTTTGAAAGATATTCCTGTTAGTGTTCTTTGAATTGAGATGATCATGCTTTACCTGCAAAGATTCTTTATTCCCTTGCTGAGTGGTAGCATGTTGTATATCAGCAGTAGCTGCTTTTAGATAATTTGGTGCTGAAGCCTGAGAAGATTCTCCGATATATCCAAGACCTGTCTTTATAAAGGGAGAACGTTGTACCTTGATAATCTCATCTAAGGTTTCAGATCCTTTAGCAAATCCAAGATTCAGATTCTTTACTTTCTAAAGTTCTTTTCTTAGACTTACTGTTTCACATTCTAATTTCTCATTGTGTTTCTCTTTTTCTTTAAGCTGATTTTTCAGAGTTTCTATGATTATTTTACTCTCTTCTAAGCAAATTTTGAGTTGATTGTTTTCATCAAGAAAATTTTTTTCTTCTAGAGCGTCCATAAAAGTATCCTTTTCTTCTCTATATTCTTTTTCAAATGCCATGAGAAGTCTAAGATCTTGTTCACATTCTTCCTCACTATCAGACAACCCATCACTGTCTTCATGAGTATAGTAAATTTTTCTAGTGCTATAATGATTCTTATTCCTTCTTACTACTTCCTTCCCCTTTTTATGTGTTTCTTTATGAGGACACTTAGCAACATAATGACCAACTCTTCCACAATCAAAAAATTTGAAAGGAAGCTTACCTCTGAACCGTCCTGTGCCAAGTTGAAGTTTCTTTACAAAGTTTATCTCATCTTCTTCTGAGATATATCCTAATCCTTCTATTTTTTGTACTTCCTTCCCTTTTGTAGAAGTTATAAAGACTACTTCTTTGACTTCAGATGGACCTCCTCTTCTCATTTCATATGCATTTAGTATGCCATGAAGTTGCACCACAGTAACATTTTGAAGATCCTACTTTTCTTCAACAACAGAAACTTTTGACTCAAATTTTTCCGTTAGTGATCTTAAAATTTTCTCAACCAGAGTATATTCGGTTATTATTTCTCCCAGATTTCTCATGCGATTTACAATATCATCAAGACGTAAAAATAATTTTGAAATTATCCATTTTTAGATTCTCATATTGAATTCTGAGAGTTTGGAGTTTAGCACTTTTTACCTTTGCATCACCTTCATAACTTAGAATAATTTTGTCCCATATTTCCGTTGCAGTATTCAGCTGCATGACTTTGAAAAATTATGATTCAGTTAGACTTCCCAATAGAGCATTGACCGACTTTGCATTGGTTTCATAATTATTTCTTTCCGTCGAATCTGTTGGTACTTCAGCTAGATATTGATATCCTCCTTCAACAACTTCCCATACATCTTCTCCCAGAGACTGAAGATAGGATCTCATCCTTGTTTTCCAAAAGATTAAATTGTTTCCATTAAAGAGCGGAGGCCTGATAGATGTTGTTCCATCTTGATTACTCATCTTGCTTGATCTTCCTTTTAGCGGCTAATATTTTTCAGAAGGACCTGCTCTGAAACCAATTGTTGGGAAAAATACCGAGAGGGGGGGGGGGCGTGAATCAGTATTTAGGGCTGAAAATTTTTACTTTTTCTTTCTCTTAAAATGATATGATATTTTACAGAATCCAACATGTATGTCCAGAGATCTTATTCTGTCTTTACTTAGATCATTGCATCATTCATTCATCAGATGTTTAGTAAGCAGAAAGTATGAACAGAAATCACAGAACAAGCCATCAAACATAAGCCACACATATGAACATTAGTATTTAAGGTGGAAACCCAATTTGGGAGAAAACCACTACTACTGTTATCTCAGTCTTCAATATTGATTATAATGAAAAATTCTTACAATTTATGCTAGCGCAGACTTATACCAGCACGCAGGCACCTACCTGCAGAAAGGCTACAACCTTCTCTCATTTACCAGCTACCACTGGAAGGGAGCTACAACCCCCTCAATGAAGGCTTCGACCCTCAGCACCGCTATGGACCACGTTTCATCAATTTATATACTGGATCCACCAGTTTCCACACAACATAACTTGCACGCCACCAGATTTATTCATTTTCTTCAGTTCACTCGCACCACTTCTTCATGATTTTGTAAATCGATAAAACCATACATTCATCGTTGTCAGATCATTATATCCATGGGTGCATCGTAGATTCAGATTTATCAGTTAAGAACAGAGTTCGTCCATGCTAATATTCCCTAGAGAAATTTATTCATTCACCACCCTTACGCATGCCCACTTTGTACAATAATCGTCTTCTCCTTATATAGTTTTTGCCTTTAGTAAAACCATGAGTAAAAACCATTCAACCGCTAATGGTATTCCTTTGACAATATTTTCTTTAGTTTACCCTATGTGCCTCTTTGATTTCTTTTTAATTTATTTCTCAATTTGAAGAAATTGACAAATAAATATATTTACAACTTTGAACTGAACTTTAGGATTAAAGTTACAACCCTTCACCCTTTAAATAAATATCCAACGCTTTCAAACAATAAGCCTTATGATAAACCTTGGACCCCGGTCCCACATATATAGTCAATAGCCAATAAAATACGTGCATGGTACCATAAGTAAACTTCACGCAAGTTCAGCGTCTGATCACCGTTAGATAGCAAGCTTCTAGATCAACGGCATATATGTATATCGCTCGACCTTCGATGCCGTGCGATGGACCGCCCGAATTTGGTTAATCTTCGTGCATCTTCCTCATACGACCACCGTCTGATGGCTTCCCTCCAGATCAACGGCGCACAACAATATCGCTGGGCATCCTGGGTCGAACAATAACGCGCGATGGCCTGCAGTGTCAAGCGGTTTTCTGGAGTCGTACAGGGATGCATGTCGCCCATTCTATGGAATCGGAGCCAACCTCTTGAATACCGCTCAACCCGCAAAAGCGGTGCGATATGGGCAATCCGTCCTCACAAATCTGCTCGTGGTTTTTGGAACAGTGACCAACCCACGGTTAAGTCTGGTTACGCTATTCCTTTTGGTCCCTTAACTCAGGTTCACAACTCGGTCACAGTTCCGCTCTTCCACGCCGGGTTCCGTCACGCTTTCTTTTGTTATGTTCAACCGAAATTTTAATGCCAAATACTCTGTTTTAGTTCTTCCACGTTATAACTGAATTTCTCTCGCTCCTTGTTCCTTTCTCCATGAATATAACATTCCACTGTCTACCTGTTTGGATACATTGACGACCATATTAACATTGGTTCCTCGAACAACATCCAGAGCACCATTAAACCCCTCATAGGATTTCTTACTTATCACAGATTTCAATTATCCTCCATCAATATGCATACATATGTTCACACCAGAATTGTATTCAAACATCCTTCCTATTGAATTCAATTTTCTTCTTGACTGATACTGCTCTCTGTAGGTGCACTCTTTCTCTGTTCTTCTCTGCTACATGTCTTTTCTCTATTCCTAGTTACAATTTCAGATGCCAATTCCTTTGTTGCTTCCTTTGCCATTAATGACAATATTTCCAACACAAAACTGTGGTAAGCTAGCTATCATCTATTGATATTAAAATATTAGGTGAATATAAGTGCATCATTTTGTTGTGTTCTCTACCAGATTCATGGGACACTCTGGTTATTGCAATAGGTAGCAATACAACTACCTTGAATTTTGATGACATTGTCTTAGCCTTGTTGTCAGAGGAAATGAGACGGAGAAATATGGAGGGTAAGAATTGAGATGCATTAATTGTAGGAGAAAGGTCACAGAACATAAAAAAGAATAATGTTTCGAGTGGGAGATCTAAATATCCTAGAAAGTTTGTAAAGGTGTGCTAGAAATGCGGAAAGGAAGGGCACTACAAAAAGGACTGCAGGTCTAAAGCTCCTGAGAAAGGAAAGGGATTTGATGATGCTTCTTCTGGAAAGGCAAAAACCATCTCAGATGAAGGTGGGGATGTGTATTTTGCTTCTTCTTCAAAAACACATGTAGATCACGAGTCATGGTTGATTGACTCGAGTGCATCCTTTCACTTCACTTCCCGTAAGGAATGGTTCTGCGAGTATGAGAAATATGATGGTGGTGATGTCTTCTTAGGGGATGATAGGAGCGCTAGAATCATGGGACATGGAAACGTTAAGATGAAGCTACAATATGGAAGGATTAGAACACTTCCTGGTGTTTTTCACATTCCGGAATTGGCCAGAAATTTGATTTTTGTAAGCAAGATGGATGATGCAGGTGTAAAAAAAGTGTTCAAGAAAGATACCTATAAGATGGTTCAGGGAGCACTGGTATTAATGCAGGGAGTTTGGATTGGAACTCTGTAAAAGCTTCAGGGCAACACTGTTATTAATTGGTGCATCATTTCTGTGGTTCTTGAAAGTGGAGCGGAAATCCTAGTGGTATCTGGAGAAAAGACCATGCTATGCCATTAAAGGCTTGGACATATTGGAGAGAAGGGCCTTTAGATACTGCATGGAAATGGTATGGTAGAAGGTATGTCTAATAGCTCTCTGGATTTTGATTTCTGTGAACATTGTGTATATGGGAAGCATAATCGGGTGAGTTTTCCTTCTAGTGCTAAGAGGGCGAACAAGATATTAGAGCTTGTGCATAGTGATGTGTTTGGACTTGTGTTGGTTCCATCACTGGGTAAGTCTATGTACTATGTTTCATTCATATATGACTTCTCAAGGAATACATCGATATATTTCTTGAGGAAGAAATATGAAGTCTTTGACAAATTTAAAGAATTTAAGGTTCCAATGGAAAACCAGACAGAGAGGAAGATAAAGGTGCTAAGAATAGATAACGGTGGGGAGTTCTACAAGAAGGAATTTAAAGAGTTCTGTAAGAAGTGTGGTATATCATGACTGAAGACTACTCCATACACACCTCAGCAAAAAAGAGTTGCAGAAAGAATGAACAAAACACTATTGGAAAAGGCAAGAAGCATGCTCAGTGGTACCGGGTTAGGAAAAGAATTCTGGGTAGAGGCAGTGGAGACGACATGTTACTTGGTTAACAAATCACCTTCGTCAGTGTTGGAGGATAAGACTCCACATGAGGTATGGACTGGTAAGAAACCCTCTCTTTCACATCTGAGGGTATTTGGATGTGATGCATATGTACATGTTCCAAAGGAAAAAAAGACCAAGTTGGATAATAAATCTGAAAGGTGCATCTTTATTATGTATAAGGATGGTTTAATGCGTTACAAGATTTGGAGCCTGGAAACAAGGAAGGTTGTGTACAGCTGAGATGTGGTGTTTAGAGAGGTGAAAGATGTTTTTAAACATGAATTCCTACCAAAGGAACCTGAGAATATAGAGTTTGAGCTAAAGGAGGATGAATTGGAATCTAAAATTGAGGAAGACTCAGAAGAGGAAGAGCCACAAACTCCAGTTGTGAGAAGATCAGTTTGGGAAAGAAGACAACCAGAAAGGTATAGTCCATCTACTTTCTGTTCAATTTTTTCCTTAGCTATAACTAATGATGATCCCAAAAATATTAGGGAGGAAGTAGATTCGAGGATGGAAAACTCTGGAAGGAGGCCATGGTTGATGAAATGGCATGCTTGCATGAAAATGAGGCATGGGATCTGGGGGATTTGTCAGCTGGAAAGAAGCCCATCGAGAGAAAATGGGTGTTTAAGAAGAAGATGAATGTAGAAGGCTAGGTGGAGAAATACAAAGCTCAATTAGTAGAAAAATGTTATTCCCAGGTGCCGAGAATTGATTTTGGTGATATTTTTTCTCCTATTTCCAAGGTTACTTCTATTAGAGTAATTTTATCTGTTGCTGCTACATTTGATTTTGAGGTAGAACAAATGGATCTGAGGACAAAATTTCTTCACGGGGATTTGGAAAAGGAGATCTACATGAAGAAACCTGAATGCTTTATGGTGAAGGGTAAGAAAGAATTGGTATGCAGGTTAAAGAAGTCGCTATATGGGTTAAAATAGTCACCAAGGATGTGGAATCAGAAATTTGATACCTATATATGGGAACTTGGCCTCACCAGAAGCAAGGAGGATCACTGTGTTTATTTTAAATCAATTTGTGACCATGTTATTTATTTGTTCTTGTATGTGGATGATATGTTGTTGATTGGAAATGAAAAAGAAATTATAAAAGAACTGAAGACTGAATTGTTCTCCAAATTCTACATGGAGGATCTTGGTGCTGCAAACTATATTTTGGGAATGGAAATAAAGAGAGATCGGGCAAAGAGGAAGCTCTGGTTAAACCAGCGGAATTATGTTGAGACTATATTGCAGAGGTTCAATATGCAGGATAGTAAACCAGTGAATGTTTCGATTCTTATAGGTGTGAAGCTGACTGCTGAGCAGTGTCCCAAGACACAAGAAGATAGGAGGATATGTCCCGTGTTCCATATTCAAGTGCAATGGGTAGCCTGATGTATGCAATGGTTTGTAATATACCACACACTGCACATGCAGTGGGAGTATTGATCAGGTTTATGTCAAACCCAGGGAAGGAACATTGGACAACAGTGAAGCGGGTTTTCAGATATTTGTGTGGCACTAGTGATTATGGCTTGTGCTACCACGAAAGACCAGGATTGGAAAGAGTGTTGGAAATTTGTGGTTTTGTTGATGTAGACTGGGATGGAGATCTGGACCAAAGAAGATCTACAAGTGGGTAATTTTTTAGCCTATTTGGAGGTTGAGTCAGTTGGATGAGTAAAAGACAGTCTGTAGTGGCTCTTTCAACTACAAAGGCAGAATACATAACAATCACTCATGCAAGCAAGGAAGAAATTTGGTTGCAGAGATTGTGTTCAAGTATGGGGTTGGTGTAGCAAGCTATAAGGATATATTTTGATACCCAAAGTGAATTTTTATTGGCTAAGAACTCTACTTATCATTCAAATACAAAGCACATTTATGTTCCATATCACTTTGTGAGAGAAATGGTTGAGGCTAAAAGGGTGTTGTTGGTAAAGGTGGACACTATGAAGAATGTTGTAGATGCATTGAAAAATCCTGTGACCACTCAGAAGTTCTCTTGGTGTAGAGAAACAATGGGTGTTGCAGAGTTGTGCTAATGACTAAGCTCTCTTGTGGCCCCATGCAGAAAGAAAACAACCAGTCGGAGAATGATGGGTATGTGTTATATTCCTTCCATGACTAGTCACGCACGAAGGGGTCACACGGGGGGCGATATCCCCCCCTGTTCGTTGCACTGGGTGCAGCAGGGGGGTCACACAGGGGGCAATAGCCCCCCTTATATGTTGCATTGGGCGCAACAAGGGGGTCACACGAGGGGTGATATCCCCCCTTCTAAGTTGCACTGGGCATAGAAGGAGTGTCACACATGGGGCAATATACCCCTCTGTATTTTGTGCTGGGCGCAGAAGAGGGGTCATAGAGGGCCGGCAGCCCCCCTTGTTCGAGGTTCGGGGCAGTGCCCCAAGAAAAACTTTTTGGACCCTATTTTTTTGGTGGGCAGACCCGCCCATGGTTTTGTGCATGGGTTTGCACATGGTTTTGGGGCATGATGGTTTTTGGCCCATGGTATTTTGTAGATCTGATCAAGGGAACTACGGTTATGTTCTAATCTAGGGTTAGTGGATTGGGTTTTATTTATGCTTCAACATGTATATATATGTGTTGTAACACTAAAAGGAATGTAATGAAAAATCTTGTTGGTCGTCTCGATTTGGGATCTAGGGGAAAATCTCTATGTATATATGTTTTATGTTTTATTCTGTCACTATTGTTTATTTTATGTTTTTAAGACTCGTTTGCGGATAATTTCTGTACAGGGTTAAAACCTACATTCATGAAGAATGCAAATGTTTTACACCCACTTTGCAAGAAGGTGCTCATCAGCATGCAGTTAATGAGAATGGTGAACAAGAGGATGTTGAAAGCTCTAAGGTCATTGAATGCACTATTAGTATTCTGAAGAGAGACCCTACCTCATCAAATTCACCTCCTCAAGAAGGCAACAAAGGTGAATGTTCAAGGTATAAATCTACTTTTAATCAAGTTTCTTTTGGTTATGATAAACATGGAAAATTTTCACATAATATTTGGAGAAAGTTGGCATGTACCTTTTTTGGTTTGGATAACAATAATGTTTCAAGGTGTTGGAAGAAGATATTCATGCATAAGAAACTTTCAAAAAAAATGAGCCAAGAAGCCAAAGGTTCATTGGCAAAGGTAAACCATGATGAAAAGAATATGAAATTGTTTTCACTCATTGCCATAAGCAAGGTCATATTGTAGACAAGTGTTTGACTTTGTATCCAACAAGTCATCCAAGGCATTTGAATAAGGTGGTGAAAGAGAATGGAAATAATGGAGAATAAGATTTCATAATCGATGTGGGTTAGGATGATTCACATTATGATGTGCAGTTGAAAGAGATGCCATTGAAATGGTTTGGTAAGAGATGGTTATATTTCTTATCCAATTAAGGCCTTGGATGTATTTTGATGTTGATACATTTCTTTGCTAATTTAATGCATGTTGCATGCTCATGCCATGAAGGTGTTTGAAAGTGGAGTATGTTGACTCACTTTATTGTAGAAAAATTTGTTAATTTCATCTCTTTAAGTCCATGTACATAGGAATGGGGTTCTTGTACTTATGATTGTACTTGTGAGAGAGTTGAAGATTTGTATACATGCATGAGAGCTTCTGTGTACGAACAATGGAATTTTGTTGGTTTCATTGTGCTTGAACATGGGTGATTAATTGACTTGTGTTGGTCGATTGCTTTTTTTAACATGTATGTTGTCAACTTGAGAGTGTTGATCATTTGCACATGCATGAGTGTCGACTTGTGTTGGTCAATTATGTGTTACATGGATGTCATATCGACTTGGAAGAGTTGATTTTGTCTCCAAAGATGAAAAGGACATGTCGACAAAAGTGTTTCATGAAAATGTGAAATTCATTTTGTTTTTGGAAAAGAATCGTCAAATTATTACACATGTTTATGCTTGACTTGAGAGTCAGACGTTTGAAGAGGCCTGTTTTCTCAACTTGTGTTTGGTAGATAAATTTTGAGACCAAGATGTGAGATTACATGGCGATATTCACATGATGTGAAATTTGTTTCTTTAAAGGAGCAAGATGATATGTCGTCAAGTTATGTTTCTTACATGATGTGTTTTATTGATTGATGGTTTTTTTTGTGAAAAGATGTCAAAAAAGAAGAAGTTTGCAACCATTGTAGACCATTTTATGTGTTGACACCAAGAACAGAAGGAGATGGTGAATGCATTCTTCCAAATGTGGAATTTGGAACTGTGGATGTAAAATAATGGTCATTTATTTTATTGTTATTATTGATGTTGGAACTCATTATTTTAGTTCACTCAGATGGGCTTAATTTGGAAAAGTGGTTTCCAAGGAGAAGCTTGCATCGAATACATGTTTGTGAAAAGGAGGAATATGATTCTCAGTGGGAAGGTAATCAATTAGTTTTTAGAGCTCCAAGGAATTGATTTGGTATAGAAAATTTTTATATCAATCAGCAAGGAACCAACAAGTGTTGGATTGGGTCAGCAACAAAAGGAGAATGGTGGTTGAAGAGCCAGACCATTTCCAAGGCAAGGCATGTCAGTGAACCTGAGTGGTTGTCATGGAAATTTTTTCAAGTAGAATCAAGATGATAGAACTCAGGAAACATAAGAGTATTCAGCTCTGATGAGATAACCAAATTTTGTGGGTCTAAAAGCATGTCTATGGGAAGGAGTGATCGAAATCTAGAATAGGGGTAAAATTTCGCCAAAAATCCAAAGTGCTTAGAATTGCAACAAAATAGAATGGCAATGCCCGTCTCGTCATGAGGAATCAAACACAAATCGTTTCATTGAAAACCAAGTTCATATGAAGAATTTATAGTCTGATGATCGTCGTTAAGAACGGGCAAATGTTTTTTAAAAAATTGCAAAACAGGTACAGGCTGAAGACATGGCAGCCCAGTGAGCATGTAGGGAATATTCTTCAGTTTTTTTCCAATGGGAATGTGACAAGTGTCACTGCAGGATTAACCATTTTGGTTTGAGAAGGTGAAATTTCCTAATGTCCTCCGAGTTTGAATTTGGCTTCATCAATTTTTGTGTTGGATTATTTTTTTTTTGTATTAAGGTTGGATTATATATATATATATATATATATATATATATATATCCAAACTTATTACATTATAATTCCACATATAACATTAAAACCTAAAGTCGGAATTGGTTATCCGCTGACATATATTATATGTGAATTTTTATCAATTAAATAGTGGAATATTATGTATATTGAAAAGTCCTCATATGGTGGATAGGTAGTGGATTTTAATCAAAAAATTAAAAATAAATGTTGGAGCACGTAATTATCAATAATGGACAAAAAGTGTATATAGGGGCGAGGTCGGGGCTCGACACCTTGAACTCCCCCATACCATTCTTTGTGCCTTAACAATAGGCCACTCCATTTGTCCTTGAAATGGTAAGTGCAAAAATTTATTGAAAGTCTTATGCGTATCCGATGGTGGGAAGGAGGGGGCCAGCACGACGGGCCAACCCTTCCCCCATGAGACCGCTTCACATAATCGATAACTTAGCGCCAAAATCTAACTTATTTTAGTGCATAATTAATTTTTGATTATTTTATAGTTAAAAAACAATTAAGATAGCAGATGTTTCAGTGGACCCGCTAAATGAGGAGCTACCAGCAAAGTTGGCGCCCTTAACTAAACTTTCTCCAGATTTAGAGGTAGAATCTAGGGAAAAATTGAATGAACCTTATACTGAGCAATTTTAAACCAATTTTTTCTCAGGAATAGTCATTCCTAATATCTTGGCATGCTATGAATCCATTGGAACATATTGTATGGGTAGAGGAGAAATTCTAGAGGTTTTTTGTATCACTTTGAAGAATTTTGAAGCCCAGGGCCACCAAGAAGGAAGGCCATGCCCAGATCATCTAAAGACCCATTTTGGCTCAAGAAGAGTCATTTTAATATGTATTTGATGATACGAAAAAATAGGTATAATTTGCAGAGGTGTTGGAGCATTTATGAAATATTTTTTGTTACTTTGGATATTTAATAACCCCATGGCCATCAGGATGGGAGGTCAAGCCTAGATCAACTAGAAACCAATTTCATAGATTGAATAGACATTTTTGGGGTATTTGAGTGCTCTAAAGCCAATTGAGTAGGTTTAAAATCCATTGGAGCACTACAGGTGCTTGTAATCAGAAATTTTACTCTTAGTCCCAAGAAGGCCTCGGTAGTTGAAGCAGGTCCATGGAGATGTAGCCCAGGAGGGGTGAAATTCGTTATCATCCATTATGTTATGGGTATGCTGCGTGTTATTTATCTACTTTTCATTTTTTTTACATGATTTTTTTTAAATTTAATTAAATCCTAATTTGATAATCAAATACACATGAAACTTGACACATAAACCCCTTCACAATTGGTTAAATTGAGATGATCCTAAACACACCTTTTTAATACTAATGAGGGAGCTAGCTCAACAATAACTAGTTTTACATATTTAGATCATTGGTGCACAGGATTTCACCAATATTTAATGTAAATATGATTTTTTCACACCAACCAATGCACTTATTTCATGTCTGTTTATTCCCAATAAAATGCATCTACGTTATCTTTCAAAACCTGGCATAATTTCTCTTCTTCTCTATCCGATAGGTTTGAGTTAACTTTTCAGAGGCTTTTTTGGGCCAAATTCCATAGCCTTGGTTGTTTCAAAGGTTGAATAAACTGCATGCAGTTCCATCCAAGGGTGGATTTTAAACTCTTTGACTATATTTTCATGTGGATAGTCAGTCGAGGCATGGTTTTGAATGATTTGGTCGATGAATTCATCTTCATCAAGTTGCGCTCCTCTAAGAACAATATCTATGGTACAAATGGGGTATGGTGTAGTGTTTTATACTTCATCTTATTCTTCTTCATCCTCCAACCACAAAGGTAAATCATGGTGAATGGAACGTTGCGATGGAGGATATAATACCAGTTATTTAGACAAGGGCCCATTCTTGAGAGTCATGTTTCCGGCCCAACAACTAATATAAGCATCGACAGTGGCTAACCAAGGTTTCCTAAAATGATAGGATATCCATTGAAAATGGTTTTTATATGGAGAACCAAGAAATATTTAGGGTACTCCCAAGAGTCAATTGAAACCATAACATCCTCAACAATTCCTTCTGGAGCTACTGTGGACCAATCTGAAAGTTGCAGAACCATTGTGGTTTTCCTCAAGGTCCGTTTGAGGTTGAGTTTAAGCATAGTTTCTTTGTTCATTACATTGATGGCAGCCCCCAGGTCTATCAGAGTATTGGGGACTATGGCACCATCTATGTGCACATCTACAACTCGACTACCATGGTCTAGGTACTTCGGGAATATCACCTTTCCCAACATTAAGTTGGAAAACTATCTTACTAAATTGATGGTGGGGGTATATTTCTTCTTTCTCCCAAGTTTTTTAAAGCACTTTTCCTTTATGATCCTATTGTAAATAGGGAAATCGATAATGGCCTCTAGAAGGGGTATTTTCACAAAAAAAAATTAGTTCTCCTAGAAGTTCAGTTTCCTCTGGGGTCATGGAAAATTTTAGGGGCTAATATTCGTAGGTGAGCTCAGTTTCCATGATTTTTCCAAAAAAAAGCGCCAATTTTTATTTCTTCTAATAATGAATTCGCCCAAATTTTAAAATATAAAATTAATTTACCTTAAATATCGCCAATATTATATAGAGAATACATATAAAATAAGTATAAATTTGAATAATTTTACAAATATATCAATAAATTTTTTTTAGTTTACATATAAGGGACTAGTGCGATTCACCAATGTTTCTAAACTTCAAGATAATTTTTTGTCCTTAAAATTTTCCCTATCTAGGGTGTGCTGAAAAGAGTGGATCAAGTGCTCAGGAAAAGAAGGTTGTTGGATCTAAGTGTCATTTTCTTCGTTTTCCTTCTCAACCTCTACAGGTGGAGATGGAGGATGGTTGTCCGAGATTACTTTTCCCAACCTGAGATTAATATAATGTATCTCTAGAGAATAGTTTGGATAGGATGTCTCCCAATTGTAAAATTGATGTGCCTTCTTATTATTCGGGTTAGGATTGGGTTGTGCAGGAATCTAAGGAAACTTGGGTGGAGAAGAATGAGTGAGCTCAGGTTGAGGTTGGGGTGGAGATAGTAGAGCAGGTGGTTGATTTTTTTGAGGCCTCCACCATTGTGATGGGTTTCTCCACAGAGGTTGTTGAGGACCATACTGTTGAAATTATTGGTTTATTGGCTGAGGATTATATGGATGGTTGTAAGTCCAAGTAAGAGGTTTAGGTCATGATGGATGAGTGGAGGTGTACCAAGACTGCATTGGCATATTTTTATTGTTGTGACAATAGGAATAAGGTGCACCTTGCATATCATGTTGATATGACCGAGGGCCTTGAGGCCTTCTCTGTTTTATGAAATAGGGTTGCTTCAGTCATACTTCCGCACGTTTATATAAAACTTTGAGCCTAGGTAAGGAGGGACATTTATCTGTGACATGATTTTCTTCACACACTAACAAAGCCTCTATGAAATTTCATGGAAATTCATTTTGAGGGTGTTTTTTAGTACATTTACGTTAGAGGATAGCCAAGGCTCTTTTTGCTTCCTCTTTCTTCCTCTTGATCTGCATTGTGTCCATTTTCAAAAGAAATGTGTGAAACATGTCACTCTCAAAGTCCTCCAACATATTTCCAATCTCATTCTTGATGGAGGTGGAAGAGGAAAAGGTATTTTTCAGACACTTGATAGCTATGTCTTTCTTACTAGCTACTCTAGAATGGTTCTTGAAGACAATTTTGATATCCTCAGAAGGAAGATGGTAGATATCTCCTCTTGATAACATATTGAAGGTTTCTATCACCTCCACCCAGGTCCCTCAGAGAAGTACTATTTTAAGTGATTCAGGATCAAGGATGTAGTTGGCTCTTTTGTACTTCAACTAGAATATTTCGTCACATTATTCTAGGGATGCATCACGCCCTAGAGTCATCCAAAATATTTCCTCTTTAGTTTCCTTGGACCTACAGTAGTCCATGTACTTTTTGTTGAAGGCCTCTTGCATCTGTGCACAGGTAGTGATGATGTTCCCAGCAAAACCCATGAACCAGTGCAAGGTTGAATCCTTGAGGGTAGATGGGAATAGCTTCAACTTTTGATCATCTGAGGCATAGTAATAGGTCATATCGACAACAAAAAGATTAAAACATGAATATAGAAGGATCCTCAGAGGAAATTCCATGGAAATTTGGAAGGGTCAAGGGGTTGATGTTCTTCATCTTAGTTACCCCATATCTCTCTCTAATTGGAAAGACTCCTTGGGTTCCAGTCTCAGCCCTGGTTTAGATTAGTCAAGTAGGTTCCTCTGGTGATATAGGTTATTCTTCTTCTCCAATAGGTTTTTCAAATTTTTCAGAGTGCTCACCTATGGTATGTTCAACCTCTTAGTCACTGAAGAAGAGTGAAGGGTGACTGTGTGGGGATGTGGGGATTTTTGGTAAAAAAATTCTTGATTATCCCTACTCCTACAAGGCATGAAAATCATTTTTTTTTAATATTTTTGAAACTACAAGTAAAATAAAAACAAAAAATAATGCTAAAACAGAATCAACGCATCTACTTAGACACATCCCCGACAACAACGCCAAAAATTGTTGAGCCCTGGTATTGCACCACGAGTGTTGTGACTCCTAGAGGCTAGTCTACTTTACCTTATAAACCTAGGTTTGGTAAAAAATTGGATGTGATAATGCTATATACATAGTAGATACATTCTACTCAAGTCATCCTCTTCTAAGTCCTACAAAAGGGCGATATTTCTAGGGTTTCTGAGTGGAGTTTGTCACACTTTGGAATTAGACCTAGAAATATAAGAGACTCAAAACCATTACTATATCAAAAATAAAAGGATTATTTTAAAGAAAGAATATACATCTAGCTAATTTTTAAATAAATAAATCTACAATGTAGGCTATGGCAAGAAATAGACGCAAACTAGGCAACATTCATGAAGTAAAGTGTTGAATTGAAATTGTAGAAAGAAGACTAATATAATCACACATTTTTGGGCCAAAAGGATAAACATACTCTAACTACTTCATTTTTTAACTATCATTATTTTAATCATGCATCTATTTATGACCTGACTATGCTTGTAAATACTCTGCTTTGCAGCCAAAGGAGAAGGCACTAAGGTGGCTTAGGAAGGTCTTGGACGCATGGATGCAGGCATGAAGGTGTCTTGATGGATATGGTAGGTATAGATGAGGTGGAGGATGGTTTATGGGCTAAGGGAGAGGCAAACTGGTGCCACTAAAACGTATTTTAAAGGTTTCTTGTAGTACTATGGGAAAGTCCTGAATTGCTACAGGAAATAGGCCTATGGCAGTCTGAGGCTAAAAATGGTGGGAAAAAGTGTAGGGGAGGTGGAATGAAGGTGAACTTGGATGTATGGAAGGTGGCGAAACCCTTGGAAAATCTCATAAAATCTTTCAAATCCCTTCTTGCACCTCTAGGGTCGCTCATTTTGTGAAGGTGAAAATCTCAAAAATAGGGTTGAAGGTGATTTGGTTGAAATAAGGTTGATTAAGGGTGAGAAATGAAGCTAGGGGTGATGGTGAATTTCTCCTCTGCTATTAAAATTGAGCCTACAAGAAAAATACATGGTCATGCAACAAACATTGTCAAATCTATTACAAAGAAGATGGAAAATATGAGTTGAATTTGAAAATTACATGGTCATGCAACAAACATTGGCAAATATATGATAAAGAAGATGGAAAATATGAGTTGAATTTGAAAAGAAAACCTAATTAAGAATTCAAATAGAAATATAGCTCAGTATTCTCAAAATTTTCATGAGACTAAAACAACCTATCTATTCTTTCCAAGAAATCACAAACTACAGAAAAAAGTTGGGCATGTGGTGAAGGTTTTCCATCCTAAATATCCAATGAAATAGATGGGAGAGGGGGGCTTCGATACTCAATTTTCTGAGTTTATATTTTACTCTACCAACATATATGCAATGCTAACTACAACAAATATAATAATGGAAGAAAACTAAAAACAATATATTGAAATGTAAACAAACTAGCTAAAACACATAAATCAAACTAGCTACAATGGCATAAAATTAAGCATGAATACACAAAAGAGACTAACGCCAATAGAATTAGCCCTAACCCACAAGACTAGCCCTCTTAGACCAAATCAATGAAGGACAACCTGAATAATCATCTTATTTCATAAAATAGTCTCATTACATAGTCATGAAAGTCTCAAAAACCTATTACAAGAGCTAAGAGTCTACTACATTCCTCCAAAATTCCAATACTAATGAGCTATTTCTCTACCCTATTTAACCTAAAGGGTAGCTACTAATATCTCCCTTAAAATTAGGTGGTGTCTCATTTGAATGCAACAAATGTGGACCTTTGGTGCACTTGATCTTACACTTTCTTGGTTGCCTTTTATTTCGAGTTGTTGGAGGGAAAATCGAGAATCCCTTGGCTACCGTTGGGAGATAAGGAGGTGGAAAAACCTCCTAGAATATCTCCTTGCCATCTACTTTGAGATTTAATTAAAAAATATTCAACAAAAGTGGAATATATTCGTGATTATCCTGATTTTAAACCAAATTAGGCATTCGAAGTATAACAAGCCTTAACCACTATCTACACTAGCAAAATATGACCATAATATAATCAAATGTGAGAAAAAGAAACTAATAAGGCTAAAAATGTGAAAATTAACCCCTCCAATTATACGTAATGATGGAGCTCATCATCAGCTAGAGCCACAATGCATATTTCAACAAAACCAACTCATACTCTGGAACTGAGAAATAGATTAGGTTAAAGTGTAGTGGAAGTTCTTTGGGCCCGATGAAGCTACATGAGAGATGATGGATCCGACATGGGATTTGTATCAGTCATTGTTTGTTGGTTGAGAAAATGGGTTTGGTATATCAGTTTCTTGGTATAGATGTGTGTGTGTGTGTTTGCGTGTGTGTGTAATTGTAAATAATCCATCGAGTTGTGTTATAAATATCCAATAAGCGGTATGTTTTTCATGTTTCTCATGTTGGTCATGGATTTCAACAATTTTTTATCATAAAATGGTGCATCGAGTTTTATTATAAAACTCCATGGGAATTATGTTTTTCATGTCATAAATGTAATCGAACACTAAGGATGGTGTCCCCCCAAGAGTGAGGGGTCTGTAACAACCCATGGTTAATTTTCCATTTAAATAAAATAAGACCAAGGTCATGGGACACATATTCCAAGTTGAATGGTGGGAAAAGATTAAAGTGGTAATCACTTGTCATTTAATAATGGCTATGGAAATAAAAAAATGGATTGTCAAAGGAAAATAGGAAATGAATGACATTTAATTAATGGAATAAAGGAAAATAGGAGAAAGGGAAGATGAAGACACATGAATATTCATGCAAAGGAAATTAAGTAGAAATTAGAGGAATCTGAAAGAAAAGGAAAAAGGAAAGGAACAAACTATACATAAATGATAAAAAGCCATCAGAGAAGCAATTCACAACTTTTGGTAAATACCACTTTTATTTAGTATATATTTTAGTTCTCTTGTCCCCTACTTGTACACTCTTGCACACTTAGAGAATTCTTCAAGAATCCTAGAGTTCACTTGGACTTGGAGAGAAGTAAGAAAAAAGAAAGAAAGGAATGAGAGGACAACGAAAAATAAATTTGGGTCAACAGCTACAACTGGATTTAATTTCAGTTAATAGGTTTCGTGTGTAATTTCCTTGTTTATATTTGGATGAATGGTACATGCATGTGGTTATTTGGTTATTTTTTTTTCAGTGGCATGGTATTTTCCTTGATGGACCATAGTTTCAGTCTTGCCTTGCCATCTCATGGTTAGGCATGATGTAGTGGGCTCTCTATTTGATTTATCTTTGGATGGATGGTAGAATTGGATCCTAGTTGAGGTGGTCTCAGGAAAATTCCCAAGGGTTAAGGGTGCAGATGGAATTTCTCCTGAAAATTTTAATGGATGTGTGGTAAGAGGAAACTTATTGAGGATATGGTGAAGGAAGTCAGAGGCATCCAATATTTTTTTATGTTAGTGATTTCTAGACTGTGGTTGAGGGTTGATTTGGTCTGGCCTCTCAAAGCCCTGGTTAGTTCTTATTTGGTTTAACCCATATGATCCCACATTTATGCTTCAAATATGGCACGAGGGTGATTGAATGAAAGATGTATTTGGTTTTTCCTAATCTATGGTTGGGTGGAATGTGGATGTCCCTTAATTGCTTGGATTTTTCATATGATAATATAATCTATTTTCTTATTTTTATTTGTGGGCACCTGTACTAGTTAATACATTGATATTATTGCTGATTTTGCATGGTTTCTATTATCATTATATGTTGGTTATATTCTTGGTTAGATTATGTTCTCTTACTATGGATTTAATTCATGATTTGATAAGTTATTGGATGGTTGATGAATGGATAGGCTAACACGTGTTGTTTTAGCTGTCTTGAGAGAGCATTGGACCGTATTGAAAATTATCTGATGAATTTCAGATGTTTAATATTAGATGTGCATTCATCACTTGTAGCTTCTATATTTACTATCAGTTTGACAAAATGTGTATCATGTATTACGCATTTATTGGTAAAGATATTTATTTAGTATTGTTTTTCTAGACCTGCTATCACCCAAGAATTGACTCCAAAATGTTTTGGGAGATTCTTGGTAGTGACGTGTAGACCAACCTTGAAAATGTGGCATAGATCTCACCACCGCACACACAAAACTGGAATATTTCTATCATAACTGCATGTAGGAAGGAATATGGGTGTGGTTGGAGCCTTATTACCACATGCAAAATGTATCATGCGTGTGGTTAGGGTGTCAGGTCTAAGAAAAAAAGAGTTATAGCTCAAGGATTGATCACTAGGGGTGGTTATCAGACACCTTGGTGATACGTGGACCTTATGGAATGACATTATGTTTCCAGTTAGTAGGCCCCACTTCCACAATAGGAACTTGGAGGTCAAGTCATATCATAGTGACACTGATCTCATGATTACCCTAGAGATCTCGTAAAAGTGGGTAAATGTGGGAGGAGGCATTAAAGAAGGTTGTATAAGGATAAATAAATGTTGTCCAAGCTCAGGTACCTCTAGTGTACCAGTTTGTGTAATCAAAGAGGAAAACATGGAATTTAGTATCGCTCATCAAGAAAAAATTATGTACTAGAATATCTCATAAATACGTAACAATGAGTGAGAATATGATAACCTTAATTATTACTGTGCGCCAAAAATAGCACTAACTATACCTATTCGAAATTATTGTCTAACTGAAGGAAAAGTTCATGATTTACTGGTAAAATAAAAGTTCGCAAATGATCGATAAACTACTAACTCCAGATATGAAACAACAGAAAGGATGAGTTGAAATTTAAAAAAAAAGTATGAATACATGAAATAAACTATTTTTTTAGTTCATGAGAGAAAGATACATAAAAATACTTAGAAAAAATCTTATTCGCTAACCCTACAAAGACAATATTTTTTAGAGATGAGATTTGCATAAATGCACGACTAAACTAAATTCATGGACAGAAAAGATACAATAAGGGGGATTGGGAACTTGGGTTGGGCCCTAACACAAGGAAACCTGAGTCCCTTAGAGGAAAATAAAACTAGAAATCAAATGGCATTTTCTGTTAATCAATCGGCGTGCTCATACATGAAATATGAAAAAACTGAAAATAGAAGGAAAAATCCTTTTTCTATTGTTGAGTTTCTTCTCCAAAGTTTTTAATCCTTAATGGTCTATTAATTCTTTTTATTTATAAAAAAAAAAAAAATACTTGAGAGGAAGCCTCGTTGTAGAGAGGACTGCTCCCTCCAAAAGCCCTATAATGTAGGATTTGGCTCCATTGTGACTTCACAACTACAGGGAGGTGATAATATCCTTTATCTAACTGAGTTATAATTATCCTTCAGCACAATAAAATACCCATATTTATCTCTTGTTGAACTCCTATGTCATCTGAATAAAATATCTTCAATATCTTGCATAACAAATGTATTAGGCACATAATGTATGGAAATAATCTCTTAAGTCTCCTAAGCACATATTAAAGATGAAAAATACATTATTAAGTGCAGAAGGAAAGGTTAAATATGCCTAAGGATGGTTAGATGGAATTATGTTGTACGAATTTGGGAGGCCCATCACCATGATTAACCATGTTTGGCCTAAGTTGTCCATGGTTGATTATAGTTTACCATGCTTGACTATGGCTGAGATTAACTATGTTTAACCATGGTGACCATAACTAAGTATGGTAAACCATATTTAATAATATTCAACCATGGTGACCATGGTTTATGTTGGTAGACTATGGAGACTATGGTATATTCAAGATGACCATGCTTGCTTCTAGTAGAATAACGTTGACCTTGGATGACTATGATTAATCTTAGTCAACCATGAAAAGCTATGGTTAACCATGATTTATCATGGTCTACATTGTAAACCATAATTAACCATATCATTATTTCTAAATGATAGTCACCCATAGACAACATGGTCAACCATATTCAATGTAATATTTTGTAACATTTTTATTTGTTCATCACAATACAACATCATTTTTTTATTTGTCACAATATGATGTTGATATTTTGTTTTTCACATTTCAACATAGATTTTTGTTTTTCATATTGCAACGCTGATTTTTTTTTCATATTGTGATGTTGAATTTTGTTCATAAAAATGTTAAAACATTATTAGTATTAACATAAGAAATTATATTATTAATAATGTTATACATAGTTTTACTAGTTTTATTAAAAAATAATATTAAATAAAATTTAAATCTTATTTCCCACGAGCTGTAGGATATATGGTGATGGGGCGTACTATTAATTCACTTCGAGATGTGAAAGTGAATGTTTTGAAAATCCATGGAAAAAAATCCAACCATGTTAATGGCTGGTGTGGCCAAGGCCGCATGCGATATCTAGGTGATTTTGATGGCTTAAATGTCCCTCGTTCACAATTTATCAAGTCACAAGCCAAGCATGAAGTAATCTATAGATAACTCACACAAATTGACAAACAAAAAAAAAAATATTAAATATGATTATATCAAAGCTTATTAGGTATAATACCTTATTAATAAAAACTTATTGAAATTTATCAATAGACCTTATTTTTAAAACATTTTAAACCTTATTAATATTAATATAAATATTATTAAATGATTATAAACCTTATAAATAAAAGCTTATTAAACCCTATTAGTACTTATAATTGAATATTAAAATTATATTATTAAACATTTTAAAACCTTCACTATCTATGAGCGCGGTTTAACAATTAGTTAAGATGGCTTAACAAAATTGATCATGGGTGAAAATGGCTTAATAAACTATGGTTTTCCATGTCGATAATGGATGGCTGTGGTTGACCTCTTTAACCATGGTGACTTAGCTTGATCATATTTGACCATATTGACCATAGTTGGCCATGTTGAGCATGGTTGACCATGATTTTTAAAGGCTTATTATGGACCATGGTTGAGAAAAATGGTCGTGGTTAGCCATGGTTGGCCAATGTTTCCCATGGTTAACTACAATTGACCATGCTTGACCATAACTAAATAAGCTTAACTCTAGTTAATGATGTATCGTGGCCGCAAATATCAAAATATATGCGCGCACTTGTGGTTTTATGGACCCACAATACGGTGACCAATTACATTCAAGCGCAATTCCACAAATTTTATAATTTCCCACTTCGCAAATTTTAAAACATAACTCCTCGTTGTTTCACAACTTTAACACTTTTAGGAATATTGTGATTCTGCGATTTTGCAATTTGAAACGAAATGGATATTGCACGTCACATCTTTTATAGTTTATTCATATCCGCGCCCCTTATCCCTTGCGATATGCGTCACGTCGCATCACAAAATCCTTATCTGACCTTTTGTCACATCAAAGCTAATATAACTTACCGTTGTGATTTCTTAACACAAGATAAAAAAAATCTGCAATGTGCGAATTTTCAATAATTGCAATTTTCTCCCCATTGTTGATCTACGTCCAGATCTAACGGTCCTTACTATGCATTCGCAGATTTAATTCGAATCGCAAATAACATATTTTCACTTGTTCAGTCACTGTTCTCCCGATGTGATGTGCGATGTTCGATGCATGAATTTAAAATCTTTATTCGAACCAAAGACTTCACCCAAATATTTTACATAGAACCTCTATGTGTTTTTGTTGTTTGCACCACCAATCTTCTCTCTTGAATGCAATGTGTGATAATGTGATATCCAAATAACCGAGAAATAAAAATGACAGTTAACACAACTAAGTGAATTAAAGTATGAAATCACTTGGAATTAATCAGAAAGGTAAATACACAGAGTCAAGCCCTTTTATGGCTGGATTTTACATTCACTTCTCTCTGTCCACCTCTATCACACTTCTTGAACACTTCTATCACACTTCACTCTGTCTATATTTCCCTATCACAGCTCACACCTATTTACGCTTATCTCTAACTGAAAATGGTTACACTCATCTTTATTAGCTTTCAAACAAACTCTATCCTATCCTCATAATCTAATATATCTGGATAAATATCCTCGTAGGGAGAACCAAATTTTCTAATTTTATTCCTATTTAATCAAGGACATTAAAGCAAACTAACTTTATAAAATTAAATCCTAACGAAATATTAATAATCAGTTTTTTCACCTATTATTAGCCACAACATTTGAACGCATAATCATATTGCTGGTTAATTTTTGGATTCTCCCGCATCTGACTCCCGTGGAAGAAAAGATTGATCCATTAATGTTTCAGGATCTGTATTAAACTTCTGTAACTCCGCTGCTGTCATCCAACTGGCATTTTCCACTATTTGTCCTTTTCATTTAACTAGATACTAATAATAGATTTGTCCCTTGGTCTTCTTTGTTTCTGTAATATACCCATTTTTTTTTTCTTTCATCATTTTTTGACGATATATCTTTAATAGTTACTTCCATTTATTTTTGACAAATCCCTTTACCTCATAATCTATAGAAGAAAATTTTATTTTTCTTCTATCATTATAAATTCAATTTTTCAATCAGACTTACTATAATAATTAATGAAATTTACATTTCATTATAAGTCAATTTGATCCCTTCATATTTCTCTTTTACTAATATAAACCTCATTTAAATATCTAACTTTATCACTACATTGACACATTACATTTGATCTCTGGTTATATCTATATATGTAATATTCTATATATATGATACCTATAATGATTTAATTTGCATATATGTTTCCCTTTACATATATCAAGCAAGTATCATATGTTAGTGGGTAATTCATATTATCCTTAATGATGTCAACCATAGACTATATCAACGAATTTGAAACTAATTTACCATACACATTGAATATGAGTTGTATGATATTAATGTTCTCGTTTACAAGGCTTCAGGTCTTTTCATCTGTCGAATATTATGTCAGTTGGTACAACCTACTTCAATTCAGTATTTAATTTCTCTTACTCTCGATTTTTGGTTTGATATATATTACACGCAAATTTCATTTCCCTTGAAAACCTTAGGATCTTGCGTACAATTCGTATAGATATGGTGGATAGTTTGGTATCAGTATATTAATGATATGTACATGGAAAAAATTTAATTAGTCCTTTAATTAAATTTACATCGATTCTCACGACTGAAACAATACAATCAAAGCAGATAGGGACACCTGTAAGGTTGAGATCTTTAGAGTTTTCATCATCGGTTTGGTATTTAGTATTCATTGTTCATGAGTTACATTCTATTTTCTCCTCATTTTATCGAACCCTTGCACTCATACTAGAGTTTCTTCCGCTTCCGCTCTGAAAAACGATGAAGGTTTTTCTCTGTTGGTGTATAATTCAGTTTATTTGGCCGTGACCTTGTTCATAAGGTAATTCATTTATCTTTACTTCATGTCTGAAGCTTTTACACAACGTTTCATAATTTCTATTTTTTGCTATGCTTGATTCGCATATGATTATTCGAATGGGTTATCCCTGCAAGTAATTTGTTTAAGGAGCATATGATATTAATCTCCCACAGTGGAGTATTATTTTTTTTATAATACATGCGTACTCTATTAATCTCCCAAAGTTGTTTTTATAACATTCTCTGTGTTTTATGAGGCCGCCATGGCAGAGTATAGGGCGTATTTCCATCAATAATTCTCCACGTTAATGGATCTTCTTTTCTATTTTAAAACTCAGGTAATATTTTCAATACGTTTTTTTTCATTTTCCTAAACCTTTGGGAGTATTGAAACCCTAGTTCGAAATATTATTTATACTGTGTATTCGTTCCACTTGTTTTATCATTTTTTTAATGGTATTTTTCTTATGGGTACTCTTTGATTACCCCAAATTCATTTTGCAGAGGGTTTCAATGGTACCCCGTGCATTTAAACCAAGTCGATTTTACTTCTGTGATACTACCAGATGCTAATCTAACTAGTTTTTTGATTTTCTTAGGTAATGGTTACAGTCTTACTCGGATTTTCATTATCGGTGGGCGTAAATAATTTTAGTTTGAATTTCCTCCTTTTAAATTCACTTTTATTGTATGTATGACACATGTAATCCCCCATCCCTCTTCTATACGTTGAGGTAGAGAATTTCTATGGCTCTCGTCTATTTATCTTCTTGGAATTTGACTCCGTTTCTCTAAAAAGGTCAGTTGATATACTCATCATCGAGTAATACACTCTGTTACTGTGGTGCTTAAATTTAAATTTTATTGTTATACATTTGGCCATTCGTTTCCTTCTGAGCTTCATGGCCATTTTAATACAGAGTTAATATGTTTACTTATTGAACATTTTACTATATAAAATTTTAACTGTACGATTTACTACATGTGGATTGTAAAATTTTGGAATCATATTTATAATCTGTATTACTGTTTCTTAATAACAATAATTATCTGAGTTTACCTTTTGATTTATACACGTATCCAAAATATCATATTCATTTTATATGATTTTCAACTGAAATAAATGTATATATATATTATTTTTACCAATATATATATATATATTTTAACCATTGGTATTATTTTGCATATCTCATTATATGAAATTCAATTTGTACTAATTATGGTATAAACTATAAACTTTTATCTCTGATTATAGAGACTTATATACTCAAAAATTTCTTGCACTTATTTACATGTCATCACTGATATACCGAGTATAATTTCCAGCTAGCTAAATTTATATTGTCATTTAAATAGTTGAATTTAATGAAATCACATCTTATAATATATAATGATTTATAATAGTTAGAGAGAATAATAAGGATTCAAATATTTTAATTCTTAAGAGTATAAATCATCTGAATTGTGTAATTAAACAGTACAGTCTTAGCTATATACTTTCATCTGCTTTCTTGTCGTCTTTCTATTTTTCTTCAATAATGCCTAGTATTATGGTTTTTATTTCTTTAAATTGGAATAATGTTGGTTACTTTAAAATATTTTTCCAGTTTTGTTTTTATTACAATAAGAATTTATATTCAGATTTTCATTACTTTTCTGAATAAAAATATGATTTATAATCGTACTCTACCCAGCAGCACTTTAATTATAGTTCTGCAAATTTTCTTTCAGCAATAAGAGATATAAGTATTTTATTTAATACAGAATAACAATAATTATATTTGAAAATTTCATTCTCTATTAATTTAAATCAATTTTTCCATCTATAGTTATAATTTACAGGTAGCTAACATAATAGAGTTTCAGCAAATTAAATTTATTATTTAATAGTCGCCTCTGGGATTTAAAATTTATCTTCAGATTTAAACCAGTATCAATTTAGAAATTCTGAATGATATTTCCCAATGGTAAATATATTCCTACAACTATACAAATAATGGAGGAGTAACTTCTTCAATTATATTCGGTTAAAGGTAGGAATTTACTGTGCTCCACATGTCAACTAAAATTTTTCTAGTTCACATAATAATGATAAAATATGCTTATTAAACATATAAAACAAAAATTTGTATCTCATACGTGCATACCAATATGGTTTTATGACCAATCCTCCCAACCTTAGAATTCGTCTATCTCCCGAATTCACCCCTGAGTTGAGATCCTTTCAAGAACAGACCAACCTCAATCTGTTCTGAAGTAGCTTATTTAAGCTATTCTCTCCCCAAAGCCTGTTTCCAATTCTGCATCCAGAATTTCAGGATGCTTTTATTCCTGTTTGCCTATGCTTCCATTATTTAGGGACTTTTAAAGTTTCTTTATGCTTTTCTAGCTTTTTACCTCTTCCCAACTACTTTCCTCATCATTGAGGAATCTAGACTTTTCCTCAAAAATCTAAATTATAAATATTTTCTTTCAAGTTTTTTTTGAAAGAATTTTGGGAAAGTCTTAACCTCTTTCCATAACCTCGTGGATTAGGAAATTGATCTCAATTTCTTATTTGGTCATAATGCACACAATATCTTATTTATTTTGAATTAATAAATAAAATCAATTAAATCTACACAATAATTATCCATTGGGGTCCACTCCCCTTTGGACTTATGTTCAAATGTCTAACTTGAAAAGCATAAAAACTAGGGGTGTTACATATTCCCCCTCTAAAAACAAACACCGTCCTCGGTGTTACTCGCTAACTACTAGAGTTTATTTTGAAAATAAAAATGGATATTTTTCCATCATCTCAACTTATCTTTCCCACGTAGATTCTTCAGCAGTAAATTTCTTCCACTACACCTTTTCTCTAGCTACTGTTCGATTTCTCAATTCAATTTCTTCTCGCTCCAATATTTGAAGTGGCTCTGGAAGGAACTCCCCTTCTAGTTCCACCTATATCACATTCCAATCAACAATATGAGAAGCATCATGTACATATATTTTTAATAACGAAACATGAAACACATCATGAAATTTAACATGGGGAGGTAAGGCTAGTTTATAAGCCACTAGTCCCACCCTTTCTAACACCTCAAAAGGCTCACATTATCTAGGAGCCAATTTTTCACAACTTACAACATAAATTGTGCTCTTTTTGGGTTTAATACATAGATACACATGATCGCCCACTTTGAAATCTTGGTGCACTCTCTTCTTATCAGCATAGCTTTTCTGTCGATCTTGTGCTGTCTTGATGTTTCTTGATATTTGTTTGACAATCCTTTCCATTTCTTGTAGAGTATCTGGCCCAAGTACTAGCTTATCTTTAGGTTGGATCCAACTTAAAGGAGTACGACACTTTCTTCCATAGAGTGCTTTAAATGGAATCATTTTGATGGAGGATTGGTAGCTGTTGTTATAAGAAAATTCAACTAAATGTAATTAGTATTCCCATTTTGATGGCCTATCCATCACATACATTCTCAGCATATCCTCCAAAATCTGATTTTTTCTCTCTATTTGACCATCCGTCTGAGGGTGATAAGTAGTGCTAAAATTCAATTTACTGCCCATGCCCCGAAACAGACCTTTCCAAAAGGCTGATGTGAACATAGCATCTCTATCTGAAATAATCATCTTTGGGACCCCGTGAAGCCTTACTATTTCTTTTAGGAACACATTTTCTACTTGGGCAGTCCCAAAAGTAGATTTTACAGGTATGAAATGTGTAGCCTTTGTTAAGGTATCTACCACTACCATCACTGAGTCATGCTGGTACTTTGTTCTGGGTAACCCGGTTATAAAATATATAGAAATAGTGTCCCATTTCCATTCTTCAATTGGTAAGGGGTTTAAAATACCAGCTGGATGCTGATGTTCAACTTTGACTAGTTAACACTCCATCCATCTGGAAAAGTAGTTGGCTACGTCTTTTTTCATTCATGGCCAGAACAATTTCTTTTTCAAGGCTGTAAGCATTTTCTGATATCCAGGATGTCCTGAATATGGTTTTTTATGATATTCATCTAGGATTTATTTTTTTAAAGAATCCACATTGGGGATGTACAATTTGTTTCTATAGCAGATCAGCCCTTTCTAGTTTTGGGTGTATTCAGCCATTTCCTTTTTCAGCATTTTCACTTGTAGATTCTCATAGTTGGGATCTTGAACTACTACCTTTTTAACTAATTATTCTAATTCAAAACTAGCACTACTCCCACTATTGTTTATGATTTGACAAGCATTTCTACTTAGAGCATCTGAAATTTTGCTTTCTTTCCCTTTGATATATTTTATGTCCATCTAAAATTCACTCAGAAAAGAAAACCATCTGGCTTTTCGAGCATTCAAATCTATTTGAGAAAAGAAATACTTAAGACTGATATGATCTATCATCAATGTAAATTTTTTTCAAAGAAGATAGTGTCACCACATCTTCAAGGCATGAATTACAGCACCCAATCCCAGATCATATACACTGTAATTCTGTTCATGTTTCTTAATTTTTCTAGATTCATATGCAATGACATAATTCTCTTGCAGTATAACTCCTCCCAACCCCTCTCTACATGCATCCGTACACACGACAAATTGTTTATCAGTATCTGCAATCTTCAGTATAGGTGTTGTAGTAAGTTTTAATTTCAGTTGTTCAAAGCTATGTTGGAATTTTTTAGTCCACTCAAATTTGGTACCTTTCCTCTGTAGTGAAGTTATGGGATATGCTATTGTAGAAAATCTTTCCACAAACCTTCGATAATAACCTGCAATCCACATAAATGACCTTACTGTTGATACATCAGTAGGCATATGTCACTCTCTTATGGCTTTTATCTTTTCAGGATCAACAGCCAATCCTTGTTCAAAAATTATATGGCCCAGATATTGAATTTTATCCTTATAAAATTCACATTTTCTAAACTTGGCATATAACTGATTCTTCTTAAGAGTCTGTAACAAAATTCTAAGGTGTTCCTTATGTTCTGCCTCATTATTTGAATAGACTAGAATATCGTCTATGAACACTAGTATGAATTTATCTAAGTACTTGTTCAAAAAATTGTTCATTAAGCACATAAAAGTCGCAGGGGAATTTGTCAAACCAAAAGGTAGGACTACAAATTCGTAGTGACCATACATGGTTTGAAAAGCTGTTTTATTGATATCTTCCTCCTTAATTATGAGTTGGTGATAACCAGTCCTGAATTCAATCTTAGAGAATACTGAAGCTCCTCTCACCTGATCAAAAAGTTCATTTATTCTGGGCAATGGATACCTGTTTTTTATTTTCAACTTATTCAGTTGACGGTAGTCAATGCACATTATGAAGGTTCCATCCTTATTTTTCATGAAGAGCACAGGTGCTCCCCAAGGGGATACACTCGGTCTGATGTAACCTTTATCCAACAATTCTTGTAATTGCATTTTTAACTCCATGAGTTCAGGAGGGCTCATCCGGTAAGGGGCTCTAGAAACTGGTGTTGCTCCTGGCACCAATTTGATTGAAAAATCAATCTCTCTTTTGGGGGGAAGATGAGGAATCTCATCTGGAAAAAATTCCTTAAATTGTCTTACCACTGTAAAGTTTGTAGCAAGTTTTCTTCAGGTTGGTGTCCTAATTCTTCAACATGTACAACATATACTTGATATCATTTTCTAGTTGTTCCTTTTCGTTCAAGGGCGAAGATTTGCCTTACAGAAATAGGTTTCAGTTTCCCTTTTAGTATGAGTGGTTTTCTTTCATCATCTATGTAGTGCAGAGTTTTGTCCCAACAATTCAGCATGGTCTTTTTCTTTTCTAGCCAATCCATTCCTATCAATAAATCATAAGAACCTAATCGAAGAATGTTTAAATCAACTTATGTTTGATATTCATTCAATTTTATAGTTGTTTTAGGTAGCTTATGAGTTAATTTGCATTTAGTTCCAGTAGCTAATTGTACCAACCAAGGCTGTTGAAACTTTTCTGTTTTGATTTTACATTTTTCTACAACTTGTGGACTAATATAACTCAAAGAAGCACCCAGATAAATTAGGATAGTAACAGATTGATCAAAGATTTTACCTTCCATCTCGACCGTAGTAGACTGATGTTCTACTTGTTGGTTCTCCAAGGCTGCACTGATAGTGGTTATGTTCCTCGCTATAGCATTCACTTTGGTAGCTTCTCTATCTCTCAGAACCATCTAAATATTTCTGTGTGGACAATCCCTCAATAGATGAGGTTCTCCGCAACCCCAACATTTCAAAGGCTCCCGCATTTTAGCAGTTCCTTCCTTCTTATTATCCCCATCTATTTGCTTTGAACCAACTTGGGATTGAGCAGTTTGACTTTCCTTTGGTTTGTTAAATTTATTCCGCTGATGATCCCTACCAAATTTCTTCAAGTAAGTTGGTTTCTATTTCTTTCCTTTGAATTCACCCTTGTTTATCCAGATTTTCCCATGTTCACTCTTTCCTTTAAACTATTGGTAGTATAATCTAGCTTTCCTCACCACTTCATCCATAGTTTTTGGATTATCGAACTCTATTTTCTCCTTGTACACAATAGGCAAACAGTTCAAAAACCTTCGCACCTTTTCTTTCTCTTCACGAATATAAGGAACATACCTTAACAAATTTTTAAACTTGGTGACAAACTCATCTATGGTGAGTTGTCCCAATCTGATTTCATGAAACTCCTTTGCTTTATCATCATAATAGCGCTCATTCAAATAACGGTTTTTAAACTTGACTTGCAAATCTTCCCAAGTCACTGGTTTTTCATCAATGGCATGGACCATTTTTGTCTCCTCCCACCACAAGGTAGCCTTACCTTGCAACTAGTGGATAGCTAATCTGGCCTTCAGATTGCTTTCATATTCATAGACCTGAAAATACTTAATCATATTCAACAGCCATGCCTTAGTGTCTTCCTCCTCTCCATCATAGGAGGGAGGTTTAATTTTTCGGAATTCACCCTGTAATTCCTTCTTCTGTTTAGAATGATGTCTATTAGTGTCATCTTCCTCATAATCATCTGAGAACCTGCCTTTCCTCCTCCTTCCAGAACCTTCACCTTCTTGGCTGTTCCGCGAAGTCAGTTCTCTTATCAGTTTTTCCTGCTCCTTACCGGCTAAGGATAGCCTGTCCTTCTGACTTCTTAGCTCTGCCATATCCCATTGCAACCTGTGCAACATAGCCATTAAAGGAGAATTGGGATCTGGTGTATTATCTCTACCACCAAGATCGACATAGAGTTCATCTTCTTCAGCCATTGTCTTTTCAGTTTAGTACCTTTTTACACTAAAATAGAATAACATCAGTAACATTTTTTTTTTTTCAAAAAAAATAATATGAGTTTACATAGTGAGCACAACAACAACAACCCAGCTTTTCTAACATGAGCTCTCATACCATTTCTAATATACCAATTTTTTTTTTCTTTTTTTCGTCATTTTTCGACGATATATATTTAATATTTACTTTCATTTATTTTTGACAAAGCCCTTTACCTCATAATCTATAGAAGAAAATTTTCTTTTTCTTCTATCATTATAACTTCTATTTTTTAATTAGACTTACCATAATAATTAATGAGATTTACATTTCATTATAATTTAATTTGATCCCTTCATATTTCTCTTTTACTAATATAAACCTCATTTAAATATCTAACTTTATCACTACATTGACACATTACATTTGATCTCTGGTTATATCTATATATGTAACACTCTACATATATTTATATATGTAATACTCTACATATACGATACCTATAATGATTTAATTTGCATATATGTTACCCTTTACATATATCAAACATGTATCATATGTTAGTGGATAATTCATATTATCCTTAACGATGTTAACCATAGACTATATCAACAAATTTGAAGCGACTTTACCATACACATTGAATATGAGTTGTATGGTATTAATGGTTCTCATTTATGAGGCTTCAGGTCTTTTCATGTGTCGACTATTATGTCAGTTGGTACAACCTACTTCAATTCAGTATTTAATTTCTCTTACTCTCGATTTTTTGTTTGATATCTATTACACGCAAATTTCGTTTCCCTTGAAAACCTCAGGATCTTGCGTACAATTCGTATAGATATGGTGGATAGTTTGGTATCTTTATATTAATGAGATGTACATGGAACGAATTTAATTAGTCCTTTAATTAAATTTACATCGATTATCTCGACTGAAACAATACGATCAAAGTAGACTGGGACAGCTGTAGGGTTGAGATCTTTAGGGTTTTGATCATTGGTTTGGTATTTAATATTCATTGTTCATGAGTTACATTCTATTTTCTCCTCATTTTATCGAACCCTTGCACTCATACTGGAGTTTCTTCCGCTTCCGCTCTAAAAAATGATGAAGGTTTTTCTCTGTTGGTGTATAATTCAGTTTATTTGGCCGTGACCTCATTCATACGACAAGTCATTTATCTTTGCTTCATCTCTGAAGATTTTACACAAAATTTCATAATTTCCATTTTTCTCTATGCTTGATTTTCATATGATTATTCAAATGGCTTATCCCTACAAGTAATTTGTTTAAGGAGCGTACGCTATTAATCTCCCACAGTGGAGTATTATTTTTTTTATAATACATGCATACTCTATTAATCTCCCACAGTTGTTTTTATAACACCTTATCTGTGTTTTATGAGGCCGTCATGGTAAAGTATAGGGTGTATTTCCATCAAGAATTCTCCACGTTAATGGATCTTCTTTTCTGTTTTAAAACTCAGGTAAGATTTTCAATGCGCATTGTTGTGTTTTTTTTTTCATTTTCCTAAACCTTTCGGAGTATTGAAACCCCAATTTGAAATCTTATTTCTACCGTGTATTCGTTCCACTTGTTTTATCATTTTTTTAATGGTATTTTTCTTATGGGTACTCTTCAATTACCCAAAATTCTTTTTGCAGAGGGTTTCAATGGTACCCCGTGCATTTAAACCAAGTCTATTTTACTTTTGTGATACTACCAGATGCTAATCTGACTAGTTTTTGGATTTTCTCAGGTAATGGTTATAGTCTTACTCGGATTTTTATTATCGGTGGGCGTAAATAATTTTAGTTTGAATTTCCTCCTTTTAGCTTCATTTTTATTATATCTATGACGCAGGTAATCCCCCATCCCTCTTCTATACGTTGAGGTAGAGAATTTCTCTCGTTCTCGTCTATTTATCTTCTTGGAATTTGATTCTGTTTTCTCTAAACAGGTCTGTTGATATACTCATCATCGAGTAATACTACTTTGTTACCATGGTGCTTAAATTTAAATGTTATTGTTATAAATTTGGCCATTCATTTCCTTCTGAGCCTCACGGCCATTTTAATACAGAGTTAATATGTTTACTTATTGAACATTTTCCTATATAATGTTTTAACTGTACAATGTACTACATGTGGACTATTAAATTTTGGTATGATATTTATAATATGTATTATTGTTTCTTAATAACAATAATTATCTGAGTTTACCTTTTGATTTATACACGTATCCAGAACATCATATTCATTTTATATGATTTTTAACTGATATAAATTTATATATATATTCTTTTTACCAATATATATATATATATATATATATATATATATATATATATATATATATATATATATAGATAAACCATCGGTATTATTTTTCATATCTAATTATATGTAATTAAATTTTTGTTATTTATGGTATAAACTGTAGACATTTATCTCTAATTATAGAGACTTACATACTCAGAAATTTCTCGCACTTATTTACATGTCATCCCTGATATACCGAGTATAATTTCCAGCTAGCTAAATTTACATTGTCATGTAAATAGTTGAATTTAATGAAATCACATTTTATAATATATAATGATTTAGAATACTTAGAGAGAATAATAAGGATTCAACTCTTTTAATTCTTAAGAGTATAAATCATTTGATTTGTGTAATTAAAAAGTACAGTCATAGGTATATACTTTCATCTGCTTTCTTGTCGTCTTTCTATTTGTCTTCAATAATGCCTAGTATTATGCTTTTTATTTCTTTAGATTGGAATAATGCTGGTTACTTTAAAATATTTTTCCAGTTTTGTTTTTATTCCAAGAAGACTTTATATTCATATTTTCATTAGTTTTCTGAATAAAAATCTGATTTATAATTGTACTCTACCCAGCAGCACTTTAATTATAATTCTACAAATTTTCTTTCAGCCATAAGAGATATAAGTATTTTATTTAATACAGAATAACAATAACTATATCTGGAACTTTCATTCTCTATTAATTTAAATCAATTTTTCCAGCTATAGTTATAATTTACAGGTAGCTAACATAATAGGGTTTCAACGGATTAAATTTATTATTTAATAGTGGCCTCTGGGATTTAAAATGTATCTTCATATTTAAACCAGTATCAGTTTAGAAATTTTGAATGATATTTCCGAATGGTAAATATATTCCTAGAACTATACAGATAATGGAGGCGTAACTTCTTTAATTATATTCTGTTAAATGTAGGAATTTACTATGCTCCACATGTCAACTAAAATTTTTCTGGTTCACATAATAATGATAAAATATACTCATTAAACATATATAAAAAAAATCATAAATCATTTGTGCATACCAATATGGTTTTATGACCAATCCACCCAACCTTAGAATCTGTCTTTCTCTAGAATTCACCCCCGAGATGAGATCCTCCCAAGAATAGTGATCCAGATTTATGCAGGAACACAATAGAATAAACATATAAACAGAAATACAGAGATGCAGCGGAAATAATACTTCATTTCATTAATATCAAAGAACTGAAATTTGCTTACAGACAGAATGGAAATAAAACTAGCTAGGGCGCTGGTAGCTATCTCTGAGAAGAGATGTGGCGGCTACAGGCCTCTGAACTGTGTTACGATGAGGCTCGAGGGCCTATTTATCATTTAGAAACAATGGGAAATCCTAAACAGCCAAAACCCTAACCCTAGGAGATGAAGCGCCAAAACTATGGGCCCCGTTTGGGTAAATTGGTGTTTCAACTTCCCAGGGGCGTAACTTTGGCATACAATCTTCGTTTGACGCGTACCATACCTCGTTAGAAAGATCTATCTGAGGACTACAAATTTGGAATGAGAAACATCGGTCCATGGACCCATGTTGCTCTCCGTTTTCCCAAAAAACGTCGTTTAGGGCCTCAAAACGGCTCCGGAAGTTTAGGACCCGAAAAACTGCTAAAAATAGTAAACTGTGCCGAAACTGAAAAACTGAAAGAGACAATGGTGGAGCCCCAAATGGAATAGGCGGGTGACCACCAATATCCACCTGGATCATTCCTCCCCCCTTAGGAAGCAATGGTCCCCATTGCGTTAAGTTCCTCCATGAGATGAGGAAATTTCTGCTGAACTTGGTCCCTGGTGAACCACTTTCCCTGGTGCAGGAGTTGGCCAGCTTTGACAACCCGATATAGTTGGATCTTCTGCTGGCGAGTGTTCTTGATTTGCATGTCCATGATGCAATCTGTGGTGGCCTGTTCCATGCAGTCTGGATTTAACTCAGGTGGTGTGAGTTGTTCTGCAATGTCCGAGGTGTCCAGTAGAGGTGGGAAGTAAGGACGAAGGCGATCCACATTGAAGACTGGGTGCAGACCAAGGAATGGTGGAATACTGAGCTCGAATGCATTGTTCCCTACAGCCTTGGTGATGGTGTATGGCCCGTATCGGAGCGGGCGAAGCTTGCGGTGGGGTCCAGTGAGGCGCTCCTTCTGCAAATGTAGCCATACTTTGTCGCCCACCTGGAAGTTGTGTGGCACCTGGTGTTGATCATGGCGTTGCTTGTACTTAGCATTGGCTCTGTCCAATATATCATGAACCTGTTGGAGGATGTGTTGAATGCGCTCGATGAAGCTACTTGCTTTGTCAACTTCAGACTGGACATGAGTTGAATTGACCTGAGCAGCTGCAAATGGCATGGCTACGTCAATGGGACATAGTAGCTGGAATCCCAAGCCCACCTGAAAGGGGCTATGGCCGATTGAACTGTGGAGAGCCCGATTATAACTATGTTGTACATAGGGGAGGCTCTCGTCCCATGTGCGTGGATGCTTTGAATTGTACATGCGCAGAATGTGTATAATCATTCTGTTGACGACCTCTGTCTGGCCATCTGTTTGGGGATGGAAAGCTGTGGACTTGGTGAGCTTGGTATCCAACATTGACCAGAGGCTGGACCAAAATGTGCTGAGGAACCTGCTATCCCGATTTGATATGATAGACTGTGGGATCCCAAAGTGCACCCACATTCGTTCAAAGAAGAGTTTAGCAGTGGCTTCTGCTGTGATATTCTTCTTGTAGGCCGCCATAATGGCCATCTTCGAGAATCTATCGACGACCACGAAAACACAGTCATTTCCCTGCTTAGTAGAAGGCAGGCCTGACATGTAATCCATGGAGATGGATTCCCAAGGTCGACTAGGGGTAGGTAGAGGAGTATATAGGCCTTGCTTCTTGATGGATGGTTTGGCAATGGCACAAGCAGTGCAGGATCTGATGTGCTTCTCGGCATCCTTTCGAAGGTTCGGCCAGTAGAAATACTTCTGCAAGATTACTACTGTTTTCTCAATACTGAAATGCCCAGCGACTCGACTGTAGTGTGCTTCCCATATCATCTTGGCACGCACGCTTGAAGGAACACAAAGGTGTCCCATGTGACATAAAAGTGCATCTTGGAGGTGAAAATTTGGAACTTGCGTACCCCCCAAGAGTGCCTTGTAAGTGTGGCCGAATTCTGGGTCACTCTCATAGAGAAGTGGCCAATCAGAAGTCTTGTGCCCACAAGATTTGAGCACAGTGGTGAGCGCCACGATCGGTGGTCGGCTAAGGCAGTCTGCAACATGATTAGTGCTACCCTTCTTGTACTTGATGTTCAAATGAAACTGTTGCAGATATGTGGACCACTTCTGATGGCGATCATTCTGCAACTTCCCTTGTGTCTGTATGAACTGCAGGGGCTGGTGGTCTGTGTGGATGATTGTTTCCTTCCCAAAAATGTAATGCTTCCATTGTCGACAGGCTTGCACAATGGAATACATTTCTTTGTCATAGGTGGGATACTTGCGAACTGTCTCAGACAATGTCTCACTGTGATATGCCACTGGATGTCCCTGTTGAGTAAGAACTGCCCCAATAGCATAGTCGGAGGCATCTGTCTCGATCTCAAATGGCTGTTGCAAGTCTGGTAAAGTGAGCACTGGGGCAGAACAGAGGCGGTTTTTCAGTTCTGTGAACGCCTTCTGTTGAGGTTCCGACCAAAATTTTTTTTCTCTCACTCCTCCCTTGGTGACTTGACTCAAGGGCCAAGTGATGTGAGAGAATCCCAACACGAACCTCCGATAGAAATTAGCAAGACCCAGAAAGCTGCGAAGCTCTGTTATAGTGGTTGGGGCTGGCCAATCCCGAATGACTTGGATCTTGGCTGGATCCACATGCACCCCCCCTTCATCAATAATGTATCCCAGATATTGAACCTGGGTCATGCCAAAAGTGCACTTCTCCAAATTGGCACACAACTTGTGTTGCCGCAGTGTTTGGAGGACTTGTCGGATGTGGTGAAGGTGCTATTCCCAAGTCTGGCTGAAGATCAGAATGTCATCCAAGTACACCACTACAAATGAGTTGGTGAATGGCCGCAAGATGTCGTCCATCATCCTCATGAAGGTTGCGGGAGCATTCGTCAACCTGAAAGGCATGACCAGCCATTCAAAAAGGCCTTCCTTGGCTTTGAAGGCAGTCTTCCACACATCAGAGGGTTCAATTGGTACCTGGTGATACCCAGACTTCAGGTCGATCTTACTGAAATATTTTGCACCTTGGAGTTGGTCCATAAGGTCATCAATCCGTGGGATTGGGTACCTGTTACGGACGGTGATCTTGTTCGGCGCTTGGGTGAGTCAATACGGAGTCTCCACATCCCATCCTTCTTCTGTGCCAGCACGAGTCGGGCTCACGGGCGATGAACGGTCGATGTGACCTTCTTGCTGTGTTTCTTGAATACGCCTCTTGATTCATCATTCTCCAAACGAGATCTCTTATATGTTCGGTCCATTGAGTAGCGGCACACCGAGGTCGGTCCAGTCGAGTGCTGGCGACACCAACGATGCGAAACCTTTGTGGGTGATGTGAATATGTGCACATACTCCTCCACAACCTTATCCATTTGTTGTTGTTGAGCAGAGGAGCCCTGTCTGGAGGTCGTGGCCACGGTCTTCTTCTTGCCCTGGGGGCGGATCATCAGGAAAACGAATTTCCTGGTTTGGGAAATGAGCTTACTACATTGTTTTGCAGTAACCAAAGAGATAGTCGTAGGAGGTGGTACCTCTGGTATTCTGTACAACTTATTTCCCAAAGTAATAATAACAGCACGAGGTCGAGACTCATACACGGCATGACGCTTCCACAAGTATGGTTGTCCTAATAATACATCAGAAACATCAATAGGAGCAACATCACATAATACCTCATCCGTGAAGGGCTTGATGCTATAGGGAAGGCGACACTGCTGGCTGACGCGGAGATCTCGTCCTTGGTGAAGCCACCCGGTGGTGTATGGATGTGGGTGAGCTGTGGTCGGCAAGCCCAACCGCTTCACGGCGTCTGCTGAAATGAGGTTCTTTTGGCTCCCATTGTCGACAATGAACTGTACAGGGGAGCCCTTTACCCACATCTGGGAGTGGAAGAGACGTTCCTCCTCCCCTGGATCTTCCGGTTCCTCCTTCTGGACCTTTGTAGTGGCAACAGTGGCGTTGGGCTCCGCATCAATAATCTGTTTCCCTTTTTCATTCCCCTTTTCAAGTTTTGATTCGGAGTCAGAGCATGCATCTGACTCAGAAGCCCTCATCTCGGCCACTAGCGACTGCTTGGCCCGACACTCACTTGTGTTGTGAGTGGAGCTCTTATGGAACTCACACCACTTTCCCGTGTCCTTCTTTGGCTTTGCGGTCTTGTTATTTTCTTGTGGCTTTGACGGGTTGTCTTTAGCCACCATGCCTTGGCTCTGTCCTTTGTTCTGCGGTTTCGAAGCACCTTTCCCTTGCTTTTGATTCGCAGATCCAAAGTCTCGCTTCTTCTATTTGAATTTCTTCTCAATCTTGGCAGCATACCGGTATGCCGTACCAAGCGAGGAGATGTCGAGGAACTCCATTTCCTCCTGAATGTATCTGTGCAGACAACTGCGATACTTTAGCACCAAATGTTTCTCTGAATCTTTGATACCAAACTTTGTGCGCAGGGTATGGAACAGATTCGTCAGCTCGTGCACATCTTGATCCCTTTGTTGTCGCAGCGTGGTCCATTGTATGTACTTGTCCTCATAGCTCCCCACAGGATAGTACTGTTCCTTGACGGCGTCTCGGAAATAATTCCAAGTTGGTACGGCCGAGAACAGAGAGGGTTCTATCTGGTCCTTGTTCTCATAGTAGGTTTCCCACCGGTCCTTAACATGGGGGGTAGCTTTGAGGAGTGCAAAAATAATCTTCTCCCAGTCTGAAAATTCATGAACCGAGAAATATCCTTCTAACAGATTCAACCATTTATCTACAGCATCTGCGTCTATTTGACCCTCAAATATGGGAATGTCAAAATTTACTTGTACCTTAAAAGGAGTCGCGCCTCCGGAGTGGCTGCTGGATGCAGATGCGCCGCCGGTGGGTAGCCGTTGAAGGATCTGAACAAAGTTATCCATCATCGCGTTCCTTTGTTTTTCGAGGGCCTCCTCGAGCAATATTTTGATAGGATCTCCTGCTCCCTCATCTTTCTTTTCGTCCCCCATGGGCGTTCGTCGAGGTTTGCGAGGCTGATCTTGCAAAGGTTCCACCAGATCAAGCCCTAGCTCCTTATACCCCGACCTCGTTGGGGACATGCGAAGAAGGATCGAGAAAAAGCAGACCGCTCTGATACCACTGATCCGGATTTATGCAGGAACGCAACAGAATAAACACATAACCATAAATACAGAGATGCAGCGGAAATAATACTTCATTTCATTAATATCAAAGAACTGAAATTTGCTTACAGACAGAATGGAAATAAAACTAGCTAGGGCGCTGGTAGCTATCTCTGAGAAGAGATGTGGCGGCTACAGGCCTCTGAACTGTGTTACAATGAGGCTCGAGGGCCTATTTATCATTTAGAAACAATGGGAAATCCTAAACAGCCAAAAACCCTAACCCTAGGAGATGAAGCGCCAAAACTATGGGCCCCGTTTGGGTAAATTGGTGTTTCAACTTCCCAGGGGCGTAACTTTGGCATACGATCTTCGTTTGACGCGTACCATACCTCGTTAGAAAGATCTATCCGAGGACTACAAATTTGGAATGAGCAACATCGGTCCATGGACCCATGTTGCTCTTCATTTTTCCAAAAAACGTCGTTTAGGGCCTCAAAACGGCTCCGGAAGTTTAGGACCCGAAAAACTGCTAAAAATAGTAAACTGTGCTGAAACTGAAAAACTGAAAGAGACAATGGTGGAGCCCCAAATGGAATAGGCGGGTGACCACCAATATCCACCTGGATCAAATAGACCAACCTCAATTTGTTCTAGAATAGCTTATTTAAGCTATGCTCTCCTCGAAGCGAATTTCCAATTCTGCGTCCAAAATTTCAGGATGCTTTTATTCTTGTTTGCCTAGGCTTCCCTTATTTAGGGACTTTTATAGCTGCTTTATGCTTTTCCAGCTTTTTACCTCTTCTCAACTACTTTCCTCATCATTGGGGAATTTAGAATTTTCCTCAAAAATCTAAATTAGAAATATTTTCTTTCAAGGTTTTTTTTGAAAGAATTTGGGCAAAGTTTTAACCTCTTTCCATAACCTCATGGATTAGGCAATTGATATCAATTTCTTATTTGGTCATAATGCACACAACATATTATTTATTTTTCATTAATAATAAAATCAATAAAATCCACACAATAATTATCCATTGGGGTCCACTCTCTTTGGCCTTATGTTGAAATGTCTAACTTGAAAAGCATAAAAACTAGGGGTTTTACAGTTTCTATTTTCTCTGGTATGGCTTTCACTTCTTTCTTTGTTGTCTTCGGCATCTGTTCTTTCCAATTCAATTTTTGGTCCTCCTCTTCTGTAGGATATTCTTGTAGTTATTCCTCTGCTCCTTTATATGGGTAGAAAAATGCAATATTAAAGATGGATGATATCCAAACTCCTTCTGGTAACTCAATCTCATATGCATTTGAGGAAAACTTCCTCAAAATTCTACATGGCCCTATATATTTCATTTTCAGCTTGTTATAGGTCTTGACTGGAAACCTTTCCTTCCGCAGATAAACCATGACTAAATCATCTAATTGAAACCCCCTTTCAATCCTCTTCATATCAGCTCCTTGTTTATACTTTTGGGTGTTTTTTTGTAAGCTCTGCTTGACATCTTCGTACAACTTTTACATATGTTCTGCAAGTTCTTCAGCATTTGGACTCATTTCCTCTTGTTTGCTCAAATCTCTAAGTTCATACACACCTCTTGGTTGCATTCCAAAAGAAATATGAAAGAGACTCATCCTAGTACCCCGGTTAAGAGTATCACTATAGGAAAATTTAGCTTGAGCAAGCACTAAGTCCCATTACTTTGGAATTTTGGAAACCAAACTCCTTAATATGTTTCCCAAGTTCCTTTTTACCACTTTATTTTTCCATCCATCTGAGGATGATAGACTGAACTGAAACCAAGGTTTGTACCTAACTTCTTCCATAGAGTCCTCCAGAAGTGTCCTGCGAACTTTGTATCTTTGTCTCAAACAATACTCACAGGTAGTCCATGTAATCTTATAACTTCAGAGAAAAAAAAATTATCAATGTGAGTTGCACCACTAGTTTTCTTACAAGAAATAAAAATGAGGATTTTAGAAAACCTATCTATGACCACATAGATAGAATCATGTCATCTTTGAGTCTTTGGAAAACCTAAAAAAGAATCCATGCTGACAACATCCCATGGTTTATTGGGTATTGGCAATGGATGATATAACCTAGTGTTTTGGCTTCTTCCTTTGGCATGTTGACAAATGCTTCACTTCTCAACAAAAATTTTTATATCACTTTGCAATTTTGGTCAATAATAAAAAGCACTTACTTGAGTAAATGTTTTATCCTGTCTAAAGTATCCAGAAAATCCTCCACTATGTTTCTCCTTAATCATATTTTCCCTCATGGAGAACTTAGGTATACACAATTTATTATTCTTGAACAACAATCCCCCTTCAATCAGGTAGTCCATCCACTGGCTTCTATTATGAATCACAGGATTTTTAACAACTGCATATATTTCTTTGAAATATTGGTGTTCCTCATACATATAATTCATTTCTTCAAACCCCAAAATGTGAATCTTCAATTCGTGCATAATAAAATTTACTCTACTCAAAGAATCAACAACTTTGTTTTCCTTACCACTTGTGTGTTTTATTACAAAGGTAAAACTCTCCAAAAACTCCACCCACTTAGCATGATTTTGGTTTAACATTGGATCATTATTTATGAACTACAGTGCATGGATATATGAATACAACACAAATTCTTTGGGCAACAAATAATGCCTCCATTTCTTCAAAGCCTACATAATAGCATAGAACTCCTTATCATAGGATGAATAATTCCTCTTGGTCTCATTTAAATTTTCACCGAAATAAGCTATTAGTATCTTCTCTTGAATCAAGATAGCTCCAACTGCTATCCCACTAGCATCAGTCTCAACTTGGAATAACTTATCAAAATTTGGCAAGGTCAAAACAACTCTTTCAGTGACCTTCTTTTTCAACAACTTCAAATTCTGTTTTGTTGCTTCCGTCCACATAAATGGCTAGTTTCTCTCCTCTATTGTTTCAATTATTGGTGCATAGATCTGGCTAAAACCTCTTATAAAATTTCTGTAAAAACTTGTAAGACCATGAAAACTCCTTACCTCAAATACACTTTTCGAAGTTTGCCAATCCTGTATTACCTGGATATTTTCTGGGTCCATATTCAAGCCTTCTTTTGAGACTATAAATCGCAAGTAAATGAGATGCTTCTTCATGAAACCACATTTCTTCAAATTTATAATCAGTTTCTCCTTTTGCAAAGTATTTAACACTAGTTTAACATGCTGCAAATGCTCCTATTTACTCTGACTGAAAATCAGAATGTCATCAAGATAGACAATCAAAAATTTTCCTGCGTACTCTTTCAAGAAATCATTCATTAGTCTCATAAATGTGCTTGGTGCATTAGTGAGCCCAAAAGGCATCACTAACCACTCATACAACCCACTTGTGGTCTTAAATGCAATCTGCCATTCATCTCCTTCTCTAGTCCTTATTTGATGGTATCCACTACTCAAATATATCTTAGTAAAATAGTTTGACACACTTAAACAATCCATCAAATCATCTATGTGTGGCAATGGAAATCTATACCTGATAGTGATCTTGCTTATGTCTCTAGAATCTGTACACATGCGCCACTCACCTCCTTTATTTGGGCTAAGCACGACTGGTAATGCACATGGACTAAGGCTTTCTTTGATCAGTCCTTTATCTAGCCACTCCTGTACCTTTCTTCCAACTTCTTCATTCTCTCGAGGGGTCATTCTATATGCTCCTCTATTTGGTAAAATTGCACCAGGTATTAAATCTATGTGATGAATGATACTTCTAACTGGTGGAAACTTACTTGATAATTCATCAAAAACTATATCAGCATAATCATATAACAAATTTTTAATTTCCACAGGAAGATTGTCTAAATTTGTAAAAGTTAGAATAAACTTTGGTCTACCCACAATATAAAAATGTGTTTCTTTCTCCTTCTTAACTTCTTGTAGCAATTCCTTTCCACTAATCAACAAAACATTATTCCTAGCTACTCCTTTGTCTGCTTCATCCTTCAAAGGTAACAATGTGTGCTTATTTCTATCCTTTTCTATGGTATAGGTTTCCTTTTTCCATAATGAATGGATTTATGTCAAATTGCCAAGGCCTTCCCAACAATACATGGCACATGTCCATTGGCATCACATCACACAATATGACATCTTTATATTTATTGACTTGTGTCTCTACTTTGCTTGTTCTGTCACAAAAATATGATGTCCCTTCTGTAGCCATGACACTCTATAGGGAGTAGGGTGTACCATCTTAGTCAACCACAACATCTCAACCATCTCTATGTAAACAAGATTATTAGTGCTTCCAGTGTCAATCATAATTTTCTTTAGACTTGCATACAGTCCTGAATAAGCTCTTCCTTTGAGATGGATCATTTTCTTCCTTCTCTGCCTTAAGCAATACTCTTTTGAGCAATAAAGACTCTCCTACCTCAGGTGGTTCTTATTTTTCTATGACCTGGTGATTTTCTTTCTTTGCCTCAGCTACATTCACATTTCGCTTATTTGTTGGTTTGTTATGAGGATAGTCCCATGATCCGTGTCCCCATTCTCCACATGTGTAACACCAAATTTATCTTCCTTGACCTCTACCTCTGGGTGGAAATCTTCCTCTACCAAAGTCTCCTCTTTGCGACAATGTACTACTCAAACCTCCTGCTTCATTCTGAGAATACTGAAACCTTGGTCTGCAAGCTCCTCTTCCTCTTGCTAGACTTTTACCTCTCTTATTTTGACTTTGTTTCCTAAACATTTTCTCCTCTGCCTTCAAGGCTGCTTGATAGGAATCCTCAATTGTCTTTAGACTCAACAAAATTACTTCATCCTGTATGTCATGCCTTAAACCATTAATGTATCTGGCTACTTTCTCCATATCATCTTTAGCATGTCCTGCTCTAATGCTCAGCTTGTAAAACTCCTTTGTATACTCCTTGACATGCATCACTTTTTGCCTTAAATTTCGCAACTGTTTGAAAGATTCAATTAATAGACTTTTGGCATAAATTTTTTTTTCAATTTACTTACCATTTTATCCCATTGCCTGATCTTAGGCTTTCCTTTTCTAATCCTCGATTTCTGTAATTCATCCCACTAGATAGATGCATGGCCCTTCAACTTGGTAGCTGAAAAATTTACCTTCTTCTTATCTTCGACCTCTTCTAAGTCGAAATACTTATCCACTAAATTGATCTAATCTATAAGCTCGTCCACATTAAGGTTCCCCTCATATGAAGGAATCTCTATTCTTGGTTTTCCACTAACCTTTGCTAATACCTTGAAAACTTTATCTTCCTTGCTTTCTTCTTCTTCTTCTTCCTTAGAATATTATTCTGTTGCGCAGACATCTCCTTCATGAGGTGCTCTCTTCTGAGTAGTCTCCATAGTCGCTATCCTTGTACGAATGTGTCAAATCTTTTTGAGGAAAGCTGCATTTGATGTAAGTCTTCCCCGACCCTCCTGGGTGACATATTTGCTATAATACTTGAGAACATAACTCAAATTCAGCTCTTATACCAAATGATGCAGCGTAGCTACAAATATCAGAATATACGTGTGAACTTGTGGTTTTATGGACCCTTAATACAGTGACCAATTACATTCAAGAAAAATTCCACAAATTTTAAAACTTAACTCCCCGTTGTTTCACAACTTTAACACCTTTCATAATATTGTGATTCTGCAATGTTGCAATTCACAACAAACTGGATATCGCACGTTGCAGCTTTTATAGTTTATTCATAACTACACCCCTTATCCTGTGCGATATGCGATATGCATCATGTCCCATCACAAAATCCTTATCTTACCTTTTATCACATTGCAACTAATATAACTTACCATTTCAACGTCTTAACACTAGATACAAAAAATCTGCGATGTGCGAATTTTCAATAATTACGATCTTCTCCCCACCGTTGATATACTTCCAAATTTAATGGTCCTTAATGCGCATTCGTGGATTTACTTCACATCATAACTGACATAATTTTTCTTATTCATTCGCCCTTCTCTGGATGCGATGTGTGATGGCCGATGCACGAACTTCAAAGCTTTATTCGAACCAAAGACTTCACTCAAAACTTTTACTTAGAACCTCGACTTTCTTGAATGCGTTGTGTGATAATGATATCCAATTCACCAAGAAATAAACATGATAGTTAACACAGACAAGAGAATTAAAGTCCGAAAACACTTGGAATTAATCAGAAAGGTAAATACACAGAGTTGAGCCCTTTGATGGTTGGATTTTACATTCACTTCTCCTCTCTGTCCACCTATATCACACTTCACTCTGTCTAACTTTCCCTATCACACCTCACACCTATTTACACTTATCTCTAACTGATAGGGGTTACGCTCATATTTATTAGCTTTCAAACAAAATCTATCCTATCCTCATAATCTAATCTATTTGGCTTAATATTCTCGGAGGGAGAACCAAATTTGGTACTTTTATTCCTATTTAATCTAGGACATTAAAACAAACTAACTTCATACAATTAAAGCCTAAAATAATATTAATAATTAAGTTTTCCACCTCTTGTTAGCCACAACATGTGAACACATAATCACATTGCTGGCTAATTTCCAGATGCTCCTCCATTAGTTAACCATGACTGACTATTATTAGTCATCATAACTAGAGTTAACTGTGGCTGACAATGACTCACCATGGTGACCATATCTAACAATGGGTGATCATAGTTAATCATAGTCAACCATGGTGACCATAGTTGACTATGGTTAACCATGGTTGATGGTGGTTGAATATGGTGGCTATGGTAGATTGAAGATGACCACACATGCTCATGGTTGAATAATGTTAACCATGGTTGACTATTATCAATACTGCTCAACCGTGAATAATTTTAGTGAAACATGACGAGCTATGGTTAACCATGATTGATCATGGTCTATATGATAAAATGTGGTTAGCCATGGTCTACATAATGTCATATATTTTTGTTATGTTGGGAGACTATTATTTTTTTGTCACATCGCAACATCATTTTTCTGTTCATTCTATTGCAACATTGGTTTTGGTTCATTAGCTTGCAATGTTTATTTTTGTTTTTCACATACAAATATTAGTTTTTTTTTGTCACATAGAAATGCTAAATTTATTTCTCCTAACATGCAACATTGAAAAAGGCAGACTATATCCACTAATGCAGGTGCATCTAACCTAGGACCAAATGATCACTAAGAGAGTTAGTTTCAAAGTTAGGATTTAATTATTTATTGTATTTTCCTATACTTTTGGGAGAGAATGAGAAATATTTTAAATACAAGGTTCGAGAGTATTTTGGAAGATTTGAGAGAATTGTGGATTAGTTATCTCTTATCTAGGGATAAGGGATTAGTTTATGGATTAGAGATTTTATGGATCATAAGAGATATTCTGGGAGTTAGTTTAGGGATGTAGATCCTACTTGGGTTCTAATCCACTTGTATAAATTTAGGTGAGCACATGAGGCATGTATGTATGTAGAAGTGAGTGAGTGAGTGTAAGGAATGAGAGGCCAATGTGAAACCAAGAACCCCCCTCTAAATATTTTGTTTATTAATGAACTATTTCAGAGTTTCTATGTAAAAATTTATTGTGTGATATTTTACAATTATGTTTTGTGTGTATTATTAATTTGCAGGTCTATGGCTTGTGGCGTTAGCCACCCATCATTAACTATAGTTCACCATGTTGACAATAGTTGACCATTGTTAACTATGGTTGGACTATTGATAATGGTTCAACATGATGAGGATGGTTGACCATTGATAGTTAAGTGTGACTATGGTTGACCATGATTGACTATAGTTGGCCATGAGTAGCTATGGTTAAATATGGTTGTTCATCTTTTAACTATGGTTTACAAAGGTTTGACTATGATTAACCAAGTTTGACCATGATTGACTATTGTTTAGTCTAGACTTGATTGACTACATGTGACTATATTTAAACATCATTGACTATATTTTCACTATGAATAACTATGGTTAATGATTGTTTGACTATAGTTGAGCATGGTTGTGCATGTTCACAATGTTTAGCCATAGGTGGCCATAAATGACCATGGTAGTCCTTATTGAACATGGATGTCCATCATTGACTATGGTTGACAATGGCTTGATTATGTTGTCTCTCGTTATCCATGAATGCCTATGATTGGATATAGTTGACCACGGTTTTACTATGGTAGACCATTATTTTACTATAGTTGACAATGGTTTGACTATGATTAATCATTTCTTCATTATGGTTGGTGGTGGTTTATAATGAATAACTATCATTGAGAATGGATTGATTATAGTTGACGATTGTTTGACCATGTTCAACTATAATTTATTATAATTGACCATGCTTTGAATATGTTTTGACTATGGTGTTTTTGTTTTACATGATTGTCATGTATAAACTATTAATATTATATGTCAATATGGATGCATGTTGTTAACCATGGTTGACCATGGTTTGACTATCAATATGGTTTGACTATCACCATGGTTTAAATGTCACTATTAAATATCAACTCTATAAATCTTATATTCCACTATGGTTTTCTATGGTTCACGCTAGTTCAACCATGGCCATCAAATAGAGGTCACCATGGTCAACGTGAGGCATCCACCATGGTTCAATATGATTTAGCATAGTTCACTATATGTGACATACAAATAGACCATGATGCTCATGGTAAGTATGGTTCAATTGGGCAGTCATATTCACTATTCATGACTATGATGTCCATGTTGATTATGGTTGACCATGTCAACCATAATCAGCCATAATTAACATGTACAGTGAAGATAATAAATATATAATTAATATATCCATAATAACTATAGTTGACATGTATTTATATTTAAATTAATATATTGATATATCTTAATATTTTAAAATGTAAATTAATATATTTTCAATGTGTCATATGTAAATAAATATATTTTTACTATGTTAATTTATAAAATAATGAATATATAGTTATTAGTATGTTATGTTTAAATATTACTATTAAGCTATTAATATTATTAATAAAATTATTTAACTTTATTAATTTTTTTTTTATTGATATCAATATTACTATTAATATTATTAAATTTAATATTATTTAATATTAATATTAATTTAAACTTTAGACAAATATAAATAATTTAATTTCTAAATATTGTATAGAAAATATAAAAAATAAAGTGAAATGGTTTAAATAAGTTAAACTAAAAATTAATTTATATAAACTGTTGATTGCATATTTTACTAAAAACTTGATTATCTTTTTGTTGATTGTGGATTTTAGAATATGTCAAAATGTGTATGACATTAGCTAAATAAATTGTGATTAAAGTGTAGATATGTTATCTTTTCCATCTCAATCAAATACTATAACTTTTGCATGAGGAACTCCATAAACTGTGGAACAGTGAACTGCATCATAAGCTCAGGACTTCTGTAGTAATTTTCTACGAAATTTTTGGTACCAACGCTGACGACGTAAAGGGACTTCGACACAACGAAAGAAACATTAGCTCTGTCCACATATTTCTCCAATTTTGATTGGTACTGTCAAAAATATTATAAATGTTGCGCCATCGATATTACATTTTGCAAACACAAAAATGGGCAACAAGACTTTTAAAAATTAAAAAACTAAATTTATAGAACATGTTAATCGTTTTAGCTCAGATGTTTTTTTTAAAAATAAAATACACAAATAATGTATAAGTGGTTTTCATTTAGTTGATTAAAATGAGCAAGACATTGTTAAATTTCTGCCAACATGATTGTCATTTTGGATAAGGTAGAGATTCCTTCGCCTCTACATAGGATTAGCCAACCTAAAATCTAACTCTAGTTATATTTCTACGATTAGATAAACTAAAATAGAGATTCCTTCGCCTCTACATAGGATTAGCCAACCTAGAATCTAACTCTAATTATATTTCTAGGATTAGATAACCTAAAATCTAAGTCTAATTATATTACGTCGCCTCTACATAGGATTAGCCAACCCAAAATCTAACTCTATGTATAATGGTTATATAATGAGAATGTATAGATCAAAGTTCAAATAAATAAATTATAATATAATAAATTAAAATAATATTAAAAAATAATAAAATTTAAATTATAATGTTAAAGTATAAAAAACTTGTAAATTTTTTAGTCACACATAAATCATATCTACTCAAACAAAAACTAAATACCTAATTTCATACCAATATAAAAATATTTTTAACTATAAATATATTAAAATATTTTAAATTTTAAATTTTAAAATATAAAATAATTTCATTGTAATATTCCATAATACATCAATATTTAAAAAAATGAAAAAAATAAAAAAAACACATACAATTTATTAATACTAAGCTCTTAAAAAAATGTAGTTGTATTGAACTACCTAACAACCATAGTTACCTAATTCAGTCCTACTCACTGAAAAAATTCAAAAATTCGGCTGTTCTTCTTGAATAATAACAACCATAGTTACCTAATTCAGACATACTGCCTGAAAAAAATTCAAAAATTCTGTTGTTCTTCCTAGAATAATAAGTTGATTCAGGGACAACAATGCAGATTTCAATGAACTTTTTTCAAAAAATTGGTTGTTCTTCGTAGAATAGTAAGTTGATTCAGGAAAAACAATCTAGATTTCAATGAAATTTTGGAAACTAAATTATTTAACAGGTTTTTAATGAAATTTGTATTTATAGATGTAAAAAAAATTATAGTATAGGATGTATAAATATATTGGAGGTTATATGTATACATCTATATATATAATTAATATGTCTGGGTTATAATGTATAAATATACTAGATTTATGATGTATACCTAAAGATATAGAATAGCTTAACTAGTGTGTAAAGTAATGTAATATTTTTAATTTATAAATTAAAAAATTTTAAATATGTGTGAGATATATATTTATCAAAATTAAAAATATATATATAAAAGGTAAGACTTACTTTTTTGTCCAGCAAAAATAAAATATACTACTAATTATTATAAAATAAAATTTAATTTGTCTTATTAATTATTAATTAGCGATCTATGTTTCGATAAAAATTAAATCTATATTAAACATCATATTATATAATCTATAATAACACTAGAAGTTAGTTCAATTGGTAAGTTCATATCTTAAAACGTTGTATTTCTGAATTTTCCCATATGAAATTTTAGGCAATCAATTTTTTTGGATCTCGATTAGAATATTGAAACATCTTAATGATGCTCACAACATTTAGTCTATTAATTCGTATTGGAGATTTGGAACCAATCATAAATTGCATCACTGCACAGCTAAAGCGCACATATTGATTTGTTCCTTGTCATTTCAAATATAATTTACTAAAGTCAAAGCGCGATCAATCACCCATCACAGATTTCTGGTTTTTGCGGTCGTTGGTCAAAAAGCGACATTGTAGTTTTCTCCTTGGAAAGTTTGTGGAAGTGCAGCAAAATTAAGTTTACATGAACATTGTTCCAATAAATCTGAATGCAATTTGGCCACTGGGAAGGAGTACTCTCCAACTCCTGCACGAGAAAGGGAAAAAAAAGGAAGAGATGGAAGGATTCATAAGAGTGTACAGAGACGCTGAGAGGTTTTACAATGTCTATCCAATACAGTATCCAATGTTCTCCATCTCATAAACTCGATCAACCCGTGGCTATCGTCACCCTTCTATAGAATGGGAATAAGTGCGGTCAAGAGTGCTTTATGGCTGCACCCTCATCATACTCTCAAAGTTTTAGCGTTAACCGCCTGTGTTTATCAGTGAAATCAACTACTTGACGAGAACAAATATGGTGATATATTGTAGATCTGCTGTGCTGAACATCATGGATGGCTGAAGGGAACGAAACGATTGAAACAAAATGAAAGGACGTATAAACAATGAAACGAGGGGGCTTTGAGGATTATATTTTTTAAATGAATGATTATATTTTCCAAAAGAGTAAATTTACAGCATTACGGTTTAGATCAATCTCAACTCTCAATTTTGTACTGAGATTAATTAATAATATTCATGGGATGAAATCCCCACCAACCATCTCTTTTGTTTAAACAATATTAAAAATATAGAAGGCCAATTCTAATACAGGACATGACAAATAATATTCATGGGCAGAAATTTCGACCATTTATTTATTTTTTATACTTGTCCAAAAAAATAAGATACTACATTACATTATAATAGTAATAGTTTAAGTTAAATTTTTTTTATTCTTAATTAATTTGTAAGTGTTTAGAAACTATTATCAAAATCAAGTTTTGGTAAAATTAAATATTAAATATATATTTTTTAAATTGATTTTTTTTTTTAATTTTTTAAATTTGAATTTTTTAATTTTTATTGGTGAATCATTAATTTTAAGTGGTTTAAAATCAAATTTTCAGAATTAAAAATTGCTTTAAAATAAAATAAAACAATCTCATAAATCAATTATCCAAAAAATTTAAATATGTTGATTTTTCATAATTAATAATTTGTTTTCTCTGGAAAAAAAATAAAAAAATTCTATAATTAATATTTTCTTTCCATTAATTATCATACTTTTTTTAACAATAAATCTTTGTTAATCTATAACCATTCCTTGTTTGTTTTCTATTAGTTGTTGTATTATTTCTAATAATGTTTTTTTCTTGTAATAACAGTGTTTTATATCTTTTTTTCATTATTATATTTTATTAAACATAATACTTATTTATTTATTAATTATTTAATTGTTCCCTACTCTATTCATAAAACTATGTTATCATGTACCAATACATTATTATCAATGAAATAGTCTTTGGGTAAAAATCCAAAGTTGGGTTACACTTTTGTGAAAATCGGGGGTGGAAAATCGTTTACATTGATGGCGTACTGATGGCGTGGGCAAAAATATTTTTTGCCAGAGATGGGAAAACCGGCAACAAAAGTTCGGCGGAACTAAAAGTTCAGCCGAACTCATATTTTATAAATATATCAGCTCACAAACTTTTATAGGTTTCTTGTTTACATCTGTCTCGCGCATCTATCTATCTAGGTGTTGTTGTTGCTCTATTGCACTCTATGATTTTTGTTCTTGCTCTGTTGTGCTCTATTGATTTGTTGCACTTTTTGATTTTTGTTGATTTGTAGATATGCTGTGACGATGAGGTGATTTTTGTTCATTTGTAGTTGCGCCATGACGAAGAGGTAATTTTTGTTGATTTGCAGTTGATTTTGCAGTTGCAATTGCTCTTTTGTTTTATTGATTTTTTTTTTTAATTTAATTTTTTTTGTTCACAGGGAATTTGGTCTGCGTCTTCCACGACGTCTTCAGGGATCACCTGGCTTCGTCCTCGTTGCAGCTTCATTTTCAAATTTCTGCAAATGTCCAGGTATGAAACCAAATTTATGTACGCCATACACCAGGACCTGTAATGCAAGAAATTATTTTGCTGAAATTGAAAGTAAGGTTGCGTGAAGGTAGTCTAGTAGTTGTCATCATTTGTACTTGTGCTATTACAGTTAATCACATGATGATTCTTAGTTCTGCAGCCTCTCAAAGTAAGCTGCTCGTATTGAGTAACTAGTAAAAACCGTTGAAGCTCATGATAAGCTGGATCCTCTATCTTTCCATAATAGATACTAGTTGTAATTCATATTGACCACTGTAAAATATGTATGCTAGTAATTACTAATAAAGTATGGTCCTCTATCTTACCATAAATAATTAACAAAATTAATTACTCATATCTATGTATCTATGCTTATAGTTGAATGTAATCATATACCATGTTTCCTATATTCTGTAATTGCAACATAACCTTTAATGGTAATAATACTAATAGAGCATCATCTCTAGTGATATCAGCAAGCTGTACTCATTCGTATCAAGTGTTACATTACACGTATTCTCTATAATTTCACCTATACTATACTCTAACTGTGATCTCAGGGGTAATTACACGAGTAGAACTAAGCAGTAAGTTATAATCATGAATACATAATTGTTACCCTTTGATCTTCTATGTTTCCGTATTAGCTTAGAGCTTGATAAGGTTGGTATTAAACTTCATTATGGAGATAAGTATTGTGAGTGTTAGACATACCTATACCCATTGAGCTATGAAACACATTGGATTGTTACTCCTCAATATGAGCTTAGAGGTTGTGATACCATGCAAATAAGGCACATACACGAGCTTGGTTGATTCAAACACAACAAAGTATGCTGTCTGCTAATTTAGGTAGCCCCAATCTCCATTCGATAGAATCATCATCAACATAACTATTTGTATCATCATCATTGTCATCATTGTTTGTCTCATTTTCCACTAATTCTTTTGGAACATCTTCTATCTCAATATCATGGGTTATCTCAACAGCGTCCTCTATAATAGCTTCTTGTGTCTCATTATCGATAAATCGTACATTTTTCCGATGAAAACCATAAATCTTGCATACCATTTGGGAAGGAAAATAATAATAAAAATTGGAAAATCAGTAGCTAGTATTTCTGCTTCTTTTTCTTGTCAAACAGAAAGAACTCTAGCTTATATAATGTGCTAGTTCATATTAATAACTTGAAACTGTCATACATAAATATTCATTGATAAGTTTGTTTAATAAAAACCTAACATTCCTTAACTATTCTATCATCTATCATATAGTTCCAGTAGTTCTCATCATTTGTACTTGTGATATTTCAGTTAAAAACATGATGATTCTTAGTTCTGCAGCCTATCAAAGTATGTTTCCTACTAATTTATATTTCCCCAATCTCCATTTGATAGAGTCATCATCAACATTACTATCTGTATCGTCATCATCGTCATCATTGTTTGCTTCATTTTCTTCTGATTCTTCTGGAACATCTTCTATCTCATTATCATGGGTTATCTCAACAACGTCCTCTATAAATTGCATCTGATTATTGATAAATCGTACATTTTTCAGATGAAAACCATAAATCATGCATACTATTTGGGAAGGAAAATAATAATAAAAATTGGAAAATCAGTAGCTAGTATTTCTGCTTTTTTTCAGAAAGAAAAAACTCTGGATTATAAAATGTGCCAGTTCATATTACTAACTTGAAACTCTCATACATAAATCTTCATTGATAAGTCTGTTTGATAAAAACATAACATTCCTTAACTATTCTATCATCTGTCATATAGCTCTAGTAGTTGTCATCATTTGTACTTGTGATATTACACTTAAAAACATGATGATTCTTGGTTTTGCACCTTGGCTCTTAGGTACATAGATGGGTGGGTTTGGGAATGTGGTTCACATGAAAAGTAATAGGGAATTGATTTATTCGAAACCTTTTATAAGATGAGGACTCAAAAAATGAGAGAGAGAAAAAAACCTTTTATATTCAATTTAAAACACATGCATTAACTTATAATTGTGATATTTTCCCTTCTTTCCAACTTAGTCCATCCTTCTAGAAAAATCCCTTTTAATGAGGCAGATATATCCATAGTGATCCACTGATATTTTTTCACCAACAACTATTCCATTTTGGACTTATATATCTCAATACTATGATCATTGAAATTATGTATCTATATCTTTAAACTACTCAACTATTTTATTACACCATAGGAATCATTTCCATATATCTCCCATTTTAATGGGGTCTATCACATTCCAAGAAAAACTCATTAGCCATAAAAGTTTCCCATTCAAATGAAAAGTAATTTGATACAAAAAATAGGGTTAGCCTTATATAGTTAATTTTTTCAAATAAACTCTTAATAAAATGAAAAATATTCATTCTAAAACACATGCACATTAACATATAATTGTGATATTTTCCCTTGTTTCCAACTTATTCCATCCTTCTAGAAAAATCCCTTTTAATGAAGCAGATATATCCATAGTGATCCATTGATATTTTTTCACCAAAAACTATTCCATTTTGGACTTATATATCTCAAAAATATGCTCATTGAATTTATGCATCTATATCTTTAGACTACTCAACTATTTTATTACAACATAGGAATCATTTCAATATGTCTCCCATTTTAATGGGATCCATCACATTTCAAGAAAAAAACATTAGTCATAAAAGTTTCCCATTCAAACCAAAAGTGATTTGATACAAAACATAGGTTTTAACCTTATAAAGTTAATTATTTCAAATAGATTCTTAATAAAATGAAAAATCTTCGACGTAAAACACATGCATTAACATATAGCTCTGATATTTTCCCTTATTTCCTAATTAGTGGACATCCTTCTAGAAAAATCCCTTTTAATGAAGAAAATATATCCATAGTGATCCACTGATATTTTTTCACCAAAAACTATTTCATTTTGGACTTGTATATCTGAAAACTATGCTCATTAAATTTATGCATCTATATCTTTAAACTACTCAACTTTTTTATTAAACTATAGGAATCATTTTCATATATCTCCCATTTTAATGGGGTCTATCACATTTTGAGAAAAAAATATTAGCCATAAAAATTTCCCATTGAAACAAAAAGTAATTTGATACAAAACATAGGTTTTAACCTTATATAGTTAATTGTTTCAGATAGATTCTTCATAAAATGAAAAATATTCAATGTAAAACACATGCACATTAACATATAATTGTGATATTTTCCCCTCTCTCCAACTTAGTCCATCCTTCTAGAAAAATCCCTTTTAATGAAGAAAATATATCCATAGTGGTCCACTCATATTTTTTCACCAACAACTATTCCATTTTGAACTTATATATCTCAAAACTATGCACATTGAATTTATGCATCTATACCTTTAAACTTCTCAACTATTTTATTACACCATAGGAATCATTTCGATATATCTCCCATTTTAATGGGGTGTATCACATTTTGAGAAAAAACACGTTAGTCATAAAAGTTTCACATTGAAACCAAAAGTGATTCGATACAAAACATAGGTTTTAACCTTATATAGCTAATTGTTTCAAATAGATTCTTAATAAAATGAAAAATATTCAATATAAAACACATGCATTAACATATAATTGTGATATTTTCCCTTCTTTCCAACTTAGTGGACATCCTTCTAGAAATATTCCTTTTAATGAAGCAGATATATCCATAGTGATCCACTAATATTTGTTCACAAATAACTATTCCATTTTGGACTTTTAGATCTCAAAACTATGCTCATTGAATTTTCCAGTCTTTATGTTTAAACTAATTGAAACTATTTTATTACAACATAGGAACTATTTCGATATATCCCCCATTTTAATGGGGTCTATCACATTTCAAGGAAAAAACGTTAGCCATAAAAGTTTCCCATTGAAACCAAAAGTAATTTGATACAAAAAGAAAAAACACATTAGCCATAAAAGTTTCCCATTGAAACGAAAAGTTATTTGATACAAAACATAGGTTTTAACCTTATATAGTTAATTGTTTCAAATAGATTCTTAATAAAACAAAAAATATTCAATGTAAAACAGATGCATTACATATAATTGTGATATTTTCACTTCTTTCCAACTTAGTTGACATCCTTCCAGAAAAATACCTTTTAATGAAGCAGATATATCGATAGCGATCCACTGATATTTGTTAACAAACAACTATTTTGGACTTTTATATCTCAAAACTATGCTCATTGAATTTATGCATCTATATTTTTAAACTACTTGAAACTATTTTATTAAACCATAGGAATCATTTCGATATATCTCCCATTTTAATGGGGTCTATCACATTTCGAGAAAAACACATTAGCCATAAAAGTTTCCTATTGAAACAAAAATTAATTTGATACAAAATATAGGTTTTAACCTTATATAGTTAATTGTTTCAAATAGATTCTTAATAAAATGAAAAATATTCAATGTAAAACACATGCACATTAACATATAATTGTGATATTTTCCCTTCTTTATAACATAGTCCATCTTTCTAGAAAAATCCCTTTTAATGAAGCATATATATCCATAGTGATCCATTGATATTTGTTCACCAACAACTATTCCATTTCAGACTTATATATCTGCAAGATATGCTCATTGAATTTATGCATCTATATCTTTAAAATACTCAAATATTTTATTACACGATAGGAATCATTTCGATATATCTCCCATCTTAATGGGGTCTATCACATTTCGAGAAAAACACATTAGCCATAAAATTTTCCCATTGAAACCAAAAGTGATTTCATACAAAACATAGGTTTTAACCAAGTATATAGTTAATTGTTTCAAATATATTCTTAATAAAATGAAAATTATTCAATGTAAAACACATGCACATTAACATATAATTGTGATATTTTCCCTTCTTTTCAACTTAGTGGACATCCTTCTAGAAAAATCCCTTTTAATGAAGCAAATATATCCATAGTGATCCACTAATATTTTTTCACCAACAAATATTTCATTTTGGACTTATATATCTCAAAACTATTCTCATTGAATTTATGCATCTATATCTTTAAACTACTCAACTATTTTATCTCACCATAGGAATCATTTCGATACATCTCCCATTTTAATGGGGTCTATCACATTTCGAGAGAATCAAATTAGCCATAAAAGTTTCCCATTGAAACCAAAAGTGACTTGATACAAAACATAGGTTTTAACCTTATATAGTTAATTGCTTCAAATATATTCTTAATAAAATGAAGAATATTCAATGTAAAGCAAATGCATTAATAAATAATTGTGATATTTACACTTGTTTCCAACTTACTGGACATCCTTCTAGAAAAATCCCTTTTGATGAAGGAGGTATATCCATAGTGATCCACTGAAATTTTTTTACCAACAACTATTCCATTTTGGACTTATATATCTCAAAAATATGATCATTGAATTTATGCATCTATATCTTTAAACTAATTGAAACTATTTTATTACATCATAGTAATCATTCCAATATATCTCCCATTTTAATGGGGTCTATCATATTTCGAGAAAAACAAATTAGCCATAAAAGTTTCCCATTGAAACAAAAAGTGATTTGATACAAAAAATTGGTTTTAAGCAAGTATATAGTTATTTGTTTCAAATAGATTCTTAATCAAATGAAAAATATTCAATGTAAAACATATGCACATTAACATATGATTGTGATATTTTCCCTTCTTTCCAACTTAGTGGACATCCTTCTAGAAAAATCCATTTTAATGAAAAGGATATATCCATATTGATCCACTGATATTTTTTCACCAACAACCATTCCATTTTGGACTTATATATCTCAAAAGTATGCTCATTGTTTCCCAAAAACGTTTTTTTGGGGCACTACCCCTAAACACATGTGTGTGGGGAATTTTTTGTCTATATGAAACCCTAAAGTGGGGGTCCTTTCGACCCATTTTATTCCCACCACTATTCCTAGAAAAATATATAGTTCATGGGGGTATTAACATAAATAAAATAACACATACCAAACATCCAATAATTCTCCTTAATGTGACCATAAATGTTGCAATGGTTAGAATTATTTCTACTACCCTTGCATGGATGTGTAGTGGCTATTTTATTCTTATCCTCCTATTTCCAGTTCTTATTCCCCTCCTTCAAAGCTTCTTGGTTCTATATTTTCTTCAAACCACTAAAGTACCATTTATTTTGGCCTATGGTTTCTAGATAATGTGTGTATAGACATCGCTCATACATTATCCTTATCTTGGAAAGAATCACTTGTTTTTATAGATCGTTATATAGACCCCACATATACTTAAGGAGTACATTTAGGCTCCTGGGAAATATATCAAATAATATGACCATATTTTTGAACTTAGTACACTCTTACACACCCTTATGTCTACGTAAAGTAGTGTGAGTGATTCCACTGGTCCTCTACACACTTCATCGGGTATAATTGGGACAGGTAGTGTTAAATTCTACAAGTTCTATAGGCATAGTCTATAAAGGGCCAGGTAGCCTCTAGATCTCATCTTTTATGAGAGGTGAAATATCCAATAAATGACCCTATAGTCAATCTCTGGAATAGATCTAAATATAAGTTCTTCATTTTAATATCCATAAACCACAACCACTTTAAGGAAAACTATGTACATGTGTCATTTCTCCCATAAATTCGTAGGAAATTTTTTTAAAGCATCCATGTCATGTTGGCTTTATCCCATTAAATTTAAAGCATGTTTTTTTTAGGTGCATAAAATAATTCTGCAAACCATGTAAATGCCATTTCTCCCAAAAACTAAAGGCTTTCTCTCGTTAATTCAAGGAAAACTGTAAGGCCTAAAAATTGAACCTAAAGTGGCTAAACTCTCATAAGAATTTGAACTTCCATAGGATTTTACTCTGTCTGTTGAGTGATAAATTCTATAAGTTCTAAAGGTAGAGTCTATAAAGGGCCAGGTAGCCTCTGGATCTCATAATTTCTCAAAGGTGACATATCTAGTAAATGCCCCTACAGTCAATCACTGTAACAAATCTAAATAGGAGTTCTTCATTTTAATATCCATAAACCACTACCACTCTAAGGAAAACCTCGTACATGTGTTATTTCTCCTTTCTCCCATAAACATTTAGGAAAAATTTAAGGCGTGTGTCATTTCTATTTCATTTCTCCCACAAACTCATAAAGGTGTGACATTTGACATAACTAGTTGTTTTAGTAAGTGCATAAAATAATTTTGCAAACCATGTAAATGTCATTTCTCCCACAAAACAAAGGCTTCCTCCCATTAATTCAAGGAAAAATTTAAGGCCTAAAAATTGAACCTAAAGTGGTTGAATTCTCATAGGATAGTATCCCCCAAACTTAAGGTTTTCCCTCATTAATTCAAGGCAAACTTTAAGGCCTGAAAACTGAACGTTGTTTTAGTAAGTGCATAAATAATTTTGCAAACCATGTAAATGTCATTTCTCCCACAAACTAAAGGCTTCCTCCCATTAATTCAAGGAAAAATTTAAGGCCTAGAAACTGAACCTAAATTGGCTGAACTCTCATAGGATAGTATCCCCAAACTCAAGGCTTTCCCCCAGTAATTCAAGGCAATCTTTAAGGCCTAAAAAATGAACCTAAAGGGGCTGAACTTCCATAGGATTTTAGTTCGTTTCTTGAGTCTTAACTTCTACATGTTCTAAGCTCTCGATCTCATCCTTCCTTAAGGCATGTTATTGAAATAGATGTGATTTATGCCATAAATTTTAAGGCAAACTTTCACGCAAACCATGCATGAACCATGTATATGTGTCATAAATGTCCCTTAAACTCTAGGCAATGCAATCTTTAACACATCCCTTTTCTAGATGTGAATTCTACCATAAACTTTAAGTCAAAATTTAAGATAAACCATGCACATGTCATTTATCTCATGCACATGTGTAATTTCTCCCATGCATTTGCATTAAATGTCAATTTAATATATTTTTTATTGAATTTTTTTTTTCAGGGACAAAAAAACCATTAAATATGGTTGAAAAATGGAAATTATGCATAGATGTTTCTTGCTATCCCAATCCAGGGAAAGCAATGATTACATATGTGCTTTCCAATATTGCCACTAGAAAAGTCATCCAAAAGAAAATGAATATACCACGAGGAACAACAAACAATGAGGCATATTATATTGCATTGATAAAAGGCTTGGGAACAAATATGGAGTATGGATCAAATGGAATTGTAGTTTTCACCAATTCTAAACTTGTGTGCAACCAGATGAATGGCGTGCATCAAGTTAAGAAGGAGAGGCTAAAAGAACTGCATGGAATAGCAAACAATATTGTTAGCCAATTTCAAATTTTTAGTATAATACATTGTATAAATGTGAATAAAATGCTTGTTGATCTATTGCGTGGGGAAATGCCAATTCAGGATTCATCTATCAAAGATGAATTAATAGATGAATTAGAATTATATGTGGTAATGCCAATGCAAGATTCATCTCTCAAAAATGAATTAGTTTAGAGACATTCTTCTTCAAAAATTCAAGATTCATCTCTCAAAGATGAATTGGTTTTGAGATGCTCTTCTTCAAAAATTCAAGATCTCTCAAAGATGAATTAGTGTTGAGACAGTCTCCTTCAAAATTTATTGATGTACATTGTAGCATATCTTGGATATGTGTATGTTTTGTACTTATAAATGCGTCTTTTTTAATGACCATGTTTTTTTCCAATTATATACGAAGTGTGCTCCCACAAAACCATGTAAAGCACAACTTGGTGAAATTGACATTCGCAACAAGTGGTGAACTTCAAATTTTTATAAAATTAAAATGTGAAAACTTCAACAAATTTTTGTTTAAATGGAGTTTCATGCTTCGTTTTTAATGTCTATGTGTTTTTTTCAATTTTATACCAAGTGTGTTCCCACCATGTAAAGCGCAATTTGGTGAACCTGACATTTTTATAATTTTTTTTGCATTAATTGAGTTTGACACATAATTTAATGTTTTGAAAGTTGTGTTTTACATAATTTGTGTACACCAAATTACATTAATTTTCTGAAATTTATTTTGAATTTATTTTAAATAGTAATTTAAAAAAATAATTGTAAATTTCCACCGTAGATATATATATCATGGAGGATGAATGACGAAGATCAACAGAATCCCATATCCCTACAAGAGAGGGGGATCAGGGATTGAGGGATGTTCATGGTATTTAAATATAATCTTAAATATCCATACATATACAAACATGTGTGTACATATGGAATTGATTTTTTATCAACTTTGTGAGTTAAATGAGTTGTTAATAAGTTTCATTTTTTATTTTTTAGGAGCTAAGAGGAGAAGGGTCTCTACTCCATCAATGGATCATGCTCATGTTTCACCCAGTCATGGTATTGTTCATGTAATTTAATCAATGAATATGTACATGTATTTATATGTATGAATGTATTTTTTAATTGATTATAAATTCATATTTGTTTGTGAAGATTCTCTCTCATCTCGAGAGATTGGTGGTGGTTCAAATCCCCTTCGAGAGCGATCAATAAGTGCTAGTAGGTGGTGTGAACGTGGTGATATTTATTACCGCAGAGACCAATCAACGGATCGTCATGTTAGTTCTTAGCAGAGTCATTCTGATTCTCAACAACTTCAGGGTGGGCACGATGCTAGCCAACCACATCGAGGTGGCCATCAATTTGAGTATTTTTTTTCATTCAATTTGCACAAATTTTTTTACATGTGTTTTTTATAATATAAAATATTTTATATATTGATGTAGAGGTAGAAAATGCTCCAAATGTTGGTCGAAAAAGACGTAGGAAAAAATGAATCATTCAAGAAGAAGGTTGTCCACCCACCACGACTTATCTATCCAACATTTCCAATATACCTTGGGGAAGAAACATGCATCAATGCACCTTATAAAGGTGTCAACATCTTTATGAAAAATTGCAGAGAGATCTTGTGGCTTTGACTCTACCTGCTGAGAGTCGAAAAATCTTGGAAATAGTTACACACTCTTTAGGTGAATTAGTATTTGCGTACCAAAATATTGGGCCAACCACTGATACTTTGGTAGAAGTCATGATAAAAAGAAAGGAAATAGTGATGGATCCCAATGAATGGGAGGTTGTTAAAGAAAGAGTTACAACAGCAATGGCAAAGTCTATGTTTAATTTCAAATAAGGGCCAAAAAGAAAGATGCTAAAGGTGCAATATTTCAAGCACACTGATATAGCTCACTATTTTTATTATAGACACCTTGCATCCTTTGGAATACTCCCATGGAATGACGAGGTTCCTTTTTAATTTTCAAAACTATTTTATGCAGAATTCTTTTTGCAAATGAAACACAATTACAATGACCTTCACTCTAAATTTTTTGGTCCTGGGAAAGGTAGATTCTGTGAACGTAGGGGCCCTAGGCATGATGTTGATTTGTCTCGCCCTAAAACACCATTGGTTAGTTGACCTTTTTGTGTCGAAACTTTGCGGTCAGAGATGGAAGCCACTTCTAAAATTAGTAGAGAAGCAAGGGATGCCATCATTGACAATGTTCGCAGTGGGTTGGGTGGATTCAATGTTTGTTTGAATCGAAAAAGAACACATGAGAATGCACGCACTAATTTTGTGTATTATACAGATGAAGAGATTGACAACATGAGTATTGAAGATCTCAAAACATATGCAAATAATTATCGCAATGGTTGGCATGACCTAATTTTTCATGAGGAAGAGGGCATGGGAACGGTATGTGTTAATTGTTAGGGTTCAATTATTTTAACACATGTACAATTTGTAATAAATACATATATAAATAAATTTATTTGCATACATTAATCTAACAAAAATGTATCATTATATGTTAACACCATTTGCATTTGTCATGCTTGATGAATGAAGAAAATGTTAATATCACGTTCAGAGCCTCTGGTTCAAAAAATCAAGATGGGTCTCACCATGAAGATATATTGGCAAATGTTAGTTTCTTTTAAGCGAAAATTTTAAAATAAATAATTGTGCACACATCTACATGTACATATATATAATGAAATGTTTTAGCAGATTCTGATTCTATCCGATGTTTTTGGGATGGTGGTACCTTGTTCTTCCTTGGGAGTTGTACCTTCTACTTCCTTAGGACATGTGCCAGATCCACAACAACAAGTATGGAAATTTTTTCACTTTTAAAATTTGTGTTTTTAAGTTATATATTCCACCTCGAAAAGTTCCATTAAAAAATGAGATATATCTATATCTTGAGTTATTTTAAATTTTTTGAACTTTAGGGTTTTGAAGATTTTCTTTCTGAACCACTCTTAGGAGATGTGCCAAATCTGACATCACAAGTATTCAATTTTTCACTTAAATATATATATTTTTTTAAGTTATAAGTTATAAATCGAAGCTTAAATGTTTTATTATAAATTGAGATCTAGAGATTTTGAGTTGTTTTGAAATTTTTGAATTTAATGTTTTTGGAGATTTTCTTTTGGAGCCTCTCTGAGGAGATGTGCCAAATCCACCAGTATAAGTATTCAAATTTTCACTTAAATATATATGTTTTTAAGTTATAATTTATAAATTGAAGTTTAAGAGTTTTATTAAAAATTGAGATCTTGATATTGAGTTATTTTATACTTTGAAATTTTTTGAATTTTAGGTTTCTAAAGATGATTTGTTTTCTCCATAGAATTTAGTGATGGAGATAGGAACATCCACACCATTTCAACCATTTGAAAAACTTTTCTAATTTTTTTTTTAATATTATTGAAAATAAGTTTATATATATGCATTTTCATTTGAAAATTTTTAATATATATATCTATATCTATATCTAGATCTATATATATATAATTGTACATGTATATTGTACAATTTATCACAGATATTCTCTGGGAAGCAGTAAGGCATTTGAGCAACAAATGGAGAGGAACCTCATGAGGTATCGTATGATTTTTTTTTTTATATATATATTTTTTATATGAAGTTCTATATATTCTCACCGAATTTTAAACATCCAACATTATTGTTTGTACAAATTGTGTATGTTCCCCTATCTTTCAGGATAGCTCATGGATTGAGAATTTGTAGAAAGATACTCACATCCATATATATTTGATGGATGATGCACATGCACACGTGCAACATTATATTTTCAATAGATTTAGTCTTAAATTTACTTTTTTATATATAGTCTTATCTAGATGCAGTCATATATAACTTGATACTTGATACTTGTGAGATCTTCAAATTTTGGACATATTTTATGTGAACTACATTTGGTACATGTGAATGTGATATATAATGTTCTTAAAACTTAAGTTTTGGATGGTTGAACAACATTTGGAATGTGAAGTAATGTTACAGTGTTATATATAATTTGTTTTGTTTTTAAAACTCAAGTTTTGGATGGTTGAACTACATTTGGCATGTGATGTGAAGTAATGTTGTGTTAAATAATTTTTTTTGTTTTTAAAGTGTTATGGTTGAACTACATTTGGCATGTGAAGTAATCTTACTAGATACTTGATAATTGTGATCTATAATGTTTTGTTTTTAAAACTCAAGTTTTGGATCGTTGAACTACATTTGGCATGTGAACTAATGTTGTGTTATAATTTTTTTTGTTTTAAAAACTTAAGTTTTGGATGGTCAAGAACTATATTTGGCATGTGAAGTAATGTTGTGATCTATATTAATGTTTTTCTTTTGAAAAACTCAAGTTTTGGATGGTTCAACTATATTTGGCATGTGAAGTAATATTGCGTTATAATTTGTTTTGTTTTTAAAACTTAAGTTTTGGATGGTTGAACAACATTTGGCATGTGAAGTAATGTTGTGATCTCTATTAATGTTTTTCTTTTGAAATAGATTTGGCATGTGATGTAATGTTGTGTTATAATTTGTTTTGTTTTTAAAACTTAAGTTTTGGATGGTTGAACTATATTTGGCATGTGAAGTAATGTTGTGATCTATATTAATGTTTTGCTTTTGAACTACATTTGGCATGTGAAGTAATTTTGTGTTATAATTTGTTTTGTTTTTAAAACTTAAGTTTTGGATGGTTGAACTACATTTGGCATGTGAAGTAGTGTTGTGATCTATATCTTTTTCTTAAATTGAAACTTAAGTTTTGGATGGTTGATTTACATTTGGCATGTGATATATTGTTAAATGTTTTTATTGGATAGTTGAAATACAATTGGCATCGCATGTGAAGTAATGTTGTGATATAATCAAAAAGTTTTTAAAAATCAAGTTTTGGATGGTTGAACTAAATTTGGGATGTTATTATGATATTATGTTTTATTTTTAAAAATCAAGTTGACATTTTCTAAGAAAAAAAAAATTAGATGAATACATGTACACGTAGAAATGATTTTACACATGTCTGATTATATATGTTAAAACGATTGAAGTACAATATATAAATATATATATATATATATAAAACAATCATAATATTTTGGTCTTGTTATATGTGTTGAAAACAATCATAAAATTTTAAAAATGCATTCTATAATGTATAAATATCCAGTACATGCAACATTTTTCATCAATGCATGTATAGAAAAGCTACTTTCAGTTAATTCCATTCTAGAACATATATATCCAGTACATGCAACATTTTTCATCAATGCACATAGAAAAGTTGTTTATATATCTAGTACTTCAATATTTTCATGAATGTCAATAGAATTTAGCTACTTTCAAATCATTGCATTCTAGAACATATATATATTCAGTACATGAAACATTTTTTGTCAATGATAGTAAAACTATATGAACAATTAATTGCATTCTAGAACATATATATCCAATACGTGCAACATTTTTCATCAATGCACATACACAAAATACTTTCAGTTAATTGCCTAGAACATGTAGATATCTAGTACATGCAACATTTTTCATCAATGCACATATAAAAACTACTTTCAATTAATTGCATTGTAGAACATATATATCCAGTACTCGCAACATTTTTCATTAATGCACATAGAAAAACTACTTTCAGTTTTAATTGCATTCTAGAACACACACACACACACACACACACACACACACACATATCCAATAAATGAAACATTTTTAATCAATGCATGTATAGAAAAGCTAATTTCAATTGATACTAGTGTGCATGTACCAAAAAAATGTACATCTGAAAACACTTGCATAGATAACATAACAAGGCAACTCAATTTTTAGTTGAGTTCTAGAAGTTCTAAAACATGAGTCAAAAGAGAAGAAATTGTTGGGCAGTTCAATCAAAAAAATTCCAATGGAATTCCATCTTCAATGATCTGTTCATGATCAGATTTTGACATTTTCCATTTATTAATTTTCATTTTTTCTTTGATTGAACCTCTATCAACTTTATGTGTCATGCACACACCAAGTGACTATATTGACAACTTATGACATCAGGTTCATAGTCTTCAAAGTAAAAAAAAATCCTCAGATTGATTAGTTTGTTTGAAAAAATAACATTTTAGTATAATAGATCCTCTTTCATATGGAAACTCATGATCATTATAGTTTTCTAATAATTTCATTTTTCATTCAGTGCAACACATCAAACAATACTTCACATTTTCATCATTGTTAGTTGGTGCAATTATAGCAAAAACATCTCCTGCACAATAAAACAAACTTAACAAACTTATGTATTTAAATTTATTTCTAGATCTCTATCATTTGAAATAAATTCAAATGTTACCTTCTCTAACAAGATTAGAAACTCGATCACCATCAGATGATATTGTAGTCTCCTCTGATTGCATTTCTTCAAACATTGCAACATAAATTTTCCCCTTTATATTTAGTTCTGTATGTTTCCAATATTTTACATACATTTTGTTTTTACAAACATCATTGGATTCTGTGTTTTCTATGAAAACATGAAAAAAACAAGAATATTTTCTTTTATCCAATGCAAACACATTTGTGGACAACTTTATTTTAATTGAATACAATTTTCGAGTCCCTTTTATTGTTTCAACGTCATTTCCAATTGATATATCTACATCTTTGTTCCCAATATGCCAAAAAAACCTATATATGGAAAATTCAAAGAAGAATGTAAATATGATATGAAAATACCATCAAATATAATCATTGTGATAAATTTACATTGTTTAAAATTAGATATCCAATAAAAATTAAATTGAATGTACCTTCGCACTTCCTTTGATCGGTTAATCTGATGGCTTAGAGCAGCGATGCACCATTGAACAACTTCTTTAGCATCCACAAGTAAGTTTGTAGAGGGGTTCATTTGATATATTCTAAATGCTCGTTTTATGCATGCCCCTACATCGTAATGTTCTCCTTTTCCATGGCGAGTCTCAAACAAATTCCAAAAATGTTTAATGCAGGTTTTCTTATGAAGACAACACAACCAAAAGAATGATCGTGAAGATTTCAATTGACCTGCTGATCCATCTGACCATATCCAATTTTCATTGAAATTTATTCCATGACTTTTCAAGGAGTCATAAATATTTCCAAAATAGTGTTGTACAAAATATGTATCATGTGTACGATTGTCACTGATATAAAAGTGATATTCTTTAATAACATGTCGATTTTCACTAGTGCTTTCTATATGATCAAATTTTTGTTCAGCATGTCTATATAGAATATGAACGAGCATGGAGACTTGGTCAGAATGATAATATTCACTCTGAATTTCTTTTTGTGGAATAAATGTGTAATTTTCTGCAAAATCAATTACTAGAAAAATGGTCACTTGTAGAAAAAATTCACGGGATTTTTTGAATTGCAAGTCTTACCATCAAGATCTATGGGAATTCTTGGTGTATTTATAAATTTCTACCTCAAACTTTCTCAAAAAATTTATCACACAAATTTCTTCTTCTTGTAATTCAATTCTTTTAGCACTATTTGAACCTTGAATCGATGTATGGATATATTCATATCTCTTCCATTTCAGTTTCATGTTGGAAAAAGATTGATCATTTATATCAATATGATATTTCTTTTGAAATTTAATCAGATTTCCACAATCATCGCATTTTTTACCATCAACACATTTATTTTCGTAAAATAATTCATCGTTTTTTCTTTCACATAGAATTTGAGATATGAAATCACGGATAGTGGAAGGAGGAGGTGAATATTTTCGAAATTTTCTACCAAAATTAAGGAATGTGTCATAATATAACTCAAATTCCACATGATAACGACAACAACAAGTGTCGTGTATGGTGATAGGTTTTACATACCATGGTTTTTGTTGAACAAAAGCACTAATTGAGACATGAATTTCACGATTTTCTTCTTTGAACTTGTTGAACAACTCTATCTGAGTAGTTTCCAAAAAATGTTCTTCATGTTATTCATACGATTTTGTGTTATTCTTCTTCGCATCACATCCCTTGCATTTGGTGAAACACGTGAATTTTTCTTCCAATATTCATATATTATTTTTTTAACATTTTATCCAAGTCTATCTTTGTATGGTTGCCTACAAATAGCTCTCCAACAAGCGAGTTCATCATTTACATCGATTTGCAACTGAAATTTCCGATGTTTGTGCAAAGTTTTTTGTGAGGTTCCTAATGCTCGTGCCATAGATTTCACCAAGTGATTCTCTCTAGTACTTAATGAAACCACTGCCATATGTATTTCTCTACGTACAACTGAAACATTTTTCTGTCTAGATCTTCTAATTGAATTTATAGCACTATTTATATTTTGGATCACATTTTCCTTCATTTTTTATATTTTTTTGATTTTCGAATACCCAATAAAGTCGTAGCTTCTTTTAATTTTCTTAATGATAGGATACCTTTCAACATTTGGGCTTGAACTGTCACATTTTCCTTTATGAAGTACGTATCAAAAATGTGTTTAACATGATATCTTATAACATTGTCAGCTCGTTTATCTCCATATGTGTGAGTGTCAACATTTTCTAACATCTCATCATCGACATTGATTTCATCTATACATATTCGAATGAATAGTACATAATAAGTTTACATATTCAATAAATAACTAAATTAATAAATATGTATAACTTCAATAATACATGCATGTGTTCAATATATATATATACCTTGTGATTCAATTTCTTCACTTGAATATCTTTCAACATTTTCACCATCTTCAATCATTGAATCATTATCTCTTTCACTTTCTCTTTCAAAATTTTGCATCTCATCATCAATGTTTTGAGGAGTATCTCTCTCAGTTTACATTGCAAAATATTTTTCAAAATATCTCATCAAATAAAAATTAAGCTTCACATTTTAAACTAGGAAAATTTTAAATATCAAATTCATAATAATTACATTTACATACATGTTTCAACTTCTAGTTGAGGTTGATTTTCCCTTTCAATATTTGAGAGTGGTTATCTCTTTCTTTTGCGAGATTCTCTCGTTTCTTCTCTACATTCCTCAGGGTCTCTTTTTCCATCATATTTTCTCATGCAATTCCTTCGATTTCCCATGATAATAGAGTATGAAGTTCAAAAAATTTCCTTCAAAAATTTAGACAAAAACTCAAATAAAAAAAACATCACAAAAGGTTTAATTAAAAAAAAAAACGTTTTAAAATTTTTGCAAAAAATACATACTTCAATCCAAAACACTTAATTTAAAAAATCCAACAAAAAAATGTCTTAAAAAAATGAAACGAAGCTCAAAATATTTCCTTCCAAATCCTGCAAAAAAAATTCATTTAAAAAGTTAGACAAAAACTCATTTAAAAAAATCACTATAAAAGATTTACTTCAACTCAAAACACATAATCTAAAAAAATGTCACTTCAAAAAATACCTCCAAAAAATTTACATTGAAAATTAATTCCAACTTCTTAAAAAATTCCACTTTAAAAACTACTTTAAAACAACCTCTAAAAAAATATCACTTTAAAAAATACCTCCAAAAAATGTCCTTTGAATATTAAGCCTAAAAAGAGTCCTTTGAAAATTAAGCCTAAAAAGATTCCTTTGAAAATTAAGCCCAAAACCTCTAAAAACAATGAAAATTAAGCCCAAATCCATACCTTCAAAAAAAATGAAGCCCAAAAAAAATCCAAAAAATGTATCACATACCTCCAAAAAATTTACTTTGAATGTAATGTCCTTTGGATGTATCTCCAAGAAAATTCCTTAAACCCAAAACAATCATTTTCAAAAATGGCCTTTGAATGTGCCTCCAAGAAAATTCTTTAAACCCAAAACAATCCTTTGCAAAATGTCCTTTGCATGTACCTCCAAGAAAAGTCCTTAAACCCAAAAAAATTCTTTGCAAAATTAGATCAAGACCTTTGCAAAATCAGACCAAATGTGCGAAAATATGCGAAAATAACCAATGCTTTCGCGACAATTTATATTGTCGCACAATGTTTTTTTGGAGGGGCTTCATGATTTTTTCCGGCCGACGGAAAGTCGGGTGAAATTTTGGCCAAAATTTTATAAAAAATTCAGTCGAACCTTTATGTCATTAGACTTGACGGGTCGATGGTGCGAAAACAAATTCGGTCGAACTTTTTTTAAGAGTTCGGTCGAATTAACATGTTTGCAGTTACGCAAAGTCAAGCTCTGAATACATATCTTCAACCTTGGACTGGTTAAACTCCATGAAACATTCTAAATTAACTATTGGAACCAAGGCAAGAATTTTTAGAATTCAATCTAGTTTCAAGAAATATAACTTTTATGGAATTTCATAGATATTTACTTATTCTAATTAATTTTGTAATAAAACAGGTGCAAACAATTTCGGAAGGTCATTATGATTTAGTGAAATCGTAATTTTGTATCTTCCAAAATACACTGTAAAAAAATGAAAAAATTATGGTGCATTACGTTGGTCCATTGTTTGTAATGGGTAGCTCTTATATTTTTAGTTTATAACTTATATGTTAAGAAATTTCATGTGTCGCAAAACATATTCAAAATATCCAGTTTTTTCATATAGGACCAGTTCAAAAAATTCTAGTAATTATGATATGCATCAGTTGGCTTTATAAATATAACGAAACCGAAGTAGACTCTATCTAGATTATTGTAACACATTTTGTTTCTCAAAAACACAAAGTTTTGAAGAATACAACAGTGTGTATTAACATGGCTTCTTATGAATCCTTTGATTGTTAAAAAGCACGCACTCAAAGAAACGCCAAGTTGACATATGAAATGTGTATAAAAAATTTCCATAAAATAAGTAATAGAAACATAATAAAATTTTTGACAACTTTTATTTTTATCGCAAAATGAAATTCTAAACATAAAAAACTATTTTTCCTTGAAGAAAGTTGAAGAACAGAAAAAAATGAAATTTTTTTGTCAAAAAAGAGCAAAAAGTGTAACCCAACATCACACCCAAAAATAGCATATTTTTGTAACAATAACAAATAATGATAATTGATGTGAACATACATTTGATGCCAAATACTCTCTATTGACATAGTTGTAGAAGTCAGTGCTTGATGACTTTTGTTGGTGACATCAAGCTTATACAAGACTCCAAGTCTAACTCCTGAAGCAACGAGTTTGTATTGATCCAACAAACCTTTCACTGTGCAATTTGTTTTTGTTGGGTATGTGTTATATTCTTTCCACAACTAATCACGTGTGTGGGGTTCATAGGGGGGGTGATATCCCCCCCTGCATGTTGCGTTGGGTGCAACATCGGGTGGGTCATAAGGGGGGCGACAGCCCCCTCTATTGGGGTCCGGCACAGTGCCCCAGAAAAAAAAATTTGGTCCTTATTTTCCAGTGGGTGGATTCACCCATGGTTTTGTGCATGGGTTTGCACATGGTTTTCGGGTACGACGGTTTTCGGCCCCTGGTATTTTGTAGATCCGATCAAGGGAACTACGGTTATGTTCTAATCCAGGGTTAATGGATTGGAGTTTATGTATGCTTCCATATATGTGTTGTAACACTAAAAGGAATATAACGAAAAATCAAGCTGGTCGTCCCGATTTGGGATCCAGGAAAATATCTGTGTATATATGTTTTATGTTTTATTCTCTCTCTATTGTTTATTTTCTATTTTTAATATTTGTTTGCAGCTAATTTCTTTACAGGGTTAAAACCTACATTTGGTATCAGAGTAGTTTCGGCTTCAAGGGGATGCCTTTGCTGTTGTAGATTTTTTTGCTCGGGCCTGAGGTAGACCCTGTTGAGTGGGAGATCCATGGGATCCATTCTTGTGGTGAAAGAAGATGGTGAGCGACCGGAAGATAGAGATCGAGAAATTTAATGGTCATATTTTTGAGTTGTGGAAACTCAACATGGAGGATCTGCTGGCGGATAAATATCAGTGGATCATGGTAGATCCGGGTACTAAACCAACAACAATGTCAGATGAAGACTAGAAGAAGCTGGATCAGAAGGAAAAGAGCACAATATAGTTGTGTGTCTCAAATTCAGTATTGTTGAATGTATCTGGGGAAGCTACGACGAAGACCTTGTGGGAGAAACTTGGGAATTTGTACCAATCTAAGTCTCTGGTGAATAAATTGTTCCTGCGAAAAAAGTTGTATAAGCTGAGGATGAAGAATGGAGACTCAGTGATAGAGCATTTAAACGCCTTCAATACTATTGTAAGTCAATTTTCATATGTTGATATTAAAATATTAGATGAAGATAAGTGCATTAGTTTGTTGTGTTCTCTACCAGATTCATGGGGCAGTCTGGTTATTGCAATAGGTAGCAATACAACTACCTTAAATTTTGATGACATTGTCTTAGCCTTACTATTGGACGAAATGAGACGGAGAAATATAGAGGGTCAGAATGGAGATGCCTTATCTGTACAAGGAAGGTCCCAAAACAGAAACAAGAATAAGGTCTCAAGTGGGAGATCTAAATCTAGATGGAGATCTAAATTTCCTAGAAATTTTGTAAAGATGTGTTGGAAATGCGAAAAGGAAGGCCACTACATAAAGGACTGCAGATCTAAAGCTACTGAGAAAGGAAAGGGATCTAATGATGCTCCTTTTGCAGAGGCAAAAATCACCTCGGATGAAGGTGGGAATGTGTATTTGTCTTCTTCTTCAAATACACATGTAGATCATGATTCATGTTTGATTGAGTCAGGTGCATCCTTTCACTTCACTCCCCATAGGGAGTGGTTCTGCGAGTATGAGAAATATGATGGCGGTGATGTCTTCTTAGGTGATGATAGGAAGGCCAGAATCATTGGATGTGAAAAAGCCAAGCTGAAGCTGCAAGGTAGAAAGATTAGAACACTTCCTAGTGTTCTGCACATTCCTGCATTGGCCAGAAATCTAATTTCTGTAATCAAGATGGATGATGCAGGTGAAAAAACAGTGTTTGAGAAAGATACCTATAATATGGTTCGGGGAACACTGGTATTAATGTAGGAATTTCATATTGGAACTCTGTACAAGCTTCAGGGTAGCACTGTTATTGCTGGGTGCAATAGTTCTGTGGTTCCCAAAAGCAGAGCAGAAAGCCTAGCGGTGTCTCGAGAAAAGAGCATGTTATGGCATCAAAGGGTTGTACATATTGGAGAGAAGGACCTTCAGATACTACATGGAAATGGTATGGTAGAAGGTATGTCTAATAGCTCTCTAGATTTCGATTTCTGTGAACATTGTGTATATGGGAAGCAGAATTGGGTGATTTTTCCTTCTGGTGCTAAGAGGGTAAACAAGATATTAGAGCTTGTGCATAGTGATGTGTTTGGACCTATGTCGGTTCTATCACTGGGTAAGTCCGCGTAATATGTTTCATTCATAGATGACTTCTCAAGGAATACATGGATATAATTCTTGAGGAAGAAATCTGAAGTCTTTGACATATTTAAATAATTTAAGGCTCTAGTGGAAAACAAGAGAGAGAAGAAGATAAAGGTGCTAAGGATAGATAATGGTGGGGAGTTCTCCAAGAAGGAATTGGAAGATTTCTGTAAGAAGTGTAGTATAGCACGACAAAAGACTACTCCATACACACCTCAGCAAAACGGAGTTGCAGAAAGAATGAACAGAACGCTAATGGAAAAGGAAAGAAGCATGCTTAGTGGTACCGGGTTAGGAAAAGAATTCTGGGTAGAGGCAGTGGAGACTGCATGTTACCTGGTTAACAGATCACCCTCATCAGTGTTGGAGTATAATACTCCACATGAGGTATGGAATGGTAAGAAACCCTCTCTTTCACATCTGAGGGTATTTGGATGTGATGCATATGTACATGTTCCAAAGGATAAAAGGACCAAGTTGGATAATAAATCTGAAAGGTGCATATTTATTGGGTATAAGGATGGTTTAAAGGGTTACAAGCTTTGGAACCTAGAAACAAGGAAGATTGTGTATAGCTGAGATGTGGTGTTTATACAGGTGAAAGATGTTGTTAAACATGAAGTCCTACCAAAGGAACCTGAGAAGATAAAGTTTGATCTAAAGGAGGATGAATAAGACTCATAAGAGGAAGACCCACGAACTCCAGCTGTGAGAAGATCAGCTTAGGAAAGAAGACAACCAGAACGCTATAGTCCATCTGCTCTCTGTTCAAATTTTTCTTTAACTAGAACTGATGATGATCCCAGAACTGTCAAGGAGGCAGTAGATTCAGAGGATGGAAAACTCTGGAAGGAGGACATGGCTGATGAAATGGAATCCTTGCATAAAAATGAGGCATGGGATCTGGTGGAGTTGCTGGATGGAAGGAAGCCCATCAGGAGAAAATGGGTGTTTAAGAAGAAGATGAATGTAAAAGGCAAGGTGGAGAAATACAAAGCTCGGTTCGTAGCGAACGCTTATTCCCAAGTGTCTGGAATTGATTTTAGTAACATTTTTTCTCTTGTTGCCAAAGTTACTTCTATTAGATTATTTTTATCTGTTGTTGTTGCATTTTATTTTGAGGTAGAACATATGGATGTGAAGACAACATTTCTTCGCGGGGATCTAGAAGAGGAGATCTACATGAAACAACTTGAAGGCTTTATGGTGAAGGGGAAGAAAGAGCTAGTATGCAGGTTAAAGAAGTCTCTGTAAAAGGAGGATGTTTCAGAAATTTGATACCTATATACGGGGACATGGCTTCACTAGAAGCAAGGAGGATCACTGTGTTTATTTTAAATTAATTGGTGACCGTGTTATTTATTTGGTCTTGTATGTGAATGATATGTTGTTGATTGGAAATGACAAAGAAATTATCCAATATTTGAAGACCCGGTTGTTCTCCAAATTCGACATGAAGGATCTTGGTCCTGCAAACTATATTTTGGGCATGGAAATCAACAAAGATCAAGCAAAGAGGAAGCTCTAGTTAAACCAGAGGAAGTATGTCGAGACTATATTGCAGAGGTTCAATATGCAGGATAGTAAACTGGTGAATGATCTGATTCCTGTAGGTAAAAATTTGTCTATTAAATAGTGTCCCAAGACACAAGAAGAAGAGGAGGATATGTCTGGTGTTCCATATGCAAGTGCAGTGGGTATCCTGATGTATGCAATGGTATGTACTAGATTATACATTGCACATGCAGTGGGAGTATTGAGCAGGTTTATGTCAAACCCAGGGAAGGAGCATTGGATAGAAGTGAAGCGAGTTTTCATATATTTGTGTGGCACTAGTGATTATGGCTTGTGCTACCAGAGAAGAGCAGGATTGGAAAGAGTGTTGAGCATTCCTGGTTTTGTTGATGCAGACTGGGCTAGACATATTGACCAAATAAGATCTAAAATTGGGTATGTGTTTAGCCTATTTGGAGGTACAGTCAGTTGGATGAGTAAAAGACAGTCTTTAGTGGCTCTTTCAACTATAGAGGCAGAATACATGGCAGCCACTCATGCAAGCAAGGAAGTAGTCTGGCTGTAGAGATTTTGTTCAAGTATGGGGTTGGTGCAGCAAGCTATAAGGATAGACTGTGATAGCCAAAGTGAAATTTTCTTGGCTAAGAACACTGCTTATCATTCAAAGACAAAGGACATTGATGTTCAATATCACTTTGGGAGAGATATGGTTGAGGCTAAAAGGGTATTGCTAGTAAAGGTGGACACTTTGAAGAATGTTGCAGATGCATTGACGAAGTCTATAAGCACTAAGAAGTTCTCTTGGTGTAGAGAAAAAATTGGTGTTCCGGAACTGGGCTAATGACTAAGCTCTCCTATGGCCACCTGTGGAAAGAAAACAACAAGTGGGACAATGTTTGGTATGTGTTATATTCTTTCCATGACTAATCATGTGCAGGGGGGTCACAGGGGGGGGCGATAGGCCCCCCTGTATGTTGCGTTGGGCGCAACATCGGGGGGGTCACAGGGGGGCAGTAGCCCCCCCTATCGAGGTTCGGGGCAGTGCCCCAAAAAATTTTTTTTGGTCCTTATTTTCTAGTGGGTAGATCCACCCATGGTTTTTGGGTACGATGGTTTTCGGTCCCTGGTATTTTGTAGATCATATTAAGGGAACTACAGTTATGTTCTAATCCAGGGTTAATGGATTGGAGTTTATGTATGCTTCGAAATGTATATATATGTGTTGTAACACTAAAAGGAATATAATGAAAAGTCAAGCTGTTCGTCCCAATTTGGGATCCAGGGGAAAATCTATGTGTATATATGTTTTATGTTTTATGCTCTCAGTATTTTTTATTTTCTATTTTTAAGATTCGTTTGCAGCTAATTTCTGTACAGGGTTAAAACCTACAGTTTTGAATAACTCAACCTTCAGATTCTCATATTTAACTGTAGACATATTGATCAATTTTTTCTTGATCTAAGGCACATACATAACATTATGAATGCGCCTGACATTTCCATTTGGAAATGTTACAAGAATACCTCCACATCCCTTAATCTGATGTGGGTGATAATCTTCAAGATAAATATTAGCACCATTGCATACCTCCTTGAAATTATCATACCAATTCTTGTTACATTTCATATCATTTGAAGTTACATATTCCACAAAACATCTATTGACATCATCAATTTCAGCATCTAGCATGGAATTAAACACAAATAACTCAATATTTTTGAGATCATAATTTAGGGCTTATCCTGGAAAATGTCTTGATTGTCTCCTATGTTTATGCATTAATTCACTACTTTTATTCTTATAACAGAATTTGGCAGGATGCCCACTTCTACCACAATAAAAAACATTTATTGCACAATCATTTCTAAAAGATGACGTAACTTGATTTGATTTCAGAAATGGCCTCTTCTGAGATGATTTTCCACCTTTATTTTCTCCTCCGTGTTTCCCTTTGAAGAATCTCTTCTTCGCCACAAGTTTCAAATCTGGATTGCTTCAAATTTTTGTGCCTCTCTTCTTCGTGCAATAGTATACTTGTCAATTCCTCAAATTTTGGTTTTTTATCCCTTGCTGGAATTTTTGTAATAAACATATGATAGTCCTTTGACATTCCATTTGAGGTGATTGTGAGAAGATCAATAGCATGTATTGATTCCCCAATATCTCCAAATTTATCTTTCAAGCCTTTAATTCTAGAAATAAAGGAAATAATAGATTCATTCTCTTCCATTGTAATATATAGGAGCTTACTCTTGAGAAACATGACTCAATTTGTGTTTTTAGTTTCATACATCTCCTTCAACTCATTCATGAATATAAGAAATTATGTTATCTTTGGCTGACATTCTTAATAATATATTTTCTTTGTTCTCCTGCTTCTCCCAATCTTGAATCAATGCCTGCAATAGGTTTTACTTCTTCTCCATTCGTGATGGTCCAAGTGCCATAACTTTCTAACAGTGTTTTCAACTTGAATTTCGAATTGACATAATTTGTGCAATCCAATTTATTAGCTTAGTTCAAGTATTTCTCTACAAGTGGATTTTCCATCTTCTCCTAATGTCTTTGAGAGAGACCTCCAATACATCCAAATAACTCAAATCATGTATCTTTAAATGTGAATGGGTGCCACTTTAAAAGAAAAATCCATTTTCAATAAATTTTGGGTGGGCACTCCATTTTTTAAAACAATATAAAATAAATTTAAAAAAAATAAAATCCCCTTTCAATGAGGGGAGGCTTGTTTCCTCTGCCATAGGCCCATAAATGCACCCAGGCAGGAAATTCCCGCCGCAGGATGATCTACAACTTTAATATGACGACGGGCATTTCCTGCCTAGGCGCATTTATGGGCCTATGGCAGAGGAAATAAGGCTCGCCTTTCAATAACTTCATATAGGTGCTTCAAAAACAAATCAAAGCCCCTTTAAAAAAAAAAAAACTCCAAAAAAAAATTCATGGGCACCCTTTTTCAATGGAGGTCAAGCAACTCGTGGCAAGGCTTGATGTCCTCGTTGACGTCGTGCATGAGCTCATGGCACATATGCTTTTGTAATAGTTGTAATAATTTTAATAGTTTTTGTTATAAGTTAGTTTTGGGCATATACTTATTATGAATATATAAGTGTAATAATTTTAAGGTGAAATTATGATGTATAAAAAATAGTTTGAATAGATTGAACAATTAAAAGTACGTGTTTTTCATATTAAAAAAAGTAAAATAAAATTAAGAAATCAAAATATATTTTTATTAATTATTGATTAATTTTCTTTAAATTTAAAAAATAAGAATGTGAATTTTTTAAAATATAGTTTTTAATGCATAAATATATTCAACACACTCATAAAACTCCAAATTTAATTAAAATTAACCAAAATAAAATTTAAAAAAAAATCACGTTGTTTATAAATTAAACTACACCTTAATATATATAATATATATATATATATATATATATATATATATATATATATATATATATATATATATATATATATATATAATTTATTATAAAATTATTATTTATATTAATATGTTATATTTTTTGTTTTCAATTAATTAATAATTAATCATTATTAAATAATTAATTCATGACTAATTATTATTGAATAATTGGTTCACTCTTTAGACTCTCTCACTCATATTTCAAGGGACGTACATGAGAGTTAAAAAAACAAAAGAAATTAACTCTATATAGGCTAAGAATGAACCCAAAAAAAAATACATTCCAATGTTCTTGATCAAGTTTTATAAACAAAATAACTATAATAGAATTCAAATATCCTTGATGAATTTTAAAAACAAAATAACTATACTAAATTATATCAGTAAAAGTAATTTAATACTAATAAAAATGTTACAACTTGGAATAATTTTCTGAAAAGAAAGAGTTTAAAAAATTAAAATACAAGAGATATACAAGAAAAGATAATCTCGTATTATAACTATAAAATGGGACCTCATATTACAAGTAAAGATAATCGTAGCTGCTAGTGAATCGAAAAACCTCCTGGAAGGAACCTCAATCTATGAATATCTTGTACACATCATTAAAACTTGGATGTGAAATATTGAGGAGACATGTATCTCTGTAATGGTTTGCAGGATAATTACGCCGATAGGCGTAGCCCCTTATCCGAAATCGACTCTTTTGTGATTATGCTAATTAATCTTTTTGATCTGATGATATAGATTGAAAGATGCCGGTATATTCTCGTCATCGCCACTCAATCAATGGATGAAATTCAAAAAAGTAACTTCTTTGCATATCTAAATCACATGATTAAAAATTTACTGTGCCATTTGTTGACCGCCACCTATCAAGATTAACAAGTGATGGCTCAAACTAAAATGCCAGCTAATTGATGGTTCAAATTCTCAAATAAACGCGCGTGCCACCTATAAAATACGCTTTCTCCCTATTCGTGTAGATTCGATAATACTATGGCGTGGTTTTTCCACTTGGAGGCTGATCCTATTTGCCATGGTATGGTGGTGGGTGAGTGGGAGGAGAAGCGGAATTCAAGATCACTGTCATCGACTGTCATCACAATTAAGTTGACCACTTCGCCAGTGCCCCAGTTGGCCTTCTCCTCTTGTGCGTTACTTAATAAAAAATGTGTAAGGACAACGTTGATGTGTTAATGCCGTGGATTATGTTAATCCCTGCAAATTGGAAATTCGGTCAGTCCTTCATTGTGCTGCAGACTTTATTATTGTACGTTTTAAATCATTGCATAGCTATAGATTATACTCTCCGTGACAACAAGGGTTGGGATTTTGGCCTCGACTAAAAATCTGGGGCCTTCATTGCGCACATTAAACCTTATCCATTGTTAATTATTTGCTTGCTTTCCTGATTTCTGAAATTTGGCTATCGATGAAAATCTAATTTTGTCGTTGTCTTTTTTTACCACTCAGAAAGATATTATTCCAGGCGATGCCAAGACGATTGTTCGCAAAGAAAAAGTAAGAAAGCAACACTTTCCAGTGCTAATGCTACTCCGAAGAACCCAGAGACTAGAGTATAAAGCTACCACGTCAGCTTGTTAAATGAAGATAGGTTGAGCGATTGGGAAATTTCATTATCTAAAGTCGTCAAAGATAGATTATGATATTGTTAGGTCTGAAATCATCCAACAGAACGTTAAATCAGCTCAGTCATATGTATTAAATTAGGTCAGTAACGATCAAGACATTTTACTGCAGAAATCAAAATATTTCACGATGTTAATATTAAAAAATACAATAATAGCATTGGGGCCTTCGGCAAGCAGCGAGCTAAAAATATAAATCTGAAATATTTGATTATTTACATTTAATTTTTTAGACATGGATATTTTTTATTTGAAATAGTTTCTATTGTAATAATATTAGTTATTTATAATTTATATTTTTTGGTATTTTTTTAATTAAATGAAGATCGGTTAAGCGATTGGGAAATTTCGATATCTGAAGTTGTTGAAGATAGATTGTGATATTGTTAGGTCTGAAATCATCCAACAGAACGTTAAATCAGGTCAATCATATTTATTAAATTAGGTGAGTAATGATCAAGACATTTTACTACAGAAATCAAAATATTTCACGATGTTAATATTAAAAAATACAATAATAGCATTGCGGCCTTCGGCAAGGAGCAAGCTAAAAATATATATCTAAAATATTTGATTATTTGCATTCACTTTTTTAGACATGGTTATTTTTTATTTGAAATAGTTTTTATTGTAATAATATTAGTTATTTATAATTTATATTTGTTGGTATTTTTTTTAATTAATTAATTAAATGAAGATCGGTTGAGCAATTGGGAAATTTTGTTATCTGAAGTCCTTGAAGATAGATTGTGATATTGTTAGGTCTGAAATCATCCAACAAAACGTTAAATCAGGTCAGTCATATATATTAAATTAGGTCAGTAACGATCAAGACATTTTACTGCAGAAATCAAAATATTTCACAATGTTAATATTAAAAAATACAATAATAGCATTGTGGCCTTTGGCAAGTAGCAAGCTAAAAATAGATATCTGAAATATTTGATTATTTACATTCACTTTTTTAGACATGGATATTTTTTATTTGAAATAGTTTTTTATTGTAATAATATTACTTATTTATCATTTATATTTGTTGGTATTTTTTTAATTAATTAATTTAATAAAAAATGTAAAAAAAATATTTATATTAAAGATAAATTTCAACCATTTAAAGAATTTTAAATAGAAATTAAATCTCTAAAATCTACTAATAATTATAGATAATCAAATTAAAATAATAATTAAATTTCATTTAATAAAACTCTATTTCAAAATAATCTTATTATAAATTAATATTTATTAATCATTACCTATCATTTAATTTAAATAAGTGCACTACTTAAATAAATAACGTCCTGAGAGGAACCAAGTAACATAGATTATTGATTCTTAAGAATAACTAACATAAGTTTCCGCTTAAAATGGTTAGAAAGGTGAAAAATGAGTTGAGACCACTGCAAGTGGATGCTAACAATGTCGAATCATGAGTGGCTTAAAATGAATCACAAAGGGATTATTACAGGGTTTTGTGGGCTCAAAATTCCTTGAAAAAACAATTGCCTCTTCGAGATAAGCCAAAAAAACACTAAATGATATTGTAGCTAGAAATTAGCGCGAACAAACTAATATAAAAGAGTAATATTAAAAGCACAAAGAATTTCGATCCTAAGCGTCGCCGCCATAAGAGAAAGTACATCCTTAGAAAACATTGAATGTGAAAACGTGTCCATTTATAATGCCTTTTCATTCGTTTACAGAAACAAGATTACCAGATTGAAACCTTAACAATAGTGTTTGGATGTAATTTATTGAAGAGAAATACGCATTAGGAGAGAGAGGAAATAATTTAGTTTAATTGTGGAGTTAAAAAAACTCCATCTGAAAATAATTCAAGTTCAATTAGGGGCTGAACAGTCAGCAGGAGCAAATCCAAGAACAAATTGCTACACATTGTACTGAAAGGAAAATTTTTGCTGTAAAAGATTTCCAATAACACTTGGCGACGATCCTGTAATGGGTCTGAGTCCCAGGCATCTCACGTTATCTTCTACCTGTAGGATATAGTTCTCTGGGGGCGGAATAAATGTTTTTCCTCCTTCCAATACTATAATTGCAATGGGCAATAAAAATACACTTTAAAACAAGTCCTTAATGAAACTAACGGGCCATACGAGACTTAATGGTTCATATATATATATATATATATATATATATATATATATATATATAACTTTACAATGTTTTATCTTGCTCGTTGTAAGACAAGTTAAAGAAAAAACTTTAATAAAACAGCACGAAAACTTAACAAACAATTTCCGCCGGATTTCAAAACGGATATTAAACCATCCTGTAAGCCATTTCTGATTAGAAAAGGAGCCCGCTAACGTCAGGGCCTTTGTGACCCGAAATCGCACTTAAATCCGCCCTAAAGTTCTATCGGGTCTGTTCTGAGCTCAACATACAGAGGGCTGAGTGTGACTTGAACTCGATTGAAATCTGCCCTATAACCCTTTCGGGTTCGAATATGTATGAAGGTTGTAGACCATCGTGTTGGGTTTAGTTCAAAATCAACTTTGAACTCAATGAAATGTCCACGTAGGGTGAATGTATATAGTGCTTTGACTTTTATCTCAATATGGGAATTTAATTAAATGAAACAGTTGATTTAATTAATTTCTTTGTCTTATAAATTTATATAAATATGCGTGGGGAAGTGTTTATTTCATAATAGCGTTTTTATAATTAATTCATATTTTATAATAGTGTTTATATGTCGTAAATTGATGCATGTATAGTTGTGTTATACAAATATCCAATTTTCTCATATTTAATTTTAATATAATATTTTTTTCAATATTTTAATATACTAGTTCTACGTTTATGAAATAAAGAGTAAAAATAAAATTATATAAGAGTTTGACTTGGTTGTCATTGACTTGTATGACTAAATTTTCAATATACATGTTAGATATTTTTTTATAAATTTTTGTTTTCAATGTACATGTATAGATAGTTTTATATAGATTTTTTCTTTCCTATGATATTTTATATAGCTTTTGTTTTGTTTTTTTTTTTTTTTACGATATTTTTATATAAAAATTTCTTTTCTATGATATTTTTATATAGATTTTTTCATATATTTTTAATTTGTACTTATATATAAATATAAAAAAAATCAAGTAGATTAATATAATTTTTTATACTTATATTTTATGGTTTATTTTTTTATTTTTTTAAGTGTTTAATAAAAAAAATAGAATTAGATAATAGTTAACATAGTTCTATAAATTAAATTTATCACACATTTCATATAGTCATTTAATTTATATAGCTAAACACTTCATCATATATTTGAGTAGTCAAATTATTATATTTAAATTATTATTATTTATAATTTTAAAAAAATTGATGTAAGTTAAACACACATATATAAGCATGTAACAAGACCGTTTAACCAAGACCTCTCATCACCGTTTAATCAAGACCCCACAGACCAGATGATGACGGGTAAACCCACCGTCCCGGTTTTCTTATTTCTTTTATCTCAATCTGTGTGTAATGCCTCCTAAGCTTCTTGCCCAATCAACTTCACAATCTGGGCAAATTCAAGAGTTTCTTATGTCAGGGACTGCCAATTTAAACAATCAAATTTTGAGAGTTTTAATATCTCAAATCCTGAAGATTTTGGATATTAATTTCAAGGTTTATTACGTGCATACAATACAGCAAAATTTACTCTTCTTTCGTGGGAGCTGTACTCTCAACCAGTATTCATAACACGTCCTTGATATAAATCAACCAGCCCATATATACTCGAATATAGAGGTTCCACAAGCTCCCTTTAATCCGAATACTATTCGAGCACCCTCAATTGATGTATGTTCGAATCAATATGTGCCACGTGGGGTTAACGCAAATGAAACCAACTATCTTTCAATCGCTCGGCCTATGCTTTATCAACATCCCTTTGTATAGGCCCTATGGAGAGCGGTTCATTAATAGTCTCGGCCTTGGTTTTGTGTAACCCCAACAATCTTATAACGTTATTCCGCCCACACCAACCTCATATATATGTATTTGACCAATTCAGAGGTTGTAACGTTAATACAACGCCATATACTTAACATTTGACCCCACCGATTAACGTGTCTTCCATATCAGCGGTTGACCTGTTCTCTCATCCATCTTGACGATCCAATGATACAAATCAAATCTCACGCAAAATATTATGCACAGGCGTTAACTCGCGATGAAAGAGGTTTTCCCAAATCGCTCAGGGACACGTGTCACCCCGTCTATGGAATCGCTCCGATTTCTTAAATATAACTCTTACTGCCTTTGTGCCATGTGATATACTGCCGGTTTTAGCTTTGGACCATGTTCACTCTTCTCCGATTTCAACGCTCACTCAAGGTTCCATCCTCATTCAATGTTCCACTTCACGCATCTGCTTAGCAATCATTCAAATCCCTACGCCATCAGAGTTCTATTCGATTTCATTCTCCTTCCTGGTTCAAACACCACCCACCAAGACTTCAACACACAATTCGCCTCTACTCAGTCTATGATTCGGGCAGGATTCGAATCTTGCCATCGGTCCATTCTCTCTTCAAACTCCTCTTTAGTCCAGACAGAGGTTAACTCCCTCTGCACGAACCCTTCCTTTACGTCTTATAGAGTTCTATTGGATCTCCGGTGGGTCCATAAGTTAGTTAATGCACAAAGTGCAACCACAATCTCATCCAAGGGCCAACTAATCAGGTTTCAAACCCCTCTGCCATTGCTTCTTGAAGTTTAAGGTTCGCCATTCTGGTTACTGTTCCAATGTTGTCCAATTCAGGTTCAAGTAGGCTTTTAAGAAAACCCCTAACGCTTACCTAGGTAGGAATAGATTCGATATCCAGCTCTCTATGAAATAATTCATCGTGTATCCCAACAATCCACAACACTGATCTCATTTTACTGGTTATACATAACAGGATTTGATGGTTTGAATGTTTGAGAAGATAAATTAGCCTTTTCCTAGATTATATAAGGTTTTTTAAAGCTTTTAACACTAAGGTATTGATGAAAGCATTTGAGATGTTTTTTTTGTTATTATCATTTAACATATAGGGTGAGGATAAAATCCATTACTGTTTATTATTAAATTTTGAAAAGTAAAATTCTATTAATATAATACATATAAAAATAAAGCATTAAATTTTGAAAAGTGAAAATCTATTATTATAATATCATATAAACATAAACAAAAATGGATTAAAAATAATATGATAATTTCATGGTAGGTAATTGCCACACTACATACATATAATTTTTGAATAAATGGTTTTTTAAATAAAAAATGATGGTTTGAATGTTTGAGAAGATAAATTATATTTTTCCTAGATTATATAGGGTTTTGAAAGCTTGGAACACTATCCCAACAATCCACAACATTGATCTCATTTTATTGGTTATACATAATAGGATTTGATGGTTTGAATGTTTGAGAAGATGAATTAGCCTTGTCCTAGATTATATAGCGTTTTTTAAAGCTTTGAGCACTAAGGTATTGATGAAAGCATTTGAGATGTTTTTTTTTTTTATTATCATTTAACATATAGGTTGAGGATAAAATCCATTACTGTTTATTATTAAATTTTGAAAAGTAAAAATCTATTAATATAATACATATAAAAATAAAGCATTAAATTTTGAAAAGTGAAAATCTATTATTATAATGTCATATAAACATAAACAAAAATGGGTTAACAATAATATGATAATTCATGGTAGGTAATTGCCACACTACATACATATAATTTTTGAATAAATGGTTTGTTGAATAAAAAATGATGATTTGAATGTTTGAGAAGATAAACTATATTTTTCCTAAATTATTTAGGGTTTTGAAAGCCTGGAACACTATCCCAACAATGCACAACATTGATCTCATTTTACTGGTTATACATAACAGGATTTGATGGTTTGAATGTTTGAGAAGATAAATTAGCCTTTTCCTAGATTTTATAGGGTTTTCTAAAGCTTTAAACACTAAGGTATTGATGAAAGAATTTGAGATGGTTTTTTTTGTTATTATAATTTAACATATAGGGTGAGGATACAATCCATTACTGTTTATTATTAAATTTTGAAAATTAAAAGTCCATTAATATAATACATATAAAAATAAAGCATTAAATTTTGAAAAGTGAAAATCTATTATTATAATATCATATAAACATAAACAAAAATGGGTTAACAATAATATGATAATTTCATGGTAGGTAATTGCCACACTACATACATATAATTTTTGAATAAATGGTTTGTTGAATAAAAAATGATGGTTTGAATGTTTGAGAAGATAAATTAGATTTTTCCTAGATTATATAGGGTTTTGAAAGCTTGGAACACTAAGGTATTGATGAAATCATTTGAGATGTTTTTATTATTATTATCATTTAACATATAGGGTGAGGATAAAATCCATTACTGAGCTTAACAAAAAAGGATTATTGAGCTTAAAAAAAATTCCTCAATCAAAATTTTGAGACCTCCAATCATGGGCTTACCTAATTTTAGTATAACTTAAGTAATTTAATCTTATTAAAGGCATATTAATTAAAATAATATGATTTATTATTTAACATATTGAAAAAACTACGCAAAACAGATGTCATCACCACAAAATTGTCATAACTATGACAAAGCAATGATGAGCCTTTGATGGTAGAGTGCCACAACTAAGCTACACTCAATTCAAAAACCAAATGATTCCACTCAAATAAAGGGTTCATTGACAAAGGAGTTTGGGAGCTTTCTCTTTTCTTTCTTGGCCCAACAAATGCATTATATTCCTATTTATACTTAGATAAGGAGAGATGTAAAATTATCGAAAGATAATTGTTCTCCTAGTATTTTGAAAAGATGAATCTTAAAAATCAAAGTGACATAGATTTGAACAAATAAAAAAAATATTATTGAATGAGACAATCAATATGCTCAGAGATAAAATAAAAAAAATAAAAAATTAAAAAAAATTATTGAATGAGACACAACCAATATACTCAGAGATGCAAATGATGATGCATAACACTACACAAAATTAATTGACAGAGAGATGCAAATGATGATGCATATCATCCATGATCAAATGTCACATTCTGACAAATACCGTCTCAATATGAAAATCACCCATGGCCAACCATGGTCATAGTTGGTCCAACGTTGCATTGTGACAACAATTGTCTCAACGTTTAAATCAATTCCCTTGGCTTCACCAATTCCTTTGGTTTATAATATTAAACCCTTGGGTTTATTAGTTCTTCAATGTCATCCACGATCAAATGTAACATTCTAAGAAATATTGTCTCAATATGAAAATCACCCATGGCCAACCATGGTCATAGTTGGTCGAACATCGCATTGTGACAACAATTGTCTCAATGTTTAAATCAATTCCATTAGGTTCAACAATTCCTTTGGTTTATAATATTAAACCCTTGGGTTTATTAGTTCTTTTGATTTATAATATTACGAACCCTTGGGTTAGTTATTAGTGTTTTTTAATTTCTTCAACTTGAGTAATTTTTTTATTAATTTTATTGATCCTTCGCCTTATTGGTGCCTTAGGTTATTAAAAATTTTCCCTTGGGTTCACAAATTCCTTTGGTTTATAATATTAAACCCTCGGGTTTATTAGTTCTTTTGGTTAATAATATGAATAATCGATCAATTTCATCAGAATCCGTGTCACATTAGATAAATAACATATGTGAAATCACTAATGGCTAACCGACGTTGTTTATAGTTGGTCAAATGCGTTGTCCTGTTGTCTCAATGTTTAAATAAATTCACTTGGTTAACCAATTCCTTTGGTTTATAATATTAAACCCTTGGGTTTATTAGTTTTTTTGGTTTATAATATGAATAATCGATCAATGTCATCCATGATCAAATGTCACATTCTGACAAACATTGTATCAATATGAAAATCACCCATGACCAACCATGGTCATACTTGGCCCAACGTCGCATTGCGCCAACAATTGTCTCAATGTTTAAATCAATTCCCTTGGGTTCACCAATTCCTTTGGTTTATAATTTGTTGGGTAATGGTTTTCCCTAGGGTTCACCAATTCCTTTGCTTTATAATATTAAACCCTTGGGTTTATTAGTTGTTTTGGTTTACAATTTTCTCAATGTTTAAATCAATTCCCTTGGGTTCGCCAATTCCTTTGGTTTATAATATTAAACCCTTGGGTTTATTAGTTCTTCAATGTCATCCATGATCAAATGTCACATTCTGAGAAATATTGTCTCAATATGAAAATCAATTGTCTCAATGTTTAAATCAATTCCCTTGGTTTCAACAATTCCTTTGGTTTATAATATTAAACCCTTGGGTTTATTAGTTCTTTTGGCTTATAATATTACGAACCGTTGGGTTAATTATTAGTGTTTTTAAATTTCTTCAACTTGAGTATTTTTTTATTAATTTTATTAATCCTTCGCCTTATTGGTCCCTTAGGTTATTAAAAATTTTCCCTTGGGTTCACCAATTCCTTTGGTTTATAATATTAAACCGTTGGGTTTATTAGTTCTTTTGGTTGATAATATGAATAATCGATCAATGTCATCCATGATCAAATTTCACATTCTGACAAATATTTTCTCAATATGGAAATGAACCATGGCCAACCATTGTCATAGTTGGTCCAACGTCGCATTGTGACAACAATTGTCTCAATGTTTAAATCAATTGCCTTGGGTTCACCAATTACTTTGGTTTATAATTTGTTGGGTAATGGTTTTCCCTTTGGTTCGCCAATTCCTTTGGTTTATAATATGAATAATCGATCAATGTCATCCATGATCAAATGCCACATTCTGAAAAATATTGTCTCAATATGAAAATCACCCATCGCCAACCATGGTCATAGTTGGTCCAACGTCGCATTGTGACAACAATTGTCTCAATGTTTAAATCAATTCCTTCGGCATATAATTCGTTGGGTAATGGTTTTCCCTAGGGTTCACCAATTGCTTTGGTTTATAATATTAAACCCTTGGGTTTACTAGTTCGTTTGGTTTACAATTGTCTCAATGTTTAAATCAATTCCCTTGGGTTTACCAATTCCTTTGGTTTATAATATTAAACCCTTGGGTTTATTAGTTCTTCAATGTCGTCCATGATCAAATGTCACATTCTGAGAAATATTGTCTCAATATGAAAATCACCCATGGCCAACCATGGTCATCATTGGTCCAACGTCGCATTGTGACAAAAATTGTCTCAATGTTTAAATCAATTCCCTTGGGTTTAACAATTCCTTTGGTTTATAATATTAAACCCTTGGGTTTATTAGTTCTTTTGGTTTATAATATTACCAACCCTTGGGTTAATTATTAGTGTTTTTTAATTTCTTCAACTTGAGTATTTTTTTATTAATTTTATTGATCCTTCGCCTTATTGGTCCCTTAGGTTATTAAAAATTTTCCCTTGGGTTCACCAATTCCTTTGGTTTATAATATTAAACCCTTGGGTTTATTAGTTCTTTTGATTTATAATATGAATAATCAATCAATGTCATCCATGATCAAATGTCACATTCTGACAAATATTCTCTCAGTATGGAAATCACCCATGGCCAACCATGGTAATATTTGGTCCAACGTCGCATTGTGACAACAATCATCTCAATGTTTAGATCAATTCCCCTGGGTTCACCAATTCCTTTGGTTTATAATTTGTTCGGTAATGGTTCTCCCTTGGGTTCAACAATTCCTTTGGTTTATAATATTAAAACTTTGGGTTTATTAGTTCTTTTGGTTTATAATATCAATGATCGATCAATGTCATCCATGATCAAATGTCACATTCTAACAAATACTATCTCAATATGAAAATCACCCATGGCCAACCATGGTCATAGTTGGTCCAACGTCGCATTGTGACAACAATTGTCTCAATGTTTAAATCAATTCCCTTGGGTTCACCAATTCCTTTTGTTTATAATTTGTTGAGTAATGGTTTTCCCTTGGGTTGACCAATTACTTTGGTTTATAATATTAAACCCTTGGGTTTATTAGTTATTTTGGTTTATAATATGAATAATCGATCAATTTCATCCATGATATAATGTCACATTCTGACAAATACTGTCTCAATATGAAAATCACCCATTGCCAACCATGGACATAGTTGGTCCAACGTCGCATTGTGAGAACAATTGTCTCAATGTTTAAATCAAGTCCCTTCGGTTCACCAATTCCTTTGGTTTATATTTTGTTGGGTAATGGTTTTCCCTAGGGTTAACCAGTTCGTTTGGTTTATAATATTAAACCCTTGCATTTAATATTTCTTTTGGTTTATAATATTTTGAACCCTTGGGTTAATTATTAGTGTTTTTTAATTTCTTCAAGCGGTATTCTTCTTCATTGTTTATTTAGATCCTTAGCATGAAAAAACTAATTCACTTAGGTTATAATGATTTTTCCTTGGGTTCACCACTTGCTTTGGTTTATAATATTAAACCCTTGGGTTTATTAGTTTTTTTGGTTTATAATATGAATAATCGATCAATGTCAGCCATGATCAAATGACACATTATGAGAAACATTGTCTCAATATGAAAATCACCCATGGCCAACCATGGTCATAGTTGGTCCAACGTTGCATTGTGACAACAATTGTCTGAATGTTTAAATCAATTCCCTTGGGTTCACCAATTCCTTTTGGTTTATAATTTGTTGGGTAATGGTTGTCCCTTGGGTTTACCAATTCCTTTGGTTTATAATATTAAACCCTACGTTATTAGTTCTTACCGGTTCCTAATATGAATGTCGATGAATTTGTCACTGATCAAGAATATCACATTAGAAAAATCTTGTCTCAAAAGTTTACTCACCCATGGCCAACCATGGTCATAGTTGGTCCAACGTCGCATTGTGACAGCAATTGTCTCAAAGTTTTAATCAATTCCCTTGGGTTCACCAATTCCTCTGGTTTATAATTTGTTGGGTAATGGTTTTCCCTAGGGTTCACCAATTCCTTTGGTTTATAATATTAAACCCTTGTGTTTATTAGTTCTTTTGGTTTATAATTTTATGAACCCTTGGGTTAATTATTGGTGTTTTTTAATTTCTTCAACTTGAGTATTTTTTTATTAATTTTATTGATCCATGTATTTTGTCCCTTAGGTTATTATCATTTTCTTTATTTGGATCACCAATTCCTTTGGTTTATAATATTAAACCCTTCGGTTTATTAGTTTTTTTGGTTTATAATATGAATAATCAATCAATGTCATCCATGATCAAATGACACATTCTGACAAACATTTTCTCAATATGAAAATCACCAATGGCCAACCATGGTCATAGTTGGTCCAATGTGGCATTGTGACAACAATTGTCTCAATGTTTAAATCAATTCCCTAGGGTTCACTAATTCCTTTTGGTTTATAATTTGTTGGGTAATGGTTGTCCCTTGGGTTCACCAATTCCTTTAGTTTATAATATTAAACCCTTGGGTTTATTAGTTCTTTTGGTTTATAATATAAGACAATGGTTAATGTCATCGGTGATCCAAATGTCACATTCGACTGCAAAATATTAATATGTCTCGAAAATCACCTATGGCGACCACAATTATCAGTTGATTGCGTCTCATTGGCAGACAAAAATTGTCTCAATGTATGAAATCAATTCCCTTGGGTTCACCAATTCCTTTGGTTTATAATTTGTTGGGTAATGGTTTTCCCTTGGGTTCACCAATTCCTTTGGTTTATAGTATTAAACTCTTGGGTTTTATTAATCTCTATTGTTTTTAATATTTCCCTTAGCCTTATTGATCCATTACGTTTTTAATATTTATCCCTTGGGTTCACTGATTCCTTTGGTTTACAATATTAAACCCTTGGGTTTATTATTTCTTTTGGTTTATAATGTTAATCACACATTCGGTTTATTACTCTCTTGAGTTTAAAATACTAATTCTCAGGGTTTGTTAATTTCTTAGATTTTTCAGTTTAAAATATTAATTCTTAGGTTTTATTAATCTCTATTGTTTGTAATATTCATCCGTTAGGTTTATAATATTTATCCCTTCGGTTCGCTGATTCTTTTGCTTTATAATATTAAACCCTTGGGTCTATTAGTTATTTTGGTTTATAATGTTAATAATCACGTTGGTTTATTAATATCCTATGTTTAAAATACTGATTCTAATGGATTATTAATTTATTAGGTTTTTTTAGTTTAAAATATCAATTCTTACGGTTTATTAATCTCTTGTGTTTTTAATATTGATCCCTTGTGTTTATAATATTTATCCTTTGGGTTCACCAATTCCTTTGGTTTATAATATTTAAACCTTTCGTTTATGATGACATTGGGTTTGTATTATTAATTACCCCTTGGGTTTATTAATATCTTCACTTAAAAATATTAATTGTTAAGGTTTATTAATCTCTTAGGATTTTTGTTTTTAAATATTGTTTCATATGCTTTATTACTCTCATCAGTTTAATATATTAATTCTTGAAGTTTATTACTTTCTTATGTTTTTGGGTTTAATATTATTAATATATCAATATATATTATTAATAAATATTCTAATATTTATTAATAATATTATAATATTATTAAGATATATTATTAATAATATAACCAACTAAGATATAATATATATTATTAATAAATTATTAGTTCTTTTGGTTTATTAATAATATAACCATCTATGATATTAATATATTAATAAATATTAAAATCTTATTTATTATTAATATTATTATTATATTAATAAATATTATAAATATATATTATATATATTTCAAGTTAATATATAGTATGTATATAGTTAACATTATTAATATATTAATAAATATTATTAATATATATTATTAATAAATAATATAATATTTTTAATATATTAATCAATATTATTAATATATATAAAATGTTTTTGTGATTTTAATCATAATTAATATATAAATAAATATTCTTATTAATATTTAATATATATATTTCAAGTTAATATAATAAAATTATTATATATAATATTTATTTATTGATATATAAATTAATGTGATGGATAGTGGATATAGGTTTATCGGCGTATATCAACCATATTAGTAAATATAATGTGGTTGTGCTAGTTATTAGCAATAAGAAGTTAATAATATAAAAAAAAATTTAAAATAATTAAAATAAATAAATAATAAAAACTTTTAAAATTTAACAAATTAAAATAAATAAATAATAAAAATGTTTAAAGTTAAACTATTGTAAAATTATTAAAAAAAAAAATCGTTATAGATAAATTAATGTCTAATCACAACAGACAATATAATAAGTGTCCCCAGTACAATAAGTGTAAATATGATGAATAAAATATTATTTTGCCGTGTGCATTTGGAAGAAATTTCAATCAAAAAAAAAGTGGGCTCAATTTAGGGGTCTATCTTATGGTTTATTTTTCATTTTTACTAATCTAAAAGGATCATTATATAGATTGCAGATTATCTCTGAATTTTAGGGTCAGGAAAATGGTCAATTTTTCGACCCCTCTCCCGAGATCCAAATATCCATTAAAATATCTATGACCACTACTGGGAATGCAGAAATGTGATGTGAAGGATTTGTATTGCTTATTATCGTATTCAGATGTGTTATTCAGATTCCAGTAAGGAGTCAAGTGCTGACAGCCTAATTTCTGGAACAATTGGAAGTGGTTCCCTTTCGTGCGTATGCATTGTACCTTTTGAATGTAGACAGTGCCCTGGCCAAATTGCCGACTAAACTGTCGTTTTCCAGGGATGGATCTGGTCCGTATATGTGCGATGGATGAAAATGGTTTTATTTGTATTTGGTAAAAAGGGTGTAAAATGATAATTCTATGTTTTTGCCAGATATGGTGTTAAAGTAAGGTAATAGTTTCAATTTACCCATTTTAATGGATAACATATGAATAGGAAATTGAAGATGTATAAATGGTCCAACTAAATCTAATAAATTAAATGTAATACTAACCGTTATGTTTAAAATTTTCTATTATATAAAAAGTTGTTGAAAAGTGACTAGGGGAGGGATGTCTAATGTTGTGTAGGGACTAGTAATTGTTATAATAAAGGTCTCATTAACCCATCAAAAATAGACATATATGTAACCAAAAATTAAACAAAAAGAAATAACTTGAAGTCCAAATATATATTAGATTAAGTTGAAAATTTCTCGAGTCATTGAGTGGGCCCACAACTGTCCATAAATAATTTAATAAGTATTAAGAGTACAAATCCTATTATGTCAACTAGAAAACTCATAAAACCATTTTTCCTTATAAAATGGTCAAGTCAAAAAGTACAAATAGCCAGTCACTTCATCCCATCTCATCAGCCGTGATGTTGTGTATCACAAGTAAATATCAATACCTAGACATAATAAAAGGAAATGTATGTCAACCATAATTGCTCTGTTATTCAACATTTGACCCCATTGTGTTCAATAAATGACACCCACCCAATAACAACATTTAAACCCACAGTGTACAGTAAATGCTAGCCACCCAATAAATTCAATAAATAACATTCAACCTATTCTATTTCCCATTAAAACAAATCAAAGCACATGTATCAACAAAAAAAAATTCCCAACCATTGGATAGCATCAAATTCAATCGTGATTACACAGGAAAAATGAGGTCATTGCAATCAATGTCATCATTGTCACCAATTAAATTCATCTGCAAAAACTATAAAAGAAGTTCAACCACTGCTGAAGTTGTATGTTTCACATTCAAGCTATTCGCCATCCCTGGAGACGAACCAACACAGAACACACCTGAAAACATTTCACAGTATTGTAACACCCCCAATTTATGTGTTGAATTTGAAAAGTTCGACATTTGAACTTTAATCCTAAGGGGAGTGGACCCCAAAGGATAAGTATGGTGTGAATGTAATTTAATATTTAAATTGATGAAATAAATAAAATGATTGTGCATTTTGACCAAGATGAGAATTAGAGATCACTTGCCAAATCCATGAGGATGGATAAGGCAACAAATCCCCACAGTCTTTCAAAAATTCTTGAAAGAGATTAATTTAGATTTTGAGGAGGAATCTAAATTTCCCCAATGAAGAGGAAAGTTGTTGGGAAGAGGTAAGAAAAGCTGGAAAAGATGAGGAAAAGCATAAAACAGCTTTAAAGAGTCCCAAATGGGAAGCCTAGGCTAAACAGGAAAGAAAGCATCCTGCTATTCTGGACGCAGAATTAGAAACATGCTTTGGGGAAACATGAGCTTAAATAAGCTGCTCCTAAGCAGATCAGAGGTTGATCTGTGATGGCGGTGATCTTAGCTCAGGGGTGAGTTCTGGGAGACAAAGAGGACTCTAAGGTTGGGAGGTTGGTCAATTGCAATAGTGGTATGTTTTTGAAATTCTTGTTTATTTTGATTTCTTATGGTATGAATTGGCTACATATAAAATCTAAGGGAATTGTATGATTGATTTTAGTACTACATTTAACAGAATCCATCTTAAGGCATTCATCTTCCAGATTCTGTTCAGTTGTAGACCAGTAATCCATAGAGTAGAAACCCACAGAAACTTTAAACCAAAGAAGGTTTAAATCTAAAGGTACTTAGTCTCCACAGATAATTGAATATTAACTTGCTCCCTATATATATATACAAATGTGAAATTATATGCTCATATGTAAGGTAGAAAACTAGGGTAGCAGATCTGAAATTTACATGGTACAATACAAGAGAAGCAAAGACATTAGAATAGGTATTTCGAAATTTTCTCGCTTGAGAAGAAATTCTACTCTATAGAAGTGTTATATCATTTATAGCATTTATAAGTGTATATATTGCATTTCTAAATCTACCTCTAATCCTTGAAACAAGTATCATAGCAAAAGACTTAATTTATAATTAAGGTTCTCTACTCAATTACTATCGAATACATATATATATATGCATCAAAAGAAAAATAGAATATAAGAGCCATGAGCTAAAATAATAACAATACATATATATATGCATTAAAAATAAAATATAAGAGCCGTGAGTTAAAACAAGAACTCATTGTAACAACGATTATAAAAGAATAGTTTGGTGAAAAAAATATATATATATGTACCATATATCTATGCGAATAGGTGAACGGTCAAACTATATTAAACCATGGTGATTATTCAAGTTACTATGAAGTGGGCCTGTTTCAATACAATACCCTCGAATTGTACAGCCATTAACGTCCACGGCATTTTAGGTTTTGTTTAAACATGAGATGGAGTGAACAGATTGTAAAAACGACAGTATATTTTAAACATGTAGTTCTAAACCGGCATGTGAATACCTATTATCTATATTCATATTATCTATCATATGGATATTATTTATCATATGAACACTCATATTTTAAACGATGATAGGCATCAGACGCAACAATAAAAAAACTAGGAATTAATGCGTAGGTAACAAAAGAAACATTAAAACTATGAAATGACACGGAGATAACCATGACCGAGTAACCACCCTATATGCAGGGTATCACGGTCCATATGCCGCGGGTGGAAGGTTGTTAAGGTATTATAATGAGTTATCAAGGCGTTGCAGCCATGCTTGTTTCCGTGAAGGATATTACTAGCATTAAAAACAACAGAAATACAGAGGCGCAATCGCATTAAGGGAAGGGAGTTACCGACAGAGGATTTTGGCTCTTCCCCTAGCAAGGTTCGCTGGTCAATATCGCCAGCTACAGCGAAACAAATCGACATAGTTTGGAGGCGAATGGCCAGAATGCTGTTGACCATAGTCACGACTGAGCCATGTTAACGAAACATATAGACGTCGCCATAAAATAAGTTCTGACAGTTAGCGTTGGTTCTAGAACAATACCAGATTTAGGAAAGCACAGAAAACTAAATTAAATGCGTAAACCTCTGCAATCAGATGGCCGAAATAGTGAGTAACCTGAGAATAGGGCTCTCTTTCGACCCTGGTATCACATCGATTTAAACAGAGAAATAAAAATAAAACCAACACAAGTAGTCAATACAAAAAAAATAGTAGCACGGCAGCTATGGGGAGGCTATCACACTTGGGCGCAAAGAAACCTGAGATCAGGCGTCGGGACGTAGGATAACAAGTTAACAAAGGGTTCGGCGTGTCGACAGGAGGAAAACCCATTTGAGGGCTTTTATCCATTGTGATGCATACTGAGCGCGGCAGTAAGAGACCTATAACAGGAAACCCTTGCGAGTAAAAAAACTCGTCTTCACATCCACGCAGCCTACCAACACCTAGGATAAGAAAAACAAGGATAGCAAGAGCGCGGCCAGAGAAACCCCGTCGTCTGCACCCTCTGCACAAACAATCCATAAACGATTTAGATATAGCATTACCTAAGGATATCAAAACGAATTGCAGAATGTAAAGAACGATAGAAATTTTACGCACGAACTCTCATACCTTCAAGCTGACCTGGTACTCCTGTATCAAATCCCCATGGAAAGATCCGCGCCCTCGGTGAACGAGTTGGGAATAAAAACAATCACCCTAAACAGAATAAGATTCAACTGTAAACGGAGCTAGCTATATAGATATTAACCAGCAGAGGGAGAAGTGAGTGGATGCCGCCGAGATAAGTCGGAAGGGTAGGAGAAACCCTAATCCCACTGCCCCAGAAGGGCAGAGAATCCCAAAGTCGATTTGGAAAACAACCCAGCTTAGTCGACATCGTGGTACTCGGTGATGTAAAAGGGTTGCAAACGAGGTACTGAAATGCAGAAGTTGGCTCGCACAGTATTGGGCCAGGTGGGGATACAAATGGAAACGCTACACGTAACATATTTGCTGGGGCATGGATCTATAAACACGACCGTACTTCCAATCTCTTGAAGTAGACGCCCCTCATGACATCAACTATCAAACATCAAGATGAAATACCAATGCTAAACCAAACATGATAACTTGACGCAAGGAACGTCAAACGCCAAAACGACAGTCACAAATATCATCATAGTGAATTATTCATATACAAGTAACCAAGAATAACGACCACTGCCAAGACGACCAGAAACAGGTGGAAAAAGTAAAACAACACCAATTAATTTTTTATGATTAGGATTAGGCAGGCACTGAATGGCAGTTTCTATCGCTTAATTTCCTGGGAGAACACCTTCAATCCTAGCATTACCAATCAGGTCGATGCACTAACAAATAGCCGAGTCCCTGTTATGTATATCAATGGTCTTGCCACCTTAGACTCATCGACGTACTCAGCTATGAGAACGTACCCACTGTATTATATACAATAGTGATATTTCAATGTGTTATTGAGATATGGGTATATTATGTTTAATACATGCTTGGTGTGGGTTCAATCATATTGTCAAATGGAATATATAGGTGATTATAGTTATACGAATTCAATGCTAATATAAAAGGGGGTGTCATAAATATATATATATAGGTTATATATATATGTGTGCATTCAATTCATATTATTAAAGGGTTTAGATATACATGTTATATATATGTGTTATATATGTGTTATATATATGTAATGTGATATATATATATATATATACATATATGCAGATTCAATGATATTAACAAGAGGTGTGTTACATATATATATGGGTTATATGAGGTGATCAAAAGATATGTTCGATAAATGCATTTTATATATATGTGTTATATATATAGGTGGTATATATATATGTGTGTGTGGATTCAAAGATATATGTGTTGTATATATATGTGTTAGGTGAGGTTATTGAAAAGTATGTATGTTCATAGAGTCTATGTTTATATTATGTCTAGAGAAAAAACATCCCATGATAATATAAAGGGGTATGGAAGTTTATATACTTGGTTGAAAGGTATACAGGGGGAATGTTCAATGCTTTTAGGAGGGAGAGATACTAGATGAGTAGAGGAAATTTTAACAAGAGGGAACTAAAGTTAAATTTCTGAACTCATTATTCAAATAACTAGGTAAATAGAGAGGAAACCCCAGTAAATAGGGGGAGAAGAAATTTTTTTTTTTTTATAAACTGGAGGTGTTACAAATGGTATCAGAGCCCAAGTTACAAAAGTGGGCTGTTGTTACTGTGCTCACTGAATTCTGAATGCTAGTCTTATAAATGAACATGGTAGAAATTGTTGTTACTTCTTTCAATTTCACTGACCAATATTATGAGTGTGTACAGCGGTGCAAACATGGCTGAAGAGGGAGGAATTTATGTGGATCTGCGTGATGAATTTGCTACTCCAGATCCCAATGCCCTGGTAATGGCTATGTTGCACCAGTTGCAACGAGAACTGGCTGAACTAAGAAGCCAGAATGACATGTTGTCATCAGCCAGTAAGGAGCAGGAAAAGCTCATCAGAGAACTAACTTCCAGGAATATCCAGGAAGGCGAAGGTTCCGGAAAGAGAAAGATGGATGAGTCTGATGATGATGATGCTACTAGAGATCAACATAAATAGAAAAGAGAATTGCAGGGGGGATTCCGAAAGATTAAACCTCCCTCCTATGATGGGGAGAAGGAAGAATATGCTGAAGCTTGGTTGCTAAACATGATCAAGTATTTCCAATTTTATGAATATGAGAGAAATCTGAAGGCCAGATTAGCTGTGTATCAGCTACAAGGAAAGGCGACACTGTGGTGGGAAGAGACAAAAATGGTGCATGCCATTGATGAAAAGACAGTTACTTGGGAAGATTTTCAGGCTAAGTTCAAAAATCGTTATTTGAACGAACGTTATTATGATGATAAAGCTAAAGAATTCCATGAATTTAGACTAGGACAGCTCACTATCGATGAGTTTGTCACTAAGTTTACCAATTTACTGAGATATGTCCCTTACATTAGGGAAGAAAAAGCAAAGGTCCAAAGGTTTTTGAATTGTTTGCCTACTGTGTACAAGGAGAAAATTGAGTTTGACAACCCAAATACAATGGACGAAGCGGTTAGGAAAGCAAGATTATGCTATCAGCAGTTTAAAGGTAAGGCTGAACAAGGGAAGAGTTGGATGAACAAGGGTGAGTTCAAAGGGAAAATACCAAAACCAGCATATCTAAGAAATTGTGGCAGAGATCATCAGCGAAAAAAATTCAATAAACCAAAAGAAAGCCAAAATGCTCAGTCCCAAGTGGCTTCAAAACAAGTAGAAGGGAATAATAAAAAGGAAGGGACAGTCAGAATGAAGGAACCTTTGAAGTGTTGGGGCTGTGGAGAACCCCATATGATGAGGGATTTCCCCCATCGAAATATTCATATGATCAGCAGAGAGCGAGAGGCAACAACAGTCAATGACATAGCCAGAAATATACCAACTATCAATGCAGCATTGGAAAATCGGCAAGCAGAACATCAAGCAACCATGGTGGAAATGGAGGGTAAGATTTCTGACCTACCTATTACTATTTTGATTGATCCAGGTGCTTCTTTGAGTTACATTAGTCCTGGAATTGTAGAAAAATGTAAAATTAAACCTGAAAATTTTCAGCAGTCATGGTTGGTACAGCTGGCCACTGGAACTAAGAGAAAAGTCACACATAAATTGCCCAAAACAACAATACAATTAAATGGCTTTCCAACAGAAGTAAATTTGAACATATTGCCATTAGGATCCTATGACTTGCTGATAGGAATGGATTGGCTGGAAAAGAAGAAAGCCCTGATGAACTGCTGGGATAAAACCCTGCATTGTGTGGATGAAGAGGGGAAACCTTTTTCATTAAAAGGAAAACCAAAATCCATTTCAGTAAGACAAATATCAGCCTTACAATTGAAAAGAATAGCTAGAAAAGGATACCAAGTTTATGCAGTACATGTGGAAGAAGTGGAACAGAGAACTGAAGAAAATCTGCTGAGTGAATTACCAGTGGTAAGGGATTTTAAAGAAGTTTTCCCAGATGAGATTCCTCATATTCCCCCCAAAAGAGAAATTGACTTTTCCATAGATTTGGTGCCTGGAGCCACACCTATTTCCCGAGCCCCCTATCGAATGAGTCCGCTTGAACTTATGGAGCTGAAGATGCAACTGCAAGAATTACTGGCTAAAGGTTACATTAGACCAAGTGTGTCTCCATGGGGAGCACCGGTCTTATTTGTGAAAAAGAAGGATGGAACTTTTAGGATGTGCATTGATTATCATCAATTGAATAAGTTGACCATTAAGAATAGATATCCACTTCCTAGAATTGATGATATTTTTGATCAAGTGAGAGGGGCCTCAGTCTTTTCCAAGATTGACTTAAGAACTGGGTATCACCAGCTCATAATCAAGGAAGAAGACATTAGAAAAACAACTTTTCGAACCCGGTATGGACACTACGAATTTGTAGTCCTACCTTTTGGATTGACAAATGCCCCTGCCACCTTTATGTATCTGATGAACAGTGTGTTAAATAAGTATTTGGATAAATTTGTTCTGGTGTTCATAGATGATATTTTAGTCTACTCCAAAAACAAAGAGGAACATAAAGAACATTTGCGGATAGTGTTACAAACTTTGAAAGAAAATCAGCTATATGCTAAGTTCAGTAAATGTGAATTTTACAAGGATAAAATTCAATATTTGGGTCATATTATCTCTTAAAAAGGCCTTGCAGTTGACCCTGAAAAGATAAAAGCAATTAAAGAATGGCCGGTTCCAACCGATGTTTCAGCAGTAAGGTCATTCATGGGGATAGCAGGTTATTATCGTAGATTTGTGGAGAGATTTTCTGCCATAGCACATCCCATCACTTCATTGCAAAGAAAGGGTGTCAAGTTTGTGTGGACTGAGAAATGTCAACACAGTTTCGAACAATTAAAACAAAAACTTATTTCAGCCCCTATATTAAAGATTGCTGATCCTGATAAAGAGTTTGTGGTATGTACAGATGCTTGCAGAGAGGGGCTAGGAGGAGTCCTATTGCAGGAAAATTCAGTTATTGCCTATGAATCTAGAAAACTGAAAACTCATGAACAGAATTACAGTGCATATGATTTAGAATTTGCAGCTGTTATCCATGCTCTGAAAATGTGGCGGCACTATCTTCTAGGGAAAAAGTTCACATTGATGACTGATCATATTAGCCTCAAATATTTCTTTTCCCAAACTGACCTGAATGTAAGACAAGCCAGATGGATGTCCTTTTTAAGTGAATTTGATATGGATATAAAGCATATCAAGGGAAAAGAAAATAAATTTACTGATGCATTAAGTAGAAATGCTTGTCAACATCTAAACAGCATTGGGAGTAGTGCCCAGATGGAGGTAGAGGAATTGGTGGGAAAAGCAGCAAATCAAGATCCCAACTATGAAGCACTCTTGGTGAAACTACAGAAAAGGGGTAAAACTGATTTCACTAAAAACCAAAGAGGGCTACTCTATTACAAAAACAGGTTGTATATTCCAAATATAGAGTCATTAAAAAGAGAAATTTTAGATGAATATCACAAACAGCCCTATGCAGGACATCCAGGATATCAAAAGATGTTAACAGCCTTGAAGAAGAAGTTGTTCTGGCCAGGAATGAAGAGAGATGTGGCAGAGTATTTAAGTAGATGTATGGAATGTCAATTAGTCAAAGTTGAGCATCAACACCCAGCAGGGCTTTTAAACCCTTTGCCAATTGCAGAATGGAAATGGGACACAGTCTCCATGGATTTTATAACAGGATTACCCAAAACTAAATATCAACATGATTCTGTAATGGTAGTAGTAGACACTCTCACAAAAGCTGCCCACTTTATACCAGTAAAGTCTACCTTTGGGACAACTCAAGTAGCAAATGTATTCTTGAAGGAGGTAGTAAGGCTTCATGGGGTGCCAAAGGTAATTGTTTCAGACCGAGATGCTAAGTTTACAGCAGCGTTTTGGAAAGGATTGTTTGGAGGGATGGGTACTAAGCTGAATTTCAGTACTGCCTATCACCCTCAAACTGACGGGCAAACAGAAAGGACGAATCAAATTTTGCAGGATATGTTGAGAATGTATGTGATGGATAGACCATAAAAGTGGGAGGAGTATCTACATTTAGCTGAATTTTCCTATAATAATAGTTACCAATCTTCTATTAAAATGAGTCCGTTTGAGGCATTATATGGAAGGAAGTGTCGTACTCCTTTGAGCTGGAGCCAACCAGAAGATAAATTAATGCTGGGGCCTGATGCCTTACAAGAGATGGAAAGAATTGTTAAACAGATACAAAGAAATATCAAGACAACACAAGATCGTCAGAAAAGCTATGCTGATAAGAAGAGAGTGCACCGAGAATTCAAAGTAGGGGATCATGTGTATTTGCGCATCAAACCCAAAAAGAGCACACTTTATGCTGGAAGTTGTGCAAAACTTGCTCCTAGATATTGTGGGCCTTTTGAAATTTTAGAAAGGGTGGGACCAGTGGCTTACAAGCTGGCCCTACCACCCCATGTTAGAGTGCATGATGTGTTTCATATTTCTTTATTAAAAAGATATGTGCATGATGCTTCTCACATAGTTGATTGGAATGTTGTACAGGTGGAACCAGAAGGGGAGTTTCTGCCAGAACCGCTTCAAATATTGGAGCGAGAAGAAATTGAATTGAGAAACAGAACAGTGGCCAGAGTAAAAGTGCAGTGGAAGCACTTTACTGCTGAAGAAGCTACCTGGGAAAGGGAAGCTGAAATGATGGAAAAATATCCATTTTTGTTTAAGTGAACTTTGGTAGTTGAATAACAACACCGAGGACGATGTTTATTTTCAGAGGGGGAATATGTAACACCCCCAATTTATGTGTTGAATTTGAAAAGTTAGACATTTGAACTTTAATCCTAAGGGGAGTGGACCCCAAAGGATAAGTATGGTGTGAATGTAATTTAATATTTAAATTGATGAAATAAATAAAATGATTGTGCATTTTGACCAAGATGAGAATTAGAGATCACTCGCCAAATCCATGAGGATGGATAAGGCAACAAATCCCCACAGTCTTTCAAAAATCCTTGAAAGAGATTAATTTAGATTTTGAGGAGGAATCTAAATTTCCCCAATGAAGAGGAAAGTAATTGGGAAGAGGTAAGAAAAGCTGGAAAAGCTGAGGAACATCATAAAACAGCTTTAAAGAGTCCCAAATGGGAAGCCTAGGCTAAACAGGAAAGAAAGCATCCTGCTATTCTGGACGCAGAATTAGAAACATGCTTTGGGGAAACATGAGCTTAAATAAGCTGCTCCTAAGCAGATCAGAGGTTGATCTGTGATGGCGGTGATCTTAGCTCAGGGGTGAGTTCTGGGAGACAAAGAGGACTCTAAGGTTGGGAGGTTGGTCAATTGCAATAGTGGTATGTTTTTGAAATTCTTGTTTATTTTGATTTCTTATCGTATGAATTGGCTACATATAAAATCTAAGGGAATTGTATGATTGATTTTAGTACTACATTTAACAGAATCCATCTTAAGGCATTCACCTTCCAGATTCTGTTCAGTTGTAGACCAGTAATCCATAGAGTAGAAACCCACAGAAACTTTAAACCAAAGAAGGTTTAAATCTAAAGGTACTTAGTCTCCACAGATAATTGAATATTAACTTGCTCCCTATATATATATACAAATGTGAAATTATATGCTCATATGTAAGGTAGAAAACTAGGGTAGCAGATCTGAAATTTACATGGTACAATACAAGAGAAGCAAAGACATTAGAATAGGTATTTCGAAATTTTCTCGCTTGAGAAGAAATTCTACTCTATAGAAGTGTTATATCATTTATAGCATTTATAAGTGTATATATTGCATTTCTAAATCTACCTCTAATCCTTGAAACAAGTATCATAGAAAAAGACTTAATTTATAATTAAGGTTCTCTACTCAATTACTATCGAATACATATATATATGCATCAAAAGAAAAATAGAATATAAGAGCCGTGAGCTAAAATAATAACAATACATATATATATGCATTGAAATTAAAATATAAGAGCCGTGAGTTAAAAAAATAACTCATTGTAACAATGATTATAAAAGAATAGTTTGGTGAAAAAAATATATATATATGTACCATATATCTATGCGAATAGGTGAATGGTCAAACTATATTAAACCATGGTGATTATTCAAGTTACTATGCAGTGGGCCTATTTCAATACAATACCCTCGAATTTTACAGCCATTAACGTCCACGGCATTTTAGGTTTTGTTTAAACATGAGATGGAGTGAACAAATTGTAAAAACGACGATATATTTTAAACATGTAGTTCTAAACCGGCATGTGAATACCTATTATCTATATTCATATTATCTATCATATGGATATTATTTATCATATGAACACTCATATTTTAAACGATGATAGGCATTAGACGCAACAATAAAAAAACTAGGAATTAATGCGTACGTAACAAAAGCAACATTAAAACTATGAAATGATGCGGAGATAACCATGACCGAGTAACCACCCTGTATGCAGGGTATCACGGTCCATATGCCGCAGGTGGAAGGTTGTTAAGATATTATAATGAGTTATCAAGGCGTTGCAGCCATGCTTGTTTCTGTGAAGGATATTACTAGCATTAAAAACAATAAAAATACAGAGGCGCAATCGCGTTAAGGGAAGGGAGTTACCGACGGAGGAGTTCGGCTCTTCCCCTAGCAAGGTTCGCTGGTCAATATCGCCAGCTACAGCGAAACAAATCGACATAGTTTGGAGGCGAACGGCCAGAACGCTGTTGACCATAGTCACGACTGAGCCATGTTAACGAAACATATAAACGTCGCCATAAAATAAGTTCTGACAGTTAGCGTTGGTTCTAGAGCAATACCAGATTTAGGAAAGCACAGACAAAAAAATTAAATGCGTAAACCTCTGAAATCAGATGGCCGAACTAGTGAGTAACCTGAGAATAGGGCTCTCTTTCGACCCTGATATCGCATCGATTTAAACAGAGAAAAAAAAAAAAAAACAACACAAGTAGTCAATACAAAAAAAATAGTAGCACGGCAGCCATGGGGAGGCTATCACACTTGGGCGCAAAGAAACCTGAGATCAGGCGTCGGGACATAGGATAACAAGTTAACAAAGGGTTTGGCGTGTTGACAGGAGGAAAACCTATTTGAGGGCTTTTATCCATTGCGATGCATACTGAGCGCGGCAGTAAGAGACCTGTAAAAGGAAACCCTTACGAGTAAAACAACTCGTCTTCACATCCACGCAGCCTACCAACACCTAGGATAAGAAAAACAAGGATAGCAAGAGCGCGGCCAGAGAAACCCCGTCGTCTGCACCCTCTGCACAAACAATCCGTAAACGATTTAGATACAACATTACCTAAAGATATCAGAACGAATTGCAGAATGTAAAGAACGATAGAAATTTTACGCACGAACTCTCATACCTTCAAGCTGACCTGGTACTCCTCTATCAAATCCCCATGGAAAGATCCGCGCCCTCGGTGAACGAGTTGGGAATAAAAACAATCACCCCAAACAGAATAAGATTCAACTGTAAACGGAGCTAGCTATATAGATAATAACCAGCAGATGGAGAAGTGAGTGGATGCCGCCGAGATAAGTCGGAAGGGTAGGAGAAACCCTAATCCCACTGCCCCAGAAGGGCAGAGAATCCCAAAGTCGATTTGGAAAACAACCCAGCTTAGTCGACATCGTGGTACTCGGTGATGTAAAAGAGTTGCAAACGAGGTAATGAAATGCAGAAGTTGGCTCGCACAGTACTGGGCCAGGCGGGAATACAAACGGAAACGCTACACGTAACATATTTTCTGGGGCATGGATCTATAAACGACGGCGTCTGGTACTCCAATCTCTTGAGCGAGACGTCGTCCCTGCATACCGAACCATCAAACATCAAGATGAAATCCCACACGTTAAACCAAAACCATGATAACTCGACTCAAGGAACGTCAAAACGCATAGCTGGTAACATCATTGCAGGCGGAAATATTCATACAAGTATAAACTAAGAATAACATACCCTACCGCGACGAATTAGAAACAGGGTGGAAAAGTAAAACAATGCCACCGAATTTTATGATTAGGGTTAGGTATAGACTGGAATGGGTAGGTCTCAACGTCGCGTAATTGATAGCCGGACCCCTGTCATATCCATTAATAATCCGTGTCGATGTGGCATAACAAATAGCCGAGTCCCCGTTATGTATATCAATGGTCTTGCCGCCTTAGACTCATCGACGTACTCAGCTATGAGAACGTACCCACTGTATTATATACAATAGTGATATTTCAATGTGTTATTGAGATATGGGTATATTATGTTTAATACATGCTTGGTGCGGGTTCAATCATATTGTCAAATGGAATATATAGGTGATTATAGTTATACGAATTCAATGCTAATATCAAAGGGGGTGTCATAAATATATATATATATATATATATATATATATAGGTTATATATATATGTGTGCATTCAATTCATATTATTAAAGGGTTTAGATATACATGTTATATATATGTGTTATATATGTGTTATATATATAGGTGGTATATATATATATATATATGTGGATTAAAAGATATATGTGTTGTATATATGTGTTAGGTGAGGTTATTGAAAAGTATGTATGTCCATAGAGTCTATGTTTATATTATGTCTAGAAAAAAAACATCCCATGATAATATAAAGGGGTATGGAAGTTTATATACTTGGTTGAAAGGTATACAGGGGGAATGTTCAATGCTTTTAGGAGGGAGAGATACTAGATGAGTAGAGGAAATTTTAGCAAGAGGGAACTAAAGTTAAATTTCTGAACTCATTATTCAAATAACTAGGTAAATAGAGAGGAAACCCCAGTAAATAGGGGGAGAAGAAAAAAAAAAAAAATTAAACTGGAGGTGTTACAAGTATATTCAGGTTAGTCTTCCCAATTACAGCACAATTTTCTTACGATTTTATTTTAATTTCCCAACCTTTATTTTAGTTTTCTTACACTTTTATTTTTATTTCTGAGCCATTGTTTCAATTTTCTTATTTTCACTTCTAAGTCTTTATTTCAGTTTCCTTACAGTTTAATTTTCATGAAAATATATGTTTTTTCCTATTTTCCTATGTTCTGAATGAAATTGGACACAACCATAATGCAAAGTATTGGCTAGTATGGCTCGCTATAGAAGAAAAAGAACATAACAAAGAACAAAACTCGTTTATTGTTGAACATAGATTCATACCAATGCCTAGGCAAGTTTCAATGTTTTAAACAGATTGTGTATGTTAAATTTCCCCAAAATAGAACTGCAAACAATCTCTACAAGAGGTTTATACTTGAACACAGATTCATCCCAATGGGAGATTTAATTCAAAAATGACTTCATAGAAAGATGGTTTTCTACTCCATTTTCGAAGAATCAAATTTGAGTTAGCAAAAATTCTATATTAGATAGGTCTTTATAATTTAAGGTAAATTATAGTATCATCTAAAATAACCATAGATAACTTAATAGGTTTTGCAGTTGTACAAGAAAATTCAAGAGATAATAATATACCTAAAATTAAATGGACACTTGAACTGCTCTGCTTCAAATCACCTAGTCATCATGTAGTATTCAATTTACAAACACTAAACACTCATCCAATAGACCAGACTAACTAAAATGTATTCGAGTACTAGTTAAAAAACCAAAGTCAGATCCACTATCTTGTAAAATGCACCAAAGGAATTGGTTATTTCAAATTCTTATAAATGTAAGCTTGGTTTTCTGGGAATATGATATGATGGATCAATATTAGTATGGATAGCTACAGATGAAAAATAACATAACAAAGAGCAAAACTCGTTTATAGTTGAACACGGATTCATCCCAATGGCTAGGCAAGTTTCAATTTTTTAAAGAGAGTGCATATGTTAAATTTGTGCAAAATAGAATTGCAAACAATATCTACAAGAGGTTTATAGTTGAACATAGATTCATCCCAATGGAATATTGAATTCAAAAATTAGTTCATAGAAAGACAATTTTCTACTCCATTTTCCAAGAATCAAATTTGGGTTGACAAAAATTCTATATTAGATAGGTCTTTATATTTTAGGATAAATTATAGTATCATCTAAAATAATCAGATATAACTTAATAGGTTTTGCAATTGTACAAGAAAATTGAAGAGCTAATAATATACCCAAAATTAAATGGACATTTGAGTTGCTATGCTTCAAATCACCTAGTCATCGTGCAGTCTTCAATTGCTCTGCTTCAAATTACCTACTTAATTTTTACATCCAATACCATTTACCTTCAATTTGGTTATTTCTAAACCTAGGCTTAACTCTCCCTATCACATGGGCACGTTCATTTCAGAAGTGATAATTTACCTGTTGATGCCAACTTTTGGAGGATATTAGGAATAATCGACTTTTGATGTTGAGAGATATTAAAAATGGGAGGATATAGATGTCACTTACATCTTGTATGTTATATAATTATCATAGAATCATAACAACTTCCACAATGATTTTAGAAAAAACACAGATGTGGAGTTATGAAACATTATATAGTTGGAATACCACCATTTTATGACCAGTGCAAAGGAAGAACATAGGTCATGTTATCTAGGGAAGGAAGGGTACAAAATGACTTCTAATGACAAACAAAGATCAAACTGGAATTCATTTCAAGCTCACTAATCAAAAAGGCTAAATCCATCAGTATAATAAATCCAATCAAACTCTCGTAGGACAAGTAAAAGAACTAGAAAAACCTGGAGTAGTAGTACAAAAAGTGGAAAACCTAAACAAGTAGTATAACATGAAATTTTCTGGCCCTATTTTCCCAAAAAATACATCCTTATAAGTGGATAAATAAGTGATCAAAAGGTGCCACCAGGCTAGCTTAAATTGCAATATATACCCCTTATTTATATATTTCTATCTAGTTCCAAAGTGTTCGATGAAAGCCCATGATGCTTTATATGCATGCCGAGCATAGAAGCTTGAAACAAATAAGAAAAAACAAAAAATAACAAAACCATTCACAATATTTAAGGAACTACATCATTTGTGCAAAAAAATGTATCATTAAGTCAGCTTGTGGAAAATATCTCAGTAGTTGAGCATAGAAGTTGTAGCATTTGAAGTTAACATATCTATCTGCAATAGCTGAGCAAAGAAGTTGTAGCATTTGAAGTTAACATATCTATTTTCAGTAGTTGAGCATAGAATCTATATAATTTGAACTTGAAGTCAACATATCTATCTGCATTAGCTGAGCATAGGAATCAAAGATGACAAGACAGAAAATAAGAAAAGGGTAACAGAAGGAAAGGAATTCAGAAACCTTGGGCATGAACACACAAACTAACTGTAAAATTCTATAAATGGGAATAGATGATGTTACCATATTGAACATTATTTTCAATTTTATAAATTTGCAAAGAAAGAATTCTAAGTCAGAGAAAGTACTCAAATAATAAAAAGGTGCCGTGATGATATCTTAAAACTTATTTTGGATGTAGCGAACTGAAAACTAAAAATGTCCCTTTTGATTTGTAAAGCCAAACAACCCTAAACAATACTAGCTTTGATAGACAAGTTATCAAAACAATCATTGTATTTTAGGTGTAAAACCAAGTTAATGAAACAATCATTGTATTTTAGCTGTAAAAACAAGTTATCAAAACAATAATCACTGATATATTCGGAGACATACAACTAATTCAATCTATTTATTTGTTTTTTTTAAGGATACTATCAAGAAGCCATATGTATGAAAATCTTTTCAGCTTCTACTAACATACATGTTGATGATTCCTGTAATAAAGAAGAGATATGTTTGGCTTGTGTGAAAGCATTCTTTTCAATTATTCTTAACTAAATGCATGCAATAATTCTGCAGGTAGTTGCATGCATGGAAAAAGTGAGTTATGTAGCTCGTAAAAGCAGAAGTTGCAGAAGAGTGACTAGGGGTGCCTAGCTACGATGCACTTCATCAAATGAAGAAAGGACATGTGATGTCAATGTCAAAAATTATCCAAGAAATGTTGTTGAGGATGACCATGTGGTTGAAGCTGATGTTGTGATGCCACCCATCACAAAGCCACCGTCAAACACAATCCAAGGCGTGAATTCAACTAAAAAGATCAGCGCTATAAGAGGTTGGACAAAAGAAGAAATGTTGGCTGCAATTGATGACATAGAGTTCATTGGATATTCTGTTCAATCATCTACAAATAAACATAATATTCCTCCCTTACGAATACATTATTGGATAAATGGGCTCACTCACACGAAATGTAGAGGGCCTGTTACAGTTATGATTGAAGAGGAGGAGGCCGAGGTGGTTGAGTGGTATAAAGAAATGGCCCAATTGGGACATGGGCTTGAATTGAGACAAATCAAATCCACTATTGCTCAATTTTTCAAGGGAGGCAAAACCCATTCAGAGATGGGTTTCCTAGTAAATCATGGTGGTTTGGGTTTAAAAAAATGCATCTAGACCTTGTATTGTGTACAACTAAGGGCCTTGATAGAGACAGAGTGATTTCGATTTATGCAAGAATACAATAGAATACACATATAACCATAAACACAAAGATGCAATGGAAATAAAAAATCATTTCATTAATATCATATAATAGAAATATGCTTACAGACATAACAAAAATAAACAGCTAAGGCATTGGCAGGCTTATCTCTAAGAAGAGATGTTACGGCTACGTGCCTCTGAAATGTGTTACAATGAGGCTCGAAGGCCTATTTATTGTTAAGAAACAATCCAAAACCGTAATCATCCAAAAACCTAACCGTAGGAGATGAAGCACCAAAACTATGGGCCTCGTTTGGGTAAATTAGAGTTTCAACCTCCCCGGGACGTAAAATTGGCATACAATCTCCATTTGACATGCTGAATAGCTCGTTAGAAATATCTATTCGATTAAAACTTTTTATGTGGGCAACATCGATTCATTGAGCCATGTTGCTCCCAGTTTTTCCAAAAAACATTGTTTAGGGCCTTAAAGCAGCTTCAAAAGTTCAGGACCCGAAAATTTGCTAAAAATAGTAAGTTGTGCCGAAACTGAACAATTGAAATAATCGATGGTAAGGGTTCAAATGGAATAGGTGGGTGGCTACCAATATCCACATGGCTCATTAGGGCTGTCAAACGGCTCTGAAAGTTCACAAACCGACAACCTGCTAAAAATAGTAAGTTGTGCTGAAAGTGAAAAACTGAAAGAACTGATGGTGCGGGTCCAAATGGAATAGGTGGGTGACCACCAATATCCACCTGGATCATTCCTCCATCCTTAGGAAGTAATGGTGCACATTTCGTTAAGTTTCTCCATGAGAGGAAAATTCTGCTGAGCTTGGTATTGGATTTGTCCAGGATATCATGGACCTGCTAGCAAACATGCTAGATGTGTTCAATAAATTTGGTTTCCTTAGATAGCACATGTGTAGATTTTTTCTTTGTAATTGCATGAGTTATGGCAATATCAGGCGACGATGCCCCGAGGGTCAGATCAATGGAGTGCTTGTCTAGACAGTGTAGAGGAACCTCTCTGGGTGAGGAGAAAACGTCTTCATATTCCTCCACGCCTTTGTCCATCTACTGCTATTGTGCAGGTTGTGCCATTTTTTGAGGTTGTGGCCACACTCTTCTTCTTTCCTTGTGGGTGAATGGTAATGAAAATTAATTTCCTTGTTTGGGAAAAAATATTACTGCATTGTTTTACAGTAGTCAAAGAGATAGAAGGAGGCGAGACTACCTCCGGTATCTTGTACAAGTTATTTCCCAAAGTAATAATGACATCACGAGGCCTAGATTCATACAAAACATGTCACCTCCACAAGTATGGTTGACCCAATAACACATCAGCTACATCAAGAGGAGAAATATCACACAATACCTCATCCATGAATGGCTTGATGTTGCACGAAAGGTGGCACTATTGGAAGACACGCAGATCTCTCCCTGGGTGAAGCCACTCGATGGTATACTGATGTGGGTGTGCTATGGTTAGTAGGCTGAGCCGCTTCATGACCTCTTATAAAATGAGGTTCTTTTGGCTTTCGCTATCAACAAGAAATTGTAGTGGAGAACCCTTCACCCACATTTGCGAATGGAAGAGGTGCTCCCCCTCCTCTTGATCCTCAGGCTCCTCCCTTCGGAGCTTTGTGGTGGAAAAAATGGCACTGGGGTTCACATCAATGATTTTCTTCCCTCTTTCATCAACCTTATATGGTTCTAGCTCATGATCAGAACATGCATCTGATTCGGGTGCCTTAAGTTCGACCACTAGCGACTGTTTGACCCTGCACTAGTTTGTGTTCTGAGTGGGACTGTTATGAAATTCACACCACTTCCCCATGTCATTATTTGGATTTATGGTGGTGTTTTGAGTTGCCCCACTTTGGCTCTTCCCCTTGTTTGGTGGTTTGGTGGCTCCTTTCCCTAGCTTCAGATTCACGGATCCAAAGTCTCGCTTCTTCTACTTAAATTTCTGCTCAATCTTGGCGGCATAGCGATAAGCTGTGCAAAGCGAGGTAATCTCGAGGAACTCCATTTCCTCCTGAATGTGTCTGTGCAGACAATTGCGGTACTTGAGCACTAAATGTCTCTCTGAATATTTAATACCAAACTTTGTGCATAGGGTATAGAACAAATTCATCACATCACGCACATCTTCATCCCTTTGCTGCCGCAATGTGGTCCATTGGATGTACTTCTCCTCATATCTCCCCACAGGGTAATATTGTTCCTTGATGCCATCTCAAAATGAATACCAAGTGGGTGTGACCGAGAACAGAGAGGGTTCCCCCTCTTCCTTTTGATCACAATAGGTTTCCCACAAATCTTTGACATGGGAGGCAACTTTGAGGAGTGCAAAAATAATCTTTTCTTGGTTGGAGAAATTGTGGATCGAGAAATACCCTTCTCACAAATGCAACTATCTATCTATGACGTCTGTATCTATCTATCCTTAAAATATAGGAATGTCAAAGTTTACCTATACCTTGAAGGACGTGGCACCTCCAGAGTGGTTGTTGGATGCATATGCGCCGTAGGTGGGCAACCATTGAAGAATCTGGGCAAAGTTATCCATCATCGCATTCCTTTGTTTCTCGAGGGCCTCCTCGAGAAATATTTTTATAGGATCTCATGCTCCCTTGTCTTTCTTTTCTTCCACCATGGGAGGTCGTCATTGTTTGCGAGGCTAATCTTGCAAGGCTTCAACCAGATCAAGCCCTAACTCCTTATACCTTGACCGCATTAGGCACATTCAAAGAAAAACAAAGAAAGAGAAGATTGTTCTGATACCACTGATCCGAATTTATGCAAGAATGCAACATAATACACATATAACCATAAACACAGAAATGCAGTGGAAATAAAACTTCATTTCATTAATATCATATAACAAAAATATGCTTACGTACATAATGGAAATAAATAGCTAGGGCGCTGGTAGGCGTATCTCTAAGAAGAGATGTGGAGGCTACATGCCTTTGAATTGTGTTAAAATGAGGCTCAAAGGCCTATTTATTGCTGAGAAACAATTCAAAACCCTAAAAATCCAAAAATCTAACCGTAGGAGATGAAGCGCAAAAAATATGGGCCCTGTTTGGGTAAATTGGTGTTTCAACTTCCTGAGGACGTCATGTTGGCATACGATCTTCATTTAATGTGCTCAATAGCTCATTAAAAATATCTATTTGAGGAGTACAACTTTTGGTGTTAGAAACATCGGTCCATGGACCAATGTTGCTCCCGGTTTTTCCAAAAAACATCTTTTAGGGCCTCAAAGAGGCTCTCGAAGTTGAGGACCCGAAAAACTACTAGAAATAGTAAGTTGTGCCGAAATTGGAAAACTGAAAGAACTGATGATGGGGGTTCAAATGGAATATGTATGTGGCCACCAATATCCACGTGGCTCATTAGGGCCTCCAAATGGCTCTGAAAGTTCAGGAACCGACAACCTGTTAAAAATAGTAAGTTGTGTTGAAAGTTAAAAACTAAAATAACTGATGTTGCGGGTCCAAATGGAATAGGTGGGTGGCCACCAATATCGACCTGGATCACAGAGCATTAAATTCGCGCCATGCAGTTGTATGTAAGTTCTATGAAACTTTTTCTAGTGCATATGATAATCATTCTTATGGTGCAGACCATATATGGAACTGTGATAAAACAAGTTTACAGGCGGGAAGAAATTATGGCATAAGGGTAATTACGAAGAGAGGTAGCCGAAATGTGAAAAATACTTTTCCTAATATCAAGGAGTGGATAACCATTTTATGTTTTGTTAATGCAATTGGTGCTTCAATCCCAGTATTTTGTCTATTCAAAGGTAAAAATCAGTTCAAAATTTATATACAAAATTGTGAACCAGGAGCATGCATTGCTGCACATCCCCATGCATGGATGACTAAAGAATTTTTTTTAAATTGGATTTGCCACTTTTCTGCATCTATGACAAGTGGTGTCACACCTAATAACAAACATATTTTGATACTAGATTTCCATGGAAGCCACATGGTTGTACAAACAATTTGGGCATGGACCTTTTAACATTTCCTGCTCATACCACTCACAGATTACAACCCCTTGATGTTAGTGTGTTTGGCCCTTTCAAGAACTATTTCAGGTGAAATCATGCTACATGGATGGCAAAGAATCTTGGGGTTGAGGTGAAAAGGTTTGAGTTAGCAGAGCTTGCAAGTAAGGCTTTTAAAATGGCTCTGACACCATCAAATATTAAGGCTAGGTTTAGGAGGACAAGGATATGGCCACTGAATTATGATGCTCTTATGCATGATACTGGTTGTAGCGAAGTGTTCAGGAAAAAGAGCATGTCCAAACAAATGTTGAATTGCAAGAAAAAACACATGAACATGTTGATGTGGTTGTTGTTGGTAATATAATTTCCCTCTCTCAAGGATAGTTATATGCTGATGATGATGAGCAGGTATGTGAAACACAATTTATTTATCAACAAATTGATAGAAACATGGAGGTTATTCTACCAACTCAAGCAGATGGAACTTTTTCTGCTGATATTGTTAATGGCATTGTTTAACATGCAGTTGACAATGCAGATGTAGTTGAAAATGAAATTGCTGATATTTTTAATGACATTGAAAATGACCACTTGACATTTCCAAGCCAGGTAAACCCATTATCATGGCTGGCAAGAGCCATGATTAATTTGAAGGAACACATTGTCTCAAGAACCAATGAACAAATCATGAACATGCCTTCACAACCGGTTGAATTGAACAATGAAATTGTTCATTTTTTTGTGGAAAATGGATCAATGGAACAATATGGAGCACATAATGAGGCACTAGATGAAGAAAACAATGTAGTTCAATCAAGTGCCACAAATACTGAAGTGCCAAGAAATGACATGCAGGTGGGAGGGTGGGAGAAGTTACTTGGGTGGTTCCTTAAGCTACCAGTAGAAAGAGTGTGAATGAAAAAGAAGCAAGGAACACCTGGTAGTCTTCATTTGGGGGGAATTTGACAGCTACTAACATCAGAATACTATATAAAACTCTTAGTTGACTATGAAAATAAAAAAATGGAAATTTAAGAATTAAAATATAGAAAAATGATCAAGCCAAGGAGAAGAAGGCATCAAGGGCTATTGCAGCACAATGTCAAGAAAATGAAAGGCTTGAAAGAGAGAGAGAAAGGCAGGAGAAGGAGCAACGAAAAAAATTTCAAGGCAGGAAAAGGAAGCAAGGAAGGCTAAAAAAATGCTTAAAAATGAACAAGGGATGACTAATATGGTTGACATAAATGAAAACATAGTTGATAAGAATGAAACCAGGGACATGTCCAACGAGATTGGAAAACATTGCAAATAATACAACATTATTCCAAGACCTCATAAACATTCAAGTTCCTCACTATCAAAATGGAGGTTTACCCACTTGCCTTATTCCTACCATAGGAGGTGTGAATTCAATATATGTTCATCACACACCTCCACTTAGCACAAGTGTCAGGTATGGGTACTCAATTCCTCTATGGCTGGAAGGGACAAATTGGTCTCAATTATATGGAAACAATAAACCACAACCTAATCAACCCTTCTTAGGGAGGCCAACCTTCTTGGCTCAATCAGGAAACTCTGGGTTTGGCACTGAAAATTATCAAGGCCATAAAGAGTAGGGGGTGTTATATGTTTTTGGTTGTAACCACCTTATGATGTGGATTTTGGATGGACTGTATATTTTTATTTTCACATGAAGGTTGATTTATTCCATATTGTATGTGGCATTGTAAGGAAGGAACATCTATAGTCTATTATAATGGAACATTCTGATAGAATGACATGAAAATGTTATTTGATGTGTTATTTTTTTCATACTATATATTGTTAGTTCTGTATATTGTATACACTCTTCACATGTTTATGGGACTCCATGTCTCTTGAAAATTGGATGAAAATATCTACTCAACCACACAACCATACTGTTATTTTTTATTCCAAAAAGTAAGCTATTTAAAATCTACTCTAATAGCTCTTGTGATCATGTCTACTACCATAGGAACACTAAAATAAATTTCTTCTCAAAAGCTCAACTGGACATGGACAAAACTTCAAGCCAGCACTAAGAATTCCTGGACTGGACATGGACACTTTTTTTTCTTTAATCTCATGGGAGATAGGGAAGCACCTATTTTTTTGTTTGATAATGCCTAGTGCCATATATACTTATAATTTCCAAAAAAATAAAATGTTTGAATTATTAAATGGTTGTTAAACAGGACAGGTATCAAAAATACATCTCATGTAGGATAGGTATCAAAAATACATGTTAGATTTCCCCTAGTTTTTGATACTTGGAGTAGACTCAAACAAATAGCGACAGATTGAAACACATAACACAATATGAGCAAAACAAGATTGAAGAAAAAAATAAAATATGGAACATATAAGGAGATAAAATGTTTATTAAGCTTCAAGGTTGACCAATCTAAGCCTTAAGGTACCCCTCTAAGCCAACATTGTCGTAAGACTTATAGAAAGACTACTTAGTGAGCCAATTAAGTCTCGTAATAAGATGTTTGTGCTAACCTCTTGCTCTGTTGCACAATCTTGTGAACATGTAAGATGCTTAATTTAATCCGTATAAGATGGCTAAAATCCCATCATGGCTATTAATTATCTCTAGAAAGGTTGATTATATAAGTTAACTAACCTTAAGCAAGGTAAAACTACATGTATTCATTAAAATATATTCCTATATACTATGGTGTCTTCACATGAATGCCATGCACAGCAACATGTCTGGATGGAGTTTGTTAAAGGCTTCTTGATCTTGAATCAAAACCTTGATGAATTCGCACCATAAATTATGTATGACATGGTATAAATTCACTGTAAAAATGGCATATCACTACCAACATTCTCTTTCATAAAAATATAGATACAAGCTCTAGTCACAACTACTCTGGTAGGAGAACTTTGGTCAGATCAAATTTCAGCTCATGATCTACTGCTAACAAGATTACGATACTTGCAGAAAAATAAAAGAAGAAGGATTGAAATTTGCATCGATATTAAATACTCACATAATTTAACATTGATAAGTAAGGGAAAATCCATCAAAATCATTTGAGATCTCTATATTTTTTCTCCTAGAGATACAAGGAATCTTGTGACACATTCCACTTCACTGGCGTAAGAGGCATATTACTCTGGCCTTTTCTACCTCTCGGTGATTGGCAAGCATTGTTGCAAAGATGATATTTACTCTATTTAAATTATGTAAAATACATTTCACAACAATTTCTCTTAACAATTGGATGAAAGATATAATAAACCACACAACCATACTATTATTTCTTTATTCCAAAAAGTAAATTATTTAAAATCTACTCTAATATCTATTTTGATCATGTCTACTACCATAGGAACACTGAAACAAATCTCTTCTCAACGTCTCGACTGGACATGGACAAAAATTCAAGCCCGCAATAAGAATTCATGGACTAGACATGGATTGGATAGTGATAATGCAAAGTATTTTGTTTTTTCTTACAAATACGACATCAAAAATCTGAGTTTCCATTGCAGTTTCAAGAGATCCAAATTTTAAAGAATAATATATTCTCTCCATACTAAATGGATTTTGCAGAGTTAAATTTTAGAAAATCCTAAAATCCAATTTCATGAGATCAAAATTTTAAGCATAATTTATTCTCTCCATACTAATTACTAGACTTTCTCTATCAGTAGGTCTTTCAAAGCGTATCAATGATGTAGGTCTATCACTGCATATCTGTAAGGCTAACCTATCCTTTCTAATATGAACTAGTCTGACCAATATTAAGGACTCTGGGCTCGACCCGTCGAGGGTCCCTCCTTAATAAACCATTAGGGCACATAAATTGATTCTGAGAATTAACCAGCTAATATTGTCATTGATTCTTTTTATTCTACCATTGATTAAGTATCTGGCATCGGACATGGTAAGTGACATGTTGATGCCATGGATATGGAGAGACTCTACAGAGCCATAACCTATAGGATAATACCCTAGAGACCCTTCTCTCCTTACTAACTAGATTTTGCATAATTAATTTTAGAAAATCCTAAATTTTGCAAAGTTAAATTTTAGAAAAGCTAAAATGTAGTTCCATGAGATCAAAATTTTAAGCATAATTTTTCTCTCCATACTAAATGGATTTTGTAGAGTTAAATTCTATAAAATCCTAAAATGGATAGAAATAGTACATCTGTGAACATGAACTAGAACATGGGTATAGCCCAAAAACGAGTGACATTCAAAACAAGAAAAACTAGTGCCATTTAAAGAACAAAAAACAATGATTATATAGCCCTAAAGAACCACAGGCTGTGGAAACGAGAATGGAACATGGATATATCCCGAAAGCCAGTGCCATACAAGACAAAAAAAACCAATGTCATTCAAACAAGAACTATAAATCACAGCAAATCATCAATTTGTGCCCAAGATAATCATAGAATGCTACATCTAACCCAAAACTATATTTCTAAAACCCATAAATTTGAAAACCTAACACATTCTAAAACCCAGAGTGATCTAAATTCCACCACAAAAGTGTTTCTAAAACCCATAAATTTCAAAACCCAACCCATTCTAAAACCCAAAGACAACTAAATTCCACCAAAACAGTATTTCTAAAACCCATAAATTAGAAAACCCAACGCACTCTAAAACCTAGAGAGATCTAAATTCCACCAAAACAGTATTTCTAAAACCCATAAATTAGAAAACCCAACCCATTGTAAAACCTAGAGAGAGTTAACTTCCATCGAAGAAGAGCTAAAAGAGATAAATTCCACTCAAGAATATTAAAAATGTTAAAAAACACAACAGTGGGCTAGTGGGAAAATAATTCCTACCATGAGGTGAAGAAGCCAATTAGAGAGCCAGACCTCGATGCAGAAGCCAACTGGAGAGCCAGACCTCGACATAGTTCGACATTACCTGCAACAAAATGAAAATGAACATAAAATAGCAAAAACCAAGGAAAAATGCAGGGAAAATGCAAGACAAACACCAAATTTACCTACAAAACCATAATTTACATGCATCATCATGGAAATTCTGCAAATGAACACAGGGGATGAAGTTGTCAACAACTTCACGCAACATTCACCAGTCAAGGAGAAAATTTTCACAGTCGAGGAGAAAAGTTCACAGTTGCGGGAGCCGAACAGGTCCACAACGGGGCACAGGAAGAACATGAATAAAATTAGTCTAGAACAAAAAGCCATCCTAGAAGTAATAACAAAGGCAGTGAGCATCGTAATAGCTACGGTGGAGGTGCACCATCACTGGTGACAAAAAACACAATGACTGGCAGAGCTCTCCGAGCAACCTACCGCTCCGAACATAAATCCACAGGAAGAACAAAACATACGGAAAAATTGTATGCTCGAAACCCTAAATGTATGGGAGGGTGGTCAATTTATTTCCCTCACCAACCACAGGACACTTGGTGTTGCAGATGTCATGTGTTGTACATGCATAGACCGGGTAACATGGCAATTTACCACGGTGTCATGGAGGGTGCCCAATAAGTGCCATCCCACCCCTATTCCATTTATTTTAGAATAACTTACAACCCACTACCTTTGTAAATTCTTTTTATTTAAAAAAATGCACACACACAAATATATATATATATATATATATATATATATATATATATATATATATATATATATATAAGTTTTTAATAAATTAAAAAGTAATGATATTTTATATATATATATGAAATTTATGTAATTATAAATAATATTGTTAAGAATTAATATAGTTTTATAGATGGCAGAGAATCACATAAATATGTGTTAATTTTATATTTATATTTATAATTTGTTGAGAGAAATTAAATATTTTGCATTTATGTAGAGACTTAAATGTTGATAAATTTAATTCTTATGACAATTTGGTAAATCTAGAATTGAGATAAATCTATACCAATAAAATTACATTTGTAATACTTCTAATAGTATCAAAACTATATTTAAAGTAATAATATATTTCTATAATTCAAAATGTTTTTTTTTCATTGTTATTCATATTCTTTATTACTTCTAGATATACATTATGAGGTAAAGACTGAAAATTCCAAATTTTTTGATCAACATCATAAAAAAAACACTAAAAAAATATATAAAAAAACATATAAGAAATAAATTTAAAGAGAAATACATCCAAGCAGGAAAAAGAAAATTGAGTTCACTGGAAAATGAAAATTAAATAAAATATATAAAAGATGAATAAAAATCATGATAACAATATTTAATTAATATTTTCTCATCATTTCCAAACAATTAGTTTCTCTTATGTTTCCGTAAATTCATGTCCTTAACATTCTCTTAACATATATTTTTTTATAAATCTTTCATGTTTAATTTTCTTATAAAATACATAATTCTTTCTTAAAATACCATGATTATGCCAATTAAAAAAAATGAATTCATGATGCAAATCTTTGAAAACTTAATTCTACTATTTCGTAATAAAGTTATAATTGTTATATTGTCTTATTATATACATCAAACTGCTTTAAAATTGGTTAAATGTATTCTTCTTTTACTGTAAAGCGGTGAACCATAACCATCAATGGCTTCTTCAAACTCCATGTGCTATAATTCCAATGCCAGGATTAAAACAATATCTTAAAATTAATTATCAGTCATCTACTCATGAACCAAATGGGAAAATGGAAATTCAACTCACTTCAAATAAGTATGAAAATTCAAGTAACTTAAGTTAGATTGACATCTATTGTTTGGTAATGAGTTACATGAGCTATCGTAACTTTGATATTCGAAAGTGTCCTTTTTCTCTCTTTTCGATGGCTATGATATTGATTTGTGATAAATCTAGATCCAAGATTTACTACAAAAGTAGGATTACAATAAACCAACCTTTGAAATTGAGTTAGGTTAACATTTATGCTATAAACAATTTTTCTGCATATTTATTTATCAGAAATAATTATATGATCAAGTGATAGAAGGTAATTCGTTTAAATTTACAACTACAAATATGACTTGATAAAATAATTTACAATTTTTAAATGAAACTTCTTCCAATTTTTCAATACTAAGGATTCTTTTAAGCCATATAATACTTTTAATCTATATGTAAAATTTAATTTCCATTTTTCTTAGAAATTGATGTTTATTATACATAAATTTATTTCTCAATATGCTTTCAATTTATACAAAAAATTTATTTTACCGTTCCACTTCAAACATGGGTGGCTACTAGACATAAATATATATTAAAGAACATCTACGTTCTTTCAATTAATACGCAAAATTTATTTTACCGTTCCACTTCAAACATGGGCGGCTACTACACATAAATATATATTAAAGAACATCTACATCCTTCTCATTCGGTGAAATTTGAAAGTTACACTCCGTTAACTATTATAGAATTGTTTTTATTTTACCCTATCTAATAAGTATTTTCTAAAATTTTGTTTCATAGAGGAATGGTTTTTTCTATCTTTTAGTGAGTCACATCACCTTATGCCTTTTAATTTATGATTTGGATTTTGGAATGACATTGGTGTTTGTTTTTATATATCTAATTTAATTCATTAATTTTTCACCTTTCATAGTTTCAACTAATCCCAAAGATTTAATGAAGTTATTCAAAATATATTAAGGATTTTACTCTAACATTTTGATTTTTGAGATATACTTCTCAAATTAATGAAGTTATTCTAAATAAATATTAAGGATTTTATTCTCTAACATTTTGTTTGAAAGAACATATGTTCAAAATTTTACCAAATAAAGTCTTATATAATCTAATTCTACTAGGTAATTATAATCTTTTCTCATAAACAATAAAGAAATTAAGAAGGAAATGAAAGGCCAATAAGGTAAATCCTAGCGCTCATATATAATGTTTAAATTAAAATATATGATCATCTATCTAGACTCAAATGACTTATTTGGGTGTTCATAGTTTTTTAATATTGCTAATGCTAGCCTAAACTTAAAAATATAGATGATAGTAAGACTAAGTCGTTGTAAATGTTATCAAGGATGTTTGGTGTAATATCCATATTTTAATGCTTTTATTTAGACAGTTGAAAATCCCGAATATTAAGTGTAACTAAAGGAAAACTATATGCGTGAGCATATTATTTTTTAAAATAATAAATGTGGAATTTTAATTATTGTACAAAGACTAGAGTAAATTAGAGACCAGGATTTCAAGTCTATGAGGATGTAATTAAATCCAAAGACTTTCTCAAAATCTGCAAAAATCTTTGGAGAAAATAAAAAAATTTAAATATACTAGATTGGAGATAAAAATCTAAAAGATACCTTAGTAATGTGGAAAGTTACTGAGATGAGGTGAAATAAAATAAGAAAGATGAAAAAGCTAGTTTTAAAGTGCTTTTGTGGAAAAAACAAAATTAAAGCCTAGGCTAAAGGAAAAAAACATCCTGATTTAACTGGATGCATTTATGGAAACATGCTGAAGGGAAAGGAGGCTCAAATAAGCCATTCTTAGGTAAACAAGAAGTTGTCTACACCTTGTAGAAATATGAAAAAGCTAGTTTTAAAGTGCTTTTGTGGAAAAAACAAAAGTAAAGTCTAAGCTAAAGGAAAACAACATCCTGATTTTACTGGATGCATTTATGAAAAAAAATTTAAGGGAAAGGAAGCTCAAATAAGTCATTCCTCAGTAAAAAAGAGGTTGTCTACACCTTTGATGAATTGGTCTCTACTCGGGGGGAGTTGTGGATGAAAGCTCAAGGTTGGGTGGAAAATAGTCTTTACCGGGATTGGCATGCACAGTTATTAAATTCTATCTTGTTATTTTGTTGTTATGATGATAATGATTGGATAAGAATAACTGTGTTTTAATTATGAAGAAAAGTGAAAAATTATATCTTCTAAATTATCAATCTTTAAAATAAATTATTGTATTCATAAGAGTGAAGTGTCTGATGTATTTAACAAAACCATAACTATAACAGGTATAGTTGTAGTTTTGTATAGTTACATAGACTTGTTAAACAAGCTAACTAACAATCATAATGTCTAAACCCAATTATAAGGGTTTAAATCTGCAATTAGGTTTGTAAGAGTTAAAATGTTATAAGCATAAAATGCATCATTAAAAGTGGAGAATATTTTAAAGATGTTAATATAAAGTTGACACATAATTAGTTATTTATGTAAAAAATGAAGAAACAAAGTTATATACAGTGGTATTTATTATTAAATCAAGAAGAAAATATTTTGTACAAACTATGTATAAAAACTCTTACTGTACATAAAACATATAAATAAATATACACCTACTTACTTCTTATGCTAAAAGAAAAAATATAATATCATTTTATATATAAAGGTACTATGTATACAGTACAATTAAAAATATCAATATCAATTATGAATTATGCATAAGTGATGCATGTAGTTGAAGTACTATAAAGAACTTGGAAGTCATATATAAAATTATTATAGGGATGGCAATTCATCAAATAAATGAGAACATAAGTATGTATTTATATTCATGATAAAAGGTCAGATATCACTATCAAAATTATATTGATTGAAAGTCCCTTGTTTTTCATATAAATTACCTATTTTATACATGAATAAATATCATTGAATTCTACAGGTTGAATCCTTTGAATGATAACAAGCAACCTGTAAATAGACAGAACTAAAACAATTTTCAATTCTTTTGATAAAGAAGACAAGGTAATGGTGTTGTAAATTTCAGGATGTGAAATACATGCATAAAAAATCCACACAAATAGGGATTAGATTTTATCTAAAAGAGAATTAAAATAAATATACATAATATTGGAAATTTTCATTATTAGTTAACACGTAAATTTATCTTGTTAGTCTGGTTTGAGGCAGTGGAATATCTTCTGTGTATAAACATGAAAATAAAACATCTATGTTAGTGGGGAAAACTGAGAAGGATATTATAATTCTGTAACAGTATTATAGGTATAGAAAATGAATTACCTATAGTAAACCCACAAAGGTGGGTTACACTTTTCTGAGAATCAGGGGCAGAAAAGTAATTTTCCCAACAGTTTGGCCAATCATTTTTAAAATTCTGGCTGAACCTTTGAAATTATTTTGGTCAAATTAACTCTTCCATTTACACTTAAAGCGTATTGACGACATGGGCAAACAGATTTGTGTCTAGGGATGGGAAAAATGGAAACAAAAGTTTTGCTGAACTTTTCAAATAGTTCGGCCAAACTCGCTCTTATAAATATATTGGCCCGCAAACCTTAACGGGTTTCAGGCGTATTACCGTCGATGTCTCGCGTCTATCTGTCTCGTTTTTGTCCATTGTCTCACGTCTGTGTTTGCAGGGGCAACGAGGTGAGGTGAGGTGTTGCTCTGTTGCGCAACGATGACAAGGTGAGGTTAGGTGTTGCTTTGTTGTGTAGCGATGATAAGGTAAGGTGTGGTGTTGCTCCTGTTTCTCTGTTGCTCTATTTTTTTGTAATTTTTTTTGTTTGATTTTAATTTTAAAATTTTTTTCATATGGAATTTGGTCTGTGTCCTCCATTTGTCTTTGGCGATCTCTTGGCTCATGCTCGTCTTCTCGGTGTGGCTTCATCCTCTTATCGGCTGCAAATTTCTAGGTATGCTATCTTGATCCTCTGTCATTGAATTTATAGGTATGCTATCATAGATGAATGAAGAATTAACCAGAAATTTGGGAGTTTGTTATTAGTTCCTTCAACTATAATTATGTTGGTTTGGTTTGTATTTAGAAGCTTGTTTGTAGAACTTGACTAAAAAGAATACATGTTCTAGAATCCCTTAATTGTTGGCTTATGTTAAATGGGGAATATGGAATCATCGGAATAAGTTTATTTTTAAAAACTTTGAAACTAATCCCTTTATGATTGTCGACAAATTTATGAATTCTTTTAATGAATAGGTTCCTAATCATATTTCATCTATAAGCAAAAATTGGACAAAATGGTTATTAATATGAATGTCTATGTGAGAGGATTATTTTATGGAGCCTATGCAAGCACTTAATTCATACATACTTTTGAAGCCTTCCTTCTTCCCTTTAATTATGTGCATGCTACCAACATACTTTGTTCGATTTAAAACCTTGATAGATCGATACCAATCGATATAGATAAATATATGTGATTCTGGTAAATCATGAGGACATGTAGGTATTGCAAAATTCACTCAGTCAATATTATAAGGGATATGATGTTGTCTCTACTGTTCTACCAATGGCTTAATCACTCGAGACACAACAACATATTCAATAGCATAAACTTCACCAACAGCACCACTTCTTGTATCACTTGCTGTATCACTTGCTTAACCAACAACATAAAATTCTAGTTGAAGAATAAACCATCTATCCAACTTGCTGCTGGTGCTCCTCCACTATTGGGGAAACTTCCTACTGCTACCGCTATTCTCATGTAATTTTGGAGATGGTATTGTAATTGAAATAAGCCTCTATTATAGTATACAAATTAAGTTAGGAATTCGGATGGGTACTATCCATCATTTGGAAAGCACTTAAACCCGTTGTACTTGACTTTAACCACTTACTAGCATTCTCAATTCTTTACACAACCATTCTCCATTAGATACACAACAGGAACCAACACATCACATACACTACACAGTCACATCACCAACCATAACATCATGTACATAAGAGCATAACATCTAAACCATAGGAACTCACTCAATTAGATACCTTGAACACAGTAGGACTTTCTAATACTTATACTCACTCATATCTTGTACAACTATATACTACAAGTGCTAATCACAGTGTACCAGTATAAGCTAATTATAGGTATAAGAAGCTTCCATGTTTCTTTGTTCCTTCATTACCCTTACAAGCTATAGTACTCATCTACATTGGTTCATATAAGCTTATCTACTATGTTTCCATAATAAGCTTGATGTTGGTGGCATAGATTCTACGTACAAAGAGCTTTATATCACCTTCTCACGAAAAGCTTACTAGTCTGAATACATATGTTACTTACATTGTTCACATATAAGCATATAAGTCTCTACATAATTACTTGTAGTGATGCATATAGTAACACTTTATATTTATGTAAACATGATTATAGTAGTACATATATTATGCATAAGCTGGTAGTTACATATAAAATTGATTTAATTAGACAACCATCATTGCTAAGATATGCTTTCATATTAGTGCCTTACCTTGAGATTTACCCACCCAGAGATAGATATATACTTTCCTGCCTTAATGAAATTTGATTTCAATTTCACGCTTATGTATTTCTGATTTTGTTATTTTTAATTTCTTTATTTTTTTCATTGATTTTATGTTTCCCTTGTTTCGATCCTTCATTTCACTGTTGGAAACTATAACTAAGATCTAGAATTTCTTTTTTTTCAAGCTTCTGTTGCAGAAATCGATAATTTATATCCAACTCCAGATTTGATAATAAAGGTACATAATTTCATCTATTTCATTCCATTTGCCTTTGATTCTTATATATATTTACATCTTAAATTCCAGGATTTTTAGAATCACTACTTTGACCTTCTTAACTTAGTTCAAAGTATAATTAGATTTATATTTTTTTACAAAAATATATTATTTTCTAAGTTAGGAAAAACCATCTTGTACAAATATCCTTAGTCTCTTATACTCTGTGTTTTCCCTCCACACATGTATTATACATATTTATATTTTTGTAATTACATTAGAAATATTTCTATGTACATATCAATTATAATACTTAAATTAATTCAGGTATTTTGTGTAATGTATTTCCAGAACACATTTTATTTGAGTTAATTGCAACAGAATGAACAAAATTAGAAAACTCACAGAATTCAGCAACAAAATGAACAGGAATTCAAGCATTTTTCAGCAACATAATGAACAGGAATTCACACAAAATTCAGCAACAGAATGAACATAAATTCATACAGAAATCATCAACAGAATGAATAGAAATTCACACAGAATGAACAGAGTTAAACACCACAAATAAATTCACACAGAGAATTCAACAACTCAGAATTCTTTTAAACTTTAAATCAGCCCAATGTATTTCATTAATGTACCTAAATTTACACCTTCCATGATGCTTGTGATCTTGTAAAATGTTAAAAGTGGAGTGTTTTATGATGTAATGGATATTATTAATCTATATTATGTGCAGTGATATTATGATAGTGTAGGTTGATGTTCAACTTGTAAAATTCTTGTAAAATTATTGAGTGTTAACTTCTACAAGTTCTAAAGGAAGAGTCTGTAAAGGGCCAGGTAGCCTTTGGATCTCATGTTTTCTCAAAGGTGACATATCCAGTAAATGCCCCTATAGTGAATCTCTGAAACATAAATATAATTTATTCATTTTAATATCCATAAACTACTACCACTTTAAGGCAAAACTTGTAGATGTGTCTTTTCTCCCTTATCCCATAAAATTTTATGCAAAATTTAAGGCATGTGTCATTTCTATTTCATTTCTCTCATAAACTATAAGCAAAATTTTCATTTCTCCCACAAATTCATAAAGGTGTGACTTTTGACATAACTTCATCAACCACTACTGCTAGTTTTTTTAGTAAGTGCATAAAATAATTTTGCAAACCATGTAAATTCCATTTATCCCACAAACTAAAGGATTTCATCCATTAATTCAAGGAAAAATTTAAGGCCAAAAAACTGAACCTAAAGTGGCTAAACTCTCATAGGATTTTGAACTTCCATAGGATTTTACTCTTCTTGTTGAGTGTTAAATTCTACAAGTTCTAAATGAATATTTTGTAAAGGGCCAGGTAGCCTCTGGATCTCATCTTTTCTCAAAGGTGACATATCCAGTAAATTCCGCTCTAGTCAATCTATGGAACATAAATAGAATTCCTTCATCTTAATATCCATAAACCACTACCAGTTTAAGGAAAACATTTACATGTGTCATTTCTCCCTTCTCCCATAATATTTTAGGCAAAATAAGGCATGTGTCATTTCTATTTCATTTCTCCCAGAAACTATAAGGAAATTTTTCATTTCTCCCATAAACTCATAAAGGTGTGAATTTTGACATAAAATCATCAACCACTACCACTAGTTGTTTTAGTAAGTGCATAAACTAATACTTCAAACCATGTAAATGTCATTTATCCCACAAACTAAAGTATTTTTCCCATAAATTCAAGGAAAAATTTAAGGCCTAAAAATTGAACCTGAAGTGGCTGAACTCTCATAGGATTTTCAACTTCCATAGGATTTTAGTCTGTCTATTGAGTGTTAAATTCAACAAGTTCTAAAGGTAGAGTCTATAAAGGGTTAGGTAGCCTCTAGATCTCATATTTTCTCAAAGGTGACATATCCAGTAAATGCCCCTTGTTCCGGGGAAAATCACCCTAGAGGTTTGTTGGGTCTAAACCTCCACAGAGCAGGGCATGCTATTCAGAAGGACTCACACACAACCATACTTGAATGAAAAAAACTAGTTAACAACGATAACAGAACTCACACGTAGTCCTTCGTTCGATGTATATCCCGCTGGGTCCAAACCCCCAGCAACTCTCTTTCTGCCTTCAACCTGGAAAACAATAAAGAACGTGCACGAAAACCTAGTTTTACATCATATATTTCTCCTAAACGTTAGTGAAATCCATGTGAAATATTATATAAACCATACTAAATGCTTAAATGATAATATTTTCACACGTATAAATAAACATTAACACACGAATTCAGGAACAAGATGGTTCTTCATTATTACGAACAACATGTACAGTAGTAAAAGTGGAGAGATCACCTGAATCCTTCCACGATCTTCGAATAGACCGTCGTCCGGAGCCGTCCCACCCATGCCTCGCTAAGATACTTTCAAGACTTGTGCACTCGACATGGCATATAAATGGATGAACATCTCCAGGAAACAAGGGTTTCCTGTATAAATCTGGGAAAGTGCAGGAGGCACAGGGAATCAGACTTGAATTGGGATTCCAACAGAGTATAATTTCTATAAAATTTCTCTCTCCCTTAGGCCATACACATGAGGGACTTTTATACTCCCTGAAAGTAGTTTCAATCAGTTGGAAACAGTTGGCCACGTGCTGGGGTGGTTGAACTACCAGAGTAACCATCAAACCAGCCCAAAAATAGGGAATTTTGATATATTTTTTAATGATTTTAATGGCATACGCGGAAAAGTACATGTGGACTCGCGTATACATGCGGAAAAGTCTGGGCATATCCGCGTATGGGAATTTTAACACTGTTTTTTAGTGAATTTTGTTCAAGTCTGTAAGAATGGGTGCCCAAAGCCATAAAGACAATCATGAATCACCAGAGGGTGAAAAATGATGCTATAACACCCCTACAAACATCTCTGGAACAAAAATAGAATTTCTTCATTTTAATATCCATAAACCACTACCATTTTAAAGCAAACCTTGTACATGTGTCATTTCTCCCTCCTCTCATAAAATTTTAGCAAAAATTTAAAGCATGTGTCATTTCTATTTTATTTCTCCCATAAGCTATAAAGAAATTTGTCATTTCTCCCAAAAACTCAGAAAGGTGCATGACTTTTGACATAAATTCATCAATAACTACCACTAGTTGTTTTAGTAAGTGCATAAGATAATTTTGTAAACCATGTAAATATCATTTCTCCCATAAACTAAGGCCTAATCTCATTAATTCAAGGCAAACTTTAGGGCCTAAAAATTGAACCTAAAGTGGCTGACCTCTCATAGGATTTTAGTTTGCCTGTTGAGTGTTAAATTTTAGAAGTTCTAAAGGTAGAGTCTGTAAAGGGCTAGGTAGCCTCTAGATCTCATATTTTCTCAAAGGTGACATATCCAGAAAATGCCCCTACAGTGAATCTATGGAACAGAAATATAAGTTCTTCATCTTAATATCCATAAACCACTACCACTTTAAGCCAAACATTGTACATGTGTCATTTCTCCCTTCTCCCATATTATTTTAGGAAAAATTTAAGGCATGTGTCATTTCTACTTCATTTCTCCCACAAACTCATAAAGCTGTGACTTTTAACATAACTTCATCAACCACAACAACTAGTTGTCTTAGTAAGTGCATAAAATAATTTTGCAAACCATGTAAATGTCATTTCTCCCACAAACTAAAGGCTTTCTCCGAATAATTCAAGGAAAAATTTAAGGCCTAAAAACTGAACCTAAAGTGTTTGAACTCTCATAGGATAGGATCCCCCAAACTCAAGGCTTTCCACCATTAATTCAAGGAAAACTTGAAGGCCTAAAAATTGAACCTAAAGTGGTTGAAATTCCATAGGATTTTAGTTTTTTTGTTGAGTCTTAACTTCTAGGAGTTCTAAAGGAGTCTGTAAAGGGCTAGGTAGCCTCTAGATATCATCCTTTCTGAAGCCATGTAAAGGGCCAGGTAGCCTCTGGATCTCATCCTTTCTTAAGGCATATGATTTTCTAGATGTGATTTCTGCCATAAATTCTAAGGAAAAATTTCATGCAAACCATGCAAGAACCGTGTACATTTGTCATAAATCTCCCTTAAACTATAGGCAATGCAATATTTAATGCATCTCATTTCTATATGTGAATTCTACCATAACTTTAAGTCAAAATTTAGGATAAAACATGAACATGTCATTGATCTAATTCACATGTGTCATTTCTCCCATGTGTTTGCAATAAATGTTAATTTAATATATTTTTATTGAATTTTATTTTTTCAAGGATAAAAAAACCCACTAAATATGGTTGAAAAATGGATATTATGCATAGATGTTTCTTGTTATCCCAATCCAGGGAAAGCAATAATTACATTATGTGCTTTCCAATATCATGACTAACAAGGTCTTCCAAAGGAAGATGAATATACTGGGAAGAACAACAAACAACGAGACATATTATATTGCATTGATATCAGGCTTGGGAACAGTTAGGGAGTATGGATGAAATGGAATTGTAGTTTTCATCAATTCCGAACTTGTATTCAACTAGATGAAAGGTGTGTACCAAGCTTCATGGAAAAGAAAACAATATTGTTAGCCAATTTCAATTTTTTGGTATAAGACAGTGTACAAATGTGAATAATATGTCTACTGATCTATTGCGTGTGGCAATGCCAATTCAGGATACGTCTATCAAAGATGAATAAATAGATGAATTAGAATTATACGAGGCAATGAAAATGCAAGATTCATCTCTCAAAGATGAATTAGTTTTGAGACTCTCTTCTTCAAAAACTCAAGATTCATCTCTCAAAGATGAATTAGTGTTGAGAAACTTTCCTTCAAATTTTTTGATGGACATTGTAACATATCTTCGATATGTGTGTGTTTTGTACTTACAAATGTGTATTTTTTAATGACCATGTTTTCTTTTCAATTATATACCCCTAGTGTGCTCCCACCACACCATTTAAAGCGCAACTTGGTGAACTTCACATTTACAACAAGTGGTGAACTTCACATTTTTATAAAATTAAATGTGAGGACTTCAACAATTTTTTGTTTAAATGGAGTTTCATGCTTCATTTTTAATGACCATGTGTTTTTTTCAATTTTATGCCAAGTGTGATCCCACCATGTAAAGTGCAATTTGGTGAACTTAACACTTTTATAATTTTTTTTGCTTAAATTGAGTTTCGCACATCAATTAGTGCTTTGAAAGTTGTGTTTTACATAATTTGTGTACACTAAATTACATTAATTTTTTGAAATTCATTTCAAATTTATTTTAAATATCAATTTAAAAAAATGATCGTAAATGTTCACTGTAGATATATATATCATGGAGGATGAACAATGAATATCAATATAATCCCATATCTCTACGAGAGAGGGGGATCAGGGATCAAGGGATTTTTATGGTATTTAAATATTATCTTAAATTTCCATACATATACATACATGTGTGTACATATGGAATTTATTTTTTATCAATTTTGTGAGTTAAATTAGTTGTTAATAAGTTTTATTTTTTATTTTTACGAGTTAAGAGGAAAAGGGTGTTTACTCCATCAATGGAACATGCTCATGGTTCATGCAATTTAATCAATGAATATGTACATGTATTTATATGTATGAATGCATTTTTGAATTGATTATTAATTTTATATTTTTTTATGAAGCTTCTCTCTCATCTCGTGAGGTTGGTGGTGGTTCACATTCCCTTGTAGGGCCATGAATAAGTGCTAGCAGATTACGTGATGGTGGTCATATGTATTCCACCATAGGTCAATCAACGGATAGTCATCTTGGTTCTCAACCAATCGGTGGTCGTTTTAGTCTGTAGCAAGGTCATTCTGGTTCTCAACAGTCTTAGGGTGAGCAAGATGCTAGCCAACCACATTGAAGTGGCCATCAATTTGAATATTATTTTCATTCAATTTGTACAAATTTATTTACATGTTTTTTTTTAATATACAAAATTTTATATATTAATGCAGAGGCTGAAAATGTTGGTCCAAATGTTACTCAAAAAAGACATAGGGTAGAATGCACCATTAAAGTAGAAGTTTTTCCACCAACCATGACTTATCTGTCCAACATTTCTGATATACCTTGGGAAACAAACATGTAGTAATGCACCTTAGAAAGGTGTCAACATCTTCATGAAAAATTGAAGCGAGATCTCGTGGTTTTGACTCTACCTGCTGAGAGTTGACAAAGCTTGGAAATAGTTACACACTCTTTATTCGAACTAGTAGATGTGTACCGAAAGCTTGGACCAACCACTGATACTTTTGTCTAAGTGATGAGAAAAAGAATGGAAATAGTGATTGGTCCCAATAAATGAGAGTTTGTTAAAAAATGAGTTACAACAGAAATGGCCAAGTCTATGTTTAATTTCAAAGAAGGGCCGAAAATAAAGATGTTGAATGTGAAATATTTAAAGCACCCTCATATAGCTTGCTATTTATATGATAGACACCTTGTGGCCCATGGAAGACTCCCATGGAATGACGAGGTTCCGCTTTATTTTGAAAATTTATTTTATGTAGAATTATTTTTGCAAATGAAACCCAATTACAATGAACTTCCCTCTGAATTTGTTGGTCCTGGGAAACATTGATTGTGTGACCATAGGGGCGCTAGGCATGATGTTGAGTTGCCTCATCCTGAGCCACCATTGGTTAGTCAAATTTTTCGTGTCGAAACTTTGCGATCAGAGATGGATGCCACTTCTCAAATTAGTCAAGAAGCAAGGGATACCATCATTGAAAATGTTCACAATCAATTGAGTGGAGTCAATGTTTTTTTGAATCTACAAAGAGCATGTGAGAATGCACACGCTAATTTTGTGTATTAAATATATGAAGAGATTTAAAACATGAGTTTTGAAGATCTCAAAACATATGCAAATAATTGTCGCAATGGTTGGCAGGACCTAACTGTTCACGAGGAAGAGGGCATGTGAACGGTATGTGTTAATGGTTAGGGTTCAATTATTTTAACACGTACAATTTTTAATAAATATGTCTATACATACATTTGTTTGTATACATTAATCTAAAAAAAATGTATCACTATATGTTAACACCATTTGTAGTTGTCATGCTTGATGAATGAATAAATTGTTAATATCATGATCAGAGCCTCCAGTTCAAACAATCAAGATAGGTCTCACCATCAATCATACAATGAAGATGGTCCTCACCATCAAGATATGTTGGCAAATGCTACTGTTTCTTAAGTGAACACATGATGATGTACAATTATTTTTTATCTATTATTACATATATCGAAACATGATGAGATATTTTTAAAATAAATAATTTTACACATATGTACATGTACATATATATAATAAAATGTTTTAACAGATTCCGATTCCGTCTTATGCTTTTGGGATGGCTGTACCTTCTTCTTCCTTGGGAGATGTGCCAAATCCACCATCACAATTATGAACAATTTTTCAATTTTAAAATTTATGGTTTTGAGTTATATATTCCACCTCAAAAAGTTCCATTAAAAAATGAGATATATCTAGATCTTGAGTTATTTTAAATTTTTTGAATTTTAGGTTTTGGAGATTTTATTTCCAAGCCACTCTTAGGAGATGTGCTAGATCCACCAACACAAGTATTCAATTTTTCACTTAAATATATATATGTTTTCAATTTATAAGTTATAAATTGAAATTTCAAAGTTTTATTATAAATTGAGATCTAGAGATCTTGAGTTATTTTAAATTTTTAAATTTTTAGGTTTTTGGAGATTTTCTTTTAGAGCCTCTCTTAGGAGATGTGCCAAATCCACCTGGAGAAGTATTCAATTTTTTCACTTAAATATATTTTTTTAAGTTATAATTTATAAATTGAAGTTCAAAATTTTTATTATAAATTGAGATCTTGATCTTCAGTTATTTTATAGTTTTAATTTTTTTTAATTTTAGGTTCCTATATAGGATTCATTTTCTCTATGGACTCTAGCGATGGAGATACAACATCCACATAATTTTAACCATTTGAACAAGTTTTCTAACCTTTTTTTAATATTATTGAAAATAAGTTTATATATGTATTTTCATTCAATTTTTTTTAATATATATATAGAACTGTACATGTATATTGTACAGTTTACTGTTGAATATGTTCCACTGGGGGAATTTTTAGTAGACGAATAACAAATGGAGAGGGAACCTCATGAGATATTGCATGATTTTTTTCTTACATTTTTTTTTTACATGAAGTTCTATATATTATCACTCAATTTTAAAACATTAAATTTTAATGTTTGTACACATTGTGTACAGGTTCCCCATGCTTCATAGGATAGCTCGAGGATCATGACTTTGCTGGGAGAGACACTACATCCATATGTATTTGCTAGATGATGCACATGCACTATTTGAGGGACGATGCACATGCACATGTGAAACATTATATTTTCAAAATATTTAGTCTTATATATATATATATATATATATATATATATATATATATATATATATATATATATATATATATATATATATATATATATAGTCTTATCTAGATGCAGTCATATATAACTTGATACTTGTGAGATCTACAAATTTTGCACATATTTTATGTGAACTACATTTGGTACATGTGAATGTGATATATAATGTTTTCAAACTTAATTTTTGGATGGTTGAACTACATTTGGCATGTGAAGTAATGTTACAGTGCTATATAATTTTTTTTTGTTTTAAAAACTCATGTTTTGGATGGTTGAACTACATTTGGCATGTGATGCGAAGCAACCTTGTGTTATAATTTGTTTTTTTTTTACAGTGTTATGGTTGAACTACATTTGGCATGTGAGGTAATGTTACTTGATACTTGATACTTGTCATCTATAATGGTTTGTTTTTAAACTCAAGTTTTGGATGATTGAACTACATTTGGCATGTGAAGTAATGTTGTGTTATAATTTGTTTTTTTTTTTAAACTTAAGTTTTGGATGGTTCAAATATATTTGGCATGTGAAGTAATTTTTTTATCTATCATTTTTTGTTTTTAAAAATGAAGTTTTGAATGGTTGAACTACATTTGGCATGTGATATAATGTTTTTTTTATTGGATAGTTGAACTACAGTTGGAATGTGAAGCAATGTTGTGATATAATGTTTTGTTTTTAAAACTCAAGTTTTGGATGGTTGAACTAAATTTGGAATGTGATTTTGATATAATGTTTTTTTTTTAAATTCAAGTTATCTTTTTCCAAAAAAAATAAAAAATCACATGAATATATGTAAATGTAGAAATGATTTAAGTACTTGTTACAATATATATGTTAAAACGATTGATGTGCGATATATATATATATATATATATATATATATATATATATATATATATATATATATATATATATAAACAATCATAAGATTCTAGGTCTTGTTAGATATGTCAAACAATCATAAAATTTTATAAATGCATTCTATAATGTATATCTATCCAATACGTACAACATTTTTCATCAATGCATGTACAGAAAAGCTACTTTCAGTTAATTCCATTCTAGAATGTATATATCCAGTACATGCAACATTTTTCATCAATGCACATAGAAAAGCTACTTTCAGTTAATTTCATTCTAGAACATATATATCTAGTATTTCAACAATTTTCATTGATGCAAATAGAAAAGCTACTTTCAGTTAATTGCATTCTAGAAGATATATATTCAGTACGTGAAACATTTTTCATCAATGCACATAGTAAAACAACTAGAATAGTTAATTTCATTCTAGAACATAAATATATCGAATACGTGCAACATTTTTCATCAATGCACATAGAAAAGCTACTTTTAGTTAATTTCCTAGAACATGTATATATCTAGTACATGAAACATTTTTCAACAATGCACATAGAAAAACTACTTTCAGTTAATTACATTCTAGAACATCTATATCTAGTACTTGAAAAATTTTTCATCAATGCGCATAGAAAATCTACTTTTAGTTAATTGCATTCTAGAACATATATATATCCAATACTTCTAGAACATATATATCCACTACTTGCAACCTTGTTCATCAATGCACATAGAAAAGATACTTTCATTGAATTTCATTCTAGAACATATATATATATATATATATATATATATATATATATATCCAATACATGCAACATTTTTCATCAATGCATGTATAAAAAAGCTACTTTTAGTTGATACTAGTGTGCATGTAAAAAATTTACATGTAAAAACACTTGCAAAAATAACATAACAAGGAAGTTAAATTTTTAGTTGAGATTTGGAAGTTCTACAACATGCATCCAAAGAGAAGAAATTGTTGGGTAGTTCAACCAAAAAAATTCCAAGGGAATGCCATCTTCAATGATATGTTCATGATCAGATTTTGACATTTTCCATTTCTTCATTTTTCGTTTTTTTCTTTGATTGAACCTATATCAACTTTACGCGTGCTTCACACACCAAGTGACTATATTGAAAACCTATGACATCATGTTCATAGTCTTAAAAGTAAACAAAATCACCACTTTGATTAGTCTGTCTAAAAAAATAACTTTTCAGTATAATAGATCCTTTGTCATATGTAAACCCGTGATCATTATAGTTTTCTAATAATTTCATATTTCATTCAAAGCAATGCATCAAATAACACTTCACATTTTCATCATTGTGAGTAGGTGCAATTACAGCAAAAAAATCTCCTGGACAATAAAACAAACTTATGTATTTAAATTTAGATCATAATTAACATGAAAAAATGTCTTTAAAATAATTTTGGTATCTATTTCTAGATATCTATCATTTGAAAGAAATTCAAATGTTACCTTCTCTAACAAGATCAAAACTCGATCACCATCAAATAATATTGTAGTCTCCTGTGATTGCATTTCTTCAAACATTGCAACGAACATTTTCCCCTTTATATTTATCTATGTATGTTTCCAATATTTTACATACATTTTTTTTTCACAAACATCATTTGATTCGGTGTTGTCTATGAAAACATGACAAAAACAAGAATATTTTCTTTTATCCAATGCAAACACATTTGCGGACAACTTTGTTTTAATTGAATGCAATTTTCGAGTCCCTTTTATTGTTTCAAAGTTATTTCCAATTGATCTATCTACATATTCGACCCCAATATGCCAAAAAAACATATATAAGGAAAATTCAAAGAAGAATGTAGATATGATATCAAAATACCATCAAAGATAATCATTGTGATAAATGTACATTGTTTAAAATTCGATATGCAATAAAAATTATATTGAATGTACCTTCGCACTTCCCTTGATGAGTTAGTCTCATGGCTTAGTGCAACGATTCACCATTGAAAAACTTCTTTAATGTCAACAAGTTGGTTTGTAGAGGGGTTCATTTGATATCTTAGAAGTGCTTTTTTTATGCATGCTCCTACACCATCACGTTCTCCTTTTCCATGGCGAGCCTCAAAGAAATTCCAACAATGTTTAATGCATGTTTTCTTATGAAGACAAAACAACCAAAAGAATGATCGTGAAGATTTGAATTGACCTATGCATCCATCCGACCATATCCAATGTCCATTGAATTTTATTCCACGACTTTTCAAGAAGTCATAAATCTTTCCAAAACAATGTTGTACAAAATATGTATCATGTGTATGATCGTCACTGGTATAAATGTGATAATATTTAATAACATGACAAATTTTACTGGTGCTCTCCATATGATTGATGTTTTGTTCAGCATGTCTATATATAATATCGATAAGCATGGAGGCTTGGTCAGAATGATAGTATTGACTCTGAATTTATTTTTGTGGAACAAATGTGTAGTTTTCTGCAAAATCAATTACTGAAAAATGGTCCCTGGTGGAAAAAATTCCTGCCATTGAGATCTATTGGAATTCTTGTTGTATTTATAAATTTCTTCCTCAAAATTTCTCAAAAAATCTATCACAAAAAATTGTTCTTCTTTTAATTCAATTCTTTTAGCACTATCTGAACCTTGAATTGATGTATGCATATATTCATATCTCTTCCATTTCACTTTCATGTTGGACAATGATTGATCTTTTATATCAGTATGATATTTCTTTTAAAATTTAGTCAAATTTCCACAATCATCACATTTTTTACCACCAACGCATTTCTTTTCGTAAAATAATTCATCGCTTTATATTCCACATCGAATTTGAGATATGAAATCATGGATAGTTGAAGGAGGAGGTGAATATTTCCAAACTGTTCTACCAAAATTAAGGAATGTGTCTTAATATAACTGAAATTCCACATGATAACAACAATAACAACTGTCCCGCACGGTGATAGGTTTTACATAACATGGTTTTTGTTGAACAAAAGCACTGATTCAGACATGAATTTCATGATTATCTTTTCTGAAATTGTTGGACAACTCTATCTGAGTGGTGTCCAAGAACTGTTTTTCATGTTCTCTGTACTGATTTCCTTCTATTCTTCTTCGCATCACATCCCTTTCATTTTGCGAAACACTTGAATTTTTCTTCCAATATTCATATATTGTTTTTTTAACATTTTCTCCAAGTCTATATTTATATGGTTTCCTAAAAATAGCTCTCCAACAAGCGAGTTCATCATTAACATCTATTTTCAACCGAAATTTTCGATGTTTGTGAAAAATTTTTCGTGAGGTTCCTAATTCTCGTGCCATAGATTTTACCAAGTGATTATCTTTAGTACTTGATGAAACCACTGCCATATGTATTGATCTATGTACAACTGAAACATTTTTCTGTCTAGATCTTCTAATTGAATTTATAATGCTATTTATATTTTGTATCACATTTTCCTTCATTTTTTTATCTTTTGTTGATTTTCAAATACCCAATAAAGTCGTAGCTTCTTTTAATTTCCTTAATGATATGATACCTTTCAACATTTGGGCTTCAACTGACACATTTTCCCTTATGAAGTACGCAGCAAAAATTTGTTTAACACGATATTGTATAACATGGTCAACTCTTTTATCTCCATATGTGTGACTGTCAACATTTTCTAACATGTCATCATCAACATTGATTTCATCTATACATATTGGAATTAATAGTACATAATAAGTTTACATATTCAATAAATAACTAAATTAATAAATATGTATAATTTCTATAATATGTGCATGTGTGCAACATATATATATATATATATATATATATATATATATATACACACCTTGTGATTCAATTTCTTCACTTGAATTTCTTTCAACATTTTCACGATCTTCAATCATTGGTTCAATACCTCTTTCACTTTCTCTTTCAAAATTTTGTATCTCATCATCAATGTTTTGAGGAATATCTCTCTCTATTTAAATTGCAAAATATTTTTCAAATTAGTTCATTAAATAAAAATTAAGCTTCATATTTTACACTAGGAAAATTTTAAATATCAAATTCATAATATTTACATTTACATACCTGCTTCAACTTCTAGTTGAGGTTAATTTTCCATTTCAATATTTGAGAGTGATTCTCTCTTTCTTTTGCGAGATTCTCTCCCCTCTTCTCTACTTTCCTTAGGGTCTCTTGTTCGATCATATTTTCTCGTGCAATTTCTTCGATTTCCCATGATAATAGAGTATGAAGTTCAAAAAATTTCCTTAAAAAATTTACACAAAAACTCAATTAAAAAAAAAGCATCATAAGAGATTTAATTTTAAAAAAACTCATTTTAATTTTTTTGCAAAAAATACATAATTCAATCCAAAACACTTCCTTTAAAAAATTCCAGAAAAAATGTCTTATAAAAATAAAACGGAGGTCAAAATATTTCCTTCCAAGTATTGCAAAAAAATTTCATTTGAAAAGTTAGACAAAAACTCATTTTAAAAAATCATTATAAAAGATCTATTTCAACCCAAAACAAGTACCCTAAAAAAATGTCACTTCAAAAAATACCGCCAAAAAATGTCCATTGAAAATTAATTCCAACTTCCTAAATGATGCCACTTTAAAAAATACTTCAAAAAAGCCTCTAAGAAAATATCACTTTAAAAAATACCTCCAAAAAATATCCATTGAATACTAAGCCTAAAAAGGTTCCTTTCAAAATTAAATCCAAAAAATGTCTTTTGGAAATTAAGCCCAAAAACCTCTAAAAACAAAATACATCCAAAAAAATGTCCTTTGAAAAATAAGCTCAAAACCTCTAAAACCAATGAAAATTAAGCCCAAAAATTCTAAAAACAAAATAACTTAAAACCAAAAAATGACTTTTGGAAATTAAGCCCAAAACCCTCTAAAAAAATATACATAAAAAAAAAAATATCCTTCAAAAATTAAGCACAAAACTTCTAAAAACAAAATACTTTAAAAAAAAAGCCAAAGAAAATTAACACTAAAACTTCTAAAAACAAAATGCCTTAAAAAAAAATGAAAATTAAGCCCAAAACCTCTAAAACAAAATACCTTAAAATAAAATGAAGCCCAAAAAACATCCAAAAAATGTATCACATACCTGCAAGAAATTTCCTTTGAATGTTATGCCAAAAAGTCCTTAAACCCAAAACAATTCTTTGCAAAATCAGACCAAATGAAGAAATGTATGAAATTATGCAAAAATAATGAATTCTTTTAGGTCAATTTATACTGCAGCGAATATTTTTTTTTGGAGGGGTTTCATTGTATTTTCCGACCGACGGAAAGTAAAGTAAAAGTTCGGCCAAAGTCTTATAAGAAATTAGGTGGAACTTTTGTGTCATTAGACTTAACGGGCCATCAGCGCAAAAAAAAAAATTGGCCAAATTTTTTTAAAAGTTCGACCAAACTAATATATCTGCAATTACGTAGAGCCAAGCTCAGAATACATATCTTAAACTTTGGACTAACTAAACTCCATGAAACATTCTGAATTAACTGTCGGAACCAAGACAAGCATTTTTAAAATTCAATCTACTTTTAGGAGATATAACTTTTATGGAATTTCATAAATATTTACTAATTTTAATTAATTTTGTAATAAAATCATTGCAAACAATTTCTAAACATCATTATGATTCAGTGAAATCAATATTTTGTATCTTCCAAAATACACTGTAAAAAATTGAAAAAATTATGGTGCATTACATTGGTGAGTCATTTGTAATGGGTAGTTTTTATATTTTTAGTTTATAACTTATATGTTGAGAAATTTTTTGCGTCACGAAGCATATTCAAAATATGAAGTTTTTTCATATTGGATTAGTTCAAAAAATTATAGTAATTACGATATGCATCAACTGGTTTTGTAAATATAATGAAACCAATTTAAAATCTTTCTAGATTGTTGTAACACATTTTGTTTCTCAAAAAGACAAAGTTTTGAAAGGGTACACCAGCACGTATTAACATGAAATTTTATGAATCCTTTGATTGTTGAAAAACACACACTCAAAGAAACGTTAAGTTGACATATCAAATGTGTATAAAAAAATTTCAAAAAATAAATAGCAAAAAGCTAATAAATTTTCTGACAACTTTAATCTTTCTCGCAAAATGTGATTCTAAACATAAAAAATATTTTGGCTTGCAGAAAGTTGAAGAAAAGAAAAAAGAAATTGATTTTTTTTCTCAAAAAAGGGCAAAAAGTGTAACCCAACTTCGCATTTTCATCTCTGATAGTGGCTATTTGATGCAAATCCATGAGTGGGATAAAAGCAGGAAAATAGGAATTTCCTGTGTATCAGAACATTTTGTTAGTAAGGAAAATTAACAAAATGATCATTACTTCATAACAAAAGTATTCACACATCTTTTATGATCTATTAGTACTCCAAATGTTTATAAAATTTTATAAGATAGATAGAAGAAATATAATAAGAATGTAAGTATTGATTTAATGGAGTGCATATAGAGATATTGATTGAAATTATATAGTACATAGATTGGATATAAATATACTTCGACTCCAATAAAAAAAAGTAAACAGAGTCATGCCCTTAAATCAAATTCGTTGGTATATAGAGATTATAGAAATATTATAAACATTAATGAATTATAAAATTCATTTCAATTAATTGAATTACAATTCGTTTTACTCATACTGTGGCTTGTATGGAGAAATCAAAATCAGATTAACCACCTCGTTGAGGATGGGTGAGGGTTAATTTAACTATGGAAATATATTAAGAAATTTGAATAATCTAAAATATCTCTACGTAAACTGAGGAAATACCTAGGTGAAAAGGACATATCTCAGAGATGAGGAGTTAATCACATATCAAAACATAGGATAATATCGAGGAAAACGTATTCCATACAATAATTACAGTGACTGTAATAATAATAAATTCTGGAAATTTAGGACCGACTTCAGACTATCAAATTTTTATTCACACAAGAATAAATCATGAAATGCAAAATGAGCATTTAGGAGACCCTTAATATTGAAGGGTGAATCCAATACATAGAGACCATACATAATACGAAATAATTGGGAAAGAAAATGAGTAATAAGAATTGGAAAACACCAAACGAAGGCATAAATCAATAGTCGAGTATAAAAATTGGGGAAATAACGTTAAAGAGATTTTCATAGTAAAATCATTGTATAATATTGAATACAAACTTCAAACTAACAATATAGAGCTCAGTGAGTACCATTTCATGAATGAGCCAAATTGCTAGAAGGAAGCGTAACAATACAAAGAGGAAAAATCAAAATTTTGTAATGCTTCATGAGTGAAGTGTATGGAATATGGGACAAGTACCTAACTTACCAAAGTTATGGCAGAATTTGTATTACCTCAGGAATTCATTGTAAACATTCATGAAGATCCTATGTCCTTCAACGTGGAATCTACATCGAACTGCTCTATTTCAAAATGTAGAGATCGAATGAAAGTTAATACGATGAGTTCAGAAATTTGAAAAGGAAAACAATTCTTGTAACAAAGTATGAGTGTAAATTGAAATGTTGAGGAAAAATAAAGAGGGAATGAAGTTACCTTCCTCATAAATCTTGACTGTGAAGAAAAAATTCCAAAGAGAAGCCATTATCATTATCAAACTCACAGTAAGAACCAGAGTCGAAAGCTCTGATATAGAACATGAAAAATGAAAGAATGAAATGAAACAAAACAAGTACATTAAACCCTATTCATGGAGGGAAGGAGTACGAGTTGATCTCAGTTGTCGATTGACGAGTGATCTAAGCTGCACATGTTTACGATAATTATATATCCATGTGACCACGGAAGACATAGTATCTCATGAAAATCAATGAAAATCTTGAGAAAAGTAAACTTTAAATATTTTCATGGTACGTTGCCTTAACACATTAATTGGAGATAAGAAGAAATCCATCGAGGTATGGTCAAAATCTGAAAACGCATTAAATTGAAATCATGTCGTATAACCATTCAAAGATATTCATGTTAATCATAAAACTTGAAATTTTTATTATAAATTATGTGTCAGGAAAGTGTCAATGTTAATGGTAAAGGACCATATGCATAATGTAATTTCAATAACAATGGAAAATTAAATATGGTTAAGACTAGTGACAATGGACATAGCATAGAAGGGAAACCTGTCATGAAGATTATTCGTATAATTCAAAATGTAACCCATTTAAGTATTGTGAGGCATAAGAGTAATATAAGCTAAGACCTAAGATAATTAAATTATGTAGTATATAATAGGATGTGGATTACCTCATTATATTACGATTTGATAAAACTAGGGTACCGCATAGGAAAATAAGAGTAAGTCAAATTAGAATGTAAAGATACATGTCTCATAGGTAGCTTTAATGTTTACTAAAGTATATTAAGTTCAAAGATATAACTATAAGTGGTAGAGGTGTGGAAGGTATATAAGAATGGATAAAATAATAGTAATAAAAATTATTATAAAGACATGCTTTCATATAGAATAAAATAAATATATGAATTTCTTGAAGACAAGGCAGAATGTGTAATATAGTAAAGGAAGAATTATCTGCATACCATTATGTTCGTATGGATGTCAATATATGCATAGTTCAGAAAATATTTATGTCTTAATGAAGAGGCTAACTATAGAAATGATAACCTGTGATGAAATGATGTCAGAGGTTATAAAGTGATTGAATTAAATTAATCTAATGACAGCAAAAGCAGTACAAGGTTATAAATAGAAAAAAAAATTGGGTAAGTAGATTTGTTACAAATGGTATCAGAGCCCATGTTGAAAACACTGGGCCTATGTGTCCCCACCAAAAAAAAAAAAAAAAAACCAAAAATTATGCTACTGTAAATTTTTTCTTTTCTCTTTACAGATTCTAGTGCACTAATAAATCTAGTGAACAATGATTTAAGTTCAGAAAAAGTACGAATGCTATTATGAGTGGCGAAGGAGGGTTGTACGTGGATCTGAGAGGTGAGAGAAGTCTACCAGATCAAAATGCTCAATTGATGGACATGATAAGAGATATGAAACGAGAAATGGTTTAGTTGAGAACTAGCAATGAACGATTGTGGCAAGATAGTGAAGAGAAATAAAGGTTAATCAAAGAATTAACCTCAAGTTCTAGTAACGAAAGTGAAGACTGTGGAAAAAATATTAAATAATATTAAAAAAACTCAGAAGGATCTAAGGGTGGGGAAGAATTTGGACACCATTCCAAAAATAAAAAAGAATCAAACCTCCCACTTTTTATGGTGAAAAGAAGGAGGATGCATAAGCTTGGCTTCTCAACATGGTTAAATACTTTGAGGTATATGAATATGGAAGTAACATGCAAGCCAGATTGGCAATTTACCAATTGCAAGGTAAAGCTACCCTTTGGTGTGAAGAAACAAAAATGGTACATGTGTGGATGAAAAAACTATTAGCTGGGAACACTTTCATACCAAATTTGAGTCTAGGTACTTGAATAAGAAAAGTTATGATGATAAAGCCAAAGAATTCCATGAGCTAAGATTGGGACATGTCATAATTGAAAAGTTTGTTACCAAATTCACTAACTTGCTTCGCTATGTGCCTTATATCAAATAGGAAAAGGAGAAGGTACAATTTTTTTTAAATTCCTACCTACTATCTACAAAGAGAGGAATCAAATTTGATAGTCCAAAGATAATTGATGAACCTGTTCGTAAATAAAGATTATTTTATCAGCACTTCAAAGGCATAAATGATGAGATGAAAAGATGGTAAAAAAAAGAGAAGGGGAAGGCTGAATCAAATGTAAAAAGAGTAAAACCAGCCTATTTGAAATTTTTTTGGAAAAACCATCAAAGGAAGAAATTTAATAAAAATAGATAAAACCAACCAGCATAGTCATAGACTGGGTCTAAGAAGATGGATGAAAACAAAAAAATGGAAAGTGTTGTAAAAATTAAAGAACCAATAAAGTGTTGGGGATGTGGAGAATGTCACTTGTTATGTGATTTTCCTCATAAAATACTAGAGAAAATTCAAGTATTACAAGAGGCAACTACTATGAATGACATTGGTTGAAACATTCCTAGGATCAGTGATACACTTGAAGATCACTAGGCTGAACGCCAATCGAGCATGATAGAAATCGAAGGTATGATTGTTGAACAACATGTTTCTGTTTTGATAGATCCACGATCAAATTTATGTTATGTCAATCCACAAATGGTGGAAAAGTGCAAGTTAAAATCAGAGAAATTTCAACAAGCATAGTTAGTGCAGTTAGCTACAAGAAAAAAAATAAAAGTGACCCATAAACTTTCAAAATCTATTGTAAATTTAAATGGGTATGAAACTAAAATTCATCTAAATATTTTTCATTTAGGATCATATGACTTGCTAGTAGGAATCGACTGGTTAAAGAAGAAAAAATAAATATTTCAATTCTTAGATAAAATTGTTCATTGTATAGATGGTGAGGGAAGAGATGTGATAGTGAAAGGAAAGCCAAGACCAATATCAATTAGACAAAATTTTACATTACAGCTAAAAAGGACAGCAAGAAAGGGTTGTCAAGTGTTTGATATACAAGTAGAAGGAGTGGGACAGAAAAATAAAAAGGAGGTTGTAGATAAATTTACCAGTAATTTGAGAGTTCAAATATGTATTTACATAGGAAATCCCCCATTTACCCCCTAAAAGAGAAATTTATTTCTCAATTTAATTAGTACCAAGAGCTACACCTACCTCTAGAGCACCCTATAGAATGAGTACTCATGAACTATTAGAGCTGAAACTGGAATTGTAAGGGTTATTAGAGAGAGGGTACATCAGACAAAGTGTGTCTCCTTGTGGAACACCAGTAATGTTTTTTAAAAAGAAAGATGGCACATTCAGAATGTGCCTAGATTATAGACAGTTGAATAAATTGACTATTAAAAATAGATATCCTCTGCCAAGGATATATGACTTATTTGATCCAATGAGAGGAGCCACTATCTTCTCAAAGTTTGATTTAAGAACAGGATATCACCAACTCAGGATTAAGGATGAAAACATCAATAAAACAACATTCGAGACAATATGAATTTGTTTTCCTACCCTTTGGAATTACTAATGCACCTGCTACATTCATGTGTTTAATGAATAGTGTACTACACAAGTATCTAGATAATATTTTAGTAGTGTTCATTGATGATACTTTGGTGTACTCCAAAAATGAGGAAGAACACTGAAAACATCTCAGAATAGTCCTACAAACACTTAGAGAACATATGTTATATACAAAACTTAGCAAATGTGAATTTTACAAGGATAAAATTCAGTATTTACGTCATATGATTTCAAAAGATGGCTTATCGGTATACCTAGATGAAATGCAGGCAATAATGGATTGGCTTGTACCTACTAATGTCCCAGCCATAAAATCCTTTAAGAGTATTGCTGGATACTATCGTTGGTTTGTGGAAGGAATTTCAACCTTATTCTATCCCATTACTTTTTTACAGAAAAAATAAGTGAAGTTTGAATGGACAACAAAGTGTCAAAGTAGTTTTAAACAATTAAAATTGAAATTAACAACTACCCCCATGTTGAAAATTGTTAATCCAAAGAAGAAATTTGTAATGTGTATCGATGCATGTGTGGAACTGTTAGGAGGAGTGTTCTTGCAAGATAATTCATTCATGGAATATGAGTTAAGAAAATTGAAGAAACACTAACATAATTATACTACATATGACTTAGAACTATCTGTGTGATACATGCATTGAATATGTGGAAACAATATTTGTTGGGAAATAAGTTCATACTAATGACATATCTTATAAGTTTGAAATAATTCTTTACTCAACCATTTTTAAATGTCTGATAAGCCAGATGGTTATCTTTCCTTAGTGAGTTCGATATGGAAATCAAACACATTAAAGGAAAATAAAATAATATTGATGATTCAATGAGTAGGAATTCTCATCAAATTTTGACCAATTCAGGAAGTAGTGTAAAATTTGAAATAGAAGAACTGACACAGGAACTACTGATGGAAGACAAAAATATTTGAAATAGCAAGAGAAATTGCAGAAAATTGAAGTTGTGAAATATACTAAAAACTAGAATGGATTGATTTATTATAAAGAAATATTGTATATTCTAAATCTTACATCCTTAAAACAAGAAATTTTAGATGAGTATAATAAAAGACCTTGTGCAGGTCATCTTGGTTATCAAAAACTGATTTCAACATTTAGGAAGAACGTGTTTTGGCGGGGTATGAAAAATATGTTGTTGATTATTTGGCTAGGTGTTTAGAATGTCAGCAAATAAAAGTGGAACATCAGCATCCGGTAGGATTACTGAACCCTCTACCTATTCGAGAATGGAAGTGAAAAGTGGTTTCCATAGATTCCATTATTGGATTTCCTAGAACTAAGTATCAACATGACTCTATAATGGTGGTTGTAGACACATTAACAAAGGCAACACATTTTTACTAGGACAATCTAATTTTGGCACAACTCAAGCAGCCAATGTAATCATGAAAGAAATTTTTAAATTACATCACATTGCAGAAATGATTATATTTTACAGAGATGGAAAATTTACTTTAGCCTTTTGGAAAACTCTCTTTAGAGGAATGGGTACCAAATTGAACATTAGTACCACATACCATCCTCAAACAGATGGGAAAACTGAAGGAACCAACCAGATTTTAGAAGACATGTAGCAGATGTATGAGATGGACATACCTACAAGATGGGAATATTTTCTGCATCTACCATAATTTACATATAATAATAGTTATCAAGCTTCAATAAACATGAGTCCTTTTGATGGCAAAAAATGTCACACGCCGCATAGCTTGAGTCAACCATAAGAAAAGTTAATTTTTGGACCTGATGCATTGCAGGAGATGGAAATAACTATGACGAGATTAAAACAACTCAAGGTCAACAAAATATCTATGCAGAAAAAAAGAGAATTCATATATAATTCAAAGTGGGAGATCATGTTTATTTGAGGATTAAGCCTAAAAAGAGTACATTATATACTGGTAGTTGTGCTAAGTTAGCACCATGCTATAGTGGACCATTTAAGTTCTAGAAAGAGTGAGGCCAGTAGTTTATAAATTGGCTCTACCTAGTCATATTAAGGTTCAAAATATTTTTCATGTTTCCTTATAAAAAAAAGTATGTACATGACCCTACTCATGTAATTGATTGGACTGTGATACAAGTGGAAATCGAAGGGGAATTTCTTCGAGAGCCCCTTCGTATATTGGCACAGGAAGAAATCAAGCTCTAGAATAGGACGATATCTAGGGTGAAAGTGCACTAGAGGAACTTTACACCTAAGTAAGGTACTTGGGAGTGAGAAGAGGAAATGAAAGAGAAATGTCCATCACTGTTTGAGAAGTGAACTGATATTTTGAAAAATTGAGGACGATGTTTTGTTTTAGAGGGGGAATATGTAATATCCCTATTTTACTCCTTTTATTTAGAGAATTGAAAATCCTAAAGGTTAAGTGGACTTAAAGGAAAAATATATGTGTGGACATATTATTTTTTAAATTAATAAATGTGAAATTTTAATTACTATGCAAAGACTAGAGTAAATGAGAGACCAAGATTTCAAGTCCATGAGGATGGAATTAAATCTAAAATCTTTCCAAAAATGTTCAAAAATCCTTGGAGAAAACAAAATAAATTAAAAATATTAGATTGGAGATAAAAATATAAAAGATACCTCAGTAAAGTGGAAAGTTACTGAGAAGAGGTGAAATAAAACTCGAAAGAGGAAAAATCTAGTTTTAAAGAAATTTTGTGGAAAAAATAAAAGTAAAGCCTAGGCCAAAGGAAAACAACATCATGATTTAACTGGACGCAGTTATGGAAACATGTTGAAGGGGAAGTAGGCTTAAATAAGCCATTCCTCGGTAGAAAAAATGTTGTCTACACCTTGGAGGAATTGGTCTCTGCTCTGGGGGAGATGTGGATGGAAGCTCAAGGTTGGGTGGCAAATAGTCTTTACCAGAAGTAGTATGCACATTTATTAAATTATGTCTTTATATATTTTTGTTATGATGATGATGATTGGGTAAGAATAAATATGTTTTAATTAGGAAGATAAGTGGAAAATTATATATTCTGAATTATAAACTATAAAATAAATTATTTTATTATTAAGAGTGAAATGTCTGATTAATTTAACAGAACCATAACTATAACAGGCATAGTTGTGGCTCTATATAGTTACATAGACTAGTTAAATTAGTTAAGTAACAATCAGAACGTCTAAACCCAATTATAAGGGTTTAAAATTGATGTTAGGTTTGTAAGAGTTAAAATATTATAAGCATAAAATGCATCATTAGGGGTGGAGAATATTATAAATATGCTAATAAGAGGATGACAGATAATTATTTATTTATGTAAGCAATGAAGAAGTAGATATGTATATACAGTGGGATTTATTATTAAATCAAGAAGAAAATATTTTGTACAAGCTATGTATAAAAACTTATATTATACATGAAACATAGAAATCAATATACACCTACTTACTTCTTATTGTAACACCTCTCAGATTTCACCACAATTTTTTTTTTCCTTTCAATTTCAACTTACGAATAATTATGAGGGCATCTGTTCCTTCCCCACTAAAATTTACAGTAGCTATCCCTCTTTAGTTACATTCATTACTGACCCTTTTATGTTGAATTTCACACTCAAAATAACCACTGTTTCAATAAATTGTAACTAACCACTCTTTTATATTCATAAGGATTATATGATTTCATCTGAAGGTCTTCCTCTTGAATTTACATTGAATTTATGGGTATAACCCATTTCTTATGTTTAACTTATGGTCTATAATTATCACCTTCTTTTGGTGAAGCATATCAATGCATAATGCTACCTAACCCTTATGTATTTATTATACAATTCACCTCTTCAATTTTCAATATATATATATATATATATATATATATATATAGATATATATATATATATATATATATATATGCATATAACATATATGTATACATATCATTCCATATTCAAGAATAATGACATTATTATATATCACATTCTCCATAAATTAATAGGGTAACGTTGACCTCTTTATGGTTAATACCACTGTATGGTGTTCAACGACATCATACTCTTAAGAAGAAGTTCCTCTATTCAATTTTTAAGTCCATTCAATTTTTCTACAGCTAGACTCTATGATTGCTCTTATCATTAAAAATTTTACTCAAAATCAATTCAAACCCCCCTACGCGCTACCACCTCATATCCAGTTTTGATGCAATTTGGTTGATTTGAGTACTTTGTACCCTGTATTTATTGGCTCGATTTCACACCTCCGGCGGTTGTAAATGTGCTAACGTTAGTTGTCACTTTGGTTTACGTTGCTCCTATTTTATTTTGGTGGCTAGATCCGCCAATTTCATCCAGTGTACTTCGCCTTTAATGCATGTACTAATTCAATTGAAATGGTACGCGGTTATTAAATTTGAATCCATCCAGATTTCCTGTTGATACGATGGTTTACGTTTCCAAGAGCTTCAACCTTCAAATGCTCAGAATTTGGGCATCTCAAGACACGTGTACGATGGAGATTTCCTGAAATTAGGGTTTCCAAGGCATATAAAAATTTTGCATTCATTGTATGAGTTAATTTTGCCTCTCGTGGCTGAGGGCTTCCGCAGGGTTGCTCTGGAGTTTGGTTTCATTTTTATTCGCTACTACTACAGAGAAAGCATTCCTCTGTTTCGCTAACCATACCTCATGGAGATATGTGATTCCAATCACATCGTCAACGCTCATTCAGGTAATTACTTCCCTTGATACCTTTGATCGAGTTAGAGTTTTCATTTCGCATTCCTCTACGGTTGAAATGTATCAATATTTACTGAGGTTTAGAGTTATAGGTTCGATGATAGGATGAATCCAAATGAATCGAACCTTTCATTCAGTGCACATTATTCTCGTTCCATTACAGTGATTGTCGTATCGTTTATACCAAAGTTGATTTTTCTTGGATGCCATGTTCGCTTTTACTTCAGTGATTCTTAGTTATTTCGATATAACCGAGGGAATGGTGATATTCACATGCATGTGTGGTTAACATCATCATCATGATTTTGAGATGCTACAATGTATTTCCGGAACCGAGAAGGTATTCCCATCCAGTTTATTTCTGGTGAAGGATATATTATTATTGCTACCGCTTCTGATTATCGAATTTTCGATTTAGTTTAAATGTTAATAGTCCTGGTTTATTTAAGCATTTTTGTTTCCATGCTGGATTGATACGATGGAACGTAAGCAGTAAATTCTTGTTTTTCTTTCCCTTGATTTAACCCTCCTTTCAGTTTATAATTACGATTTTGCTTTTTACCAATTTCCCCATGCTCTTTTCCTCTTGTTCGTTGCAGGTATATGGCAACTCTAGTAATCTCTGTTGATAATTTAATGAGGTTTTATGCCTTCAGCTCGACTGTTAATCATGCTTCTTTCATACTCATAGGTTGGTGCTTCATTCAAATCGACTAGAGGGAACAATAAATCAGTTTACCCTCTTTATTCTTATCTCCATCCTAAGAGTTTTGAATATCATTATAATAAGTTTGTAATAATTTTGGGACAATAATTTTGACCTGACGTCCCATCGGAACGCTGGAAATTTTTTCTAACATTGGAATAGAATTTACTGTTATATAGATTTATATATATAAACCAATTCTCTATCGGTTTATTTGTAGAATTTTCGTGGAAATAATTTGTTCTAGCGAATTTAATTCTACTTCACTTAATTTCCATATTGATCATGCTCTAAAGTTTTCCAGAAATATTATTAACTAAAATTCTTCTTCCAGTATTTTATCATCCGCATAATTATACTTATAAGGGTAGTTTTGATTCCAAGAAGAATGCAGTTTCTGCTGTAGCAAATTTTAATATAGCAGATATTATTTTGTTGTTTACTCTTATTACATGAGTTTCCCGGTTTCTTTTCTGTAGGATTTTAAGCAGACCCATCTGCCCTAGTTTATAAATCATTATAAGGTGTTTTTGATAACATAGATAATACTTTTAGTATGTAGACAGAATTATAGAGTATTTCTATGTTTACAACTGATGAACTATGTTTTTATGTCTCAAACAGGACTTATTCTGTTCATTTCACATTGACTTGATTCTCATCCATTTATGGACAAAATCTGTGGAGAAATTTATCTCCTGCAGTCACTCTATAGGCATATCTTGACTGTGCATTTATACACCTATGAAATTTCGTTAACTATATGTGTGGTCTAAGATTTCTATTATAGTGAATCTTAGATAACTGCCTCATGTTAATTAACTGTGTACACATGAATATTTCTAATGAAACTTTGACTGAGTTAATTTCTAGATAGCCTACTTTACTGGAGGCTTCCTGCTATAACTGTACTCTACCTCATTATTATATAGAGGTAGATTGATACATGCAGGAATGTATTTCTATTCTGCATCTGTTTGTGTATGGATGGTATATTTACTATATGACCTCATGCTATCTTCAACCAATTCCTATATAACTCAGATTTCAATTCATCTAATTTTGTTTTAGATATTGGTACAGGAATCCCATGCTAACCTTTCCTATGTACTCATACTAGTATCATTTTAATAAATCAGAAGCAGATTAAAGTTAAATTACTAATTTATCTGTGGAGAACTGTGTATCCTCAGATTTAAACCAATACTGGTTTAGAGGTTCTGTTGGATTCTTCTCCACAGATTTCTATTTCTACTACTCTACAGAATTTAGAGGGTGAATTCCTTCAACTTAATTTTGTTAAATGTAGAAACTAACAAATTTAACATCTAACTCACACAATCATGTATCACGAAGTTATACAAAAGGATTAATAAAACCCATGCAAGCTTAGAGACATACCACTGTTGCAATTAACCAACCTCCCAACCTTAGAGTCCTTCTGTCTCCCAGAACTCACCCCCGAGCTGAGATCATCTCCTAGAGCAGACCAACCTCTGATCTGTTCAGGAATAGCTTATTCAAGCTTTTGCTCCCCAAAGCCTGTTTCTAATTCTGCGTCTAGAATATCAAGATGATTTTCTTCCTGTTTGCCTAGGCTTCCCTGTTTAGGGACTTTTAAAGCTGCTTTCTGCTTTTCCCAGCTTTTTACCTCTTCCCAGCTACTCTCCACATCATTGGGGAAACTAGATTTTCCTCAAAATCTAATTTGGAAATAAATTCTTTCAAGGATTTTTTAAAGATTGTGGGGAAATTATTTGCCTTTATCCATCCTCATGGATTTAGCAAGTGACCTCATAATTCTCATTTTTGGTCAATCTGCACAGAATTATTTTATTCATTTTCTCAATTTAAATATTTAATTACATCCACAAAATACTTCTCCTTTGGGGTCCACTCCCCTTAGGATTAAAGTTCAAATGTCTAGTTTTTTAAATTCAAACACATAAACTAGGGGTGTTACATATTCCCCCTCTGAAAGCAAACATCGTCCTTGGTGTTGGTATTTAACTACTAGAGATCATTTTTTTTTCAAACAAAAATGGATATCTTTCCATCATTTTAGCTTCTCTTTCCCAGGTAGCTTCTTTAGCAGTAAAGTGCTTCCACTGCACCTTTACTCTTGCTACCATCTGCTTCCTAAATTCAATTTCTTCCCGCTCCAATATTTGAAGCGGTTCTGGAAGGAACTCCCCTTCTGGTTCCACCTGTACCACATTCCAATCAACTATGTGAGAAGCATCATGTACATATCTTTTTAATAATGAAACATGAAACACATCATGAACTCTAACATGGGGTGGTAAGGCCAGCTTGTAAGCCACTGGTCCCACCCTTTCTAATACTTCAAAAGGACCACAATATCTAGGAGCCAGTTTTGCACAACTTCCAGCATAAAGTGTACTCTTTTTTTGTTTAATACGAAAATACACATGCTCCCCCACTTTAAATTCTCGATGTACCCTCTTCTTATCAACATAGTTTTTCTGGCAGTCTTGTGCTGTCTTAATGTTTCTTTGTATTTGTTTGACAATTCTTTCCATCTCTTGTCAAGCATCTGGTCCCAACATTAGCTTATCCTCAGGCTGGCTCCAGCTCAAAGGAGTAGGAAATTTGCTTCCACATAGTGCCTCAGACGAACTCATTTTTATGGAGGATTGATAGTTGTTAATATAGGAAAATTCAGCTAAATGCAAGTGGTATTACCATTTTGATGGCCTATCCGTCACATACATTCTCATAATGTCCTCCAAAATCTGATTAGTTCTCTTTGTCTGACCGTCGGTCTTAGGGTGATAGGCAGTACTAAAATTCAACTTAGTGCCCATACCTCCAAATAGACCTTTCCAAAAGGCTGCTGTGAACTTAGCATCTCTGTCTGAAACAATCACCTTTGGGACCCCATGCAATCTTACTATTTATTTTAGAAACACATCTGCTACTTGGGCTGTCCTAAAAGTAGATTTCACTGGTATGATGTGTGCATATTTGGTTAAAGTGTCTACTACTACCATCACTGAATCGTGTTGGTATTTAGTTTTGGGTAGCCCTGTTATAAAATCTATAGAAATTGTGTCCCATTTCCATTCTGCAATCGGCAAGGGATTTAAAAGACCAGCAGGATGTTGATGTTCCACTTTAACTAATTGACACTGCATGCATCTAGCTAAATATTCTACTACATATCTTTTCATTTCTGGCCAGAACAACTTCTTTTTCAAAGCTGCTAACATTTTCTGGTATCCAGCATGCCCTACATATGGTTGTTTATGATATTCATCTAGAATTTATCTTTTCATAGACTCCACATTGGGGATATATAATCTGTTTTTGTAGCAGATCAGCCCTTTTTTATTTTGAGTGTAATCAATCATCTCCTGCAAAAGGACTCCTCCCAACCCCTCACTACAGGCATCTGTGCATACAACAAATTCTTTATCAGGATCTGCAATTTTTAAAATAGGGGTTGTGGTGAGTTTTAATTTTAATTGTTCAAAAATGTTTTGGCACTTTTCAGTCCACTCAAATTTGACACCCTTCCTCTGTAGTGAAGTTATGGGGTGTGCTATGGCAGAAAATCTCTCCAAAAATCTATGATAATAACCTGCAATCCCCATGAATGATCTCACTGTTGAAACATCAGTTGGCACAGGCCATTCTCTAATAGCCTTTATATTTTCAGGGTCAACAACCAACCCTTGTTCAGAAATAATATGACCCAAGTATTGGATCTTATGCTTATAGAATTCACATTTACTGAATTTGGGATATAACTCGTTTTCTTTCAAAGTTTGCAATACTATCCTCAAGTTCTCTCTGTGTTCTTCTTCACTTTTTGAGTAAACTAAAATATCATCTATGAACACAAGTAAGAATTTATCCAAGTACTTATTTAACACACTGTTCATTAAGCACATAAAGGTGGCAGGGGAATTTTTCAAACCAAAAGGTAGGACTACAAATTCGTAGTGACCATACCCGATTCGAAAGGTTGTTTTCCTGATGTCTTCTTTTTTAATTCTGAGCTGGTGATAACCAGTCCTTAAGTCAATCTTAGAAAATACTGAAGCTCCTCTCACTTGATAAAAAATATCATCAATTCTGGGTAAAGGGTATCTGTTTTTAATGGTCAACTTATTCAGTTGACGATAATAAATGCACATCCTAAAGGTTCCATCCTTATTTTTCACGAATAGGACCGATGCTCCCCAAGAAGACACACTCGGTCGGATATAGCCCTTATCCAGCAATTCCTATAACTTCATTTTCAGCTCCATGAGTTCAGGGGGACTCATTCGATAAGGGGCTTGGGAAACAGGTGCTGCTCCCAGCACCAAATCAATTGAAAAGTAAATCTCTCTTTTGGGAGGAAGATGAGGAATCTCATCTGGAAAAACTTCCTTAAACTCCCTTACTATTGGCAAGGTATCCATCATATTTTCTTCAGTTTTCTATTCTGTCTCTTCTACATGTACTGCATAGACTTGGTATCCTTTCCTAACTATTCGTTTTAATTGCAGTGCTGATATTTGTCTTACAGAGATAGGTTTTGGTTTTCCCTTGAGAATAAAAGGTTTCCCCTCTTCATCTACACAATGCAGGGTCTTATCCCAACAATTCATCATGGTCTTCTTCTTTTCCAGCTAGTCCATCCCTATCAGCAAGTCATATGAACCTAATGGAAAAATGTTTAAGTTTACCTCTATTTGAAAATCATTTAATTTAATTGTTGTTTGAGGTAGCCTATGAGCTACTTTCCTCTTGGTTCCAATGGCTAACTGGACCAGCCAAGACTACTGAAATTTTTTCAGTTTTGAGTTTACATTTTTCTAAAATTTTTGGATTAATGTAACTCAAAGAAGCACCTGGATCAATCAAAACTGTAATAGATTGGTCAAAAATCTTACCCTCCATTTCAACCATGGTAGCTTGATGTTCTGCTTGTCGATTCTCTAAGGCTGCACTGATAGTGGGTATATTTCTGGCTATGTCATTTACTGTGGTAGCTTTTCGATCTCTCATAATCATCTGAATGTTTCAGTGGGGAAAGTCCCTCAAAAGATGGGGTTCTCCACATCCCCAGCATTTCAAAGGTTCCCTCATTTTGACTGTGCCTTCCTTTTTATTTCCTTCATCTAGTTGTTTGGAACCAATTTGAGACTGAGTTGTTTGGCTTTCCTTTGGTTTATTAAAATTTTTCCTCTGATGGTCCCTACCAAAATTCCTTAAGTAAGTTGGTTTCTGTTTCTTTCCTTTAATTTCACCTTTGTTTAGCCAACTTTTTCCATGCTCAGCCTTTCCCTTAAACTGCTGATAGCATAATCTAGCCTTCCTCACTGCCTCGTCCATATTTTTTGGGTTATCAAACTCGATCTTCTCTTTGTATACAGTAGGAAAACAGTTCAGAAACCTTTGTACCTTTTCTTTATCTTCCCTAATGTAAGGGACATATCTCAACAGGTTTGTAAACTTAGTGAAAAACTCATCAATAGTAAGCTGTCTCAGTCTAAGCTCATGAAATTCCTTTTCTTTATCATCATATTAACGTTCATTTAAGTAGCGGTTTTTGAACTTAACCTGGAAGTCTTCCCAGGTAACTGTCTTTTCATCAATGGCATGAACCATTTTCATCTCCTCCCACCACAAGGTAGCCTTACCTTGTAGCTGGTAAATAACTAATATGGCCTTCAGATTGCTTTCATATTCATAGACCTGGAAATACTTAATCATGTTCAGCAGCCAAGCTTCAGCATCTTCCTCCTTCCCCCCATCATAGGAAGGAGGTTTGATCTTTCGGAATTCCCCTTGAATTTTTTTTTTTGTTTATACTGATGCCTAACAACATCATCATCCTCAGACTCATCATTCTTCCTCTTTCTGGAACCCTCACCTTCTTTTCTGTTTCGCGAAGTTAGTTCTCTGATGAGCTTCTCCTTCTCCTCACTGGCTAATGACAATCTGTCATTTTGGCTTCTTAGTTCAGCCATCTCTCGTTGCAAACTGTGCAACATAGCCATCACCGGAGCATTGGGATCTGGTGTATTATCTTCATCACACGGATCAACATAAATTTCCTCACCTTCTGCCATTTCACCACCACTGTACACTAAACAACACAAGTTAGAAAAAAAATAAAAATTTCTCAACAGTAATTAATTTATACAGTGTACATAACAACAGTGAGCACACACAACAACAGCCCAGTTTTGTATAACATGAGCTCTGATACCATTTGTAACACCTCTTAGATTTCACCACAATTTTTTTTTTTCTTCAATTTCAACTTACGAATAATTATGAGGGCATCTGTTCCTTCCCCACTACAATTTGCAATAGTTATCGCTCTTTAGTTACATTCATTACTGACCCTTTTATGTTGAATTTCACACTCAAAATAACCACTGTTTCAATACATTGTAACTAACCACTCTTTTATATTCATAAGGATTATATGATTTCATCTGAAGGTCTTCCTCTTGAATTTACATTGAATTTATGGGTATAACCCATTCCTTATGTTTAACTTATGGTCTATAATTATCACCTTCTTTTGGTGAAGCATATCAATGTATAATGCTACCTAACCCTTATGTATTTATTATACAATTAACCTCTTAAATTTTCAATATATATATATATATATATATATATATATATATATATATATATATATATATGTCATTCCATATTTGAATAACGACATTATTATATATCACATTCTCCATAAATTAATAGGGTAATGTCAACCTCTTTATGGTTAAAACCACTGTATGGTGTTCAACGACATCATACTCTTAGGAAGAAGTTCCTCTATTCAATTTTTAAGTCCATTCAAATTTGCTATAGCTGGACTCTATGATTGCGCTTATCATTAAAAAATTTACTCAAAATCAATTCAAACCCCCCTACGCGCTATAAAATCATATCCAGTTTCGATGCAATTTGATTGATTTGAGTACTTCGTACCCTGTATTTATTGGCTCGATTTCACACCTTCGGTGGTTGTAAATGCGCTAGCGTTAGTTGTCACTTTGGTTTACGTTGCTCCTATTTTATTTTATTGGCCAGATCTGCCAATTTGATACAGCGTACTTCGCCTTTAATGCATGTTCTAATTCAATTGGAATGGTACGCGGTTATTAAATTTGAATCCATCTGGATTTCCTATTGATACGATGGTTTACGGTTCCGAGTGCTTCAACCTTCCAGTGCTCAGAATTTGGGCATCTCAAGACACGTGTACGATGGAGATTGCCTGAGATTAGGGTTTCCAAGGCATATAAAATTTTTTCCTTCACCGTATGAGTTCATTTTGTTTCTCGTGGCTGAGGGCTTCCGCAGGGTTGCTCTGGAGTTTGGTTTTATTTTTATTTTCTACTACTACAGAGAAATCGTTCCTCTATATCGCTCACCATACCTCATGGAGATATGTGATGCCAATCACGTTGTCAGCGCTCATTCAGGTTACGAATTCCCTTGATACCTTTGATCGAGTTAGAGTTTTCATTTCGCATTACTCTGCGGTTGAAATGTATCAATATTTACTGAGGTTTAGAGTTAGAGGTTCGATGATAGGATGAATCCAAACGAATCGAACCTTTCGTTCAGTGCACATTATTATCGTTCCATTACAGTGATTGTCGTATGGTTTATACGAAAGTTGATTTTTCTTGGATGCCATGTTCGCTCTTACTTCAGCGGTTCTCAGTTAGTTCGATATAACCGAGGGAATGGTGATATTCGCATGTGTATGTGGTTGACGCCATCATCATGATTCTGAGACGCTACAATGTCTTTCCGGAACCAAGAAGGTATTTCCATCCAGTTTATTTCTGGTGAACGATATATTATTATTGCTACCGCTCCTGATTTTCGAATTTTCGATTTAGTTTAATTGTTAATAGTCCTGGTTTATTTATTTGTTCCAACCCTTCCGTTTCCACGCTGGATTGATACGATGGAAGGTAAGCAGTAAATTCTTGCTTTTGTTTCCCTTGATTTAACCTTCCTTTCAGTTTATAATTACGATTTTGCTTTTTCCCAAATTCCTCACGCTCTTTTCCTCTTGTTCGTTGCAGGTATATGGCAACTATATTATTCTCTACTGATAAGTTTATGAGGTTTTATGCCTTCAGCTTGACTGTTAATCATGCTTCTTTCATAGTCACAGGTTGGTGCTTCGTTCAAATCGACCAGAGGGAACAATAAATCAGTTTACCCTCTTTATTCTTATCTCCATCCTGGAAAATTTTTCTAACATTGGAACAGAATTTACTGTTATATAGATTTATATATATAAACCAATTCTCTGTCGGTTTATCTGTAGAATTTTCATGGAAAGAATTTGGTCTAGCGAATTTAATTCTACTTCACTTAATTTCCATATTGATCATGCTCTAAAGTTTTCCAGAAATATTATTAACTAAAATTCTTCTTCCAGTATTTTATCATCCGCATAATTATACTTATAAGGGTAGTTTTTATTTCAAGAAGAATGTAGTTTCTGCTGTAGAAAATTTTAATATAGCAGATATTATTTTGTTGTTTACTCTTATTACATGAGTTTCCCGGTTTCTTTTCAGCAGTCTTTTAAGCAAACGCATATGCCTTAGTTTATAAATCATTATAAAGTGTTTTTGATAACATATATAATACCTTTAGTATATAAACAGAATTATACAGTATTTCTATGTTTACAACTGATGAACTATGTTTTTATGTCTCAAACAGGACTTATTTTATTCATTTTCAATTGACTTGATTCTCATCCATTTATGGACAAAATCTGTGGAGAAATTTATTTAATGCAGTCACTCTATAGGCATATCTTGACTGTGCATTTATATACCTAGGAAATTTCATTAACTATATGTGGGGTCTGAGATTTCTATTATAGTGAATCTTAGATAACTGCCTCATGTTAATTAACTGTGTACATATGAATATTTCTAATGAAACTTTGACCGAGTTAATTTCTAGATATCCTACCTTACTGGGGCTTCCTGGTATAACTGTACTTTACTTCATTATTATATAGAGATAGATTGATACCTACAGGAATGTATTTCTATTCTACTTCTATTTGTGTATGGATGGTATATTTACTATATGACCTCAAGCTATCTTCAACCAATTTCTATATAACTCGGATTTCAATTCATCTGATTCTGTTCTAGATATTGGTATAGGAATCCCATGCTAATCTTTCCTATGTAGTCATACTAGCATCATTTTACTAAATCAGAAGCAGATTAAAGTTAAATTACTAATTTATCTGTGGAGAACTGTGTATCCTCAGATTTAAACCAATACGGGTTTAGAGGTTCTGTTGGATTCTTCTCCATGGATTTCTATTTCTACTACTCTACAGAATTTAGAGGGTGAATTCTTTCAATTTAATTCTATTAAATGTAGAAACTAACAAATTTGACATCTAACTCACACAATCATGTATCACCAAGTTATACAAAAGGAGTAATAAAACCCATGCAAGCTTAAAGACATACCACTGTTGCAATTGACCAACCTCCCAACCTCAGAGTCCTTCTGTCTCTCAGAACTCACCCCTGAGCTGAGATCATCTCCTCGAACAGACCAACCCCTGATCTGTTCAGGAATAGCTTATTTAAGCTTTTTCTCTCGAAAGCCTGTTTCTAATTCTGCGTCCAGAATATCAGGATGCTTTTCTTCCTGTTTACCTAAGCTTCCTTTTTTAGGGACTTTTAAATTTTCTTTCTGCTTTTCCCAGCTTTTTACCTCTTCCCAACTACTCTCCACATCATTGGGGAAACAAGATTTTCCTCAAAATCTAATTTGGAAATAAATTCTTTCAAGGATTTTTGAAAGATTGTGGGGAAATTATTTTCCTTTATCCATCCTCATGGATTTAGCAAGTGACCTCATAATTCTCATTTTTGGTCAATCTGCACAGAATTACTTTATTCATTTTCTCAATTTAAATATTTAATTACATCCACAAAATACTTGTCCTTTGGGGTCCACTCCCCTTAGGATTAAAGTTCAAATGTCTAGTTTTTTAAATTCAAACACATAAACTAGGGGTGCTACACTTATGTTGAAATAAGAAATATAATATAATTTTATATATAGAGGTACTATTTGTGTAGTACAATTATAAATATAAATATCAAATATGAATTATGCTTAAGTGATGCATGTAGTTGAAATACTATAAATGTCACACCTCCAATTTTACCCCAAACAAAAAAAAAATTCTTTTGTTAATACAAGCTAGTGAGACTAGGGTTATTATGACATCTCAATCTCATCACTATGATAGCACTATGATAGTTTTCATTTCATCATGTTCAATAATACCCTCTGTCACTATTTCTCGTCTTATGTCATTTTGATTATAATTAGGGAGATGGTTTATACGAACCTAATCTTTACTCAGGTCTCGTATAGCCCTTCTCCTTTAGTTTAATGGTCATGTATCCCCTTCATGCAATTATTAACTCAAACTTACCCTATATGAACTATGACCATAAGTTATATACATTTCGTTATAGGGGATGTCACCTAAGGCATTTTCAATCATTCGAATAGCCATAGTCACGATGCGTTCTTTATATATATATGATTTTAGCCTTGTCATACAATTCGCATGCATATTATTATGAATGGCTCTCCTCATACGCTTGATATGATCATGTACGTGCGCCTGGTTTGATATAACTACTCATCCGAGTACCTCAGATTTGCAAATCGATTTAATATATATATATGGTACTGGCCGTGGGTATAAATCTGCATATGGCGCGCATTATTACTCCAGATTGGATTTCTATGGCTTTTGTTATTGTGACATTCTTATCCACGTCAGGCATTGAGTTAATTAACTGAGCGTTGCATTGTATTATAGTGAGTCCACGTTGCGGCACCACTCAACCTGTGTGGTGAACCACTCAACGTCAAGGCTTGCACGGGCGTATCACATTCAAGTTTCATGTTGTGCCCATAAATTTTGATACGGCGTTGTATTAACTCTCTCGAGGAGCTATCCCTCGATCGTGTCGCCCCGATGCGGTGCTTCCAAGTGGACGATGGCGATCGTTTTCAGTTAGGGTTCATGTGGTTTAACGAAGGCTTATATAAGTTCAGAGTGTGGAGTTTAGTCGGTTTCCGTGCTTATCAGTTGCAGGCCTCCTCCGCGACTGCGCCATTCCATTTCTGCCGAGGGTTTCGTCTCTCCGTTGTGGAGAGAAGATATGGCACCTCTCATTCCTCAATGCGTAGACAGGTAATTCCCCTACGCACATCTTAATTCTATTGCAGGTGTAAATGATTCATACTTAGTTTGCAGAGGCCATACGCTTGACGCTGAATACATATATACATTTGAATGACCAGTAAGGCGAATGCGTCTGGTTTGTTTTTCGATGTTCCAGGTCTCTGTTCAGTGCATGGTTTAGTTGATTAACAATTTCAGAGTTAACTTCAACCCTTCTCTGGTTATATTTAAATGGCAGCTGAGTGATATGATACCTCCTGCGTCGCCTCTCCTCAGGTGAACGCCTCCTTTCCATGGAGCGATATGAGGTATGTCATTTATTCGTGCCATTCCAGCATATAATTATTGGTTTCGTCATTTTATTCTCGAGGGTAACTTATATTAATCCCTCTCTGTAGAATGGTCGAGGACAGGGCTCGACGCGTTTGAAGGTTTACCTTCCACAGGTACTAGTTTTAACACCGAGATTATTTTATTTATGTGCTCGTTTATCTCCGATGGCGCAATGACTAACTGGGGTTTGGGTCATTTCTGTTTTCTACAGGTAAATCTAAAGGATTCCCGCGTGCTTGTGATAGTAGAGAGTGACCCTTTTAAATCGTGTGGATGCTAACTCGGTCTCGTGGCCCTCCAGGTCGGTATATGTATGGGGTTCCTCCTCTCCTGACGCGTTATCTCTTGAGCGTCGAAGCACTGCTTCTATGGTGATGTTGTGCAAGGATGCATACGGAACGAAACTCACTCTTCGAGTCAGGGTTTTCATTTCCATCTTATTAGCGTTGTCATCCTTGGATGGTGTTTGTCTAAATTCGTTCTGTTGAGATGGGGGTTTCGATTTATGTACCCCAGCCTAATAGGCTCAGTATTTCTTTTGAAATTTTGGACAATTATATACTTCTTATTTTTGTAGGTTGAATTTAATATATACCCTTTGTGTTCCAATGTACGAAGTCAGTATAAATAATGCGTATAATTTCGGACCATGTCGTTTGGCTTTATTGAATTTGCTCGTCTGAACTTATTTTGTTTTCTGGAAATGCTACTGACATTCCAGATTTCTTAAGTGCATACATCAGAATTTACAGGTTGTTATATATGATATTTATCTATTCCTTTGATGTGTTTGGTTCACTCCTTTCTGTGTAGAGTCTATACTTGGGTATTTATAATGTAATTACAGTTGCCTCTGTTCCTAGTTACACTGAACTGGTCTTATACCTGACTGTATAGACATATGAACAGCTCACTAAATATTTATGAGACCAGTCCTGTTTATCCATAGATGATTTGTATGTCTGAAAGTCTATGAGTTATAATTTCTCCTTTTTCAAAAGTATGTAAGCATAAATCTATTCTCCAGTTTCTTCTCATTTTCTTGTAATTATTTACAGCTAGTATCTATATGTATGTCTGATGGTAGCTAAATTCTGAAGAACTTGTAATGGGATTTGAACTCTTTTCGCCTTCCTCATAGTCAAGGAAATATTGGTTAAATAAATGCTAAAGTGTATAATGTTGCAATTTATTTACTTCTTACTCCTATGCTTCTCAACTGCTTGCTCATAATTTCTGTATTCTATGTATTACTTCTCATTAATATAATATTAGAATAAGTCCATGAGACCATTGTTTGGTCCTTTTTTTTTCCTATTCATTTGTTTATGAATATCTACTACTTTCCTGTACTAGAGTAAGGGCTTATGGACTATCTTGTTGTCTAAGATAATTTGCTTTCCTTCAAATAAAATGAAGTACTTGACTGAACCTGAGGTCAGTCTGTTAAGTCTCTCCTTCGGTTCTTTCATAGACAGTATAATTTATAAATAATATCCTGCTATTTGTTCTAGTGTTCTATATTAAATTTCATTTCTCTCTATGATAGCTGAAATAAAATTATACTTGGAAACAGAAGCATATTAAATACAATTCCACATTGATTCCTGAAAGAACAAAGTTTTCTCAGGTTTAGACCCACCCCGGGTTTAAACACTCTGTGAAATTCTACTTTACAGGATGTTCCTCTACAACTATACAGAATGATCAGGTCATTACCTGGTAATTACATTCTATTAAATGTAGACTAGAAATATGAACTAACTTAGAAATAAACTTTGTTTTTATATGTAGCCAATTCATACTATAACAAACAATAAGACAAATTTTCTCAAAGACATACCACTCGTGCCGTAGACCAACCTCCCAACCTTAGAGTTCTTCTGTCTCCTAGAACTCACCCCCGAGCTAAGATCACCTCCTATAGCAGCTTAACCTCTAATCTGTACAGGAGCAACTTATTTAAGCTATTGTTCCCCAAAGCATGTTTCTAATTCTACGTCCAGAATCTCAGGATGTTTTTCTTCCTGTTTGCCTAGGCTTCCCACTTAGGGATTCTTTAAAGCTGTTTTATGCTTTTCCTCAGCTTTTCCAGCTTTTTACCTCTTCCCAACTACTCTCCTCATCATTGGGGAAATTTAGATTTTTCCTCAAAAATCTAAATTTAAAACTTACTATCTTCCAAGGATATTTTTGGAAGATTGTGGGGACATATTTGCCTCATCCATCCTCAAAGATTTAGCAAGTGATCTCATCATCTCATTTTTGGTCAATTTGCACCACAATACTTTATTCATTTCCTCAATCAAATGTTTAATTACATTCACAAATATAATTATCCTTTGGGGTCCACTCCCCTTAGGATGTAAAGTTCAAGTATCTATCTTTAAAATGCAATCACATGAATTGGGGGTGTTACATATTCCCCCTCTGAAAATCAACACCGTCCTCGGTGTTGTTATTCAACTACTAGAGTTTATTTTGCAAATAAAAATGGATATTTTTCCATCATTTCGAGTCTCGTTCCAGGTAGCTTCTTCGGCGGTAAAGTGCTTCCACTGCACCTTTACTGCGGAAATTTCTTCGATACCCTTCTCAATTCCAATTTTCTTCCCGCTCCAATATTTGAAGCGGTTAAGCGAAAACTCATACGGTTCCACCATACAACATTCCATTCTAATCAACTATGTGAAAGCATCGTACATATCTTTTTAGCAATGAAACATGAAATACATCATGAACTCTAACATGGGGTGGTAAGGCTAGCTTGTAAGCCACTGATCCCACCCTTTCTAATATTTCAAAGGGACCACAATATCGAGGGGACAATTTTGCACAACTCCCAGCATAAAGGGTGCTCTTTTTGGCTTTAATACGCAAATATACATGCTCCCCAACTTTAAATTCTCTATGCCCTATTTTCTTATTTGCATAACTCTTTTGGCGATCTTGTGCTGTCTTGATGTTCTTTCGTATCTGTTTGACAATTCCTTCCATTTCTTGTAAAACATCGGGTCCCAACATCAGTTTGTCTTCTGGCTGACTCTAGCTTAAAGGGGTACGACACTTCCTTCCATACAGTGCCTCAAACGAAAACATTTTGATGGAGGATTGATAGCTGTTATTATAGGAAAATTCAGCTAAATGTAAGAAATCTTCCCACTTTGAGGGTCTATCCATCACATACATTCTCAGCATGTCCTCCAAAATTTTATTAGTTCTTTCTGTTTGACCATCAGTCTGAGGGTGGTAGGCGGTGCTAAAATTCAATTTAGTGCCCATTCCTCCAAATAACCCCTTCGAAAAGGCTGCTGTAAACTTAGCATCCCTATCGGACACAATTACCTTAGGAACTCCATGGAGTCTTACTATCTCCTTCAGGAACACATTCGCTACTTGAGTTGTTCCAAAGGTGGATTTTACTGGTATAAAGTGAGCGGCTTTGGTTAAAGTGTCTACCACTACCATTACAGAATCATGCTGGTATTTGGTTTTGGGTAATCCTGTAATGAAGTCCATGGAAACGGTGTCCCACTTCCATTCTGCAATGGGCAAAGGGTTTAGAAAGCCGGCAGGACGCTGATGTTCCACCTTAACTAATTGACATTCCATGCATCTAATTAAATATTCTGCTACCTCTCTCTTCATTCCTGGCCAGAACGGCTTCTTTTTCAGGGCAGTTAACATTTTCTGATACCCTGGATGGCCTGCATAGGGTTGTTTGTGGTACTCATCCGAAATTTCTCTTTTTAAAAGAATCCACATTGGGAATATACAATCGTGTTCTTATAACAAATACGGCCCTTTTTGGTTTTGGGAAAAATACGGTTTTCTCCTTTTTTATGATATTTTACCGAAGTGTTTCATACCTGATGTTTCGATTTAACGCTTATTCACCAATTCTTCATATTTGTACGAGCACTCGTTATGGTCAAGTAATATGCTGACAAGCATTTCTGCTCAATGCATCAGCAAAATTATTCTCCTTCCCTCTAATATGTTTTATATCCATGTCAAACTCGCTTAAAAAGGACAGCCATCTGGCTTGTCTGGCATTCAACTCAGTTTGGGAAAAGAAATATTTGAGACTAATATGACCAGTCATCAATGTAAATTTTTTTCCAAGAAGATAGTGCCGCCACATTTTCAAAGCATGAATAATAGCTGCTAGCTCTAAATCATAGGCACTATAATTCTGTTCATGTATCTTCAGTTTCCTGGATTCATAGGCAATCACTGAATTTTCCTGCAAAATAAATCCTCCCAATCCTTCTCTACATGCATCCATACATACCACAAATTCCTTATCAGGATTTGCAATCTTCAGTATAGGGGCTGTGGTAAGTTTCAATTTTAATTGGTCGAAACTGTTTTGGCATTCTATAGTCCATTCAAACTTGACACCTTTTCTCTGTAAGGAAGTGATGGGATGTGCTATGGCAGAAAATCTCTCCACAAATCTGCGATAATAGCCGACAATCCCCATGAATGATCTAACTGCTGAAACATCAATCGGTACTGGCCATTCTTTTATAGCATTTATCTTCTCCGGGTCAACAGCAAGGCCTTGTTCAGAAATAATATGACCCAAGTATTGGATATTGTCCTTATAGAACTCACATTTTCTAAATTTAGCGTATAGATGATTTTCCTTTAGAGTTTGCAATACTATCCTCAGGTGTTCTTTGTGTTCCTCCTCACTGTTCGAGTAAACTAAAATATCATCTATGAACACAAGGACAAATTTATCCAAATACTTTTTTAACACACTGTTCATTAGGCACATGAATGTGGCAGGGGTGTTTGTCAAAACAAAAGGTAGAACTACAAATTCGTAGTGGCCATACCTGATTCGAAAGGCTGTTTTGCTGATGTCTTCCTCTTTAATTCTGAGCTGGTGGTAACCAATTCTTAAGTCAATTTTTGAGAATACTAAAGCTCCTCTCACTTGATCAAAAAGATCATCAATTCTAGGCAAAGGATATCTATTTTTAATGGTCAACTTATTCAGTTGCCTATAATCAATGCACATCCTGAAAGTTCCATCTTTCTTTTTCACGAACAGCACTGGTGCTCCCCAAGGAGACACACTCAGTCTGATATACCCTTTATCTAGTAGTTCTTGCAATTGCATTTTCAGTTCTATAAGTTCAGGAGGACTCATTCGATAAGGTGCTCGTGAAACAGGTGTTGTTCCTGGCACCAGATCGATTGAGAAGTCAATCTCTCTTTTGGGGGGAAGGTGAGGGATTTCCTTTGGAAAAACTTCCTTGAATTCTCTTATTACTGGTACAGAATCCAGTAATTATTCTTCAGTTTTCTATTCTGTTTCTTCCACATGCACTGCATAAACTTGGTATCCTTTTATAGCTGTTCTTTTTAATTGCAATGCTGAAATTTGTCTTACAGAAATAGGTTTTGGTTTCCCAATGAGAATAAACTTTTTCCCTTCCTCATCTACACAATGCAAGGTCTTATCCCAACAATTCATCAAAGCTTTCTTCTTTTGCAGCCAATCCATTCCTATCAATAGATCATATGACCCTAAGGGTAGAATGTTCAAATTCACTTCTGTTCGAAACTCATTTAATTGGATTTCTGTTCTGGGCAGTTTTTGTGTTCCCTTTCTTTTTGTTCCAGTGGCCAGCTGTACCAACCATGAATGTTGAAATTTTTCAGTTTTTATGTTACATTTTTCTACAATATTTGGACTAACGTAACTCAAAGAAGCACCTGGATCAATCGGAGCGAGAAGCGACTGAGTCAATCTTGCTCTCCAATTCCACCATGGTTGCTTGATGTTCTACTTAGATTTTTCTGGGGGTGCCCTTTGATAGTTGGTATGTTTCTACCTATATCATTTACTGTTGTCGCTTCCCGATCCCTCATGAGCATATGAACATTTATATGGGGGCAGTCCCTCAAAAGATGGGGTTCCCCACAGGCCCAACATTTCAAGGGCTCCTTCATTCTGACTGTTCCCTCCTTTTTAATGTCTCCCTCCATTGGTTTCGATGCCACTTGAGACTGTGCAGTTTGACTTTCCTTGGTCTTTCCAAATCTTTTCCGCTGATGATCTCTGCCAAAATTCTTCAAATAGGCAGGTTTCGGTTTTCTCCCTTTGAATTCATTCTTACTTACCCAACTTTTCCCTGATCAATTTTTCCTTTGAACTATTGGTAACACAATCTAGCTTTTCGAACAGCTTCGTCCATTGTTTTTGGGTTTTCAAACTCAATTTTCTCTTTGTATACCATAGGCAAAAAATTCAGAAACCTCTGTACCTTTGCCTTTTCTTCCCTTATGTAAGGTACATATCTTAATAGATTGGTAAATTTAGTGACAAACTCATCGATAGTGAGCTGTCCCAATATAAGCTCATGAAAATATTTTTCTTTGTCATCATAGTACCGCTCATTCAAGTAGCAATTATTGAATTTAGCCTGGAAATATTCCCAGGTAACTGTCTTTTCATCTATGGCATGCACCGTCTTTGTCTCCTCCCACCACAAGGTAGCCTTACCTTGTAGCTGGTAGACAGCTAATCTGACCTTCATATTTCTTTCATATTCATAAACCTAGAAATACTTAATCATATTCAGCAACCAGGCTTCAGCATCCTCCTCCTTTTCCCCATCATAGGAAGGAGGTTTGATTTTTCGGAATTCCCCTTGTAATTACTTTTTCTGCTTATTCTGATGTCGAATAGCATCTTCCTCATCAGATTCATCAGTCTTCCTCTTCCTGGAACCTTCGCCTTCTTGGCTATTCTGTGAGGCTAATTCCCTAATGAGCTTTTCATGCTCCTCACTGGCTAATGGCAATATGTCATTCTGGCTTTTTATCTCACCCAATTCTTGTTGCAAATTTCGCAACATAGCCATCATGGCTGCATTGGGATCTGGCTCACCACCCAGATCTACATAAATTCCACCACCTTCTTCCATTCTATCACCTCACTGTACACTACATAGCACAGGTCAGTGAACAGAAAAAAAAAACAAAATAACAAAAACAAAACTTTTGCTATAGCACTAAAATTACACAGTGAGTACACAGCAATCGTGAGCACAAAGTCACCAGCCCAGTTTTATAACTTGGGCTCTGATACCATTTGTCACACCTCCGATTTTACCTCAAACAAAAAAAAAATTCTTTTGTTAATGCAAGCTAGTGAGCCTAGGGTTATTATGACATATCAATCCCTTCACTATGATAGTTTTCATTTCATCATGTTTCAATAATACCCTTTGTCACTATCTCTCGTCTTATGTTAATTTTATTATAATTAGGGAGATGGCTTATACGAACCTAATCTTTACACAGGTCTCGTATAGCCATTCTCCTTTCGTTTAATGGTCTTGTATCCCATTTATGAAATTATTAACCCAAACGTAACCCCTATGAACTATGATCATATGGTATATAAATTTCGTTGTATAGGTTGTGGCCTAAGGCATTTCCAACCTTTCGAATAGCCATAGTCACGATGATTAAGTTATATGTATGGTGATAGGCTTGTCATAAAATTCGAATTGCATATTACTATGACTGGATTGTCCTCATGCGCTTGGTTTGATAGGACCACTCATCCGGGTACCTCAAATTTCAAATCGATTTAATATATATATGGTACTAGCCTTGGGTATAAATCTGCACGTAGCGCGCATTATCATTCCGGATTGGGTTTCTATGGCGTCGTCATGGTGCAAATCTTATCCACATCAGGCGTTGAGTTAATTAACTGATGGTTGCATCATTTTATGCCTGTTCGTTAGCTTACGTGGTGATTCCACGTCGCTGGCACAACTCAACCTACGTGGTGAACAACACCCCCGTCGAGGCTTGCACAGGACATATCGCATTAAATTCTCATTTGTGTCCATAAATTTTGATACGACTGTATTAACTCTCTCAGGCTATCCCTCGATCCGTGGCTTAACTGTTCAGATGCTACCAAGTGGGCGATGGCGATCGTTTTTTGGTAGGTTCATGTGGTTTAACGAAGGCTTATATAAGTTCAGAGTGTGGAGTTTAGTCGGTTTCCGCACTTCTCAGTTGCAGGCCTCCTCCGCAACTACGCCATTCCCCTTCTGCCGAGGGTTTCGACTCTCCATTTTCGAGAGAAGATTTGGCGCCTCTCGCTCCTCAATGCGCAGACAGGTAATTTCCCCCACGCACATCTTAATTTTATTGCAGGAGTGAATGTTTCATACTTAGGTTGCAGAGGTCATACGCTTGACGCTGAATATATATATATACATTGAATGATCAGTAAGGTGAATGCGTCTGGTTTATTTTTCGATGTTCCAGGTCTCTGTTCAGTGCATGGTTTAGTTGGTTTATAATTTCAGTCATTAACTCCCGCCCTTCTCTGGTTAGGTTTAAGTTGCGACTGATTGATGCTATACCTCTTGAGTAGCACGTGTCGCCTCTCCTCAGGTGAGCGCCTCCTGTTCCATGAAACTATATGCGATAGGTTATTTATTCGTGCCATTTCCAGCATATAATTTTTGGGTTCGTCTTTTTTTTTATGCTCGAGGGTAACTTATATTAATCCCTCTTTGTGGAATGGTCGAGAACAGGGCTCGACGCGTCTGAGGGTGTACATTCCACAGGTAATAATTTTAATACCGAGTTTAATTCATTTATGCGCTTATGTTTCTACGATGGCGCAATGACTAACTTGTGTTTTGGGTCGTTTTTGTTTTCTACAGGTAATTCCAGAGGACTCCTGCGTCCTTATGACAGTAGCGAGTGACCCTTTCAATGGTGTGGATGCTAACCTCTGTCTCTTGGCCCTCCAGGTTGGTATACGCATGGGGTTACTCCTCCTCTCCTGACGTGTTATCTCTTAAGCGTCGAAACACTGCTTCTCTTATGATGTTGTGCAAGGTTGCATACGGAACGAGACTCACTCTCCGAGTCAAGGTTTTCGTTTCCATCTTATTAGCGTTGTCATCCTTGGATGGCGCTTGTCTAAATTCGTTCTGTTGAGATGGGGGTTGCGATTTATGTACCCCAGCCTAATAGGCTCAGTATTTCTTTTTAATTTTTGGACAATTACATACTTCCTATTATCTTAGGTTGAATTTTTATATACTCAGCCACAATTTTAAATGTACAGAGACTGTATAAATAATGCATATAATTTCATACCATGGCATTTGGCTTTGTTGAATTTTCTCGTCCGAACTTATTTTGTTTTCTGGAAATACTACTGACATTCCAGATTTCTTAATGGCATACATCAAAATTTACAGGTTGTTATATATGATATTTATCTATTCCTCTGATGTGTTTGGTTCACTCCTTTCTGTGTAGAGTCTATACTTGGGTATTTATAGTGAAATTACAGTTGCCTCTGCTCCTGGTTACACTGAACTGGTTTTATACATGACTGTCTAGACATATGAACAGCTCGCTGAATATTTATGAGACCAGTCCTGTTTATCAATAGAGGATTAATATGTATGAAAGTCTATAATTTATAATTTCTCTTTTTTCAAATGTATGCAAGCATACATCTATTCTCCAGTTTCTTCTCATTTTCTTGTAATTAGTTACATCTAGTATCTACCTGTATGTCTGATGGTAGCTGAATTCTGAAGAGCTGGTAATGGGATTTGAACTCTTTGCACCATCCTCATAGTCAAGGAAATATTGGTTAAATAAATGCTACTGTGTATAATGTTGCAATTTATTTACTTCCTACTCCTATGCTTCTCAACTGCTTGCTCATAATTTATGTATTCTATGTATTCTTTCTCAGTAATATACTATTAGAATAAATCCATGAGACCATGGTCTGGTCTTTTCCCTATTTTTTTGTTTATGAATCTCTACTACTTTCCTGCACTAGAGTAAGGGCTTATGGACTACCTTGTAGTCTAAGATCATTTGATTTCTTGCAATTATAATGGAGTATTTGGCTGAACCTGATGTCAGGCTATTGAGTCTATCCCTCTGTTCCTCATACACAGTAGAAGATGTAAATAATATCCCGTTATTGTTCTAGTGCACTATAGTAAATTTCTTTTCTCTCTATAATAGCAGAAATAAAAATTAGGCTTGGAAACAGAAGCAGATTAAATACAATTCCACAGTGTTTCCTGAAAGAACAAAGTTTCCTCAGATTTGGACCCACCCTGGGTTTAAACATTCTGTGGAATTATACTTTACAGGATGTTCCTCTACAACTATACAGAGTGAGCAGGTTATTACCTGGTGATTTCATTCTGTTAAATGTAGACTAAAAATATGAACTAACGAAATAAACTTTGTTTTTATATGTAGCCAATTCATCTTATAACAAACAATAAGACAAATTTTCTCGGAGACATACCACTCATGGAGTAGACCAACCTCCCAACCAGAGTTCTCTTGTCTCCCGGAACTCACCCCCCAGGTGAGATCACCTCCTATAGCAGTTTACCTCTAATGCGTACGGGAAGCGACTTATTTAAAAATTTATTATTCCCCTAGCTTGTGTTTCTAATTCTGCGTCCAGAATATCAGGATGCTTTTATTCCTGTTTGCCTAGGCTTCCCACTTAGGGATTCTTTAAAGTTTTTTTATGCTTTTCCAACTTTTTACCTCTTCCCAACTACTCTCCTCATCATTGGGGAAATTCAGATTTTTCCTCAAAAATCTAAATTTAAAACTTACTATATTCCAAGGATTTGTGGAAGATTGTGGGGACATATTTGCCTCATCCATCCTCACAGATTTAGCAAGTGATCTCATCATCTCATTTTTGGCCAATTTGCACCACAATACTTTATTCATTTCCTCAATCAAATGTTTAATTACATTCACAAATATAATTATCCTTTGGGGTCCACTCCCCTTAGGATGTAAAGTTCAAGTATCTAACTTTAAAATGCAATCACATGAATTTTGGGGTGTTACAATAAAGAACTTGGAAATCTTATATAAAATTATTACATGGATGGAAATTCGTCAAATAAATCAAAACAGAATCGTGCATATATATATTCATGATAAAATGTCAGATATCACCATCACAATTATAGTGACTGAAAGTCCCTTTTTTTATATAGAAACTACATATTGGCTACATGAATAAATATCATTGAATTATGTGGGCTGATAAAGACCATCCCATAAATAGATGGAACCAAAATAATTTTCAATTATTTTGAGAAAGAAGGAAAAATAATTGTGTTGTAAATTACAAGATGTGCAATACATATACAAAAAAAATCCCCACAAATGGGGATTAGATTTTATCTAATAGAAAATTAAAATAAATATATATAATATTGGAAATTTTCAATATTAGATAACACTGAAATTTACCTCTTTAGTCTAGTTTGACGCAGTGGAATCTCTTCTGTGTATAAACAAGAAAAAACTGAGAAATATATTATAATTCTATATTAGTATTATAAGTATAGAAAACGAATTGGCTAAATTGTGGTATACTGGGTATTTGAGGAAAATAGATGAGTGGGACAAAAGTAGGAAAAGAGGAGCTTCGTGTGTAACAGAACATTTTTTTAGTCGAGGAAATTAACAAAATGATTATTTCTTTATAGCAGAAGTATTCACACATATTTTATGGTTTATTAGTATTATGAATGTTTATAAAATTTTATAAGACAAACATAGGACATATAATAAGAATGTAAGTATTGATTCAATAGAGTACACATAGAGAGACTGATTGAAGGTATATATTCCATAGATTAGATATAAATATACTTCGACTTCAGTAAACAAAAGAAGACAGAGTCACACCCTTAAATAAAATTTGCTGGTATACAGAGATTATGGAAATATTATAAACATTAATGAATTGGAAAATCCATTTCAATGAATTGAATTACAATTCGTTTTACACATACTATGGGTTGTATGGAGAAATCAAAATCGAATTGATCACATCATTGAGGAGAGATGATTGGTAATTTATCTATGGAAATATATTAAGAAAATTGAATAATATCAAATATCTTTACGTAAACAAAGGAAATACCCAAGACTAAAGAACGTATCTCAAAGATGAGGAGTTAATTAAATATCGAAACATATGAGAATATAGTGGAGAATGTCTTCCATACAATAATTAGAGTGACTATAATAAAATTAAATTCTGGAAATTTAGGACCGACTTCAAAGTGTCAAATTTTTCTTCACACGGAAATAAATCACGAAACGCAAAATGAGTATTCAGCAAACCCTTGAGATTGAAGGGTGAATCCAATACATAGATATCTTATGTAATATGAAATAATTGGGAAAGCAAACGAGGATTAAAACCTGAAAAACACCAAACAAAGGCATAAATCAATAACCGAGTATAAAATTTGGGGAAATAACATTAATGAGTTTTGCACAGTGAAATCATTGTATAATCTCGAATAAAAAGTTAAAATTAACAATGTAGAGCTCAGTTAGTACCGTTTCATGAATGAGCCAAATTGCGAGAAGGAAATGTAACGATACACAGAAGAAAAAACGAAATTTCATAATGCTTTAGCAAGGAAATGTAGGGACTCTGGGATGAGTACCTAACTTACCTGCGTTATGGCAGAATTGGCATTACCTCGAGAATTCACTATAAATATTCGTGAAGATATTTTGTTCTTCAACGTCGAATCCACATGGAACAACTCTGTTTCAAAATGTAGAGACAGAACAAAAGTTAATACGATGAGTTCGGAAATTTTAAAAATAAAACAACTCTTGTAACAAATTATGAGTGTAAATTGAAACATTGAAAAAAAATAAAGAGGGAATGAAGTTACCTTTGTCATAAATCGTGACTCTGAGGAAAAAATTCTAGAGAGAAGCCATTATCGTTATCAAACTCACTGTAAGAACCAAAGTAGAAAGCCGTCGTAGGGAACTATACAAATGAAAGAATGAACGAAAAAAAACGAGTACATTAAACCCTAGTCATGGAGGGAAGGAGTACGAGATGAACTCAATCGTTAATTGATGATAGATCTAAGCTCCACATGTTCACGATATTAATGCATCCACGTGACTAAAGAAGACGTAGTACCTCACCATAATCAATGATAACATTGAGACAAGCAAACTTTAAAGATTTGCATGGTACACTATCTTAACACATTAATTGGAAATAAGACGAAATCCATAGAGGTATGGTCAAAATCTGAAAACACATTAAATTGAAATCATGTTGTCTAACCATTCAAAGATAATCATGTTAATCATAAAACTCGAAATTGATATTATAAATTATGTGCTGGCAAAGTGTCAACGTTAATGATAAAGGACCATATACATAATCCAATTTCAATAACAATGATACATTAAATATGGTTAAGACTACTGATGATGGTCGTAGCATAGAAGGGAAACCTGTCATGAATATTATTCGTATAATTCAAAACGTAACCCATTTAAGTATGGTGAGGCATAAGTGTAATATTAGCAAAGACCTAAGATAATTAAATTAGGTAGTATATAATAGGATGTGGATTTCCTCATTATATTACCGCTATGATACCACATAGGAAAATAAAAGTAAGTAAAATTAGAATATAATAATACATGTCTAATAGGTAACTTTAATGTATATTTAAGTATATTAAGTTCAAATATATAACTATAAGTGGTAGAGCTGTGGAAGGTATATAAGAATGGATAAAATAATAGTAATAAAAACTATTATAAAGGCATGCTTTCATATACATTAAAATAAATGTATAAATGCCTTGAAGACGAGGCGGAATGAGTAATACAAAAAAGGAAGAATTATCTGAATACGATTATGTTTGTATGGATGTCAATATATGCATAGTCGGAAAATAGTTATGTCTTAATGAAGAGGCTAACTATAGAAATTAAAACCTGTGATGAAATAGTATAAGAGGTTGTAGAATGACCGAATTAAATTAATTCAATGATCATAAATGCAATACAAGATTTTAAATAGAAAAGAAAAATTAGGTGAGTAGAGTGGTTACATCTAGTATCTCTATGACTTGGACACCATATATTATATGTTAATATAAACTAAAATTCCTTAAAAATTTTCTATTACAATTAACCACATAAATTCCACATTATCAAGAATTTTAAGTTTAAAATAAAGTCATATATTAAATTTATACAACATTTTTTCAAAATACTATTCTTAACCAAACTCTAATTTATAAGATATAAAAACCAAAATACAAAATATTAAACATTATAATTTTATAATTATTCAAAATAAATTCTACTTTAAAAAAGTTATGAAATTCCTAATTTCATTTTTTATTTTCAATTTAATAAAATTATAAATTATAAAATACATAAAACACATGTATTCTTATTTTATTTTACAAACCCTCGTTGTCGTTGTATACGAAAATATGCATAAAAAATCGTTGATTTTTACAAATTTCGTGTACAAATTCTTATTGCATTAATAAATCAACCAACGTTATCATTTATGAGAAGTATCTGTTTGACCATTTCATGAAAATGGGTTTCTAAAAAGTAAATGATTAAATGAGTTTCTTAAAATTAAATGAGGTTTTTTTCGGATAAATAAAACCTTATAATTTTGTTTAGAAATTTGTGTCGGTCTTCCTATAATCCTTTAACCAAATAACGAAACCTGCGTCGGTATTCCTATAATCCATTAACCAAATATTACTGTGCACCGTATCGAACTTCCGATCCATGTATTAATTAACAAATCGTATCGAACCATCGAATTTTCGAACTCTTTTGGGCACTACGACCAAATTTCGTAACTATGCTTTCAAGTTGATTTGACTCATTAAAGAGTTCAGATTATCTCGACTGGTTTGCAATTTGTATTCTTTAAAACTACGTTTTTTAAACATTAAGGTAGTGTGTCTCATAATAGTTTTTATTAAACATAGGTTTTTCATATCATGCTTTTGAAACAACGTAACGATATAGTCGAATTGGTGAATCTGAAATTGTGTAGAAAAAAAAATTAATATCATGCTTTTGAAACAATGTAACGATATAGGCCAATCGGTGAATCTGGAATTATGTAGAAAAATAAATAAAGAAATTAGTTGTGTGAATTTTTTTATTTTTTATTTTTTAAATTAGTGTCTCATTTATCCATTTTTTAAATATTTGGTGAGAAAATCAGTTTTTTCCCTCTGTTTTGACTTTAAAAGCATATTTTAGAGCCAATAATAGATAATATACCCATACTTCAAAAGAATGTATTAGGGCAAGTAATAGATAATATGTCCATATATGGCATTCATGTTTTATAAGAGAACTTATTAAGATAAACTAAACATGATCTGTTTATCTTTCTTGTTACAATTTTACAAGTTTTGTTTTAAAGTTTTAATATTATATTGATTTGATTTTTCTATTTACTAGAACTATGAAACTGTTTAAGAAAATTTTGTTTGTTGGTAAATAGTGTTTTTGGAATGACGTTTTTGAAAATTTTAAAGAAACAATTCACTATAGTTTATATGCAAGAAACAATTCACACATTCATTGCTTGCATTTCTTCGAGTCTTCTAAAATGTCTCCAATAAGTTTATAGGTTCAAACAGTTCATCTTTTTCATCCACATTCTCAACTTCGAGAGCATATAAATATATATATCAAGAAAAAAAGTGATTAAAAAAATTAAAAATATTTATAATAAATGGATATGAAGTCATTCAGGTGCTCCTAGGTTAGTTCTCTCCCACAATCACTTTACCACAATATAAGAAACATGACATATTAAAATGTTAGATTATATAACATCAAAAGTATGACATATTAAAATGTTGTTAGCCCACTTCTTTATGGAAGTCTCTTAGGACATGGAGATATGCTTTGGATAGGATAAATTTTGTTTGCCCACTTCTCTGTTGAAGTCTCTTATGACATGGAGATATGCTTTGGAAGGGATATCATCCTTATTTTTCTTATATTTTTTCAGGATGTTTTCCACATATTTATCCTTTAAGAGAGTGCCTTTGACCAAATGATGCAGGATTCCAAGAGAATATTCCATAACTATAAATATATTGTTGATGTTCTTTGGCTAAAAAATGTCCATGGTTGACACCAAATATCTCTCCTCTCTCCTTGATTATTTCTCATATAACCAAACCCCATGAACTCTTTGTCCTCCTTACCTCTCCTCCCACTAAATTTTGTATCTAAATTTAATTAAGTACTTATATAAATTTATATTAAAACTTAATTAAAATATATACTTTACAAACTTCCACATTTATCCTATAATCTTTATAAAAAAAATATAATTAATGAAAAAAGATAAATTATTAAATATACATAATAAATAACATATAAATAAAACTAATAACTTATAAATATAAATAATTTAAATAACAAATTTAGTTTTATAATTATAGAATATCATATTTAAAATATTAAATATGAACATTACTTCTGTAAATAGCGAGAATATAAACTATATGATAAATTTCATTTTGTAATTTTCACTTCGAAAGTGATACTTAAATACGAATATCAACTATCTGATGAATTTGATTTTAGGAAAGTCTACATTGTATTTACAAATATATGATAATTATAATAACTAATAATAACTGACATGAAATCATGAAAGTAGCTGTTGTTAACCCTTGAGTTTTAATTATGGTTCATATCCATCTTCATTTTGCAATATAGTTTTTTTTATCCGGAGAAAATTATATAGATACGATCGTTGAAATTTTATGATACGGAAATAATTATATTAATTGAAAATATAAGTTGTTGAAATTTTACAATAGTTATTTAAAAAAAATTGTTATTAAAATATGTTTATATTAAATATTTCTATATCTTTATAGTTTATAGAATGTTTTAAAAATGACTCGTTTACTTTTGAAAGGGAAAGTCCAGTTACGATCATATTCTCCCGGCAATCCTTAGAAGAATTGATTTTTTTGTTTATTCTTTTAACAAAAAGACATTACTCTAAATTACGAAAAGAAAGTGCTTCGCAAACCAAAACTTATGCATTTTTCCAATTGGCCACATCAATGAAAACATAGGAAACCTCACTCCTCTCCCCTGTAGTGGCAAGAAATTTGGAAGAAGTGGCGTATAACGAATTGACAGACAGTCTTGCTATTGATTAAATCTGCATGTGTGTTTTTGTTGTTAAATCAAAGGGTTATCTCAATATGTGGGGTCTTGGTTAAACCGTACAGTTATCACAAATTTAATTTCCTTCACCCATAAGACTGATGATAAGAGTGATGTATGTGAACATGTTCATAAGACTGATGATAAGAGTGATGTATGTGAACATGTTCATAAAGATAAATTAAAAAATCCCGCTCACCTAACCGTCCTTTGAAATCCCTGTAGACACAGTAAATTCTCTGTGCATTCCACTTTAATAATTGTGGAATTTGTTTTCTTCCTCTCGTCAGTCCCCCAGCTTTTGAGTTCTTCCTAACTGTAAGATGTAAAGCCCAAAGTTTGACAGTAACCTATTTCGTGATAATGAGAATTCAACGCCTCTTTTGCTTCCCTGTACACTTTTGCTTTTGTAGTTTTTCTCTATATTTGCTTTGTACAAATTTTTGACTTTCACGCAGCTTTCTGTTACAAAAATAAATATTCTAACCTCAATTAAACGTCCTTACGATTTTCTATGGACTGGCCAACGTCTATGGTTGAATGGATATGGGATTTTGATTTCCATTTTTGACTGTTGGTGCTCGGTAGGACTCTCTTTACTGGGCAATGGTTTTTCAAAAGAACATGGAGTAAACTAAATATGTAATAAATTGACGTGAACAAATGTTTAGCAGACCATTTAGTAACAAACAAAAATTTATTTTATGATAGAATTTCTAAACTCACAGAATTAAACGACTGCATTATATAGTTTGTTTGCTTACCTCGAAAATGTGATAATAGTACTGGGATATCATGTGCGCTGCATTATGTAGGATTGTGACAGTGGAGTGTCGTTATCACTTATGATCGTATTCAGATGTCCTTTGCAGATTTCACCACGTAGTTAGCTACTGCGAACAACTTGATTTATGGCACAATTTAAGGAAGCTCTTATTTCCCTTGCACATGCATCGAAGGGCTCAGATATAATGCAGTCATGTCACGGGCCACGGCCTCCAGAAACGATGGTCATACTCTTTTTCCATCATGGACGGCGCCTGGCCTACAATGACGAGAACCTCGCGTTTTTAGGGATGCATGTCATCGTGATTCTCGCCAAAATTATAGTTTTGATTCTGTTGGGTTCATTCTTAGGATTCGTTGTTTTACCATGCTTAAGCTCCATGGTTTCATTTTTTATTAGTGTTGAAGTTTTCAATTCCAAAACGAATCTGAAATAAACGAAATCAATGAATATTATGATTCTTCGTTCTTAAATAAACTAAAAGGCGGCAATTTTAGTTAAATGTATTTAACACAATCAATAAATATATATTATGATTGTTTATTGAAAAACAAACTAAGGGATGGAATACTAATTACATGTTAAATGTAATTAACAGTTTGACTAGTTTAAGTGGTCTGGTCGGTCGAATCATGATTCTCTCTATTTGGTTAGGTGTATGTCAACATGTTTAGATTTGGTATCATTAACAAAGTTTGTCTCGGATTCTCCAAAATGTTGTTAGAAAATACTGTGACTTGAAGTGTATTAGAAGAGCCAATTTTGGTGGGATGAAGGGATTACAAAGAATAACAAAGTTTTTTGGGATTCTTGTAAAATGATTATGAGTGGGCTTAATGGTTAAGAGCATGTGTTAGGAAGAGCCAATTGTGGTGAGATGAAGGGATTACAAAGAATAACAAAGTTTTTGTGGGGTTCTTGTAAAATGATTATGAGTGGGCTTAATGGTTAAGAGCATGTGTTAGGAATAGCTGATTGTGGTGGGAGGAAGAGATTACAAAGAATACATGTTAGGTTGTAAGATTATTATATATCTTGGTAGTTGTGGTGAGTGACTCATAGCAGATTGTGAGATGATTATGACTAGACTTAATAGTTAAGAGCATGTGTTTTCTCTTAAAAGATCAAGAGTTCAAAACAAGATAAAGTAGAGTATATATAGCTTAATAAATTTAGTAGTAAAATTACTATGTAAAAATAAATCCCAAAATCTAATACAACAATTTAGTAAATAGATAATAATAATAAAAAAAACGTTTACTAAAAATAATATAAATAAAATTATCAATAATTAAAAATAACACTTAACTAAAGAAATCTAAATTCAAATACCAAAACATAATAATATAATAATATTATTTCAATACAATAATAAAATATTTATTTATTATAAAATAAAATAAAATAAACTTTATAAAAATAAAAGTTATGCTATAACAAAATAATACTTAATGATAATTTGATACGGGTATCTATTTCAACCTCAAGATGTGGGCCAGCCTTATTTTCACTGCCATAGGCCCATAAATGTGTCTAGGCAGGGAATGCTCACCGCACGATGATCTACAGTTTTGATCTGACTGCGAGCATTTCCTGCCTGGTGCATTTATGGGCCTATAGCAGTGGAAATAAGGCTCGCCCAAGATGTAGGCTTGCAGAATTTTAATTGTTTTTTAATGAATAGGATTTCATCCCCAGTGAATATTCTCTGACATATAGGTGTTCGCGCCACTGATTTAAAACTCCAGTTTGATCTCCCACATTACAAACTTGATAAATATTTAAAAAAATATATATTGGCCACGTTTTAGGTGGTAGCCTAATTGAATCAGTTGTGTTGGGATGTGGAAGGCGAATTGGTTGCATTTGAATTTCAAGATGCTTGAAGATAATGGCGTGAAATACCATCACTGGCACATTCAACCTTGGATCAAAACATTATTTTCTATATCTTCCTTTTTGCATCTCTTGTGAATTCGCCGTCACTCATTGCAGCTGACATTTCTTATTTCATGCCTGCAAAGTGTTTATTGATGTGGTTGCTGTTGTTTTCTATAACAGGTGGCGTGCATAAGATTCTTTGCAGGATGTAGGTAAACTGCATATACATTCTGTCTCCTCTTTAACATCCTTGAACAATCTTCTGTACTGACAAGGGTTGTATTGTCGTATCTCTCTTTTGTATATTTTGTACCGTGTTTAACATATTTTTGGTAGCGTGGTGGGAATCCACCTTCCTAACGACTCCCATAGAAATAGTTTCAATCATATATGTTGATGAAGTTCCCTTCGATATCCCTATAAATTATGTTTGAGTGTCACATCACCATACCTCTATTTTGAATTAAAAGCCATCATATCCATGAAAATGTAGTAGCAAGGTAAAATTCCATTATTTTCTCAAATCTATACGTTTTGCTGCATAAAATTGATATGTTTTGGTTCATCAAATTGATATTATTAGGCACAAGCTACTCAATATTGCATATTCCATAATTCCACTAACATTAGGCATCCAACGTTAAGGTTCTATAAGATCCCGAAAGCTATAAATTAGTGAAAGCATATAGGAAGGCGCCAAATGATGTCGAGATCATGATCCACCTATCACAGGTGGAAGCCCACAGATCAACTAGAACATTAAAGTCAAAATCTCAATTAAAGAAATACCTAGGACATATTTAGAAGGAAAAATATCAAGTGAGTGAGATCTATGCGATGTGATTGAAGAAGCACTGGAGATCAAAATTGATGATGCATTCCTTTCACAATTTCCTTCTCTCTAATGAATCATGATAAAGGAATAATTGTGATAGGAATAAGTGACTAAAATGTAGCTTGATTCATCTAGTTTTTAGCCAATATATTCTCAATTTTTTTTATTTTAAACACTCTATAAATTGCTTCAGAGACTGAGTAAATAGGCTTCAAAATTGATTTCAATTCCAAACTTACTGTTATCTGTAAACTTTATGTATGCACTTCAGTAATAAAATATTTTTTTTTATGGTGTGTTTATAATCTTTGGCAGTTGATATAATTGAGTTATTTGAAGCATGCCAATATCAAGGGGCTCCTGTGCAAAAGTACGAGTTAGACTAGTTTAGTTTTCATTCATAATTAGTTTGATCTCCCATGCTATTTTTTTTCGAAGATTTAAACTTATGAATTATTTTATTTAGTTAAATTTTCTCTTTGCATTTTACTTAATTTTTTCGATTCTCTTTCATAGGTCAAGCACTTGAGTAAAAACATAAGAAACTATAAAAATATTTACTTTGTTTTTATTCCTGCAACCCTATTAGATTTTATGTTTTCACATGAATGAACTCTAAATAATGAAACACTTACATGTTTCACAAAGTTCTAGTGATTTTATCAAATAACTAATTTCCATTCCCAATTTCTCTTATAATAGAAGCTTGGTTTTGTTTTCTCATTAGAATAGAATTATATTTCTTTACTATAAATATTATTTTATTGCTTAAGAACCATAAATTGGATTTTCTTAAAGTAAGTAGATTTCATAGAATAGATTTATTTTCATGTTTATTCAAATATAATTTAGAAAAATATCATAGATTTAATAACTTTAAAAGTTTTCATAATATAGGATTGTCATTTCAATTTAATAAATTAAGAATTTCATTGATTGTAGTTTAGAACTTACTACTTTTCATAGATTGAATATTATTGAAGATTTATTTTAAAAGATGATGTATGTAGTGATTTTTGATATCATTTTATATATGGGGATTTATTTTAATCTCAACAACTATTTTCAATAGACTAGATCCCTTTACAGATCAAAAGTTATTTTCCCAGTATATACAATGCAAGTGTGCTTTGCAAGAATACGAACCCTAGATTGACATTTAATGCAAAACATTTAAGAGATAATTAATTTCCTAATAAGGGGAGGGATCAAGACATCGTAAAAAACAGAATAAAATAAAGCTTAGAAAAAGTTAAGATGCAATTGGAAACATTCCTAGACATTTGTTCTTTACAAAGTCTACAAACAATGTTATCTATTCATTATTAAGTGGCTCAAATAAAGTTGATAGACATGTATGTATGCTATGCAACCCTTTTGGCCCACTCCCAACCATTTTTTTGAGAAAAATAATGATTTTATTTCCACTTGGTATATATTTCTACAACTTAATGTACTTATGTATATACTACTCACCCAAATGCACCTAGTAAAATTTGAAGTAAAAAACACAATTAGTTGCAACAAATAAAGCATGAAAATATAAATTATTTCAAGAATAACTACAAAAAGAGAAGGGAATAATAGACAAGAAAAAAGAAAAGGAAAATAAGATGTAAAGACTCTAAAAAATACCACGACATTTTCTTTTTGAACTTCACCATATTTGACATGAATTTTTAATTTATGATATTGTTTTTGACATCTTGTAGTAATTGCTACAAAGCTTCAATCTAAATAATCTATATTCACTTCTAAAAGTGTAGCAATTGTAGTATGTCTGAGTAAGTCGACACTAAAAAAAATCATTGGTACTATGTCAACAAAAAATATTGGAGTCAATGAGATCTAGTGACTAATGCCACTCCTTTCATATATTCTTTCTTTTATGACAGCTAAGCATGTTATACAAACAATTCTCCCAATAGAGAAAATATATATTGAACTACCTATACGTTTTAAAAATTGATTGTGTATATTAGACATATCTCTCTAATCTACTTAAACCATGCATATGTAGTGTTAAAAACATGTAATAATTCTATTTATATGGATATCAAATAGCAATGATTGTTCAAGTTTATTTATTTTCATTAAAATAAGGTACCTAATTTAAGACTATTCAACTAGATATTAGAACACAACCCCTGTAAATGCTTTATTTTGAAAATACACATTGGAACAATTAATTATGTAGTTCACATCACTTTAACCCCAAAATTTGGTTAAAAATTGTTTTAAATTCTAAGTCAATAGTCTTTATTCTTCACATTGCCTAAATTGAAACAAAGTAACTGCAGGCTTCAACTATTGCAAATGTTAAAGAAGGATGATACAGTGAAACAAAGTGGCTGAAGAAGATCTCAAATTACTGAAAACAATGAGGATATGATGCAATAGCTATAACTATATGGGTTTTAAAGAATAAAAATTGTTCAATAAAACATATGTCTAGAAATATTGCTACAACAAATACCTAAATCCATGTCAGAAAGGCTAATTTTACCTCTATACCAGATTATAAAATATAAATTTTCAAACAAAGAAAGAAATACTAAGAGAATAAAATACCTAGAACAAGGGTAGTAATTTTCTCTTCGTATCTTATGTTTTATTTTTCCTTGTGCAAATAAGAAACAAAACATGTATAAGTTTCAAATTTTTTGTTTCAAAGTTCAATTTAAATAGAAGAAAGCATGAATTGCATCATAATCACTCCAATATACATCTAATAGACCAGCTTAACAAAAACCATGATCAAGACTTGTCCAAATATTGTTTATTTGATATTCTAACCTTTGAATGTATTTGTGTGTCAATTCATGCAACTAAATCGATAAGATGCTTTCTTTTCTGGCTATTTGAATGCATATCAAAATTTAAATCACCAATAATAATCAAGATGCAATTTGCATGAAGAACGTGTAATTTGGCTAGTGATATTGTTGCAGTGATTGTAAAGAGAGGACTAAATGGCAAACATCTATGTTCATAATGCATGTTCAACTTTTGCATCACAATTATTTTTGTTTCAAATATCGTTACACGTTCATTTATGCGTGTAAGGACATCATCAAAAATATATGACATATTCAAATTAAAGTATAGAATCTGATGTGTGCTAGATAGGAAATTTTTCCATGTTTCTTGGAAGAAAATAATGATATTATTCATAATGTCTTCATATTCTTGAATATCATCAAGATCTGCATGCAAGCTATGTGTGTTCAAGGAGATCAATTCAAGTGCATTGGTATTTAAAAAATAATTATGAATAGGATCGAAATTCCACCATGCGTTTTCAATTAAGTGTTTCATCTCAGTGCCTATTTTTTTTCTAACATGAAAATTGTTGTATCTTAATTTTTTAGGCAAGAATAACGAATCCATGGTATTCACTCATGAAACATTTGTGTACATTAAACCATGTGTTTTATTGTTACTTGGATAAAATGGAATCTTTTTATAATGTCAATCCTTAGGCTCTATGTATTTCCCTGCAAGCTATCTGTACTGGAAATTGTCTCTATATCCTATAGTTACTTTTTCTTCTAGATGATGGTAATAACTTTGCAACACGAAACACTCATATCCATGTTGTTGGAATTTGTGTATGATATATTTCTTTCTTTTTAATTTTCAACATATTAATTAAAAAATTATGCCAAAGTATATCTTGGCCATTTTCTCGTTTTGAATAATATGATTTCAATATTCAATCAACACCATTAATAATACTATATTCAATGTCATAGTTTCCAACATGTAATTCAATGAGCATATTTCTTTTTAATTTTTTTTCTTAACTTTTTTTTTTTTTAATGGTGGTATCACTACTTTTTCCTAACATGCAGAGTTTGTTTGAATGCTTTCAAATTTTCAAATGCTTCAAGAACTATTCACTCTATATCTACATGTGCCAACATTTTTTCATTTTGTCTTTCCACATCTTTATTTTTGTAAAATAGATATGGAAAACTTTGTTCAACTAGTAGTGACTAATAATAATAATGATTGATGAATTCTATGTCAAAATATGAATGGGAATTCCAATGTCATTTTGTTTAAAATTGAAACAAAATCTATATCTTTTTGACGCATTGAAACATGAAAAACATAACATTTTACTCTTCCTTCCCAAAAACTATGTCACTCTCAACTTTTTCAAAATTGGGTGTCCAAATATCAAAGTTTCTTTGACAAGTTGCACTTGGTACAAGCTGCCACACATTACCAAATATAAATTTCCAGAGTATTCTATAGGGGTCTGTCTTCTTTCACACTATTGTTATGAATATGATACAAGACTGTACATCCAACAAGAGAATCTTTAGCAATAAGCACAACACGAAGATGTTCGAAGTGTTTGGACAATGTATCCATGTTTTCATTGCTTAAGTAGAAGAGTTTTGATTTGTTAAGGTATGGGAAAGGAAGAGTGCAATGTGACACCACCAACATTGAAAATTGTGTTTCATGACTCCTAATGTAAGTGGATCCTATTAGATTTCTATTATTGGACATGTGCATAAGAGATTATAAAATTTTTGTTACAATGTATTTCTTTCGTGCCTACATCGCTAGTCACAAAAATATATAGTGGTTCCAAGGGAAGCTGATTTCTTCAATATCAACATATGTTTTCATATTGTTGCTTGTTCTTTGTTCACTTTTTTTCTTATGCTATAAAATTATTTCTCCTATAGTATATGTGGTTGTTCCACAATATGCTAAGGTTGATCAACTGATTTTTTTATGTGTTTCACTTTATGAAAATATTTGAGTTCAATATCAATATTGTACTCTTCATATTATTTTCTTTTGCTCAAGAAGATGCCATCATAAATGGAATTCATTTCATCCATTACAACTCTATTGAAATATCCACAATCATTTAGTTCAAAATTTTTTGATGTGTCATAAAGGTCAACCCACACTTTAGAAATTGTATATTTACACCTTCATGGTGGAGGATGCAAGACATATTCCACTACCTCTCGCTTGTCTTGGTTCAATCGAGTATTTATAATTGTTGGGTAATGTTATTCCCCCTGGGAGAATAGAGTGAATTCAATGAAGATTATTGGGCATTGAGTAGTGGTAGAGCTTAATGTGTTAGCAATGTAGCTAAGTTTGAGAATGTGCCCTATGACCCCAGTTCATGACCCTTCTGGTTGTGTATTAAACAATTTCACCTTTTTATAAGCCCATGAGGCACGTGTGAAGCTCTGTGAATGAATACACCACTAATTTTTTATTGTTTAACTGATGAACCACCTGAATAGTGGAATCAATCTACTTATAACTTGACCACTCCATTGGTATGAAATTATCCCCTGTGGAATCATTTCCCCAAATTCTAGATCTGTCTTGGGGATGGTTAGATCCAAGATAGATTCTAGTGTAGTTGGCCTACGATTCGATAGAGAGTGGAAGTGACTCCTTCAGTTTTCAATTATATCCACTCTGATAAATATAGTGATTGGTGCATATTTTATTTATGGAGATTGGTTATGTCGATATATGAATGGGATGAAGTTGATTCTTGTTCCATTGATGAAATAATGACTTAATATCTATATAATGATGGTTGGTCATTTTCCCTTTTTATCCATGGTGTTACGGGATGCTTGGGTATTTTGGTTACTCCCTTATTAATAAATTGAAAGTTGCCTAATATTCTTATGACTGGTCACCTGGAAATTAATTAGGATTAACCTATTTCCTTCTCCTAACATTTTTGTTGTCTCACATATTTGAGAATTTTGGAAGGTCACTTTCATAACCTTTATTGCAGATCAATTTACATGTTATGAGTTATTTTTATATATTTATGGTTATATTGAATGTTTTGTATTATTAGCAACCTTGAATGCTTTAAGTATGGAGTTTTTTTTCATACTTATGATTACATATAAATTTGAATATTATGAGCTGAATGGACACCTCGTTGTGTTGATAACTAGTTAGATCATAAATGATATTGTAAATGGTAGCTTTATGTTACTCTTGTTTATATGGAGGAAAACTATAGTTTTTGAATGTTTAGGGATAATATATATTGTCAACGTTTTGGATAATACTCCCCCTTGATCATACATGTAGCTTTAAATATTTCATAATTTGTTTATTGAAAGTGTCCTAACTTGTATATTATCCTGAAAGGGATTACTACAGTTGGATTTCCTATAAGGCCTTCTCTTAAAACTTCCAATTTAGTTGAATTGAATTTTAGCATTATTTCCTCTCTCTTGAAATTATGAGGAAGCTATAACATGGACCCCTATTCATTACACGTTTTGGTAATGAATTGTGATGGCTAAGGCTCAAGGCCCTTGGGCCAAACCTCATAGAAATATGAAATTTGGGAGTCATATATTCACTATATACACGTATTGATATGGTTTAAGGACCTTGGTATCTCATGGCATGAATGGAGAAACAACTACGATTTTAGGATAGTCACTCCCCTCCTTTGCAGAAAACCGAAAGGCCTATGAGTAAGGAAATTTCATCTTTGTTTGCAAAACTTGAATTCTGTATTTTTCTTATACCAATCATCAAATGTATGGAGTAATAAGGTTAATTAATATTAGTGTATCAGGGATTTATTTATGATAAAATGATGATTAGACATTGTTTCAATCATACTAGGAACATTGGACATTACTCAGGGAAAGAGTTGGCCAATACTCAGACATCGGGCTTATGCACCCCTTGTCTAATGAACAAAGGAGGCTATATAGAGACTGGAAAACACAAGGCACACAGAAAATTGTAGCATCATATGAAATCGGGTCCACTATAACCTCACCACCAAACTCTTTGGTTATTGGGCACCCAAAAGTATTTATGTAGAAGTGAATGAGGAGGACCAATCGACTTGTGGAAGTCAATCAAGTAGAACCTTGTTGTTGGACCACCACCACCCAAAAACGCGTAAGTTAAGTAAACGATTAGAGGATGTAGTCTAGCATGACATGGGTCTCATGTACGCATTGAGTTCACAAGCCTTCAGTCCATCATACTACAAAGGATTTAATGAGAGAGAGGAGCCAAGAGACCTTATGTCAGTATGACGTGCATTTGTGGGCTCTAGTTCTGGAAATAAGTTTGATGATTCAACAAATTATCATGTTAATATATCAATATATAGAGGAAAATTACCCCAAAAATCATGGGGGCTTTATGGATACCATGATGATGGCATGTAAGGTACATGTGGGATAGGTGGAGGCCACATGAGGTTCATGTGATTCTATAGAGAGGAAATGGTCCTTCGTAATGGGATATCCTTCAAATGATCATAAATTTTGATCCATGACTTATGATGAGACAAATATTATTGGCACTAAATATGCCCAACCTTATATCAAGAGTGATCTATGTTATTAAGAAATCCTATCTAAATGGAAGAAATGAGAATTTCATAGATCAAGTGTTCAAGCGAATCCTCTAACCCCTGTATTTGCTAAAAACTTAACTACATGGAAATGGGAGTAACAAAACCTTATCACTACCACTGCCTTCTACCAAGATAATCTTGTGGAGATTGTAATATGAAAATCCCAGTGGAGTGGAACCAAATAGCCCTGGTTCCATTATAAAAAAATTTACTTATCATAACTTACCGCCATCCTCTCCTTATTTAATAGTGAACACCATAGGAGACAATGACTACAACAATATTCATGTGGTCCTAATCACAAGAACCACCAAGATAACCTACATGATATACATGGATGTGACATTGGTTTTGTGTGGTTAGGTTGCTAACATGTCCTATCATGATAAGTTGAATTTTAAATGAGTGTAAGTTTTGATTCGGGAATCAAATAATGGTAAAGTTAGTATTTTCAGAAATCTCTCGATGAGCTAAACGTAATAGTTATATCAGAAGCTAATTCTGCAACCTTTGGAAGAGGATTATTCTTTTATCACCATATTCATAATGAACCTCGAGGATTGTTTAATTCAATAAGTAACACCTCTAAAATCATAAGAAAGTACAAAGGGGTTAGAGGGAGTGTTACAATATTGCAAAGCTTTCTTGTGAATACCAAACAATCCTAATATTTCTTCTCTACTTGCTATTAAATTGTTTCATCTAGGGTCAATTTGAGTCCCTTATTTATGCATGAAGTGGGGAAGTAGCCTTCTTGGGAAGGGGGTTGTATTTATATCCAAAAACCCTTAAAATGAGGATCTTATCAAAAATCCAACATGCAAAAATATGAAGAGGCATTAAATTCACTGAGCTAGCTAAGTTTAAGTCTTCCTACTAGAGGGAGCAAGTCCATAAATATCTGTAGTGTTGAATTCCTCATTATTTTCTCAACATACCAATAAATCCTCCACAATAAACATGTTAATGTAAAGAAAGTATGAAAACCACATTGAATCTCATAGGAAATCATTTAACTAGGAAGATAGTCCATTAAGTGGAAAATACTAGGTCAAACATTGTTTTATGTGTTTAGGAGAAGATTGATGGGCCTTATAACTCACTTGTTTTGGAATCTCACCATACCCCCCTACTAGAACTATTTCTCATCCTTGGGAAACTAAATCTTTTTTTCTTTTCTCATGTTCATGAATTTTTTTGATCATTTGTTTGATGCTCTATGCTAAGCTAGTTGTTGTTTCCCTTGCTAGATAGAATATTATTTTTTCCTATATATCATTCCATGCTTACGATTCTCCTTCTTGAATTTGGGTATTATATATCCCTAATAGGAAAGTTATATCAAAATTGAGTCTTTCTTGGTGAACCAAAAGCATCAATATGATCATCTTATATGGAGAATTTATTGTTAGTGTTGCTTTAAATACATCAAGAGAGTGATATTCCCCTATCTTCATGTTGTAGTACAAGATTTTTCATCTTCTTTGTAAAGCTTGTGAACTTTATTCCCAAAAAAACCTAAAGGTGTCCTAAAAATGAAAAATAGCTTCTACATATATTCTCTTGCAAATATATTTTACCTAGGGATCCTCTGTAAGAATGGTATGGGATGTTGAAATCATGTAAGGGGATGGTTTTTCTGGTCTAATCACCAACATCTCCTTCAATACCACTTCCAATGTCCTTTTCACTTCCTCTAATACAACATCATCATATCTTAACCAAGATGCTATTGCTACTAGTTTGGCATCCCGTAAGTAATTATTGGGGTCACATATGTACATATAAGTGAGGAAGAGGTTATGCATATAGAACTTATATAGCTAGGGCTTGTCACCCATGTTACATTATAGGAAACATTATATGAAGTGTTTGGTTTTTTGTAGTTAAATGGTGCCTCTTTGAGATATTTGGTTAATCTAGAACTTGCACCATTTATCTTTTAGGAATAGTAAGTATGCCATAGAAGGCTACCTATAGTTGACATCTTCTGATAAAATGTTTTCCATTGGTTCGTAAGGATGTCTCCATTAATCCCAATTGAGCATCTTTTTCTTTCAATAATTCTTGTGTTTTATACAATAGATTCCTTAGGTGTTTATTTTCTCTCTCACTATGCTCTCTTATGTTTTATTCTTCTATTCCTAGGAGGGAAATTTCCTCCCTCATTTTATTGATTTATTCTTTCATAATAGCAAGGTTGGACACCCCTTTATCCTGTGTAATTCTCTTCCATCTATTTGTCTCTACCTTGACCTTCTCTACCTAAATCATGAAGTGAGGAAATATATGTGCAAGGGACACTCTTCTTAATATCCCTACAATAGGAGGGTCATCCCTTAATGGTGAGGATAAGAAGGGAGGTGGCATCCTTGCTGTAGGTATCTTTTCAACCCTTTTTGCCTCTTGTGGTTATGCATGTTGTTCCTATAGCTATGTAGGCTACTGCTATAGCTGTAAAAACAAATTCTCTATTTGCTCAGGTAGTAATATTATATTCCCCTATTGTACATCAACTTATTATACCAATACCTCTTGAATACCCTACGTTTTCCCCTCCTACAATTGTTTCCCTTTAGGGGTTGTTGTTTCTTCTATTGTAATGGGAGTGGTAGAGGTATTTTGAGTTTTTTCACTAAATCAAATTCTATTTCTCTTTCTCCTTGTATATAAAATATGACAAGTAGGCTTACTCAGCTTGGGCTTGGTAGGGGAACTTAAAAATGCCAAGGTAGTTTCTATTTATTTTTCCTATTCCTTAAAGGTGTCTATTTTCTTCTATTTTTAGGAGTTTAGTATTAAATTCCCATTCCTCTTTTAAGTTGTAATATTTGTTAGCCTCTTGAGTTCTTCTTGGGCTTCTAGAAAATACTTCCTATCCATACCTACAAATACAACTAAAGAGATTAGATGTTTTAGTTCTTCTATTGCACCTGATTTTATCAAGCGATGATGGTACAAGTAATTGTGCTTTCCTTCCTTTGCCATAGAACTCATCTCCTTTAGGGAATATATGAAGAAGAATGAAATTCTTAGTAATTCAAAGGTTGGAAGATGGGCTTGGAATCTTAACTCATACATTAGCCTGAACTAGGAAGCATATACTATTTTTAACCTACTATCATAAGAGATATACTTAAGGATGTGGTATGAAACCTCATCCCAAAGATCAAACCGGCTTTCCATCCTCACTTCATTCTTTCCTTCATTAATTTATTAACTTTTTAGGAATAATATCTTCTTGGTAGTCATGGCCTCCTGCCTTTCCTCTTTGTTCCACTAGAATATCTTGGGGAGAGTTGTGATTCTTATTACTAAGTCCTCATTCATGTAAATTACTAACCCTTCGAATGTAGTAGCCAAATACTTCCCTTCATGGCTCTTTAAGTTAGTGGAAAGCTCCATTCAAACATCATCATCAAAACCCCTTAGTCTCTAAAGTTCCTTGGCATTGATAATTTTAAAATATGGTTACAACTTTAGGATGTTGATATATTATGCTACTATCAGTGGGCTCTCTCCTATTGAAACTAGCTCCATTTCTCCGTCACAAATTCACTTCACACAAGTTTTGGAGATCAATTTCAAAATAAATCTATAGGTTTCCTATTTATAGCTCTTAAAGATTTGGTATAGATTAAAAAACAATTGTGGGTATGAAGATTTAGAGGGAAGGTGGTGTAACGATGCTACTATAGGAAACGGAGTTTCTCATTCCAACACCATTGTGGTGTTTATTTTTTCTTTTCTGAATGGATGAAAATATTATAGTATTGAATTTATACTTCCATATAACCAGGCAATAACAAAATATGAAAAAAAAACTAGTGAATGCTTCTTCCTTACCACTCACAATTTGAGAAAGAAAATTTTCTTATTCATATTGTAAGCCTAGTCAGTCATAGAATGTGTGACATAGGCTAAGAAATTTCGTGGTAATGAGTCCATAGGTTATTTATGACATCAACCAATTTAATATGTGTAAGGACCTTGGTGAGATAAAACTAGAAAGATATCTATGAACCTGTATAAAATCCTTGTAGCACTTTATTTAGTAGTCTATAAGCCTATAAATTCCTTTAATCATTTTTAAACGTGTAGATTCCTGTAGTTATATGTAAACTTATCAATAATGTTCAAATTTTTTGCATGAAAATTTTCGATGGTGGGAGACTATAATTGTTGTGATTTCACAATAACTTGAGCATGGAGTATAATTTGATATTAAGGTGTTATGGATGGGACTCAACACATAATGCTTAGCTCTCTCTTCTACCGTTCCACTCCCAATGCATTCCTTCATCGCCCTCCCACATCAACCATTCCATTATAAAAATATGATGGCCACCTTTTCGAATGCATTCAAGGGAATAAACCATTTTCTATTTTTTCACTCACACATGGGAAGAAACCTTTTAGATACGTGAGCATCGAGTGTTGGTTATAGTTTGGTTGTTGATGGGTTATATTGTATGACCCAATGTATTTAAGCCTTATATTCCACAAAATGTAATTTTCATTATGCTCTAAATTAATTCAGAGAAATATTTTTGCCTCATGGCTACCTGTTGGATGCTTTATGTTGATGTTTTCCATTGTTGTAAATGTTTCTAGCTGTTGATTGCAGTGTGCAACTTATCCTATAGAAATCTATAGGAGATCATGTAGTTATTGAATACCTCTTCAACATTTCCTAGAGGGTATTTTTGAAGTTGTTAAGCTATTTGAGAATGTAGTCCCCTTAGAGGGCTCTCTGTATGCTGAAAAAGTTGGGCTTCTATGGTTTCTATTTTTGTTATAGGAAAACACAAAAAAGTGATCGACCTCAATATTGCAACATCAATGGTACGACTTTAAGGGTTCTAAATTTATTTATCAACCTAGGATTTTTACAAACTTAAGTGTGGTCAAAATTTTATGTGAAAATTTTATGTGAAATAGGCACATTATTTTTCCTCTTTCAATTATTATATAGGTAGAATGTACTAGAGTGAAGGTTAGATGAACTAAAACAAACTTAAATTTCCAGACTATTTTCTGCTATACGAAAGTAGATTTGAAAAACTAACATGAAAAAATGAAATGGGATGAACCCACACTCTACTTGAAACAAATGAAAATCACATTTTTTATAAATGAATGATTGAAAATTTGAAATATAAATTGTAGAAAAGAACACTCAGGAATAAATTCATAAAAAACAGACTACAATAAATTTTTTGAGGTATATATGCTTCTACACTCTTCCATCTAGACATGTTTTAATACATATAGGAGCTGAAGAAAAATGTTTATTACTAAATTTGTCAAGATAAATGGATTATTTATGGGCAGCTACAAGATTCTTTTGTTTGTTAAAGGAAGAGTCCAAGGAAGGATGTAATAATGATTAGGTTGGATTATGCTATCACAAAATTAGGAAATGTAATATTTAAGTTTCTATAGATAATGGTAGTAATCCAAACCTTATCATCACAAAACCAACTTACACCTATCTCCCATATACATAAAATAAACTACACAATAAAATAGTAAATTGCAAAATTTATAACAATAAAAGAAATAGAATGGAAAAAAGAATTTAAATCGAATTAACAAGTGATATGATTAATCATGAAGGATTACATTCTACATAAGTTACCTTCAAAAAATAAGTTGTAAATAAACCACCTGTTTAATTAGGAATACACCATCAAACTATAATTTTCACAAATAGTAATATTAAAAAAATTAAAATCATAACATGAAAAAAATTACAATATGTATATAAAGCTCCTACTATGATACTGTCGCAAGGATGCATAGAGTTCTTGAAGAAGAACCAAGCTAAGAGATAAATTAAGGCATTACTTCGATTAACGGAAAATTTATTCTTATATTACAATACCGGAAGGCTCACTTCAAAATACACAAAAATCCTAGTTTTTCTTCTATAATTACTCTTATATCACTACCTATAGGTCCAATTTGAGTATCTTATTTATACATCAAGTTGGGAAGCATCCTTCTTGTTTTCTTTTTTCTTTTAACATAATCGGTTGTTATTTTGTATTCCAAAAAAGAGGAGAAAAAACTCCATGATTACCTGCTAGACTTCTTGCAGTGCAGTAGAGGAAGTAGCTATAGTAAAATGCTATATTTCCTTTGTTTCTAGTTTTTGAGAAGAGCTTAAATACAGACAATGCATATATGCGGACAAATTGAGATAGAATAAAGACAAATCTAAAATACATGCTTAATATTAAAGAGCATGATAATCAATATTGATATGGCTAATATGGTGGGTTATTGAAACATCAGGATTATCTTCATTGCCAACATTCTTCATGTTGTTGGAGCTGGAGCTTGGAGCAGTGCACTTCTCCAACATGTATTTGACTATTTGTATAGATTCGTCAGCATGTGTACATCGATTGGAGAGACTATTAAACTGATTTTGAAGAGAGGTGACCCTCTGGAGAAATACATTAACATCTGCTTCATGTTTTTCATCCAAGATTTTGACCTCTATTTGCAGCTTTGCATCAAGAATATTTTGGTGGGCTCTGGTTTGCTCTAGCTCAGCATGAAGATCTAAGCAGTGGAGGCAATCTTCACTGGGAGCCATGCTGGAGATGATTGCTAAGAAGAGGGAAGTCACAAAATCCACAAGAGGCAGAGTAGTTCAAGAACTACAAGGCCGCAACTTCAGAGGTGAGATGAGAAGAGAAATAGATGCAAGGGTGGAAAGCTGTGAAGCAAGAGGGGATAGCGCCGGAATAGCTGAACGCAATAGAGTCACGCAGGTGAGAGGGATCAGGATGTGGGAGTCCAAGGATTTAATAAGCAGAGGGAGGCAAAAATCACAGAGACAAGGGGCAAGGGGACGATAGAAGGAGCAGGGAGCAGAGAAATAAATAGAACAACGAATGTAGAGGGAGACAACTCAGGGGGAGATCCAAAGTGACAAGCTCAAGTGAAGGCGAATGCTGAGAGTAAGAAAATTATAGAGGAATGCAGTGAGGCCTAAGTGAGATATTAGATAATATCTGGATATATACTATAGTAAGATCATGGCAGTGGAATGAGATTTAGAACATCATTGCAAAAGAATTGCCCCGAGATTCGAGCGCAAGCTCTCTTGGAAAGAAGATCGGCATCCTTATTATTTTTTCGGAGGATGTGATAGAAGGATCTGTCCTTCATACCATCCAAAAGGTTACGACATCTGCTGATTGTTTGGTGGAGGGCTATTTTTTTCTTTGGATGATGACGATGGATGAATTGCCAAAAAACATAGCATTTGTAATGTTGAGCTTCTTTTGCTGATACAAACCTTGGATAGGGGAAAAGGCCTCTACTCTATTATTGGAGAGTGTGCCAAGACCCCATTCAAAAAGAGTAAGAATGCTATAATTCACACTCCTAATGATGCCTCCCGCCCCTACAATGCCCGGATTGATTTTTGAATCCCCATCAAAGAAAAGAGAAGGTCTGGCATTGTTATTTATCCAATCATTGAAGTCCACTTCTTTGAGCTGAATATTCCAGCTTGTGTCTGTTCTAGAGGGTTGTTTTGAGGGAGGGTCAATGTTGTTAGTTCTATCCCAAAGGTTGCTAAGGAAACTCCTTTCCTAAACACATATTTCAGTGTAATCAATTTTGTTGTTGGACTTAGCAGAGATTGTTTCAAGGGTGAGACTCCATGACTTGCTGCAAACTTTCCTAAAGAAGGCTCTTTGTTTCTAAAAATATTCCTATTCCTAGTAATAAAAATATTCCACAAAACCACATATGGTAGGGTGTTGCAAACCCTCTTTGGATTTTTTCTCTTCTTTTTCCCCTAAGGGTAGCTACTTTTCCAAGAATGGAGAAACTCTGCAATGGAGCCATGGTGCACTCAACAAGACCGATAGGAAGGGATGAGCTCAGAGTAGCAGCAGGAAGCAAAGGGACATCCAATGAAGAGATGGTGATCTGTCTCTTCAACACTTTGACAATTTGGGCACATTGTTGGTCCAAGCACACCTCTTTTCTTGAGATTATCTAAAGTTAAAAAAATTTCTTTCAAGAGAATCCATATGAAAATCTTAATCTTGGGGATTGCTTCCGATTTCCATACTACTTTCCAATTGGTCCAAATATGTGTAGGATAATAGCCATTGCAAATTTTTTGGTAAGCAGCTTTGATGGTGAACGCTAAGTCAGAGGGGTTCCACCGAAATCCATTAATGATGTCTCTTTTTAAAGGAGCTGAGCCATAGAGGTGAGATTGAAGGTTGCCAAGATCAGCTTCAAGATGGGCTAGGACTTTGCAAAAGTGCCAACCAGTGCAAATTTGTGATTGGTCATCCCATTTGGAAAATTGACTTAAGAGGCTGAGGCCCATATTACTGAAGTGTGAGAGGATGCGTTGGGTGCCAAGTCTGTCTATGATGGGAATTTTCCCCATAATTCGGTCTTTCCCAACATTGATGGTGTTACTCACCATGGGGACTTTGGAGAGATTTTGGGAAAAAAAATGAATGGATTTTTTGCAGAGAGCCTAGATTTTAGAAAAAGCTATATTAGGGATGTCATGGTAAAAAATATGTTGTCGGGTAGAGTTAAGGTACTTTACTTCCATGAAATTTTTCCACCAAACCTGATTCCCACTGATTAGCCTCCAAAAAATATTTCTTGCAAAGGCTTTGTTCAAGAGCTTCGGAGAGAAAACTCCAATTCCTCCATGCTCCCGGTCTTGGATTACTTGTCTCCATTTGACAAGATTATATTTTCTTTCTTCATTCTTTCCACCTTGCCATAGAAAGTGTCTAATCATAGTTTTGAATTTCAGGTGGATGGTAGTAGGGGCTTGAAGGAGGGTGAAGTGATACAAAGGTAGAGATGAAAGACTAGATATAAGAAGGACAAGGCGCCCTGCTAGATTGAGCCATGATGAGCCCCATTTTTGAATTTTTCTCTTCATTTTGTCAATAGTGACATTTCATACTTTAGCCTTCAAAAGGCCATCACTCACAGGCATGCCCAGGTAAGTGAAGTGGCCCCAATTCAATTTGCAAGGTGTGAAAATTTTGATTTTCTGAAATGAGGCTGTGAAGGTGTGGTTTGAGGTGCATGGAAAGAATTTTTGTGATGAGCTTATAGGAGGAATTGCAAAGAGAGATGGGCCTAAATACAGATAAGGAGGAGGGGTGATTTTCTTTAGGGATAAGGGAAAGGAAGGTAGAATTGGTGTAGCCCCAAATTTTATTCTTCCTTTGGTTCCATTGTATCATTTTAATAAGATCATTTTTTATTAGATCCCAATAAGTTCTGTAAAAACTGATAGAAAACCCATCTGGCCTAGGTGCTTTATTAGGATGCAAGGCCTAGATCACATTTTTAACCTCTTCTCCATAAATTTCTTTATTGAGTGTGTTGTTCATCTCCTCAGAAATCATGGTCAAAAGGTGCTGGATTAGATCAGAGTAATCTTCTGCCATCTTTGTCTCTGTTAGGAGATATTTCTAATGAATGTTGGCAACGCTTTTAATTGCTTCTTGATTTGTTTGTATGTCGACAGCTGCATCAATGATTATGGAAATATTATTCTTGTCTTTCCGGACTGTGGCTTGCTTGTGAAAAAAGGCAGTATTTTTATCACGTGCTTGAAGCCATAGATTCCTTGAATTGACTCACCATTTATCCTCCTTTTTTCTATTGGCTCTATAGAGTTTCCAATAAATATCTTTTTCCTGGTTGAGTTGCTCTTGGTTAAGGCCATGAATTTCGATGTTGCTGTGGACATCATCCAATTTGGACTTAATTTCAATCTTGGCCTATTCCGCCTCTTTATATTGAGCTTTGGCATATTCCTTCAAGGTCAACTTAGTTTTTTTTAACTTGGTTTCCCATACAAAGGAGGGAGAGACTTCAATGTGTTGCATCCAAGTATTACGCACCAGCTGGTTTGCTTCTGGGATGTCATTCCAGAGCGGGTTGTATTTGAATGGAATGGGGCCAAGAGAGCGATGCTCTCCAAAAGTGAGCGTGCTGGGATAGCGATCAGAGGCTAAAAAGGGGAGAATGTTGGCAGTGGCGACGGAGTAATATGAGGGGAGAGTGACTACAACTAGGATTCTATCAAGTCTTTCCATTATATTTCCTCTCCCAATTCTTCTGTTTCTCCAAGTGTATCTGTGATTTTTTGGGGCAATGTCAACCAACTCGTGTTCTTGCATTATGACTTCAAACTGGTCTCAAGAAGGGTCCTGACTGAAACAACCTCCCCATTTCTCATTTTAATGAAGGATTAAATTGAGGTCCCCTCCAATTATAATGTTGCTGTTGTCCTCATTTTCTATGTCTTCTTTAATGGAGCTCCAAAATATTTCTTTGTCCCTATAATGATTGGGGCCATAAGCATTGTAAACTATGATTTCTTTCTGATCTCTGTAATTTTATAGCATCGCTTTGATCCAGTTCTAGTTTACTGTAGTGTCTTTATGTTTCCATATGATGTGATTCCAAAGGGTGGCTAATCTACTAGAGGCTCCCCTTGATTCAGAGGGTGCTACCATAATGCTTCATTTTGTCCATTATTGCCTTCATTTGTAGGTCTCCCTTCTTTGTTTCTTGTAGGAGAATAATTTCTGGTTTCTCTTGGTTTATTAAGTCTCTTAGGGCTGCTATTTTGGAGGGATTCCATAGACCCTTACAATTCCATGAGAGGACTTTCATCACTACAAATAGGCTATTCGAAGAGTTGTTATCCCTCCTTATTCCTTTCGTCCTGTATCCTTTCTATTATGTCCCAATATATAAGATTCAATGGGGTTTTGAGTTCCCAATGCTATATCCTTTTGAGCATTTTCATCATGGTGTTGCATTTAAGGTTTCCTTCCAGGGCCATGTTTTTTAGAGTTTTCTAGATTTGTTCCATGCTCCTACAGTTTCCTATGATTCAGACAGAAGAGGGATCCTGGGAGGAGGAAGGAGGGCCAGTGACGGAGGGAGAAGGTTGAGGAGAGTCAGGTTGGGAGAGAGGGGTAATAAGGGGGGGATCCTCATCGAGGGGAGAGATGGAGGAAAATGGATTGGATTGGTCCAACATAGATTTGGGGTGGGGAGGGGAAAGGAAGCTGCAACAACTTGATGGTTTGGATCCAAGATCTTGGGAGAAGATGAGGGTAAATGGTTAGGATTAGGAGGAGGCATAACAGGGGTGTTATTATTAAGGTTAGAGGAGGTCTTATTTCTATTCACAGTTTCCCATTGCGAATCAATTTCTGAGCTTTCAACATCAATAATTTTTTAACAACGATTAGCAAAGTGACCATACTCATGACATACCTTACATTTAAATGGGATCTTCTCATACTTGAGTTGTTGAATATGCATCCATTCATCTACTTTTAGCTTGATAGCCTCGGGAAGGCCTTTGCCCAGATCCACCTCGACACAGATCCTAGCACAGGCTTACATGTTATCCTTTGGCTCACTTCGATCAATGAATTTTCCAACGACGTTCCCAATGGCTCAGACATAATCATCCCCCCAGCAGTGTAAGGGAGGTTGCGGAAAGCACACCTAGATAGGTACAACATTTGGAACATCAAGTTCAGGATCAAAATCCGGCGTCTATTTGTTGAGGTAAAGGCCCCTGGTGTCCATAAAATAGGGTCCATTTCTAAAGAGTAGGTCTTTATATTCTTTCATTTCAAAGTGAAAGGTGAAATATCCCCTTCCGCAAAATCGAATGGAAATTTTGTCGTTGATCTTGTCAGACCAGTTACGTTCGACCCATCTTTGCATAGTCTTTAGCGAGGAACAAATTTAGGTGAATTGACCGATGAGGCCATTCTCAGCAAGAGAAAGGGTAGCCATGTGAGGGAGAGAAGGTGGAAGAACAACCTCCTACAGTCCATCAATACTTTTCACAAATTTGGAGAGCGTCGGCATAGGGCGAGGAGGGGCCAAGGATTTAATGAGAGAAAACAAGGCTTGGGCCTTGATCAAAGAAGCGACCACCTCCGAGGAGGACTCTGGAGGGGCCATGCTCGAGCGGGAGTAGAAAATAGCTTGTAGGCCACCGCGAACAGAGCGCAGCAGCATGGGATTAGGCAGGGATCAGGCAACAAAAAAATTTAGAAGGAGAATTGTTCAAAAATTCGTGGGCTTGGCCCAGATCAGTTAATCTCTCGTGGCGAGCCACGACCTCGCTTAGGGTCAAGCACAAGACCTGTCTGTCTTAATGAGAGGGACCTTACCACTACGCCGCCTCCACAGACTCTAGCATCGTTGTTTTTGTTGCTAACGTCTATACACACAGAAAGATTCATGAGACCATGATAATTTGAATTCTCTCTAGTTTTGTCTTCTTCTGCCAAGTATTTCCAATCAGCTTCATGTGGCCCGTCCAATTGATCTTCAAAAATATGTTTCTCTTTACTTCCATCTTCAAGAAGGGTCTTCTTGATCTTCAACCACATGCTCCTCTTTATATCCTTCCTGAGGAACAACTCTTGAGTCTTCAATCTCATGTCATTGCAGAACATATAACATCTCTTGATAATCATGGTCATTAATAAAACCACCAAGCGTCATGAAAAAAATATCATCAGGGTCAAATATGTCTAAAAGTGCAGCCATATTGAAAAAATCCAACTTATCTCGCTTTATTTTTCTTCCAGATTTCTTTTTGATTCACCTCAGTCCTCTCACGAGCTCCAACATTCTCGTTACCATGAAGGCGGGAAAATTCTCCCTTTGGGAGCTAGCTCTTCAACTATATAACCTTTTAGACTATGGCTTCTCTATTACAAAATAAAATCTAAAGCAAAATACCCTAATAAAACCTCTCAATAAGATGGAAATACCATACATATCCCTTGCGCAATAGACTTAACAAATTATTTATGCCTAGAACCCAACAGATGGATCTCGCGCATAGATCTACTCACAGATATGCTCGCTCTGCTTTCTCCAGCATGCATATCTTGGTGGAGAAAATAAAATAAAAAATATGGCATCCTCTCCCATGCCATAGATCTTAATAGATCTCAGTTCAATGAATCTACAAATTGATCTTATGTACAGTCTCATAGTGTGTCGAAAGTACTTAAGGCCATCACGGATGCTTAGAATGTGTAATAGTAACTTCTTAAAGTCTTCAAGGGAAAAACAATTAATGTATTGAATAATGGTGCAACCGTCGCTAAATTGACATTAACAACATCACAGCTGCTAACCCAAAGACTCAACCAACAACTGAAATTATTACTATGTCTTTGTTCCCAATGGCACCAAGCTCTGGCCTTCGACGAACAATGGATATACATGCCAATTTCCTTCAATGGCATAAATTTTGATAGATTTCAAGAAAGAATTTAGGCTGCTTTTGGTAGCTGAAACTTCGTTGTGGAAGTAGATAGGAAACCCGTAATTTCTCTATTTACAATCCAATTTGTAGATTTGATGCAGCTCAGGCCAACATCTCAGCGGTCACAACAACTTGACCTCCTCCAATCCCGCAGGAGATCACCATAGTGATCCACGCACGTAGCCCCAAATTTCTCATGGGCTCACACAACACTCCTAGTTTCTGTCTGCTACACCGTTCTATTCTTCCTTTTCTCACATATTGTTCGTTTGTCACAGTCCTCACAGGTTACCAGATATCCGCTCTAATGCACCACACATGAGGCAAACGACAAGCTTGTTCTCTCGGCCTCAATTAAAAAACAACACAGGCCTCTAATCTTATGCTCTGATACCATGTTAAAAATTGAATTGTATTAACTAAATGGGTTTTCCAGGTGAGATACCTAGAGAGTGCTCAAACACTCCACACAAATGAGCTAGCTCTTTATATAGAATAACCTCATACATATAAGCTTGCACACAAAGAGGGTGGTTTGAACCACTCCCTAGATAGTAAGTTCTCAGATCTAATCTTAGAGTCTCAATCCTATCCTCATCAAAAGAAACATATAAGTCTAGCTTTCTCCATTAATTCCAACATCCTCTCAACCAAAATTATAATATTTAAATCATGTAATTAATATAACTAATTTATATAATTATAATGTTTAAATCATATAATTTATATAACTAATTTATATGATCACATTCACCACATAACATAAAAATCTATGACTTTTATATTTACGGCTTTGTATTACATGTTATACTTGTTTTTTTAAACAATATGAAGATGTGAAAATCCAATCACAACAGCGTAAATAATATTCATTGTCAAGAATTTCCCACCGTTTATCTATTTCTTTTTAAAATAAAATTAAAGATATGGAACGCCAAGTGCAATATACGACATCACAACTAATATTGAGGGGATGAAATCCCCAAAATTCATTTATTAAAAAAAAGAGAAAATTACAGATGTGGAACACCAATTCCCATATATAACTTCAGCAAAGAAGAAAATCTCTTGTTTATACATTAAAGAAATATTTCACATACATTGAAATTTGAGATAAATCAAAATAAAAAGTCATTAAATAGAAATGAAGTAAAATACTGAATGTTATTTAGTTTATAAATGAAATATTCGAGATACATGGAAATTTAAATAAAAAAACATAAAATATAAATAAAATAAAATATTGAATGTTATTTAGTTTATAAATAAAGGGTTATTTGTTGTCAAGTAGAATTCAGAGGAAATTTTGTTGAGAGAATTTTGAGTGTAAATTTTGTTTTTTTTTAACATTTATAGTTAGCAAGTTTGATTACTATTGTGCGCGGAGGCATATTTTACAATTTTATTTTACAGTCCAGTAAGACCCTGATGTGTAAATATGTTGGAAGCCAAACAAATAAATGTCGGCTTAAACAATAACTTACATAAACATATAAATGAACAATTGTTAAATTTGGACAACTAGGTCCAAACTCCATGTTATGATGCTCAGATTAAGAGGGTAATATTTTTGTTGGATTCCTCTTTATGAGAGGTGTAAAATCCATATATAATATGTCTTAATCCGATGAGCAGAACATTTATTTTGAATTTATTATTCATAATAAATTATATGTGCAGGTCGGCCTTAAGGTTTCACACCCCTAGCAGATGTGTCACACACCCCAATGATGCATATAAATACAGGCAAAGTTGGAGAGCATTTCACAACAACTCAACACACATCTTCTTCTCTCATCTGATTGAGTACGAGCTCCTTGGAGGACATTTCCAGCCCACACGTGTGAAGAAGAAGGACGAATTTCTGTACGGCTGAGCTGAAGGACGAATTGTTGCGGCTAGGGTTTTGCTGGAAGTTTGACCAGCGTTGACTTTGGTCAACGCATGGTCCGAAAGGGCTGAAAATTGTTGGGAAGTTCGATTTTGGAAGGTCGTACTGTTTGGCACAGAAATTGAGGTCAAAGGGTTGACCAAACTGCTGTTGCGTTGACTTTTAGCTTGCTGCCCTGCGTTGACTTTTCTGGACAACGTTGACTTTTTTGGAGTTGACTTGGGTTGACTCGATTGCTGATTGGAGGACTGTTGTGACACATTCTGGGTTGGCTGACCAAGGAGACTTTGCTGGTTGAAGCATCATGTTGATCGTCGTAATGCACCATCACATTTTTTCTATTTCTGGTTTTTCTTCTATAAGATCCACTTATATGTTCTATCAGCATTTTACTTAACTATTTCGGTGATTGCTGTAAGAAAAGTAAAGTTTCTTCAAGCATAGAACATCTACAAAAATTTACATGGTATCGGAGTTGAGGTGAAACTAAGTATGTCTTTTAGTACCAGGAATAAATGGGACTCCTGAGTTTGAATCCAAGGAGAATGACAAGCTGACTGGAAGGGATGACTTCCATGCCTGGAAGATGATATTAGATCTCAAATTGGAAGACCATGATCTCTTGGATCATGTACTGTGTAAGATTCAAGAACCTCCATCCAATGCTACCGCTGCTGCTAACTGTTAGAAACAAGTATAAGAAGGGAGAGATCAAAGCAAAGCTGATGATCAGGGAATCCATACATAAGAGTCTGGTTGCCTATATATATGAACTAGGCACATCCAAGGAGATGTTTGATAAATTGATCCTTATGTTCAAAGTAAACAATGTGAATCAAGTGATATTCCTCAAGAATAAGTTGAAGAATATGAAGAAGGGCTGGGATGAGTCTGTTAAAACTTACTTTCTGAAATTGACCGAAACAAGGAACAATCTGATGGCTATTGGGGAGACAATAGCTGATCATGAGATGGTTCTCACCACACTTGGAGGACTCCCATATGAATGGCAAGTATTCACAACTACCATTCTCAATAATAATACCATTCCTAACTTTGATGAGCTTCTGTCTAGATGTATGCAAGAAGAAATAAGGATGAAGGAATTTGATAATGACAGAAATGCTGCCTATGGTGCTCATTCTCGAAAGAAGAACTCTGGTGGTTCTAAGGACAAAGAAAGAACAAGGACTCAAGAAAATAAGGGTAAGTGTTTCACTTCCCATAGGCCTGGTCACTATGCTAGAGAATGCCCCTTCAAGAAGGATTCTCCCGATAGTGATGATAACAACAACAACCGAAGGAATGGGAATCGAAGAAACGAAAAATCCAAAGGAAAGAGGAAGGCTCACTTTGGTGGAAATAATCAACCTTCTAAAAGGTCTAGAAACACCAGGTATGAGGAGTCTAATGCTATTGACAAAAGAAATGAGTATATCCTTGTATCTGCTCTCTCTGCTACATCTTCGCCCGACACTATGGATGTCTGGCTAATCGATAGTGATGCCTCAAGACACATCACTGGATTCAAGGAAGCACTCTCTGACATGGTTGAAAGTGATACTAATCTCGAAATTATCCTTGGAGATAATGCGACATATCCCATGAAAGGGACAGGGACTGTGACCCTCCACTTATCTCAAGGACAAGTCCTACATTTGCAAGATGTACTCTATGTACCTAAATTGAAGAAGAACCTTGTGTTTGTATCAGCCATGGAAGAAAAAGGGTTCAATGTAACATTCTCTGATGGAAAGGTGCTCATGTGGAAGGAGAGCTTCAAGGAAGCTATCTCGATTGGTTTTAGAGTTGGTACACTCTACCAGGTTGGAGGAAGTCCGCTGGGAGCAATGACTTGTGATACTATCCGACAAACTGAACTATGGCACCGAACATTTGGACACCTTCATTACAAGGCCCTTCCCGAAGCAAGGAAGGTGGTGACAGGGATGCCTGACTTTGGAAATAATCATGAAGGTGTATGTAAGGGTTGTGCCGAAGGAAAACATACAAGGGGACCTTTCCCCTCAAGTGTCACAAAGACATCTGATATTTTGCAATTGGTCCATTCTGATCTATCTGGTATGTTGCCCGTGACATCCCTGGGGGGATGTTCTTACTACATGACATTCACTGATGACTTCTCTCGCAAAACCTGGATATACTTCTTGAAGAAGAAGGATGAGGCTTTCATGTGGTTCCGTACCTTCAAAGCCTTGGTGGAAAAGATTTTGAGGACCGACAATGGCACTGAATATGAGTCAAATGAGTTCAAAGACTTTTGCAGAGAAGCTGGCATTAAGAGGGAGACTACTACTGCATATACTCCTGAGCAGAATGGTGTTGCTGAATGCAAGAATAGGACTATTGTGGAAGCTGCCCGTGCCATGCTATGTGACCAGGGTCTACCGAAGTTTCTGTGCGGAGAAGCTGCAAATACTGCTGTGTACATTCAAAACCGATGCCCTCATTCCGCTCTGGACTCCAAAACTCCCGAAGAGGTTTTCTCTGGTAAGAAACCTGATGTCTCACACTTTAGAATTTTTGGATGTCCTGTCTATTTTCATGTGCCGAAAGAAAAGAGAAGTAAGCTGGATGCTACTGGGAAGAAAGGAATGTTTGTGGGCTACAGTGAGACTTCTAAGGCCTATAGAGTCTATGTACCGGGTCAAAGGGAAGTAGAGATAAGCCATGATGTCACTTTTGACGAAGATGCTTCCCTGAAGAAAGTAGTAGATCTTCCAAGATCTGGAGAAAATCATGAAGAAAGGCCTGGAAATCTGGAAGAACCGCAGGATGAGACAATGCTTGATATTGAAGGACCAATGGACCCTATTGATCCATCTCCTTCACTGGGAAAGAGACCATCATGGCTCAGGGACACCCTCGAAGATGCTGAGGGTCATGCTGCCCCAAGGGGGACATTCCGAGAAAGTAAGAAGCCGTGTAGATACCAAGGGTATCTAGCTGCCATGAGTACTATTGTACAATCTGAACCTGGATCTTTTGAGGAAGCCGTAAAGCATCAAGTCTGGAAGGATGCTATGCACGAATAATATGAGTCCATAATGAAGAATGATGTCTGGGATGTGGTCCCGAGACCGAAGGAAAAATCTGTTGTCACCGCGAAATGGCTCTACAAGATCAAACATGGATCTGATGGGAGTGCTGAAAATTTCAAGGCAAGATTTGTTGCCCGTGGCTTCTCTAAAAAGGAAGGAATAGACTATCATGACATATTTGCACCTGTGTCATGATATACCACCATCCGATCAATCATAGCCCTTGTTGCTACGCAAGGATGGAGTCTTCATCAGATGGATGTCAAGACCGCTTTTCTGCATGGTGCAATAAAGGAAGAGGTGTATGTAGAACAACCTCTGGGATTTGAAGTTCAAGATCGAGACACTTATGTCTGCAGGTTGAAGAAAGCCCTCCATGGGTTAAAGCAAGCACCCAGAGCTTGGTACGAGAGGATGGATAGTTACTTGATGAAGCTGGGCTTCACTCGAAGCAATGCTGATCCGAACCTATACTTCAAGGTTGTGAAAGAGAAGCCTCTCATTCTAGTACTATATGTGGATGACCTCTTCCTGACTGGTGATGACCCTCTCATTCATCAATGTAAGAGGGAGCTTGCTGCTGAGTTCGAGATGAAAGACCTAGGACTGATGCACTATTTCCTAGGCCTGGAGGTCTGGCAGAGACCTGGAGAGATTTTCCTTTCCCAAGGAAAATATATTGTGAAGCTTCTGGAAAGATTTGGAATGGTGGACTGTAAGTCCGTGTCGACACCGATGGAACTCAACTTTAAGAAGTTGAGTGGCAGCGCTGCTGGGCTTATCTTGGCCAATCCTACTGAGTATCGTCAACTCATAGGAGCTTTGATGTTCTTAGTGAACACCCGACCAGATATATGTTTTGCAGTGAACACTTTGAGTCAACAGATGGTTGAGCCTCATCATTTTCACTGGGTTGGTGCCAAGAATCTTCTGAGATATCTTCGGGGCACGATAAACCATGGGCTGAGATACACTGCCGAGAGTGTGACACTCGGTGGATATACTGATGCCGATTGGGCTGGCCGTGTGGTGGATCGTAAGAGCACATCGGGATGCTGCTTCAATCTTGGTTCTGCTTCGATCTCATGGATGAGTAGGAAGCAGAAGTCGGTGGCTTTGAGCACCACGGAGGCCGAATACATTGCTGCAAGTATGGCCTGTTGTGAAGCAGTTTGGTTGTGTAAGCTCTTTAGTGAGCTGTTTGGACATGTGCTAGATACCACTGTGATACTCTGTGATAACCAGAGTGGGATTCGTATGACTGAGAATCCTGTGTTCCACGACCGATCCAAGCATATTGATATCAGGTACCACTTTATCCGGGATATGGTACAGCGAGGCGCCGTAAGGCTCGATCATATAAGAACTGATGAGCAGGTCGCGGATATTCTCACTAAGCCCCTGGGGAAGGTCAAGTTCCTAACCTTCCGTGAGAGTCTTGGTGTCGTGGAAAGACCCTATGATGTGGGTCCTGTTGGACGATGAGCTCTGGGAGCTCTGGGGGGCTTTGGGGATAGCTTCTCGGAGCTATAAGCACTCATAATGTTTCTGCCCCACCCTTGTGATTATTGAGCTGGTTCGCCTCTCATTTATCTGTGCCCCGTATGCATCCTACCCATTGAGTTCAGGGCTCATGGGAAGTACCTCTCATGTGGCCAATGAGGTGGGAAAAGCTAGAGACTATTAGCAAAGACTGATGGATGCATCAGAGATTGCCGTACTCTCTATTTAGGATGGCACGGTCCAGCCACTTGATCTGGGATCAAGTTTAGTGAGGTCTGGGACCTCTGCCTGACTTCGGGTCAGATGAACCAACTTTGGGTTGGTTGGATACTCTTTATGAGTTTGATAGAGGTTTCGAACCTCTGGACTGATTATGTCAGTCGGGGGGATGATGTCTTTGTGACTGACCCACTTTTGTTCTGAAATAAAGAGGCCAGCAAAGCAAGTTACGGCGGGATGACGCACGATGTTTGATTGCACCGATGGATGGAGTTCTCCCTAGTTGAGAGGGAGTTTTAAATTTGGACAACTAGGTCCAAACTCCATGTTATGATGCTCAGATTAAGAGGCTAATATTTTTGTTGGATTCCTCTTTCGGAGAGGTGTAAAATCCATATATAATATGTCTTAATCCGATGAGCGGAACATTTATTTTGAATTTATTATTCATAATAAATTATATGTGCAGGTCGGCCTTAAGGTTTCACACCCCCAGCAGATGTGTCACACACCCCAATGATGGATATAAATACAGGCAAAGTTGGAGAGCATTTCACCACAACTCAACACACATCCTCTTCTCTCATCTGATTGAGTACGAGCTCCTTGGAGGACATTTCCAACCCACACGTGTGAAGAAGAAGGATGAATTTCTGTACGGCTGAGCTGAAGGACGAATTGCTGCGGCTAGGGCTTTGTTGGAAGTTTGACCAGCGTTGACTTTGGTCAACGCATGGTCCGAAAGGGCTGAAAATTGTTGGGAAGTTCGATTTTGGAAGGCCGTACTGTTTGGCACAGAAATCGAGGTCAAAGGGTTGACCAAACTGCTGCTGCGTTGACTTTTAGCTTGCTGCCCTGCGTTGACTTTTCTGGACAACGTTGAATTTTTTGGAGTTGACTTGGGTTGACTCGGTTGCTGATTGGAGGACTGTTGTGACACATTCTGGGTTGGCTGACCAAGGAGACTTTGCTGGTTGAAGCATCCTGTTGACCGCCGTAACGCACCATCACATTTTTTCTGTTTCTGGTTTGTCTTCTATAAGATCCACTTATATGTTCTATCAGCATTTTACTTAACTATTTGTGTGATTGTTGTAAGAAAAGTAAAGTTGCTTCAAGCATAGAACATCTACAAAAATGTATGGTAAATAAATAAAACCTCTTTTTATATTACTCTGAAGGTATGGTAAATAAATAAAAATATAAATAAGCTAGAGGTATGGTAAATAAATAAAACCTCTTTTTATATTTACTCAATAAACCACTTTATATTTACAAAAACTCAAAAAGAGATTTTATTTAGGTGAAGCCTATGAGACAAATTATTATTAATACCATGGGCCAAATACCATGCGACGAATTATTAATAATACCATGGGCCAAATAAAATATTTATAAAAGAGGTATGGTAAATAAATAAATATAAAAGAGGTAAGGTAAATAAATAAAAATGGAGTTGTCTTTAGTGCAACTTTTTGAAGTTTTAGGTGCTGGAGTCCAGTGAAAAATTTTGAGGTAAAATATTGTTTTTTTACTCAAACTGGTTTTTTGATTCTATATATGGATTCCGCACTCTCAAAAACCTCTAGGGCACTTCGATTGTGAAAAGTTAGCAATCAAACTTCTCTTTTCAATAAATTCCTGCTGGAATTTAGAGAAATTACACCGTAAAAAGTCACTGTAAAAGCCTTCAAAAAGTTGCACTAAATACTACTCGTATATCAAATACTATTAAAAATCAACATCTAATTATATATGAAGTAAATGGGCCAAATACCATGGACCAAATTCTTATTAATACCAAGCCAAGAAAAACATTATTAACCCTAACCTTTATATTAAAATATTAATATTATTAAATTTAATAAATTTAGATTAATACAATATTAAATTTATTATATTTTAATATATATTAATATATCATGATATATGATAGAGCTGGAGAAATAGGGGAGTGACAAGGGAGATATAGAGATAAATTGAAGGAGAGGGGAGAAGAGGAATGAAGAGAGAGAGGGAGAAGAGTGAGAGAATTATAGAAGTGTAAGAGAGGGAGAGGGAGACATAAATATGGAGGTGGGAGAGAGATAAGGAGAGAGGGAGGGAGAAGGAGAGAGGATTGGAGGGTAGAGAGTGAGAGAGAGAGAAAGAAGGGGGAAGGGAGAGGGAAGTATGAGAGAAAGGGAGAGAGAAAATGGATGAGAGCAGAAGGAGAGAAGGAGGAGGAGAGAATGGAGTTGGAGGCAAAGCGAGGAAAGGAAGAAGAAATACATAGAGAGGGAGTGTCAAGGGAGAGATGGAGAGAGAGTGTGTATGCTTATGGGTGAGATAAAGATACATAGGACTAATGGAGACAAGGGGGAGGAGAAGGAGAAAGGGGGAGTGATGGAGACAAGGGGGGAGAGAAGGATAAAGGGAGAGAAACATTAAGATAGTCGGAGAGTGAGATATAGTGATGGGGGAAGAGAGAGGATTGGAGGACAGAGAGAGAAAGAAATAAAGAGAGCTGGGGGTTCAAATAGAAGGAGGTGAGAGAGGAATGATAATAGAGAGGAAAAAAGTGATAGGGGAAGAGAGGACTGTAGGAGAGAGAGAGAGAGAGAGAAGAGAAAGGGAGGTAGGAGAGAAAGGGAGAGAGAGGAAGGAAAAGATAGGGGACTTGAAAGATAGGAGGAGAGAGGGGAGGAAAGAGGGATGGATAGAAATATGGATTTGGAGGGGGAGAGAGGGAGGAATTGATAGATGGAGAAGGAGAGAGATATGGGGGAATAGAAAGGGAGGGATTGATAGATGGAGAGAGAGAGAGAGATGGGGGAAGAGAAAGGGAGGTAGGAGAGAAAGGGAGAGAGAGGAAGGAAAAGAGAGGGGACTTGAAAGAGAGGAGGAGAGAGGGGAGGATAGAGGGAAGGAAGAAGAAATATATAGAGAGTGAGTAGTGGAGAGAGGGGGGAGTGACAAGGGAGAGATGAAGAGGGAGTGTGTATGTTTTTGGGTGAGATAAAGAGACAAATAAGGAGATATGGAGAGAAGAGGGGAGAGAAGGAGAGAGAGGCATATGGTAACAAAGTTGGAAGGTGAATATAGAGAGAGAGAGGGGTGGGGGGGCCTGAGAGGTAGGGAAAGAGATATGAAAATGGAGAGGGAGAGAGGGGGAGGTAAGAATAAATACATAGAGGGTGATAGGTAGAGAGAGAGAGAGGGAGTGATAAAGAGGATGGAGAGAGAGGGAGAAAGGGTAGCAGGAAGGAAGAGAGATAGAAGCGAGAGAGAGGGAGGGAAGGGGAAGAGAGAGAGAGAGAGGAGGAGGAGGAGGAGGAGGAGGGAGAGATAGATATATAGATAGATTGGAGAAAGAGATTTTATGTTTTGGAGTTGATATAGATAGATAGAGTGAGATATAGATATATATGTAAGGTGAAGAGAAAAAGAGATAGGTGGAGAGAAGGAGGGAGGGACAAAGAAATTGATAGATATGGAGTGAGAGAGAGTGTGTGTTTGGTGGGTTGAGATAAATAGAAAAAGAAGGAGAGATGGAGTGATATATAGATACATATGGGGGAGAGAGGGAAGAATATTTCTTGTACTAGATGCATTGATTTCAGTGTAGATGAGGATTTCTAATTCTATTTGATTGATTTCACTAGATGCATTAATTCTAATGTAGATGTTGATTTCTGGTTATATTTGATTTCTTGCACTAGATGAATTGATTTCAATGTAGATTAGTTTTAGTCCTATCTTATTGCTTGCAATGAATGCATTGATTTCAGTGTAGATGGTGATTTCTAATCCTATTTGATTGATTTCACTCAATGCCTTGATTTCAGTGTAGATGGTGATTTCTAATCTTATTTGATTTCTTGCACTAGATGCATTAATTTTAATGTAGATGTTGATTTCTAATTATATTTGATTGCTTGCACTAAAGGCATTGATTTAAATCTAGATGATTTAACTAAATTCATTGATTTAAATGTAGATGATTTATAATCTTGTTTGATTTCTTGCACTAAATGCATTTATTTCAGTGTAGATGGTGATTTCTAATACTATTTGATTGCTTTCACTACATGCATTAATTTCAGTGTAGATGTTGGTTTTAAATCATATTTTCTTACTTGCACTAGACTCATTTATTTGAGTGTAGATGTTGATTTCTAATCATATTTGATTACTTGCATTAGATGCATTGATTTTAGTGTAGATGTTATTTTCTATTATTATTTGATTTCTTGCATTATATGCATTTATTTTAGTGTATAAGTTGATTTCTAATTTGATGTAATTGGATGTATGATGGTACATTAATTTTAAAGTCATTTGATTAATAGTGTGTGTGCAATGATTTCAATGTAAGCACAATAAATTATTGACAATGTACATTGATTTTGTGTTATAGTAATTAAACCTATTAATATTGGAGAGAAAGAGAGACAAGGTATGATGTTTACTACAACAAATTATTGACAATGTACATTGATTTTTGTGTTATAGTAATTAAACCTATTAATATTAGAGAGCAAGAGAGACAAGGTATGATGTTTACTACAACAACTCGAGTTAAATATTTAAATGGCCTACGATTTCAATTGTCCTTTTCAAATAATCAATATGAGAATATGACAAAACTAACATGGGTGAAAATAAGAATAGTAGAAGAAAATAGTTTGAAATCGATCACAATGAAGACTATTCATAATTGACTACATTCTTATTATTCACAATTTCTATCATTCAATATTATTACATTGTCACTTTGCATTCAAAATTTTATTTCATCATTAAAGTTATTTTACAATATTTATCATCTCAACAAGCTGAGGTAAATAATCAAATTTTAAATTAAAATGACTCAATAAATCTTAGACATATTTAACATATTTAAAATGGTTATGTTAATATTAGATGTATTTACATATTATTGATAAAATTAAGCATATGTTCCTCCTATTATCGATAGATTTTCCTTCGTCGCACACGACTGAAACCATCCTAGATCCATCTTAACTACAGATCTATCAAGCGTCGAGAGAGATCAAATCTCTAGAGGTGAAAACCATTCCTCAAGTTTTGCACTCACAAAAGAGATTTCACCTCAAGAGATTTGATCCCTCTCGGGGCTTGATAGATCCAGAGTTAAAATGGATCTGGACTAGTTTATTTTATTGTATTCAAACTATTACAATCATATTATTAAATAAGTTTATACATTTCTATTACAATCTTATTATTAAATGAGTTTTATATATTTCTATTAATGTGAAAAAGGTGAAAAATATAATCTAATTTCATTTCACAATTATATTTACTAATATATTTGTGTTATAAAATGAATTTATGGTTGAAATTTTTTATTTATAAAAGAAAAATATTTCTATAATTATTTAAAAATATAATATAGATGAATGAACATATATTTAATCTGACAAATAATGTTTTTTTTCCTGTATTAAATATGTATTTTTCAATGTATGTTGAGACATCAATGTAAATATTGTTAATAAAAAAAATGAGTATAGTTATTTGTCTAATGTTATTAAATGTTTATAAAAAAAATTTAAAAAAAAAAAGTTAATTAATATCTCAAGTGATTTTATTTATTGCTCTTAACTTTTGGTTGAAAAGTTAAAAAAAACAAATGATATGTGCTGAAATATTATTTTTATTTTCTTTTAAAAAAAAGTTAAATTAGAAATTATGTTAGTAGAGTAATCTTCTCATAAATATGTTAAAGGCCAACATAAAAGTTTCACCTCTAACTATCAAAGAAAAACAAGAAAAACAGTTGAAGTAGTTATTTTTACATAGGTGGAAAGTAGAGGAAAAAAAAAAAAACTTCCTTTCGTTTTTATATTGATTTCGTAAGGAGATGGCCAAAAGAAAGATTGGACACAATTCAAACGACCATAAACTAACAAGGTTGGAGATAAATTCTCGATGGTCAGAATTTGTACAAGGTACGGAGATAAATGCAGTTACCTTGTTTAAAAAAAATCCCTCCCAATGGAAGGGAAACACTGTTAACCCAGAAAATGGGGATTTACCGAGACGCTGCAAATAAAAATGGTGGAGGTGAAGAACTACAAAATACTTTCTTCCTGAGTTTTCCAGGCAATTAGATGGACTTTCTTCCTGATTTTTCCTGGCAATTAGAGGGAAAGCTCGAAGGGAACTAACTACAGGAGTTGGTGCAAGGATGGGAGGAATGTGGGAGTCTTTTAGCTGATTTCGTATTAGATAAATATTAAACTTTCTAAATGAAAATGTGTGCCAGATATGTGAAAATTGCAATGTGGAAGCCTGCTTATTTCTAAAAACATTCGATAAATATTGAGTTTCATAAATTAAAATGTGTGCAAGGTATATGAGAATTTTATGTCTCTAAATGAAGTACTGAGCTCTAGGATATGAAATGTTTGGGTATTATGTCAATTTTCGTTTTTTTACTGACTTGAGAACAGAGAGAATGAACATTGTTTAAGTCACAACAAGAAAAGTTCTCTTTTAGCACTCTAAGTTAGCACCACTTACGTTATGTGGTGTTAATGTGGTGTGAATGTTTATGTATCATATTAAATATGGAGTATATCATTATAAGTTAGCACCACTTAAGTTATGCGGTGTTAATATGGTGTAAATGTTTATGTATTATATTAAAAATGAAGTATATCACCATAACTTAGAACCACTTAAGTTATGTGGTGTTAATGTGGTGTAAATGTTTATGTATTATATTAAAAATGAATTATATCACCATAAGTTAGCACCACTTACCTTATGTGGTGTTATTGTGGTGTAAATGTTTATGTACCCGCATAGATCCATCTAAAACATGGCTCTAACATGAGCCGAAAGGGATCAAATTCCTTTTGTTGCAAACTTATTTTAGAATACAAAAATTTGTTATTGTTTAAAGTTCAGTTGTCACAGGAATTTGAAATGAAAGATTTGGGTGAATTGCATTACTGTTTAGGAATTGAGGTATGGAGAGAGTCTGGTAAAACTTTGATCACTCAAAGCAAATATACAAAGGAGATTCTTAAAAAGTTCAATATGACAGATTGCAAAGCTATGTCAACTCCCTTAGAACAGAATGCAAAGTTGTACAAAGAAGATGGAACGAAAGAGGCAGATGGAACATTATATCGTCAGTTAGTGGGAAGTTTGAACTATCTCACCACTACCAGACCAGACATTGCATATTCAGTCAGTATCCTTAGTCAATTCATGGCTAAGCCTTCAGGAAATCACTGGAATGCCGCAAAGAAAGTTCTCCGATACTTAAAGGGAACAGTGAATTTAGGTATTATGTATACTGATGAATCTGATGTTGCACTGACAGGTTTTTTTGATTCAGATTGGGCAGGAAATCCAGATGACAGACGATCTACCTCTGGCTATGCATTTCATATTGGATCAGGGGTCGTATCTTGGAGTAGTAAGAAACAGCCAACTGTTTCTTTATCATCAACAGAATCAGAGTACAAAGCTTTGACCAATGCCACCTGTGAAGCTATTTGGTTGCGAAGAATTCTTGCAGATCTTGAAGAAGCGCAAAGTGGTTCAACATGTATCAATTGTGATAATCAGAGTGCTATCAAATTAGCACATAATCCAGTTTACCATGCTAGAACAAAACACGTTGAGTTACAGTACCACTTTGTACGTGAGAAAATTGAGTCAAATGAAATTGAATTGATATTTTGTAACACCAAGGATAATGTGGTTGATATATTTACTAAGCCCCTTGGTAAAATCAAATTTGAAGTTTTTAGAAGTCAGTTAGGTATTGTAGAAAATCCATTTCTCCATTAAGGGAGGATGTGAGAATAATGCAGAAATAGAATTAGTTGTGAGTGGTTGAACGAGAGGGTGTAATTAGGAATTGGTTTGCACATATTCAGGTTTGTTTCCTCGTTTCCAGGAAGATTAGGTGAGTGAGTTTCCTATATAAGGGTGATGTAATTGAGCAATTATATTCATTGTGTTGAGTGAGCTTGTCTCACGTTTGCTGGTGTTTCTGCCTGTGTATTTGTTTTGTAATTAATTTCACTTTTGATTGTTATAGAGATTACATAATATGTGTATTGAAACATTTTATATTAATTCATATTAAATTATTTTATTCATAATTCACATTGGATATTCGATTCTATCATACATTAAAATATTTTCTTTTAACATTTTTTTCTATATATAGATTAATATAAAGTTGATATCACTTATTAAAATATTTTTTAAAAACATAAGGTTTAAACATCTTACTCACATATTTTCTTTACTTCTAATTACTCTACATGATATTAGGTCATATGGACAACTAATTAAAAATGCATAGCATATATTTTTTTTTTCATTTTTATTATAGCCGACATTGTTTTTCTATTTAGAGAATATTTTATTTTTATTTTACGAGGAATGAACATACTTAATGTAGCCTTCACACTGGGATGTAGAAACAATATAGATGCAGTTTAACCACATATCTACCAAGGGCCTTGAGAGATCCAATATCAAACTTTTTTTTTAAATTACATGTCAATTAATACATTTTATTGCTTCGTAAATTTGTGATTAATATAGTTTTATGTGGTAATTTTTCATTGTTTAAATTGTATAATTTTATATTTTATCATTATTAATATTTTATATTAAAAATTTAATTAGTCACACATTTTCCTCTTATTAAAAAGTAACTACTCTACATTACCTTCAATTAATTTTTCCTTTCAAGCTAAGGTTAACACGCACACATACATATATACACACTTTATGTGAGAAAATCCATGCTGAAATATATTAGTTAATATGGATATTCAAACACTTTCTTTAAGTTCTATATATATATTTTATTTCTATTAAATTGTATAAAATTATAATATCAACCCTTAATTGTTGTGTTAATAGATTTTTAATTGTTTAAATTATTTTTATTATTTTTTGAGGACTTGACATACTTACACATCTCCCTTGTACTGGATTCTAGAATGAGCCTTTTGGCTCAATTATAATATCAACACTTAATTGTTGGGTTAATAAATTTTTAATTGTTTAAATTATTTTTATTATTTTTTGAGGACGTGACATACTTAACATCTCTCTCATATTGGATTGTAGAATGAGCCTTTCGGCTCAATCGTATTAAAAATGAAGTATATAATCACCATATTTGACGGACAAGTTAGCACCATCTTACTATGTGGTGTTAAAGTGAAATAATTTTTATTGATCTTATTGGAAGTGGAGTATATCACCATATAGTTAAAGAAGTGGTGTATGCTATATTGTCAAGTTCTATAAATTAGGGTAGGTAACTTTGTGTTTGCCATGTTGGCATGTACAAGTGGATTTATTAATGTGAATTGTCACCATAACTATAAAAAAAAATTACAAATATTTATATTATGAATATATAAATTACAACTAAACTCACAAGTATTTATTCTATAATATTTATTTGTTTGTCATGTTTACATGTAAAACTAAAATTCAAAGTAATTTTTTTCTAAATATTTTATTTCAATTGTTTACTTTTGATATTATTTTCATTTTGCACCATAAATACAACAAATTAAAAATAATTGTTTTCTAAATATTTTATTTCAATTATTTACTTTTTATATTATTCTCATTTTGCACCATAAATACAACAAATTCAAAGTAATTGTTTTCTAAATATTTTATTTCAATTATTTACTTTTTATATTATTCCCATGAGAAAATAAATACCCAAAACCATATTACATAATTATTTATTTTGTGAATAAGCCAATTAAGATAAATACATTTATATTATTGTAATTTCAAAATAAAATAAGGGTGAATTTGATGGAGTTGGGTTACTCTTTTTTGGAAGAAATTATGTTCCAAAGGTTGAAAATGTATCTTTGTGAGGGTATTTTTTAAGCCCTCCATCAAAGCTTTTAAAAGGTACATCTAGGACTAAATAAAACCCTGAATTAAACTACATAACTCCATCATCAATATGAACTTGATCTTTTTGAAATATTTCCGAACTCTTTTCCTCAGCTGGAACTTGATCTTATCAAACTCGCTCTTGTAGTCTGGGAAGTCTTGGGCTAATTTCACCAAGCTCATAGAGATCTTCTCCAAGGATTTGCAAGGGATGCTCTTCATAGACCAATAAAGATACAGTGTCTACTTGAATTATCTTAGTCTGCCCCTTGTTTGTCCCAAATCTGGTATTAAACCTCTACATTCCTTAGTATCCATCTTTGTCTCTGCATGTCTATTTATGTCAGCTTCCCATTTTTCAATGAGATTTTGAATTTACTCTGATGTGTTCTCGTGGTATGCTCTCGCTACCTCTTGGATCACATCGATTGCAGGCCTCCTTCCTCTCGGCTTTCTCGGGGGTGAGCTGGGTTGGGCTTCTACCGCCTTCCCTTTACCTTTCCATCCACGGCCTCAAGCTGCAGGGCCCTTGGAATGGTTGCAAGCTACAACACTCTTGGAGCATGTCATCCCACAATCTTTGACTAGGTTTCTGGGTAGGTGACCTATCCACACAATCAAACAAAGGCATAATTCCATATAATGAAAATGATCAAAGGTCCATGCATCCCAGTTATCAGAAGAAAGGTGACCTTGCGGCCTCTTCCTACGACTTCTCCCCTTCCCATCGCTCTATGGAAACATCATCCTCATATCCTACTTAATTTCTGCCACCCCATGTCCCTTACGGTCGCACGCACCCCATAAATTATCCCCATAACCCAAAGGTCTCATGCCTTCCTTCAATCTCCTGACCTCCCTTCTGGTTTCCTCTCTCTCGTCATACCTCCCACCCTCGAAATTGACAAAGGATGCATCGCTGCCCATTGCTCGGGCCTGCGTGGAATTACCTCTACCATTCCTCATGAGCACTGAGCCCAAGTAGCTCAAGGTGGTATAAACTAGCAAAGCCTTTGATCTAAGCACAACCCATGACTGCTCCTTAACTCTATACACTGGCAGGATTTCTCGACCCCTCACCATTCCATCTTTTTGGCATCCTTTACTTGACAAATTCACACTCGGGTGCAAGTTAAGACCATGCCAAAGTCCTACTCTCACACAGAGGAAGAGACCCAAAAGAACCCCAACCTTCCCCCAACCAGAGTCGTAATAGTTCCACTCTCCCCTACCCAGCAAAAGACTATACCAGTCTAGCTTAATCACCTTATGCTCCCATAGAGACCGGTCCAAATCATGGAAAATTTTAAGGATGGATATCTATTTGAAAGTTTAGAAACCTTGGTGAATCTTAGTAATATATAATATAAAATTTGTAACATGTTTGATGATATTTTTATAAAAATATCTAAAATTATGATTATATTATATTATTCTATATAAGATATTGGCGATTTTTAAGGTAAAATAATTTCATACTATAAAAATTGGGCGATTTATGTTTATAAAAAAATGTAAATTGGTGAATATGTTTTTTAGAAAAACTATAGAAAATTAGCCCACTTGCGAATACTAGCCCCTAAAATTTTCCCTGGCCCAAATCATAAAACATAAACATGGCATGAACAAGGGAAAGGAAACTAAGCACATATGTGAGTTTCATCATGGTGGAAGTGCAATGGAGGTTTGTTATCCAGTTTTCATTCCTACACCAAAGACTTTCATCATAACAAGCCCCCACGCCTTCCTCCACCCTGTTTTAAGCTCCATGTGTGGGCCTCTGTCCCGCTACCTCACCTCGTGCTGCATGCGACGGTACAAACCACCGCCATTGCCACTCATGTGGAAGGTGGTTGGATTCAACCCCAGGGACACTACCATTAACACTGATGGGAGGGCCAATCTTCTTCGTTAGACCCCGATTGGGGAGCTGAGTCTGAGAATTGTGGGTGAGCTCTACCCTCCAACCTCTCCTGCTCTTTGATGCTCTACAACTTAATCCATCGTTCTTCCCCGAGATTAGGAGGCATGCTTAATTCAATAGGTTCATTTAGGTGAGTGCAACCACAATTTTCCAAGAGGCCAGATGCTCTATTTCCTTCCCTCCTTACATGGGTGATAATGATACAATCAAATTTCTTGTTTATATCCTCCAATCCCTGCACATGTGAAGAAGTATGCCATCTTTTGCTTAGTTTGACCCACTTCATTCCTTGATTAAGTTTTTTTAGAGTGTTCGTAACCAACTAAGAGTCTCCTTCGATTACTAGCTTTTTGTATTCTAGCCTGATGGCCAAGAGGAGAGCTTGGTGCACTCCTATGAATTATGCTTCATTGTTGTTGGCAAAGCCACAGGATTCATCATATATGAATCTTGTTGTGGCATGATGATCTTGAAAAATCCCTCCAACCTCTGCTTGCCCTGGTTTTCCTTTCGAGGCTCCATCAAAGTTGAGTTTGATGAATCCTTCTAGAGGAGGTTTGAAAATCCTGATGGTGTCCCCTATGTCAGGGATAGATTTCCAAGAAGCTAAGGAGACCATGCTAGGCGCTAGGTGGAGACCTTGGAGAATTATTTGTTCCTGAGGAGCCATTTTCCAATCATCTGGCATACATTTCTCCAAGAGGATGCACTAGTATAAAATGATGAAATTAGTTACTAGCTGACTAAAAACGTTAGTCACCACAATTATTTCAAGTGAATTACTACTAAATTTGATCAATTTTAAGTGACCAAACTAAAAATGACTAATTTAAATGACTACTTTAGTCTAGGGTTAAAATATATGACTAGATGATTTTATTGTAACAGCTAGCATGTGCTCTGACAGGTCGAGAGCGAGCTGACCTACCTGCGACCTCCCAGCCACCATGAAATCGGGAGGGGGACTCAAGGCTCCCCTTCCTCCTCCTCTAGAAGTCCCTTCATTCAAGAAACTGATAGCAACCAGCAACAAGCGCCCTCTGACTAGATCTCAGAAAATGTTCGTGAAGAAGCTGGATAGCATCCCTTCGATGGCCCTTCAAATCGAAGAAACTTGTCGATTTGCATTGAACTTGGCTAAAAGAGGGCTCATTGGATAGTTTACTAGCCTATGGCCCTCTCCCAAAGCTGTGGAATACTGGGTGCAGAGGAACTAGATTCCTTTAGTCTCGGAAGGCATCAAAAGCCACTTCATAGGCAAAGGATACTTTGTTTTTTTTTTTTAGAATGTGGAATACAGAAGCGTCATCTTCAGGAGTGGCCCATATTTTATGGGTCCTAAGGGACTATACTTAAATAAATGGACCCCTAACCTAGATCACACTTAATATGTGCCTTAAACTATTCTATTGTGGGTAAGCCTCCCACATATCCCACTGCATTGTTGGAACCATAAGTCTCTCCAAACCATTGGCAATACCCTCAGAAATTATATTGATCAAGCAGTGAGAAAAAATCAATAGTCATGCGCACGTATATGTGTCAAGGTGGATTTCGAAGTTTGCCTACATGAAGCTATCAAACTAACCATTGCTAACTAGACCCATATCCAGGAGTTGGATTATGAGAAGCTTCCATTTAAATTTAGGCACCGTCATGGCTATGCCCATTTTGCAAGGTGCACTAGTACATTTTGTCAAAATTCCAACAATTTAGTTCCGACACTTCTGACGTATTGTTGGAAATTTCCCCAATTTTATCAAATTTTCAAATCCATCCAACAACCGTCGCTCTAGTGACGTTTAGGACAATCATCGAAATACCGACGTTACATGACAAACCATTGGAATACCGATGTTACAGGACAAACCGTCGGTCTTGTGATGTTTAAGGAAATTGTCAGTCTTGCGATGTTGAGGGAAAAACTGTCGGAATACTGACATTCAAAGGCCCATGATAAAGTTTAAATTACAACTCTCAAGCTAAATAATTTGATTTGTACTTTTTGTTTGGGGTAGCATTTAATTTACTACATATCGGAAAACACATGACATTCAATGATGTACTTAAGTAAAAAAAAAAAACTATAGACATTGTGACTATGCATTTCAAAATCCTATAGAGAATGTACGTTTTAATACCTAGAATGAATTTAAATTAATGCATCACTCAACAACGTTTTGTTTTATCTTTAAATTTTGTTTTACCATAGATAGGGGTTGTTTGATCTCATAGTTCACCATTATATGGTGGGATACATTAAGGGTTAACATGAAATGTTGTAGGCTGAGCTCTTAGTGTTCAGGAATATTGTGGATGTTAAAAAGAAAAATATTTGGTTTAGTTTTTTTATTTTTTAAATATCTTCATTTTTTTATTTTTTATTTTCAGAAAGGCCATATCAAATTTGTTAAGTTGTGACCGCATGGGTGCCTTTTGCATGTTTGTGTGGTCCATCTGCCATTTCTCCCTTGTGCCCTCATTTGGTCGAGCATGCCATGTCAGGGTGCCTGCTCAAACGCGTTCGGGTTGGGTTGTTTCGTTTGAGGGCACCCACCAAGACGCATTTGGGTCAGGTCGGGTCGTTTGATTTGAGGGCGGCCGCCCAAATGTGTTTTGGTGGGTTGGGTCATTTCGTTTGAGGTTTCTAGCCCAAACGCGTTTGAGTCGGGTCGGGTTGTTTCTTTTGAGGGCACCCACCCAAACGCGTTCGGGTCGGGTCGGGTTGTTTTGTTTGAGGGCGCTCGCCCAAACGCGTTCGGGTCGGGTTGGGTTGTTTCGTTTGAGGACACCCACCCAAACACATTCGGGTCGAGTTGTTTCATTTGAGGGTGACCACATCAAATTTGCTAAGTTATGGCAGCATGGGTGCCTTGTCCACATTCATGTGGCTCGTTTATTGTTTTCTCCCTCGTGCATTTGTTCGGTCGGGCATGCCATGTGAGGGCGCCCGCCCAAACGCGTTTGGGTCAGGTCGAGTCATTTCCTTTGAGGCCGGTCTTATCAAATTTGCTAAGTTTTGATCACACGGGTGCCTTTTGCATGTTCGTGCGGCACATTTTCCGATTGCTCCCTTGTGACTTCGTTCAGTCGTGTGCACCATGTTGCGCCGTGTGAGGGCGCCTGAACAAACGCATTCGGGTCAGGCCGTTTCATTTAAGGGTGGCCGTATCAAATTTGCTTAGTTGTGACCGCACGAGTGGCTTGTGCATGTTCATGCAGCCCGTTTTCCATTTGCTCCCTTGTTCGGGTCGAGTCGGGTCAAGTCGGGTTGTTTCGGTTGAGGGCGCCTGCCCAAACGCATTTGGGCCGGGTCGTTTCAGTTGAGGGTGCTTGTATCAAATTTGCTAAGTTGTGACTGCACGGGTGCCCTGTGCACGTTCGTGCAGCCCATTTACTAGTTACTCCCTTGTGCCTTCGTTTGGTTGAGCACGCCGTGTGAGCGTGCTTGCCCAAACGCATTCGGGTCGGGTAGGGTCATTTCGTTTGAGGGCAACCATATCAAATTTGCTAGTTTGTGATCACACAAGTGCCTTTTGCATGTTTTTGTGGTCCGTTTTCCATTTTCTTCCTTGTGCCTTCATTCGGTCGTGCACGTCTTGTCGCGCCGTGTGAGGGTGCTCGCCCAAACGCATTCAATTTGGGTCGTTTCGTTTGAGGGCGGCCATATCAAATTTGCTAAATTGTGACTGCATGGGAGCATTGTGCACATTCGTGCGACCTATTTTTCGTTTGCTCCCTTATGCCTTCATTCGGTGGGGCATGTTGTGTCGTTTCATTTGAGGGCACCCGCCCAAACCCATTCAGGTCATTTCGTTTCAGTTGAGGGAACCTTCCCAAACGCGTTCAGGTCAGGTCGTTTCGATTGAGGGTGCAAACCTAAACGTGCTTGGGTTGGGTCGTTTCGGTTAAGGGCACATGTATCAAATTTGCTAAGTTGTGACTGCACAGGTGCCCTGTGCATGTTTGTGTAGCCTGTTCGACGGTTTTTCCCTTGTGCCTTCGTTTAGTCGTGCACGCTGTGTCGCGCCGTGTGAGGGTGCCCGCCATACGCATTTGGGTCGGGTCGTTTCTTTTGAGGGCGGTCGTATGAATATTTCTAAGTTGTGACCGCACGGGTGCCTTGTGCACATTCATGAAGCCCATTTTCTCTCTTGTGCCTTCGTTTAGTCAGGCTTGTCATGTCATTTTGTTTGAGGGTGCCCGCGCAAACCCGTTTGGGTTGGGTATTTTCGATTGAGGGCACTTGCCCAAATGCATTCGTGTTGGGTCATTTCGGTTGAGGGCACCCACCCAAACGCGTTTGGGTTAGGTCATTTCGATTGAGAGTGCCTGTCTCAAATTTTCTAAGTTGTGACCACACAGGGTCCTTCTGCAGGACTCATGTAGAACAATGTTCAGGGCGAGCGCTTTCAGGTCGAGTAGGGCTCATGCAGTGCGTCCATGTTCAGGACATGCGAAACAATGTTTGAAGGCACAAAAGTCGTTCATCAGGGTCAGGCTAGGTCGAACGCAACTTGAACGCATTCAAACATTTTTCCAACATAATATTAGACCTAAGGTGCATGAAAGAGATTGAAGATCACATCCTAGTTGGCATTATGGCAAGGGTTATAAACAAGGGTTTCAAGTTTGTTGGGAATCTCACTATATTCATCAAGGGTTTCATTTTGAAGATCATTTCCAAGCTAGAAGTAATGGATGGAAGTTTATTTCCTACTTTGTCTGGGACTTTCAAGAATGATAATGTGTGGGTTATTGATAATGGTGCTTCTAGAAATATGATGGGAAAATGCATCCAGCTTCAGACTTTGTCAGAAGGAACCTCCATCTCTTAGCTCAATCTGAAATTGCATGTCCTTCCCATTCAGGTATCTAAATACTTCTTGTTCATGGTCATGTAGACGGATGCCCACACCACCTTGCTAATCTTGAACCTGAGTGAACTTTGAAAGATATGTAATGATGGGCTCATATTTTCTCATTTGCTTACTTCTTATCTTCTCTTTGAGAGCAAGCTTCGTGACATCATTGGAAGCCTAAAACAAATTGAAGATGGCTTTAAATTTAAACATCTCATACATTGTCTTCTTCTCATTGGGATGAGGAATAATATGATCTCTGACCCCCTCTAGAATGATCCTTCTTGCCTTGGTGTCATTCTTAGTATGCTGGGCCAACCATTGGGGATCTTGAGGTGGCACTATTTCCTACTTGACATAATCTACTATACCATTATCTCCCAACACTACTGTGATTTGATTCTTCCATGCATGTGAATTTGAGGCTCCTTCTAAACTGTGAATTGACCTTAGCCCTAGGACTAACATATTTCTATCCAAGGAACTACTCTGCTCTTCTCTTCAAACTATCACCCTAAAAGCAAACTTGTCCTCATGTTGTCCTAGCTAGATTGACCTTGCAAACACACAGACCCTTTGTCCTACTTTCTTGAGCTCAAATATTCCCTATTTCCTTGTGCACAGGTTTCCTAGTTCCTAGTGTAGAGGACTCCATATTCTTTAGGGCTTGACTCCTATTTCCTAACGTAGAATTTCCCTATTTCCTAGCACAATTCTTCCACGAGAAAATCTCTCTTCAATGCTGCATATTGGCTCCTCCAAGATACGTACTCACAACAAATATCTCTCACATAATTTGGTGCTCTCTCTCACAATCTCATGAGTTGTGTCTTTCCACAGTCCTTTGTGTACAAAACAACTATGAAACTGTGTGCCTTTGTTCTGCTTTATTGATTCGATCCATGCTAAAATTGGAAAGTTACAAATTTAGAACATGTGTTTTGATTGAATAGTTAACAGAGTCTAACTAGTTCTGTAACTCGCCCTTAAACTCATCCTCTTCTAAATTTATAACTTCCTCTTGAACTTGTAGTCAAAGTAAAGAAGGTCCATGTAACTGATCCTCCAACACTTCGCCTGAATTCACCATCTTCATGAACTTGTCCATGGGCAAAGGAAGATAAATCATGGTCTTTTTGGCTAAGGCACGCACCAGAGAAGACCTTCTCTCGCTACACTTTTCAACAATCCCATTGTCCATCTTGATTACATACGATGTCATTGGGTTGATGGTCTTAATATCACGCTTGAATAATTATGGGTTTTTCTCCTAACAACTATCGATTAAGACGATTCATTGCATCCTAAGGTTGACAGGATCACAACTATGCCATCTCCATGAGATCAAGTTTAATGATCACTTTTTTGAGCGAGGTTATGTTGTTTGTTTTGGGACTCAAGAGGTTCTCTTGTGACTTTATCTCATTGGTATGATTAGAGAGGCCTATATTTATCTATTCAAGAGTCGATTCTCTCTATACAAGAGACTTTGGATGGCCTCTCCAGACTCAATATCACTAAGAGAATTGCTTGTTTATTCCAACCTATTTGGGTTCTTGGTGGTGTGAATTGTAGGTGGACTCCTTTTCCTTGGATTTAAATTGCATATATTCGTGAGAAAATGAATTTTTCTCACATGGTTAGTAGGCACATCACCTCTGTGATTTTAGAGCTTTATTTGCCTAGTTCAAACTATGGTCTCCTCGGGTTGGCTTGAGTAAGCCAAATCTCCATTGTGAAATTCTTCTCATCAAACTTTATAAAGAAGAGAGGAATTACCACCCTCTATAAAGAAAGGATGCCTTTCTTGGTTCCATCCCTTTGCATGTTCCTAGTTTTCTACGTTGTTACTTGTGTGTGGTTAAAAATTTCAACTAGTATCCCACAACAGAAATTTAGTGAACAATAGCATAGCTGGGATACCTTGCAACAAAGAAGGTAAATGTGACATAGTTATTTGTAATGAAATGGTGATGATTAATATTATGTATGATGCTAGCTGAGAAACATTAGGCATGAGATGAGTGGAGCATGTTAGGTGATGGGATAAAAGTGAGTCCAATAAATATATATATATATATATATAACTTGGCCTTTAATTTTCTTAAGTCCCTTTTGATTATGCATCTAGCTCCCAATGTAACCCTGGGGTGATTAAAATGGTCATTAACACCTAGGGTCTAGGCCTTGGTTCCCCATGAGACCTTGCTTTGAAGGGGCATGTTAAAAGTAACCTATGAGACTATATATGCTTTCATTGTCCTCGGGATTTGGAGATCATGATATCAATAACAGAGTTATGTTGTTGGTTAGAGCTTGTTAGCTGTGCAGGGTTATGCTATTTGTTTGATCTTTCATACTAGAGAGTTAGGGAAATACTGATAGCATTGGTTAATTGTTCTTGAGATATGATAATATAGATAATTTAATCTTAATAAATGTCCACAAATAACTAGAAAAGTAGGTCAATGGGATTAGAATATTTATATTTTATTGAATTTATTAAAATATTAATTATGAATATTTTTATTTTTTATTTTTTTAATTATATTATATAAAATTAAATTTTAAATATATCGTAATTTTATATTTAATTAATAATTAAAATAATAAATATTAATATTTTAATTATTAAAAAAAAATTGTTTCAAGATTTGTAAAATTTTGATGGCATCGGTTGATTTCATTAAAAAAAAATTGAAGCCATTGTTCAAAGCCCCTGTTTGATTTCATTAAAACAAATAAAATCCCGAAGTGTTTGAATCCCCTCTTCGATTTCATTAAAATAGATAAAAGCCCAAAGTGTAAGAAAGCCCCTGTTCAAAGCCCCTCTTCGATTTCATTAAAACAAATAAAAGCCCAAAGTGTAAGAAAACCCCTGTTCGAAGCCCATGTTCGACTGTTCAGGAAGACAAAGATGAGGTGGAAGTACTCGCTCTTCAACTGTTCATGAAGACGAGGTTGAGGTACTCGCTCTTCGACTGTTCAGGAAGATGAGGTTGAGGTACTCACTGTTCAAGGGTTCAAGAAGACGAGGTTGAGGCTTTGAGGGCATGGTGAAGTCTCCAAAGTCGAACTTAACACCATATGAAAGCCCAAAATTGAACTTGACACCGTAAGAAAGCCCATGAAAACTCGTTGTTTGACTGTTCAGGAAGATGAGGTTGAGGATTTGAGGGCATGCTGATGTCCCCAAAGTCGAACTTGACATCGTATGAAAGCCTAAGAATAGAGGAAAACTGGTTTTTCTTACCAAAACTGGATGTGCTGGTTATTTTGGCACCAAATTTTTTGCTCTCAGGGCTGCGATTTTTTTCTATATAATTACAACTTTTATCATGGAATTTGCTTATATTTTATTGCGAGAGCTAGTGAAGACCTTGTGGTATACTTTGGCTCAGGATATCCACGGGGTATATTCTCTTCTGCATTTTCTTTCCCTATCATCAATTTCAATTGTTACTAGTGATTATTTATTCTGCCTCTTGTGCCCTCAAGTCGTATATCTATTTCTCTAAGCTATTTTTCTGTACAGATCCTGAAACAAAAGGCTGGCTGGAAGAAAATAAAAATCTAGTATTCGGATTTCCAACATTGGTATGATTCAGTTGGGGAACTTGCAACAGTTATGCCAAAAAGGGTGCTACAGTGATCTGGTAAGTCACATGTCAAGTTTTTTAATGCATAAACTTAAGTTCGAAGTACAATGGAGGACAAAGAAGAATAGTTAGGACTCATTGAAATGCCACAGTTGGTTATGCTTAGTTTCACTTAAAGATCTATAATGTTTTCTATAACTTGATAATTTGATAAATCATGGATGCGAGTCCCTGTTGTAACTACTTAGATTACATTATCTTTGTTTATATTTAAAATTTGACTTTCTTGTTTCTAGTGTTCAAGATTTTAGGCCTCTGTAGTGACTGGTTCTTATAATGGTCACCTTTCCCCCATTTTTCCCTTGGGTAAAATGTGTCTTATATTTCATTACTAGACAATAAAAGGTACATCAAGAATTATGAATTTAAAGACACTACCTGTTGTGACTGCTAATGCAACATCCATAAATTCATTTTTGTAACAAACATTATATAAGCTTTTAATGTAAGAAAGGTTTTTTTCTATGTTTTGGGAGCTAGTAAAGTACTCATAAGCAGATCCACCTGTTTCAGGCTACAAAAACCTTCTTAGAATTCAACTGCTAAATTAAAAGCACTCATAAGCTGGTAGCTTCTATTGCTTTGATCCTTGAACAACAGCTTGTGAAAAATTGTTGTCTTGGAGCTCTCTAGAAATTTCCAGCCACATGCTTCATAAACATATAGTCCCTCCTTGTGCACATCTGAATTCTTCATCAAAACATATGTCAAAGTATTTCCACGGCCTTTTTAGCTGCAAAAGGAAATCCTTTGGGAAATCTTTGTAGCCTTTGTAGCTCCAAAACCATGGTCACAAAAATGACAGAGAGTATGTTAGAAACACAGTGCCCTTAATAGATACTGGTTTTATTTTGTATGATTAACCAAGTGATTACACCAAAATATATTTGATCTTAATTGTATTGTATGTTAGGATGGATGTGGCCTAAACTAGACCTCAAGACAGACTTTTCCGAGTTTCTGTAGAAGTAAATCCTTCTCTGTGGCCTAGAGCAGAAAGATAATCTCCTTCTAGGACAAGTAACCACTTCAATTTCCTGCACTATCTTTAGAGATCATTGTGGGTAGGGCAGGAGGTCCATTCATATTTGTAAGAATAGAAACTTCTAGCACATTGGACATTAATTTCTTGTGCAACGATGTTCGAGGTTAAGTTAGTGGCAGAAAAGCAGTAATTGCATGAAAATATTCTTGACATTTAACAGTAGAATAAGTTTCCTCATATAATAATTCTTGGGCTGAGATCTTGCTTGAGAAATTAATTCTCTTTGTAAGGTTGGATGATGTATTAAACCCTTGAAAGTGGTGCAACATGGGTTCAAGCCTAGGTAGAGCTTATATTTTTTTGTCATGCTGGTATCATTGGGGAGTTTAGCTACAGTGAACATTTTTTGTTTACATGGTACAACACTTAGATGGAGCACACCCCCTCATTAGCATTCACTTAATTGCATTAGCAATCCTACTTAGAGATACCCCCCTTATCTCAGAGAAGAGCCAGCCAAATATAAGAGGAAGAGCTACTGAGGTGATAGTGGGTAGCCTTGCTACGTTACACAAGAATATGCTCGGGACTTTACAGTTTGTGGATGCTAGAATTTGTTGTAGCAGACACCGAAAAAAAATTTCACTGAAAAATAGGGAAACCTTTTGATAAATAATATGACCACTATAAGCACTAGATAAAATACTGTTAATGAAAATAATTGATAAATCAAAGAGAAAATATGTCAAAAACAATATGGAAAACCAATAGTTGTGACACGGCATATCATGGTCAAACAAAATCTAATCTATAGATCTGAAACACAATTACATAAATCATTTCATAACAAGGTTTTCAAACTGTAGGAAGGTTTAGATGTTGAACATTTATAACAGATGTTAACTCTAAAGGAGGCCGTGACATCTAGCAGAATAGAGCTCTCATTCTCTCCTAATAGCTTACGCATCAAGATGGCTAGTCTTTAGTGATCTATAAAAAGTCTTCTGCTATAATCGTAACTCCATTAAAGTTTAATCGTAATTGTTCATTTAAACCACTTCTAAATTTAGTACTTTCTTTTCCATAATGACTTCAAAATTGAAGATGGATAGGCTTCCAACATTGCCAGGTTCTCATATGGTTATATTGCAGCTCCTGAAATATGAAATGCCTGGAGGTTTTTATTTTCTCTGTAAACAGTCCTAAAGTCGAACCTTTCCATTCTCAAGAATTAGTATAGAATAAATGCAGGGTGATTTCTTAATAAAATTTTTGGCTAATGATAGTGAAGACCTTGTGTTATCCTACTTACTAGCTCCCAGAATCACCCTATACAGTTTTTCTTCTTCTTCCTTCACCTTTTGCATAGAATATTCATGAGCGATATTGTATTGCAGATCCACCTGTTTCGGGATGCAAAAACCTTCTTAGAATTCAACTACTAAATTAAAAGTACTCATAAGCTGGTGGTTTGTATTGCTTTTATCCTTGTACAACAGCTTGTGAAAAATTGTTGTCTTGGAGCTGTCTAGAAATTTCCAGCAACATGCTTCATAAACATATATTCCCTCCTTGTGCGCATCTAAATGCTTCATCAAAACATATGTAAAAGTCTTTCCATATGTAGAATTAAATCCTAGACTCCTGAAAAGGAAGAATGCCTTTTCCAATGATGAGGTCTTCACAACAGTGTATGGTGAGGTATTGCAGAATGGATGCAAAATCAATATACATTTCCTGTTCCTCCTCACTTATGTCAATGTCTTCAATCATGAGGCCTCTTCCTGAACCTTGTTTTGCAAATTCTGTAGAGAAATTCTCATTTAGTTCTCCAGAAATAAGAGTCTGTGAAGGTTTAAATTCTTTCCTCTTTAGCAAAACTAATAAATGTGACCTACGTACAAGGCCATACAAGACTCGACTTTCTGAAGGAGGAAGTTCATCTATGACAAGGAAGTCATTTTGCTTGGTATTCATCAAATTGTCTACAATGTTTTCAACTTTTTCTATTCCATAAAAGGTTACGAATGGACCTATAATAACATCACCGACAGTCAGGTTCCTCATATATGGTTTAGTATGTTCTTCCAAGAATGGAAACCCCTTCAAGTGCACAATCATATCATACACACTGTTGTTGAAAGCATCAGCTACTCTCTTTGATATTAACAGGACAAACATAATGGAAGGGAGAAATGACAAGTTATTTGTTAGCTCCAAGAGGACAGCACACAATGAAACTATCACCCTGATTGAGCCCCTGAGAAAAGAACCTGCACCAAGCACAACACAAAGGCCCTGATCAATTTCTATGAAGGATCCAATCAAATTCCCAAGGGAATGATCATATGTGGAACCTATTAATATTATGGGTATGAAGAGACCCAATGGGAGTGAGAGTCGATAGGTTACTAGTGCCAATGTGAAAATAGCCACAAAGTAGAGCATCAGTGATGATTGATGAAATTCATCCGCTGTTCCAAAGCTGAAGATATTTTTAATGGCACCAAAATTTGTAGCGAAAATAAAGCTTGCAAAGTCATTATAATGACCTACTAGACAGTTGAATGGCTTGAAGTTTCCTCTGTTGTCAGTACTAGGACATTCTTCGCTGATAATTTCTGGTATCAGACAAGGCTTGCATTTTGTAAGCCATGGAATTCCAAATATACAACAAGATGTAAATATGGAGACAACAGGGGCAAGAAGCATTTTAGATATAGGTCCCTTCCTGTATCAATATTATATACCCATGCCAGTCATGAACACTCTGCACAAAATCCATAGAGATTTTGCAAATTCAAAAAAAGGTTTAGGAATTTAATACAATAGCATTTTATAGAAACATACCGATTGATGAGGGAACAGAGCCTCAGAATCTTCACAAGAAGGTAGTTGTAGACCGCTCCCACTATTCCTCCAGTAATTCCAAGTATTAGCACAAGAAGCAGATCAGAAAATCGATACTTGAATGTCACAGAACTCGCATCAAACATTATCAGGCAACCATTTCCCAAGAGGCCACAGTTTCCACCTTCAAAGTAAGTTATGAATCCCTTCAGCACCATAGAGACCACTGTTGTGGTGAAAAATGTCATCCAAAGAAGAGCACTTCGCCACTTGAGAAAGGCATTCAAAACCACTATATTCTACTCTTTTCTTTTGTTTAATGGTGTCAAAGAAAAAGCTACATGTGCAGCAAATTTTTTCTTATAACTTATAAGCCATAATTCTTATCATCATAGATATATTCCATAGTGATTTGACACTACGTAAATACAGGGTCACATCCTTGCCAGACACATGCTGAGAAAGTGAAATCCTGATATTGTAATTGGGTGTAATAAGGGTGATTGAGATCACATTCAAAAACTCTGTGAAATTGAATGACAAAGGAATTATTCACATACCATGTTGCTATTTCTTAAAGTGAAAAGAGAACACCACCAATCGGTGCATGGAATGCAGCAACCACACTAGCAGTAGCACCAAAAAAAATAGATGTTGTTCGTAGACCTAACTAGTGATATTACAATAATTACCAAAACACATAATCGATGATATATTGATAACATAACCATTAATGTAATGCATTGAGGGTTGTTTTCACACTTACGGTTCTTGTTTTATGTCCAGGATTATATTCCAGGATACAATGACATGATATATTTAGCCTAACAAGAAATATATATATGTTATGCCTACAATTTTGTCTTTTTTCGAAAATGCAAAGACGAAGATTCAGTCAAAGCAAAATGCGAAGAGGAAGAGGCACCGAGAAGATAAACGAAAGGAACGGAATGCAGGCAAGATTCTCTCTTCATAATTGTGTGGACTGTATGTTGATAGGAACATGTCTATCTTTATATGGAATGCTTTTTAGTTTGAAATTTAATAAAATATTGCTTAATAAGTTTTGCCAGACCATATTGTGTATTGTATTTTGATAGGAACATGTCTATCCTTAGATGAATGATTTTTAGTTTTAAATGTAATGAAATATTGCTTAATAAGTTTTACCAAACCAGATAATACTAATATACAAATTAATTTAATTATTGGAAATGATAATCTGATCTAATTTCAAGAATTTTATAGCTGCATCTGTCACGACTTAATATTTTCCCTCAGCATAGTTTGTCAGTTAAACGATTATTTAATTATGAGTTTTCACGAGAAATTAGTACCCATCAACTATTTTTACAATGGAAAATTCATACATAGTCTAAGATAAATAGAAATAATTTTTTTCATAATAATTTGGATATTCAAAAAATTATATCAAGATTATAAAAGTTTTAAATCCTACTTCAGCCCAGACACCAGCAGCAGCACCACCGATCTATTTTTCCTTATGATTGTGAAATATATCTCTTGTGCCCTCTGACTCCGAGTGATGTTTGGCCATTTATGTTGTTGTAGGATATTTTGGTTTTAATTTTTTGAGTTAGAGTCTGCTGCACTTAGTCTGCATAATTTGAGATATTGATGAATTGGATCCATTGCACTCCTGATTGTGCCCAATTGTGAGTCTATTAACCCCAAAAAAGTGAGCTTGGTCTAGATTTGATCAGATAGATAGATAATGATATTAACCATTGATATTCTAGTAATCACACATACATTTTAATTACTTTGCACATCTCTTGCTGCTGTGGTTAGGGAAAATAATAAATATCCATAAGGATAACAACATTCTACTAATTGGTTTCATAGCTGAAACCTGTAGCGAGTAAAAGCATATTCAATGGATTTTTCATTTCTGCAATGGTAATATATTGCAGGAAGCAACATGGACACTTACCTGAACCTCGTTTTCAGATCCAGTTTGAACTTTGAGATGCTGCTTCAAAGTGTCATGCTTGAGAATAGAACCTATTGAGAAAAATATTTTCTTCGTTTTAATAAATATAGATGATCTAGTAGAATGAATTACAGTAGCTAACCTCAAAAAACCTTCAATAGGTCCACAATAGATAGTGGGCACTGTCTTGCATACTTAAATAGTCAGTTCAATTCAAATTTTACCCTCATCACTATACAATAGCACAAGATGCTCGATTTTGTAAGGTTATTGCAAGGCTACCATTATAGGTTATAGCATAGATAGGGTGAATCCATTCTATTGTAGGTTATTGCAAGGCTATTGGGTGAATCCATTGAGGGTCAAGGTTTTCACGTGGAAGGAGGGATCAAGGTGCTATACCTCATCTCCCCTTTGCCAATGCTAAGTGTTTGTCAAATCCATTTTTTGGAAAAATAATTATCGGGGGTTCCTTTTGTAAGGAAGCAATTTCATTCATAGTTGACCCAGTGGTTGGAGACTTCTCCCCAAGCGGGATCTTTCATTGCAAAATCAACAGATTGTATCAATGTTCTAGACTAGATGGGGATGTGATAATCACCTAGAGTCCAATCCCCTTTTCTAATCCAACAAGCATAGCTAACAAAGATAGAGTTGTAATCTTGATTTGACACTCTGGAAGTAAAATCAAGGGCAAGATCTCTACTTTATTACAACATTTCTTCGATAGATCTAGCAAATATTTTATCTAAGGGTTTGAGTAGGTATAAATTACCTTTTAAGTTTTAACCCTTTGTTTTATTCCAGATCTGAATTTATAGCTTATTATTATTTTTCTAGGGTAAAAATAGACATTCATAGCTATTAGAAATTAGATTTTATTGTTGAAATAAATTTATGGGTTTTGACCCTAGGGGAATCAATCACTTTTTGTTGCATGTAGTTTACAAATAGATGAAAAATTTGTTTTTACTTGCAGATCTTAAGTTCATTTTTACTTGCGGATATTAACTTCATTTCACTATTTCTATAGATATTAACTCGATTCTCAAGGCTCCCCACCCACAGATCTATTGATCTGATGTGTTTTGACACATGTGGGTGGCCTCGAAGGGAACTTTTTCTTGTCAATTTTCTATAATTTTTCCACTTTTGGAGGTCTCAAAAGTGCAAGACAACAACATATTTGTCCACTCTCAGTCACCTATAAAAAGGTAACTCAATGAACTTTTCTCACGTTTGGTAGGGCCATTCTACCACTCACCTTTTGGTGTTATAATAGGTTATTTCTAAAGGTTTGAGTAGATAACAGGAAATCATGTTGATTTCTCCCTGGCAATTTCAGAATGGTAGCCTTGCAATTATAGATTCAATTTTTCAAGGCTACCATTATAGGTTATAGCATAGATTCAATTAACATTTTATTTGGGTTTTAGAATTCTCATTAGAGTTGCAGTCCAGCCATGGAATGTGCCTCTCTGTTTTCGCCTCTCTGTTTTTTGCAAACAAATGCGGTATGAAAGCACTTCAAAATCAACAATGCCTTATGGGGGGGATTTAATAGGACCAATATGTAAAAAAAACAGAGCATACCATGATTCCATAACGATGATAAACAACACTCATAAAAATATTATACCATGACGATGCAAAGAGGGCATTGCATGAAAACAATATAGGCATACCCTACAGTATATTGTGCATGGCATTCATTATTCTAGACCTGTTTCACCGAATGGATTACTCATCTTAAATGCCACTAAAAAATTTACCGACCAATAATGCAATAAGGAAAAATTTATTAACAATGTTTTATTTCTGTTGCCGGCTCAAGTTAAATGGGCACTAAATTTTAAGTTTACAAAGTGCATACATATTCATTGTAGCTTTAGACAACCCTATGATTAGATCCACCTTTACTATTACCACCGAAACCATTAGGATCAGGCTTGTGAATTTCCCCTTCATTTTTGGAAGGAATACGTTGTGGGAGAAACCAGCAACCCTCTGTGGAGATATCTAGGTTCATATAGTGGAAACAGGGGAGGTTTACTGACATGTGCTAGATTGTGTTGGACTAAGAAAAAATAACAATTTGTTGGACAGAATCATTTTTATCTCGAGGGCTTCCCATGGACTCAAAAGATGGACTATTAAAACATCCCTTTCAAGTGAAATATTTGCAATGGCTTAGGCCATTTTATGGAAACTTGCCCCAAAATAATCCCTAAACTTGAAGCACAAAATATGTTCCTCCAACTGTTGGATGCACATCTATAAGGGGATTGACATAGATCTTTCTACAAGTATAGGCCTTATCAAGCTTGGTAGATAATTCATCTCTTTCCACTGTGTCTCAAATTCTAATGATAATTTATGTTCCTTTTATAGATGTAGTTCCTCCAACTTCACATAAATAATCTTGAATCTGATCTCCTCTTTGATGGCTGATTCCATTAGATGTTGAAGGAGGATTCGGCAATAATGGTTTGCAGATTTGATTTGAAGCCGCTATGAGTTATTGAGCCCAACTATGACATATTCCCAAACTGGAATTCTAACAGTCCCTTGGTTGATGGAAACTTGGATACATTCCTTGTGATTGCATTCCTTCTCTTGGAAATTCTACCTAGAAAACCCCAGAACTGGTTTTCCTGGTTGGTTTAGCCAGCACTGTTCCTGTTCTGATAACCCTACCACCATTAGAAACAGAAATAAAAAAGCCAAAAAACTACCACAGTGACTTGTCTTTTACCAAAAACAAGATAAATGTAATGGCATTGATACACAATGAAGTTGCAAATTTCCAATACACTGTCACCACTGCTCTTCATGATACCCAACCAAAGATCTCCAAAGTCACCTCATGATGGCTTCAATGCATCATGGTCTCCAATAATATCTCCAAGACCAACTTCAAGATGTATATCATTTTTTCTCCAAGCAACTTCAAAGAGCTTCTCCAATGTCTTTTCCAAGTTTAGTCTTCACAAGGCTTCAACACTTAGATCATGGAATGTCCCATAATATTTTCAAGGTATCTTAAAATATTTTTTTTGGAGATGATTGTTCCAAGTGATTTATAATGCTGCTACTCCAGCAAGTACTTCAACCATTTCTTTTGTTTATTACAAGACTACTTCATGAGGGATTTGGAAGGTGGCCTTAAAAAAAAGGTTTGCTATAGGACTGAGCATTTAAAGGCTAAGTATCCACTGGTCAAAGTATAGTCCGAGTTTCCTTTGGCGACTGTCAACTTCTATACTTCAATCCAAGCTTCACTACTTCAGCCCTGTGAGATAGTATAAGCGTTAAGCCTTCTTGCCAACCCAAATCATGTTTCTTCCATAGTCCAAGGTGAGTGACTGTACAAAAGTATTCACTATAGTAGCAACAAATTTATGTAATGACAAGCCATAGGACTAGGTGCAAATCTATGGTATTACTGTGGGTGATTGTTCTTTGAGTTCTAAACCCATAAGAAACTCACACCTGTCTACTGTCGTAATGGAGGAAGCCTTAATCAAAGAAAAACAGTTTGAACCCTTTTCAAATGTGACTGTCTTATTGAGCCTACAATTCCGAGCTATAGTGAGCCTTCAGGTGGGCTATCAACCTGTGGCTTGCAGAGAGAGCCTTAGACTAGGCCTCTTGGCCTTTAAACAGTCTTGCATAATTCTGTCCACAGGTGAGTTCTGCAATCACTGTTCTGTCCGAGCCTTTCTAACAAGTCCAAGCTTGAACCTTAACACTGAAAATTCCTAAACAACCTTCCTTCCTTAGAGTCCTTTGAACTCTTCTCTGCATTTATGCCTGCATAGGACTGTTCCACTAGTCCAAGACTTGGTCCGAGCTCAAGTGATGACTGCTCTTAAGGTTTGCAATTAGCAAGGTCTATCTCTACATTCAATTTTCCGAGGTATGCTTAGGATTATTCAACACTAATTCCTCTGTTATGATGTTTTTAACCCTTAAAATAGATTTAACCCATCTAATACACTTCTCCTTGGCCTTAGTTCACCTTTTGTGATTCTTCTCTAAAATCTTGACCAAAATAAAAAGAATAAAATGAAGAGTACGGATTTCTATTTATACTGGTTTGATTTTGATGAAGATACATGTTTCTTGGATGACATGTCAAGCCTACACAAGTCGGATTAGGTCGGTTCAATGTCACAGTTAATTTCCTTAACTTAAAAGATAAATATCTCCCAAACTATTTGGAGTTTTGGGGCCAATAAGGGCTCATTATAAGGGGAAAAATATAATCTAGAAGTTGGTATAGGATCCATTTTGAAATTTTACCTCCAAGGTGGTGAAATGTTTTTTTATTTGTGGCTGCCCTTGAATTATTTAGTGTAGGAAATGATTAGTACAGTATGGCTTCTTTGTTTGGCTTCTCCATTGTTTGTCTTCTCCATTATTTGGCTTCTTCATCATAATAGGAACATGTAGGACAGCCATATCATCATGATAATGTCCAGCAATGAGTGCATCACTCATGTCATCACATAATCGTGTAGTGATATGTTATAGTGTAGCATTATTAGGAGAAGTCCAAAAATAGTTTTCCAACCCTCAAATGATCTCCAGCCATCATCATCATCTGTCATCATCAAGTATCAAAGTGTATTACATCATCACATAACATCAAGGGTTAATATCTAGATCATCAAGTGCATGCAACATTAGGTCAAGGACTTCTTAGGGCTTCTTTCATTAGTGGTTTGACTTTTTCGTGATTTGACATCTTCATTGATGGCATGACATCATCATCTTGATCAGACATCTCAAGAATATTGAAATCCCGGTCAATGCCACATTGACACCAATGAAAACCATTATTAACAAGCAAGAGGTCATGTTACAAGCATTGTTCAAAATTCATGACATAAATGCTTTACCTTCCTGAGCTTGTTCTACTTTGACAGTTCCTTGAGGTACTAAACTCAGTTTAGCTCCCCGGATTCAGCCAAACAGTTAGGGTTCTCTACAAAATTGTTGTCCTTCAACCTTGGATGGTAAGAAAGTGGGGCAACCTTGGATGGAAAAAATGTGGCGCTGCTTTGCTCCCACACTTCCCCAATTTCAACGGACAGGCCCCCTCAGCCCTAGTTAGCCCCCAAATGACATCATCAGCCATTTTAAAATGGTCAAAACCCCTACCTCGACCATGATCAATACTATCAGCCAGTGCATCCAACTTGAACTGCCCCAAGTGGCCTACCATCAATTCCGCCACAATAGTAAAAATGTACTGCAACATAGTAGCAGCTATCGTGGGAGCTGCAAGCTTCCATTGGGACTTGCACTTAGACCAGGTTGTCCTGCTCAATTCTTTGTGCCTGTGACTACTACCCGAGGTGGGAATTAAGATGTCAAGTTGAATGTACTCATGAAATCCAAACTCATTGTTGTGTTCATTGGAAGGATTCTAAACATTTAGGTACCTACCTTAACATCATCATGGTTTTATGTAAAAAAAATTAGTCACAGCTGGTGCACTTTATTGGATGCCTTTTCAACTCTTTTCATGGGCTATTTCAATGGTGTAGATGATGATCTAGGGTGAAAATTTTATTGTTGTTATAGATCAGATTTGGGCACTCTCTTTGAATGATCTTTTGACCTTTATCTTATGTTCATCCTTGCTTGAAGAGGGCACTGCCATAGGTTGTATTTTAGCCTGTGTCTATACCAAAGAAACCACCATGATTTCAAAAAATCATTAAGAGAAACTGAGATAGGTTCAGGAGGCATTTTTGTTTAATCATCAGAGGAGAAGAAACAATAATGGATTTATCCTACTGTTTTTAAATATGTTGATTAGAAATCATGGGTGTATCATATTTGATTTGAATTAATGTGTATTGACGAATTTAAATCATTTATTTTAGTTTGATGTATTATCTCATAACTCTTGATGGATTGCTTTTAACTCTTAAATGTATATTAGGAGAGAGGAAATAGTTTGAGATTCTATGCAGACTATTTTTCTCTAAGAAATTTTAGTTTTAGCTATTTATTACACTATTTTATTTAATTGAAAACCTTTGAGACCACATATTTATATATTATGAGATTAATATGAGTAAGCTTCTTTCTTGAATTTTTTTCGGTTTAAGTGTAAAACATGAAAAACCCTGAATATAACATATATGAATGGTGGCAAATGGATGTCTACTACTCATGCAATCACTGCTATGGTAGAAGATGCCAAAAACGACATGTTGAGAGGGACCATTTATCATTAAATGGTCCCATGCAAGGTTTTTTGGAGAATGACGAAGCAATGAATATGGAAATGTCCGCAAGAATTCAAAATAATGATTTAATAATTGGAAGTGGTAATGGCTTACCCAACATCATTGGTGAAGATAATGTTAATCATAGCCCTAATAATGACAGTATACATAAAAATTACATGCATGGTTCTAACAAAGACCATGCACATGTAGAAGAACAAATAATTATTGAATCCAATGCAAGAGAAATTCTAGTTTCAATTAATATACACGCTAATGGAAAACCTCATGATAATGATCTTATATATATGGAAAGGACACCACTATACCCTGGTGCACAATGCTCCATATTTCAAGCTGTGTTACCCCTTCTTAACTTAAAATTTTTCCATGGATGGACAAACAATAGTTTCATTGATATTCTACAGTAACTATTTTTATACAAAATGGAAATTTCAAGCTTTTTTTAATAGATGTTTCCAAAAATATAATTCCACTCTAAACTATATATTATCATTGTTGATGGTACTGTCATAGGTTGTTATCAGGTCTAATCCTTCCAATTAATAACAAATTGCGTAATTCAAAAAATGAGATCATGTCATTAACAAAAGATTTAGGTATGGATGCTTCCAAGAAGTATGTTGCATGTCCCAATGATTACATCCTATATTATGGAGATGGTGAGGAATCCTTAGATTAATGTCCAGAATGTGGTGAGAAAAGATTCCATATAAGTACATCATCAAAAAAGGTAGGAAGAAAGGTACTATGTCACATACCTTTAGCCCCACAATTTGAGAGGTTATATAGATGTAAGGAAATGTCACAGTTCATGGATTATCATGTGATGGGAAGGATCACATATGGTGTTATAAGGATTTCATCTGATGGAGTGGTGTGGCATAAGATCGAGGAGAAGTGGCCAATTTTCAAATATGAGCCATGAAATTCAAGAATATCATTAGCATAGATGGTGTGAATCCTTATGGAAATCAATCAACACAATTGTCCACATGTCCAATAATTTATATCAACAACAACCTACCCCCATGGTTATCAACCAGAAAGGAAAATTCTATGTTGACACTTATCATACCAGGTTATACTTTATGGAAATTCCTAATATTGAGTCTACATGGTAGTAGTAACAAATTTCATGGTGCAAATGAAAAATTGAAGTTGATGTCTTTACAGGTCCAAGTAAATCGAAACATATGGAAATATACTTGGAGCCTTTAATAAATGAGTTGTTAATGCTTTGGCAAGGAATGAATATCAAGGATGTGTTTCATCCTATTTCTTCAAGGATCTTTCAATTTCATGCAATGCTTATTTTCACAATTCATGATGCTCCAAGGCTATCAATGTGTTGTGGTGAGTTATAGTTGATGTTAATAACGTCATATTGTATTTATTGATTTCATTTATTTCATATTAAAATCCTAAATTATTACTTGATCTTGCATATAAAAATGAAAGGCCTTCAAACTAAGGGATCTTATGGATGCCCAACATGTGGGCCTTGCACCTCATCAAGAAGACCGAGTCATTTGGGAAAGACTCTATACAATGAATATAAAATGTTTCTAAAGCCTAATCATCCATATCGCGTACAAGATAAGGATGATTTTGGTGGAAAGGAGTGCCTTCTTAGAGAACCTTCAAAGATGAATCCTGGGAGATGGATGCATGCATTTAGAAGCACAAATGGTAATTTTCATTCTCGCGTTTTAAATGATATACGGTTACATTCCTAAAACATTTATTTGTTAAATTTATTATGATTTTTCTTTTTGGTAGGATCCCTTCCTTCAGGAATGACTTGAAATACAATATTTTCAGAGTTGCCTTATTATGAAGGCCTACCTATTGTTCACTTGTTTGATGCAATTCACATAGGGAAGAATGTATCTTTTTGTTTATATAATATGTTATTTGAGAAGAGTTAAATATATGGGAGGAAACTAAATAAGCTACAAGTTAGGATGGACCTCAAAGAAGTAGGAAGAATGCCTCATCTTTGGCCAAATGATGATGGTAACTTTGTAGTTGATCCATGGTCTATCACAAAGGAGGGGGAGAGCAGATGATTAAATCCATAAAATCAGTAAGATTCCCAAAAAATTTTGGAGTAAATTTTAAGAATTCATTCTCAAAAGGAAATGAAATTCTTGGGAAGAAGACCCATGATTGGCATAATTTCCTTAGGGTATGTGCACATTGATCGACATTAAGTATATTATCTATTATGTGATTTTTAAATTCTTTATTTAAAAATTAATTATATATCATGAGTAATTGATTAATTTTAACATTCTAATTGCAGTATCTATTACCTGCCATCCATTCAAATAATCTCGATGACAACATTAGGAGGAAAATCTACAAGCTAAGTAAATTCTTTAGGTATGATGCATGGCCTGTATAAGGAAAAAGGTCTCTTCAAGTACAATGTGATATACTAGAAAATTGTTCATCTATAAATTTTTTTTTCTTTACAAAAATCGTGGGCTTAACTTAATTAATTATATTCTAGGTGGGTCACTTTAACAGAGATACACACCAAGTACTGAAATATGTGGAAGAAATAACTCCCCATTTTGATGTGTGACATGCAAAAATACTTCCCAACAAGTTTCTTCAATGCACATGAATAGTACATTGTGCACCTCTTACATGAAATAGAGTTGTGTGGACCAGTTCAAACAAGGACAATGTTTCTTATTGAGCGCTATTTAAAGGTTTTGAAAAAGTTTGTAAAGCAAAAGGCTCATCCTGAAGGTTCCATGCTTCGAGGGTACATGTTGTTCAAATCCACAGTTTATCTCACCGAATTGTGCAAAGAATTAAATATTGAAGGGCCGCGACTATGGGACTCAAAAGAAAGTGAAAAAGTTGAAGGACATGTATTCATAGGATGAGCAAAAAATAGGGAAATTAAAGGTGATTAAACTTATATCTACCTATGGTTCATGAATTTGATTTGTGACTATGATGGTATAATGTGTTTTATGTTTATGATTGCAGATGTTGTTGAAATGGAGGATATATTAATATATGTTTCAAGAAACAGTGAACACACAAAAATATGGAGGGAGGAATATCAAAGACATCATGATGCCCAAAAGAAAGCGTTTTTTGTCATATGTATCTCAAGGTGGTCATAATTCAGCTTCACATTCAACAATAATGAGAAAATTTGAAAAGGATTGGCCTACAACTATGAGTTCAAAATATTTGAGAGATAGAGTAGCAAGGGCATGTAGAAATAATGATGAAAGAGTTACAACACATGTATTGGACATTATAAAAGGACTAGAAGAGAATAAGGTGACTCATTATAAGGGGTTCTGGTGCAGGGGTCGTAATTACCGTGTTCAGAAGCTAGATGAGAATTGACAAACATTTGACTGTGGAATTGCTGCATATTTTAAAGTAGATTTTCAGTCACATGTTCGTGATGGAAACATAAAAACTGACACCTTGAGATAATATGGATTAATCGAAGATATCTTAGAGCTTAACTTCAAATATTTGAAGGTGGTATTATTTGAAGCTAAGTGGTTTAGAAATGTTGTAGTTGGAAATCATCCAACAACATATATGCATGAGAATGGTTTTTGCATCGTCAATCATACCAGGTTTTAGCAAATAGATGAACCATATGTTTTTCCTGACCAATGTGAGCAAATATTTTTATGTTGCCATCCTACAGAACGATCAAAGTCATTTGTCATTGAGTATAATTCTAGATCAATAACTGTCTTCCAACCTTCACATGAAGAACAACCTATATCAGTAGAAATGTCATCTAATGGTAGCTCAGATGATGAATTTAATGGGAAATAAGACATGCTTGAAATGTACAATGTATATTCAAATTATTTTGATGACTAATGACAAATTCTATGAATAGTTCTACTCAAGAAAATCTAAATGTCTAGTAGTTCTATATTAGAGTTGTATTTTCATTTAAATCTATTATATGGATTTGTTTAGAACAATCAAACTTATCATAATCTAAAAATTAATAGTATTTCAATGTTAAGCATATAGAACTATAACATGATTACAATGTTATATATATTATCATTATGTACATTTATATTTTTTTTTCTCATTATTTTTTTAGAAAACTTAATAATTAATGAATTTCTATCTTACAAAATTGAAAACTTATTTTTTACAAGGGAAAGTTAGATATTAGAGGATTTATTAAGATTTTTTTTACCCTTGAAAATGATATTTTATGATTAAAATATTTTCAAAATGTTTCATTTGATTATGAGTTACTATTTTTTACTGTTTCTTGTATGTATTTTAATTCATTTGCATACTTTTCATTTTATAATATACTCATTATTCCACTTCATATAATCAAAGTTGATGATTTTATTATATATATATATATATATATATATATATATATATATATATATATTGCACTTGTTTCATTATTGGATTAATGGAATGAAGTATATAAAAATCCTTCTAACTTGGGAAATGTGTAATATTGAATTAGGTCTATTGATTCAATATGCGAACAAGAAAAAGAGAAAATCTTACTCGAACAAAGAGTTTAAATGAATTTATGAGGGACACACCTTCTGGAGTCATAGGTATTAATGAGATACCTTCCAAAGGAAGTAGTATATCTACAATTCCGTCTTCCCATTTAGATTTTACAGATGATGTATATGTCCCAATAGTAACTGATCCTTGCCATGATGTGGAGCCTACACTTGAAACTGGATTTGAAATTGATAGATTGCAATCATATAGAGAGTGGTTGATGAAGGCTGATGTTTATCCAATCATAAGAGATGCAATTCATGCAACATACAAAACATCTACCTCTGACACAGAGGATGCAACATATACAGAAACAACAGTTGACAATCTACTAAGGTAAATAGTCATTTATATTTTACTTATAAACTTTAGGGTTGTAATTACATAAAATATGATCATTAATAATATATTATATCACAATTTTTAGGATTAATATCAATGTTCTCGAAGAAGGCACTAACAGCAATGGACAACAAAATCAATCTGCTTCATCAGATGAACAAACTATACCATCTATTGGTGCATCTTTTCAACCTCTCTTAAAACATCCAAATGAATATGTTAAAGGAGAGGAAACTAATGGTATGCCATTCACAATCACATTAAATGAAAAATGGAAAGTGTTAAATGATGAAGGTGGGAGAACATGGAAAGACATACTTCACTGTGAAGCATTGAGATTATTTGGTCCTACAATTACTAAATATTTTCGTCATCAAGGTAAAACACATATACTATGTTTTTTCATAAATTGCATACTTATTTTATGTAGTATAAACTATATACTTAACGTTTCATGTTTCATATTAAAAAAAATTATATATTGTACTCAGTGTTACATTCCCTATATTTCATTACTATGATACTAGAAACCTTAAGATTTTTAATATGGGTTATTTACTTTCTATGTGTATTTCACAGATAAATGTAAGAAGGATGAGTTATTATCTCTTATGAATAAAGTATTGGCAATTGTACATCCAAAACAAAACCTTCATAGTGTTGCTAAATATATTAAAAATACGAGGAATGCTTTGAGAGGAGAATTGGTAAGAAACAAAAATGTAGTCAAGCCACACTTCATAGGAGAAGGAGAGTGGAAGAGGTTATTGGATGAGATTGCTATTAAGAAAAAAAGGAAAAATAGAACTTTGGTTGGAAACGACAAACATGCACATACTGTATGAGCCTCTAGGTTGTCCACATGCCATAGTTTGGGGAAAAGTTGCATGTTATCCGTAGAGGCAAAAATATTAAGCTTAATACACTACTATGCTTCTCAAGGAAAATTTATTTTTTATATAATCAAATTTCTAACTATTTCATTGTTATTTATAATATAGTTGCAGGTGTTCAATATTAAAATCTCTGAAGATGACAAAGATTTTGCTTCATGCTATGGTGTATATTTTCTCATTCATTAAAAGATTAAAGATGGATTTAATCCTATTACAGATTATGAGGTATTTTTTGACCTATAATTTTTTTGTTCTAGATAATTTTTTATAATATTAAAGAAGTATATGCAAATGAAAGTTTCAATTAATACAATTTATAATTGTGTTGATATTATCTTATATGTGTCCTAGATAACTGATCAACATGATGAAAGAGAAGATGAAGATGAACTTTGAATCATGCTTCAACCTTACCATATGTTTGGTTAGTTCACTTCAGTTATTTTTTAAATCAATAGGATACTTTAGTTATAAAATACCATTAAATGCACACACTTTCTATGGTTTATTTCAATTCAATTGAAGTTATTGTTTGTGTTTTTCTCATTTTATTTCATTTATGTATTTTTATTCACAAACTTATGTTTATAATTTTCTTTTTATAATTTTTCCATGCAGGTGGCGAAAAAATTTCTTTTAAGGATGAGCAATACAGATGATGTCAAATGAACTATCAGTTTCGTTTTTTTCATATCTCATAATAAACAAATTTCAAGACCTAAGACATCTCATTATATTAATAAATGAAAAGTGATTTTTTGATAATCAATGTTGGAACATATGTATAACTTTTATTTTCTTTAATTGAATTATCTCTTTTTATATACTCAGTGTTTTGGTTGTTGTATAATATACTTAAAATTTTAGCATATGTAGATATTGTTATTACTTTGTAATTATTCATTTAATGTGAAAGATATCCATTTAATATATTTTTTCATAACTAGAAAGATATGTAATTGATTAGAAAAACAAAAGTTTTTGAAATATCATGCCATTTTGAAGTTTTAACTCAAACAAAATTCTGTGAGGCTTGGAATTGAAATCACACTTCTTAGAACTTTTATTTATTTATTTATTTTAATTTTCAAAGAATGAAATGATTCATCTACATGATCAATACCATGTTGACAAAAATGATCAGTAGTGATATTATGTATGTAAATTTATTATGCCCATCAACTTGGAATCATGTGAATGTTTCAATGGAGAAACTCTTCCATTACTTGTAATTGATACTTGCCATAATGTAGCCAAGCACAGAAAAAGCTACCATAGTCTTATTGTACACAATGAATTAAAAATTTTGGATGTAACTATGAGATACTTAAATTGTGTTAATACATTTGATATTAATTAAATATATTTATGGTAATTGGATTTAAGCATAAGAAAATGGTCAAAATGTTCTCTTTCGTAATAAAATCAAACTCTTACTACGATACTCACCCCATGCAATATATAACCTTTCTAAATAAAGGAGGATATTTTTTTTGCACCATTTCATATTTTATGGTGCTTTGCACCATATACAATTTTATTATAATAATAATAAAAATGTATTTTTTCGAGCCATTTTTTATTCTATGGTGCGTTGCACCATATACAATTTATTATTATTATAATAATTTTGATATTTTTATGATAAATTTTTAATTTTTGTAAAATTAATTTTGGTGCTTTGCATCACAACATCCTGATCCACATCATATTGGTTTTTGGTGGTTTGCACCATACATCATGGAATGCCACATATGCATTTAACACCAAATTTAACATTTTTTATTAACTCCACTCTTGCACCAGAAAACATAGCACCACTTGCGTATCTCCATATTATCACCACTTTTGCACCACTATTTGAAAAGTAAAGATTTCTCAAATCCTTTACAAATTGTGGTGCTAATGTGTGGCTAAATGACCCTTCTTCTTATAGTGTCAGGAGACCTTTATTGTAATTTCAAGAAGGAAAAAGAGGTCCTCTAGTAAAACTCATAGGAAGCTTTTGTGTTGAATTTGAATAGTATTTTTTTTGGAAGAAAGAAAAATAGGTAAAATAGAAATATCCTCAAGACCAATATTAACATATCGTGATATTATTATAGTAATCTTATTTGTTACAATCGGGGTTACTCATTCATCATATACAGTTACGCTAGTAGAAAGGTAAAGTTCTAAGCTGTATACTCAAGTTAACACAAGGATGCTTTTCAAGATTTCCACTGAGTTAGTACCATGTATGAGGAGGCTAGGACATAGAGAACTAGTAGTAGGTTTATAGTACAGGAACTGTGTCTTTGGACTATATAGATAAATTTAAGTGAATATCTATATATATATATATGAGAAATATGTGTAAAAATGATCACATAGAATCTTATGGTGAAAAAAGGAATGATATACCTTGCACTCGCAAAATGAGACTGTATATTAAGAACCCAAGTTGAGTAAAAGAGAAATACATAGAGCCCATAACAAAGGAAAAAATAATATTTATTATAAATAACCAAAACAATGTTATTTTTCTTTTTCAGAAAGAATAACATGCAGTATTAATGTTTTGTACGTCGGCTATGCTGGAAGTAGTTAGAATATAATGCAACAATTCTAAATACCTATAATATAATGACATTTATCAAAATAAGACAAGCTCTTTCTGCAAGAGTTTTGTGATTGGTGTGAACCCTACATTTTAAATACAGTATGAAGTATTTTCTTATACTAAAGACCGAAACAGTAGAACGAGAAATGCCTTAGAAAGTAAAACTCCAGGGAAGTGGGACTAGAATACAAAGTTAATAGTATAACCCTCAAGTCGAGAGTCATCAGCGTTTGGATTAAGAGTCATGAGCATTTAAATTTCAATCCATCTTTATACAACTAGGTAGGTAAGGAATACTGTAACCCTTATTTCTCATTTTTTTAGGCATGACTTTGCAATTAATAGATGCAAACACTAGGTTGGAACTGGGTACATTTAAAAAAATTTACACAAGTCATGGCACTGAAACAATCAAAGGAGATGGAAACAACCATGACCTAGAAAAGAAGAACCATTGTGACAGTTGCATTAAGACACTGATTCCAGTGAGAAGTAGGGGTTCTATTCATGGAGAGAGGGAGAGTGTGAATATTCTAGAGCTGGTAGTGACGAGTGGAAAGCACTCAGAAAAATCTCGAATTTATTTCTGGCACTGACTGGACTAGGTGTCCTAAGGTTGCAACATAAATATCCACTGTTAACCCGTACCTTTCAGGATTGAAGCATGGGATCAAGAGGAGGACGTAATCGCCTCTCTTGAGGGTTCGAAAGACCTCATCTGTGAAAACTATATAACCAGATATGTAGTTGTAATTTTTTTTTTTAAGTAATTAAAGTACAATTATTGTTTAGTTTTATTGTGAACAGGTGATTATCTATTAAGGACAGAATTAGTGATATTAGTATGGAAGGAAATGATAATTTTTATATTTGATGATACCAAAAGAATATAGATATATATCACAGGTTAAATTTGAACATTGAAGTTGAAAATAAATACTCGAACAGTGTAATCCATATCATTTATATATGAGGACTGAAATTCCGTTTATTGATAATTCTATATTATTTTCTTTATTCCTAGTAGATATGAATATTGTAAAGGATAACTTTGGAATGAACTCATCCATAATGATCAGTAGAAGTTATGTGCTGAAGAAGTAATAAAGAACTCATATTTGGGTTATAATTGCTATGAATTTTTATCATGTAAACCAAGAAAACCATTTAGGTAATGTGGAAGTATTGTGCAGTAAAATGTACCAGTAGGAAGACAGAAAATTAATAAACAATAAAAGAATGGATGGACAAGTTTTAATGATACAAATTAAATCTACAGAAAACACTTAAATAAACCTATGGGATGGACTGTTGGTCAAAGGAAATAGGTAGAAACGAAACCCTCGACACGTCGTCCTCCAAAAATAATTTTCAGAGACAAAGAGTAAGCTCGTCCGGTCACCCGAGTAATTATCAATAATTTAGCTAACGAATGGAAATTCTCTTATGACATTGTTGTGTAGATTAAGAATATTTAATAACATTAAAGGAATAAATATAGCATTTATCTGTCATTTTCTACGAACGGAAACGATTATATAGAGATATAGTCAACTTATTAGCCTAGCTCGAGGCGCAGCTTTCTAAAGAAATAAATATGCATCCTTGTATTTTAAAGAAATGAAAATTGTACATCATATATGCTTTTACTATAATTCCTTCTGAAATTAAAAATCCCGAAGATAACTAAGTCGAACTCTAAAAGACCTGAACAAGAGTAAGAACCTGATAAAAGGGAAATTAACGTTGTCTAATATTTAAAAGACGTTCTTTCTGAGAAATAAAATTTAACATAGTAAAATATTCACTTAAAAGTTCCATATATAAATGGATATTAGCGCATGAAAAATAAAAGAAGATATACTCATAACCCCTAAAATGAGTAGTAAGGAAGCACATATTTACTTTCATTTAAAGTTTAAACATTTGACAGAGCACTCCTCCAAGAATGTTTACAGAGGAGAAAAAGAACATATCTGGAGTTACACATTCAAGCCTTATGTCCCTCAGTCATACAAAGTTTATACAAAACTCTTGGGAAGAAAACTATAAGGAAATTGCTCCCTAGAGCCAAATAAAAATAAAAACCAACTTTAAATATGAACCAGCTCCACAGGAGAGAATTTAAGAAACCTATGGTTACGTGTCAAGTGCCAACCCGAGGACAAAGAACGCAGACGGAGGGGAATTGTTTTGGAATACCTGGAGCGAGATGAGGAAATATTAGATGGAAACATTTTGAGTTCTAGAGAAGAAAAAAATCATTCTGCATCAAAGGGAGTACCTGCATATTCCAGAGCAAGGAGTTTAGAAAACAAATCAAGAGATGGCTGGAGAGAAATAATAAAGCTGTAATCAAAAGTCTAATAGAAAAACATAGGGTAATGAGAGTATATGGAATTACCTATGGATATGGTAAGTTCACCTTGGAAGCCAAAATCCAAGATGTGAATAAATTAAATATTAAACTTAGCAAAAATATTTTATTATAGTGCCGAAAAATAGTATAAGCTAAGACTAGTAAAACGCAGAAAAATGTAGTACTATCTCTAGGATTCTCTTACCTTAAACTAGAGAAGAGCTCAAGAGGTTGAGTCACTGGCTAAATCCTTGCAAATGGAAGCTTCCATGTAAGACCTGCACCAAATATGACGGACAAAGGTGATATACTCAGCCTCATCGAGAAGAGGTGCCATAGCGGTAAGTTCATGTAGCAAGGGACAACAATAGAGCCAACCTAGCAAATGCGGCAGAGGAAATGGGAAGTATGGAGTCGGATAACACTGGTTAAGAAAGCCTTATCCTGCTAACAAAGATCATCATTGATCTAAAGCCAATTAGACGGGGGCCATTAGGACAGGTGGCCGCACACATATCCCAATCACTTTAGCTAGCGTGGAGAATGAATGCAGACAGCTTGTATCAACTTCTATATACCTGTTTCCATTTAAGACCAATATCATGACTTGATACAGAGGACAATGGCATTTAAATTGAGGATCTCAGGGTGTGCATAGCATTGAATGAACATGTGAAACCATAAGCTTTAAACTAAATTGGTATTAAAATCGAAATAATCATACTGATAATCTAAATTGGTATTCATATGTGATATGTTATATATATAAGATCCGATATATATATATATATATATATATATATATATATATATATATATAATTCGGATATGTGATAAAGTTATAAAATGCAAAGTGGAATGTTCAATAGCGATAAATGCAAGTTCCGTATAGTATGGTAAGTCCTGTCTCGGTGGAGTAAATAATTTTTTTTTAATGGTAGTAAAGTCAGTGTTAATGAGTGTTACAAGTGGTATCAGAGCAGCATTCATATGCTGGGACCTTAAAGTTCAACTAACAAATTACGCTGTGTGAAAAATGATGCAGAGAATAGAATTTTAGCAGGAAAATATCATGAGGAGAGGAACAACGCAACAACCACCCCAGGACATCGGGGAACCTCAAACACAACCAGTTGTGAACCCTGAAATGTGGGTTCATCTGAGTGTTTATCAACACCAACAAACTAGTAGATTGCTAGAGGAATAGCAGCATCAAACCAGTTTGTTGTTGAACACCGTAGAAAATTTCAGGAAGAGATTGTGCGAGTTTGAAGGGAAAATGAACGATTAATGCAAGAGCAAGAGAAATTAATCAAAAGTCTGTCAGAAAAACAAAATGAAGGCATGGAACATCCTAGTGCTAATAGAGACATGCAAGAAGTTGAGGAATAGAAAACCAGAGATAATACCACTAACAGAGCGAAAAGAAGCCCATCCTAGCGAAGTAACAAGAACAAAAACTACAATGAAGTAGAATTTGGCCATCTGTCGGATCAGCAAGAGGTTAAAAAGTAGAAAGTAGAATTTCAAGGGGAGTTTTGAAAAGTAAAACCACCACCATTTGATGGTGAAGCTGAGGAAGTGGCAGAAGCATGGCTAATAAACATGAACAAGTACTTTCAGGTGTACAAGTACAGTAGCAACCTGAAGGCCAGATTATCCATATACCAACTAAGGGAGAAGGCCACCCTTTGGTGGGAATTAGTGAAAAATTTTGGCAACATTGATGAACAAGATGTCACTTGGGAATCATTCTAGCAATACTTTAAAGACAAGTATTTGAAAAAACAATTTTATGATGAGAAAGCTAAGGAATCCCATGATTTGAGATTGGAACAGATGACTGTGGATGAATATATCACCAAGTTCACCTCCCTATTATGATATGTGCCATGCCTTCGCGAGGAAAACGCTAAGGTGTAGAGATTTTTGAGCAGCCTACTAACACATATGAAAGAATGAATTGAGTTTGTGAATCCTAAAATCATGGATGAAACCATTCGTAAGGCACGAATGTGCTATTAGAAGTCCAAGGCTAAAGGGGAGGTTAGAAAAATTTGGTAGTCGAGGAGAGGACAAAAAAGTAACTCGAATTTCAAGGGCGCCAAAAGCAATAACTTTAGAAATTCTTCTCGGAACTCTATTAGTAAACAATTTGGTAGAAACCACCAGAGAAATAGATGGCTAGCAGAAGAAAAGCCTACATAAGCATCCAGTAAGCCTAAGCAAGGACAGGAAAACAAACCACCTCTGCAATTTTGAGGGTGTGGAGAGGCGCACTATTATAAAAACTATCCGCAGCGAGCAAGAAACGACACAGTTGCAAATTTGCAGGAAGCTTCCATAGTAGGCGATGTGGCGTGAAACATTCCTCATATCAACACAATGTTGGAGGATCGACCGTAATATTCCTAAATTAACATGAAGCTAATAGGAATATTAATTTTTCTTTTAAAATCTACTTAGATGAATAAATGGGCAAGGAGGCTCATAAGTTTCTTAAGTAGGAATAAAATCCCTCATAATGTGGAAATGGATCATGTTAATAACCAGATCAAGCATCCACATGTGCGAACAAGGTCTAAAATGCGTGGACAAATTCAAGTTTGACCAAGAAAACAACAATAATATTTGAAGAGTGGATCCTAAATAAAGACAACTCAATGTGAATGAAAATCAATCTAGCTAGTCAAAATAAAGATACCTTGAGTGTGAAAAGAGACAATGCATAAAGATCTAGTCAAGGTTGATCCGGTTAAGATTGATCCAGTCAAGATTGAATAAATAAAACAACATTGTAAAAATATGAGTAAGGTTAATGGAGACATCATAATTTTGGTGGAGGAGCCTTAGAATGGAAGCAACCTCATAATTGGGTTGGACCCTTGGTGAGGAAGCTCATAAACTATATAACGAAGGGAATGGAAACCATATGGAGCATGATTGAAGATTATATTTTTTATGTGGTCTATTTATACTTCTTTTCATTCTTTGGCTATTTAGCTAACTTTTCTGCACTGATTAGTGCAAGGGTTCATGCGGAAATTCCCCACTCTTCGTTAGAGATCTTGTTTAAGAACTCTGAGGACAACATTTTGTGCTACATTTTCCAATATCTGGTGTTAGGCCAAGAAGTTTCCTTCAACAACAATGCAGTCTCTTTTAGAAACTACACTATTTCTTAAGGTATTGAAGTGGAGGGGCTTAATCCCTTGTTTTGTGAGCTAGTTTCCCAGGAGGAGGATCAACCTTCTTCCAGAAAAGCTAGAAAAAGGAGATACAACCATTTATTTGCATGATCAGCGATATTTATGAATTTATTTAGCCATACAGTGTGATTCAACCATAGATCTACAACAAATATTTCATGTATATCATTTTTGTCAAGAAACCCTTGCCGGGTCATCTTGGATCTATGTAAAAAGGGACTAGATCTTTGTTTTTGTGCTCTATTGATTAATAAATCATCAGATCTGATTTATCTCTCCATTTTCTAATTAAAACCCTCAATAAACTGTGTTGTCTCTTTCTACAGTAATTTCTGTTTGCAGTAGTCTTGGCGTTTCAGTGTTTTTGGGTTGTTTTGAGCATGGCAGGCCTATTTAACTAGGCAAAAGTCATTTGTGTCTGATAAAATTTTAGATATGGTTGTAATAATTTCAGATCTAAAGGATCTATGGGCTTCATTTTTTTATTAATGCTCATATTTATAAAAAATTCATTCTTCATGCACGTACTGTTGATTTTCCCATTTTGGGATATTACAGTGGTATCAGAGCCCTAACCTTGGATCAGTCTGTGTTCTTCAACCATTGTGGATTCTTCTCATGGGAATGAGAATATCTACAAGAGAGGTCAAAGAAAACCCTTATTGTCTAGAGGAAAGAGGTTCTCAAAACATCTCTTTCAAAATTTGTAGGGTATAAGCAAAGACATCAAAGAAATGAGAAGGGAAAGGCATGGAGATCCCTCAAAAATATCTGCAAGATATATATATGAGGAAAGCTCTAATTCCTCATCTTATGGTGTGATCATTCAACCACATCATCAGATTTACAATGCTCTATCAGCCACTTTTTCATTACAATGAAGATGGAGAAAAGAGATGTGCCAAAGAAGGAGACTCTTGGTTATTATTTGCAAGAGTATGAAGCTCAATCTAAGGGTTTCAAAGATCACTTGAACTTCCAAGGGTGTTGAAATATAAAGGAGGAAAGAAGCCACAAGGAGCAAGAAACATGGTGTGGGTAGATTATTTCTATCTACTTTTGATGGAATACCTAAATGTCCAGTGAGGGTTTGGGTGAAGGAGCTAGACACTTATGTGCAACAACATCAAGTTTCAGAAAATGAAGCCATCAAAATAGCAGTGTTGCATCTTGAGGGTAAGGCTTATGCTTGGTGGTTTTTTGAATATTTTTCCTTAAAGAATGAAAATATGTCTACTTATGCAAAGTTCATTAGAACAATAGTGGAAAGGTTTGATAAAATATTTTGTGAAACATATTCTATGAAGCCTATCAAACCAAAACAAACAAAAACTTTGCATGAGTTGGAAGGGTCTATAAATCCAACTCCATTTCAAAAAACCATTGAAAGGGAAAGAAAATTGTATGATGCATTGCCAGACGCCAAGTCCCCATTGCATGAAGAGCTTTCTTCTCAAGAGGAAGACATGGATATTCCTCCTTCAAAAGAAGACCAATATCTAAGGTCTCTTATTGATGATGATGCATTTTCAACTATTGAAGAAGAGGAAGAGAAGGCTGGAGATTACAGCGCAGTCATGACAAGAGCACATATAGTACCTCATGGAGAGGAAGATGGGGCATTTTCTCCAAGGAGAGGAACTCTTCCACTCTTGCAAGGAGTTCCAAAGAATATCACATATGGGGATCATGACACAATCCATGTGCAGCATGTGCCATCATTATCAAATGGTGAGATCTTAAAGATAGAATAAGATAAAGGGGAGGGAAATAATTGCATGATGAGGAGCATACACCCCTCTATATTTCAGAATTTTGATGTAGAAAGGAACCAAGAGGAGTTGTGCAGTGAAGGCAAGGAAAAATCAGTCCACACACTTATACATCTTGCTGTATATCTTGATGTCTCTTTTCATGGAGGCATTCCACCAGGGAGACCCCCTAATAGGAAGAAGAATAAAGTTTTCTCTCAACTATGGGCAGCATTTACATATTTTGATAAGGAGGGAGCCTTGGGAGAAGCTATCCCAGCACAGATAATTTTTCATAAGTTCAAAGGAGTGGTAAGAAATTTTCTGAAATGGACATTGCCATCTCCCACACAAAAAATTGCACTGGAAAAGGAGAATTAAGAAATCTATGATGCCATGAGCATGATGTCAAATAACCACTCCATATATTTGGGGCAGCCAATGATATTCTCACACACAAATAAGAATTATGAACATGAGAAGAAGATATCAACACTCTTGCATGCATGGGCCAAATTAAGAAATTTTTGGAAGACAAGGAATTTCCAAGGGGAGGTTGAATTCCATCTACTTCAATCTTCTCTTGAGAAAGATCAGCTGTAAGAGAGGTAGAAAAATAAAGTTGATAGTAATCCAGCATGTGACTTTAGCATCAAGCATGTCAAAGAGGAGAGCTATGTTATGACAGGGGATGCATTTCATATTTCTACAATGCTATCATTGTTAGGGAGCCTAGATCCTTATTGGGAGTCCCAACCCTTGATGGAATACTCTAAGGACCTCTTCACTTGTAAGGTTCTTGATGGGAAAGTGATGGATGGGAGGTATAAAGTAGTTGATGGAGTAATTTATTCTCATGATCAGATCTATTTGTCTAGAGACTCCAAGCTTAAGTATAAACTACTTAATATAGCCTATGAGATCTTTCTTTCCAGGCATACCGTAAAATCTTAGATGGATTCATTTGGGATAACTTCAAAGAGGAAATGCACTCTCATATGAAGAAGTGCATAGATAATTTTCTGGTTGAGGAGGAACATAGCTCTTGGGAAGAGTTATCATCATCACCTCCTTATTCATTGGATGTGAGAGGGAGCTCATCCATGACCTACCTCACTGATTTGAATCAAGTGCATAGTGAAACTTATATTTCTGAACATCATAATGTATCTACTATATGCTTGTATTTTATTAACCCTCATGTTCAGGGATTTGTTCTAAGAGGAGGCACTTTTTCTGATGGGCTTCATAGGCCACTTTGGGCCATGGACAATGGTGATGTTAGTCATTCCTTGGGATATCTTGGAGAGATGATGTACTCTTCATGGTGTGATTCATCAACACCAACCATAATACACCTTCTCCAAGCTTGCAAGAAGGATGGGGCAGCAAACAAGTGTTGGGGAAAACACTTGTCATATCATATTCTATGGCCGTTAGGAGTAAAATTGCACTGGTTGCACATGAGGGACCATTTTCCTTCTCCTTTACTACATATGGCAACTAGCTGACTCTAATTATCATTCCATATGCTGAAAATGTTCTTATCTTTGAGGACATGGTTGGACGAGAAACACATTGGTTGGATTTGCCCTTGGGGGAAGAAATTTCCCACAATTTTTGCACTACATGTTCCAAGGGGAGCATGGAAAAAGATATGGCTACCATAGTAGATCACTTGTTTCTTTATGAGGTAGGCCATATGATTGTTTGGAGCACTTGGGACGTACCTCTCATGAGCATTTGGTATGAGCTTTTCTATGAATTACCAAGCTGGGAGGTGATTCATTTCATTTGGATGATAGCATGGAGATGGGATCCCTTCATTGATGATGGATTTCCCTGCGATTTTCATCACTTCTATCTTGAGGAGGCCATTGATAAGAAATAAGGTTTCCACATAGACCTTCCATTCTTTCATGATGAGAGCCATTTGGTTTATTCACCAAAGGCAAAATTGCACACTTGGGAGGAACCATTGGGAGTCAGAATTATTGCAGAATATCTGAAGCAATGGTGGAGACTGTTGGATGAGGAGGCCCCAAGAAGAGGATGGGAGAGTTTGCAGCACCCTTTCAGTTGCTTGAGGACAAGAAAAAATTGGGAGGGGAAGACTGTAATATTCCTAAATTAGCATGCAACTAATAGGAATATTAATTTTTTCTTTTAAAATCTAGTTAGATGAATAAATGGGCAAGGAGGCTCAGAAGTTGCTTAAGTAGGAATAAAATCTCTCATAATGTGAAAAGGGATCATGTTAATAACCAGATCAAGAATCCACATGTGTGAACAGGGTCTAAAATGTGTGGACAAAGTCAAGTTTGAAAAAGTCAACAACATTAATATTTGAAGAGTACATCCTAAATAAAGATAGCTCAATGTGAATGAAGATCAATCTAGCTAGTCAAACTAAAGATACCTTGAGTGTGAAAAGAGACAATGCATGAAGATCCAGTCAAGGTTGATTCGGTCAAGATTGATCAAGCCAAGATTGACTAAATCAAACATCACTTTAAAAATATGAGTAAGACTAATGGAGACAATGTAATTTTGGTGGAGGACCCTTAACATGGAATCAACCTCATAATTGGGTGGGACACTTGGTGAGGAAGCTCATCACTTATATAATGAAGGCAATGGAAACCATATGGAGCATTATTGAAGATTAGATTTTGTATGTGGTCTATTTAGAATTCTTTGCATTCTTTGGTTATTTAGCTAATTTTGCTGCACTATTTAGTGCAAGGGTTTTCTCATGCGGGAATTACCCACTCTTGCTTAGAGATCCTATTTAAGAACTCCGAGGAGAGAATTTTGTGCTACATTTTCCACTATATGTTGTTAGGCCAAGTAGTTACCTTCAGAAATAGCACAGTCCTTTTCAGAAACTGTGTTATTTCTTAAGGTATTGTAGTGGAGGGGTTTACTCCCTTGTTTTGTGAGCTAGTTTCCGAGGAGGAGGATTAGCATTCTTCCAGAAAAACTAGAAAAATGAGCTACAACAATTTATTTGCATGATCAGACATATTTATGCAGTGCTTCAGCCATATAGCGTGATTCAACCATAGATCTGCAACAAATATTTCATGTATATCATTTCTATCAAGAAACCCTTACTAGGTCATCTTGGATCTATGTAAAAAGAGACTAGATCTCTATTTTTGTGCTCTATTGATTAATAAATCATCAGATCTCATTTGTCTCTCAATTTTCTAAGTATAACCCTCAATAAATTGTGATGTCCCTTTCTAGAGCAATTTTTGTTCGTAGTAGTCTTGGGGTTTCAGTGTTTTTGGGTTGTTTTGAGCATGGGAGGCCTGTTTAACTAGGTCTAATTCATTTTTTTATAATTTCCTTTAAGATATGGTTTTAATAATTTCATATCTAAAGGATCCATGGGTTGCATCTGTTAATGCGCATATTGTTGAAAAATACATTTTTCATGCATGTATTGCTGATTTTTCCATTTTGGGATATTACATCGACAGTCAGATTATCAGCTAACAATGATAGAGTTGGAAGGTAAATTACTATCTCAATATGTTTCAATTTTGGTAGACCTGGGTGCAATTCTAAGTTATGTTAGTCCCAAAATAGTGAAACTGTGTAAATTAAGAGAACAAAAATTCAAAAAATCGTGGTTGGTACATCTAGCAATAGGAGAAAAAATAAAAATAACTACCAAGATTCCAAACTATAATTTGGAAATATCATAACAGAAGTTACAATTAGACTTAAATATACTACCATTAGGGTCCTACGATATTTTTTTGGGCATGGACTGGCTGGAAAAACATTGGACCTTAGTAGACTGCAAGGAAAATATTATTTATTATAGAATACAAGATGGAACACGTAAAGAGATTCAATGAATCAAAATGCCATTACAGGTATGTCCAATTACAACATCCCAAATGAATAAATGTATAAGGAAGGGATGCCAGATATATGCTATTCAGGTGGGATATGCTGATTCCAAGGAAAAATCACCTATGATAGACAATATACTTGTGGTGCAAGATTTTCTGGATATCTTTCCAAAAATATTCCTAGATTACCACCAAGGCAAGAAATTGACTTCAGCATTGAGTTAATGCCACGAGCATCTCATGTTTCAAGGGCTCCTTATGGAATGAGTGTTCTAGAATTAAAAAAATTGAAAATGCGGTTATGGGAATTGTTGGAAAAAGGTTACATTCATCCGAGTGTGTCCCCTTAGGGAGCACCAGTGTTGTTCGTAAAGAAGAAAGATGGAACCATGCAACTGTGTATGGATTATAGACAGCTTAACAAGTTAACAATCAAGAATAAATACCTTTTACCCGGAATTGATGATCTGTTTGATCAATTAAAAAGGGCCACAATGTTTTCTAAAATCGATTTAAGATCTGGATATCACCAGATTCGAATCAAATATGATGACATTTACAAGACAACATTCCATACCAGGTATGGGCATTATGAATTTTTGGCGTTAAATTTTGGGTTAACAAATGCACCAGCAACCTTTATGAGGTTAATGCATGGAATCTTTCACCCTTTCCTAGATAGTTTTATACTCATATTTATAGATGACATTTTAATCTATTGTAAAAATCAAGAAGAACATAAAGAGCATTTGAGGATTGTATTGGAAATTCTAAGAAAACATCAGCTGTATACTAAGTTCAGCAAATGTGATTTCTTTAAAACATAAATCTAGTATCTAGGCCATGTAATTTCATCAGAAGGGATTGTAGTTCATCCAGAGAAGATCAAGAAAATTATGTAATGGCGAGTACCCCAAAATGTGGCGTAAATTCAATCCTTTATGGGATTAGCTGGATAATATCAAATATTTATTGAAAGAATTTCCAGGATTTCTTTTCCCGTTACCTCTTTACAGAAAAAAGGAAAAGTTTTAAAATGGACTGTTGAATGTCAAAACAGTTTTGAAAAGCTGAAACAAATTTTGACCACTGCACCAGTGTTGAGGGTAGTTGATCCCAACAAAGAATTTGAAGTTTGTACAAATGCCAGTAAAGAGGGTGTTGGGGCAGTTCTATCTCAGGAAGGAGAGGTGGTGGCATATGAGTCAAGAAAGTTGAAGGATCATGAACAAAGGTATTCAACATATGATCTGGAATTAACAACAGTAGTACATGTGCACCGGGTATGGAGACACTACTTGTTGGGTAAAAAGTTTGTGTTAAAAAATAGATCATAGTATTTTGACTAGTTACTTCAAGCAAGCTAATTTAAACTCTAAACATGCAAGATTGAATGTTATTCTAAGTGAGTTTGAAATGGAAATCCATCATGTAAAAGGTAAGGAGAACCGAGTGGCTAATGCTTTAAGTAGAAAGCTACATTTCATTTCTGAGCTTTACTACAACCAGCTGGAAAGTACATTTTTAGCTCAAGTAAAAGAAAAAGTGCAAAAATATCTGGAATATCGATTTCTATGGCAACAAATGAAAGAAGCCAGAAAGCAAGGACATACTTCTGAGTATGGATTAAATGATGATTAGATGCTAAATTTTAGAGGTAAGGTGTATGTACCAAACCATATAAACCTAAAAGAGTTGATAATGAATGAGTACCATTGCAACAATTATGTAGGTCACCAAGGATACTAGAAAATGTTGACTGCAATAAGAAAGGTGTATTTTTGGCCTGGTATGCGTAAAAATATTGTTGAGTATTTACATAAATGTTTGGAGTGTCAGCAGGGGAAGGTGGAGCATAAACACCCCGCAGGATTGTTGCAGCCTATACCGGTACCTGAATGGAAGTGGGAAGTTATATCCATGGACTTCATTACAGGCTTACCGCACAAAAAAAGGAAAAATGACTCCATCATGGTGGTAGTGGACAGATTGAGTAAATCTACACATTTTATACCCGTGCAGTCTACTTACAAGATTGTACAAATAACAAACATATTTATAAGGGAAACCTTCAGGCGGTATGGTATTCCGAAGATAGTAATCTCAGATAGAGATGTTAATTTTACCTCTGCATCTTGGAAAACTATGTTTATAGGTTTGGGGACACAAATAAACTTTATCACAACTTATCATCCCTAGACCGACGGTTAAACAAAGCGAGTAAACCAAGTATTGGAGGACATGCTGCGCATGTATGTGATGCAACACCCAAACAAATGGGAAGATTATTTTCATCTTGTTAAATTTTCTTACAACAATGGTTACCAGGAGTCCCTGAATATGAGTCCTTTCGAGGCCTTCTATGTGACTCAGTGTCACACACCCATAAATTAGAGCAGCCTCGAGACAAAAATTATTGTTGGGACCTGAGATGCTTGCTGAAATGGAATTAGAAGTAAAGAAAATAAGACAAAATATGAAGGCTGCACAAGATCAGAAAAATATATATGCAGATAAAAATAGGTCTTATCAAGAATTCCAAGTGGGAGACCATGTGTATGTGAGGATCAAGCCGAAGAGGAGAACCTTGCAATGGACCTCTTGTGCTAAGTTGGCTCCTAGGTTTTGCGGACCCTTCTAAATTTTGGAAAGGGTAGGACCTATGGCCTATCAGCTGGCTTTACCCAGTCACATACGAGTACACAATGTATTTCATGTGTCCCTTTTGAAGCATTATGTGCATGCTGCAAAGCACGTAATTCATTGGAAAAATATTTAGGTAAGATAGATTTTAAAATCATAACTTGAAAAAAAATTTATGAGATTTTTCCATAAAACTTTTCTGTTTTTAGGTAGAACTAGACGACAATTTTTTGGTCCTGCTGCAATTCATATTTGACCGAAGGGAAATTATGCTCTAGAAGTGAGTCATCACCCGGGTTAAAGTGTAGTGGAAGCACTTTGGCTCAGAAGAGGCTGTTTGGGAGGACGAAAAATTTGTTTGTGAGGCTTACCCAGAGATATTTTTCGAGCTAGATTGGAACACCGAGGACGGTGTTACTTCCAGGGGGGAAGTTGTGACAGCTGCATTAATGATAACTAGTTTTTAATTAGTTAAAAGACAATTTTAATTAATATTTTAAGGAAAGACTAGAACTATAAAAGTTTTACTAAAATGTTATTAATTATAATAGTAAAATTAGTTAAAAAAAATAAACTGATAAAAAGTAAAATTTAATGGTAAATGTTTTCCAAGAACTGGAGAGAGGTTGGGGACAGTTGGAAACAGTTACCTGTTCCTCTAGGGATAAGAGACTGATACCAGTGAGCAGTAGGAGTTCTGTTCATGGAGAGAGGGAGAGTGTGAATATTCTAGAGCTGGTAGTGACCAGTGGAAAACACTGAAAAAAATCCCGAGTCTATTTCTGGCACTGACTGGACTAGGTGTCGATAGGTCACAACAGAAATATCCAGGGAAAATTTTAAGGATGGAAATTTATTTTAAGGTTTATAAGCCTTGGTGAATCTAACTAGTCCATAAAATGAAATTTGTAAAATGTTTAGCAATACTTTTCTAAAATATTCAAATTTATAATAATTTTATGTAGTCCCTATATAAATTTTTGGTGATTTTTAAGGTAAAACAATTATATAAATTATAAAATTTGGGCAAATAATTTTTATAAAAAATAGAAATTAGAAAACCTTTTTTTGAAAAAAACATGGAAAATTAGCCCACTTGTAAAGTTTAACCCCTAAATTTTCCTTTATATCCACTGTTAACCTGTACCTTTCAGTATTGGAGCACGAGGGCAAGAGGATGACGTAATATCCTCTCTTGAAGGTTCAAAGGACCTCAGATGTGACAACTATATAACCAGATAAGAAATTGTATTATTGTTTTTTTAAGTAATTAAAGTAAAAATATTGTTTAGTTTTATTGTGAATAGGTGATTACGTGTTAAGGACATAATTAGCGATATTAGTATGGAAAGAGATGATAATGTTTATACTTGATGATACGTCAACAATATAGATATATATCACAGGTTAAATTTGAACATTGAAGCTGCAAATAAATACTGGAACAGTGTAATCCATATCATTTATATATGAGGAGTGAAATTCTGTTTATTGACAATTCTGTATTCTTTTCTTTATTCCTAGTAGATATGACTATTGTAAAGGAGAACTTTGGAATGACTTCTTCCGTAATTATTATGTGCTGAAGAAGTAATAAAGAACTCATATTTGGGTTATAATTGTTATGAATTTTTATCATGTAAACCAAGAAAATCATTTAGGTATTGTGGAAGTATTGTGCAGTAAAATGTACTAGTAGGAAGAAAAAAATTAATAAACAAGAAAAGAATGGACAGGGAAGTTTTAATGACACAAATGAGATCTATAGAAAACTATGGGATGGACTATTGGTCTAAGGTGCCAAGTAGAAACCCAACCCTCGAAATGTCATCCTCTAGAAATGATTTTCACGGACAAAGAGCAAGGTGGTCCGATCATCGTAGTAATTATCAGTAATTTAGCTAACGAAAGGAAATGATATTATGACATTGCTGTGTAGAGTAAGAATATTTAATAACATTAAAGGATTAAATGTGCCATTTATCTGTCATTTTCTACAAACAGGAATGATTATACAGAGATATAGTCAACATATTGGCCCAGCTCGAGGCATAGCTTTGTAAAGAAATAAGCATGCATCCTTCTATTTTAAAGAAACGAAAATTGTACATCATATATTATTTTACTGTAATTCCTTCTGAAATTAAAAATCCCAGAGATAACTCAGTCGAACTCTAAAATACTTGAACAAGGGTAAGAACCTGATAAAAGGGCAATTAACGCTGTCTAATATTTAAAAGAAGTTCTTTCTGAGAAATAAAGTTTAACATAGTAGAATATTCACTTACAAGTTCCATATGTATATGGATATCAATGCATGCAAAATAAAAGAAGATAAACTCATAACCCGTGAAATGAGTAGTAATGAAACATATAATTACTTTCATTCAAAGCTTAAATAGTTGACAAAGTGCTCCTCCAAGAATGTTTATGGAGGAGAAAAAGAACAAATCTAGAGTTACACTTTCAAGCCTTAAGTTCCTTAGTCATACAAAATTTATAAAGAAATATCTGGAAAAAAAAAATAAGGAATTGCTCCACAGAGCCAAATATAAATAAAAACCAACTTTTAATATGAACCAACTGCACAGGAGAAAATTCAAGAAACCTATGGTTACACGTTAAGTGCCAACCTCAGGACAAAGAACGTAGATGGAGGGGGCTTGTTTTGGAATACCTGGAGCGAAATGTGAAAAGATTAGCCAGAAACATTTTGAGTTCTAGACAAGCAACAAAGCATTTTGCATCAAGGGGAGTACCTTCATATTCTGGAGAAAGGAGGTTAGAAAAGAAATTAAGATGTGGCTAGCGAGCAATAATAAAGTTGTAATCAAAACTCTAAGAGAAAAGCATAGGGTAATAAGAGTATATGGAATTACCTGTGGATATGGTAAGTTTGCCTTGGAAGCCAAAAGCCGAGCTACGAAGAAATTAAAGATTAAACTTAGCAAAAATATTTTATTATAGTGCCAAAAAAAAGTATAAGTTAAGACTGGTAAAACGCAAAAAAATGTAGTACTATCTCTAGGATTCTCTTACCTGAAACTAGAGAAGAGTGCCGAGAGGTTAAGTCACTGGCTGAATTCTTGCAAAGGGAAGCTTCCAGGGAAGACCTGCACCAAAGATGATGAACAAAGGTGATAGACAGAGCCTCACTGAGAAGAGGTGCCATAGCGGTAAGTTCATGCATCAAGGGACAATGATAGAACCAACCCAGCAAATGCGGAAAAGGAAATGGGAAGTATGGAGTCGGATAACACCAGTTAAGCAAGCCTTCTCCCACCAACACAGATCGATGTTGATCTAAATCCAATCAGACGGGGACCATGAGGGCAGGTGGCCGCACACGGATCCCAATTGCTTTAGCTAGCGTGGAGAATTAATGTGGACAACTTTTATCGACTTCCGTATACATGTTCCATTAAAGACCAAAATCATGACTTGATACAGAGGACGGTGACATTTAAATCGAGGATCTCGAGATGTGCATAGCATCGAACAAACATGGGAAACCATAAGCCTTACACTAAATTGATATTACAATCGAAATAATCATAGTTGTTAAAATTATAACTTAATTGATTAAATTATGAAGGGAATTCATGAAGTTAAATAATTCAAATGTGGTATGTTATATATATAAGATTCGAGATATATATATATATATATATATATATATATATACACACATAATTCTAATATGTGGTAAAGTTATAAAGTGAAAAGTGGAATGTTCAATAGCGATAAATGCAAGTTCCGTATAGTATGATAAGTCTTGTCTCGGTGGAGTAAATAATATTTTTTTATGGTAGTAAAATGAGTGTTAACGAGTGTTACAACTATAGTGATTTAGAACCTGGAAACCATGTGCAACCTCCATTGAAGTCGTGAAAAATAATAATAACACGCTCTTTGCGCTTACTTGGAACAAAATTACCAAGTATATTAACACCTTTCTGTATATAAATAAACCAAGTGATAAATAAATAAAAAAGGGACTACGAATTAATTCTATATTACTTGTAGATGAGAGAAGCGAGTCATGGTCTATCTTTCATCGGACCAATAAAGAACAGAAATGTTAGTGCAAGTGTGATTACTTTTAAAATGAGGAAATAATTTTTTATAGAGAATATGTTAAAGAACGTAATCTCAACCACTTTCTAGGTGTCAGATCCATCAGTCCAAGTGTCCAAGTTTAGTTTAATTCAGTCCAGTTTAGTCGAGTTTATCTCCAGTTATTTATTGCTGATGTTTCCAATGTAATCTATTTAATCTTCTCGTAATATTGTGAAGAGCAACTCTCTGCTCCAGTTCGTTTTCAGTGTTTCAATTCTTGTCATGGTATCGGAGCCGAGTTGCATAAGCCTCCCTGGAGAGCAGCGAAAGAGCCACGAAGGAGCAGAAGAGAAGCGCAGTCAATTGGCGCGACTGTGAGTTGATTGGCGCTGGAATACACGCCATATCCGCGCCATTTTCGTGCCTCGCATACTTTTGAGAAAGGCGCGACTGTTTCAATCGGGACCGCGCCACTCTGCCAGAAAAAAATAACGCATGAAAGGTCAACGCATATATGCATGAAGCTGTGGAGCGTATGCGTTAAGCTGCCAAAAGTAATCCGCCGTGTGAATCATTTGCGTAAACATTAATGATGGACCAAAGAACGAGAGCCGCCAAAGCAAGAGAAAATGAGTTAAGGTGATTTTTTTGTTAAGCGTGAAGGTATAAAGCAGTTTAATATTCAAACGATTTAGTTTGAAAAAGGCTCATACGTTAATGGAATAAAGCTCCTTTAAAAATGCTTTTTGAAGTGTAGATTTTAAAAAAAGGAGAATGTCTTATATGTAAAAAAAAAAGTTTTTTAAAAAAACAAAAAAAGGAAAAGGGTTTTAATGCGAAAGAATTTTAAAAGCTAAGTTTTTTAAAAAGGAAGAAGCCAAATGGATTTTAATTCTTTTTGCCATGATTTTTTACAAAAGAGCTTTGTGAAGCATTTTACGGCGTGTGAAGCATTTTATGGCATGTGAAAGAAGAAATTTTTTTTGGGGAGTTTTAAAAAAAAAAAAAACTTAAAGCTGTGATATGAGATGAAAGTGAAAGTTTACAAGAAATTTTTTTGAGGAAGATATTTTTTTTAGAAGGAGAAGTGAAGTTGCATAAGACTCATTCAAGAGCAGCAAAATTTTTGGAGAAGTGAAGTTGCATAAGACTCATTCAAGAGTAGCAAATTTTTTTGAAGAAGCAAGGTATTGATGAATATGTAAACTCGTTTTTTTGTGGAAGTCAGACAACGAGATCATGGGAAAATCCAAGAGGCTAAAGCAAAATCAGATTATGTTCGAGATCTTTCTAGATCTGGAAATCAAGAGGCAAAAAGACGCCTATGCATTAAGATGCATAAAAGAATCTGTCGATGACAGCATTCTTCCCTTTATCTCAGATGCCAAGACAGCCAAGGAGGCATGGGATACCCTTGAGAGATGTTTTGGTACAAGGGGGAGCATTGAAGCAAAGGGGAGCTTTGAAGATGAAGATGAAGGTGGATCTGTAGCAGCAGATCTACATCCAGATGAAGAGTCAGAAGAAGCAGAAAAGCAGCATGAAGATGCTCGTGAATCCCACTATGCACATCCACAAGTGGATGAAGAGAATCCAACAACAGAGCTTGCTGATGAAGATCTAAAGATTCCAGCGATAGAGATTGCTGATGAAGTTTACTTTGATAATGAAATTTTGGCTAATGATGATTGGTTGCAGATGATGCAACAAAAAGAAGATATTGACATGATGCTATTTGGTGAGATAACCCCACTGCAGTTAGTGGAAGACAACCTTTTTGCAGCAGCATAGGTTAGTGAAGAAGAGACAGAGAAAAAGATAAACACAGAAATAAAGGCAGAGAAAAAGACAGAGACAGAGCAGAAGGAAGAAACAGAGAAAGTAGCAGAGACAGAAACAAAGAAAGAAGTTTGCAAAGAGAAAGCAGAAACAGAGAAAGAAGAAGAGACAAAAGCAAAGAATGAAGTCTGCAAAGGGAAAGGAGAAACAGAGACAGATGAAGAAGCAGATAAGGAAGCGCAACAACAAAAAGCTCTCATTACAGAGCAAAAAGACCAGAACCAATGTCGTTCTGAAAATGTTTTTTCTAACATTGATTTTCAGTGTGCAGGTACACAGATTAATTATGAAGAAGAGCTAAAGTTTATTGAAACATGGCTTGCAACACCATGTCTAGTTGAGGTCTACACAGAAGCTGTAGATATGAATGTTGAAGACGATATGCATGACGAATGTGTCAATGAAATTTTCATGCATTGGAGTTTTGAAGAGATAATATTTTATTCTAATCCTATGTTGCAACAGATTGATGATGATCAGCGCATAACAGAAGACAATATGTGGCAGCAGCCCACATTCAAGTCGTTTTTTGAAGAATTCCAGGACATGCTTAGACAATCTGGAACAGTAAAATACCTGCACCAGCGAACCAAGAAACCGAGCTTTGAAAAATACAATAAAGCGAAAAATCTGAAACAATTTAGAGGCTACAGAATATGGAAGAAGAGAAGAAGAAAACTAAATCTAGTTGAAGTCAATTTTTTTAAATTGTAAACCTCGCTGAGACATAGACCAGCAGGTATCTTAATTAATTTTTTTGTGGTTGATATTAAAGGGGAGTGTTAAAGAATGTAATCTCAACCACTTTCTAGGTGTCAGATCCATCAGTCCAAGTGTCCAAGTTTAGTTTAAGTCAGTCCAGTTTAGTCGAGTTTATCTCCAGTTATTTATTGCTGATGTTTCCAATGTAATCTATTTAATCTTCTCGTAATATTGTGAAGAGCAACTCTCTGCTCCAGTTCGTTTTCAGTGTTTCAATTCTTGTCAGAATAGAGGCATGTGGTTGTATCATAAAATCACTATGAGTAAACATTAGGGACGTTACCCTACCAAAAGAACGCTAGGAAGCCCTTTCTAGAGTGGTCGGAATGAATACCTTAAGAAATACTATTTCCATGATAGCAGGGGGAAAAAACCCTAGTTATGTGCAAGAGGTACGAGTCCTGCGAGTGTAACTGAGAAATAATGAAAAGTATAAGAAGGATTGCGATTGAATGCAAGACGAATTAAAAAAAAAGACAAGTCGAGAAAAAATATAAGGCATGCGTGAGGGTTTCAACTCAACCTATCATTTTACCTCGAAGTCACCATGAAGATATATTCCTCTCATACGACAGAGAGGGGGAATTTTGTCAAACCAGAATGGTAGGTGAAATAAAACCTGTACATACTTGTCCCATTATTGTAAAGAAAAAATCACCTTAGCGTTTGAAGTAGGGAGCCAGAGCTCCGTTCCTTGAGAGCGAAAAAACACAATGAGACTTCGATAGCAGGATTGGTTCGGGTGGTTTCCAAAACCCTTACGCAATGTAATCACCACCATCTATTGTAGGAGTAAATCATGAACGTTGATTGTGACAGTTGTCATTATGAACTCAGGCAAGGAAAGTGATCAGCAAGTGTTAAAACCGACCTAACTCGTATTTATCAAAACAAACAATTTTTTGTTATGTATGCCTTCACACCGTGTATGGAAATCGTATAAAAGGTTAGAACCCTATTTTAAGAGCCCTTCCATATGGATATATGTTGCTCTATTGTCAAAGGCCGAGAGGGCAGATGAGCATATTTATATATGTTACGTATGAATACATATATATACTTGTTCTCAAATTGAATTATTATAAGGGCGTACATATGTTTAAGTGTGCATAGCGTATAGGTAAATATATTGTGTGTACATCGTTGTTGTCCATTAAAAATAAGGCTAGGTCTTGGGAAAATTATGATGGAAATAAGGACACAAATATAGTATAAGGAAAAGGCTACATATAGGAAAACATATGGGATAAGCGTAATCACTAGACTTGCTACGTCCCATAGAATGAATAAATTAGTTGCCAATGAGAGGTACTTATACATTGGAATTTTGGTTGGTTAAGGTAATGGTGTAAATTTTGAAATTAATGCTTATATTTTGTTTGAGAAGTTGGTTTGTGATGGTTGAGAAATATTTTCAACTTCTCTCTCTAATTTAGGAATGAGTTGGATCTTAGAAACTCTATTTAATAGAGTAATCATAATGTAATATGTGTGTGTATTGACACATACACCTTTGAGTGGAATATATGAGTGATTTTAGTTAGTTTTATCTTGGTATTGAATCACTAGGCTCGTGCTGGGATTGTTTGATAAATTGTGGGAATAATGTCATTGTGTCGGAGGTATAACAAGGCCACGTAGAAGAATAGTTTTCTTGACGCCATTTAGATTTTTAGTATTATGAATTTTCTGTTAGAGGAAGATTTGCGTTCAAGCAGTAGTAATGCCCTTTATGTAGCGTAACTGGATCTGCTAATTGGAAAAATCATTGCCTATGTGATCTGTATTTGGTAACAGTAGCTGGATATACTGATTTGAACAATTGATTGCATATGTGTTAAGTAATGAAGGGCCATCATATGTGTTAGAACGGATCGACTGTGGAGGCCTAGATGTTGACGGCAAGTTGTGATTTCTGTGAACCGATGTTGTCATCAGTAGGATACTAGAGGTGTAGCCTGTCAGCAAGGTGGAGGCTATCAGTAGAATAAAGCATGTGAAGCTCTTTTTTCAATGCGTTGGAAACTGGTTTATGGAGTTGAAGTTTGGATCTAGAATCCAAACGTGTAGATTTGAGATTGATGGTGCTTGAAGCCTGAAACTGACAGTATGCGTAAAATCGTAGTCGTGTGGCATATTTAGAGGAGCCCTGCAATAAACTTAATGCATGTTGCAAACTCCATGGAGAATTCAGGGATTACTACCCCGATCACAGCAAAGATAGGGATATTATGAATCACAACAAAGACAGGGATACTGTGACCCTTGCTATTTAAATCGAGGTCATCTGCTACAGAAGTGGAGAGAGCAGGTTTTGTGAATTTTGTTATGCATTTCACGTTGGATTCATAAATATTTAGTTTATTTTTCAGTATGCTGTAAGGAACTTTGCGAGTCCCCATGGAAAAATAGAATAAAAATGTGGCATATTGAAAAGTCCATGAGAATGGGGAGGATAATTGTGGGGCATACTATAATACTTCAGGTTTGCAATAGATCAACATAGAAATGTATTGTGGGAGTCACTATTAGCATGACTATACTAGTTTTTGGAGTCTACAATATTCTATTATATATTCCTTGGCTCAACGGCATGAAGAAGTACATTTTCTCTACTGCGCATAGTGTTGGGTGGAATACAATTTATTTTACAAGATTCAAAATGAGTCTATGTTGGGCATGCCATAGATTTTGAAAAATACATTTTTGATTATATTAGCTTAATCTGTATTTATGTGTTATCATATTTATGTTAAAACTTAAGTGATGATGAATTCAATGAAGAGTATGAACCTCTTAAACTCTTTTAGAATAACTACAATTCAGGCTCAACATGGATGGTTGTCGAGATAGTATGGCAATTGTGGATCTAGGGAGGGATCCCTTATTATTCGTAGACATGGAGTGGTCTCCTAATTAGGTTATGCGACAGATTTGGATGAAATCCGGTAATTGACTTCGAGAGGTCCTTGATTTGGAAGTTCAGTATCCAAACTCAGGAATCCAACTTGCTAAATACACCTTTACGAGGGTTATGAAGCAACTTGATGGAGCCTATATCGATAAGTTGAAAACCGGTTAACGAAGGATTGTGTATTTTTGAGTGATTTCAATAAATTCATGTAATGTAAGCATTAAGAGGGGATCATGGAACTAATGCTTACATCGTATTTGAGAAGTTGGTTTCTGATGGTTGAGAAATTCTCTCAACCTCTCTCTCTAATTTAGGAATAAGTTGGATCTTAGAAACTCTATTTAATAGAGTAATCATAATGTAATATGTGTGTGTGTATTGACGCATACACCTTTGTGTGGAATATATGAATTATTTTAGTTAGTTTTATCTGTAAACAACTTTGTTTTGGTTAAGGTAACGATGTAAACAATTCTTTTAATTGTTTGTTTTGCACGAGTTTCAATTTTATTCTTAAAATTTGAATAAATTATATAAAAAAATATTTTTTTTATTTTTTATTTTTGCACGAATTTCAATTTTAATCTTGAAGTTTGAATAAATTATTAAAAAAACTCGTGATTTGTATTACTTTATGATAATCGAAGAGTATATATATATATATTACAATTTCAATTTATAAATTTAAACCATTTTTCTTTATGAAAAGACTGAGATGTCAGAAATAGTATGACAGTTATATGTTACAATACTATCGCTTATACACCGGACTACAACTAAAATAATCATAATAAATAGTTTTTTACCACATAAAGAACCAAATAAATTTCTATATTATAGACCCAAAATAAAGAGATGTAAAAGAATCTAGCCATGAGTAAATTGAAATACATTTGTTTCTGTAAGTTAAGTGGTAAAAATACCAACTGAGTTACTATTGGGATACACATAGCTACAAGAATGGGTATGTTGGGTGCCTAGGAATGTAAACAAATATTTGGAAGACTTATATAATAATACATTTTAACTAGTAAATCATACCTTATGATTGTTGAACCTTGCTCAGAGAAAGAAGTTCACGATCGGTAGAAATGAGAAAGTATATGCATAGACAAGTGAGAAGATGTATACACGTGTAAATGAGTAAAGTACACATTTCCTATCTTATTGTGTTAAACAACCATAAACATTAGATAGAAATATTTAAGAGATAAGGTGGGGTGTTTCATATGAAATCACCCCCAGAAAGTTTGGAATTATTTGCATAATGGTTGCATGTTAATAATTTCAACACATTTTTTGCTAATTTTCACAAAAAAAACTATTTTGATATATAATCTACGAAATCGATATTCATAAATATGCATAATCATTGCATGTAAATAGGCGATAGACTTTCCTGCTAATTTTCACAAAAATCTATTTTGATGCATAATCTACAAGATCGATATTCGTAAAGATGTCTTATATTTGGTATCTTGTACAGATTATTGTGGAATGAAATTATAGATTAAAAAAATGTAAAGGTATTATTTGTGCCAAATCCATCAATATTTAACTCTTACACTAGATACACATGGGAAGCAATTACATAATTGGTACAAAACTACCTCCTTGCATGTGCCCTGATCGAAAGGCCTCAAGTACTAGATTTTGACCAAGGATCAAGTAAGTTAAATGCATTATTAAAGAATTGTATGCAAGAAAGTTGAGGAAGAAGATGAGACACCTAATCAGAGCATAGTTGAACCAGGAGGAACTCAGAGTAGTTTACTATGAGGAAGAATAAAATTAAATTTGGAATGAATCTATAAAGTGCTTGGAAAGCTTCAAAGGAGGCAAGAGAGCTTTATGTTGTTAAAACTACTGATTGGTCTATGATTACAGGTATTCAAAATAATAAACAATTATTAAATATTATTATTATCAGAAGAAGAGAAAATGGGAATACATTTTTAAATGATATTAGAGAAGGAAAAAAGAAGAAAATTGTGAGAGAAATGAAAGAGACAACAATGTCTCAAGAAGTAAATCAAAGTGGAACCTATACAAGTTCAAATGATACAACTTGTTAATACAATAATAAGAAGGAAAACTTAAGAAATGAAATATAACAATTGGATGTAATGTTAACATATTTTGATGAAATTGATTGTGTATGTATAGGTATAAAGGAATTTGATAGTAGGGAAGAGAAGACAAAAATGTCGAATGAAATTGTATTTCATTAAAAACAACAAGATGGTGATAATATTACATAATATAGAATGAAGGATGAAATTCCTGGAAATACAAATTGGAGTGCAGAATTGGGAATGTTAGAGGAATGAGTAGTAAATATGAGGACTGGGGAGGAGTGCATGGAGATTGTAGACAACAAGAATCGGGAGTATGAAAATGGGGAATGTCACCATGAGGCTAAAAAAGGAGAAAACAAATGTTCAAGGAGGAACTAATGGACATGGAAGCACAAAAAACTATGTGTTGGTAGGAAATAATAAAGAAAAGGGAACAACCATTCTTATGAGTACTGATGGTGATTTTTGGAGATTTTTTGCTTGTTGCAATAAACTTATTTCATGCAAAAATGTAGTTAAAAATGAGAATTTAGAAAATGAAAGTAAATATTTTAAGAAGCAGTCATGGAGGAGGAAACAAAGTGCTTTAAATATTTTTGGAGAAATGTCTGGTGATGAATAAGACAAGGTGAGAGCTTACAAGAATAATGAAATGGAAATTGAGGGCATAAAATTCTTAAATTCTGATGCAGAGATGCAATTTAGCATTGTTAATTTTGAGCACTGTTAACAGCATGAATCAACAAACTAGTATGTAACTTCATGAGAGTAGGCATATTGAAGTGATGAAGACTGTCAATAATGAAAACTAATCGAGGGCATACAATTTTTAAATTATGATGCAGAGATGCAATTGAGAATTGTTAATAGCATGAATCAACAAAGGAGTATATAACTTCATGAGAGTAGGCATATTGAAGTGATGAAGACTGTCAATAATGAAAACTAGTTGACTCCAAGAGAGTACACCAACATGGAAAATGGAGGATTATAGAATAAGTTATGAAAGTTAGGAAGATTGAGGATATAAACAACAAATTACTAGTACGAAGGACGAAGAGGACATAGTCAACTGGAGAGTTTATCCTCGAGACAATTTTTTTCGAAGATGATCATGACAGTGAGGCAAGTGGACAATAGAACAAAGGTTGGGATCCAGACAGAATAGGAATTACAATAAATGCACCTGCACTTGAAAAATGTCATAGAAAAAAGGATAACCAACATAATCAAACTCACAAACATGAGTCCATTAAGTATTTTCACATAGGGAGTTTGATGGGAAGAATTCTACATATTAATAGGTCCTAAGATGTCTTGTCATATTTAATAAAGGGAGTGTTTTCTATTAATTTAAGTTTAGCAAAATAAATGTAATTAAAGATAGAGATTTAGTTTTCTAATCTAAATAAATAGATTTATTTATGAAATTAGGAATTATTTCTTTATCTACATGTAATCATATTTTTTAAGTGAATTGTTAATGGAGTTAGAAATATTAGGTTATATTAGAAGTCTTGTCATATTTTTGCTTGGAAGATTGGACCCACCTTTACTTATTTGAGTAGATAAGGATAATAAAGGGAGAGAGTCGAAACAGGCAAAGAGACCGAGAGAGGTTTGAGAGAAAATGCGTCAAACATTGTAAATCAAGTCATATCGTATAGTCTCTATATGAATATTGATTGAGTAATTACTCTATATATTTTTGTCTGATCTTTGTGAATGATGTGGTGATATTTCATGAAAGATTGTGATGATGCCAAAGCAGAAGACTGAAGGTGGAAACTGTAAATCCTCATGCGTATGCAGAGATATGCATGACTGCTTTGAGGAAGGAAATGTGAGTCCATGCGGGTGATGTCATGATAAAAAGACATGTGAATGGTTTGAGTGACGAAGAAAAATCAAATTATAATTACTAATTGGAGTAATCTTGCGCGAAGGGTCTCTTCAATGAACTAGTATAATCAAAGGTGTGAATGAGTGGGAGCTTGGATTTTGACAAAGCGAAGAAGGATATAATGAGACACTTATTGAAAAGTCCAAGGAATAAATTATTGTCAGTTTATAATGAAGATTTCAAGGGAGAGTGGGGATTCTAGTTCTCAATGTTCGAGTTTGGGACTATTGGTTTTGCAGCAAAGTTTCTTGTATATAGAGTTCTTGCTATCTGGTTGTAAAGGGCTAGATTCATTTTTAACAAATTTCATCGGTTGATGAAGATATAAAGAATTCTGTTGTGGAAAGTCTATAAATCTGGCTTGATAGAATCTGGTTTAGAACGTGAAATGTTACCAAGAGTTTTAACTGACCACTAGAACGACAGATTAAATTAAATGTAAAGACATCTGGCGTGTGGGGCCTGCGTGAAATAATTAGGTGACACCTCCGAAGTCATCTAGATTTGAAATAGCATTTGATATGTCTATCGGATTGCTTGCACAGAGATTAAAAGGTATCTAGATCAGCCAGACAGCCAGATGGAACCAGATATCTGGATCCATAACCTTTAGCATGGACCCCAAGTATTTTGGAAAGCGTGCAAATTATATCGGGTTTGGTAAGCATCCGGATGTAGGGGAAATGAGTTATATCCACATCCATCCAAATTACGAGATCAAGTTTAAAGCTTTTTGTTATGAGAGCTTAATTTTTTAGCATTTTTTGGTTATAACGAGAAAATGCCGAACTGGAAGGGTAGAGTTTAAGTGCCTTTTGGATTAAGGGATCGGTTCCGGCCCACGGTCGCATGAGAATACAGATTCAAGGACCTGAGAACTAAGGGTTGCTAAACAAGCTATTTTGCATGTGAATCCTATACTAGAGCAAAGCAAGGTTTGGGATGTGGAATTAACATAGTCCAATGATACCTTTAATATCGATCCGTAGTCTTGATTCATAAAAATTGGGAATTCCCCAGACCAAATCAAGATAACTCGATGAGTTAAATAAAAAATATTTAAATTGAGCCACCATGCGTATGATGAATGGAGATTGGTGGCATAAGTTGGCATAGGAGATTGAATAGTCGGTGAATATGAAGAATTGGTTTAATTCTTGGGTGATGTACTGATAGTGCACTAGTGACAAATTATAAGTGGACTTCACTTCGAGTAAAGATGAATATCAGTACTCTAGCTCATCAAATCTCAAAATTTCTCTCCTTGCATGTGGACTCTCATGAAGGTAAATTCATGTCTCATACTAAGTATTTCCGAGATCAGTTGTAAACTTCGTTCTTTCTTGGGGGAATACGGTGAATCATGTTTAGTATTCGGTATCAATCTCTTTTATTTTTGTAAGGCTACATGCTACATGAGTGTTAATAGTTTGGCTTGTTGTGTGCGTGATTTGTCTTAAAGGAAAAGGTAGGAAAGTCAGTAGTTTATTTTGGTGATTTGTTTTATTGGAAAGACTAAGAAAGTCAATGGTTTAGCTTGTTATAAAAGATATTTTTTTTTAAGCAAAGAACCTATGTGCCTGGGTGAAGTATATCTAGGCTTTGATTTTCTCCTTATCAATTAATCATGATCGGCGAAATTTGTGCAATATATATCGCACCATTCACAGAGGAACAAGAATAGTTAATGGTTCAAGTGTCTCTCTAAAGATGATGTGAAAAAACCTACAAATTTCAGTTTATCAAATTATATCCATTGTAAGTACATGTATGGACTTCTTAGTTTCTCAAAAAACCACCATGTAAAGAGATGAAGATGAAATATTCAATGGACTTGGACAAGTAGAAAAGATCAAATAACAATCAACATGACTAATATGAGACATCCCTCCTCCAATACTTATGTTTTGTAAGAGAAACCAAACATAAATGATCCCCCTTCTTACTACCTTAGTAATTTAGACTCCAAGAATGACTCTCCTTGTCACATGAACTAATATCTTTTACAAATATTGTAAAATTTTTCATGTATATTTCTGAATAATCCTTTGTACGCATTTTAAATTAGAGAAATTAAAAATTTTAAAATTGAGGACATCATCTACTTTTTGGTTTAGCATGCTTCACAACTAAATTCAAATAAACCTTATCTTAAAAAAACAAACTTAACTAAAAATATATATATTTTTTAAATTAATTTATAAGTAAAAAATTTATTGAAAAAATGTTGTACATATTTTAATTTATTAATAATTTGATATTAAAATGGTGGTAAGAAACTCATAAGGATAGTTATCTCTTTATTTTAAAATTTACTAACAATGGTTAAATTCTTAATATTTTAAATGGTTAATACAAATGAGAGAAGAGAGTATTTACAAAATATGAAGAAAATTAATATCTATTTTTGAAATTATTAATATTAAATATTAATTGAATAATAAGTAGGTTTATTACATGATTAATAATATGGTAGAAACTATTTTTATCGTTGATTTAATATCTGATATTAATAATTTTAAAAATGTTTGATATTTAATATTTATCATTGAAGTGGTGAATTCATGGGTCATGTTGATTTCAGTGTTTTTTTTGGGCTATTATTATTAAGAGAAGTGAGAGATGTGGGTGTATTGAAGGTATTTTCTCTGGTGAATTTTTTGGTTAATTACGCTCATCGTATCTGTGTTCTGAGAAGGTTTTCATCTTAGGTGCTAGAGGAGTGGTTGGAGGAGGGTGAAATAGGAGCTAGATGACCCTATACACTTTTTCCTAAGCCAAAGAGGAAGTCTCTACAATGAAATCCTCGTCATTGGAGAAGCGTTTTTCATTTTTGGTGCAATCAAGAATGTTGGTGGGATTTTTTTTAGGAAATGACAGAGAGAAGCACCAACTTCATATGAAATGTGAGACAAAGGATTTGTTGGTATCATTCTCTTCACTATTATCTATTTCCTAGTATTTGTGGCTATGTTGGTGTTGGGTCACCCTCAAATAGGAAGTGTATTAATATGTAAAATATTGGATCTCGTCAAGATTGGGTTGTGTCTTAGGTGTCTAGAAGCTTTTTGGGTAAGGACCTTGTAATGTTGTGTTTGTTGTAGAGGGTTACAACTTGCACACCCTTTATCATTCATTCAAGTTGGGGTCATTCACTCAAGTCTGGTATTTTATGGTGGTGAGGTTTAGTTATTTTTTGTCTTATTTTATTGACAGCTACGAGATCCATATATTGTAACTACAGTCATAGGGGGTTTGAATTCTGGGATTTCAAGTTTGACCCTAGGTTTTTCATGTTTTGTGATTGTGTGGCAATCTTGTTTGTCTCTCCTATAGTTTGGGGTCAGGATGGATTGGTACCTTGTCACTTTTCGTGGAATGGTTGGTATAGTTATTGCTTTAAGGGCTACCCCCTCCTGGAATCCATGTTGCCAAAGCATCAAATGTGCCAAAAAAGTGGTGGTTCTGGTACCAACCCACCTGGTCAGTAGGGCACCTATCTCTTTTCTCTTGACTCTGCAACAACATATTTCATTGCAATCCTTCTTGAGACAAATATGGAAATTAATAAGTTGGAGACTGAAGTGGGAGTAGAGAGGAAATCCCAACCTAACTCAAAGTGTAATATCCCTAGCGTAAGCCACCATAAAAACTCTAGTAAAATGAGGGTTGTTAAATAATTAAATATTATTAATTTTGATATTTATATTACATGAAGAATATTCTTGTAATTCTTAATTATAAGAATATTCAAAGAATTATTTCTTAATTATTTTATTTAGAAGAATTTATATTCTTCTATAGAAATAAATTATATTTCCAAGATGGTATCTTTTACGAGTTTTAGAAATAATGAGTATTAGTTTTGGAAAAACTATGGATAAGTGATATTTTTCTCATCAGGAAAAAGAAAATCTACCCTGAAAGTGAAAGAACGAGATATTTATGAAGTGATTTTGTGATTTATGAAAAATCAAATTTATGGGTTCTTTATGGAATGATTTTAATATTTAGAAAAAGCTATTACATTTTGTTAATTCTATTTATTGTAATCCTATCAAAAAAAAAGACGAAGGAATGATATAATACATGGAGAATGGAGCTAAGGAAGAGGAATAAGGGATTACAAGAATGCATCAAAGGATAAGTAAATATACTCTTTGAAAATTATTTTGTTTGCATATGGGGCATGATGATATAATAATTGAATTCATTTGCATGGAAATGTTCATATGATAAAGAATCAATATTATTTCCTGAGAAAACCTTTATATACTTTCAGGGATAGAGGAATAAGTGTTTTATTCATTCAATTCTTAGAATATTTTATGTGCTTTTAATTTTTAAAAGTTTTTCATGGCTAAAATAATTATGTGAATTGCACGAGTTATTGGAAAATAGGGTCCCAATATGCCTTTGTATCTCCCAAACTGGGATAGATATGTAAAAAGTGAAAGAGGTTTTTGTAAAATAGGATGTTATGACCGAAAGCCTCTTTAATATTTTAAAAATTAATTTCTAATGTCTCGAAAACCATGTCTAAACTGATGACAAAACTAGGGAATTATTTAATATTTAAATCTAGAAAATTGAGTTGCAAATATTCGTTCGAATATTCCAAACCATAACACTTGTGAAAAAAATGAGAGAGGTTATTTTAAATGAACCTGTTACAAATAAAAAAATATTTTGGTTTTCTAAAAATTAGTTTCATTTGTTTTGAAAATGTGTCCAAAGTTGATGGAAAAAACATGAAATTATTTAATATTTAAATCTAGAAACATGGGCTGTAAAGATTCATTCAAATCTTCAAAATCGTGCGACATGTCAAAAGAATGAGAGAGGTTATTTTTAATAAGAATGTTCCAAACAAAAAACTCTTTTGGTTTTCTGAATTTCATTTCCATACGTTCATAAGCTGCGTCCAAAGTGGATCACTAAAACATGAAAAATTGAGTAAAATAGAGTGCTTCTATTTGATTTTTGAACCGGATAAAAATAATTGTTTATGTACATATAGACATAATAATTATGTTGACAATTACTGAAAATGAATTTAGTTATTTCATTTAAGATATTACCAAGTATGTTCTCATGATGCATAGGTATTAAAATTTTAAAGAGAAATATTGGACTCTTGAAAAGAGTACGTGCATAGGTGCACATGAATATTTATCTAGTATATTTGATCTACTAGAATTGATTATGTGAATTACATGTATGAGGAGCTTGAGTCATGTAAAAAGATATAAATAATTTTTGTGAGAATTAGTTCATATAAAACCTTTTCATAAAAGACAATTGGTTGTGTTGTTTGAGAAGGATTTGTTATTCATTTTATTTCTTGAGGAAATATTACAAATCTCTCTGATGTGTCAACTGATAAGAAATATTTTGTATTTCATGCATAATAGATAGTGAGTTGGCTATATTTTGGAAAAAGAATAATTAGGGTGTTAAATTCCTTAGAATATGTGTGTGTGTGTGTGTGTGCAAGGAGGCATTTATTGTGTTAGAACTCTTCAAAAAGAATAGAAGACAAAAGTATATCCTTGTATGGATTATTGAAATAGATTCATGGAGAGGAAAACTAGTAAACACATGCTTTATTACTTAATATTATTTAGAGAAACATATATGCTTGCATTCATGAAAAACTATAGTTTTGGTGTTAGATTTCTGGAGAAAAGGAAGATGCAATCACATAATATTGATTGTGTTAGCCTTATTTTGGGAAAAATAATATGTATTTGCACACCTAATGTTGAGATTCAACAAGATGATGAGCTTAGTGAAAAGAGTTGCCTTCACTAAGTGGGCTCACAGGCTATTTTTGGCGCAAATCTATTTTTAGACTATGCCTATTTTTAGACATGATAATCGTATTTCAAAAGTTACAGGATGCTATTTGTGGATGGTTGATCAAGTTGGAAAAATAGATGAAATTTTATTTTTAGAATATTCGACGAAGTCTATTTATAGATTGTCGATCTAAAACTAGATGCATGTCGACTATTATTAGCTCTTAATAATAATCAGACGCTAAACATCAACTTATTCTCTTGGAGCACTTTGTTTCAGTGCACAAATGTGGTACATTAGTGGACTGAGGGAATTATTCAATTCCCAAGGGTTTACTAGAGCTAATACATGGAGGACTCAGTTAGAACTCAAGTGGCAGAGTTATGACATAGTTGGAAGAAGTAGTTAGGGAGTTGTATTTAGTTTAACTCAGTTAGACTCAGTTGAGCTAGTTGTATCTAGTCTAACTGAATGATACACTAGTGAGAGTGGATTGAATTAATAATTTAATTAATTCACAAATAATAACTCATTAATCAACTAAAAAATACAGTAGTTAACTACAGTGCATGGTAGTTTCAGTGGAGACCCAGTGGAGGGATAGGTGAAAGGGCAAGATAGACTATCTGTTGTGACTATAGTGATGCATTTATTGCATCACACACACATTGGAGTTGCCAGTGAGGATTTCACAGTCAAGGCAAGAGTAATTCGAATTCATTTAGAGCTATTATTCAGTAGTGATTATGCAGTGGAGGTAGGCTTGCAGGGGGCAGAGATCGGTGGTTGGATTTGCAAGATTGTTCTTGAGTAGAGTATGACAATTTTACTATACTGAGAGCTTGATAACCTTTGTATGAGGATTGTCATATGATTCCATAATACATAATATATAGTTGGGGTTTTTAGCTTCAGGCTTTCCCGGTTAAAGACTATCTTATGTGTGATTGACTATTTTTGTTTATGCTTCACATGTGTGCGCAATAAATTTTTCCGCAAAAGATTAACAAGTGGAATTGATTTAGTATTTTGCATAAAGCTAAATAGTGTGAGATTAGGTGAATCAAGGATATATGCATGCTTAGTTCATATAATTTCTACATGGTATCAGAGCATTTTTGATTGAATATTGCAATTGTGAAGTGAGTCTGTGCTGGTGGACTATTCAAACTTTCTACAGAAGATTCTTGGTGCAGAAGTTGAGTATACATTGAAATGTATTTCAACGAGTTGCGATTGGAGTATTCCCTTGATGGGAGCTAGAATTACATATCCTGGAAGGACAGGATGGAGGTAGTGCTGGACAATAATGGGCTGAAGGAGTTCATCGATAGTGATGTTCCTAAGCTAGGATCTAGCGATGTTGCATTACTTGACGCATGGCAAAAGAAGACATCAAAGATGAGGAGAATTATGTTGGAAGGTGTGAAGGACCATATTGTGTCTAGCCTTCACGGAAAATCCACTCCATTCTTAATGTTGAATTCTTTGATAGAATTGTTCCAAATCAGAAGTGACCAGAGGAAGTTGGCACTTAAAGAAAAGCTCAGAAAAATAAAAATGGAGAAGGGCGAATGTATTCCAAAATACCTCACAAATTTTTTCCACTGCAAGGATGAACTGGGAAGTGTGGGGGTTACTTTTGATGACGAATACTTGGTGAGCTTGGCTCTCCTTGGGATTTTGAAGAGTTGGCATAGCTACGAAGACTCTGTTAATGGACAGGAGAAATTGCTGATATGGGAGCGACTTTGGTCGGATCTTGTGTAGGAGGAGATAAGGCGAGGTACCAAGGATGGATCTTCATCGAAGAATGAAGATGAAGAAAATTTTTCTTTGGCTGCCAAAGCAAGGAAAGGGAATGGGAAGAAACATCCTTCAAAATCCGATGGTAAAGGCAAGAAGTAGGATTTGTCCAAAGTGAAGTGTTTTCACTATCACGAACATGGGCATTTCGCCACTAACTATCCAAAGAAGAAGAAGAACAAGAAGGGTGATAGATCTGCAGTTGGAGAGGCCTTAGCTTCGCAATTTGAGCTTTCTTTCTCCTTGATCTCATGCTTGGTTTCAAGATGCATGGGATCGGTGTGGTATCTTGATAGTGGTGCATCTTTCCATATGATGGGAGACAAGGAGTCGTTTAGTCACTTGCAGGAGAAAGACCTCCAGATGCATATAGAGATGGGCGATGATGGTCGGTATAGTGCGATTTGCATTGGGACCATTACCTTTCAGAGGGAGTCCAGTAATTCATTCTTGTTGAAGAATTTTATGCATGTTCCAGGTCTGAAGAAGAACTTGGTCTCGGTCGCAATGCTGGAAGACAAAGGTTATGATGTTGTTTTCAGTGAGGGAAAAGCCTTCATTCGACATAAAACAATGGGTAAAAACAAGAAGATAGGGGTTATAATTAATAATCTATACAAGATGGAGGTAGATGGTTGTGTTGCAATGGTGGGCAAAGCAAAAGAAGTGGTGAGCCAGGATGAGGGCAAATTATGGCACAAGAGATTGGGCCATCTTCACCATGGCGCTTTGAAGATTTTACAGCAAATTCATACTGGACTTCCCACGGGTACTCTTGCGCAGTCAGATCAGTGCAAGGGATGTACTATGGGTAAGTTTGTGAAGACCACCTTTCATGAGAAGGATAACCATGTTTCAGTGATCCTGGAGAGAATTCACACAGGTGCGTGTGGACCTTTCTCAGTTGTTTCAACAATAAAACACAGGTATTATGTTATATTTTTCGATGACTATTCTAATAGATGTTGGATCTTCTTCATGCATAAGAAGAGTGAAACATTCTCAAAGTTCTGTGAGTTCAAGGAATTGGTGGAGAAGAAGTCGGGGAGGCAAGTGAAAGCTCTACGGAGTGATAATGGTGGTCAATACATCTCCGTTGAATTCAAATACTTATGCAGCAAAGAAGGAATTAAAAGAGAACTCATAACACCTCATAACCCACAGCAGAATGGGGTTGCGGAGAGAAATAACAGAACGATCGTGGGTGTTGCACGAGCGATGATGCATGACCAGGGCCTACCGATGCACTTGTGGGTGAAAGAATGCAACACTATAGTTTATGTGCAAAACCATTGTCCTCATAGAGTACTTGGCATAAGTACACTTGAAGAAGCTTTTACTGGTAAGAAGCCTGATATTTTTCATTGAATATTTTTGGCTCACCTGTTTACATTCATGTGACAAAGGACGCCAGGAAGAAGCTGGAGCTGACTGCAGAAGTTGGGATATTTGTGGGGTACACATAAACACCCCATAATTATCATGTGTATTTTCTAGACAGTCAGATGACTATTGTGCGACGGGATATAAAATTCAATGAGGTGAAAGCCATGAAGTTGTCGCTTGAGAGGGAGCTAGACTTGCATGTGGAGGAGGAACTTCTTGTTCCCAAATATGAGCCTCTAGATGTGTATCAGCCACAGGAGGAGATTCATGGAGTGGAGGAGTCCACTCATGTAGAACCAAACATTATACAAGTTAGAAAGTGTATCACAAAAGCTGAGAGACTGAAGCTTGATACAGCACAGAATGTAGGAGTCCCTACATCAAAGTGTAGACAGAGATAGTCACCTGATCAATTTACTGGATACATGGCTCTTATGAGCAAGTGTATCGTGACAGAGCCATCTTATATTTAAGAAGCAGTGCAAGAGCCCACATGGGTAGATGCCATGGTGGAGGATTATGACTCCATTATAAAAAACAATGCTTGGGAGATTGATCCAAGGCTAGTGGGAAAATCAGTTGTAGGATCGAGATGGATCTACAAGATAAATCAAGCTAATGATGGGAGCATCGAGAAGTATAAGGAAATATTTGTTGCCCGGGGCTTCTCACAGATCGAGGGGATTGACTATGAAGAAACCTTTGCACCTGTTGCATAATATTCTTCCATACAACCATCCTTGCTCTATCAGCGCAGATGGGTTGGCACATTCATCAGATGGATGTGAAGATTGCGTTCCTTAGTGGGATCATTGAGGAAGAGTTGTACATTGAGTAGCCTAAAGGATTTTAGATCTTCAACAGCGAATCACATGTGTGCAGGCTCAAAAGAGCGTTGTATGGGCTGAAACAAGCACCACGTGCCTGGTACACTCAGATTGATAGCTATTTCACTGGACTTGGCTTCACCAAGAGTGAGGCAGATGCAAACCTGTACCAAATTGTGGTGGAGGGTAAGCTTTTAATTATTGTACTTTATGTTGATGATTTAATACTAACATGTGATGAGCAGTTGATACACTCATGCAAGGCAGATATTTCAAAGGAGTTTGAGATGAAGGATTTGGGCCTCCTTCATTATTTCCTTAGATTGGAAATATGGCAGTGGGAAGGTGAATTGTTTGTGTATGAAGGTAAGTATGCCTGGGAGATACTGGAGAAGTTTCACATGCAAGGTTGCAAGCCTATCAACACTCCTCTTCGAGGAAATTGGAAGAAAGAGGATGCTACATCGGCAGAGGTAGTGGATGTCACTGATTATCGACAGTTGGTGGGTTCGCTCATGTATTTAGTTAATACAACACCATACATATGATATGCGGTGAACAAAATTTCACAAGCGATGGTTAAGCCTACCAAGCTCTTTTGGAAGGCAGGAAAACATGTCCTGAGATATCTCAGGGGCACATCTGAGTATGGTTTATGCTATAGACAGACGGATGATGTGAAGTTGCATGGCTTCATGGATGCAGATTAGGCAGGAAGCCCAACAGACAGAAAGAGCACATCAGGAGGGATTTTCAGTATCATACCTACGGTAGTTTCTTGGTATAGTAGGAAACAAAGATCTGTGGCACTCAATTCAGCAGAAGCAGAATACATGCCAGCAAGTCAAGCTACATTTGAGGCTATCTGGATGAGGAAGATCCTGGTTGGTTTGTTCGGTTCACATTTAGATCCCATAGTGATACATTGTGATAATCAGGGTTGCATTAAACTCTCGGTTAATCTTGTGTTTCATGATATATCTAAAAATATTGATATCCAGTATCATCATATCAGAGATTGTGTGCAGCGGAAGATCATGTTGCTTCAGTGCATTCCTACGGAGGATCAGGATGTAGATATTCAGACGAAGGTGCTCACCAAGAGCAAATTGAAATACCATAGAGGCAGGATCGGGGTGAAGGATAATCCCTATCTTGTTGAGAGGGAGTGTTGAGATAAAAAAAAATATGATGAGCTTAGTGAAAAGAGTCGCCTTCACTAAGTGGGCCCGTAGGCTATTTTTGGCGCAAGTCTATTTTTAGACTATGTCTATTTTTAGACATGATGATCATATTTCAGAATTTGCAGGATGCTATTTGTGGATGGCTGATCACTTTGGAAAAATAGATGAAATTATATTTTTAGAATATTGGGCGAAGTCTATATATAGATCGTCAATCTAAAAATAGATGCATATCGATTATTATTAGCTCTTAATAATAATCAGACACTAAACAACAACTTATTCTCTTGGAGCACTTTGTTTCAGTGCAAGATGTGGGACATTAGTGGACTGAGGGAATTACGCAATTCCCAAGGGTTGACTGGAGCTAATGCATGGAGGACTCAATTAGAACTCAAGTGGCAGAGTTATGACATAGTTGGAAGAAGTAGTTATGGAGTTGTATTTAGTTTAACTCAGTTAGACTCAGTTGAGCTAGATGTATCTAGTCTAACTAAATGATACACTTGTGAGAGTGGAGTGAATTAATTAGCTAATTAATTCACAAATAATAACTCATTAATCAACTGAAAAATATAACAGTTAACTACAGTGCATGGCAGTTTCAGTGGAGACCCAGTGGAGAGATAGGTGAAAGGGAAAGATAGACTATCTGTTGTGACTATAGTGATCCATTTATTGCATCACACACATTGGAGTTTCCAATGAGGATTGGGTAGTCAAGGAAAGAATAATTCGAATTCATTCAAAGCTATTCTTTAGCAGGGATTGCGTAGTGGAGGTAGGCTATCAGGGGGTAGAGATCGGTGCATGGATTTGCAAGATTTTTGCTGATTAGTGTATGACGATTGTACTGTACTGAGAGCTTAATAAGCTTTGTATGAGGATTGTCATATGATTCCATGATACATAATATATATTTGGAGTTTTCAGCTTCAAGCTTTTGGGGTTAGAAACTGTGTTATGTGCAATTGATTATTTTTGTTTATGCTTCACATGTGTGTGCAATAAATATTTCCGCAAAAGATTAACAAGTGGAATTGATTCAGTATTTTGCATAAAGTTAAATAGTGTGAGATCAGGTGAATCAAGGACATATGCATTCTTAGTGCATATAATTTCTACACCTAAAGGGATCAACTATGGTATTAGCTTTCTTTTGGGAGAATATTATGCATAGTTATTGGGCTAGATCTTTTGGATAAGAGCGATATGCCCATTTTCATGCATGAACTAATAAATTGTATGTGTTTTATCTCTTAGAGAGGAAATGTGTTTATTTTTCCATGAAATATTTATTTAGTTTCATTTGGAAAGAAATATACGTTTTACATGCAAGAAGAACAAGCTATGCCATTGCATGCACAAATTATAATTAGTATGTTAACTTTGTTTGAAATAGAGCTCACATTGTTCTACATAATAGCCATTATGAATAGCTCTTGTGTGGAAAATATGTTTTTGGAAAAAAACATGCATCTACATCCATGAGTATAGAATCTATTGCGTTCATCTCTTTGCAAAAGAAAACATAAGATTAGGAGCAAAGGAAATTTCTTGTTGGCATAGTTATCTTGAAAGCTTGTTATGAATTTGCATGCACATTATTATTATATAGTATGTTAACTTTCCTTTGGAAATAATATGAAAGTGCATGCAAGATTTTGTTAGCGGTTTTTGAAAAGACGAGGCTTGATAGTGATTTATTTGTTACTAATGCATGTGAAATAATGTTAAAGAAGGCATTTCATGTAAATTTGCTTATTTTTTATATATGTATACAAATAGTTGTTGAAGTGTCACAAATAAAGATTGATTATTGATTCATTAACAATTTATCTAATCATGATATCAAGTGTGGTGATGACAGCAACAACAGGAAGGGAGGGTGACTTGAGAAAAGGAGTGTTCAAGTTTAACATTGTGGAAGATAAGAGTTGTTAGTCCAAGCAGGTTTAGGAGTTCCAACTGCAAAATGACCCATTGAAGGAAACAGTATGAACACAAAGACAAAGATTGCATATCCATGGGTAAATGGTATCATGATGATTGTAATAGCTTATAGGTAGTTATGTTTCCTTTAATATTATTTTTCTACGTATTATTTTATGAAAATGGTCAAGGGATTTTTCTTCTTTTCCTTTTTCTATGAAGCCTTCTAGACGCTTCATATAAATTTATTCCCATAATTATCCATGAAGGAAAGTAGTTTTTACATCAAACTGTTCACCTTCTAAGTCTAAAGCAGCAACAAGACCAAGAATGACTCTAATGGATGACATCTTGACAACATGTGAGAAAATGCAAATGAAGTCAATATGTTCCTTTTGGGCAAACCCTTTCACAACCAACCTTTCTTTATACCTCTCCTTCTTATCATCACCTTCATGCTTAATTCTATAAACTTGTTTGTTTTTCAAAGCCTTTCTACCTTTTGTGAGATTTATCAACTCTCGAGTTTTATTTTCCAGCAAAGAGTTCATTTCTTCCTCCATTGCTTTCTTCCATTCTTTACTGTGCTCAACTTTACAAGCCTCTTGAAAATATTTAGGCTCACCTTCATCTGTCAATAGGATATAGTTTGAGGGAAGATACCTTTGTGAAGGATTATGGGGCCTGGAAGATCTATGAACCAACTATGGTGGTGCATTATCGGGTTGAATCTCCTGTAAAGGTTCCTGAAAGATTCGTTCTTCTTGGTGTTCATCACTTTCCCCTTACTGTCCTGCCTTCTCTTGAATTTGCTGCCCATTTCCCTGTATTGGTGGGATGTCTTCATGTTACTCTTTCAACCTGTCAATAAATTTCTTGACTTCCAGCTAACCTACATTCCACTTAAACATTTCTGACTCATTAAATATAAGATCCCTACCTCTAATAATTTTATGTTTGACTAGATCCCATAGACGATAACCAAATTCTTCATCCGCATATCTCAGAAAAATGCATTTCATAGCTTTATCGTCTAGCTTAGTTTTATTTTCTTTGGGAATATGTACAAATGCTTCACATCCACAGATTTTCAAATGAGAATAATTCAACTTCTTACGAGTCCAAACTTCTTCAGGGATGCCTTCGTCCAAGGTTGTTGATGGAGATATATTTATGAGGTAGCAAGTTGTCCTCACAGCCTCTGCCCAAAAATTCTTGTCCAAAGCAGAATTGGACAACCTACTCCTTAATTTTTCCATAATGTTACAATTCATTCATTCTGAAAGGCCATTCTGTTAAGGTGTATCAGGCACAGTCTTCTGATGCTTTATGCCAAACCTGTTACAATATTCTTTGAATTCATTTGAACAATATTCTCCGCCATTATCTGTTCTTAGGCACTTGATCAATTTTTTAGTCTCTCTTTCAACAACAACATGGACTTTTTGAAATATTTCAAACACTTCACTTTTACTTTTCAGGGAATAGGCCCAAAATTTCGCAATGCATCATCTATAAGTGTTACAAAATATGATGCTCCACCTAATTTCTTGATTTTAACTGGTCTAAACACATATGAGTTTATCAATTATAACACATTTTTCTTTCTGTAATGACCACCTCTAGGAAATGAAACCCTTCTTTGTCTACCATATATATAATGCTCACAAAGATCAAGATTGTAATATGTAACCCAAGCGCTTATGCCACAGATCTGTTTAATTTCCTTATTTTGTGACAACAACCAAATCTAATTTTCCTATCATTTCCTTCAATGAATATAGTGTTCTTGTCTTGGGTCCTTTGGCCACGACCAATTATCCTTTGCTAATTTTCTAGCCTCCTTTTCCAAAACTTGTGGAATAACCTTCATCATCCAGTCGTCCTATAGAAATCAAACTCATGTGAATTTTTGGTACATCGCTCACCTATTTCAACAATATATCTTGTCCATTATTCATCTTGATTTGGACATCTCCCACTCCAACAATGTTGCAAAAATGGTTATTTCCCAAATGTAGTCTACCATAATCACTACGATTATATGCAACAAAACCATCTTTGCATGGGGTTTAATGGTGAGATACCCCAGAGTCAAGGATCCAATCAAAGTTACTGCTAGAGGTATATCAACATGCATCCTCTACTGAAATTGTAAACAACACCTCACCATCTGTGACTACAATAGTAGTCTCACCTTCATTTGTGTTGGATGACTGGTGATTTGTATTGCCTAGTATTTGATCCTTTTGTTTTTTTTTCAAGGCTCGACATTGTTTCTTCATGTGCCCAAGTTTGGCACAATGAAAGAAGATGATCCCTCCCCTCCTTTATTTTGATCGGCCTCTCAATCTTGATCTCCCTAGTCAGCTTGGATTAATACTCCTACCATGATTAGCTAGAGCTAGAGCATCTCCTCCCTGGTTTTCCACAATCGACTTGTGTCGTAGCTCCTCATTCATTAAACTGCTGCTGACATCATCAAACTTCAGGGTCCCTGGAGGTGTTGAAGTACTCATAGCAACAATTGGATTTTCCCAGTTGTCTCGCATCGAACACATTAAAAAAATAGCTCTAATTTAATCATCTAGAGTTATTTTAATAGAGGAAAGTTCACTAGCTATAATATTGAATTCATTCAAGTGCTCAGCAACTGAAGCACCTTCCTTCATCTTGAGATTGTAAATATTTTTCATCAAGAACACTTTGTTTGATACTATGTTCTTATCATATAGATCATGGAGCTTCTACAATAATCCTTTTGCCATTTTTTCTCTAGACACATTGAAATACACATTCTTTGATAGACATTGGCGAATTGTTGCAATCTCCTTTCTATCTAGCTTATCCCATTCCTCATATGTCATCGATCAGGGTTTCTTTGTTACACCCTGATGTTGCCTAAGCAACAAAACCCACATTCTCCATGTAAAATTTCATGTCAAATTCATAACCCAGAATTTTCCATCTCATACTCAGAAATTCATTATGTTCATTAAGGTTTCATACCCTTTTAAACAATCCCAAGTTAATCTTATAACCCTCAAAAATATAAATGCGGAAGCTTTTCAAATGTTAATAATTATGGTTACTAACCATAATTACAATACCCACTTTGAAAATTTATTTTATTTGAATACATCCCCTTATCCAAGGTCTCTCCTTCAATTTATTCACAAGCGTAGGCCATTTTCCTTTCTTATTTACCGTATAAAATACCCATTTTGATATTTCATATTCTCAACCTTGACTTTGGTTCGAAACCCAACAAATAAACTTTATAGGCGAAAGTTGTTTCCTTTTATTACCCTATGGTTTAAAAACCCCAACTTACCAATCCTGAATCATATCCGCTTATGATTTCAATTATAAGGTTTAAAACCCAAATAAACCATATAATTGACTTACGACCACAGCTTCACATTTCATTCAAAATTTGAATTTGGAATAAATCCATATAATTTCAGGCCCACAACTTTACAAACTCACCTTATCAAAAACTTTGTTTAATATTTAAAACTTACCATTCACACCCACATATATTTCAAACCGCATATCATAACATTATTCATAGCTTAACTTTATGTTATAAAGTTCACATAAGCTTTAAAGTTACCAATTTCGCCAATGCTCCATTTGCATATTAAACCATATACGACCCACTTTCATTTCAATGCACCCATTCATCTGACGGCTGATAGTATATCACACTCCAACTCAATGATCCGACGATGATCACATGACAAAGTTGCAAAAGGTTTAATTCTTCAAACTCACGCGAAATAAATGGTTTTGGAATACCACCGATGCAACGTGTCACTTGATGAATCCTATCGCGTTCGATTCAATCATTACTGCTTACCACCTTAATGCTACACGAAAACCATTAGTGGTTTCCAAACCCACCTTTACTGTTCCATTTTCCTCCGTTGACTCACAGTTCCATACCTGATTCATGGTTTCCATTTACTTAATCTTTCCAAAACTGCACCTTCTTCAAAGTTCCACTCTTGTTCTATTAATTATGGTTTCTTCTTTTGACAGGTTTATTCACATTCACTACTTATTAAAGGATGTGCGTTGTGCAAAAACCCCTTTGGAGGTTTTCAAAACCACCCCTCTGCTCCTCTTCTATGTGAAATATGAGCTTTGTTCCAGTCTTGATCTACATTATTGATCAATCAGATATAATTCTAATACACATATAGCCACCGTATCCAAATTCTGAATTGAAGACTTAGTTTATGTTCTGTGTCATCGATCCTTTCAGTGATTGATGACTGAATTTAACAAATGTAAACTCAATCAGTATTCTCAAATATGTATACAAACCCTTATTTTACCTCAACTCAGTCTTAATTATAACTTTTTCTCGACATTTACATCAAATTTCCCAATGGTATACAAAATACCATCTCTAATCCCTATTTCAGAGTTTTATCACACCTGCTCATTCATTCCTTCATTGAAACTCAATAATCAATGCACACAACCAATAAATTAGTATTTACCCAGGTTTCTTCTTCCCTCGGGCCTTATTTTCTGATAAATGGGTTTCTGTCAATTTTCCCGTAGGCTTACAAAAAAACCTCTGTGTGTCCAAAACCTAAAACTCTACTACTGTCTTTCTGCCTTTAAGGATTTACAATTTATACAATTTATTATGAACAAATTTAGGTTCAGATCCTCCATTATCTCAAAAAAATCCTCCAAATCCTCAAAGTCCTAAAATATATCTTTTATCCCTAAGGATCCTCTTTAATCCCATAAAATCATGAAACTAATTCTAACTTAAGATTTACAATCAATTCTCAAATCTCTCATTCCCTACGGAATCTAAACTACGGTAATTCTCTAATGTTCTCCAATTATTTGAGAACATTTACAAATTTATCTCAATATCTATTCTAAATGTCACTCAAAAACATTAATAATTACATAAGATACCAATATTATTTTCAAAACACAAGACCCCTATGTCTATTAAAATAAAAAGTATTTTATGAACCTAATGCCCCTGCATCAGACTCCCAAGGTTAAAAATAATCATGATCTCCTAATCATGTGATTTTAATATTTGTCTTCCTCGGTCCCACACCTTGTTCTCTAATTTTTCATCTATATCTACTGTTGTTTTTTGCTTTTGTCCAGGTTTCCACACTTTATGATGTTTTGCACCATTGGCTGTAATTTCACAGTCTGTTACTGTCTTCCTTTCGCTGCTTCTGCTTATTTTCTTTCTTGTTGATGTCTTCTTCTGAAACTGTCTTATCATTATCCTTATTATCAGTTGAACTTCTATGTCCAATAAATCTTCTGTCTGCTAATTTCTTTCATCTCTTGATTGCTGAATTTTCATTCTTGCTTTTACTCTTACTTGCTAAACTCTTACTTTTACTCTCACTGCCACCCTGTCATCCTTACCCTCTTGTTTTCTGCAATTACTAAATTCTTCCAAATTTTCACTTATGACAATTTCTTTGTCTTCTCCCTTCAGCAATTCATTGGACTGGTACATAGTGCACTCTTTACTACTATCTTCTTTCCCTTGCATCTTGACATTCTACATTTCCCAATATTGAAATTGAGATTTCTCTTCTTGTATTGAATCTTGATTCTTTAGCATAATTTCCAGCATTTTAATTTCTTTAATCCATGGATTAAATATTTCCACAGAATTTTCTTCCTTCTCCTTTATTTGACTGTCCAATTGTGTCAAATTTTCTCCAGCATCTGCAACAAATACTGCATTCACAAAACAATTATTAAAATAAAAATCATAAGGCCTCAGTGCCTTTCTTTTCTATGGCAACATTTCAGTATGCTTCTCTGAAATTTCCTCCTCCATCAGCACATCAGTATGCCGATTCATTCTCTTTAAAGACTTCTTTAAAGAATTCTCTACACTATCAACAAGTCTTTATTCCACATCATTTTCTCTCATGATGTCTTTTTGTTCTTGTTCACTGTGGTGAACTCTACCTTCTACAATTTCTCTGTCATACTATGAGTTTTCCAATAAATATTCCAGCAATGCAATTTATTTTTTGCATTTCTAAATTATTTCATCATCATTAATAATTTATGCATTTATACACAAATTTTCAGTTTGAAAATTACAAGATTCAACAGTCTCAACTGTCGCTTCACATATCATTGCCTCAGACTGAATCTCTTCTTCTTATTCTACAAGAAATTCTTCCTGTGTTGTAATAGCTTCAAACATAAATGCATCATTTCTTCCCTCGTTCAAGAGACATTCTTCAACATTACTTTCTGCTTTAGAGTATTTATCTTCTGAAAGATATTCTTCCATAATTTTGAAAGCTTCAAAATATTGTTGATCCTCTTCTGCAAAACCTGTAATCATATCAAAACTATTAGATTAAAAAATACAAGGCTTTACATCCTCTTTTTGATCTGAACTTTCCCAATAGTTCAGGAAATCAACAATAATTCCCTCTTCAGCAAGGTAAACTTCTTGTTGTCTTAAATCTTCACCATGATTCATAAGATCTTTCACAGATCTCCATTCTTCACATGTACCCATAACTTCACTTTGTTCTGCTTCACAACTGGAAACTTCCATTTTCAACTCAGTTTCTCTGGGTTCTGCACATCCCAATTATACAGTCATCCTCTGTTCAAGCTTTCTTAGCTCTTATGCTAACTGCATATTCATTTGTTGTTCTCTCCTCTATTGGAGCATCTGCCACTTCACATTCTTCTTCATGAGCCAACCAATTCTCTGGTTTTCTTCTATCATCATTTTCAATTTATTAAATTGTTCTCTTATCTCAACTAACTCTTTGTCATATTCTTCATCAATCAACTGCTTCCTTATGGCGTTTTCCTTGCCAAATTCTTTCTCATTTCTTCTGTTGTGGTCTCTCTATGAACCTCTTCTATCTATTTTGTGACTATTAGTAGTCATCTTCTTCTCCATATCTATCTTCATGATTTCCTCACTCATTCATCATGAGTTGTACTAAAGCCTCTAAAATAAAAAGTTCTCCTTGTTACAACTTACCTCACCAATCCTATTTTCTGGATTTGGTCTTTTGGTAATCACTGGTTCTCTATCTTCTGGAACCTCTTGAGCATTCTTCTCTGCTCCTTCTAGGCTTCAAGTCATCTACAACTTCTAAGAACACAATTGTCCTTTTTATCCAACCTCTGTTGGAATTCTTCAAGGTTCTGCCACATTCTTCTTCCACTTAGAATCCTTTACTAGATTATTTCATCACTGCTCTTAAAGTTGTGATCTTATTTTGTTGAGATTTCCTTCAACTGCCTGCAACCTGAATTCTGCAAACATATTCTTCAAACCAGAGTTAAAATAACACTTATCAACTCACCTTCAAGATATTTATGTAATATTGTTTCACCTCTCATCTGCACTGTATCTCTATGTGTTACAATCGATCAGTTTCAAAATATGATCTCTTTTTAATTTCTCCATCACCCATGCATCCAATTTAATTAAAAAAACTTGAACCTTCAAAAAGGGTTGTTTCTAGCTCTGATACCAAAAATGATGTTGCCTAGGTAGCAAAACCCACATTCTCCATGTAAAATTTCATGTCACATTCATAACCCAGAATTTTCTATCTCATACTCAGAAACTCATTATGTTGATTAAGGTTACATACCCTTTTAAACAATCCCAAGTTAATCTTATAGCCCTCAAAACTCTAAATCCGGAAGCTTTTCAAATGTTCATAATTATGGTTACTAACCATAATTACAATACCCACTTTGACAATTTCTTTTATTTGAATACATCCCCTTATCCAAGGTCTCTCCTTTAATTTATTCACAAGCGTAGGCCATTTTCCTTTCTTATTTACCGTATAAAATACCCATTCTGATATTTCATATTCTCGATCTTGAATTTGGTTCAAAACCCAACAAATAAACTTTACAGGTAGAAGTTGTTTCCTTTTATTACCCTATGGTTTAAAAACCCCAACTTACCAATCCTGAATCATATTTGCTTATGATTTCACTTCTAAGGTTTAAAACCCAAATAAACCATATAATTGACTTACGGCCACAACTTCACATTTCATTCAAAATTCGACTTTGGAATAAACCCATATAATTTCAGGCCCACAACTTTACCAACTCACCTTATCAGAAACTTTCGTTAATCTTTAAAACTTTCCATTCGCACCCACATATATTTCGAACCGCATATCATAACATTCTTCATAGCTTAAAATTTATGTTATAAAGTTCACATAAGTTTTAAACTTACCAATTTCGCCAATGCTCCATTTGCATATTAAACCATATATGACCCACTTTCATTTCAATGCACCCATTCATCCGACGGTTGATAGTATATCGCGCTCCAACTCAATGATCCGACGGTGATCGCATAAGAAACTTGCACAAGGTTTAATTCTTCAAACTCACTCAAAAGAAATGGTTTCAGAATACCACCGATGCAATGTGTCACTCGATGAACGCTATCGCGTTCGATTCAATGATTACTGCTTACCACCTTAGTGCTACGTGAAAACCATTAGTGGTTTCCAAACCCACCTTTACTGTTCCATTTTCCTCCACTGACTCACAGTTCCATACCATGTTGATTCATGGTTTCACTTTACTTACTCTTTCCAAAACTGCACCTTCTTCGAAGTTCCACTCCTCTTCTATTAATTATGGTTTCTTCTTTTGACAGGTTTATTCAGTTTCACTACTTATTAAAGGCTGTGCGCTGTGTGAAAACCCCTTTGGAGGTTTTCAAAACCACCCCTCTACTCCTCTTATATGCAGAATACAGGCTTTATTCTAGTCTTGATCTACATTATTGATCGATCAGATATACTTCTAGTACACATATAGCTGATGTATCCAAATGTCGAATTGAAGACTCAGTTTCTGTTCTGTGTCATCAATCCTTTCAGTGATCAATGACCGAATTTAACAAATGTAAACTCAATCATTGTTCTCAAATATATATACAAACCCTCATTGTACCTCAACTCAGTCTTAATTATAACCTTTTCTCGACATTGACATCAAATTTCCCAATGGTATACAGAATACCATCTTCAATCCTTATTACAGAGTTTTATCACACCTGTTCATTCATTCCTTCATTGAAACTCAATAATCAATGCAAACAATCAATAACTCAGAAAAAATTTATATATAAATAAGTATTTACCCAGGTTTCTTCTTCCCTCGGGCCTGATTTTCTGATAAATGGCCTTTCTGTCAATTTTCCCGTAGGCTTACAACAAACCTCTGTTTGTCCAAAACCTAAATCTCTACTACTGTCTGTGTCTACTATCTTTGTGCCTTTAAGGCTTTACAATTTATCCAATTGATTATTAACCAATTTGGGTTCAGATCCTCCATTATCTCTACAAAATCCTCCAAATTCTCAAAGTCCTAAAATCTATATTTTATCCCTAAGGATCCTATTTAATCCCATAAAATCATGAAACTAATTCTAACTTAATATTTACAATAAATTCTCAAATCTCTCATTCCATATGGAATCTAAACTATCCTCATTCTCTCATGTTCTCCAATTATTTGGGAACATTTACAAATTTCTCTCAATATCTATTCTAAATGTCACTCAAAAACATTAATAATTACATAAGAAACCAATATTCTTTTGAAAACACAAGACCCCTATGTCTATTAAAATACAAAGTATTTTCTAAACCTAATGCCCCTGCATCACACCCTTATTCAGAAAATATTGATTTTTTAAAATCAGTATATCCTCCATCTGTGATTTCCATAGGGAAAAATCAGCCTCGCTCAACTTATCCATATCATTAAGTGTTGTCTCCGTTCTTCATAAAATTTGCACACACAAAAAATCAAATTACCACTTACAAAGTAAAACATTAATTATTAGAACTTCACCAACTTTTGAAATGAAAAGTCAAAAGACAATCTAGGTGAAAAATTATCTAACAAAACATGACCTTTCTCTTTTGCATTAAAAAATGTTGACCTTTCCCTTTCAAACTTCACCAAACATAAATATATATGTTGCAATAACATATGTAATTTTTAATTATAAAACATATAAAACTTTTAACCCACTTCACATAAAACATATATGACTTCACTTCTTAATTAAAAAAGGGAAATCCATTTAACCCAAAATAACTTTAACGAGTCTGCATGCCAATATAACTCCACGGCGTCTCACACTCTTCCTCTCGCTTATCGATTTCTTGGACAGATCTCGACACACATGTTCGATGTCGAGGTCCATGACACTGTTGTTGCGTATATATCACAAGTAGCTTGATATTCCGTTGCAACGCTTAGCAACTACACAATAATTTCCAAGCAAATCGGCTTTCACACAATGTTCTTAAACTTCGATCAGTTCAAACCTAGCTCTGATACTAGTTGTTGGTTATAAGAGAAGCACAACAGAATCCAGAATAAAAAATGACAAACAAAGATAGAGGAGAAACTAAAATAAACACACAGAAATTGGAGAAATTAATCACAAATTTCTATTACAGGGAGCCTTGCCTTGCTTGGATTGACATGCTCGAGCAAAAGGAGGAAATACAATTTTATAGTTGTAAAAGAGGGCTAATTCTGCATGTGAGAATCATATGATTACATAGTCAATCACTGTGGGCAAGAGTCAATTGCTTTGAGCCGCTAGACAACGTGGTAGGTTTGGCGCCGTCATCTATCACACAATCTGCGAGGTCGATGAAGTCGATGTTTGGCATATTTACTTCATATCAACAACATTAAATTATTGAAACGTGAGCATTATTAAATGCTTGTGTTATAAATTATAGATTTGATCATAATTTAATTTCTGAAATACGAATTTCTGAAATAAAAAAAAGATTGCTTACAATTTTATTATCATAACATATGTTATCGAGAATTAAAATGCATATTAATTAAATATTCTTCATTGTAATATTGTAAATATAAATTTTAAAATTGGAGCTAAAATATGATTCACGATACCGTCAAATTCGTCACTCATTTCCCTACGAAACAAACCAGATGACAATCCGTTTCATAGCATCAGCCACATGGGTTTTTGAATCGTTTTCATATGCGGCACATGCATTTCGAATCGCTTTTATTCTAAGGGAGCCAATACGGATTTTAATGAAATCACATCATTTAAGTATTAATATTTAACGAAAATTTTTGGACAAGTTTGTATACATGTTTTTTCTAAATTCATTTTTAATTCATAGAGTGTAGGGATATTTAATATTTGTTGATATGGAAACTGTTATAGTAGTTAATTTTGTATTTATTTTGTTTGAATTTCACACTAATTTTAATGTTATTTTTTTATTATATATTTTTTGGATTTGTAAAAAATAAAAATAATTAATGAGAGGTTATGAGTGTAATTTTAAAATTTAAATAGAATTGTGTTTTAATGACAATTTTGAAAAACAAAAAAAATATTTACAAAACTAAAGAAATGAAGTTATTTTTTTCTTTGTGTTCATATATACTATTTACCAAAAATTAACTATTGATTGATAATTTGTTGCATGTGATGAGATGGTTATAGTATTGACATTTAAGAAATCTATAGAGAAGGTAACATAATTCTTTATCGCATGAATTCTATCCATTAGGGATTATGCTCTAAAATCTATTATTTCATGCATTTTTGCATGCTTTGAGCCATAGATTTAATTATCAATATCTTAGAAAATAATAATATACTTAATGGTATTTATTAGTAACTTCTTTAACTTTTCATTTTTATCAATTGTAGGAAGTTTTAACTCATAGATTTGTTACTCTATATAATAAATAGTGGATGAAATTATTATAGATATGCATGTACCTAGAGCCATATAAGTAATTAGGTTGTCTTCATGGTTATTAATTTGTTTTGATCAAACCATCACCCCTCAACAAATGCCCCACATTTATTATAAATTCTTATTTTCTATATATATCTACATTAAACATGGCTTCCGTTATTAAACACGATGTTGTATGCTCAAGATACGGATCCAATATTTAGTGCTCATGGATCATATGGACATAAAAAATAAATAAACTCTTATAGATATGCCTACAATTTATTTTCCTCTTGCCATTGTATTTAAATATTTATAGTTGTCATTTTTGTAATTTTTAACACTTTATCATTGTTATGGCTTAGAATTTATGAAGTGTTATATTTTTCCTAGGATTCATGATTTTTTTTTTGTAAGCTTGGTAGGAGTACATCTTCATCATGCCCAGCATATCACCCCGACTAGGTCAGGGAATTAAACTAGTGAACTCACATAAAGGAGTACCTTAACATAGCACCTGATCAATGTCTATCCAATACCATGTGGAATCGTAGGATTCATGAATTATTATCATTATTATTATCTAATTTTTTATTATTTTAGTTATTATTATTTAAGGTTTTAGTTTTTTATTTAAAAAATATTTTGTTATTTAATTTTTGTTTCATATTTTCATAAAAATAATAATATTAATATAAATAAAATTAATTTAATTTAATATCAAAATTTAATATATTCTAAAACCTCCTATGTTATGGAATTAGTGTGATGATGATATTAAAAACTATTGTAAAAAAATAAATTGGAATTACACCAAACCAAATTGAAATTTTTCTTTAATGATTCCTGGTTAAATTGTAGATATTTCTCTAATCGATGGTAATAAAGAAATAATATGTAATTTATAGGCACTAATACACTTACCAAAAGAAAGAGGCACTTTTCATTCACAAATTTCTACTATTAGTAATTATTAATATTTATTTATAAAGATTGGATCAATTATTTTATTATTATTATTATTATTTATTGGACACTTTGGATTATAATATCAATCCCTTAGGTGTATTAATCTAATAGTTCATATTCCTAGGGTATAACATTATTCATAGGGTTTATAATATTAATCCTACAGTTTAAATAAAACCCTTGGGTTTATAATCATGGTCAACCATGGTCAATCATGGTCCAGCGTTACATTGTGGAAAATATTTTCTGAATATGAAAATCAACCATTGTCAACCATGTTCAATCATGGTCAACATTGCTCCACCATGGTCCAATGTCGCACTGCAATAAAGATTGTCTCAATGTTAAAATCAATCATGGTCAACCATGGTCCATCATGGTCTATCATGGTCAACAATGGTCTATCATGATCTATCATGGTCAATATGAAAATAATACATGGTTAATCATAGTCATTCATGGTCAACCATGGTCCAATATCACATTGCTACAAATATTGTTTCAATATGAACATCAACCATATGTGAACCATCGTAAAAAATTATCAATCATAGTCAGTGATGGTCAACCATCATCAACCATTGTCAACCATGGTCCAACATCGCATTGTGACAAAGAATGTCTTGATATGAAAATCAACCATGGTCTACCATGCTCAATAACCCTAGTCACATTATGTCAAAGATTGTCTCATGGTCCAACATAATATTGTAACAACTATGGTCAAGCTTGGTCCATCGTCGCATAGTGAAAAATATTGTCTCAATATGAAAATCAACCATTTTCAACCATCATCAATCATGCTCAATCATGCTTAACCAATGTCCAATGTCACATTGTTAGAAAACTTATCTCAATATGAAAACAATTCGTGGTCAACCATGGTCAACCATGGTCCAATGTCACATTGTGACAAACATTGTCTCAATATAAAAATAAGTTGTTACCAACCATGTTTGTTTTATGGTTTGTCATATTTATCTAAGGTTTTATATAGCTTGGGTTTACAATATTAATCCATTCGGTTTAATATTATTCCATTTGGTTTTTAGTATTAATCACTTCGGTTTGTTAGTGCCTTATGTTTATAATATTAATCCCTTGTGTTTATTAATCTAAGTGTTCATATTCCTAGGGTATAAGATCATTGATAGGGTTTAAAATAATTTTCCTATGGTTTAACATAAATCTCTTCGGTTTACAGTTAATGAGCCCAAGTATTGAAAATGTGTGTGAAATTTGTTCATGCTTCCCATCCCTCACCTTCTTTCTCATTTCAAAGGTAGATTATAGGAGGAAATGTGGAACACCTACTCTCTGTGGACTTGGTAAATATGATTTGAATATTAGCTCATGGAGTATCCTCAAATAATAGGAATATACAATGCTCAGCCTCCCCTCACAGGATAGTATTTGAGGATGTGGTAGGACACTTCATCCGAGGGGTGAGTAAGAATTTCTCTTCTTACTCCATTCTTATCATCCACAAGTTTTTCTCTCTTAATGAAAAAGTCATTCCTAGCTGTAACACTTACTTATTTGTCCTCCTTTCTCCATCGAGTTCCTAAGGGTAATTTTGTCACTCTACTTATGGTATCAGGACTTAAAGAGGTGGCCAATTATATAACAATAGTAGTGTCACTATATTCTCCTTTAGAATGTAGTTCCATGGATAATTCTTGCATTATGTCATAATCATACCCTTTTAGTTATTCAAATAAGCCCATCCATTGATGTCTTAGAAAAATGTATACTACGAGAGGATGTTGTTGAATTCTCTTTGTGTTTTTATGATCTCTTCCATATAATCCTAACCCCATTTCTTTTGTTGCTCCTTCTAGGTGTTATTTAAGTCTAAATTTAATTATTTCCTCAAATAAGTCTAGGTTGTTGAAATAATATTAAAACTTCCTTTTTATTAGTGAGGGAGAAGGATGCTAAAATTTATATCAAAACAAACTCTTTTTTTGTCCCTATATTTACTTTACATGTAACAATTTCCAAAGGGAACTACTGCTCAATTTACTATAGAGGGAACTAAGTTCAAGAATAATTTCCCATGAAAATTCATGGAAATTAGAGATGGATAAAGCCACCTACTCCTTTTCAAAATAAAATTTTCATGGGCATGAAGGTTTGAGGACAACTTTGGCTCATTTTGGCTCCCTTTCTCCCTTCAATTCTGTATTATGGCTTCTTATTGGGCCTCCTATAGAAGTTCAAATCCTCTTGTAGCTCCTCCTGTAGTACTTGAAAACACAGTTTGAAGCAGATCAATGGAACACTAGGAAGTATGATAGCATTATCTTGTCCTTATCTAATTGTTTTTTCTAGACATGGGCGATAATGCAAATTTAGTTGAGCCTCGTACTTAATATTTGATTTTGTGGTAAAGGATGAGAGCCTTTTGGTGACATGGCTCTTACATGAACTTAAGTTTTTAACCATTGTCCCTAATCCTTGTAATCATCACCTTGATCCTTGTGATCATCACCTTATTGCTCATAGTTACTACCTCACTTGAGTTGAATTTTCCACATTGCATGTGTGACTGAATTAAATTTATTTTAATAATCGAGGTGGCCAAGTTTATTGGACACCTCTAGCCCATAAAATTTACTTTCTTGACCATTAACACATTTTAGCATTGTATGCATAGGGAATAGGTGAGGTATGTCATGCCTGAGCCTACCTATGGGATCGAATTGTTGAAGATTCCTGCATGCTGGATATGGACCTCATAACATAGTGATCTCGAGGGTGTCGATTTTCTTTTCTTTTTTCTACACAGGTATTCATAACTTGATGATTCTTTGGTTTATACATTTATTGTGTGTGAAATTTTCTTCCCAATGTATAATCTTCTAATGGTGGAGTTGAAATTGAATATAAATTATGGCTAGATGGAGTGGATGGGTGATGAAATTGATTTTGGTGGACCTCTCTCAAAATTTCCTAAGGAATAAATGACCTTTTGGGCTCTTTCTTCAATCATATATTCCTCATGTAGTATTTTAGGACCCTCTTGTATCATTATATACTACTCATGTAGCATTACAATGATGTAACACCCTCTTCCCAAATCTACCCAAGTAAGTAGGCAATCGGGGTAAACATGCGACGAGAGGATACTATAATGAGATTCAACATCTTAGGTGACCTTAAGGAAGTGGAAATGATGGAAAAAAAACATACTGACCTTTTACAACAACACGAATACCCCAAAGAGGTATCCCAACCTTTCAGGCCTCTTACTCGTGGGTCACACTCACATTTTGACCTCTTTGAAACATAACCACGGGCACAGGATTGCATGCATGCATCGAGGAGGATATAAACACAGGCATAACACTACATTTCAGTGGCAAGGACCCAAAATACTCAATTTTGTCCCAACATCCCCGAGATTCGAGCCACCTTTTAAGGCTTTGAACCTAGTTCTTTTCCCATAACTTCATGAAAATTTTAGAGATGATAAATAAAAATAGGACAGTGATACAAGAACAATAAAATAAATAATAAATAATTGAGACCTCACCTATCCATGACAAGAATTTTTTCAAACACCTAACAAACATTGAAACCACAGGTGTAAAAAAATGATCTGTACATAGGGGTATCATATTTCTATGAGAATCGCTATGAAGCATTTCTCCTTAAATAATTATTTGCAATACCATCTATTTGAACATAGATATATTGGTCATTCCCTTACAACTGAAAACATGGAGAGAGCCATACTTAATCACTATAAAAGTACATTCTCAAAACTCGCATAATAACAAGATAAATACCATGGATACAACAACAATATAATCCACATATAAATCAATACATTTTGCATACCAAAATATGAAGGGAATGGGACTTAGACGTTCCACCCGACCATAGATTGGTTGAGCAAAGTATGAATTTGGCCAATAACCCCCATGCCATATTCCAAGCATGAATATGAGATCTCATCAAACACATCAATCACAACCAATCTAGGGATTTCAGAGGCAAAACCACCTCAACCCTCAACTATATATTCCACCTAACGGTCAAACATCACAGCCATCATGGATTGGTCTCTATCTAAGCTTCTCTAGGGTTCTATAGTGTTTATTCCAACCAAGGCTCCAAGTTTAGTAACTCAACCCCTATTATTTCTAGGGTTCAGAGTGTTTGAACAGCCAAGCCTTGAAGAATAGTAACTCAACCCACCTAAATTTCTAGAGCATTTTTCTAGCAAAGACTCCCAGACTAGTAAGTCAACCCAACAGCTGTCTTCTAGGATCTAGAGCGTTTGTCCAACCAAGGATCTGTGAACTAATAACTCAACACAACAACTAAGGGAATCATGAAGAAAAACCAGAAATCAGTCAATGGAAATAAACCCACAACACCATGGTTATCTAGGAAATGGAAAGTCTAGGAAAATCCACACGAATACACCATGCATGGAAAAAATAGTGAGGAAAACATACATGCAACTTGATACCTACAATTAAAATCCATTGTAGATGTTGATCCTGATTAATGATCGCACTTTCCTGCTATTCATTTTCCTTCTTGATCCAAATCACCAGGTATCCACACTCCCCAATAGTGCTCCAAGAAAACCCTAAGTATATAGGAGTATGAGAGAGAGAGAGAGAATAATGAGAGAGATCCAAAATGCACTGACCAAAAATTTACCAACTAATCCTCGTAAGCCTTTTTATTCTTAAGGCCTCTAATTTCTTCATTTTCCATTAGCTTCCTTCATTTTCCTCCTCACATGCAACCTGTGGCCTTTTACCTCCACTTTCTCCTAATTTCCATTTTTTTCATAAATAAATGTGACAAAAATGTCCTTTTCCTCTTTAATGACTTATCCATAGCCTTTTCCAAATTCATTTAGCCATAATAACCAAAATGAACACCCACTAGGATGTTCTCCCCACCATTCAGATTGGAATACATGTCCCATCAACCGTGGTCTTATATTTTTACATTGATTTTTAACCAGAGTTGTTAAAGAACCCTCCCCCTTGGGGGGACACTGTCATTGATATTCAATGACAGCTAAAAACTAGAAAACGGTTGAAAAAAAACATAATGCCTATGGATCTCTACAACATAACTTGCTGCAATATTTGCAATGACCACGTGCTAAAACATGATAATCATATTATTTACTGGAGATTTTTAGCACAAATCATTATACTATTTACAATAACAACCACATATGATTAAGCACATTTTCTTCAACCAACAGATAAAAGGATATGATGCCCATATTAATCAACAAGGAAATCTAGAGGCTCACACCTCAACCCTCAAAAATAGAAACCAAGATTCACCTCCTTCCCAAGAATTCCAGAATCCATTGTCAAAGTCAAATTTTCATCCAATGTCTAGTGCTACAATCTAGCACTGCTTCTCCTCTCAATGAACAGTTACCAACTCATTTTTCTAGGGCACACTCCCAATGTACATTTGATTCCATCTGGAAACTCTAATGAAAAAATCAAATTCGTCCCTCACCTTCCCTTCTCTGCTAAACAGTCCCTCGAGAAATCTGGTCACCCCCTTCCGTGAGGTCACACACCTTCAAATTTCCATTGGAACCCCCATCCCCATTATTCCATTCCTTCGCAAGGCTTCCTCACATATGAAGATAAAAAGCAAAGGCATATCCCTACCTCAAAACCATCATATCGATAATAGAAAGATCATGGTAATAAATGAACATTATTCAATACCAGTATCTCACAATCGCCCTGCTCTTGAAGTGATTTTCCAAAATACTATTTCATGTTCCAATTCCTTTTGTTAACGATTCTAGTTCTTTCATTCAATTTCAACCATCAAAAGAGGAATTTCCATGATTTCCTGTACCAAGAACATAATCCCCATTAGAATCAAAATAAATTCAAATAAACTCAAATCATACCTCATTTGTAACTCATCAATAAGATACACTTGCACTTATGTTCACTTCCTATCACAACAAGTCAAACAAGTTGTTTGATCAAATCATCATGTATAAACATATTACATTTATTTAGATCAAAATACAACCATCATAGGTCAAAATCATGAATCACATGCAATCGTTATAAACGATAATCATAAATCACATGCAATCATTATAAACCATAATTATAAATCACATGTAACCATCATAAGTCAAAATCGTATATCAGATGTGTAATAGAACTCAAATACCCTTCATTAGTCCTTACTTTACATTTTTTCTTTCTATACACACACTGGATTGGTTGCCACACGTGAAAATCACCCAATTATTTTTCTTCTCATCAATCATGTACACAAACACACAGTGTACATCAAAACACATACACACACATATGACACACAACACCATACAATACACACACCCACATCGACATACGAAAAAAACACCTACACCTGATTTACAATAAAACACAATACATACACCTAGATCCATTGTATAATACAACACAACACATATACATATACAAACTACAACATAAGGAATACATATGTCATGATACCCTGACTAGACCATGCACATACATAGTATTGTATGCCCACAACACAACATGTATGACATGCACATGATACCACATGTATACCAGTAGCATATGAAAAACATGTACACAATACCACCTGTACACAACACTACTTGCACAACATGTGAAAACATCACATGTACACAACACCAAATGCACACCGCACCACCTATACAATGTGTACACGATACCACATGCACGACATGTACACGAAATCACATGTACACAACACCACATGCACGACATGTACACAATGCCAAATGTACACAACACCAGATGTACAAATTGTGCAGACCACCACATGCACACGACACAACATGCACACAACACAGCATGTACAATCATGGACACAACACCATATGTACATAGAACCATATGTACAACATGCACACAACACCATGTGTACTTGTCACTACATATACAACATATACATAGCACCAGACGTACACAAAAATTCATATCCAACATGTGCACGACACCATATTCACACAACACTGCATATCGAACACGTGCATAGCACCATCTATACCTATCACTACATATCCAATATACACACAACCCCATATATACAACATCATATTTGCGTACTACTACATATGTTATAGGTACAATCACTAAATATACAACATGCATAACATATACATAACAATAGTACTGAACATCCATTAACCACACACTGACCCTACAAGAAACATTTCTTCTAGTGTCTTTCCACTATCCATTCTTATCCTAGCATGTCATAGATCACACTATTTTCACTTCGTTGATGTACCCCTCCGGATTACCTATCCAGAACATAAACATAGGCATAGTACACACATATAATATCAATTCATTTCCACATGATTTTGGCCTCATAGATCTTTCAAGGTTATTCTACCACTTGATTCCTCATGTCCAGGAAACTCTTCATCCCATGCACGTACATAAGCAATCATTCCTCCAAAAGAATGATCCTTGAGAACCTTTTCATTTAGTGACATAGGTACATAGATACATATACATACAATAATTAGCATAAAACAGTCATCATCCTGTCAGAAAATGACATACATACCCACATATATACATATAAACATTTAGCATTAAACAAGCATGATCGATGATGATTCTGTTAATATAAATTCCTTTATTCATGATGATCATAAGGTATACGTTAAGAGAACTTCATTTATTCGTACACAAATTTCAAAACATTGAGTACAACACTTCCCAACATAGCGGAGGCATCTGATGCCTCAAATATATTTACCTTACCCTTTCGGTTACCTTTCTCATGTCTGTAGTTCCACCGTCGATTAACCATAATCAACCCAACTAGTTCAATAGATATTCATAGTCTTATATTCCATTTCCCTTACTCATGCACCGAGCTTAATATATGTCTTACATTACCTGCTACATTTCATCCAACTCTCCCTGAGCTCCATTACTTTCCTCTTCCCCCAACCAATCCTAAAGACTCTCAAAACATAAAAGGAAAGAAAAAAAGGAAGCAATAAGAAGACCATGAAAAACCAAACTCATTATGAAACCACAACAAAGTGGTATGGCCATACACTATACATATAAAAATCCACGAATTAAGTGTGACCAACTACAAAATACAAAAAGCACAAGATTGGAAGCAAACACCATGACTCAATCCCCTGTGGGTTCCGAGTGCATCCGATAGAAAAATAAACCTGATCCTTCTCCAAGATTTCATGGCAGTCTCTTTTTCCATGCAATCCCCTCCATCATGATTTCATAAACACATAACTTTCAATGTATAAAATAATATATCAATATGCTAGTTATCTTACCTTAGTATGCAACACATGCTTCCTTGTAACTGAACAGACACATGTTAGTCACATATTCCAAATATAAAGACAATATATCAATAAATTTGGAATCAACAATTACTAAGTCTAAAAATCATGTCATAATCAACAATCGACTCATAGTAACGAGTCATAATACATGATTCTACAACTATCACATATATATACTCAAGTACATATCAACTATCTCAATGCATACATGTTAGTGCAATCGTCTCAAAACAATATCATTTCTTCATGCAATCTTATAGACACATACTCATATCATGTGATTAGTTAAACATTCAAACAAAATATAAACTTACCATGATAGATAAATAAACTACATGACATAATGGATACCAAACACTCAACACCAGATAGATGACATAATCCAACAATCAAGCATCAGGTACATGACATAAGAAATAGCATACCTTAATGTATCTCAGGGGAGTCTATCTTGTCTACATAATCAATCTATATTAGCACAATATAACTTCACAGGACCTCAAATCAACATAAATAGGGTCATGGAATCTATAAAAATAACTAGCTAACATGTTGACATTAAAAAATCATAGACAAATGTCATTCATGCATAAAAATAATAGTTGCATTGTCAACCTAGATTAGTATGACATAATATGACAAATATATCATTTCATAGAAGAATTTCATATCCATAACCATCTGCATAGGCCAATCAAACTAGCATGGTACATATAACATCAAGATCCTAATGCAGTAACCCTAATCATCAGGTTAACTAACATAGAAGAACAATAAGTTAATATATAAGATACTCATCAACAACATATAACATAATCGTTGAGCTAAATAAAATTTAAGATATACCATGCTCATAAACAACAAATAACCTAGTGATCAAATTAATACCATGCTTTACTAACCAATGCATGTAAATATGATCACACTAATTAACTAACAGCTATCATGTGTGTAACCATAAAATCAATATAATGAAAGGCATACACATAACCATAATTCATATGACTACAGTGATCAAGTAGAATTTATCATATATGTAACCATAATAATAATAGAATGAAAAACATAAAAGTAACCCTAATTATTACAACAACCATGAATCACATACATGCATGCCAAAAATACCAACTTATATGAAGGTTTTTTCTTAACCCACAGTGCATTGTTGCAACTTCACTTTAATATATTTCCCTCTCCTACTCTATCTCATCCAACACATTAGCATCATAACATACCAATATCATCATTATGACTTAATTGCATACAATGAACTTATGCACAATAAACTCAAAAAAAAAAAAAAATTGACGATATGCACCCACTTGACATGTATAACTAATCATGAATGACCAATGCATGTTCAACATATGATATCACACAAGCAACCATACACAAATAACATAGAAGCATGGACAATATGTAACCCTAGCATAAGCAATAAATTAATGTACAATATGTAACAATAAGTAAGCAAGAGTGCATGAACATTACAAAAGCATGAGCAACACATTAAGAGTCATACATTAATGGCAACATGTTGACAAAAACACCATGAGAACTACAATGGAAACACCACTACGACAATGGCCAACACAAAATAATGCAACAAGAATATACACCATAGGTATGAGAGACACATATACAACCAATAGAAAAACATGACCAACACATCGCCCATCTAGTACAAGGTTTGAACCATGCTCTAATAGCACTCTGTAATACCCTCTTCCCACATCTACCCAAGTAATTGTCCAACTAGGATAAACATGTGACGAGAGACTAGTATAATGATATTCAACATCCTCGGTGAACTTAAGGAAGTGGCCCATCAAAGCAAAACATACAGACCTTGTATAACAACAACAACAACCCCATGAGGTAACCCAACCTTTCAGGCCTCTTACCCCTGGGTTACACTGATATTTTTACCTCCTTGAGCCATATCTGCATGCATAGGCTTGCATGCCTGCATCCAAGAGGCTATCTCCACTAGCATAACACTGCATGCTAGTGGCCAGGGACCCAAATACCTTGTTCTGTGCCAACGTCCCTAAGATTTGAACAACCTCTTTAGGACCAGAACCTGGCACTCTGCCCAAAACTTCATGAAATGTTCAAAGATGATAAATAACAAAAGGAAAACCATACTGAAGAAATCACATCAATAAGAACTCACCCACACCCCTCCTAGCCATGACAGGAAATATTGTCAAAGATCTCACAAACATTCAAAACACTAGTGTAAAAACCAAATATGTGCTTAGGGGTCTCATTCTTATCGGATAAATTCTATGAAGAATTTATCCCTTACATAAGCAGCTGCAATACAATTTATTTTACCATAGATACAATTTTTCCTTAATTTAAAAGTAAAAACACGGAGAGAGCCATACATAATCATTGTAAAATTACATTCTTATAAACAACATAATAATAAAATAAATACCATGGATACAATAGAAATAATATCCACATAAAAATTAATACATTTTCATACCAAAATACCAAGGGAATGAATTTTCCATTAATGAATGTAGAAACCAATTGGATATGGGACTTGAACGTTCCAGCTGACTATAGATTGGCTGATACAAGTCTCACTTTAGCCAATCAACCTCATGCCATATTCCAAGCATGAATGTGGGATCTCATTAAACACATCAATCATAACCAATCAAGGGATTCCCAAGGAAAAACCACCTTAACCTTCAACTAGTGATTCCACCTCACGATAGGACATCACAACCATCATGGACTGGTCTGTATTCAAGTAGATCTAGGGCTCGACATTATTGGTTCTAGCCAAGGATCCATGAATAGTAACTCAACCCAACAATTGTTTGTCAGGCTCCAGAGTGTTTTTCCAACCAAAGCTCCAAGAATTAATAACTCAACCCAAAAGATAAAGAAATTATGAGAACTAACCAAAAAATAATAATTGGAAATAAACACACAATACCATGGCTATCCAGGAAATGGAAAGACTAGGAAAATCCAAATGCATACACTATTCATGCCAAAAATAGTGAGGAAAACATACATGCAACTCGATACTTATAGTCAAAACTCGTTGTAGTTGTTGATCCAAATGAACGATTGTGCTTTCCTTTTCTTCCTTTGCCATATTTCTCCAATTCACCAAGTATGCACACTCTCCGAGAGTGCTCCAAGAAAACTCTAAGTATCCAATAGTATGAGAGAGATAGATAGGGAGAGAGAGAGAGAGAGAGAGAGAATAATGAGAGAGCTCTAAAAATGCAGTAACCAAAAACATACCAACTGATCCTTAGAAGCCTTTTTATTAATCATCCATATATTTTCTTCACCTTCCATTATTTTCCTTCATTTTCCTCCTCACATGCAACGTATGAACTTTTACCTTCCTTTTCTCCTTATTTCCATTATTTCCAAAAACAAACGTACCAAAAATACCTTTTTCCTCTTTAATTCCTTATTCATACCCTTTTCCAATTTACTTTAGCCATAATAATGGAAATGAACACCCACTGAGATGTTTTTCCCAACATTGAACTTGGAATACGTGTCCCATCAACCCTGGTCCTATATTTTTACATGGATTTTTAACTAGGGTTGTTAAAAACAAGGAGGACAAATTTGATTCTATTTCCAGTTCGATGATGGAGAGAAATAGGAAGGTGAGTGAAGATGGTGAAAATACAATGGGTTGTCTAAAAAATGTAGTAATACAATTGTAGAATCTGTCCTATAGTGATGAATCTATTGACTGCTTGGAGTCCTGCAAAAGAGATGTTAGAAAAAGTAGTGTAAGAACTCATTCCTTGTGTTTTTTTTAGACACACGTGCTTCCACTCTAGAGATTTTCAACGTAAATGCCTACCCTAGGCATCTCAGAGGAGGTTTTCAACTAGGGATATTTTCATATTTTATTTTATTTTCCTTTTTTTTTGCTCCTAGGCCGCCTCAAAGAGGTTTTCAACCCCACTATTGGCCTCATTTTCCTCATGGAGGTTTCCATCAAGGCCCTCTTATTTTATTTTATTTTTTTAATGAAAATTTACGGACCGAGGGCTCTAATCCTTCCAATGACATTAAACTCTCTTCTGATTGAACTTATAAAATCTTCTTTAGATAGAGGTACTTTATAAAACTTCAACCTATAACGATTTACAGGTAGGGAAATACCTTCCTCATTAATGGTTATAATCTGGACATACCCATTCTCATGAAATTTGTCTACTATATATGGACCCAAAAATCCTATCATTAGCTTCCCCTTGAAATCCTTGAATATAGAATCACACAATAGGGCCTAATCCCCTTCTTGAAATGTCTTTTCCATAATGTGTTTGTCATTCTAAATATTCTTTTTCAGTTGGAATACATTAGTGTGTAGGATAAATTGCATCCTGAACTCATCTAAGCCATTAAGTTGGAGCACCCTCTTATATTGTGCTATGGTGAATTCTAACTCCATTTCAGCTTCCATCCTTAAGGTGTTGTATTCAAACTCAATAAAAAGTAGATCATTCTTCCCATAAATAGTTAATATGGAGTGAATCCAATAGTGGTCTTCCAAGTGGTGTTGTGGGCCCGAGTGGATTTTACAAATATATATTCCCAATGTTTTCTGTTGTTGCTAACAACCTTGGTTAGAATGCTCTCCAATGCTCATTTTGTGACCTCTACCTGGCCAAATTCTTGAGGGTGGTATGATGTATATGTCATGTTCTTGATGTGGTGTTGCTTCATGAGATATTCAATCTAATTTGATGTAAATTATGCTTCTTGATTAGTGACTAACTCTCTCGGATAGTCGAAATTGTAGAGGATGTTCTGCCTTAAAAACTGAACTACCTTATGCTCAGTTTCTACTTTAACTTATTTTGTTTCAACCCACTTTTCCAAGTAATCGGTGCACACAATGATATACTTATTTTGTACCATTTGGGGGTCAATAGTCCCAATTAAATCCATGCCCCACTTATCAAATAGATTTACGATTACTTGAGTTTTTAAGGGACATTCATCCTTGGGTGTCATATTACCCATCCCTTGGCACTGATCACACCTGGTTGTGTACCTCCTTGAATTTTGATACAAAGTAGGCCAATAGTAACCAAGTTGTATAAATTGAATTATATCCTCTTAGGAGAAAGTTGAACACCAAAAGAATCATCATGGAATTTTGAGAGGGTCTCAAATACCTCCTCTTACCCTACACATCTCAACATTTGATCCAGTCCCAATTTGAAAATATTTACCCCAATCAACTGAAAGGGGTACTTTTGCTGACAAAATTTCTTTTCTCCTTGGATGACATATTAGAAGGGAACCTCCTATAAACCAATTAGTCGACTATGCTAGTAAACCAAGGAGGAAGCATCAATATTTAAAAGAGGTGCTCATCTTGAATTTTATCATCCACCATCTCTTCATTATATATAAGCACAGTTACTCTTGAAAGGAAATATGAAACCACAATTTCTTTCCCTGGTTTGTTAATAATAGTCAAATTAAATTGCTACAATAATATAAAAACATCTGATTATCGTACCATTGACATCATGACTATTCATTACATACTTAATGGTTGCATGATAAGTGTCAACAAATGTTTGATATCCAGTGATATAATGCATAAATTTTTTTAAAGAATGTACCACAACCAAGAGTTCCTTTTGAATGACTATATAATTCAACTCGGCATTAGGAAGGTTCTTACTAATGAAATAGATAAAATAAGGCAATTTGTCTTCCGCTTGTCCTAAGGCTTCCCCTAAAAATTTATTTGATGCATCTTTATGTATATGGAAAGGTAATGCCCAATTGGGACCCCTAAGGATGGGTGCAGTGGTCAGCAGTTTTTTTCAACACTTCAACGGCCTCTTTACAATTTCTTGTCCAAAAAAAGTCTGATTCTTTTTCTATCAATCCAAACATAGGTAAGCCATTTTTTAAAAGTATTTACTAAACCTTCTATAGTACCTATCTAGTTCCAACAATATCCTCACATCTCTTCTTTTCTTTATGGATGGGGACCCTTTTAGTAATGGAAATTTTGTTTGGGTCAGCATGCATCCCTTCATTGGATATAGAATGGCCAAGCATTGTCCCAACATTCATTGAAAATTCATATTTCCCAAGAATCAATGACATAATCATTTCAATTCATTTGTATACAACTTTTCAAAGATTAGATGAAGGTTATTGGAATTCACATCCATAAGGAGTGAAGTCATCCATGTATATGTGTTTCATGAACAAGTTCAGTAAAGATACTTAGAATTTCCCTTTGGAAAGTAGCGTGGGAATTGCACATATAGAATGGAAGGAAACTATAACAAATGGTAGCCCAAGAAAATGTGAAATTGGTCTTATCTTGGTCCTCGGGGCTTATTTTTATTTGGGTGTATCAACTAAATCCATACAGATAGAGAAAATTTTATTCCCTTGAAGGCCATCTAGGAATTGGTCAATGAATGGCAAAGGAAAATGGTTCTTCTTTCTAGCCTTGTTATGTTCTCTATAGTCGACATAGATCCTCCACTTCCCATTATTCTTTGGGACTGAAATGGGAGGAGAAACGTGCTCACTATCTCAAATGGTGTATATGAACCGTGCATCCAGTATTTTTTGTAACTCCTCTTTCACTATGTGTTTAAGAGTTGGGTTCATCCTTCTCTAGGGTTGGGGCACATGTTTTCATCCCTATTTTATGTAAATATGTTGATTAATTACTAAGGGATTCACACCTTTCGTCTCCTTATAATCCCAATAAAAAAAATCGAGGTGTTTCCTTAGTACATTGCACAATTGTTCTTCTTGTTGGTTTAGAGAGAGGGGTTTCTCTTTAGAGTTATGGATGGAAAAAAACACTACAATATTTGCATGTTCTAGGCTATATTAAACATAACACAATTAATTTGAAGAACTACTGTGAGATTTTTTTATTGGTTAATCAACTGCTATGGTAGAGGGAGGGAGATTCTGTAAGCTATTGAAATAAGGTCATATTCATCAATTTACCCCCCTCTAATAAAAATATCTTGATTGAAGGTTGGGTAGAGATATGTTTGACAAAATTATTCCTCTTCCTCATCATTTAACCATAAAGGTAAATCATGTTCAATAGAAATTTGAGCAAAAGGATAAAACACAAGTTGTTTTGATAAATTTCCATTCTTTATAGTCATGTTACCAAGCTTGCAATTAATGTAGGCATCAAGAGTGGCCAACCAAGGTCTTCCTCGAATGAGAGGATAACCTTTAAACTCAGTTTTGCGATGGAGGGCCAAGACAATTGGGGTACTCCTAGGAGTCAATAGAGACCATCATATCCTAAGTACCTCCCTCAAGAGCTACTGTGATCTGTCTGCAAGATGCAACACTATGGTGCTCTTCCTTAAATCCCCTTGGAGGTTGAGGTTTAGCACAATTTCCATAGTAATTACATTTATTGAAGCCCCAAGAAAATCAAGGCATTAAGGACCTCAATGTCATCAATTTGAACATTCACTATTTCACTACTAGGGTCCAAAAACTTCGCGGATATTACTCTTCCAACATCATATCATATAGTTGTCCAACAACATTGATTGTGGGGGTATATCTTCTCTTTCTCCCGGGACTTTTGAAACATTCCTCCTTAATAATATTATTGTAAATGGGAACATATTTGATGGCCTGGACGATGGGTATCTTGACACAAAAAATAGTTAATTCTCCGAACAATTATGCCTCTTATGGGGTGTGTTGTTTAGGGTGGAGAAACCTTTCAAGATAAGGAAGTGAATTGACTTGAGGGGCACTCTCTTCCTTCTCTTGATCAATATATTCAAGTGGAGAAGGTGGTAATTATATGGGAGCACTCTCCTAGAACAAAGGTTAACCTCTTGTATTTCAACAACATAAGCATGATACGATGTCTCCAAACTATATACGCATTGTTATTTCTTAGTATTCGGGTATATATTTGGTTGAGAAGGAATTTGAGTTTTTTTAGGTGGAGTATAGTGAGGGATTTGTGGTTGATATTGAGGTGAAGGCAAAAAATCAGGAGTTTGAGGTATTTGAGGACTCCACCATTATGAGGGGTTACCCCATTAGGAATATTTAGGTTGGTATGGATGGAAAGGAGGGCGAGTATGCTGAGGAGGATATTTAGGAGGATAAGGACAAGGAGGTGTACACCATGATGGATGAGTGGAAGGGTACCAACAATGGAAATGTGCATTTTGATTTGGACTGTAATGAGAATAATGTGCACAATACATGACCTATTGATACATCGGAGGAACTTGACGCCTTATTTTGTTAATGAAACAAGGTTTCTCTCACCCACCTTCTACGCTTTGGTATACAACCTTCATACCCGAAAACAGGGATATTTTTTTGTTGCATGGTTCTCTTCACAGATTTAGCATACTTATATAAAATATAGTGGGAACTCATTATTAAGGTTTCTCTTAGTGCATCAAGGGCATAATATGGCTACTGCCATTTTTTATTCCTCTTGTTTTCTTTTGATTTTCATATTATCCATTTGCAAGGAAAAGTTATGAAATGTTTCACTCTTGAAATCCTACAACATACTTTCTATTTCGTTCTTGATGGATGTAGTAGAGGGAGAATAATTGACCAAGACTTGGCTATACCTACTCTTTTTCCTAGCAGCCCTATAGTGATTTCTCAATATAGTTTTGATGTCATCATGAGGCAATTGGTAGATATGTCCTCCTAAGACCATGCTAAGGATTTCCATTACATCCTTCTTAATCCCTTGAAGAAGATCTAGCTTGAGTAACTTAGGATCAAGGGTATAGTAGGCCTTCCTATAATTTAGCTAGAATGTTTCCTCATTGTCCTCAAATGATTCATCAGGTACAAGGGTCATCCTAAAGATATTCTTTTGCTTCTTTGGACCTACAATAGTCCTTGTACTTTCTATTGAATGCTTGTTGCATTTGGGTCTTGGTAGTGATGATGTCTCCAGGTAAACTCATAAAGAAGAGAAAAAATGCATATTTTAGGGTATATGGAAATAACTTCAGCTTTTTTTCATTAGAGGCATATTCATATGTCCTACAGGCAACAAAAAACTCAAACATGAAGGTTTGAAGATCCTCATAGGTTAGGGCATGGAAGTGTGGAAGGGTAGAAATGATTTTATTGTTCATTTGGCATCCTAATTGGTTTCTTTGATATTGAAAATCTCAATGTGCCTATTTTCATCCATGATTTAGTTAGGTGAGGTGGGTTCCCAATAGGTTCTTCAGAAATTTTAGGTTACTCACATAGAGGGCCTTATGACTCCCCTATAATCAGAGAGGGAATTTCATAGTCACTGAAGAAGAATGAAGGTTTATTGCTTGAGGGGGTGGGTGTTTTTGGTAATAATTTCCCTTGGTTATCCCTACTCCTACAAGGCATGAAAAAACTAGAGTTGTTGTGTTTTTTGTTTAATTTAAAAAAAAATAAAAAATCAAAATAATAAGGCTGATTCAAAAAAAAAAAAAGTATTCCTAAATATAAACTATAGCTACTTAAACACATCCCTAGAAACAACGCTAAAATATGATGAGCCGTAGTATTGCAACAGGAATGTTGCAACTCCCAAGGGCTTCACAACTCAAATTATTAGCCCAGGGTTTCTACAAACCGAGAGGCAGAAGTGCTACATGCATAATGGGTAAGGTTCTACTCATGTCACCCTCAATCGTGAAATCTATCAACGTGTTCAAAGAGCATTCTTGCAACTAAATATAGTGAAATATTCTTACGAAAGCATAATTGAACCAAATTCTAACTACAAAAGTGAAAATACCACATATCCAAATGTAAATGCTAATTGATATTGTATTAAAGAGAAAGGGTTATTCTACTTGTAAAATTAAATCATGCTACTCTAATTTTAACATATAATTAAATCACTAACATATTTTTATGCATAATTGATCTAATTCACAATTTCTTCAAAATAGTGAATCTAATTTTTAATGTACCTATTAATAAAAACACTAATTCTAAATCCATTTTTCTATTTGATGGTTGCAGTGAGAAAAGGATGAGGTTGGAGTGGTCTTAAATTATTTCTTAACTATTAAATAATGAATTGGGGGCCATTATTCAACTCAACTATGCTAGGATCAAAGTGGGGAGAAAAACTGGCTGAAAATAACACTCCTAAAGGAGGTGCTATAGGAGGGCCTACATTTCTACACAAGGCCCTGTTTTTCTATAGGAGAGGGTATGATAGAATTTTCAAGATGTAAATGGTTTCTTAGTGATGGAGGAAGGTCGATGAAGGTAGAAGGAGATGAATGAAGGTTTTGGGAGCCCCTTGCCCAAGCCTAATTCCCCTCGGAATGTTTATATTGCACCAAAGTTGATTCCCATGATGTCCTTTATCCTTAGAGAAATTTTGAGGTCTAAAATGGTCCTCCTAAGAAAAATGTATAAATAAAATAAACATTATAAGAACCAATAGGATTAAATATAATGATGTCAACCATGGAGGATGACTCACTAGTTTTGGAGTGAAAAAGTAAAAAGATTAAAAAATAATAAAATAATAAACTACTTTTTCAATTGGTATTTTCAACTTATCTCCCTAATGTATTTCTCAAATTTCGAGCGGGAGTACTCGTTGGATGCAAAATTTAATTCCACATCCAAAGAGTACTGATGCTTCATACTTTTATGGACCCTGCTACATGAAGAATGAGAAATACATGAAAAAACGTCATTGCAATTAGTTTTTTCATGTATCTCTCAATTTTCTTATAGCGGGGTCCATCGAAAGTATGTCACATGGGTACTCCTTAGACGATGAGTCAAATTTTGAATCCAAAAATTATTCCTGATCCAAACTTTTGTAAACCCATAGGAAGATCAGTTTAAAATATGAGTTGAAAAAGTAGGTTTTTCTTTTTTTGCTCTAAATTTTAATGATGTGATCTAATCTTATTTTATTATTTAAACTATTATTTTATGATTTCCTTAAGAGGCACATTTAACACCTCAAAATTCCTCTAATGTTTCCTTGAAATAGTGACATTGGAGTCAAAGGTTGGAAGTAGTGTGACGTTCCTAGGAGGAGGATGAGGAAGTCTAGGTGAATGTGAAAAAAGTATGCCCACCCCTACAAATCAAAACAAACCCTAAAACTAACCAAATACATTCATCAAGTGACCAATAACGTAGTGAGAAATTAACATGGAAAAGGTTAGTATAATTTTATTAAAATATATTTTATACCGTAGCAGTACTCTAATCAATAAACTAATGATATTAACTCCTAATTTCTAGAGAATAAGCATTAAAAATGATCACAAGCTAACATATATCCATTTCCCAGAAATCATAAAAAAATATTTTTGGATTTTGCATATAAATATTTTCGATTAGTCTTCACATAAGAGAGGTGATAGGAAAGCCTACAATCATAAGTTTTTAGAACATAACATCTTCTGAAAGAAGAGAGGGATTGCAATCCTTTGAAACAATAACAAGAAGGAAATATAAAAGAGGGACTAAATCCTCTGGGCTGGGCCCAAACCAAATGGTTTCATCCCTCCAAAACTAACTCAGATGCATATCAGTGGTAAACTTCTCATTAAGAGAAAATAATAGTCTCATACATCATATGAAATTTAATAATAACAATGTCAAGCACTAGGCTAAGTAGCTACTCTTAGTTTCCACAAATATTTGAATCCTAATGAGCCTTTCAACTATTTTATTTATACAAAAATATAGTTGATGGCATCTCCCTTTAAAAGAGGAGTGATTCCCTCCAAGATCTCAATAATTGTGGATCTTGTCCTACTTGATCTTCACCTGTAGTTGGAGTCACTCAACTGCTAGTGAATTTGAGTGTATGAGTGTGTATTCTCTTATCTCAAGATGCGTTAGAGAGTTAGGGAGGTGGAAAAGCACCCTATATTCTCTCTTGGTTGTCTCCATCAAGCACTTGCATAGTAAATTCCTAAAAATGTTTTTTCTTCCTGCAATTTAATCACGTTAGGCTACACAATCTGAAGAATACCTTTTACTCTTATTACTAAGAATATTCTGACTAAAAATGTGAATTAATGTGAGAAAATGATAGTTTTGAAGGCCATAGGATAGCATAATGAACTTCAAAATATACCTATTAATGGGACCCACCAATAATCCAAAACGTTTGTAATAGAAATTCATTGGGTTTATTAATCATGTAGGTTTGTAATAATATCAATATGGATTGGTGACAAATATTTTCTCAATATGGAAAATAATAATGGTCAACCATGGCTAATCAAGGTGAACCATGGTCAATCATGGTCCACATTGGTGAGACATGATCGACCATTGTCAATTATGCTCTACCATGGTCTAACACCACATTATGTCAAACATTGTCTTAATGTGAATATCAACCATGGTAAACCAAGGTCTAATCTTGTATTGTGAGAGAGATTTTTTAAATATGAAAATAAATCATGGTCAACCATGGTTAATAAGCATGATCATATTGTGACAAATGTTATCTCATGGTAAGATGTCACATTTCAACAACTTTGATCAACAATGGTTCAACCTCGCATTGTGACAAATATCATCTCAATATAGAAATAAACCATGGTCAACCATCATCAACCATGTTCAATAACGGTCAACCGTGGTCCAGTGTCGCATTGTGTCAAAGATTTTCTCAATATGAAAAGCAATCATGGTCAAACATTATCCAACGTCACAGTGTGACAAAGCTTGTCTCAATATGAACACAAACAATGGTTAACAAGGGTAAATCATGCTCAACCATGGTAAACCATGGTCCAACGTCACATTTTGACAAAGGTTGTCTCAATATGAAAATCTACCATGGTCAATAGATATGTTCATCCATGGTCAACCATGGTCCAATGTCGCATTGTGAAAAATATTGCCCCCATATGAAAATCGACCATGGTGTTATGCGGATTAATCCCTCTTGCATATAAGAGTGATCTCCCTAGTATTCAACAAATAGCTAAAAATAAACATCCATTTGGAAACATTTTTCTCTATATTAAATACATTTCAGAATTATTATAAGAAAGTATAGAGGACATGCCCCTACCTTGAAATACAAAGTTCGATGCAGTCTTTTATCCAATCACTCCAAAGAGGCTTCTTCAATAAGTAGAACCTGCAATCAAAGACAAGAAAAAAGAATCAAAGCATCTGCAATATATAATAATCAAGAAAATCCAAGCCAAATTAGTGATCAAGGATTCTCAGTATTGATGTTATTTCAATAAACATAAGAACAAATCAATGAGAATAATAGATCCATATGTATTATCTTGAATAAAAAGAGTAATCTTAAGACCTGATGCCTTGATGTCATACAGATTTCTCTCGGGGTCCTGAACAATCATTCCTCCTTCAACTTTATAAGTTTTCCTCTCTAAATACCGGCATGAAGTTATGGATATAAGGGTGTGATCATTCTCAAGCGAACAAAGTAGAAAGTATGCACTCTTGCGAATTTTATTTAGAAATTACCTTTACAATCTTAGCATCTACCATCTACCATGTATGTAGAATCTAATCAGCATCTCAGTCTACCCTTGAAACTGAAACTTGAGCTCAATTTATAGGGAAATGGAGGTAGTTTCAGTTCCATGAAGAGGGGGATGTATTCCTCTCATGAAGGGATTTGAGCTCCATGGACCAAGGGATAAGCTCCATGAGTGGAGGGATAAAGCTCGAATTGATTGCACCTCTATAAGCTTCAAGTTGGGAGAATATTTGACCAGCTATGCTTCTAGAATTTACTTTTTCTTTTATTTGAATTTTTACCAAATAGGTATTAGTAACAGAACATGCAGGGGTTGCCGCATTTTATAGACCAAGTATTCACAAACCCATAGGAAAAGGATAGAAAAAGTGTAGAGGTAGACTTTTAAGGGTTTTATATAGCTTTTCACCAATTCCAAGACTTGGTTTAGGAACATTAGGGTTTTTTTACTTCCAAGGGAGCAAAATATAGGTAGTGATAGACATATATGGATAGTCAAATGTCATGGTCACAAAATAATGTGTAACACATGGTCAATCATGGTCAAACAAGGTCTAATCTCGCTTTGTGAAAAATATTTTCAACCATCATCAAACATCAACAACCATCATTAACAATTGTCAAGAATGGTCCATCGTCACATTATGAGAAATATTATCTCAATACAAAAATCAACCATGGCCAATAACCATGGTAACGTTGTGTCAAATATTGTTTAATCATCGAATGTCCCATTGTAACAACCATGGTCAACCATGGTCCAGCATCGCATTATGGCAGAGATTGTCTCAATAATAAAATAACCCATGGTCAATTCTCGTCAACCATGTTTGTTTTAGGGTTTGTAACATTTATCTTCAGGTTTATATAGCTTGGGTTTACAATATTAATCTCTTATGTTTTTAGTATTAATCCTTGGCTTTGTTAGTGTCATGCGTTTATAATATCAATCCATTAGGTTTATTAATCTAAGGGTTCATATGCCTAGGGTTTAATGAAAATCCCCTAGGTTTAATAAATCCCTTGGTTTTGTAATCCATTGGGTTTATAATATAAATTCCTTGGGTTGATTAATCCTTTTTATTTTTTGTATTGATCCTTTGGTCTTATTAATCCCTTAGGGTTATAATAGTCTTAATATGGGTTTGTGACAAAAATTTTCTCAATATCGAAATAAATCATTGCCAACTATGGTCATCCATGGTAAATCATGGTCAAAATTGTTCAAACATGGTCTACCATTGCCAATTATGCTGTACCATGGTCCAACACCACGTTGTGACAAGGATTGTCTCAATATGAATATCAACCATGGTCAACCATTGTTCAACATCGTATTGTGAGAAATATTTTCTCAATATGAAAATTGATCATGGTCAAAAACCATGGTCGCATTGTGACAAAGATTGTTTGATGGTCCAACGTCATATTTCATAAACCATGGTCAAATATTGTCAATGATGGTCCAATGTCACATTGTCACAAATATTGTCACAATATGAAAACAACCATGGTCAATCATGGTCCACCATTTCCAACCATCGTCTAACGTCACATTTTGATAAAAAATTTCTCAATATGAAAATAAATAATGGTTTAACGTCACATTTTGAAGAATATTGTCTCAATATGAACATCAACTATTTTCAACCATCGTCAACCATGGTCCAACGTCGCATTCTAATTTTTTTTGTCTCCATATGAAAATTAACCATTGTAGATCATTCCCATCCATGGCCAACCATGGTCCAAAGTCAGATTGAGACAAAGATTGTCTTAATCTAAAAATAAACCATGGTTGACCATGATCAACCATGGTCCAACATCACATTGTGACAAGGATTGTATCAATATAAAAATCAACCATGGTAAATCATGGTCACCTATGGTCAACATCACATTGTGGAAAAACATCTCTCAATATTAAAATCAATCATGGTCAAGCATGGCCTAGCGTCACATTGTTAAAAATATTGTCTCAATATGAAAATAAACGATGGTTAACCATAGTCAACCATGGTATAACGTCGCATTGTTAGAAATATTGTCTCAATATGAAAATAAACAGTGGTCAATCTTGGCTAACAATGGTTAACCATGGTCAATAACAATGGTCACTTTGTGACCCCGTTCGAGGTGGTGGAATGAGAGGATGACATTGCCATCTGTAAGGCATGTCAGAGGCTAATTAAGGAATGTTGATGGTAAGAGGCGTGGCTCAACTCACACGCTGCTCACCCATAATCCCAATGCATTCTCATTATTACATGAACTGCCTTGACAGACTTGCTTTGTCTCGGCGACAATGTAGGAGGGTTATATCCTTTTCCTATTATGGTTGTCAGTCTATTTCTCTTAGAACGAGAGAAAGGGTTTGTAAAATGCCAAGGAAGCTGACGAGGAAGGATGGGCTGCGCTTACTGACAGGGTATGTTCTGGTTTCTCTCATTATGGCTTCTAGTCTAGTTTTGGCTCTGTGATTCAAGATGATGTATTCTGCTACTATGTCAAGCAGTGTCGCTCATGCTGATTTTTCAGGTTCTCAACTATGTTTCTTAGGCCTGCATGTCATGATAGAAGGCATACACTTTCATTTCCAGCCTTGCTTTCATAGTCCTGATTTCATCTGTTTCGGGTTTGAATTATGTTTTCTTCCCACTGCATGCAGCTTTAGGAAAAATTCTGGATTATCTGTGAAAATGCATTCTACTTCAAGTAATCTTGCTTACATTCAAAAAACGATTTTACAAATGGTTGGTACTATTTGTTAGGACCTTGTTCTGTTTGAGGATTGTAACACAGTCTGCTTATATTATCATTGTCACACCTTTAAAATTTTGCTAATACAGAACCCTGATGATTCGCTTCCTCATCCTTATAATTCAGGTCAGGGATTTATGTCAATTCCTAGGTTTCATTTTTGTGGTCACAATATGGTTGAACCTAATGATATGCTTCCTTATATTTATAATTCTGGTCAGGGATTTTTGTCTATTCCCAGGTTTCTTTTATATAGTCACAATATTGTTGAACCAAATTGTTTATGGGTTGGTCATACAGTTGTTGAAAAATCCGGTGGGAACAGTCTTTTACTTGGTGAATTCTTCAATTCTAAGATTTCTGATTCCATCATCTTTCAGGGTAATAGCTACGGTCTAAGAAATCTTGTCTTGTTAAAACTTACCACGAGTCTATCTGAGATTGAGTTTAGCCCTGTTTATTTTATTTTTTGTAAAAACTTCAACTCAGTTGCATTCCAAAGCACCATTAACAATTTCAACCAGTCTGCTAAGTCTCATCTACCTCTATGTGCGTCTGTGAATGGCGTATCTACCCAGTCTCATATTTTACGAAGGAATCAAGCAGGGATGGTTCGGCATCATGATTCTAAGCTTTACTTAACCGCTAGTGTTCCATATATAGGGTTTCTTTCAATCCAAATAAGGGACAGGGATATTCAGGTTACAATGAAAAAAGGGAAGGGAAGAAAAATCTGCTCAAACCAAGTTGCATAAACAAGAAAAAGAGTAAGGAAAACCGACCAACAGACCCTTGAAAGTTTAGCAAAAAGCTATGAAACTGGAATTCCGGTAGAAATCTGGAAAACAATCCAGGGATGGGAGAGAGATACTAATGATGAAGAAGATGATACCCAAGTAGGAATAGACTTCCTCTTAGACCCAGGTAGTACACGAGGGAGAGTCTCTCTCTTTCAAAAATATATTAAAACATACTGGAAGATCAAATGTGTGCTTTCAAAAGCACTGATGAGTACACAAGAAAAACAACTCAACTCTTCCCTACTGTTTGAGCTTCAACAGATGAAACAAGAAATGAGGGAAATGACAAAGGTGCAGATCCAAGCCAATGTGAGATTAGCACGGATGGAGCAACAACTGCAAAAATTGCAACAAGCTAAGATGTGAGGGTCAACTGCAAAAGACCCTTAACTGATTGATTCATCAGATGGTTAACTCTCTTTTTAAGATATATTTTGTATGTGTTTTGATGCTATTAGGCTTACTATATGTTTTATATGTAGTTTCTATGGACATAGTAAATGATTACTACCAGTAATTTGAAGGAAGAAAAAATACCAATTTTGATTGGCTTATAACTCTCTGAGGTGACCAACAGACCTGGTTTCCTTCGGGTAGGTTGAGGCTACCAAACATTGCATCTTTTTTATAGCAACTTTCTCTTTACAAAATAGAAAATATACAGGTCCTACGAAATTTACAAAAAAAAGACAATGGTCACATTGTGACAAATATTTTTTGATGGTCCAACGTCACATTGTGACAGCCATGGTCATCCATCATGAACCATGGTCCAATGTCGCATTGTGAAAAATTTTATTAGTATGAAAATCAACCATGCTCAACCACGGTCCAGTGCCACATTGTGACAAAAATTCTCTCAATATGAAAATAAATCATGGTTCAACGTCACATTGTCACAAAGATTTCCTGAATATGAAAGTCAACCATAATCAACAATGTTTTTCTTAGGGTCTATAATATTTATCCTAGGGTTTACATTCCTTGGGTTTAATATTATTCCCTTGAGTTTTTAGTATAAATTCCTTGGGTTTATTATTGCCTTGGGTTTATAATATTAATCCCTTGGGTTTATTAATATAATGGTTCATATTCTAAGGGTATAATATTATTGATAGGTCTTATAATATTAATCCTAAGGTTTAATATAAATCCCTTGTGTTTATAATCTTTTGGGTTTATAATATAAATTCCTTGGGTTTATAATATTAATAATTACTTACATTTATACTATTAATGCCAAGGGTTTATAATATTAACCTTTTGGCTTCTCAACATTAATCCCTTGGGTTTATTAATCCCCGAGGTTTATAATAATAGTTACTTGGTTTATTAATATTAGTTTTTATATTCCTATGGTTAAATATTAATTTTAGGGTTAATGTTATTCCTTTGGGTTTATAGTTCCTTCGATTTTAAATGACTTAGGTATATTAATCCATTTGTTTTATAATACTAAATGATAGGTTTATAATATTAATCTTGGAGTTTAATGTTTATCTTCGTGTTTACAATATTTATCTTAGGGTTTATATCCCATAGGTTTATAATATTTTCTCTTGGGTTTGTGACAAGGATGTTCTCCATATGGAAATGAAACATGGTAAATCACAGTCAATAATGATCAAACATGGTTAATTTTGGTAAAACATGGTTGATCATAGTCAATTATGGTCTACCATTTTCCAACACCACATTGGGACAAACATTGTCTCAATATTAATATCAGCCATGACTTATAACATTAATCCTAAGGTTTAATATAAATCCCCTCAGTTTATAACCATGTTCAGCCATCGTCCAATGTCATATTCTGACAAATATTTTCTCAATATGAAAATCAACCATGGTCAATCATGGTAAACCATGGTCCAACATCACATTGTGACAAAGATTGTCTCAATATGAAAATAAAAAATGGTCAATGGTGTTAAACCACGTTTGTTTTAGGGTTTATAATATGTATCTTAGGGTTTATATACCTTAGTCTTACAATATTGATCCATTCGGTTTAATACTATTCCTTTGAGATTTTAGTATCAAACCATTGGGTTTATTAGTGCCTTGAGTTTATAGTATCAATCCATTGGTTTTATAAATCTTAGGGTTCACATTTGAAGGGAATAATGTTAATGATAGAGTTTATAATATTAATCTTGGGTTTTATCTAAATATTTTGGGTTTATAATATACATTCCTTTTTTATATAATATTAAGAATCACTTATGTTTATAATATTAATCCCATTGGGATTATAAACCAAAGAGAATAATATTAAACCCTAGTAATATGAACCCATAGATTAATAAACCCAAGAGATTGATATTGTAAGCCGAAGAGAATAACATTAAAACCCAAAAATATTTATGCTTGGATTTGTAATATTAATAATATATTAGGTTTTTAATATTAATCATGAGAGTTATTAATACTAGTGTGTTAAGTTTATCAATTTATTAGATTAGTAATATTAATAATCCATTTAGATTTTAATATTAATAATCTCTTAGGTTTATCATTCCTTTCATTTATAGTCTTAAAGTTTTTAATATTAATTTTAAATTTAACATATTAATATATTACTTTAACATATTACACCTACAATATAACATATATTAAGTTGACACTTACCATGTATATAGACCATATTTATTAATATAACTGTATTACTTTTATTAATATAAATTAACGATCAACACAAAATTATTCATCATCATAAAACTTATTACACAACAACCACACTAAATACCAAATATATTCTAGCTTCATTAAAATTTTGTGATGGAATTTTGTTATGATGAAATTGCAGGTCTCAAAAACTTGAATTAAAATTTGAAAAACACACGTAGTAATGTGTAAGTGAGAATTGTATTTCAAAAGAAAGCGTTGACGAAATAAACACTTAATTAAATGTAAGTTTAAAAAAAAATCCTTAATCTTCTACTTTTCACACCTTCCAATTTTTAATATTTATTTTACAAATTTCAGTTGTTGGAATTGTTCATGGTCAAACTTAGTTGACTTCTAATTACTTTGCCCATTTTTGTGCATAATCAATTTTTTTGAAATTTTCTTTTTATATAGTATTTTTTTCACATTATTAAAAAAAAATTATAGTTTTTTAATTTTTTTTTCTGATTGGCTTAGAACATTTTGATAAAAGATAATAGCTTTCCTGGAGTGCCTTTTATTTTTTTTATTTAAAGAATTATTTTAAAATGAAGAAAAAAACTGATTTTGCAATGGCCATTTCATGAGTGAGTGATATGAGATTGACATTGATTTTGTTATATCTGATACTGCTACTACTTTTCCCGATGATTCCAAAACTATGTGATGTCAATCTAAAAGTAAAGGATCATAAGAGAACTGAGTTGAATAAATATGCCAAAAAAATAAAAACAATAAAAATAATAATAATAATAATATTATGTAGAGTGCAGAGATGTGGAAGTAGATTTAGTTATGCTTCATCAAAACTCTACACAATGAAAATTTCTTTTGAAATAGTTATTCGGTTTGAAATAGTTTTTAACATACTCTAACAAAGATATTTCCTTGGGGAAAACACTTTTGTTCCTTCCCATCTACGATCTCAACATGCACTCATGCGGTTCCAATGCCATGTTTTATTTGGGGAGAAAATTTGTACCACTGTTGCAATTCTTCCTCATCCAGAAAGGTCATAAGGAAAATTGAACGAAGGTGCTTGAAGAGAGACTTTGCAAGTTATAGAAGAATATGCCATGATATGATGTCAAGATCGATTTGGAATCCTCATAAAGCCCCTTTTTTTTAAAGGTCTAAAAGAATATGCCATGGAATCCATAAATTTATTCTTGCGCAGAACATTGTCCTTAGGAATTGTATAGTTGTTGCTGTGAGTTGTTCAATGCAACTATTGTCTTTCTCAGACCTTAGTGATCATATTTTCATTGGATTTGTTCTGACTCAATTCACGTAACACCAATAAACATCTAAACCAATAAATTAGCATATCTACAGCTAACTCATTTACATCAGCGAGCCTCTATCTAAGGAAATGCATCTAGTTGTTCAGAAACCTCAAATATAAACATATGTTCTTTTTAAAATCTTCTGCAATGTCATCATTTTGATGCCTTTTGCTTAAGAAATCCCATAATGGCACTCCAAGCATAACCAAAATTCACTGAATGGATGGATTCAAATTCAGCGAACTGTCCATTTCTGCGGGCATTCTCAATTATAACTTAAAATCGCACTAGCAAAGGACTGAAGTATGAGTTTTCTCCGACTCTTGTTCAAATATCATTGTGCGAAGTGCGGAGTTCGCTTCACACACAGCACAATAAAATCATTCTCTGTACAACGAAAGACAACAAATTATTACAAATATATTTGAACCACTATTATTATTCACTAGTGGGCATCGAATTCTCAATACATTATTAGTGTTTCCTTGTTGTCATGGACTGGCCATTATACTGAGATTTTGATTTTTTCGGATTTTGAAACAATGAATACGGTATAGTTCTAAGATGGATTGTTGGGTGACCACTAACTAAATTTGTGGAATTCTCTTAAACTTTTATACTATCAACTTTATGTTCACCTGCTTTTAAAAGAAGATTCTACTTTGCAAAGTGTTGGACTTTTAAACTAGTATATAGATGTTGATAGCAACAACTGGCATATAAATGGTGAAGTTCTGGGGAGTGTAGAGGTGGCTTTCATTTTGCCAGTGCAGAAATAGCTTTCATTCTGTTAAATGGAAAAGTAGCCGGCTTAGTGTACTCTCCTCCATGAAAGCCGCCTCTAATTTTAAATTAAAAAATATAAATTTCCATAACTAAATGAAAGACCAAGTGATGCATAATGATAAATGCTTTGTAGAGATTTTGAAAACTTTATGTTTAAAAAAATATGGAGTTGCTATGATGCAATAATGGGATATCTCATATGCAACATATATTCCTGGTCCCTATTTATAGTTGCCATGCATCTTACGAGTGTTCTCAAATTTCTCTATCTTAAATACTTACACGCTGCTCATATGCATGTAATTGGAACATAAAAATAAATTTCTAACAGTTTTAATCAGATTCAATGGGTGTTATAACGTGGTTTTACAATTACATATTTATAAATTATACACATTTTGTTTATCATCAGATTCAACGGGTGTTATAACGTGGTTTTACAATCACATATATATAAATTATACACATTTTGTTTATCTCAATTTGTAGTATGAAACTTGAACCCAAACAAAAAAACAAATGTGCCCTGAGTACATTAAAAATTGAGTTACAATTTTCCATGTAATGGGTAGTTTTCATACGACATATATTGTTCGATTTTGTAAGTTACAACAATTTAACATTACATGGGTAGCTTTCATATTACATATTGTTACATATTGTTCCGTTCTGTAAGTGACAACAATTATTTTATGCAAATTTACAGATTTAGTTTATAACATGCTTTTGTAATCCGTTGAGTATATTGTGTGGGGAGTGTAAAAATGACTTTACACTCAGCACAATAAAAATCGACAAATTATTACAAATATATTTAAACTATTATTATTATTACAGAAGAAGAGGTGCCCTAGCAGGCAACGACTTCTGAATAAATTATTTGTGTCTCTTTGTCATCGAGGGACCATTATGCTAACTTCTTTTTCAAATATTTCATTTGTTTATTTTTTAAACAATAACATAATAACATTATAGTTCTAAGACTTATTGTTGAGCAGCTACAGACTTATCTTGAATTTTTGTATTATAGCTTTTATGTTCACCCACTTTTAAAAGAGGATTCCAATTTCCAAAGTGGTACAATTTTACACTAGTATATAGATGTCGACAGTTGGCATATAAATGTTGAAGATTACAGGTTTTGAGCACCTTTTAGCATAATTTGAAAAAAAAAAAAGCATGTACACTTTCTCGCCGCTATCTTGGTATGCCTTTGACATCATTCCACCTTCCTTTATGAAGAAGATCAGCTTTCCTTGTTTATCCTCTTATATATATATATACCACCTTTGCTTATTGTGTTGAGATTTTTCTGTTTTGAGTAAAATAGGCAAAAATCTCAGTAGGTGACAAAAATTAGGAATTAGTTCCTAGATTAGCTCCAGTTTGTTGGGAGGGAGTTAATGCATCCTAAATTTGATGTGAGAAGATTTATGAGGCAGTTTGATTCTCTTTTCTATATAACAGGTATCCATACGGATTGTTTGTATGGAGTGTGGGTGTGAGAGTTTGTAATCTCCTGTTTAATTAATAAAGAATTGTCGATGCCTATGTTGTGTGGACGTAGCCCAGAATGGTTGGGTGAACCACGTTAAATCACTGTGTCTTCTGTGTATGGTTTTCTGCTTTGTGTTAATTGTTTAATGTTTTCCGCTGTGTTAAACTCCAACAATTGGTATCGGAGCAAGTTGGAGGCGTCGTGTGAGCCTGAAGAAGCTGCGTGGAGCGTAGTTTTTTGATGCGTTGCTGGTGCGCACTGTTGCTGGTGCGTTGGGCGTATACCATTGTCTTTTAGGCGTGGCTGTGGGGCTGTGTATGTCCACTGATGTTGGTGCTGTGTGGACCAACTGCGGATGCATGGAGGTGTTTTTCCAGATCTGCGTGTTGCTGCGGAAGGAGCGTTTCTGTGCGTGGAGTCGATATGCAGTATTAAACGCTGGTGCGTTGAATGGTGCTGTTGTTCAAACTGCGTGGAGGACTGCAAATCCTCTTTGACGAACAATTACGTAGCATCCAAGCATTCTGGAGTCACGGAGATAGTAGAAGGCTAGTAGCCGCTGTGGGTTTGTCCTGTGAAGGGGTCAATTATCTTTTATTTTGTCCTATTCTATTCGATTTACTGTCTTTGATTTCAAATTAACAATGTTTGCTTGCAATTGCTGGGAGGCTTTGATCGCCTTTGAATGTTTCCATTACAAGCATTTTACAGAAGTATGGCTGCATTTGTTTAGCTCCTCCGCACGGCATTAACACACTTAAATACAACCAAACTTGGATGAGCGCAGAGAGAAGGCTGGTTAAGGCTGCGTTAGAGCAGCGTTAAAACCTGACTTCTGAACGCGTGGATTGGACAGTATAGTGGGGTCAGTTTTGGAGAATTTGGTCGTGTATTTCTGTAATTTTGCACAGCAAAGAAAGTTTGTTCAACTGCAAAGGCCGTGACAGAATGCCGTGAGTCGAGACACCGTTTTTTTAAAAGTTTTTTAAATGTCAATTTGTTATAAATCGACTCACGTTTTGAAGTTATAAATCGATTTGTTTTACATATAGAACGCTGTTATAAATCGATTTGTTTTATGATATCGACTTGAATAATCCATTTGACATATAAATAATGCCATTTGCATATATTTGAGTGGTGGCATTTTGAATGGGAAATTAATTTGAGTGGTGGCATTTTGAATGGTAAATTACCATTTGCATATGGTATGAAGTTAAAGGTCAAGGATAAATTTTTTTTTTTAAAGGAAGTGAGAGGCACTTAAAGGAAGGCAAGGGCAATTTTTTTTAAAATCACAATTCTTTATTTAAAAGTTGGTTTTTTGGAGATTATTGTGTTTTTTGCTGATACAAGATGGCGAAAACTCAAAATGCCCGGTTTGAAATTGAGAAGTTCAATGGCAAAAACAACTTCGAGATATGGAAGGTAAAGATGCATGATCTCCTGGTACAACAAGGCGTGGCGAAAGCGCTGTTGGGGAAAAGCAAAAAGCCTTCTTCCTTGACGGAGGATGAATGGGATGAGTTGGATGACAGAGCTCTGAGCGCAATTCGGCTGTGTCTGGCGGATGATGTGTTGTTTAATATGGTGTTAGAAAAAACAGCTGCAGGCTTGTGGTCGAAGCTTGAGAAGCTCTACATGACGAAATCCTTGACAAATCGGATTCTCCGAAAGCGACAGCTTTATGGTTTGCGGATGAAGGAAGGTACCTCGATTACTGACCATCTGAATGTTTTCAATACTCTATTGGTTCAATTACAAAGTCTAGACGTAAAATTTGATTCAGAGGATAAGGCAATAACTCTATTGTGTTCATTACCCGAATCGTGGGATCACTTTGTTACTTCCATAAGCTTTAGTACTGCAGACATCCTTGAGTTTGACGATGTGGTTGGAGCTTTGTTGTCCGAGGAGACCAGGAAGCGGTCGAATGTTGACACCTCTACATCAGAGGCAATGATGGCTAGAGGTCGTTCAAGAGAAAGACGCTCTGGTAAGTGCAGCGATTCACGTTCAAAGTCGAAAGGGAAGAAGAGCAAAGTAAAGTGCTGGTTTTGTGGAAAATCGGGGCACTTGAAGAAAGACTGCTGGAAGAGACAGCAAACAGAGAAGAAAGGAGACTCTTCGACAGAGAAGAAGGAAGCAAACACGACAGATACAGGTTCGGCATCTGGTTCAGGTATGAGCGACGAAGTGTTGTCTGTTAATATGTCAAATCATGGTCAACATTGGTTGTTAGATTCTGGTGCATCAAACCACATGTGTATTCATAGAGAATGGTTTAAGACATATAGATCAGTTAATGATGGAGTCGTGTACATGGGTAATGATGTCACATCTAATATTGTGGGAATAGGAAGTATAAAACTGCAAATGTTTGATGGCACAACTAAATTGTTAACAGATGTGAGACATGTTCCAGACTTAAGAAAAAATTTGATTTCTTTAGGAGCATTGGATACGAATGGATATAAAACTGTAATTCAAGGTGGAGTTATGAAAATATACAAAGGTATTTTACTAGTAATGAAAGCTAAGAAAGTAGGAAATCTGTTTCAGTTAGAAGGAAGAACAGGGTCAGTTCATGTGTCTACGGTGTCTGAACATGACAGTAGTTCCATTCGCCTATGGCATCAAAGGTTGGGCCATATGAGTGAAAGAGGGTTGAAAATTGTGGCTGATCGCAAGTTACTTCCAAATCTGAAGTCTGGAAAGTTAGATTTTTGTAAGCATTGCTTGTTTGGAAAACAAAGTAAACAAAAATTTAAAACAGGCAAACATACTAGTAAAGGCATACTTGATTATATCCATTCAGATGTTTGGGGTCTAGCCCCTACAGCGTCATATGGTGGCTCGTCATATTTTGTGTCGTTCATTGATGACTTTTCTAGGAAGGTGTGGGTCTACATGATGAAAAAGAAGTCTGATGTTTTTACAATTTTCAAACAGTTTAGAGCATTGGTAGAAAACATCACTGGTAGAACAATAAAATGTTTAAGAACTGACAATGGTGGTGATTTTACTTCCATGGAGTTTGACAGCTATTGCAAGGATGCAGGGATCGAGAGACATAAGAACACGGTTTATACTCCTCAGCAAAATGGAGTTGCTGAACGCATGAACAGGACTCTTTTAGAGAGAGCAAGGAGTATGCTGAGTAACACTGGTTTGGAGAAGGAGTTGTGGACGGAAGCAGTGGCAACAACTTGTTATGTGATAAACCGATCTCCATCGACGGCGATAGACTGCAAGATTCCGCAAGAGGTATGGAAAGGACACCCTTGTGACTATTCTAAACTCAGAGTGTTTGGTTGTGATGCATATGCTCTAGTGCCTAAACATCAGCGAACTAAGTTAGATCCAAAGTCTAAAAAGTATATCTTTGTTGGGTATGGTGTTGGAACAAAGGGATATAGATTGTGGGATCCTACTACCCGCAAAATCATCATCAACAGAGATGTAAGGTTTAATGAATCCTCTCTTGTACAGTTAGATGTAGATAGTAGATTGAAACAAGATGATGTATCTGATTTACAACACATTCAGTTTGAAAGCTCTTCTAATGATAGTCATGATGACCATGGTTCAGATTCTAGTCATGAACAAGTTTCAGAATCAGATTATGAACAGAGTTCAGATGTAGGTCATGAACAGGTTTCAGATGGTGGTCATGAAGAAGTTCCTACAGGTGGTAGTCAGCCAATTGTGGAAGCACCAGAAACATCCTTAAGGAGCTCGACAAGAATCAAACGGCCACCGAGAAGGTATGATGATTATGTTACTTCAGTTGCTTTGACCGCTAACGATGATGAACCTCTGTGCTATCAGGAAGCTGTAGAAGGTTCAAAAAGTGATAAGTGGAAAGCAGCTATGAAGGAAGAAATGATGGCCTTAGGTAAGAATGGCACATGGGATCTGGTTGAACTTCCAAAAGACAGGAAAACTGTGGGATGCAAATGGGTTTTCAAGGTGAAACGGGGAGTGAATGTACGGAGGACAGGTACAAAGCGAGACTGGTCGCAAAAGGGTTTTCTCAGAAAGCAGGCATAGACTTTCATGAGATTTTTTCACCAGTTGTTAAAATAGTTTCAATTCGAATTGTGTTAGCTTTAGTTGCTTTGTTTGATTTAGAGTTACAGCAACTAGATGTTAAGACTGCTTTTCTACATGGAGACTTAGATGAGGAAATATATATGGAACAACCGGAAGGGTTTGTTCAGCATCGCAATAAGAAATTTGTCTGCAGGCTCAAGAAGTCATTATATGGCTTGAAGCAGTCGCCTCGGCAGTGGTATAAGAAGTTTGATTCTTTCATGTTGAGTCAGAAATATGTTAGAAATGAATATGATCATTGTGTGTATTTCAAGCAATTGGAAAATGGCATGTTCATTATCTTAGTGTTGTATGTTGACGATATGCTTTTAGCAAGCAAAAGCATTGATGAAATCAACAGGTTGAAGACTCAGATGGAAAGGACATTCGATATGAAAGATCTAGGAGCAGCAAGACAGATTTTGGGCATGGAGATTTTCAGAGACAGGAGCAATGGTAAGCTGTGGCTATCACAACAGAAGTATGCTGAGAAGATACTTTTGAGATTTGGTATGAATAATGTGAAGCCCGTGTCAGTCCCTTTTGCTTCCCATTTTAAGCTTTCTTCCAGTTTATGTCCTAATACAGATGAAGAAAAGGATTATATGTCCCGAATTCCATATGCCAATGTAGTAGGATGTTTGATGTATGCGATGGTTTGTACTCGACCAGATATTTCACATGCAGTTGGGGTTGTCAGCAGGTATATGGAAAATCCGGGTAAAGAACACTGGTCAGCAGTGAAATGGGTGCTTCTGTACTTGAGAGGCACAAGTAGTTATTGTATCACTTACAATAAGAGTAGTGAATTTGTCTCATGGGCATGTTTATTTCGATTTTGCAGGTGATTTCATAAGATATGCCCACCCTGTGGTATGTTTTACTTGCAGTATTATTACTTGATGTCAAAGCTACGAACATTGTTGTTTATCCACCACCGCGAATACACGTCGCTTCTCATGCTTGCAAAGAGGCGGTTTGGTTGAAAGGTTTTCTTGGTGAGTTTGGTAGGCTACAGGACAACATCAGGTTACTTTGTGATAGTCAAAGTGCAATACATTTGGCTAAGAATCCGGCCTATCATAGTAAGTCAAAGCATATTCCAATTAAGTACCATTTTGTAAGACAGGTTATTACTGAAAGGGGAGTCTCTCTTCAAAAGGTGCATACAAAGGGAAACTGTGCAGACATGTTCACGAAACCAGTTTTGTTGGAGAGGCTGCGTTGGTGTTTGGCTTCTCTTGGCTTGCAGAAAAGATAAAATAATAAAGAACAGGGCATCAGGCTAATTGTTGTCAAGGTGGAGATTGTTGAGATTTTTTTGTTTTGAGTAAAATAGGCAAAAATCTCAGTAGGTGACAAAAATTAGGAATTAGTTCCTGATTAGCTCCAGTTTGTTGGGAGGGAGTTAATGCATCCTAAATTTGATGTGAGAAGATTTATGAGGCAGTTTGATTCTCTTTGCTATATAACAGGTATCCATACGGATTGTTTGTATGGAGTGTGGGTGTGAGAGTTTGTAATATCCTGTTTGATTAATAAAGAATTGCCGATGCCTATGTTGTGTGGACGTAGCCCAGAATGGTTGGGTGAACCACGTTAAATCACTGTGTCTTCTGTGTATGGTTTTCTGCTTTGTGTTAATTGTTTAATGTTTTCCGCTGTGTTAAACTCCAACATATTGATTGTTGACAGACACTCTCATTTGAAATTTATACTTTTATGAGTAGTAGATAGCTTTGGTTGAATGCTTATATAACCAACAAGTAGGCTGATCTCATTATGTGGAATGCAGAGGTTGCTTTCATTATGCAGAGTGTAAAGCCACCCGTGCACTCCACTATCGCAATACACCACATGTAATAATTCCACCTTACGTAGGTTGCTTTCATTATGCAGACTGTGAAGCCACCGGTGCACTGCACTATCGCAATACATCCCATGGAATAGTTCCACCTTACGTAGGCCTGGAGGTCGATGACAATTGTGCTTCCTATCCACCATTCTCAACACTGGATACACAACTCTCTATACTCAACACTCTGTGCAATGCATTTATATACATCTGGGTGTGCATAGAATTGAATTAGAATGCCCTTAATTAATGTATGTTAACCATTGATCATTATAAACCGGTTCGCGAACAACCTTATTCGGAAATAACCGGCACAAGATACAACACTAATTGACATACATGTAAATTCATTATGGTTATGGGGAATGCTTATCTCTGCATACGCTTTCATGGATGATATAAAAGGTTGAAAAGATAAAAATACGTGACTAGAGTCTCTCATTACCTCTGCATACATTGCTCATTATTGAGGATGGTCAGATAATTCTCACATTAAGCATACACCCTCGTATGACATGATATGAATTAGAATGGTATTCAACAACTCCAAAACATTATACTCGGCCTCCCTTTTAGCCTTATCAAGAAATAAGGGGACACGGGGAACTAACGCCATGCACCTATAGCAGTAAAGGCGTAGGTGTAAACGCTCCAAAAAAATTTGAAATGTGTCGACATCCTTTCCCTTTATGCATATGCCTCTCGTAATTGAATTGAAAAGCGAGGGTCCATTTCCATTATGTAATCATGCTAACAAATACTCATAAGGGTGTGAAGCTCTTTCCTCACGTAGGGAGGAAACAATAATCTGAGTATTAAAGTTTTAGAATCAATATTGTCAGGTTTCTAATCTACAAGGCACTACCGTACAAAAATAAATAAACTATAAGTTGCCCCTAAAAGTGCAAGAACACACCGAAGGTATAGAAGAACTGAAAAGATCCTCTTCCCAATATATGTTTATGAGTTTAGATAAAAGTGGGCAAGTAATTGTGGAATTTAAGCCACTTAATGAGGGATTTTGTTTGGTGAATGCATAGTCTCGATAACTCTATTAAATAATTTTCTTTTGTGTGGGGAGTTACACATATTCATCCCCTAGCCCAGATGTTTGGTGCCATGTATATCCATCCAATAATTAAAACACAAATTGCCATAAGTTGTCACATGCCATATCTATGTAATGATATGATTGCATTGTATCCACTATTCCATTATGGAAAGTAACCTATTGAGAGGAAAAAAAAATCTCATGGGGAACCATTCAAAGCATATTCCATCATGGAAAGTAACATTTTGAGGAAAAAAAAAAAAAAAAAATCTCATGGAGAACCGTTCAGAGCATGTTCCTTTTTATACAAATAAATTAATAGTTCATCCTAATGGAAACCACAAAGTTACATTATGGTGTATTTTGACGATGCTTTTGTAATAATAAAAATAGTAAGCTTTCAAAATTCCAGAAATAACTAATAGTTTTTATCTAATTTTCTTTTTGCAAATTAACTTTTATTTTAATTTTTTTGGAACAACTCCAAAATACAAAATTACAAATTTCAAAATTACATTAATATATATACAATTTTTCATGTGCATGTTCCTTTGAGGATATCTATAATAAGACAAGTCTTTGAAGAATCATTCATTTCCGGAAATCATTTTTATGTACAAATTCTTCTCTGCAATAATATTTGTTTCAAGAGTCCTTACATTGTAATTTATATTATAAATAGATATTGAGTTTCCCAGAAGCATTTTTCCCTGTTGTGCATATAGGAAATAAACTTGGTTGTGACTTGTTTTTTTGATTGCCACATCTGAGTTATGTGTACAGGTTTGCAAAAGCTAGGAAAGGAAATTAATTTGGAGCTAATCAATAATATAATTGCAAAAAAATATACAATATACAAATAAATTCCCACCATAGAAACACATATACTCTATAAATAAATACCTGAAAAGCTATAAAAGTTGGGATAGATCACATGTGTAAATGGTAAATGGGACCAAGAGATAAAATCGTGCTCAAAACAATATCCTATCCTATATCATGCAAGTTGCAACGAAATACAGATGGCAACATACATATGGCAACATACATAGCAACTTCTGAGGGTTCATATTACATAATATGCACTTCAAGAAGGGCGTGATCACCTCAATAAGGACATGATCTCAAATGGTAACTTCCAAGGTTCCATCAAGAACATAAACTTGATGAATAAAATTTTCCACAACAGTGAAGTCATAGACTAAATGTTAAATAGTAAAACATCAAATTCATCCATACTTAAAGTATATTACTCAACCCTGCCTAACATGTTTGTGTGAAAAAATAAAAAGAAATTGCCCATTGAGGGAAGTGGTAATATTGAAATAATTCAGGTAATTAGTCATTAAAATTATTGTGGTGAGTGATAGAAACTAACCTTTAAATCCTTGTATGGCGTCCCTCTTTTCACACATATATTGTACGTTGTCGAGTAAGGGAAGAGAACTGTAACGAACACCTCATTGAGAGCAATTTCACTTGAAGGGTGTGTGGCGAGATTGGAAGGTCGGACCTCGTGTTAATTTGATGGCATTTGGAGTGGCAACCCACCCTGTCTCCTGACTAGATATATATAGTTCAGCCTTGGGTCTTTTAAAGGAGTTCAAGAAACCACGAAGGAAATGAGGACTGCATTTTGATTGGGAATATTGCCAAGAATAGAAAGAGGCCTTGAAACCCCAAAACAAAAAGCTATCTCGCTGTGAGGTTTGAGTAGTTGTGTGGAAATTAAATTCAGCGCACTACCTTGGCATTAATTTTGGTCTCGCGCCAGGCTTTTGATAAGTCAAGCGAGTGGGAATCGAAAACAAAAAAAACATGGGAAAAGGAAGAGCAGGCCACCGGAGGGGCCTATTGTTAGTGCGGTATCGAAGCTCTACAAATTAAGAGTAGCAGATTGAGGAAAAGAATGGCAAGATGAGTCATCATGGTAGATAGATGTAAATTGAGGAGGACTGTAGAGAAAGGTGATTTTGGTAAAGGTTTTGAGGACAAGCCAATTGGTCTTGCAGCCAGTGAAGAGGGTTGAGCAAGCACGGCACAAGACACAAAAGAAGAGACAAAGGATACTAGAGAAAAAGATATTATGAAAGGGGCAGGAGATATCAGAGGTAAGAGAAATTTTGAGAGAGAATTGCATAAAGCAGAGAGAAATTCCAGTAGGAGTTGGAAATTGACAGAAGAATTCCATCTAGAGGCAGAGGAAGAACTGGGAGAATTGAGATATTGAGCATCCAAGCTCACAGTCTTCTGGTGGTGGGTAAACTCCACTACGAACTCTATACTCTGGACTGCACTCAAAAAACGATCTACAAGTCTGGGAAACAGAAAGCGGTAGACGTTGGTCCCTTTTAAATATTCGAAAGTCTCTTAGTAGTGGGTTTTCATGAGTCCCTGGTTTCTGAAAATTTCCACGACGGTCCTATCCTCTCAGATGAGGATCAAGACTCTAACTCCCTGATCTGCTTTCTTCATTAAAAGCTCACCCAACATCACACCTTCTGCACTAGGGATTATAGAAATCGGTGCAGGGCTTGCCATCACGAGAATTTCCCACCCTTCCGGCAAGCTGCATAACCATTAAGAATTGCCCACCCTTCCCGCAGGCTACATAACCGTTAAAACCTTTGAACCAATCAAATTTAACACAGGTGTGAAAAAGGTAAATGAGGATTGGTATAATTAATGTCCATTATTAATATACCTTCATACTGTGACTATTTTATAGGTGCACGATGAACAACCTTTTGCAAAGACCTCGACCCAGCGCGCAAAGCAACAGGATGTGAAGCGCAGAGAAATGACATGAACATATATTTATTATAAACAATTTATTTTTATTATAAAAGAATTGAACATCCATTTTTTATTGTAAAGGAAAGCAAAATGGTTGATACTTTGAAAAAAGTCATCAAGGAAAAGCCACCGATATTTTAAAAAAAAAAATTATAAAAATAATAGCATGAATAAATTTTTATGATTTTGTTTTTGTAAATTTCAAATTAAAAATATAATATTATTTCCATTTCAAATAAATTGAGTATAATTTTATGATTTTGTTTTTTTTTTTTTAATTTTAAATAAAAAAATATAATATAATTTTCATTTCAATATTAAGAAAAATAAATTTAATATTAATTTGTGTTTATATGGAATATTTGTTTTTTTTTGGTAGACACTAAACTAACGATGACTGCTTCCATTTTCTTCTGTGCAATCTATCAAATTCGTAATGAAAATATCAAAATTTGAATGACAATGTCTCACAAATAATAGTGTTCGGAGAGAAGAATAGTCAGTTTACCTGCAGCGTATGCCAAATTTTAAAGCACAATGTCTCACAAATAATACTGTTCAGAGCAAAGTAGGAAATTTATCGTTTTAGAAGCCAGCCCATGCCAAATTTGAAAAGATATTTTCCGGAACATAATCTTCTGTATTAGATTTGAAATTCTGGCACTGCACGTTATACCTACATTCAGGAGGGAAAATACATGAATGTTTCATGGTTGTCTTTTACAAAAGGGGAGCCCGTGCCAGACATAAAAAGCTTAAAAAATGCATATACCAATAAAAGTTAACCGAGCACTAAATCAACCTCAACCGAACATAATGACACCTGGTACTCCTCTTTCATAAATAATAAAAGAATGTGGACAGCGGACATGCAAATGAGTTTCCAGTTTCGAAAAAGCACGCATGCTCAGATGACATAAGAAATTATTAAGACTGATTGTGACATTGACTAAATTCGGAAGAAAGTGAATTGAGCCTGACTCTAAATTCAAAAGGGTGCAATACTAAATTAGTAATTTTATCATTTTGAAGAAATAGGAGCTTTTCTCGGAGGGAAAGGCCAATAAACGATTAGACAATACTAAATTCTACTTTTTATCATTTTGAACTGAGCGAAATGTCTCTCGAATAGAAAGGCCATGAAATGAATGCGGCTACGCTGAAAAGTTGATACCATAAGTAAATAATTAATATAGAAAATGTTGTGTTATGATTAAATATCACTGAAACCCTAGCTTGAATTTGGGCATTATAGTAATTGGGCTAAACTAGTGAAAGGAAGTATGGAATTTGCGGTTGAAACAGAAATGTAAAGAGTGCCTTGCATGTGCTATGGCAGGAATCACTATCAGCGAAACGAAGAATATTCCAAGGAATGTCATAAGCTAGACTGCAGCACCCCTACGTCCATGTTCACGCTTCTTCTGCTTCCTCCCACAGAGGCTTCCTTTTGTTATGGGTTCTGGAGTATATGTAGTCTAACACCATATAATTTCAAGATTAAAAGTAAATTAATGTGTTGTTTTCAAATATCCATCAGAATCACGATGGAATTCTATTATTTCGATCTTTACAAACCCTCCATGGGCTTTTCAGTTATATGTAATAGACAGGAGTAATATGCGGCCTTTATTTTAAGCAAAGTTTTGTCCCTCTTTTCTGAGATTTCCTGTGTTTCGTAGATTGACATATGGATTGAGTCTTAATTTACTGGCAATCATTAGATTAGCTTATGATGAAAGCTATATAAATTTATAAGTGGCGATTAACCTTACTTATTATGATATTTATAGATATCAAAATCGATGGATAATGGAAGATCGAGATGTGAAGCTATCCTGTGATATCATAGAAGATTCAAGTGTTCAATCTCACGTTTTTCTATTTAGTTAATAGAGAAACTCAGAACCGATGACAATCTTGAGCTCCGGTTGTTACAAATGATTGTTCCAGCTCAATCACATCATAATGTGCTAACCAAAATTGTTTGAAATGTCTTAACGAAAATTGTTTAAAATGACTCGACGAAGATAACTATTTTTTGTTATGTTGCTAGGGCCGGAGAGAGAGGTACCGGCACTTAATGCGCAGTGGGTATATGCTCAGGTTCAATCAAAGGCCTATCCACCAAAAAATAAATGGCTTAAAACAATGACAACTGTGTCCAGAACCAACGGTAGAAAATGAAAATGTTGACGATGGTCGGTGCGGAATTCTTCCAATATAACACCTTCGGTGTAATTAAGACCGGATCCCACGAATCTCTCTAGGATTCAATTTGACCTCTAAAAATATTGTCTTCCTTTCTACTATAATATAATATATTTGGGCAGTAATCTAAAAAATCCATGGAATAATTCAGAAATTTGGGTAAATTTTTGAAAAATTCAGGGAGAGATTTATCAGAATCTTGTTTACAAATGTTAAACTTCAGTATTTTGGGTGCCTTAAGGGTTTTAAATAGTTCTGAATCTATTTTCACTATCAAAAATGCAATTCAAACACTCCAACTACCTAATTTTTTGAATTTTTTTGGACCACAAAAAAAACTACCATCCAAACAACTTTTTTTTTTCAATAATTATAGATTAATTTTACTTAATTTAATATATAATATGAGATAATACCTACCATCTTTAAGGGTTACATCTTACTGTATTCAATCTATTATTTATGGAGGTTCTTTTACTAGTAAACATAACTAAAAATTTGATAAATTGACTGAGTTAAAAAAATAATTAGATTAAATTAAAATTAAATAATTTAATATGATTATTATAGGAGTTATTCGAGAATCGTTAGAATTATAAATTAATAAATGAATATAAATATGAAAAAAATATAATAAAAATTAAAAGAATTAAATTTATTTGTTCAAAAATCCAAAAATGGGGTTGGGATTAAAGAATGAAGTTTAAGACCTACTATTATTTTATAATTATTGGATTTATAATTTAATATTTTAAGGTAATAATAATATTATGAAAAGATTATAGAATTAAATGTAAGGATAAATTTGAATTATAATATATAAAACTATTAAATTTATGATTTGGAGTCAATCTAAAATTTCTCAAATGTTTGAAATGATTAAGAAAATAAATATTTAAAATATCCAAGATGGGAAACTAGAAGAGGGAATGTTTGCATTAAGTTAATTAAATATTATAATGAGAAAATGATCGTGTAAAGAGAAATATTAATTAAAAAACAATTTTATGAGAAAAGGGAAAGGGGAAGGGGTTAATATTAAGAAGACAATAAAAAGAAGAATAAATTAGGAAGGGTTAGAATTTTAATTAGAGGAAAAGCATTTAGATGATAATAAATTAAGGGTGGGTTTATAGGAATATCTTAATTGATAACCATTACCCTGATTAAATTTATTAGGATGTTTTTTAATTTCAAGGGCTTCCTAATGACCTAGTTGGAATGGAATGGGGTAGATGCTAATATTTTAGATTTTTCGAAACAAATAAAATGTTTGGTAGAATGGGAGTGCTCAACAATGGCATATTGTATCAATGTGGTTTTGGATTTTGTCAACCATGTGTTCTGTCAACCGAGTTTTAAAGGATCTTCTAGTTTTTCCTACGTAATTCATTCCTGCCCTTTCTAAATGTCCTTGTCTCATGCCTCTCTAATGTTTCCTTAACCACCGAAGTCAATTGAAAGAAGACTCATTCTGATAGGCACCTTCATGCTAACTATCACCACCATCATACTCATAAGTTTTTCGTTTTCAAAACTCTTGTCACTCGAGCCACTCCAATCTCCTCCTCCCATTTCTTTCCCGAGAAAAAAACCCATCACTCCAAATCTCTCAATTCTAACGGTTACTCTACTTTCCATATCAATATAACCTTCCACTCTAGTCTCCATCCCCACCCTAAATACCTTCCCAACCCCCCTCCCTTAGCCAAGGTAACCCTACCTTAAATTCAAGATGCTACCCATTATTTATCAAAGACCCTTTCTGAAAAGAACATAAAAACCTTCTTCAAGCCCCATAATACCCTTAGAAAGCTCTTCAAATCATCCATGGATAAACATGACCCTATGTTAGGTCCCGAAGTCCATGAGATCCCCTTCTCATTTGGAATGTCTTACATGGCACAAACTAGAGGATCCTTTAAAACACGGTTGAAAGAACACATGGTTGAAACCATCCACAACCACAATGCAAAATATTCCAATACTGAGCACTACCATTCTAGAAAATGCCTTATTTTTTTTTACAAATCTAAAATCTTAGCATCTACCCAATTCCATTCCAACCGGATCATTAGGGAAGCCCTTGAAATTGAAAAACATCCTAATAATTCTAATTAGGAGAATGGATATCAATTAAGCCATTCCTGGAAACCCATGGTCCATTTCTTATAATATAAACACTTTTCCTCTAATTCAAATTGTCACCCTTCCTAATCGCTTCTTCCTCTTATTTTCTTCTTAATATTATGCCCTCCCCCCTTCCCCTTCTTTATAAAATTATTTCTTTGATTAGAATTTCTCTTTACGTGCTCAATTCCTCATTATAATATTTAATTAATTTAATGAAAAAATTATGTCTTCCAATTTTCCATCTTGGATATTTTAAATATTTCACTTCTTAACCATTTCAAACATCTAACTAGTTATAGATTGACTCCAAATCGTAAATTTAATATTTATATATATTATAATTCAAATTTAATCCTTTAGATTTAATTCTATAACCTTCTCATAATACTAATATTACCTTAAAATATTAAATTAGAAATCCAATAATTGTAAAATAATAATAGGTCTCAAACTTCATTGTTTAACCCCAACCCCATTTTTGGATTTTTGACCAAATAAATTTAATTTTTTAAATATGTATTCTATTATTTTAATATTCATCTTTTTTTATTCATTTATTATTATAATGGTTCTTTGATAACTCCTATAACAATCATACCAAACTATTTAATTTTAATTTAATTTAATTATTTCTTTTAACTTGGTCAATTTATCAATGTTCATTTTAATTCACTTTCTCTAATGGCTAATTTCTCTCTTTATCTATATATTTTGGTCCAATACTCTTCCTATCATCTTATAAACTTATTTCATCTGAAGATGAATAAAGTGTTCACTTGAAACCACAAACTCTTTCAAAAAAAAAATACACAAGTGTCAAAAAAATTCTCAACAACAGTAAAATTCATATATTTTTTTTTTCCTACCATCAATTTACTGTAGCCACTAACATTATCACAGCATGCGATGGAAGTCAACTCTGCACAATGAAAACCAAAAAATATTACATGCGATATTACCTTACACTTGGTTTCCATCAATTTCCTTATCATCCTCTAAAGACAAGAGCTTTCAACTTTATGATTACTTGAAAGAGAATATCCATACATGCAATCTATATATTTTCCATCCCACATGATTATCTGGAAGGAATTTTAAAGATCATTGTCGAGAGTGCGGATTTCATTGTGTAGTGTGTGGAGGTGGCTTCGGCTCCACACTCCACAACATAAAAGCCACCTCTCACAGCGATCATATAATAGGAAGACATTGGAAAGTAAAATTCAAATAATGTTGACATTCACTCTGTGGGTTTGTGCGTTAAAATCATTTGGACAAACATTTGTATCTAAATTCCTGGATGTGCAATATTTCCAAGTTTCAATTTATGGCAAAAGTAATTCAAAGTCGAGCATTAAGGCTCAATTTCCATAGGACAGTGACATATAAAGTGAAGATGTTGAAAGAGTGATATCCGTGAGCTAATGTTTAAGCAATAAGGCAAGAAGAAATAATGTCAAACCTACTGAAAATCCTAAAGATACTGAAAATCCTAAAGATCCAATTGATGACAGTGAAAATAAGGTGCTATGAATTAAGTTTATAAACAAATCATCGAATTTGATTTATATTTTCTTTAAAATACATGATTATCATAGCCTATGTATTTTTGTTGTTGGCAGTACACTTAAGCACAATTCAAATACAAATTCATTGATGAGCCATTCAGTGTATTAATTGATCATTTCCATTAATAATACCATTGATCCCAATTTTCCATCGAGTGCAATTATCATGAAGAAAATTTAAAGATCATTTTTTAGAGTGCAGTGATGGCTTTGATTGTGCAGAGTGTTGACGTGGCTTCACACTTCGCACATCGAGATATTTTATGTCATGTATGTGTGGAGTTGGGGTTGTCAATGCATTGTTTCACAAGTTGAGCGAATATAAGTTGTTCTTGGTTCCCAACCATTGCATTATGGTTCCGTGGAAATGTATATAAGAAATCAAGAACACTTACCTTGATGCTGCAACGAGTAACGGATATTTCAACTAATCCACTGCACTTCGCGAGCACTATTAATACTTACGAAAATGCCCTGCAGATTGACTATATGTCATATAGAATATGGAAGAACTCTTTTTAATTGATTTTCCTGTTGACAAACGAGAGACAAAGACGTGGCTTTTCCTGAGGAGTCTAAGATGCTAAATTCCATTGCCAATAAATTCGCTACATTACAACAACAGTGCTAAAATCCTAACATGCAAGTTTGTCACCACCCATTCATTCCTTCGACAAAAGGTCCCAGTTTATCTTGATTTTTTTATTATTTTTAATTATGTTATTATTTTTCCTTGGAGGTGTGAAGGAATATTTCATTATTTGGGGTGCTTAGGTGTCTTTCATTGTGCAGAGTACAAAGTATTCAAGTGGCTTTCATTGTGTAGATTATAGAGGTGCGAAGTAAGCTATGTGAAGGTGACTTTCATTGTGTATAGTGTGTAGGTGTAGATGAAGCATGTATAGAGGTAGGAATAATGATAGAATGTGGAAGTGATTGTAGAAATAGAGCATTATCGAGTAACGACAAAACACAGGCCTCACACTACCTTAATCATTTAATTAGTTGTAGAGAAAGAGACTATGCTTCTTTGCGTCGATTAATATTGTTTATAAGATCTTTATGTGTCGTATATATTTGAAGGATTTTAGTCTCATTTTAGTCCAATCCATTTATCTTTTGATTAGAAATATCATTAAGACCATCCAATTTATGTCTATCTTTGTGATGTCTTGACTAGCATTGTGACTAATCCTTTCCATTCAAACCATTTGTTTACCTATTTTAATAAAATATTAAAAAATAATTATGAATTACATGTTACAGTCACACTTTATTAAGAATTATGAATAAAATAATAGTAATACTTAAAAATATTTAAAAAATAATGAAGCATAATAAAATAAGATTAGCCAGGACAAAAACAATTGAAATAATTAACTAGACATGTAATGATATTGGTAGAATCATGATAAGAATATTTGAAAGTTCCAAATAAAACATAAAACAATCATCCCTATAAATTCAAGGGAATGTAATTGTTACACAGCATTTTGTCACCGTCCCTGCAATCCCTCGTCCCGCACATTGGACGACTATTCCCCTAACCTTTGAGCAGTAAAATGTCTTGAAAACGCCTTCATAACATCCCCCTGCCTAAGGATAACCATTCTCCTACAGAACATTTCCTCTGGAAATCCCTAAAAACAGATGTTTTAGCCTTTGCGCGACTAGTCAGTTCATCCCTCGCCCCAATGGGGGAAATCCACACTAGAGGGCGCGCCAATTGGTGCACTGTCCCTATGTCTCACTCGCACCAAGCCCATTAAGGAATGTTTTTTAAAAATAAATGGCGAAAGTTTGGTTCTAACAAACTCCATAATGAATCATCAAAGGAAGTTGAGTGGTTTCGCTCCGGATCTACATGTATAGGAAGTGCTTTTCCACCTCTCATGGAACCTTCCTAAGAGATAGGGCCTATCACATGATTATAAATATCCCAACTTCCATTCCTCCATCTATAAAAGCTTGCCCTCTCTATTAGCAAGCTAGTTTAACTTGTAGGAGGAGAACTATAGCTGGGCAATTAATGAAAGCAGAGTCGAGAAGAACCCTGTGAGAGAGAGCTCTGCCCAAATTCCCGACAGGCTTCATTGAGATGCGCTATGCTGCAAGCCCTGCTAAAGGAAGATCATAGCGTCAGAGCATTTGGTTGTAATCTCCCATTTTTTCATCATAAATATAAGCGACTCTGATTTTGGTTCCATTCATGTGTTTACTCTTCTATGAAATGCAATAGATTATATCCTCTCTGACTGATATATAGTTACATGCTTTAAGTAACACATTGTATGTCATCGTTTTTTTGCACATGTACAAGTGTCTAGACGAAGCAAACCGAAGGATTGTGATCTATCAGGCAAGGGACGAAGAGCATCACTTCTTCTTCAAAAGCAATAGCGTGGGATTTGAGGTAGCTCACTTATCATGATATTTGTCTTTCTTGTAACTAGGAACCATCTTATTTGTGTGATTTGATTGTTGCTAGACCCACCCTAGGGCTAGTGGGATCACCTCTGTCTGTAGAGGGGATTTACCACCTCAACAATTTGGTGACTCTGGTGGGGATTGGTGGGAGTTATTCCTTCTTCCGTTTGGGTTGTTTTTTGGCTTTTGGTTGATTTATTTGCTCCTCTGGTTCACCTTCCTTGGTCTTTGACCCCTGTTCAACCCCAGAGGATCAGATCTGACCTTTGCTTTTTCGAAATTTTCATCTCTTCATGGTTGGCTTGATTGGCGCAGTTTCCACCCTGACAGTCGCGCCCATTGGCACAAGTGGCCAGTTCATCACCTGCGCCATCCCCTGTTTGGTGTAGATTACAGCCAGACAGTCACACCATTTCCTGTAGATGTTAGGGTTTTCCCTTGTTCGGGAGTTTTTTTGGTCAGTACTTTTTCTTCTGTGTTATTTTTAGATTTTTCTTGAAGTGGTGAGTTTGGTCTTGGTTAAGAGAATTTTTTTTTTTTTTTCATTTTTAGGCATTGGCGCTTGTTGTCAGTTAGCAACCTGTGCCAATTGGCCATTGGCACAAGTTGTCAGTGAGCAATTCACGCCAGTTGGCGCTAGTTTCAACCACAAAAGTCGTGCCAATTTCAGGGTGTGTGAAAATTGAGATTTTTTCCCTAAATCCTTGATCACTGCATCTTTCCCTTCTGATATTTTCTCTGTATGAGCATAGATTACATTTCTCATTGTTCAGCGAAAATGCCTTCTTTCCATGATTGTTAGATGTAAAAGGGAATGAATTCCTTGTTTTGATCTCATGATTTGGAAGTCCTCTTTGTGTTGACCTCATATGTCTTGTAGCCTTTTGAGGAATTTTGTTACAAAGTGTTTAAAACAACGATTGAATTCTTAGTGTTTGTTTTCATCCCTTTTGCATTCATCCTTTCATTAAGGAAATTTGCGTTCATTTAGTTTTCATCTCATAGTTTGCTTTTCGTTAAAATGAATTAGATCACTTTGCATTGAAAAGTATTTTTTGAGATTCATCATTGAACTTAGATTACATTGTTTAATGATTGAAAGCTAAAAGTTGCATTAGATTCTCATTTCATCGAAAAATGCATTGAGTGTATTCTTACTCTTTCAAAAGAAAAAGGAAATTGTGCATAGATTACAATTGCATAGTTTTCAAAAAAGAGAATTTTGCATAAATTACATCGCATAATTCACATCGTTGAATGTTTTAGATTACTTTTGGATAGTGAAATTCATCTAGTTTAGAGGAATTTCATTTGCAGTATTGTCGTTTGTTGCATCATTGTTAGAGATTCTTCCCTTAACTAGATAGCATTCATCGAATTGAAAGATTTCTTTTCTCATATAACTACATTTAGGGTTTGATGAGATCCAACATTTGATAGGGCCTAAAATTGAAATGTAAATTGAAGATCAAATTTAAAATTTACTGAATTAACCTAAGGCAACATTGGAACATTAATGGAATATCTAGTAGTCTAAGGTAGAGATGTGTTCCAACGTCTTGAAACCTAGCAGCTGTCACTTGCCATCTGGCTATAGACAGCGCTAATACGAACTTGTGCTCTCCGCACCATCACGTATATAAAGGGAGACCCCATTAGGTTGCAATCATTGACCCATAGGAAGCCGAGTCTGCTGCCTTTTACCTGTGATACACCAGACACAGCATTTGGGGAGATTACCTGCATGTACATCAAGTCCTTGGTTGATTTCTCTTTCATTTTTACCAAGGTGTATATGGCAGTTCATGGATATCTAGTACACCCATTTACCTAGATTACCAGAGCAGTCATTTTTGGTCTTTACTAACTCTATAAATTTGAAAATATCATCAAGCACTTGTCCTTTGACTCTTGTTTCCAAACTGAAAGTGATAGAGTCATATTTACTCGTTTCTAGACTCTTAAAACATGAAGCAGTGAAATTTTCCAATTTCAATGTCATAAAATTAATCGCCCACGAAATATTCCTAGTTAGAATTTTTGTCGTTAGTGTATTTTCAAGCTGTTTCCGATGGCAACTTTTCCAGAGTTCACTAACCAAGGAATCCCCTTTGATGGTAATCCTTGTCCTTTTCCTCCTTTTGGAAATTTTAGTGCTCCTTATATGGCAACGTTGTCCCTTCCTGGGTCAACTGTTGGGTTGCCCTCTTGGTTGTTTTCAACCTCTGTGGTCTTGGATGTCCCAGCTACTATTTGATCAATTCCTCTACCTGAACAACGCCATGTTGATTCTAAGGTGGGCCTCTCCCCTTATTCACCTATTTCTGCGTCCTCCTCTTCTGCTTCACCTAGTGAAAGTCTGGATTCGAGTAACTAGGTGGCTAAGAAGAAGAAGAAGAAGAAGAAGACTAAGAAGAAGAAGTCTAATAAAAGAGAGGCTAAGGCTGCAACTACTTCTTCTAAAACGTCTGCTCTTGATAAACCTTCCAACCCTCCACGGAAAGTTAAGTTCCCTTGCATGCTGTGCCAGGGAAACCATATTCTTCGAGGTTGCCATGGCATTCCCAAGGTACTCGAAATATGGTCCAACGGTCGTCCGTTGTTTCCTTTGGCTTCCGGGAGTCAAGTTGGTGGCACGTCCTCAGCTAGTGTTGGTAAAGCTCCTAAGATTCAGGGTAATCTCACTAATCCTTATAAGTTGTGTGAAGGGCACCATGCCATTCACCTTTGTCCATATATGGATGAAGCCAAGAGAGTTTTGGACAACTCGACTGTTTCTGCACCGTACCTTCCAGCTAGTTACAAACAACTTTCTTTGATTCCTTCATCAGTTGATTCAACGATCAGTCAAGAGTCACCCTTGGTTGATCCTGCTCCCCTGGAAATTCCAAATCATGAATCCATCTTTGACCCACCATTGGTTGTGGGATCGGTTGAACTAGCCCCGTCTGCGGTGCACTAGGTCTTTTTCGTCGAGTGCAAATCTCACATCCCTCAGGTTCTTTGGTTTCTTCAGATTCCTCAGACTTGGAGAGAAATTCTCCTGTCCCTATATCTCAGGAAGCTACTCCTCTTCCTCCCATGATGAAGGTCTTGGAGGATACTCCTTCTGCCTCCATGATGGAGGTGGCGGAGGACACTTCTTCTTCTCCTATAATACCAGGGGAAGACCATCTTGGTTCGATGGAAGCCCCTCCAAGTAGTTTGGTCACTTCCTTCGATTGGGGTCGATTCGTAGGTTATCGCCTTCCTCCTTATGTGACCTTTGAGATCACGGTACAGGCCTCCCATTTGGTCATACCCAGCACCATTGTAGATGACGGCGCATCTGTTAGCATTTTATCCTTGACTACTTGGCAAGATTTCGGTTCACCACCGCTTGTGCCCGTTATGCAGAATCTGTTGGCGTTTAACAAAAGAACAAGTCAACTGTTAGGGATCCTTCCAAGTTGCCTATTAATTTGGGAGGGAAAACTATCCATATAGACATGATGGTTGTTCCTGGCCCATTGGACTTTAATTAACTCCTGGGTCGTGATTACACTTATGCCATGGGAGCGCTTGTCTCCTCCCTTTTTCATGTGATGTGTTTTCCGCACCAAGGTCGGATCGTTACCATCGATCAGCTTGCGTTCTTTGGTCTGGATATGGCAGCTAGTCTACCATCATCCCTATCAGATATTTATCCACTGGTTGTTTCATCCCCACCACATGTCAATTATGTGGCTACCTGTCCAGTGCCCGTATTCAGTGATAGTGTCGTTGTAAATCGTGTGTTGGGCGCATTGGGTCGAGACTTCCAAGATTTTTTCCTTCCATCAGACGGGCAACCCTTGGAAGTGATGACTTCTTATTCATTGTGATGAGGTCTTCGGAGTAGAGTTCATTTTCTTGTGTCAAGCTCCTTAAAAAATGAAACAAGATCGTGGGAGCAGGGTTCTTTTTCTTGTGTCGAGCTCTTTAAAAAACAAAACAAGGTTGTCGGAGCAGAGTTCATTTTCTTGTGTCAAGCTCATTAAAACAATGAAACACTTTCCTTTTCAATTCGATTCTTTGATAATATCTCGTAAAAACCCAGTCGAGTCTTTCTCTTGATCTCGTAATTTGAACCTTGACTCCATCTGCATTTCATATGGACTAAAGCTTGGGGGCATGTACCTTGATTTGCGTCACCGTGTTGGGGGCATTCTTACTTTTTCAAGCATAGCTTGTTTCCATTTCAAGCTTGTGTAAAAATGAAACCGGTTTCAAGCATAACTTATCCTTGTTTCAAGCTTGTGTAAAAATGAAACCAACCTCAAGAAGAGTTTTTTGATTTCAAGCTTGTGTAAAAGTGAAACCTTCTTATTTTACCTCTCTTGATTGCCATTTCATCTACCTGTTTTGCCAGATGAGCCTTGGCTCTCTCATTCCATCGTCCCTATCTGCTCGGTCGATCATATGCCTTCACTTGGTTGTTTTAACCATTCCTGAGGAACCGCTGCAATGAGTGGTCTTGTTAGCCAGCCTCTTAACCTTTATCTTGTTCAGAGCAATTCCACCATTATCGGAACCAATTGCTACCCTTTATACCACTCGTTCCTCCAGGATGAGTCATCTTTCAGTGCTTTTCTAACTCTTGAAAACTGAAAATATTGCCGAGTAGCTTGTCATTTTGAACTCGTTAAATTGGCTGTGAAGAGATATCTACCTAGTATACATTTACCCATATTTCGGGCTAGGATAGATTATTTATGAAAAAGGAATAACCTAGCCTATCGTGACTAGGAGGTTCTCTCAGACATAGTTTTCTACCTTTTTGGATCTGTGGGACTATCTACGAAAAGGGACTTCTAGAGTTTTCTTTTCCGCTATCTTTTCAAACTCTCTAAACATGAAAATACGCTGAGTTCTTCCTTTTTCAAACTCGTTAAAAACTGATGACATCGGGCTCCATCGTAATGATGTTACTCAAGTCCCTCCTTCCTAGAGCTCGTTAATTATACTAGGATGGATTTGTCCAAAGGACAAACTTATATCGCAAGCACATGTTATACCCTTCAAGCTTGTTTTCAAAAATAATTGGGGTACTCGCTAGAAATGGTGGGGGAAAATGAAACCAGTATCATAGTCATGTTGGCAGTATGTCGCTCTTGAACATGGCACTTGTCTGCATTCGTGTCAGGTTGGGGAAATCTCATCTCGCTATCTACATGCTTCCGTGGGTTTGGGTAATCTCTTTTGACCGCTCATCCGCTCTTTGCAACGTCGCCATGACCTCAGATCCTTTGATGTCAATACTACCAAATCCAATGTCGTGCCGCCGATATGTTCAAGAGAATTTGGCCTCTGCAGTTTTCAGCCTCCCTCTGATTCTCTGTCGATCTTGATTCACAAAAATTATGTCCCCCTTTCTCATGTCAATGATGTGGGAAACATTGTGGCCCACCTTCGATCAAGGTCACTTCCTGTCGACTTTAGCTCATTATCCAAGAAGTTGGTCTAGAGAATCCCTTCAGGTGCCTTGGAGCCTACATTCCTCAATGGCAGGTTCTTCTCATTTGATGCAAGGTTCTCATTATTGACCTTCGATAGGATGATTCTGCGGCTGTTCGATGTGAGCTCACTGTTCACATTCTGGAGATTGTACCTCATGTACATTGAGGGCCATCGTCATTACTGGTGGTCTCTCTCGCATCTGTTAACGGCTTTCATTATTGGCTAGTAATTAGATGATGTTCTTGCATGTTTGACTTTAGCTCACATATCCACATGCCTGAACTTGTACTCTGTTCCGGTCGAGATGGAGTGCAAGACCCTGGATTTTTTCTGATAAACATCTAGGCTGTAGATTATTTGTGGATTATTATCTTTTATTACATGACTCATTCGATTGGATGGCTGTGACCATACCTGAGTCTACTTGTTGATACTTATTTACTATATGTTTGCGTCCATACCTTGAATCTCGATTTTTTGTACACTCTATTATGGATGGATGCACCCATACCACATATCATGTATCTGAGATATCAGTTGTATTTCTCTTCCCAGGTTTTCTGACGACAGTGTTTTTGGTTGGGCGAGTTCTCATAAAACATTTCACCCTTCCCTCTCTCTCAGACATCATGCTTTACAGGGCATCTGTTACACAACATTTCATCACCGTCCCTGCAATCCCTTGTCCCGCAAATTGGAGAACTATTCCTGTGACCTGTGAACAGTAAAATGTCCTGAAACACCTTCATAACATCCCCCTACCTAAGGATAAACATTCTCTTGAAGAAAATTACCTCTGGAAAACCCTAAAAACAGATGTTTTAGCCTTGGCGCAACTAGTCAGTTGATCCCTTGTGCCAATGGGTGAAATCCACACTACAGGGCGTGCGAATTGGCGCACTTTCCCTGTGTCTCACTTGCGCCAAGCCCATTAAGGAATGTTTTTTAAAAATAAATGGTGGCAGTTTTCTTCTAAAAAACTCCAGAATGAATCATCAAAGGAAGTTGAGTGGTTTGGCTCTAGATCTCCATGTATAGGAATTGGTTTTACACCTCTCATTGAACCTTCCTAAGAGATAGGGCCTATCTCATGATTATACAGATCCCAACTTCCCTTCCTCCATCTATAAAAGCTTACCCTCTCTATTACCAAGCTAGCTGAACTTGTAGGAGGAGAACTATAGCTAGGAAATTAGTGAAAGCAGAGCCAAGAAGAACCCCATGAGAGAGAGCTTTGTCCAAATTCCCGACAGGCTTCATTGAGACGTGCTCTGCTGCAAGCCCTGCCGAGGGAAGATCATAGCATCAGAGCATTTGGTTGTAATCTCCCTTTTTGTATCATTAATATAAGCAACTCTGATCTTGGTTCCATTCATGTGTTTACTCTTTTATGAAATGCAATGAATTATATCCTCTAACTGGTATATAGTTACATGCTTTAAGTATCACATTGTATGTCGTCGTTTCTTTGCATGTGTACAGGTGTCCAGATGAAGCAAACCGAAGGATTGTGATATGTCAGGCAAGGGACCAAGAGCATCGCTTCTTCTTCGACAACAACAACGTGGGATTTGAGGTAGGTCACTTATCATGATCTTTGTCTTTCTTGTAACTAGGAACCTACCTCCTTGCATGATTTTATTGTTGCTAGACCCACCCTAGGGCTAGTGGGATCGCCTTTGTCTGCAGAGTGGATTTACTACCTCAAGAGTAATATATTTTTACGTTTAGTGGTTTCCATCATATCTTGCATGGGGATAATACTATAAACTAGAGGCAACATGCATGCTCTTGCAATCCATGACATATCCACATTCATTGAAGTTATATATGTGCAATTGTTGTTGAGAAATCAAGGCTAGAAGAATTTAAGTTTTGATTCCTTTTCCTTGATAAGTACTTGTTAATTATGTTGGCTTATTTTACTTATTATTTAAATTATATCTCATCAAGAAATTACCAAATCATATGTGTATGAATATCTCAAGAAAAAGATACAGAAGATGTGTTCAAATAACGAGGGAAAAACCCTGTCAGAACTCTTCCTTTAGTAGATTCATAAGACAAGATGAGATCATCCAAGACTCTTTGAGCTAGAAACAAACTTCCTCCAACTGCTAAGTCAACCCTTCCTTTTTCTCAAAATTATAACTTTTGAGTAGCTACTTTGACAAGGATTTTCAGCGTTGCAGCAACTAAATTTTGGCCTCCAATGCAACAAAACTTCGACCTATAGTAAAATTCATATTTTAGATCCCATCAAATTCCCAGTAACTTCACACGTGTGAGAGATAGATATCCCAAAAATTTTATTTTTTATTGTTCTACAATCTTCTTTCTTCTCTAGCAACTTCACATTTTCTCCACCTCTCTTTCTTGCGTATTGAACTTGTTGAGTGAGTGGTGAAAATGCATCAAATTTCTTCTTTATATATCACCTCTTATGTGCGTCGAATTGTCCTAATGTTGGCCGAATTCATTAGGTGTTGGCCCACTTGGTGTGGAGGTGTCAAATTACCTATTTGACTAAAAAATAATTATTTTTACATGATACAAAAGCCCAAGGAGGGTCTAATAAAATTAATAATGACTCTATTGGCTCAATATAAAACCTGGAAGCCCACAATGGAGGTTTTGACCTAACGTTATGTCCCAAGCATGAAACCCATTCTTTAATAAGTCATTTCATTAATAATAAAAATTCATTTTAAAAAATATATTACATTAGACAATTATGAAGACCAAACCTAGTTACATTTTTCAACACTCCCTCTTAACTAGGGAGGTATTCATAACCGCACCAATATATATATATATATATATATATATATATATATATATATATGAAATATCTCAAAGCACATGAACTACGGAGAGATGAGGCACACTCAGTGCCATAGACTAGATACCTCACCAGGGTTATCTATTCGAGTTTGACTACAATGCACTAAAGTTTATAGATAGTCTAGATACCATCAAAATTACTACTAACCATCAACCTAGGGATCTATGTGTGTATCCAATATCATATCTCCAAGACCAAATCCACCCTCCTTATTCGATATCTAAACATAAAAAACACATAGGTCCGCAAGATGTATTCCCAAACATCCACCATTAGATGCTTTAACACCTCCTATCAACTAAATATGCAATGTTGACCAACCCAAGTGTTCTAATAAGATATTGAAGCATCTTGTTTAGAAGATACCTCGACAACACACAAACTAACTATTGATCCATTGGAATATAATGTATCTTTACGATGCCAGCTTGTACAAAACTCTTTATGTAGTGGTACTTGTTGTTGATATGTTTCATTATTTCCTGGAAAACATGATCTCCAAACATATTGATGTTGCTTTTATTATCACAATTTATCATATTAGGATTTATGGGCTTTGAAAATAAAACTGAAAAAAGTTTCCTTAACCATACAACCACCTTTCCTACTTCACATGAAACAATGTATTCATCTTTAGCACTTCTTAATGAAATATGACCTTTTTTTCTACTTATCTACGAAATAAGGGCATAAAAAATCCCCCTGTAGTACTCCCATCAGTCTCACTACCACCCCAATGTGAAAATGTAAAACCTATTAATTTGACTTCACTTCCTTACAATCATAATTTAGGGAGTGATGTATTGTGCCACATAGATATTTCAAGATATGATTGGCAGCAATCGAATGGTGATGACGATGATCCAACTGAAATTGATTGAGGATATTTATGAAAAAACATATACAAAGTCTAGTATTTACCAAATACATAAAAGAAACTACCAACTTACGATAGCTAGTAGGATCTAAGAGACTAGAGTCAGATCTTCTCAACTTCTTGATTTTAATGATCATGGTAGTATTCATAGGTTTGGAATCCATCATATTGAATTTCTATAATCTTTTCATTATGTATTTTCCATGCCCAGATATATCTCTCCAAGTTTTTGCCAGACTTCCAAACCAAAGTAATAATACATAAGTCCTGGATCCTTCATTTCAAGTTCAGTTGTCAACATCTTCATGGATTCTTGTATTCTTTCCTCTACACATGTAATACATAACCCATCCACATATAGTATAATAAATATTGGTTCATTAGTCACCAAACTTATTTAGAGTATCGGATCTCCATAAATTTTGTCAAACGTAATTCCTAAGACATATGCATCCATTCTTTCATACCCTATCCCAGGAACTTGCTTCAAGCCATATAGGGCTTTTTTGAGTCTGTAGACATGGGTGTCCTAGATATTTATTTTAAATCCTTTAGGTTGTTCAATGTATACTTCATCGATGGTTCAATTCAAAAACGTTTTTTTTTATGTCCATTTGATGGATATTCCATCCCATTGTAGCAAGCAACAAAACCAAGGATATTATAATAATATATATTGCAGTAGCTACAATGGTTTATTCATAGTATATGACTTCATTTTGTGAGAAACCCCTTGTAATGAATCTAGATTTGTATTTGTCTTTGCTTCCATCAACAACATGTCTGATTCTGTAAATACATTTTGAAGTGACAATGGATTTGTCATTACATCTAGGAATGATTTCCCAAACCCTATTCTTCATGATGGATTGATACTCTTATTTCATTTCCCTATTCAATTCTTCTTGATTAGTAGCTTATTCAAATGTATTTGGTTAAAATTATATTAATTTTTTCATATATGATTCATATCCTGAATATATTTTTGATCTTTTGCTTTCTCTAGGAGTTCATTTAGCAACTCCATGTCCTTTCGGTACCTTCAGGAGTATCTTTTACCCAATTTGTAATTTTTCTTGTTTCAGGTATGATCACTGGTTAAATAGGATCACTTGGTCCTTCTTATTCTTCATATTCTCATGTTCTAGTTTCTTTATAATGGTGCTCTTATTATTCAAATAGTGGTATATATTCATCATCAGAATCAATAGGAATATCCTTCGATATTTTGTAGACATCATTTTCATGTAATAAAACATCCCTTATAACTTCAAATTGTCTTCTTTCCTTGATGAGAATTCTAAATTCCTTTCAAGAAATGTTGTAGCCAAAGAATGTCCCTTTAATTCTTTTAGAATTTAATTTCTTTCGCTTGTCCTTTGGAGCATGGATGTATGTGGGACACCCAAAGATTCAGAGATCATCCACACATGGATTCTTTCCTATGACTGCTTCTCCAGGTGTCATATTCTCTTGGATTCTACGAGGGATTATATTTTTTATACATACTCCAGCCATTGTTGCTTCTCCCCATAGAAACTTTCATAGACCTTGATAAAAAATCATTGCTCGTATACATTCTACAAGTGTTCTATTTTTCCTTTATACAACTCCATTTTGTTCGATATTTTAAGGAATAATGATATCCCTCTTAATATCTCATTCTTTACAATATGCAACTATTTATTTTGAAGTGTATTCCCCACCATTGTCGGATCTCAAATTCTTTATCCTTATTTTGGTTAGGGTATCCACTTTAGATCTAAATTCTTTGAACTTTTTAAATACTTCATCCTTTATCTTGAGAAGGTGGAGCCATGTATTTCTAGAGTGATCATCAATGAGGTCAACATAATAAAGATAAACTCTAAGATATTTTTCAAACATAGGTCAACACACATAGGAAGGAATGAGGTCCAATATTTACTTATACCTTGTTTCATTGCTCATAAATGTTTTCCTTGTATTCCTTCCAAAATCACATACCTTACATACTCACGATCTTCTATGATGTTGGGGTTCCATTTACCATTTGATTATGAGAGGGGATGACCTTGTAATGTATATGCCCATATCATCTATGCCATAGTTTGATAGGATTGATATCCTTGTGAACTAGGGTTGGAGGAGATGAGGTTATGACTCTATAAAACCTTCCCTCATGTACTCCAATAATGTTTTCCTTATCAATGCTTGAATCCTTTCCCCAAACTAGAAATTTACCATTCCAAAGGCAACCCTTTCTCCTTTATGTTACACACAAGAAATTTAAAGTAATTTTTTTTTCAAACGACGAACATTGAGTATATTCTTGATATGTATCTTTTCTCCATTTTCCATCTCCAATGATGTTGATCCTAGGCCCTTGGTTGCATAATTGTTGTTGTATGTGAGCTCCACTACATGGGATTATGGTTCTTTCGATAGAGTTTGAAGTTTTTTACATTATCTCGTCCTATGTATTTATGCTCCACTATCAATGATCCATGCATTTTTATTATGAAGTTTCCTATGAGTGCAACATAGAAGCCTTCACTTTTGACCTTGTTACATAAGTTGTAGATGATCCTTCCAATCCAGCTTCTTGCAATTCTTATAATATTGAATACCATATTCAAGTAAATTTTCATAAAAGGAGTAACCTTTCCTTTCCAACCAACAAAGAGATCTCCAACCTTCCTTGACCTTAGCTCTGATACCATGTTGAGAAATCAAGGCTAGAAGAATTTAGTGGTTGATTCCTCTTTCCTGATAACTACTTATGAATTATGCCAACTTGTTTTACTTATTATTTAAATTATCCTTCATCAAGAAATTATCAAATTATATGTGTATGAAGATCACAAGAACAAGAGACATAATATGTAGGCGCACAACTAGGGAAAAAACCCTATGAGGGGAAAACCCACTCTTCGTTCAGTAGATTCATAAGACATGATGAGATAACCTAAGACTCTTTGACCTAGAAATAGACTTCGTCCAACCACCGAGTTATCCCTTCCTTCTTATCCAAATTATAATTTCCCAGTAGCTACTTCGACCTAGAATTTCGACCTTGCAATAACAAAATTTTGGCCTCCCCTGTAATAGAACTTCAATCTGTAGTAAATTTCATATTTTTGACCCCAGAAAATTGCCAGTAACCTAGCATGTGTGATATATAGATAGCCCCAAACTTTGATTTTTTCTAACTTTTCAACCTTCTTCCTTCTCTAGCAAATTCACACTTTTTGTACCTCTCTTTCTTGTGTATCAAACTTGTTGAGTCAGTGGTGCAAATGGATCGAACTGCTTCTCTATATATCACCTCTTCTATGGGTCGAATTTCCTTAATATAAGCCGAATTCATCAGGTAAGGTCTGACTTGATGTGGAAGTGCCAAATGACTTATTTAACTCGAAAATAATTCTTTTAAAATGATACAAAAGCTCAATAAGGGTCTAATAAAACTGAAAATGACTCTATTTACTCAATTTAAAACCTAGAAGCCTATAATGGAGGCTTTGACCTATAATGATGACCCAAGCATGAAACCCATAATTTAATAAGTCATTTTATTAATAATAAAAATTTCTTTTCACAAATATATAACATTATATAATTATGAAGAGAAAACCTTGTTACATTCTTCAACAATCTTCTTGGCCTATATGACATTTTGTGGCAATGATAAGAATTCATCAACTCGATTAAGATTATACAAATATCAAGTATTATGAATTGATATTTTAATGATATGGTGGTCACAATAGGCACACCTCTAACATGATTAATATAAGAAATTTATAATCACCATTGCTACAAAGGACATAATTTTAATGACACTATTTTCAAATTTACAATATTAAATAAAAATAAATAAAAAAACTAGAAGAAAACAAAGTAACCTCATATTCAATTTGATATTATCATATAAATAAACATTAATAATACATTTAAATAAATTATAGAAAATCTTCAAGCTATGTCTAATATCTTAGCCACACTTAATAAGATATATAATTATCATAGTATAGACACCATATTCATTTTCTTTCAAAAACAAGAATAACAAACCATAAAAACACATGAAAAGCTTAATTAATCAAACAATATTAAAAAATTTGGTGTAGAATGTTAATGACATATAAATATTTTTCTAACTATCAATATAGAAGAATAAAAAAAATAAAAAAATAAACAAATTTAGACTCATTGAGCTTATTTTATAGAATAACGTTTGTCTAGACTATGTGACTTTTTGTAATGTAGAATGGTGAAAGGAAAACATTTTATTTTAAATACATATATGTTGGAGTTAATGCTTACATTCCATATTTAAGAAGTTGGTTTGTGATGGTTGAGAAATTCTCTCAACCTCTCTATCTAATTTAGGAATAAGTTGGATCTCAGAAACTCTATTTAAAAGAGTAATCTGAATGTAATCGTGTGTGTGGGTGTGTTTACACATACACCATTTGTGCAGAATATATGCTTGTGTTTTCTGTAATTGTATGATTTTAGCCATTTCTTTCATGGTATCGGAGCTAGTATGGGCTTTAACCTGGTCTTCCTTATGCAATAGAGAAATTGATTATCAAACGCATGTACCGTAGGGCGAGAGGGGATGACAAGAATGCATCTGATCTCAAACAGTTCGTAGAAGGTCAAGACGGCTATTGGCACAGCCGGCTGCTGATCAAGGGTAACATTCGGATGCCGTTCCACTCAGGCCACAGACGCCATTCTGCTCAGGCCACGGATCCCTCACTCAGTTGTATTAATGGTGGATTTTTTTGAAACCGTGCTTCCAGCTGCATCCAATAGATATTAGATGAATTTGTGCGCCAATGTTGTTTTTTGACAGCGTGAGTGTACCCTCCATTTATTCGCTGTGTTATGGATTCTGCGATTTCTCTTAAGCACTGTTGTCATGGATTTATTCCATAAGCGGGTACATCAATATCAAACAATCTGACTTCAACGTGTGTGAGAAACTCGACTCTTGACCTGCATGGATAAAGCACACCATATTTTTTGTGGTCCGGTTGTGGAGGGAAATTAACCCACTCTTGAGGAGTTCGCTGCAAGTGAATGTGGCATACAATTTTTTCACAAAGCAGTCAAAGGTATTTTTTTAAATTGTTGAAGGGTACATCAGTGTTTAAATTTAAAAAGGTATTTTATTTTTCTTTTTTTTCATTATGGAGTTTATGGTGTTAGACAAATTCAGTGGTTTGAATTTTCCCTCATGGAAAGTGAAAATACAACTGCAATTAATGAATAAAAATTTGTGGGGAATAGTGAATGGTTCAGAAGCAGCACCTACAGATGCCAAAGAGTTACTTGAATGGAAAAATAGCGATGACAAAGCTAAGTCTATTATTGGACTTGCTCTTTCTGATTCGCAATTACATCATGTAGATATTACTAAAACATCAAAGGAAATATGGGAACATTTGGCTCAATTGTTTGGTGTAAAATCTACAAATGCAAAATTTTCCATAAAGCTGCAATTATTTAGTCTGAAAATGAATGAGGAGACATCTATGTCCAGTCATATAAATAATTTAATGTCTCTTTTAAGACAATTAATTGAAGCTGGGACTAAGGTGGAGGATTAAGATGCTAAAGCTATATTATTAAATAGTCTTCCTTCAAGTTATAGTAATGTTGTTTTCACTTTGAGTCAAATGTCTACACAAACATTGCAAGAGACAATTACAGCACTTCTGGGGGAGGAAAAGCGACTGAAACCGGAGGATGCCGAAGAGAACTCTCATGTATAAAATGCCTTGTGGACAAAGACAAGGATGAGAAAGAAAAATGCAAACAAAGGTGACATTGAATGCTACTATTGCAGGAAAATTGGGCATACATCGTGGAATTGCAGAAGTCGTGCTAGTGATGTGTTAAAAGGGAAAGAATCAGCAAATATAACCACAGATGAATACCAATTGAATTCCGATGATGAATTCAATGAAGAGAGTGAACCTATTAAAATCTTTTAAAAATAACCAGCAGTTCAACTATGTGTCTGATGCCAGTACTTAAAGATCAAGTAGCAGTAAGGCTCAATATGGATGGTTGTCCAAATAGTATGGCAGTTGCGGATCTAGGGAAGGATCCCTCATTAGTGGTAGACATGGAAGTGGTTTCCTAATGAGGTTATGCGACAGATTGGGATGCTGTCCAGTAATTGACTTTGGGAGGTCCTTGATTTAGGAGTTGAGGAAGGGAACTCGGGAATCCAACTTGCCAACTACACCTTTCCGAGGGTTATGAGGCAACTTGATGGAGCATCTATTGATAAGCTTGATTATTTTTTTATTTTCGTGTAATGTAATCATTAAGGGGGGATGTTGGAGTTAATGCTTACATTCCATATTTAAGAAGTTGGTTTGTGATGGTTGAGAAATTCTCTCAACCTCTCTATCTAATTTAGGAATAAGTTGGATCTCAGAAACTCTATTTAAAAGAGTAATCTGAATGTAATAGTGTGTGTGGGTGTGTTTACACATACACCATTTGTGCAGAATATATGCTTGTGTTTTCTGTAATTGTATGATTTTAGCCATTTCTTTCAATATATCTTAACAAATAAATACATGAGGGAATTTTTTAAAAGGTAAAAATTAACAGGAGTCTCGAGTGTTATTAGTATTTTACTAATAAGCACTTCATGACAAGTGTAGTTTTCGTAATAGTTTCAGTTCTTTCAAAAAATTTATAAAATGAAGATTCTTTTATAAATGATAAGAGAAATGCAAAAAAACATTTTTTCTAGTGACTTCAACTACACTTTAGGATGTGTATAAACACTTTAAATTTTATAGGAAACCTACAATATTATTCATGGCATTGACTTCCTCCTATTTTTTTCACACGCAATCACACTAGTGATGTTTACCATCTCTATCATTGACACAATCGAGAACTAGAATAATGCATTATGGTGTTATGCTAATTTTCAATAGTGAATTGTGGTGTGATGGAATTCTATTAATCTAAAAGAATAAATAGGCCATTGAATTTTATTAGTCATGGCATTGATTTCCTCCTATTTGTTTCACACGCAATCACACTAGTGATGTTTACCATCTCTATCATTGACACAATCGAGAACTAGAATAATGCATTATGGTGTTATGCTAATTTTCAATAGTGAATTGTGGTGTGATGGAATTCTATTAATCTAAAAGAATAAATAGGCCATTGAATTTTATTAGTGACATATATTATGGTAATAATAAACTTTGTATTAAATCCCACAGAAATGCTTTTAAATTATCAATCAAAGGAATTATAGACTTATTCTAGTGTTAAACTAGAAATAGAATTGACTTTATATTTTGTTTTAGTGAATGGAAATTGTGCAGATTTTATATGTATCGTACTACAATAAGGCTTAGATTTTTTTTTCTAGTAGAACTCATCCCTACAAATAATACTTTTTGGCTAATTTGTTGTTGATACAAAATTGTATATCTCAAAAATTTAAGAGATGATACTAAACATAAATTGGAGTACTTATAACTAAGCGATATAAAAAATGAACTAATAATTGAAAAATAAATTCATTTCTGTGAAAAAAAAACATATTCTATAATATTTAGAAGAATAAAAAACTGACTATTATTAACAAAAGGTTCATGATATTTTTGTGAAATAGTAATAAAAATACAAGAAATTATATCTATAGAATTGAAAACGTTAATATAATGGAGTAAAAAATCCAAATACAAAAACACATATAAAAGGTGCATTCATTAGTAACCTCGTCAACTAGATCTTGCAAGAATATGACTAGTAAATTTATTCTTAATCAAATCAAATTATTATATTAAAAATTTAATCTTTTATTTCATTAGTAAAGGTGAAAATTGATGAACCCTTGACTAAAATGAGAGGGGCAGTGAATCATTTTAGTATATTCATGGACATTAAAATTCCTTTCAGTAAATTTATTAACAAAACCATTACATGAGCACCTTAATACATAATGATCAACAAGTTGAATATGTGAACAAAAAGTAATAAGCAGACTAACACATCGCATCAACACATAATAATAATGCACATGGACACCAGATATAAGTGGAAACCCATAAGGGAGAAAACCACAATTTTATTATTGTTGTGATGCAAAGGCAAGCTCCTAATCCTTATTACATTTGATTTTCTGTAGGCCCCAAATTACAGGAGGATGCTACCTCAAATTTCTGCAAGGTACAATAAGCAAGGAAGCTCCAAATCCCATGTGTTTTTTTCAAGCTACCACCCACAGCAGGCTCCTACCTCAACCAACTCCAACTGAACATTTTATCAAGGCACACCTTGAAAGGAGAACACAATCCCCTCATATAAAATGAAAACAATATGTTGATTTACCTGGTTATCGACTCTGCATATCTCCATCTTTACTTCTGCCTCTTCATCCTTCAAATCTTCTTCACTTTAACTCCATATTTTCATAATATCTAAGTCATCTCTCTCACATTCTCCATCTCTCTAACCTCTTATGCATTTCAAAATCACATATTTTATAAAGATAATTTTTTAGCTGTTTGTATCCCTCAAAGGAATATGAAGTGAATAGGCTTGACCCTTTGTCTTCCACTCATTCATTTCCACACACTTCATATCTTCAATATTATACCACAAAATACATAAATAATCGAATATTAATTTCAACCAAATGTAATGATTGAATTCATCAAATGAATGTCAACATCAAATAACAATATTTTTTCCTTCGATTCTTGCCTTTGCATCACAATAATTCAGTTCAATGAACATGAAAACATATATTTTCTACCAAACCATCAATGCATATGTTGATCCTTTTCTTCTTTGCTGCCTCTTCACTACACGTTTTCCTTACTGCTCCTTTGACTTTATTGCTGCTCCTGTATACCTTTGTTTATCACGATCTACTCTTTTTCCATCAATGACAATATTTCCAATAGTCTCCTTCTTTGGCATTGATGGAAACACGTTTTTCCTCCCCCTTTCATTCTGATAAGTGTCTTTCTTCCTCTGATTACCACCCCCTTTGACATCAATGGCGAGGGGGTTAAAAATTTCTTGTATCCTGAAGAAAATTTTCTTATTGTAGCTTCAATAATTGCATTAATGTTCTCTAAGCTCTACATAAAAAATATTCATTTTGTCATTGAATGAATGACACTTCGTATGGCTTGTTGGGTTTTCTCCATTTGAGTGAGTGTTGCTCGAAGATGAGTACTACTTTAGAAACGACTGCTACTCCATTTGGTATATAAGTATTGTTGAGAGAACACTTTGTAAATAATTGCAATTGCATGTATATACACAATAAGCATGAGCATAAATTTTATCTTGTTTGGTTCTTGGATTTGCCTCATATTTAAATATGCATATGATACAATTCTGGAAAAATCATCCCATGCGAATAAATCAATGTATATGTCTTTTTCACTAGGAATGATCATGTGAAATAACTTGTCCAAAAAACTAATTGGGAAAACAACTCATAAAAATATTATCAATAATAAGGAAACCAACTTACAAAATACAAAAAAAAGAGATCAACACTACATATTCATATGGATCTCAGAGAGCATTGAAAATTGTTGGAAAAATATCATCAAGAAGAACTCAAGAAGAACTGCCATCGAATGTAATGCATGAATCCTAGTTTATTCACATTCATTTGATAGTTCTCTCCTAGCAATGGGTAAGAACTAATCCAATATCATATCCCTTAGTGGGTCCAGCCTTAATTGCACGAAGCTCTTCATTGGTTTCACGAGTAACCACTCTTGTTTTCTCTTCTTTGTTAGAGATGCATGGAAAAAATTCTCCCAAAATATCAGCACATTAGGGAACCAACTGGTCTCCCCCAATCTTAACAAATTAATTCATCTAAGTTATGGATGTCAACTGAGTAAACTAATATTTAGCTAAACCTGCACTAAAATCTCATCCATACGCCCATAATCTACTGATGCGGACTTATTTATCCCTTGTAAGAATTCAGAGAGTGGATAATCTACCTGTTGTCATATCTCATGCCTAGAATCACTAAGCATATTCAAGAGCCGATCAAGAAAGTCTGTCAAGAAGCCCAACATATCAATGTTAGGAACATTGTCCAAAATAGTAATCCATCCCTCTAATAATTGGCGTACGTAAGGATTGAGAACATTCATTCACTCCCTTAAAAGTGGTATAAACTCCTTGATGCTGAACTGGTCACTTTCTATAACAATGTCCTTAACGAGGCGATATAAAAAAATGTTCAACACTTTGAACATTAGCATCTGAATATTGATACCAAAATCAACGCCTCAACAACCACTATCTTTCAAATGAGATATTGTGTTTAGTAAGCCCCTCTAAGTGTGTGATGGTTGGACATAGAAGATTCACAGAATGACAGTGATAATTTTAAAGATGGAAAATTATCTTGGAGTTTAAAATATTGGCGAGTCTCACTAGTACTTAATATGTGAACTATAAAATGTTTATTGATATTATTTTTAAATTGTTAAATTTATATTGATTTTATATATAGTCTATATATAATATTGGCAATTTTTAAGGTAGAATAATTTTATATTGTAAAATTTGGGCGAATCATTTTTTGAAAAAAATGGAAATTGGCGAATCTTTTTTTGAAAAAATCATAGAAAATTCCATAGAAAAAATATACATGCTAATACTGAAAGTTCCATGATCACTTTCGAAAGATTACAATTTTCAAAATTTAATTTAATTTTCCTTTTTTTCTAATAATTATCGAATTAAAAAAAACTTAATTTTTCATTTTTATTGGTTTTTTAGATATTCCACAATATTTCATAAGCATAAAAGTACCTCTCCACAACATTTTTTTTTTTATCAAAAAATGATGAAAATAAAAAATGCCTTATTGGATTTTGACTCCTTATACCAATTTTCCCTATAGTGATAATAATTAAACACCACCAATTAAAAAATATCGTAATACACAACCTTGGCTTATATCCCAATAGTCAAGTAATTGTTATATATATCGATAAATTGAATAATTAAAAGTATTTTCTAATGGCGTAATCTAACTTATAGACAATATAGTCTTTTTCACTCGAACTTGGCGATACAATTTCGAGAAAGAAGGTGATTTTTTGTTGTTTAAAATACATTTTTGAATGCGTAAATAGATTCACACTCTGAAAAACTCATGGGGAACTCTAGGTTTGGAAGCCAAGAGTGGGATGCTTTAATATGAAAAATTCTCAACCGAAATGAGACTGAGCTAAAATTGTGAGTAGCCCCAATGCTCCTGCCTTTGAGTTCACTTCCACAATTCAGGTCTTGATTCCTCTCTTGATCATGATCCACATTTGATTCCCTTCGAAGAGGAACAAATGATACCTACAGGCCTCAGATTTTTTACCATAGAGCACCAAAACTTAAAATGTTGATTCAACAATTCAATAGTTGTCTATTCATCGAATGACTCAGCTAAAATCAAGGCCAAAAAACTTTTGACAACTATTATATATTCATGGAATTGAATCCAAAAAAAGGAAATAGAAGACAATTGAGAGATGAGAAATCTTTCTGAGTATTTTTAATCAGATATTAAAATATGTGAAGTAAAAAAAATAAGTAAAGTTCACACAACAATTTACAGTAAACAAATTGTAGTGCCAGAATGTGAAAGTAAGTACTTTGCAAAGAAATGAAATAAAGGAACTTCCACTCTGCTGTAAACAATTTTGATTGTTGAAATAAAATTCTATGCTTATCTCCAATATGGGCTTTATCCTTGTAATAGTTACTCACATTCAAACCTAATCTGCCTTTAAACTTTGTTAACTCAAAAAGTTTCACTTTAACTATTCATATTTAAGTTTTAATTCTTTCCTTTTTAAAAATATAAAGTGCAAACATAGATCAATGTGTCATAACGGTGTTTGTTCAGCAGTCAACGAGACATATTTAATTCTTAGGATTTTAATGCTGGTATTAAAAGAATTCTATTTTCTAATGAACATTCACTTGCAGAAATACATCGAATTCTTATGAAGGAAAGGAATGAAACAAATTTGTTGTAATGAACTGACAAAACCAATTTATAGGAATTATAAATGTACTAGTGCAGGAATAATGTGCTTGCACGATCCCAAGAATAAGTAAACTAAGATTCATAAAAAGGAAATTACTGAAGGTAAATCAGAATTAATTAATGTTCACGCCATGGATCTGTCACACTTTTACTGTCAATGAAATAAAACCAGAATTCTTATGGAAAAATAAATCATAAACTCAATATACACTTTGTATTCAAATAAAATCAACACACACCTTTAATCGAATGAAAGCGATAGGGAGAACAAGCTGGGTTGGCTGGGCCCTAGCCAACTAGTTCGTTTCCCATTTTAGGAAACTTGAAGCTTCAGCACTCAATGATGCATCAATAATAGATTAAAACAAATATTTAAACAACATGGCATAGATCCTTGTATTAATTCCAAATCAGGAAAAATACATCATAAGTATGGATCCAACCCAGAATTAGGGCGATAACAAAAAATTACAATTTTTCCAAAGCTACAGTACCATGGCTATCGCTCACTAATTCCTACCAGAAATCTATATTTTATACAACCCTTTCGGCCTTTGGCCATAATGAAATTACATACAATCATTCTAATTCCAGTCTTTCGGCTAAAACAAAATAACAACTAGCATTACCAAATAAGCCTGTGGCTATAACTAAATGCTAATATAATCATTGATCGACGACCCAATATTCGATCATGTCCCTGACTATCCTCCGCTTTGAATTCAACTCAGATGACTGCAACTGAATAGGATGAGTTGGAACAATATGCCCGCATTAGGTAACAAGTTGTTGCGAAATTTTAGGAGTGGTCGGCTCCCAACGGTGTAGGAATCTCCATGCACTAGACCATGCTGATACAAGGATTAATACATTTTCCTATAAAATTCTCTAGGAATTAAAATATTATTTGAAAGAATATTGAAGGAATAAAATCTATTAAAATGATTAATTAAGTACCTAATAAACCTTAAATATTAAATATAAAACTAGTGTAGGGATAGACAAGATTCTTGGAATAGTGTAGTAATAAGGAAGTTTATGAGGATGAAACAGAGGTCTATGATTGTGGTTTAAAGTAGGAATGCGGTTAAAACTAAAGCATTTTATCCTACTAACATCCTCCCATCCCTAAGTTGTTGTGCATCCTCACACAACCTTTACTTGCTGTAAAAATCCAAAAATAAAGAGTTAGCCCATAATCCTGAACTTGTATGTTGAACCCTACTTTCATTATCTTCATTATTTTCTCTCGGGCCTTCTTAAGATGATGGGTCACCTTTTTAAGGCATTTATAGCACTTTGAAGCCCAAAACTTCCATATCTTGACTTGTCATTTTTTCTCCTTGATGTCTCCTGCCAGTTCCATTTTTCCTTTCTTCTGAACTGTATCTTGCTCGTTCATGGCTTGGTTTGATGCTTTCAAGTCATGAATTCGTTGCTCAAGCTCTTCCATCCAATTTTTATGATAGAGGGTATAGTTCTTTGTTCTTGACTCGTCTGGTGCAAGCACCTTCTCTGTAATTGACTCTAAACATGTACCATCATCGCCAAGGTCAATGTTATCCTGGACACCCAATTTCTGTATTTCAATTTCATCTAGGGTTTCAGTGCCCAGAACTTCAATATCACCAAGGGTCTCAATATCTTCCACGTCCATCTCACCAAAGGCTTCAATACCCTGTGCATATATCTCATCGCCAGTTTTAGTATCCTGTACTTCAAAATTATAGAGGGTTTCAATTGTTGGGTGTGGAGCCTGATTATCTTCTTTATTTTGTATCATATCATTGGACCCTTTTTCTAAATGGGGTGGCAACTCCGTCGGTAATTAAACGTTGCCTAGGGGGTCCAGGGGGGGACTATGACTTTATGCAGCCCCCCACCGGGTGGGGGATTTCAGGGGCAGCGCCCCAAAAGCTAAAAACATGTTTAAAATTTCCTTCTAAAAGTATTGTAATTTCTAGTAAATCTGGGCCATTCATTAGGCGGATGATCTGATGGTAGAATTTATGTTTAATTTATGGTTTTTCTTCCCTAGAAGGCAACCCCTCGTTTTGTATGAGGGTATTGTATTGCGACTGTGTATTGTATGTGTATTCTCAGAGCGAGAAATAGATAGGGAGACTGTGAGAGAGAACATATGATATTACAACGGATCTGTTGTTGCTTGTGTCTCTTCATTTTGCTGGATAATAGAAATGAAGGACTGGTTGTTCAGGCTAGACGTAGCCCAAACAGGGTCAACAACATATATATGTGTCTCTCTAGTTTTATGTGTTTTGTGCGCTTATGTTTTCTGCAAATTTTATGTGTTGAATTTCTCTATAATATATAATTTTTCTAACATCAATATGTTGTGCCTCATCATATTACTAACCCTCTGTCAATTCTCTCCTTGCATTCATTGTCACTTATATTTTCATTATTGTATGAAGGAAGGCTAACAAGGGTATATCGTCCTCCTTCTCTGCATGACATTCATTAAGCATAGTATGAGCCGATGCCTCTGTAAGAACTGAGATATTATGATCTCTGGGTGAAGCTAGTGGTGACTCATCCAAAAAAACCGGGGAGCTTGACTGATTGTGACTCACCCTCAAAGATGTATTCCATCTCTTAGTTGAGTTCCTCGTTGTTATTCTTACTAAGGATTAAGTTTCTTCGATGTTTTTCTCTTCTTCTTGAACCTGTATTTTCTTACTTTTTTTCTTAGCAGGGCACGAAGTCAAAGCTTCTGTTGTTCTTTTCTTGCCTAAATTCTTTTTCTCGGACAATTTCCCTATACTTCATCCCTAGAATTCATTAAAAAATTCATTCCAGGTCATTCCTTTGACCTCCAACTCCTTGTTAACTAGAATCATGATCAAAACATGATGATACAATTTTCATGTGACCCGACTCGCCTCCCCTTTGTAAACACCTTTCACCATTTTTTCTAAGCTTTTGAGCAAGAAATAAGGAAAATTGATGAGTTTCCCTAACTCAAACTGAAACAGAAAACATATATGGTATAGGAATGTTAATGAATATCGTCCCTCACAGGTAGGAAACTTTTGCAATATATACAGGAGGTCTTTCCATTTCCCAAGTATGGCATTTCGAAGAAGCCCTTTCTTCCAATCAACTTTTAGCTTCCGATCGACCACAAATCTGCGCCACCTTTTCTTTTTAATTTTCTCCTTCTTAAACCATTGTTATCCCCTGATGGATAAGCCTGTATCCTGATCTATGGATTTTTCTGTGACCTAAAATTCCAGTGAGCCTACCTTGGATCGGCCTCTCTCAAATTGTCTTACAAATTCCAATGCCATAGCTCTATCAAATCCATCGAACTTTTGTAGAAATGGGAAAATATCGATTCTTACAACAGTGCAAGACTATTCTGATACTCAGATGTCTGCTCTACTTCCTTCACAAATAATGGTTAATTTCTCATGAACAGAATCTCTATTTGAGTTGACCCCAATTCCTTGTCGAAAAAAAATATCACACTGAGGAGTTCAAAGGGCCTGTCAAGAGTTTTATGATGATGAAGTCATTTTCCCAATGCCTTATTGGCCTCTTCCATCAAGTCATGGTCCATCATTATTCCTTCGGGACTGATGCACACATGTATTGTTCCAGTACAGGTAGGCGATGATGATTGGAAAAGGCGGAGGTTTTAGTGATAACATGGTGTAACAATCATGCATGATCAGATTACGAGGTAAGGCCATCATTGATAGGTGATGAATTTTTTTTCAAAAAAAGGTAAATGTTGGGTTTCAGATGAATTCGTACTATCCCGCATTTTCTTCGTAAATCATATAAGGTGTAATTCAGTATTAATTAAAAATATAAGAATTGATGACCTAGAATATCTTGTACTTAAAACAATTTCTTCCTACATTAGTAAGTGACAAGGAAAATTCTTAACCATAATTCAAATAATTAGATGACATTGTAAATTGATGGGGAAGTCATTATGTCTGCAAAAAAATAAAGATAGACTTTCTAATGCACATTTTTGCACCAGGAATCCCTACATTACGTTGATCATTCTTTCATGTGTTTTCACCATCGGACAGGTGCCTGCACTAATCATGCTTGCACTAAACCTGCCTGCACCCCAATCTGTCTGCATTGAAATGTCTTTGCATTAAAATGTGCCTACACTGAAATGTGCCCGCACTAAACATGTGTTCCTGCACCAAGGATCTCTGTAACATTGAAGAGAAAAATGGAAAAAAATAAATTTTTATAGAGTACAATTCATTGGCTAGGAAATTTTTTTTTTCCCGATTATACAAGGAAAGTTTTATTCGCCATTCTTTGGTGTCAAGCATGCTTTCTGATCTGACTTGTGAGTTAGCATTAGATCCTGTAATAAATCCATGAGAGAAAAAAAAGAAGTGGGAAAGGGTAATTTACAAAATGGGAAGGAATATCATGGAAAGGATTCTAGGAATGAAACCACTAAGAGGGATAAACAAAAAAAGGATTTTGCGAAAAAATTCAGGGGAAAAAGGAGTGAAATACGAAATCGGATATGGATAGTATTCTTAGAACAAAAAGAAGGGTAATTCATTGAAGGATTAGAAGAATAAAAGTAGTATTAAATTATGAAATGGGAAATAGAAGAAGGATAATATTTACCTTTAAAATATGTCTGCACTAGTGCCAGAAAAAGTAGATGCAGTGGGAGTTGAGCGTTGTTTGAATAAAAAAATTCTTGCCAGCTATCCCAAACATGGGTAAGGGCTCGGTTCCCATTAAAACATGATTCTTCTAGGTGACGAACAACACATATAAAATTCAAAGAGAATTCCCTTTTTATTGAAATTTTGATCTTCCTTCCAACATGCTGGTTTTCAGGTTGATCCTTATGAAATCATGTCGGTCAATTGATTTTCATAATTATAGGAATTTTTTTTCTTTTTTTTCTTTTTTTCATTTTTTTTCTTTTCATTATATTTTTTTCTAGGAAAGGAATCAGATTTTCAATAGATTGGTGTTTCCACCTTACATCTCCTTCTCAAATTTTTGTTGGACTTGCTACATAAAATTTCCTTTAGTGAGGGACTTAAAGTATAGCTTCAATCTATGCCCATTCACCAGGAATACTGAATTTCGTCTATCAATAGTTTTGATTTCTACCGCACCATTTTAAAAAAATTTGACCACCTTATAAGGTCTGATCCAACATGTATGGAATTTCCCATAAAAATATTTAAATATGGAGTCGTAAAGTATTACTCAATCACCTGCTTCTAACTGGTTCTTCCAGATGGACTTGTCATGCCAATTTTTTTGCTGTTGTTGAACCAATATGTTCTATTGAACATCATCCCTTTAAAATCCATCTATTTCATTCAGCTATAGGAGAAATTTTTGTTTCACTTCATAGAGGCCTAGCCCTAACTAGACTGTAGTCTTGAAGGTCTTGATCTGGAATTCTATCGGAAAAAGGATTTTTTTCCCGTATATCAGCTCATATGGTGTATGTCCCGTGTTGTTCCTCCAAGTGGTTTGGTATGCCCACAAGGCTTCTAGTAATCTGTTCACCCAATCCTTTCTATGCATGTTCACTATATTTGTGAGGATGGAATCAACTACCTTATTTGTGGACTCCACCTAACCATTTACTTATGGGTGATACGGTGTGGATTTCCAGTGTCAAATTTTGTACTGCTCCATCACACCCATTAGCAGATTAGAAATAAACTGTGGACCATTGTTAGAAACAATATCTCTAGGCACACCAAATCTAATAAATATTTCAGTTAAAAGAAAATCAACAAAAAAAAAATTCAGTAGAAAAAGAAACAACTTTAGCCTCTACCGATTTTGTAACGAAATCTTTAAAAACCAAAATATGCTTTTTATTTAATGATGTTGGATTTAATTGTCCTACGAAATCAACAACCCATTTTTCAAAAGGCTCAATCATAACTTGAGGACATAAAGGAATATCATTGGTTTGATTGGGTTCGCCCATTAGCTGATAGCTATCACATCGCTTGACATTTTTTTGGCATCCTTAAATAAGGAGGGCCAAAAATAGCCAACTCGTAAAAAAATTTATGTACTTTTCTTATCAGCAAAGTGGCCTCCACAAGGTTCGTTGTGAGAATATTTTAATATTTCAAATACTTCTTCCTCTCTTACACACCTTTGGATAATGAGGTCTGGCCTAGTGTAAAAGAGGTCTCCTTGAACCCAAGAATATGCAACACTTTTCTATATAATATTCCGCTTTTGACGAGCGGATAAGTGAGGTGATTTCTTTCTGGTGACTAAATAGTTAGATATTTTAGTGAACCATGGAGATTCTGTTGACATAGAAAACATATGTTTGTCATGGAAATCATCATCAACAGGGATTACTTCACCAGTATTATTTAATCTTGAAAGATAGTCTCCTACTACGTTAGATTTTCCTGGTCTATCAACAACAGTAATATTGAATTCCTCTAATAATAGTAACAACCTAGTCACTCTACCGCTAGTTAATGGTTTATTCATTAGATATTTTATTTCAGAATGATCCATATGCAAAAATACTTCATACCCTGTAATGTAGTATCTAAATTTATTAATATCAAAAATTACAGCTAAAATATCTTTCTCAGTAACTGTGTATTTTACTTCAATGGGTGACAAGTTCTTGATGATGAAATAGATACCATAGGAATGTTTTTCTTCTTCATGTCCTAAAGCTATGCAATGGCAGTGTCTAAGGCATTGGAGGAAATATGAAATGGCGGGGACTAGTTCAGTCCCCTCAAAACTAGAGCCTGTACTATTTTTTCCTTCAATGTCCCAAAGGACTTTTGGCAAGTTGCAGACCAAGAAAAATCACTATCCTTAGCTAAAACTCACAAAAGGGGGGTAGATATCCTCGAGAAGTTCTTAATGAATCTCCTAAAGTAGCTTGCATCTCCTAGGAAACCTCTCACTTCCCTTTGAGTTTTGGGTTCAGGAAGACTCAAAATAATTTCTACCTTTGTGGGGTGAGCCTGGATACCTTTGTTAGAAATAAGATGGCCAAGAACTACTCCTACCTTCCACATTAGTCTGCACTTTTCATCATTCAAGGAAAGATGAGATTCTTGGAAACGAAGAAGCACCTTTTCTAGATTTCCTAAAACATGTTTCTTTGGATGAAGAAAAATTAATTCTGTGGGATATTCCCAAGAATATAATGAAACAACCACATCATCCAACACCCCTTAAGGCTTGATTTTAGATCTGTCTACCAATTCAAGCATGGTGGGAGCAGGACAAATATGGACCAATCCAATTTGATCAATGGTTTTTCTTGGTCATAACATTAATGGTTTCCCCTAGGTCTATAAGCACATTAGAGACAAGGAAATCACCTATCTGAATAGAGACAATAGGGTGTCCTAGGTTAGTATATTTTTCGATGTGCTGTTGGATGTGGAGCATGATTATCTTGTTTATTTTGTATCACAGCGGTTGACTGTTGTACCTTAATGGGGTAGCAGTGCCACCCATAATTAAACGTTGCCTGGGGGGTCTGGGGGGGTGGATACAACTTTATGGAGCCCCCCCAGTAGGGGCTTTCGGGGGCATCATCCCCAAAGCTAAAAACATATGTAAAATTTCCCTGTAAAAGTATAGTAATTTGTAGTCAATCTCTGCCGTTCATTAGGAATATTATATGATGGTAGAAGTTGTGTTTAGTTTATGGTTTTTTTCCCTAGAAGGAAACCCCTCGCTTGTATGAGGGTATTGTATTACGGCTATGTATTGTATGTGTATTCTCAGAGTGAGAAACATATAGGGAGACTGTGAGAGAGAACAAAGGATATTACATCGGATCTATTGTAGGTTGTGTCTCTTCATTTTGTTAGATAATAGAAAGGAAGGACTAGCTGTTCGGGGTGGACGTAGCCCAAACTGGGAGAACCACGTATATTTGTGTCTCTCTGGTTTTATGTGTTTTGTGTGCTTGTGTTTTCCTCATATTTTATGTGTTGCATTGCTCTGTAACATATAATTTTCTAACAACTGGTATCAAAACCAAAGGTCTATTTGGCTGATAAACTTGCAGGAAATAAGGGTTCCTGGTTTGAGTAGGAGAAATGGTGGAAGATGGTAAATTTAGGGTCGAGAAATTTAACGGCCAAAACTTCTCGTTGTGGAAGATGTAGATGGAATATTATTTGTATGAGAAAGATATGTACCTACCATTGAGCGGAAAAACAAGGAAGCTGACGACTATGACAGATGCAAAATGGGAGATTCTCGATAGAAAGGCACTCAGAACTGTACGGTTGTGCCTCACGACATCGATAGCCTTCAATATTTTGAAGGAAACAACAACTGAGGGTTTTATTAAGGCATTGGCGAAACTATATGAAAAACCCTCAGCCTCAAACAATGTATTTATTATGAAACTTTTATTTAATATGAAGATTTCAGAAGGTGGATCTATTGTAGACCATTTAAATGATTTTAATACAATTACCAATCAGTTAAGTTCTATAGGGGTAAAATTTGATGATGAAGTTAGGTATTTTTTATATATGTTCTCATTGCAAAAAAGTTGGAATGGTTTAGTTATGGCCATTAGTAATTTTGTCTTTAGATCTAGTACTTTAAATTTCGATGATGTTGTTGGTGCTATCCTTAGTGAGGAAATGCAACGGAAATGCTACGGTGAGACATCGGGTAATGCTTTGAGTCAATTTTCTAGGGGAAGAGAAATGAAAAGAGGAAAGAGCTTGGAATATCATAGTAAGTCAAGGAAAGGCAGATCCAAGTCCAGATCAGGGATAGTGTGCTAGAAATGCGGAAAGAAAGGACACTTGACGAAAGACTGTAGATCTCAGAAGGGAAAATAAGGAGACGCACAACAAGAAAAAAATCATGAATAAAATGTGACAGGTGATGTATTACAATATGCTTCGATTATTTCTTTTGAAAATGTTATTGATTCTTGGGTGGTAGATTCAGGGGCCTCATTCCATGCCACACCTTATAAGAAATATTTTCATGACTATGTTCAAGGAGATTTTGGACAAGTTCGTTTGGGTGATGATAAACCCTGTAAAATTGTTGGAATGGGTAAATTTCTTGTAAAACAATAGAATGGAAACCAATGGCTATGAAAGTATGTAAGGCATCTTCCAGATCTAATGAAAATTATGATTTTAACAGGGTAGTTAGGCGGTGAAGGTTGTGTGACAACTTTCACAGATAAAACTTGGAAGTTCACGAGAGGAGCCGTGGTAATAGCAAAAGGACAAAATCTTGCTACATTGTATTTATGCAATGGTATTTCTAACTATGTTAATTCTTTAACTTGCAAAGGAGAAGATGCAGCATTATGGCATCATAGGCTCGGACACATGAGTGAGAAGGGGATGAATATTCTTCACTCAAGAAATTTTTTGCCGGGTTTGAAGAATGTTGATTTGGATTTCTGTGAGAATTTTATTTATGGAAAACAGAAGAGAGTCAAATTTCTCATAGTTGGGAAAGAAAAGAAGAGAAAAAAATTATAGCTTGTGCATACAAATGAATGGGGACCTTCTCAAGTATCATCTCTTGATGGCTCTTGTTATTATGTTACTTTTATTGATGATGCAACAAGAAAAACATGGATTTATTGTATTCATAATAAATATGATGTATTTTATACTTTCAATAAATGGAAAGATTTGGTTGAGATTGAGATAGGAAAGAATTTGAAGTGTTTCGAATCAGACAATGGAGGTGAATGTTGCAACAAAGATTTTGATAGGTACTGTTTAGAGTATGTAATTCGTAGAGAGAAGACAGTTCCAAGAACAACACAATAAAATGGCATGTCATAAAGGATGAACATAAAAATCATGGAGCATGCAAGGTGCATGAGATTGCATGCAAGATTGCCTTTACAATTTCGGGCAGATGTTGTAGATACTATTGTTTATATTTTAAACATAGGGCCTTAAATTTCCTTGGATGGTGGTATTCCAGAGGAGTCATGGATAGGTAAAAAGGTAAATTACTCTTTTTTAAAGCCTTTTGGTTATGAGGCCTTTGTCCATATTAATAAATAAAATAGAACAAATCTTGAGGAAAAATCAAAGATATGTACCTTTATTGTATATGGTGTTAATAATTTTGGTTATCGCTTATATGATTATGAAAATCACAAAATCATTAGGATCAGAGATGTAATATTCAATGAAAAGGTCTTGTATAATAATCAGTTGCAGGAAAGGAAACAAGAAAAAGAAAACAAAAAATACATAGTTCTTGATGAGATCATAGGAAAAGTAAATGTGCCACAACAATAGCAACCACCACAACAAAAATAGGCACCTCAAACACCTGAAAGTGGTGTCATAATATCTACCAAGATAAGTATACCCCCTGGATGATACTATCCTTCATTACATTATGTATTGTTGACTGATTCTAGTGAACCTGAATGTTATGAAGAAGCAATGCAGGTTGAAACCAGGAAGAAGTGGGAGTTATCCATGGAAGAAGAGATGGAGTCCTCAAGACATAACCAGACTTGGGACTTAGTTAGGTTTCCTGCAGGTAAAACAAGATTGCAGAATAAATGGGTTTAGAGGCTGAAGGAAGAATATGGAGGAAAACAGTGGTACAAATCTAGACTTGTGGTGAAGGGGTTTGCGCAGAAGAAAGGTATTGATTTTGATGAAATATTTTCTCCTGTTGTTCAGATGACTTCAATCAGAACTATTTTAAGTCTTGTATCAATGGAATATTTTCATGTTGAACAGTTAGATGTAAATATAGCATTTCTCCATGAAGATTTGGAGGAAGATATCTATATGCAGCAACCAGAAGGATATGAGGTCAAAGGGAAGGAAAAATTAGTGTGCAACCTAAAGAAGAAATTGTATGGCTTAAAACAGGCTCCAAGGCAGTGGTATCTAAAATTTGACAAGTTTATGTCTGAACAAGGTTATACTATATGTCACTCTAATCATTTTTTTTATCTGAAAAAGAAAAATGATGGAAGCTATATTATATTGTTATTGTATGTAGACAACATGCTTGTTGTAGGGTCTAACTTGTAGGAAATAAATGTTGTCAAATTAAAATTGGAAAATTCATTTTCAATGAAGGATTTAGGAGCTGCAAAACAAATCCTTGGTATGAGAATAACTATAGACAAGAAAAATCGCAAATTAACACTATCTCAGAATGAGTACATACAAAAGGCGTTGAAAATATTTAATATGAAGAATGCAAAACCAATTAGTACACCTTTTTCTAGCCATTTCAAACTTAGTAAGGGTATGTGCTCCAATACCTAGGAATAAATGGATTATATGTCTAAAGTTCCATATGCATAAGCAGTTGGAAGCTTAATGTATGCAATGGTCTGCACAAGGCCTGATATTGCACATGTAGTGGGAGTTGTAAGCAGGTACATGAACAATCTAGGAAAAGAAAATTGGATGGCAGTGAAATGGATTCTTATATATTTGAGAGGTACCAGAAATCAAGAATTATGCTTTGGTGGTTCAAACATTGCTCTACATGGATATGTTGATGCAGATATGGAAGGTGATAGAGATAACAAGAGGAGCACTACAGGGTATGTATTTATTGTAGGTCGAGCATCTGTTAGTTGGGTTTCAAAAATCCAAAGTGTTGTTGCACTTTCAACAACAAAAGCAGAGTATGTTGCTGCTATAGAGGCTAGTAAGGAAAGGATTTGGTTAGAAAGGTTTATGGATGAATTGGGTAGGAAATATGATATGGGCACATTATACATTGATAGCCAAAGTCCCATTCATCTTGCAAAGAACTCAAAATTTCATTCTAGGACTAAACACATACAACTCAAGTACCATTTCATATGGTCAGTGTTGGAGGATGGACAGTTGAAGCTGGAAAAGATACACACTAGCCAGAACCCTGCAGATATGCTAACAAAATTTGTAACCAGGGGGAAACTAAGAATACACTCAGTTTCAATTGCTCTTCAAGTATGATGATGAAGATGAGAAAGAACCAGGTCCAAAGTGGAGTCATTTTCCAAAAAATGAAGCAGCGATGGAGTTGTTACAATTAGTCCCCAAGTGGGAGATTGTTGGGTGTGGAGCCTGATTATATTGTTTATTTTGTATCACAGTGTTGGACCGTTGTACCTTAATGGGGCGACAAAACCACCCGTAATTAAACGCTGCCTAGGGGGTCCAGGGGGAGCTACAAATTTATGGAGCCCCCCTGGTGGTGGGTTTCAGGGGTAGCGCCCCTAAAGCTAAAAACATATGTAAAATTTCCTTATAAAAGTATAGTAATTTCTAGTCAATTTGGGCCATTCATTTGGCATATGATATGATGGTAGAATTTATGTTTAGTTTAAGGTTTTTTTCCCTAGAAGGAAACCCCTCGCTTGTATGAGGATATTGTATTACGGCTATGTATTATATGTGTATTCTCAGAGCGAGAAACATATAGGGAGACCGTGAGAGAGAACAAAGGATATTACAACAAATCTGTTGTGGCTTGTGTCTCTTCATTTTGCTGGATAATAGAAAGGAAGGACTAGCTGGTTGGAGTGGACATGGCCCAAACTGCGTGAACCACGTATATCTGTGTCTCTCTGGTTTTATGTGTTTTGTGTGCTTATGTTTTCCTCATATTTTATGTGCTGCATTGCTCTGTAATATATAATTTTCTAACATGTGCATACATCCCGTCATTAACTCTGCTGCTCTTCCAACAAATTGAATGGTTTTAGGTTCCAATCCTCTCCTTCCTGGATTCTTGAGACAGATTTCCCTAATTATTTGTGTACAAATGGGGATCTCTTTGATAGCTTGGAGCAAATGTACCTTTAAAAAAATTTTCCGAAGCTCAGAAGCCAGTCTAGACTCGGGAATAGGGTCATTCCTCCCAATAACTAGTCTCTCTAAATAGGGATTCTAGTTTGAAGAGGATGACAAAGGCTCTGAGGGTAAGGGGATGGGATGAATGGTGACATCTCTCATAGAATGGTCAAGAGTTTCCTCCTGACATTTCTCTTTGATAATCATCATAGGTTGCTTCTACTTTTCTAAGGTTACTATCTTTCCCAATCTCAACTGGAGATCATTGACTCCAACTAGCATAGAATGATATATAGATGGATAAAGTGGGTTCGTAAAATGGATCATTTGTAATTCCTTGTTATTGGGATTTGGTATGGGTTGGGCAGGCACTTAAGGAGGTTGAAACGGTGGAGGCAAAGGTAATGGTGGCATAGGTTGAGTCAGCTCGGGAAATGACGGTTGTGGCATTGGGTAAGGTGCATATGTAGGTGGGTATCATTTCATTAGTGCAACATAGGAATGGTGTGAATGGTTTGGCCCTCTCCATCCTTGTTTCCAAAATTGGGAGGGTTTTCCATAATGATAGTGGTTCCCATGATGCTAATTTTGAGAGTTATTAGTGTTAGGATAAGAATATGGATGTGCATTATAACCAAAAAAATACATTGGAAGTTCAGGAGCCATACCTTCACTTACCTGTGGCCAGTTTCCTCGTGCTCCCATAGCATCCAATGATTCAGCTTCAGGTTTCCCTCCCTCAAATATAGTTTTCAGCCCAAGTATGAAAGGATATTTCTCTGTGGCATGGTTCTCTATAAAAATTGTACATTTATTACTTACTTTAACATCAAGAGGATATTCTGTCAAAAGATATTTTTTTCTACATTTTGGACAAAAAAAAGATAATGAATCTTGTTCCTCTACAAGTTTTTGCTAAAATTTCAAAGAGTCTATTTGTTTGCTAACGGTATTAATTATTTCAATTTTCATATTATCCATTTTTTTCTCCAATAAAATAGTCATAGCATTAGTAGATTCAGTTTTCTTATTTATGTTTCGAATTCCTTTACTGTTTCTACATTGATTCCTTGAGAATTTCCTCCACAAGTCACAAATTTGATCAAAAGGTTTCTGGGAAATATCTCCTTGTCCTAAAAATTTTAAATTATTCCTAGCATCATCAGTAAGCCCACATAAGAATAAGGTCCTAATGGTACTTAGATCAAATTTGTGCTTTTAACTTTGGAGGATATAATAGAAACTCTCTAAGTATTCCTCTAGGGTCTCATTATCATTTTGCACAATACTAAATATTTCATCTTGAATATCTCCAATTTTACAATATTCCTCATATTTTTACAAGAACACTCCATCTTCTCCCAAGAAGCTATAGTGTTTCCCCCTAGTCCCATGAACCAGTGTAATGTTGCATCCATGAGAGTTGCAGGAAACAACTTTAATTTCTGAGCATCAAATGAATAATCATAGCTCCTACGCAAAATATCAAACTCAAATAAAAAAGTGTGTGGGTCTTCATGTACCTTACCATAGAAATGAGGAAGAGATGATCAGGGAATATTTTTCATTTGCACAACTATGATAGGATCCATAATTGAAAATCCAAAAGTGGATTTTTCCTCGTTTACCTCATTTTTGCCAGTTCCCTCTGCATGGTCCTCTTGATCTGCCATTGTTTTTCCTCTAAGAGAACTGCTCTCAATAGGCTGAGAAGGTTAACTATGGTTTCGAATAGTCTCCTTCTTCCCCTTCATGTGTTGTGTCACCCCTAGACTACTGTTGCCAGAGTCCAAGTAGACAGTTCTTGTGTGATGAGTTTGGGTTTATTTGGAATTTATACCTATAAAAGAAGGTCCAATGTGAGAATTAATTTCATATTTAACAGTATTTCCTTGGGCCTTATTGAGCTTCGGACCCCTACCCCTTTTAGGCATCCATTTCAAAAAATGACAAAACAAAACTCAATAAAATGCTGTAAAAATAACTCAACACCTATAAATTCCTTCAAAAAATAGAAGCACACTACAGGAAAAAATAATAGCAGACTTACACCTATTGCATAAAATGTAAATTTTTTACCAATTCAAATTTTCTCCTCGAAAACGACGCCAAAATGTTGGGTGCAGGAATTGCAGTTAAGAAAATTCCTTTCAACACTTAATTTTCAACCTAGGGGTTTCATAAACTTAGAGACGAAGCACAGGAAATGCCAGAAGTGGTATGAACTTTTTCTATCTCTATTCCTACTTATTTTATCAATATCTTGTAGAATTGAAAAGAAATATCACACAACAATTTACACTAAAGAAATTCTAGTGCCCGAATGTGAAAGAAAGTACTTTGTGAAGAAGCCAAATAAAGGAACTTTCACACTCATGTAAACAATATTTATTGTTGAAATAACAGTATGGGTGTTGGCAGATTCATAAGTGGGCCCTTGTAAAGATCTACCTTCTTAAGGATTTATATGGAGGAATTTGTTATTCTTGTACTCCTGCAATATGCTTGCACTAGTACAAGTACAGGGCTTATGTGCAGGAAGTATTTTTTACACTTATACTAGAGATTTATGTCTTTGTGCGGGGGCTTTAAGCTTCAGGATTTGAGCAATTTGTTCCTCTAGCACAGTATTGGTCCCTGTACTGGAACACAGATTCCTACACCAAGTTTTCCAATTTATTTCGGGAAAAAGGAAAGGGTGTGCTAATGTATGAAAATAAATTGCAAAGGAGAATCTGAATTCTGAAATGAATTGCACACGCAAAATAATTCTTCAACTAAACTAAATCTCAGAATGGAAATAGGATTTAAAATAAAACAAGCTTCAAAATTCAAAGCACACTTTCTTCAATGTAGTGAAATAGATTACTTAAGTATGACAATAGTATTTATCCCTGTAATAGTTACTCACATGAACTAGATCATCCTTTAATATTTTTTAACTCAGAAAGGTTCACTTTAACTATTTAAATTTTAGTTTTAATTCTTTCCTTTTTAAAAATATAAAGTGCAGGCACATATTGATGTGTTGTAATGGCATTCGTTCATCAGTTAACAAAGCATATTGAGTTCCTAGGATTTTAACTCTTGGTATTGAAAAGCCTTCTATTTGATAATGAACATTCACTTGCATAAATACTTTGAATTCCTATGAAGGAAAGGAATGAAACAAATTTGTTGTAATAAATCGGCAAAACCAAGTTTTCGGAATTATAAATGTACTAGTGCAGAATAATGTTCTTGCACGATCCCAAGAAAAAGTAAACTAAGATTTGTAAAATGGAAATGAACGGAGGTAAATCAGACTTAATTAATGTTCACGCAACAGATCCATCACACATTGACTTTCAATGAACTAAAACCAGAATTTTTACAAAGGAATAAATCATAAACTCAAACCACACTTTGCATTCAAATAAAATCAACACAAACCTTAAACTGAACGAAAGCAAGAGGGTAAACGAGTTGTGTTGGTTGGGCCCTAGCCAACCAGCTCATTTCCCATTTTTGAAAACTTAAAGCTTCAACAATCAATGATGCATTAGTAATATATTAAAATGCAAAATGTAAAAACACATGGCGTAGCTCCTTCTATTAATTCCAAATCAGCAAAAATACATCATAAGTATGGATTTAGCCCAGAACGAGGGCGACAACACAAAATTAAAATTTTCCAGAGTTACAGTAGCATGGTTATTGTTTTGTAATTCCTATCTGAAATCTATATTTTATACAACCCCTTTGGCCTATGGCCATAACGAAATTACATATAATTATTCTAGTTCCATCCTGTCGGCTTAAACAAAATAACAACTAGCATTACAAAATAAGCTGAAACTATAATAAAATGCTAATTTAATCATTGGTCAGTGACCCAACCTTCGATCATATCCCTGAATATCCTCCACTCTAAATTCAACTCAAGATGACTGCAACTATACAGGATTATATGGAGCAAGATGCTCGCGTTAGGTAACGAGGTGTCACAGAAGTTTAGGACCGGTCAGCTACCAACAATGCAAGAATCTGCCTGCACTAGACCATGGAGATACAAATATTAATACATTTTCCTATTTAATACTCTAGGAAGGAAAATATTAGTTCAAACAATATTAAAGGCATAAAATCTATTAAAATTATTAATTAAAAAAGGTACTTAATAAAACTTAAATATGAAATATAAAACTAGTGCAGGGATAGACAGGATTCTTGGAATAATGTAGGAATAAGGAAGTTTATGATCATAAATTAGAGGTTTATAATTGTGGTTTTAAAGTAGGAAGGGGGTTAAAAATGAAGAATTTTATCCTACCAAAAAATATCATAAATATAATTTTGTAAATTTAGTAATTTTTTATATCATAAATATAATTTTGTAGATTTTGTAATGAATATGTTGTGTCAAAGTGAATTTATCATATGACAAACAAAAAAAATTAATCTACTTTTTAAAATTTAAATAGAAATGGGATTTTTTGAAGTAATCTCTCTATGAGAAGGAAATAGCTTTGAGATTTGATACTTCTACTCTATGATAAGCTATTTATCGATGTTTCTAGCTAACTATGTAGTTCATCACTGAAAATTAATGTAAAAAAAAAAATAGTTTTTAAATTACATCTCAGAGTAAAATATATATATATATATATATATATATGAAAATTAAGAGCCTCTGAGGCTCTTGCTATATAAAACAAACAACTAGAGGTAGTGGTCCATTTAGAAGCTTAGAATAGGAGAGATCCCAAAGATGATCTCAGCTTTTAAAAAGACATATTTTAGAATGTTGTTTATTATTCACATAAGAATTTCTAAAATATTATTATATTTCCTAAAAAGTGAGAATTATGATGACTTTAATCTATTATATATAACTTAAATAATTTTTATTTATCTTTTATGTTTTAGGTTACTGGGGTAATATAATATGTCAATAGGTTATTCAAATTTATGTTAAAATTTTTCTGAAAGTACCTAAAATTATTTATACAGTGAAATATAATATCTTGATTTTTTATAAATATTCTAAATATGTTTCTTAAAGAAATGAAATCAATGCATACACATTTTATAATAAACCAATTCAAAAATTATAACAAAATTATAAAAAACAAACCATTTATAGATCATAGAAATATTTATACATGGAACAAGTGGAACTGAGATGCAGATAGGTTGAGCATTGTGAGGGTGCATAGAGGTCGAGCACGGTGAGGTTGTAGAGAGGTTGAGCATCAAGAGGACATAGAGAGGTCGAACACACCAAACAAACACACTAAAGCCATAAGGAGTAGGCCCAGGATGACATGAAAACACTGGAAAAAATAAAAATATCACAAAATTAACATTTAAACAATGCAGAAGGGAGAAAAAAATGGAAAAGAGATAAAAATAGACCAATTCTCATGCAATAGAAGCCCTCTCCAATGGTCACGCAATAGGAAAATGAAAAAAATATTCTTGTGGTCTAAGGGCCACTATGTATATAAGGACAAAGTTAAGATGAAATTTTAATGCCATTTTTACTGCCTCCAACCAAAAAACTGCTTTATGTTGCTATCAACGTAAACGTTGGAATAATTTTGATTAACCACTAAACAATTTTGGCCGAACTTGTGGGAGAGTGAAATTTTTTGGCTTGTTTCTCACGAAAGTGTAACCCACCTTTATACATTCACCAAAGGGGAAGGCCACGTCCAAATAGAAAGTAACTCGCTATAGTTTAACATGATAACCCATCTTAACTTTTTATTTTTTTAATAACAGAAAGGACATGTGGCCAAAGAATATGTTTAATAATCCAATGTGTGTTCATACAACTAAGCCAAATCTAATTTTCATTAATCTTCATTCATGGTAAATCATTAATGGCACAGTAATTTTTTAATCATGATTTGGTAAAAAATTAATTTAAATAGGTTTTAAACAATTGATTTAGATATGCAAGGAAGTTATATCCATCCATTTTTTCCATTGTTGTAGTAGTGATGATGAGAATATGCCAACATATTTCAGTTTTAGACATCAGATTAGAATAATTAGTTAAGAAAAATATTAAAGTCCCCAATTCCAATAGGGGGGATGCCTATCGGCGTAATTATATAGGTTCTACTATAAAGATTCAAAGTACTACCATAGAATATCATCCCTTTAACTATAAGTTATTCGATTTAACATAATTTTATTGAACATTTAGATAAAAATATCTTTGTTATCATTCAACAATACACACACACACACACACATATATATATATATATATATAAAGAAACTAAACTATTTATCATCACACACTCTATTACTTTGATTTATTTATCACTGTTAATGCATTGTTCATATCATATTTCTCACTATACCAACATAATATTTATAGGAAATATATTAAACGTGTCTTCATAGTATATTATTTCCATTTGTAGACATTAGTTTCTAATTAATATCATTGTAAATTATGAGTAGACATTGTAGAAACTATTTTATGTACACTTGCATGTTCATTCTTATCTCATCAATTTCGTTACTTAGAAACAATTCAACTATGCATGTAGAACTAAATATATATACACAATTGTGATTCTATTAAACCATTATTTTATATATAATATATATATATATATATATATATATATCACTTCCACATTCACTTTACATTTTTATTAGACCTTATTTTAACACACAAAAAAATAAAAAATCTAACCAAAATTAAGTTCTTGGGAAATATCAAGGAATAGAGCGTGTTCCACCAAACCATGAACTATGTCCAATGGTTAACCATGAGCTCAATCCTTCTTTCCATTATCAATTATTCCCCCATTGATTCCTTAGTGGTTTATTTTTATGAGTTTTCTTCGCAGCAGATTGTTTTAGCAGTGTCCAACTTTTGGTCCTTCCAACCCTTTTGTCTAAGCCTTTTGTTTTTATTTTTTAAAACAACATTCTTTCAATTTTCTTTAAAGATTTTTTTTTCTTCCACAACTCTTTATTCCACCCTAACTTAGTAAATTTCTCCAACTAAGTGATTTAATATGATATTTCTCTCCGATCATATTAAATCCATTTATTTCTAATTATTTTCTCCTAAGCACTTTTAGGATATTCTTAGGGAAGGTCCATATTGTAATCGACTACCAACAATCATTTCTTAGGTGGAAATAAATCTTATAAAACTCTAGTTCCCTTTCCTGAATATTCCAAACAATGTATTTATTAATTCAATAAGAAAATAAAATATTACATCATCACATTAATATCATCATGGCTTCCATATCAATTCAATCCAATAATAGTTCAATGTCTAAAAATAACCAATGTTTAAAAAAAAACCACGGGGGTGTTACATATACGTAGAAACCCTTATGGGAGAAAACCATAAAAAATGTTTATATGAAATATCTCGTAGGCGCCAAGCTATCATAGACACCAATACACTTTTTCCTTCTCAAGGAATCAGCTGACTAGATACCCAATTACCCTCTTCTTGTTTGTAGGAACTATCATAGAGGAGACACTAATACCCACTATTTATTTGTAGGCACCAACCTACATGAGACAACAATCTTCTCCCTTTTTTTTTAGGTGCCATCCTACAACAGTCACGAATCTGCTCCATTTTTTTTAGGTGCCATCCTAGAGGAGACACTAATCCCCTTTGGTTCTTTATAGGAATCAACCTGCAAGAGGCACCAATCCCCTATAATTATTTGTAAGGACCAGCCTAAAATATATTCTAATCCCATTTAATTCTTTGTATTCATTGGCCTAAAAGAGACACTAATATCTATTGTTCCAAAAATTCATAGACACCAACCTACTTCACCAGTTCTACTTGTTTCTTCACAATGTTTGTTAGTTGCTTCTTCTTTCACTAAGAATTCGTAGTACTTTTTTTCTTCACCATTTATGCTAATTTCTGATTTTTTCTATACATCTACTTTCTACTTATTCCTTCATGAATTATTCCTCTCCCAAAGTTTGTTTCTTTTGGCTTCTTCCCAAGAAACAATTTGCACAACATGCCACATATCCTATTTTGTAAATATGGTTAAAAAATTTACACGATAGGTAGATATAAATATCTTATCTATCTCCATAATTATTATTCGAAACATCTCAAAAACAATGTTATATAATAATTTCCAAGCTGGCCTATTTGATGGGCATTTAGGAAGCCAAACATCCTTCCACCATATCTATGAAATTATAGTGAAACAATATCTAAAATTTCTACCATTGGCACCTTTATATCTCTCATATTTTTCCACCAAATTTAGTAGTATCAAATATCACATAAATAGTGTTATAGAAAAAATATCAATTTGACCTTTCTAAAGAAAATTTCATGAGCATTCAAGAGGCCAAAATTCCTTAAAGCATATCTCCAAATCCATATCAAACAAAGGTCTTAAATTTTAACCACCTATATATCAAGAGCTTATATATATATATATATATATATATATATATATATCCTCCAAATTTCATGGCCTGAAACATCCCTAAAGAGAAGATATAGTGAAATTTTTAAGTATAATATTTGACCCTTAAATGAGATTTTTGGTTCCACCTTTGATCTCAAAGGATCACTTCAGAATTAAAATTGAGATCCTCTTTCAACCTCATATACCTTATTTCTCACATTATTATGGAAATGAACTCATATTCCATTTTGTTTTAGTTTTATTACATTTAGGGGTGTGGATGACTTGTAAAACTAGTTCACTCAGATTGCTTGTACTTTGGATGGTTGATCTTGAAGAAATATTTGATATCTTATAATTCCCACAAGTTTTGAGGGAGTATCATAAACCATTGGAAAGGTATTGGAATATTATTTCTCACCTTGTATCTTATGCTCCAATTTTAGCTATGAAATTAGACTAAAAATTGCTTCCAAACTAGGGTATACAAATTAGGCATAAAAACTCCAAAAACAATATTTCCCAAAATCTACATTTTCCAACCTTTATCTTGGACATACGTAATCACCCATTATATTTGGAATTAATCACAACAATATTTCCAATAAATGAACCCTCGAAAGAAAATATAAGGTCTTCTATGAAATTACAAAAGGTTTACTCCATCTATATATCTTGAACACCAAATTGAATTAATGTCCAAAAGCACTTGTCCTAAATTCCATTTTCGTAGTCAATAATAGACTCACAAAATATGCACATTTTTATTTAATTCAAAGTGCATACATAGCAATCCATGTAGTGAAATTGTTTATGAAGGAAATTTATTGACTTTAGGTATCCCTAAGGTAATTATAAGCGAGAGTTTACCAAAATTAATATGTAATTTTTGGAAAGAATTATGGAAAATGAGCATAAAAATACTATTAATGATTTTAGCATATCATCCACAAACAATCATAGAAAATGCAAGGAAATTTTTAATGGTTTATCTATGATGTTACTCTTTAGTAAATAATACACAATGGATAATGTTTCTTCCTCTAGAAGAATGGTGGTATAATAGTATCTATCATACATCAACAAAAATCACTCCATTTGAGGTTCTTTATGGGTATCGTAGTCCTAGTACATTATATTTTTTATAGGAAATTATAACGCACAAGAAATAGTGTAGCATATGAAGAAAAAGAAATAAAATCTAACAATTCTTAAGGGGAAAATTTGAATAAAACAAAACAGGATGAGGTAACATGCATACCAACATGAAAGTGAAGGAAAATTTAAGGAGGTTGAGTGGGTATTTCTTAGACTACAACCTTTTAATCAATCAACACTCAAGAAAAAGAATAATATAAAATTAGCTCCCAAACTTTAATCCACCCTACAATATTATTATCTAGACAAATTGAAATTGAGTTAGATTTTCCCTTCTCACATTCGTAAAGTATTACACATATCTTACCTACGAAATCATGTGGTACAAACTATAACAGTGCAAACATAACTTCCAAAACAAGGATGGTTACAAGGCAACTAGTCCATAACTTGAGCCGGAGCTTGAGTAGTGAATAGATTATGTGCATTGGAAAGATAATAGACCAATAGCACTTGATATAGCAAAGTTATTTCAACTTATAGTATGAATTGAGACACACAAGAAGATCGATGAATTATTCATTGATGAATTTGATGCTTTATATTCATTCATGAAAAACTTACATATGTGTCAGGACAAACCCACTGAAGTAAGTGAAAAGTAGTAAGGAAATATAATTTTAAAAAGAAATCCCTGGGAAATAACCCATTACACTTTCTTTTAGAAGTAATATGTAGAAATTTTCATTACACTTTTGCATATAAATCATGTTGTTGAATAAGGATATTAGTACTAAGCAATATGTTATTCATGCACAGAAGTGACTGAAAAATAGTAAGCAGATATACTTTTAAAATGAAACCCCTAGAAAATTAACTATTACACTTTCTTTGAGAAGTAATATGTATAAATTGTCATTACACTTGTGCTTATAAATCATGTTTTTGAATAAGGATACTAGTAATAATCATGAGATAAGATAGAATAATATTACGGCTTGCCTGCTAGGATAAGTTTTTTTTTTTTTTTTTGAAAATGAAATAAAGATAGGAACTTATTCTTTTAAAATAGGGATTTGGTATTAGATAGAATATTTTAACCGTACCCTACAAACTAATATTTTAGGGATTAGGCCTACACCAACCTCAATTACTAAATCATAGAAAAATATGTTATTATTAAAAACGATAATGAAATCTGCACTTGACCAACATATTTTAGTCACTTCTTTCTTACATTGTATTTCAGGTATTCATCCAAGGCGCACAATTCATTCAATAAGGCTTGATTTGTGCCATCATTAGAGAAAATCCTTAACCCACTGCATAAACACAAACAATTTACTTCTAAAGCATTAAGACATACTGGATACTAAATTAATTACAAAGAACACTCTCATGAAATTGATGTATTATTAGGAAAAAAACATGAGAATAAACAAACAAAACTTTAGCATACCATTGGTTTACAGTCTTAGAATAGCATATGTTACTTTTTGTGCTTATGAATCAAAGGTAAACATGACTGAATTTTTTCCTTCATCCAAAGAAAGTAAATTTAGAATAAAAATTTAATTTTTCTAAAGGCTCAATAGCATATCAGACCAAACTGTATTTATAAAACTTTACCGCCCTATAAATCTAGGTTAAGCACCTACAATGCATACAAAAAATCCATAACATGTAGTTCGCTTACATAGATCGTAAGTAGTAAGTAGTGTGTACTTAAGCTTCTATAAATAAGCTAGTACTAATGCCATAGATATCATAACCTGACACAGCATACATAATCAAGTAAACTAATAAGGCATATGTGTAATATAGCAATGAATAACAACTTCTTTGAATCCTAATGATTCTTGGTTTATAAGTTGTAACGAAACATCTGAACAGTATTGATATGTTGATTAAGTGAATACAAGATACTTAATTATAAATACTTGATCTCTTAGTGTGGTAACTTAGGATAAGTATGCATTACAGTAATAAGGTGAAACACACCACTCTCTACAGACTACTTATGATGCTTGAACATGATGAACCATTTCCATGTATTACTAAGCTAATAGTGATTAGTTACTATGTTATATTTCTAAGTTACTAACCTTATACGTAAGCATAACTTATACCACTCTACTAATTCATCTTATTGTAATAACTTGTACTCATAACAACAAGGTAGTTTCCCTATATAAGCTCGTGTTTACATATAAAATGGCATTAGATCTATGACATTAATCATCCTCTTTGTTGTGATTTATTATACCATATCCCTATATTAGTACATGACCAAAATTATACATTGAAACATAGTAATTTCATTGAATCTATGACCTATTTGATAAGCTAAGCCTTTTTTACAACACCAAGGATCATACGTAGAGGATAAGAGTAAGTACAATGACAACTAAACTGCAAGCAGTCCCATGAATACCATATGGTTTCAATCCCATAAAAAGTTGAACATGCATACATAAAGTGTATGAAACCGAATCTACAAAGGAAGGGTCTTGGCACTTGTTTGTGGTCTAAACATTAACATTTCACAGTGTACATTGGCACACTAGCCTTTGAGGCAAGGTTGCAGGCCTTCATGGCCTTATTTTTCTCAGTAGTATTTCTCTCCACCATGGCCTATTGATTTACTGTATATTGCTTCAAATCCGAAACACTTACTGCAAACCCTAATCTCGAGATAACACCTAATATCAAGCCCTAAAACACTCTAAATTAACTCATAACACTCACATAATAATTGCAAGGGTTTGGCTTTCATTTTGATGCATATTCAATGATTGATTTGGGTTATTAGAAGGAATTATATAATTACATTGGTCTGATATAAAATTGTAGAGATTTGATCTTATTCTACAATGGCATCCTTGTATTGCATCTAGAACTAAAATTGTTTTTTTGAGCCTTGGAATTGTTCGTTGCATATTGTGAATAATATTTTTGGTTGATCTCATCATATTGAAGAATGATCCTAAATAAAAATAATCATGATATCCTCCTAATAGTGGCATCTATGAGGTCTGATATATTGTTTCTACAGTGGCATCTGTGTATTGTATCCAGCACTAAAATTGGTTTTTTGAGCATTAACATTTTTCCTTGCATATTGTGAATAATATTGTGACCTGATCTCATCATATTTAAGAGTGATCCTAAAATAAAGTAATATGATCACATAATACTGGAACATTTGAGGTCTGATATATTGTTTCTAGTATCAAGATTGATTATTTTGCATTTTATCTCACTCCTTACATTTTTTATTCTTCATCTTGACTCTACAATGAGTCGATCTACATTAGAAATGGACTAATATACACTAATATAAATCTAACCATATAATTTGTGGCAGCAATAATAGAGTGCAACATCATCACCACGATCGTTCGCCTCCATAGGATCCCTACTGCCAAAACCCTATTCATACCTGTCTTTTCTTCTCCAATAGTTTTTTGTGAGGAAAAACTCGAACTTGACACCTTAAGGGAGGGCAACCAGGCTACCAAATATTCGAGAGAGGGGAAAGGGGAAAATAAGAAGAGAAAGTTCTCAATCTTAAATCAGTTAGGATTTGTTGAATGCCACATACAAAGAATGTAAGGAACTGAAGGACAAGGTCACTCAAAAGTGAAATATGGTGATCCCATGAAGCACGATCATTTTATACAGCTCACATGAGATATATATGTTTTGGATGTAGATAAATTAAAAAAAATTCTAATGAATTGGGGAAGCTTAAGGCACAACTAGCATATATTGATTCACAACAAGGTTTTCTCACCCTTATACATGCTCTCAAAGAAAATGGAAACTCAAGAGCCAAGGTCGAATGGATTTTTCTAATAATTACTTCACCCTCAACAAATTGAAATGATTTTTTGCTAGAGTCGAGGGCTTAACCAAATAGTTTTACTCAATAATTTAAGAAATCTCAGAGCATATTCATTGAGAATTCTGAACAAACCAATGCTCTAGAGGAAAAGAGAAATAATAGAGAGGCAATGATGGAAGCATCTAAGAAAAACATGGTGAAATTCATAAACAATGTGATTCTATCAAGAATGCCAATACACATTTAGAGGACAAATTTTCCTAGGCATGGAAGGTAGCATTAGGTGACAAAAAGGTCCCTAAAGCTATAAATTCAGTCTCACATAGAATAATAACAAAATTTATTGGATTAATAAGGAAAATCAAATTATTTTCTTAGTATAATGATAAATATAAGGAAATAAAGGAGTTTATTTATAATTCAAGTGCCACAATCATAGCCAAGGTATAGATGTCTAACGCTCTCTTAAAGGTGTTTGATGTTAATAGATACAAATCACTTGATATATTTAGGGATTGATGGAAGGACCCAAGTCAAGAGTGATTGTAAGACATTGCAAAATAAGGAGATCACTCTTAATAATCTGACACCAATGATGCAAACCTCCTAGAATGATTTTTATTTTTTCAATGTCATATTGGAGGAGATGGTGTAGTTTGACCTCCCTTTATTGTAGAATAGGGAGGTGCCCAGGTCTCGGTGGAAGACTTGCTGGCTATGATGCATCACATAAGAGTAAAATTCAAGAAGATTGAGGACCGAAATAAAGCCCTCATAGTTCAACAAGCATTTAGAATGTTGGAGCCCTTTATATCTATTTTATCAAAGATATATACCCTATGGAATGCCTATAATGAAATATCATACCACAATATGAATGAGCTAGAATAATGAACATACTGATGCTCTAGAGGCCAAAAATAATAATAGAGATGCAATGATGGAAGTGTTTAAGGAAAAACATGATGACATGCATATATAATGGGATTATATCAAGAATACAAATACACAATTGGAGGACAAAATTTCCTAGGCATGGTAGAGAACATTAGATCAAAAAAAGATCATAGAACCTATATATTCAGTCTAGAACAGAATAATAACAAAGTTTCTTGGATTAATAAGGAAAATCAAATTATTTCCTTAGTATAATGATAAATATAAAGAAATAAGGGAGTTTATTTATATTTCAAGTGCCACAATTTGGTTAATTATTTCTTAAAGGTGCTGAATGCTATAGATACAAATCGCTTGAGGTCTTTAGGTATTGATGACAGGAACCAACCCAAGAGATATTGTAAGAAATTTCAAAATAAGGAGATCACTCTTAATAAGCTCACAAAAATGATGAAATCCTCTTGGAATGAGAATCATTTGGTGGTAGAGTTAAAAGCTTAGCTAAACAATTTTACTAAGTAGGTTAAGCAATATCGAAGAATAGTGAATAGTGAACAGTGAAAAAAACAATGCTTTAGAGGCCAACAGATAGAATAGAGAGACAAGGATGGAAGCATTTATGAAAAAACATTATGACATGCATAAACAATGTGATTCTATCAGGAATGCCAATACATTGTTGCAGGATAAATTTTCCTGAGCATGGCAGGTAGCATTAACTGACAAAAGCATCATTGAAGCTAGAGGAAAACTCAAACTCTAAGGAAGAAATACCAAGCTACGAGCTATTTGGGAGAGGGGAACAGTGAGAAAAATAAGATAAAAGAGGAAGAGAAATTCCTCAATCTCAAAATCATTCAGGACTTGTTCAATGCCAAAGACAAAGAAAGTAAGGAACTAAAGTACAAGATCACTCAAAAGTTAGAGTTTGGTGATACCATGAAGCATGATCATTTCATACAGCTCAGAGGAGCTAGATATGTTTTGGATGTAGATAACTATAAAAAACCCAATGATTTGGGGCATCTTAAGGCATGACTAGCAAATATTGAGTCACAACAGTGTTTTCTCACCCTTATACTGGCTCTTAAAGAAAATTCTGAACTCAAAATCCAAGTACGAGATTTTGAGTGGGAATTTCATGATGCAAAGGCCAAAAGGGTTGTTCCAATAATGCATTCACCCTCGGTAATTAAGCCTTAAAACACTCGAAATTAACTCATAACAGTGACATAATAATTTTAAGTGTTTGGCTTTCATTTTGATGCATCTTCAATGATTGGTTTGGGTTATTAGAAGACTGATATAATTAAAGTGGTTTTATTTAAAATTGTGGAGGTCTGATATTATTCTAATGTGGCATCCTTATATTGCATCTAGCACTAAAATTGGTTTTTTGATCATTAGCATTGTTCCTTGCATATTGTGAGTAATATTGTGGGATTATCTCACCATATTAACGACTAAAAATTAATAATCTCGATCTCTTCTAATAGGGGCATCACTAAGGTGTGATATGTTGCTTCTACATTGGCATCTGTGTATTGCATCTAGCACTAAAATTTATTTTTTAAGCATTGGCATTGTTCCTTGCATATTTTCAATAATATTGTGGGTTGATCTCATCATATTGAAGAATTATTCTAAACAACAATTATCTGATCTCCTCATAATAGTGGCATCTCTAAGGTCTTATATATTGTTTCTAGTATCACTATTGATTATTGTGCATTAGCTCTCACTCCTTACATTTTTTATTCATGAGCTTGACTCTACATTGAGTTGATATACATTCGCAATGGACTGATATACACTAACATAAATCTGGCCTTACAATTTGTGGCACCAATAACATAGTACAACTTCAGCACTACGATCATGCACCTCCACATGATCTCTGTTGCCAAAACCCTAACCATACCTTTCTCTGCTTCTGAAATAGCTTTTTTTGAGGAAAAAATCAAACTCGAGACCTTAAGTAAGAAATACTAGCCTACCAGCTATTGGGGATAGGGGGAAGGGGAAATAACAAGAGAAAGTTCCCAATCATAAAATCATTCAGGACTTGTTGAATGCCAAAGAGAAATAAAGTAAGGAACTGAAGGACAAGGTTACTCAAAATTCAAGTTTTGGTGATCCCATGAAGCATGATTATTTCATATAGCTCACATGATCTATATATGATTTGGATGTAGACAACTATGAAAAATCCAATGCTTCAGATCAACTTAAGGCATGACTAGAAGATATTGATTCACAACAGTGTTTTCTCACCCTAATATGGACTTTTAATGAAAATTGCGAACTCAAGAGAAAAAATCAAGATTTGGAGTGGGAATTTCATTATGCCAAGGCCAAAAGGGTTGTTCCAATAATTCCTTCACACTCAGTAAATGCAAATGATTTGGTGGTAGATTTGAGAGATTAGATAGAGAGTTTTACTCAGTAGGTTAAGAAATCTTGGAGCATATTCATTGAGAATAATGAACAGACGAATGCTTTAGAGGCCAATAGCAAGAAGAGAGAGGCAATGATGGAATATTTTAAGAAAAAACATGATTACATGCATAAAGAATGTGATTCTCTCAAGAATGCCAATACACAATTGGAGGACAAATTTTCCTAGGAATGGAACGTAGGATTAGGTGACAAAAAGGTCATTGAAACTAAAGATTCAGGTAGAATTAGGTGACAAAAGGATCATTTAAGCTAGATATTTAGTCTAGCATATAATAATAACAGACTTGATTGGATTAATAAGGCTAGTGCTACAATTAGAGCGAATGTGGGGATGGCTAATTCTTTCTTAAAGGTGTTGGATGTTATAGATACAAATTAAAAATCACTTGAGTTATTTAGGGATTGATGGCAGGACCCAGGTGAAGAGTCATTCTAAGACATTGAAAAATAAGGAGATCTCTATTAATATCCTGACACCAATTATCCAAGCCTCTTGAAATAATTTTAATTTTTTCAATGGAATATTTGATGAGATGGTTTAGTTGGACCTCCCTTCATTATAGAATAGCGAGGCACCCAGGTTCCAGAGGAATACTTGCTGGCTAGGATGCATCATAGGTGAGTAAAACTCAATGAAATTGAAGACCTAGAAAGCTCCCTCACAACTCAATAGGAATTGGGAATGTTGGAGCCCTCTGTATATATTTTATCAAATATATATTCCCTAAGGAATTCCTATAAGGAAATATCATAACACAATATCATTGATCTAGAATAGTGAACATACCAATGCTCTAGACGCCAACAATAAGAATACAAATACAAATGTTGGAGGAAAATTTTTCCTAGGCATGGATGGTAGCATTAGGTCATAAAAATATCATTGAAACTAGAGATTCAATCTCGAATAGAATAATAACAGAGTTTTTTGGATTAATAAGGCAAGTAAAATTATTTTCTTAGTATAATGATAAATATAAAGAAATAAACGAGTTTGTTTATAATTCTAGTGCCACCATTTGGCTAATTCTTTATTAAAGGTAATGGACGTTATAGATACGAATCACTTGAGGTATTTAGGTATTGATGATAGGACCCAAGTGAGGATCAATTGTAAGAAACAATTGCAAAATAAGGAGATCATTCTTATTAAGTTGACACCAATGATGCAAGCCTCCTAGAATGACAATGATTTGGTGGTAGAGTTGAGAGCTTAGCTAGAGATTTTTACTTATTAGGTTAATCAATCTTGGAGAATATTATGTGAGAATAATAAACAGAAAAATTATCTAGAGGTCAATAGCAAGAATAGAGAGGCAATGATGGGAGAATTTAGGAAAGAACATGATTACATTTATAAACAATGTGATTCTATAACGAATTCCAATAAACAGTTAGAGGAAAAAATTTCCTAGGAATGGAAGGTAGCATTAGGTGAAAAAAATGTAATTGAACCTAGAGGAAAAAATTGAACTTGAGACCTTAAGGAAGAACTCCAAATCTACCACCTATTGGGGAGAGGGGAAAGGGAAAAGAAGAAGATAATGTTCCCAATCTTAAAATCATTCGGGACTTGTTGAATACCAAAGGTAAAAAAAATTAAGGAACTGAAGGACAAGGTCACTCAAAAGTCAAATGTTGGTGATATCATGAAGCATGATGATTTCATATAGCTCACATGAGCTAGATATGTTTTGGAGGTAGAGAAATATAAAAAATCCAATGAGTTGGGGACGTTTAAGGCACAACTAGTATATATTGACTCACAACAGGTTTTTCTCACCCTTATATAAGATCTTGAAGAAAATTCTGAACTCAAGAGCCAAGTTCTAGATTTGGTGTGGGAATTTCATGATGCCAAGGGAAAAAGGGTTGTTCCAATAATGACTTCACCCTTAGTAAATTAAAATTTTTTGTGGTAGATTTGAGGTCTTAGCTAGAGAGTTTTACTCAGTAGGTTAAGCAGTATCAGAGCATATTCATTGAGAATAGTGAACAAACCAATTCTCTAGAGGCCAAAAATGATAATAGAGAGGCAATGATGGAAGAATTTAAGTAATAACATGATGACATGCATATACAACGTGATTATATCAATAATTCCTATACACAGTAGGAGGATAAATTTTCCCACCAATAGCAGGTAGCATTAGGTGACAAAAATGTCATTGAAGTTAGAGATTTAGTTTGGCATAGGATAATAACGGACTTGGATTAATAAGGAAAATAAAATTATTTTCTTAGTATAATGATAAATATAAATAAATAAAGGAGTTTATTTATAATTCTTGTGCCACAATCATAGCAAAGGCGCAGATGGATAATGCTTTCTTAAAAGTGTTGGATGTTATAGATACAAATAACTTGAGGTCTTTAGAAATTGATGGAAGGACCCAAGTCCAGAGCAATTGTAAGACATTTGAAAATATGGAGATCACTCTTAATAACCAAACCACAATGATCCAAGAATCCTCAAATCATTTTCATTTTTTCAATGGCAGATTGAAGGAGAAGGAGTAGTTGGACCTCCCTTAAATATAGAATAGGGAGGCACACAGGTACCAGAGGAAGACTTCATACCAGAATATGAATGAGCTAGATCTGGAAGCCCACTCCATTTTTAAATTCTATTGGCCATGGGATAAGATTAGAAAACATAGTGAAGTTGATGCCCCAATTCAGAGAACAACTTCAACCATCTCAGAAGAAGACCACATCACAACCTTCCAGGATTGCACTGATACCTTCTTTGTGGAAAATGATGATGTTTTTTAAAGAATGTTTTCCCATTCCTTGGAAGGAAAGACTATAGAAGGGTTTAGTGTCTTTCCTACTTATTCTATAAGGAACTGGGTCGAGTTCCTTGATAAATTATTAGAAGGAAAGACTATAGAAGGGTTTAGTATCTTTCCTACTTATTCTATAAGAAACTGGGTCGAGTTTCTTGATAAATTATTGAAGAAGTGGAGTGTTAAGAAGGAAAATAGCTATTATTTGACAGAATTTAACACCCTAAAAATAAATAATGGTGAGACAGTACCTAAATTAACAAATATATTCTACAAGATTTATCACATAGAAGTAAAATATAATTATAAAAATAAACTATAGTTAGAAAATGAAGGAGAACAAGAAGTCAGTTCCTCTGGTTTATAATTTAGTTCCAAATATTTAAACTTAAGATACCATATGTACTAATAGACTTTGGACTGAATAGATTTTATTCTGTTCTAAATTTACTCTCCTTTGAATACATAAAAGAAAACTGCATGCATGTAATTACCAAAAGGGAAGCAAACATTATTTATAAGGAAAGACCATAATTTAAGGAGACATCGAGAAATCTATGACCTATTTGATAGGCTAACACTTTTTTACAACACCAAGGATCATACATAGAGGATAAGAGTAAGTACAATGGAAACTAAACCACAAGCAATCCCATGAATACCATATGGTTTCAATGCCATAAAAATTTGAACATCCGTACATGAAGTGTATGAAACCGAATCTACAAAGGAAGGGTCTTGGCACTTGTTTGTGGTCTAAACATTAACATTTCACAATGTACATTGGAAAATTAGCCTTTGAGGCAAGGCCAAAAGCCTTCATGGCCTTATTTTTCTCAGTATTATTTCTCTCCACCATGGCCTATTGATTGACGGTATATTTCTTCAGATCCGAAACACTTACTGCAAACCCTAATCTCGAGTAACACCTAATATCAAGCCCTAAAACACTCTAAATTAACTCATAACACTCACATAATAATTGCAAGGTTTTGGCTTTCATTTTGATGCATATTCAATGACTGATTTGGGTTATTAGAAGGAATTATATAATTACATTGGTCTGATATAAAATTGCAGAGATTTGATCTTATTCTACAATGGCATCCTTGTATTGCATCTAGAACTAAAATTGCATTTTTGAGCATTGGAATTGTTCCTTGCATATTGTGAATAATATTTTTGGTTGATATCATCATATTGAAGACTGATCCTAAATAAAAATAATCATGATATCCTCCTAATAGTGGCATCTATGAGGTCTGATATATTGTTTCTACAGTGGCATCTGTGTATTGTATCCAGCACTAAAATTGGTTTTTTGAGCATTAACATTTTTCCTTGCATATTGTGAATAATATTGTGGCATGAACTCATCATATTGAAGATTTATCCTAAACAAAAGTAATATGATCACATAATACTGGAACCTTTGAGGTCCGATATATTGTTTCTAGTATCAAGATTGCTTATTTTGCATTTTCTCTTACTCACATTTTTTATTCTTCATATTGACTCTACAATGAGTTGATATACATTAGCAATGGGCTAATATACACTAATAGAAATCTAACCATACAATTTGTGGCAACAATAATAGAGTGCAAGATCAACACCACGATCGTTCGCCTCCATAGGATCCCTACTGCCAAAACCCTATTCATACCTTGCTTTGCTTCTCCAATAGTTTTTTGTGAGGAAAAAATCGAACTCGACACCTTAAGGGAGGACAACCAGGCTACCAACTATTCGAGAGAGGGGAAAGGGGAAAATAAGAAGAGAAAGTTCTCAATCTTAAATCATTTAGGACTTGTTGAATGCCACATATAAAGAATGTAAGGAACTGCAGGACAAGGTCACTCAAAAGTGAAATATGGTGATCCCATGAAGCATGATCATTTTATACAGCTCACATGAGCTAGATATGTTTTGGATGTAGATAAATTAAAAAAAAATCTAATGAATTGGGGAAGCTTAAGGCACAACTAGTAGATATTGATTCACAACAAGGTTTTCTCACCCTTATACATGCTCTCAAAGAAAATGGAAACTCAAGAGCCAAGCTCAAGATTTTGAGTGGGGAGTTCATGATGACAAGGTCGAAGGGATTTTTCTAATAATTCCTTCACCCTCAGCAAATTGAAACGATTTGTTGGTAGAGTCCAGGGCTTAACTAGATAGTTTCACTCAAAAATTTAAGAAATCTCAGAGCATATTCATTGAGAATTCTGAACAAACCAATGCTCTAGAGGAAAAGAGAAATAATAGAGAGGCAATGATGGAAGCATTTAAGAAAAACATGGTGAAATTCATAAACAATGTGATTCTATCAAGAATGCCAATACACATTTGGAGGACAGATTTTCCCAGGCATGGAAGGTAGCATTAGGTGACAAAATGGTCCCTAAAGCTATAAATTCAGTCTCACATAAAATAATAAGAAAATTTATTGGATTAATAAGGAAAATAAAATTATTTTCTTAGTATAAAGATAAATATAAGGAAATAAAGGAGTTTATTTATAATTCAAGTGCCACAATCATAGCCAAGGTATAGATGTCTAACGCTTTCTTAAAGGTTTTTGATGTTAATAGATACAAATCACTTGATCTATTTAGGGATTTATGGAAGGACCCAAGTCAAGAGTGATTGTAAGACATTGCAGAATAAGGAGATCACTCTTAATAATCTGACACCAATGATGCAAGCCTCCTAGAATGATTTTTATTTTTTCAATGGCATATTGGAGGAGATGGTGTAGTTTGACCTCCCTTTATTTTATAATATGGAGGTGCCCAGGTCTCGGTGGAAGACTTGCTAGCTATGATGCATCACATAAGAGTAAAATTCAAGAAGATTGAGGACCGAAATAAAGTGCTCACAGTTCAACAAGCATTTAGAATGTTGGAGCCCTCTATATCTATTTTATCAAAGATATATTCCCTAGGGAATACCTTTAATGAAATATCATACCACAATATGAATGAGCTAGAATAATGAACATATCGATGCTCTAGAGGCCAAAAATAAGAATGGAGATGCAATGATGGAAGCGTTTAAGAAAAAACATGATAACATGCATAAATAATGGGATTATATCAAGAATACAAATACACAATTGGAGGACAAAATTTCCTAGGCATGGTAGAGAACATTAGATCAAAAAAAGATCATAGAACCTATATATTTAGTCTAGAACAGAATAATAACAAATTTTCTTGGATTAATAAGGAAAATCAAATTATTTCCTTAGTATAATGATAAATATAAAGAAATAAGGGAGTTTATTTATATTTCAAGTGCCACAATTTGGTCAATTATTTCTTAAAGGTGCTGAATGTTATAGATACAAATCACTTGAGGTCTTTAGGTATTGATGATAGGAACCAACCCAAGAGATATTGTAAGAAATTTCAAAATAAGGAGATGACTCTTAATAAGCTCACAAAAATGATGAAATCCTCTTGGAATGAGAATCATTTGGTGGTAGAGTTAAGAGCTTAGCTAGATAGATTTACTAAGTAGGTTAAGCAATATCGAAGAATAGTGAATAGTGAACAGTGAAAAAAACAATGCTTTAGAGGCCAACAGATAGAATAGAGAGACAAGGATGGAAGCATTTATGAAAAAACATTATGACATGCATAAACAATGTGATTCTATCCGGAATTCCAATACATTGTTGCAAGATAAATTTTCTTGAGCATGGAAGGTAGCATTAACTGACAAAAACGTCATTGAATCTAGAGGAAAAACTCAAACTCTAAGGAAGAAATACCAAGCTACGAGCTACTTGGGAGAGGGGAACAGTGAGAAAAAGAAGATAAAAGAAGAAAAGAAATTCCTCAATCTCAAAATCATTCAGGACTTGTTCAATGCCAAAGAAAAAGAAAGTAAGGAACTAAAGGAAAAGATCACTCAAAATTTAGAGTTTGGTGATACCATGAAGCATGATCATTTCATATAGCTCAGACGAGCTAGATATGTTTTGGATGTAGATAGCTATAAAAAACCCAATGATTTGGGGCATCTTAAGGCATGACTAGCAAATATTGAGTCACAACAGTGTTTTCTCACCCTTATACTGGCTCTTAAAGAAAATTCTGAACTCAAAATCCAAGTATGAGATTTGGAGTGGGAATTTCATGATGCAAAGGCCAAAAGGGTTGTTCCAATAATGCATTCAACCTCGGTAATTAAGCCTCTAAACACTCTAAATTAACTCATAACACTCACATAATAATTGTAAGTGTTTGGCTTTCATTTTGATGCATCCTCAATGATTGGTTTGGGTTATTTGAAGACTGATATAATTAAAGTGGTTTTATTTAAAATTGTGGAGGTCTGATATTATTCTAATGTGGCATCCTTATATTGCATCTAGCACTAAAATTTGTTTTTGGATCATTAGTATTGTTCCTTGCATATTTTGAATAATATTGTGGGATTATCTCACCATATTAACGCCTAAAAATTAATAATCTCGATCTCTCCTAATAGGGGCATCACTAAGGTCCGATATGTTGCTTCTACAGTGGCATCTGTGTATTTCATCTAGCACTAAAATTTATTTTTTAAGCATTGGCATTGTTCCTTGCATATTGTGAATAATATTGTGGGTTGATCTCATCATATTGAAGAATGATTCTAAACAACAATTATCTGATCTCCTCATAATAGTGGCATCTCTAAGGTCTGATATATTGTTTCTAGTATCAATATTGATTATTGTGCACTAGCTCTCACTCCTTACATTTTTTATTCATGATCTTGACTCTACATTGAGTTGATATACATTAGCAATGGACTGATATACACTAACATAAATCTGTCCTTATAATTTGTGGCACCAGTAACATAGTACAACATCAGCACTACAATCTTGCACCTCCACATGATCTCTGTTGCCAAAATCCTAGCCATACCTTTTTGTGCTTCTGCAATAGCTTTTTTTGAGGAAAAAATCAAACTCGAGACCTTAAGTAAGAAATAATAGCCTACCAGCTATTGGGGATAGGGGGAAGGGGAAATAACAAGATAAAGCTCCCAATCATAGAATCATTCAGGACTTGTTGAATGCCAAAGAGAAAGAAAGTAAGGAATTGAAGGACAAGGTTACTCAAAATTCAATTTTTGGTGATCCCATGAAGCATGATGATTTCATAGAGCTCAAATGATATATATATGATTTGGATGTAGACAACTATGAAAAAGCCAATGCTTCGGATGAAATTAAGGCATGACTAGAAGATATTGATTCACAACAGGGTTTTTTCACCCTAATATGGACTCTTAATGAAAATGCCGAACTCAAGAGAAAAATTCAAGATTTGGAGTGGGAATTTCATTATGCCAAGGCCAAAAGGGTTGTTCCAATAATTCCTTCACACTTAGTAAATGGAAATGATTTGGTGGTAGAGTTGAGAGATTAGCTAGAGAGTTTTACTCAGTAGGTTAACAAATCTTGGAGCATATTCATTGAGAATAATGAACAGATGAATGCTTTAGAGGCCAACAGCAAGAATAGAGAGGCAATGATGGAATATTTTAAGAAAAAACATGATTACATGCATAAAGAATGTGATTCTATCAAGAATGCCAATACATAGTTGGAGGAAAAATTTTCCTAGGAATGGAACGTAGGATTAGGTGACAAAAAGGTCATTAAAACTAGAGATTCAGGTAGAATTAGGTGACAAAAGGATCATTTAAGCTAGATATTTAGTCTAGCATATAATAATAACAGACTTGATTGGATTAATAAGGCTAGTGCTACAATTAGAGCGAATGTGGGGATGGCTAATTCTTTCTTAAAGGTGTTGGATGTTATAGATACAAATTAAAAATCACTTGAGTTATTTAGGGATTGATGGCAGGACCCAGGTGAAGAGTGATTCTAAGACATTGCAAAATAAGGAGATCTCTATTAATAACCTGACACCAATTATCCAAGCCTCTTGAAATAATTTTAATTTGTTCAATGGAATATTTGATGATATGGTGTAGTTAGACCTCCCTTCATTATAGAATAGCGAGGCACCCAGGTTCGAGAGGAAGACTTGCTGGCTAGGATGCATCACAGGTGAGTAAAAATCAATGAAATTGAAGACCTAGAAAGCTCCCTCACAACTCAATAGGAATTGGGAATGTTGGAGCCCTCTATATATATTTTATCAAATATATATTCCCTAAGGAATTCCTATAAGGAAATATCATAACACAATATGATTGATCTAGAATAGTGAACATACCAATGCTCTAGACGCCAACAATAAGAATAAAAACGAAATGATGGAGGAATTTAAGAAAAGACCTGATGAAATTCATAAACAATGGGATTTTATGAAGAATACAAATACAAATGTTGGAGGAAAAATTTTCCTAGGCATGGATGGTAGCATTGGGTCATAAAAAGATCATTGAAACTAGAGATTCAATCTCGAATAGAATAATAACAGAGTTGTTTGGATTAATAAGGCAAGTAAAACTATTTTATTAGTATAATGATAAATATAAAGAAATAAATGAGTTTGTTTATAATTCTAGTGCCACCATTTGGCTAATTATTTATTAAAGGTGATGGACGTTATAGATACGAATCACTTGAGGTATTTAGGTATTGATGATAAGACCCAAGTGAGGAGAAATTGTAAGAAACAATTGCAAAATAAGGAGATCCTTCATATTAAGTTGACACCAATGATGCAAGCATCCTAGAATGACAATGATTTGGTGGTAGAGTTGAGAGCTTATCTAGAGATTTTTACTTATTAGGTTAATCAATCTCGAAGAATATTAAGTGAGAATAATAAATAGACAAATTATATTAAGGTCAATAGCAAGAATAGAGAGGCAATGATGGGAGAATTTAGGAAAGAACATGATTACATTTATAAACAATGTGATTCTATAACGAATTCCAATAAACAATTAGACGAAAAAATTTCCTAGGAATGGAAGGTAGCATTAGGTGAAAAAAATGTCCTTGAACCTAGAGGAAAAAATTGAACTCGAGACCTTAAGGAAGAACTCCAAATCTACCACCTATTGGGGAGAGGGGAAAGGGAAAAGAAGAAGATAATGTCCCCAATCTTAAAATCATTCAGGACTTGTTGAATGCCAAAGGTAAAAAAAAATTAAGGAACTGAAGGACAAGGTCACTCAAAAGTCAAATGTTGGTGATATCATGAAGCATGATGATTTCATATAGCTCACACGAGCTAGATATGTTTTGGAGGTAGAGAAATATAAAAAATCCAATGAGTTGGGGACGTTTAAGGCACAACTAGTAGATATTGACTCACAACATGTTTTTCTCACCCTTATATAGGATCTTAGAAAATTCTGAACTCAAGAGCCAAGTTCTAGATTTGGAGTGGGAATTTCATGATGCCAAGGAAAAAAGGGTTGTTCCAATAATGCCTACACCCTCAATAAATTAAAATTTTTTGTGGTAGAGTTGAGATCTTAGCTAGAGAGTTTTACTCAGCAAGTTAAGCAGTATCAGAGCATATTCATTGAGAATAGTGAACAGACCAATTCTCTAGATGCCAACAACGAGAATAGAGAGGCAATGATGGAAGAATTTAAGTAATAACCTGATGACATGCATATACAATGTGATTATATCAAGAGTTCCTATACATAGTAGGAGGATAAATTTTCCCACCAATAGCAGGTAGCATTAGGTGAAAAAAATTCCATTGAAGCTAGAGATTCAGTTTTGCATAGGATAATAACGGACTTGGATTAATAAGGAAAATAAAATTATTTTCGTAGTATAATGATAAATATAAAGAAATAAAGGAGTTTATTTATAATTCTTGTGCTACAATCATAGCAAAGGCGCAGATGGATAATGATTTCTTAAAAGTGTTGGATGTTATAGATACAAATAACTTGAGGTCTTTAGAAATTGATGGAAGGACCCAAGTCCAGAGCAATTGTAAGACATTTCAAAATAAGGATATCACTCTTAATAACCAAACCACAATGATGCAAGAGTCCTCAAATCATTTTCATTTGTTCAATGGTAGATTGAAGGAGAAGGAGTAGTTGGACCTCCCTTCAATATAGAATAGGGAGGCACACAGGTACCAGAGGAAGACTTGATACCACAATATGACTGAGCTAGATCTGGAAGCCCACTCCATTTTTATATTTTATTGGCCATGGGATAAGATTAGAAAACATAGTGAAGTTGATGCCCCAATTCAGAGAACAACTTCAACCATCTCAGAAGAAGACCACATCACAACCTTCCAGGATTGCACTGATACCTTCTTTGTGGAAAATGATGATGTTTTTTAAAGAATGTTTTCCCATTCCTTAGAAGGAAAGACTATAGAATGGATTAGCATATTTCCTACTTATTCTATAAGGAACTGGGTCGAGTTCCTTGATAAATTATTAGAAGGAAAGACTATAGAAGGGTTTAGTATCTTTCCTACTTATTCTATAAGAAACTGGGTCGAGCTCCTTGATAAATTATTGAAGAAGTGGAGTGTTAAGAAGGAAAATAGTTATTATTTGACAGAATTTAACACCCTAAAAATAAATAATGGTGAGACAGTACCTAAATTAACAAATAGATTCTATAAGATTTATCACATAGAAGTAAAATATAATTATAACAATAAACTATAGTTAGAAAATGAAGGAGAACAAGAAGTGAGTTCCTCTGGTTTATAATTTAGTTCCAAATAATTAAACTTAAGATACCATATGTACTAATAGACTTTGCACTGAATAGATTTTATTCTCTTCTAAATGTACTCTCCTTTGAATACCTAAAATAAAACTGCGTGCATGTAATTACCAAAAGGGAGGCCAACATTATTTATAAGGAAAGACCATAAGTTAAGGAGACATCGAGAAATCAAGAGCTTGCTTGGACCAGTATGACTATCTACTTAAATCTTAAGTGTTAGATCTTTCTGGCTACTAATCATAGTCAACTGACATTGTAAGTCATTTTGAACATTAAACATTGGCTACATTAGCACATTCCCTACATACTATCCATTGCCTAAATACTATTCATTTCCTACAATAACATAAACTAATGAATAAAAAGATAAGGAACATGAACTAAGAAATGCAAAGATTTAAAATATTTAAGAAGCACACTAAGAACAAAAAGATAACACGATTCAAATACTTGATGGATGAAAATAATTCTTCTCACAAACACAATGTCTCCTTACTCTTAGGATTGTCTTGAGGAATCACGAACACAAGATTATTTTAAGGATTCCCAAACAAAGAAATGATATGCGATATGAAATTTGACCATTTCACTACAGCATATAATAACAAACTATTTACACATATGTCATCTAATTGAGTGAAATGTGCTAACAAGAAAATTAACAAGTAACATGTTCTTAACATTGTTATATATGATGTGATTTTTTTTTACCTGTGTCAAATCACCTTCACAACCTCTTATGTATTTCAACTAGCTCAACAAATGTCATATGTTTCAGACACATGCGTGAAATCAAAAATTTGTTCCCACCTATAATCGTCAAGCTACTTGGTTTTTATCTGAACCAGATGTTGTCTAACATGACTCACGCGCACTATTTTATGGTCCGGATCATGAAGTCTTGTGTCTCGCACAAGGGAAAGTGCTTCTAACACACCCATGAGTTGTCTAAAACTTTGTTTTCCTGGACTTTCAAAGGCTGATGCCGTAGAAACCCTCGATGCCTTCGTTCGACATGAAAATTTCGTAGACCTCGTCGGCTATGGTGTTCGTTCTCACTACCTGTAGGAGATTAATCCTTTCCCTGCTTGCATCTTTGGATTTGTTCCACAGAAGGAATTTCCCCCAACTCTGAATAGATAATTCGTCCGTTGAGCGTGGTGTTTCCCCCAAATATGAACGAACAATTCGTCAGTTCTTGATGCTTAGATGATGGTCATGTTGTTGGCTCTATAGATGTTATTGGAAAAGCATTGGATGTTTAAACCCGATCTACCAACTTTGGATTTTTATTGCTGTTGAATAAGAGATTGTTGGGGATTCAAAGGCGTAGCCCGTTTAATATTAAGTATATTTAGGTCCAGGTCGAGAGAAATAACTTAATTTTATTTCCTCTTGCTTCTTGGCTAGGCATAGGGTTATCTCTTATAGTTTGTAGGATCTAGTTCGAGGTTTATGTCAAGGGCCACGGCTAGGTCTAGTTGATGTTCTAGCTCTCCTTATTAGGTCTCATGTTTATTATTTGATTTTCCATCCAGTGGCCCATGAGATACATACCTCTAACTATGTGTTCCATCAATCAATATCATAAACACTATTTCATAAACCTAGGTGACTAGCTCTAGAATAGGACCTGCTGCAACTATCGTATGGGAAAGAAGGTTCTTCAATGTATGCAAGCAGCATGAGAACCCCTATTGACCGGTGCCAAGGAAATAATTACCCCTAGAACCAAAACCACACCAAGGTTCGTATTACACTAGAAGCACTTCATGAGCTCATCTTTAGTCCTCTTTTAACCAGGAAGCACAAAAGCTTTGAATGAGAAGAGATAAGAATAAACCACCTTAAGGGGAGGTCTCCCTCAAATAGTAGCAAGTGGAAAACAACGCAGTACGGTATGAAGCCGAGCGAGTGAGCCACAGCGAGAGGTTCCTTGTCAATAGAAGCTATTTCATCGCCATTCAGAGATAGACTGACATACCCATATGAGAAGAGATCCATCGATGAACAGTGGATTTACTTTGTTGGCATTGCCTTGTTTTCCCTATGGGCAAGTTAACCCTATTCGTTGCTCGCTACAGGTGTCCTGCACAACCTTTAGATTTAGCCCTTAAGCCCCACGGTTTGCATGATAACGTACGTGGTAGTTCAGAAGCGAATGGCTGACAGTTCGGAATGTTAAGGTCATGTATTGTGGAGTACTGATAAAAAAATTTAATTTCAACTGACTAATGATAGTGTAATGCTAGTATTAGTTCACCATGAATTTTTTGAAATGTATTTTTAGACAATAAGTCGTTTTAAGCTACGTTTTTTAATTTCTATCCGGCTCCCAGCCTCGGGAACATGCTAATAAGATCTCAAAACTATTCATTGGTCACTAAAAAGCAGTGAGAATATTTGATAGGAGAGTGAAAAAGGACATAATAAAGGTTGGCTAAAATATTTGGGTTTACGATCTTCATTTCCAGGTGAATAATAATAATAAAACACCATATCGACTATTGGAGTCCCTTTCCCGCTAGTAGGGACTAATAAGATAATGAAGGAAGTTGATTCATGAAACAAAAAAAATTATGGATCAACATTCTCCATCTTCTTAAAATAGAGTCATTATGGAAAACCTAATCAAGTGGAAGAATTTGACTCTAAAAAAGTTTTCTATGGAAAATAGAAAATCATGAAGAAATATTGTCAATGATAAGCTTTAAAAGAAAATGTTTTTCAAACTGGATAGCCATATTATGGCCCTTATGCTCTATATGAATGCCCTAATAAACATTCATTATTAATTTAATTATTATATTAAAAAAAAATGTTACACATCATTTTAGCACCATTAAAAAATGATTTCTAAACCAAATCTCTCAATATCCAATAAATCACTCTCAGTAATACCTTACAAAACTACCCTACACAAAATGACCAAAAACCATTTTGAAACGAAAATCCTAAATTACATTTATCAAAAACACTAATTTCATATTGTGTCATTTTCCATATGAATAAACTATGACACGAGAGGTTCGTTCAATCATTGTCACTTGCAAAACATGTCACACTATTCTCTACTAAAAAGTACAACAACTTTTCTAATCAAATAAAAATAAAATAAAAAAAGTAAAATCTAGAACAATTAAAGGTAGAATCTAGAACTCTTGTTGATGTATTTTATCTCAACTACCTAGACTCGAGCTCCTATTTATTTGAGCCTCATCCCAATAAAAATAAAATCTAGAACTCTTAAAAGTAGAATCTAGAACTCTTGTTGAGGTATCTTATCGCAACCACCTAGACTCGAGCTCCTATTTATTTGAGCCTCATCCCAAGATTGATGGATCTAATCACACTCATAAGTAACGAGAGTTCACAATTCCGTATCGATATCCATGGATTCACATAAAATAAACAATTTCTCGTGGGCCACCTCCTTTTCAAAGAGTGCTTCGGATCCATGAGCTGGTATATTTATGTTAGCGGTAACACTATTTGAATCTTTATACTTGTACAAAAACTTTGAAGGTAAAGTCTAAATTATCTAAATTTCTAGGCAATGGTGTTACTTAATTTGTTAATAATTTATGAATTGATTAATTCAGTAATCGTTCATGGGTTATAATATCAGTAGATTTTTTATTAGAAAGTTGAGTAAGTTTTAATGTGTAATATTAACATTTTTATAAATTAAAAAAAAAAAAACTAATAGATTTTATTGTTAATCGTTACAAAGTGTATTTTTTTAGTTTGATAAATGAATAATAGTAATTAAGGATATAAGTGTATATTGCATTTCAAGTATTCATGTTTAGTAATTTAGAATTTATGTTGTTTATTGCAATGTCAAATTTGTATAAAGATTAGTTTATATTAGGAATTATATCATATATGGTAAAGTTAGATATACAAATGAATACATTTTTTTTTATAATCTGCTACACTTTACTCCAAGGTGTATTTTTATTTGTAACATTTATTATTGACAATTTTTAAGGGAATTTTTTCTATTTCATTTTTTAAAATATTAAAAAGAAATAATATATTTTAATATTGAAAAGATGTATATTCTAAATCAAGATGTACCATAAATCAAGTTGTTCGAAGTAGTGAAATCTGCAAAGGACATCTGAATAGGATCGCAAGTGATAAAGACACTACACTGTCACAACCCCGCTTACCTAATGCAGCGCAAAAAAAACAAAGTGGAAGGCACAGAGAACCCACGGTGCCCACAGAGATCTGATCGGACGCGTAGGTATGGTGGGCCTTTGATTCAACAAGAACAGCGACACCACACATGCAGATTCAATCAGAAGCGGGGTGGTCTGTCAATTCATCGTACGGCACTTCTTCCAAATTCCTTCAAAGTACCGGGGAGAGGAGTGAGGTTTCCCATCTTTTCACTGACCTAGCGAATTGGAACAATGCAGACATCTGCTGTTGGTAAAGACTTTTTTTTCCTAATTTAGCGTAATGTCTTTTTGTTAGGATAAATCAACTATTCTACCTATTGGTGGGTCGAATGTGATTCCAAAAAACAAAAAACAAAATATTTTAATATTATAAAGATTTAAAAGAAAAAATTATAATTATATTTTTTCTTTAAATTATCACATTTAGTGTAAAATTTCAACAACTTATACTTACAATTAATATCCATTAATATATCATACGTCAAGAACTACCTCTAGATCTGCCATTTTCTGCTATAAGACCGTTTTTTTCTAAAATATTGAAAATTGAAATTAAGGTAGAGACAAATATCGACTTGTTAAAATTGGTGTTAATTTTTCCATTTATTTAATTAATTTTCTCACTGAGTTTTGGTTAATTTAATTATTTTAGGGTTAATATTCATTAGCCCTTTTCTTATCAATGTATTTTTTTTGAAGGGTCAGTAATGATTTTTACTGGAGCCGATATCTTCTGCTACAATGTTCCGTTTCTTTCATTATTTTGGACAACTTCTATTTTGCACAATCTACATATTCCCTTGACTTGGCACATAGTGGGGCTCTTCGACACAACCCACAACATTCCTTTCGACGCCTTTGTAAATCTAGATCTAGTGCGGTTCACCGAGACATTATAGAAGCTGAGATGCTGCATTTTTCCTGGTGGTGGTAGAATCTCAGGGTTTTCTTTTTATTGAGCTACACTCTTATTGTATAGCTTATTATGAGAGGGATATGTAAATTTGTATTTTTGGTTCTTTTAAAATAAATTAAAAAAGAAAAATGATGTTTCAATTAGACAAATAACTATGTTGTATTTTCTATAAAGATGGGACCGAAGTTAAAAATTATGTTCCAAGTAGAAAAATAACTATGTTGCACTTGTTGTGGGGCATTTGCTATAAAGATAGGACCGAAGTTAAAAATTATGTTCTAAATAGAAAAATAACTATGTTGTACTTGTTGTGGGGACTAGGGACTTCGGGATAAAGGGAACTAGTTTCAGAACTGCTAAAGCTCAGGGCCAAGTTTTCAAGGAACAGTACATTGGGAACTACAAGTGCAATAACCAATTTTATATTTATTAAAAAATTAAAATTAAAATTAAATTTGTTTGTTCAATATAAACATTAATGATAAATTAAAATATAAAAATTAGAACTATTACTAATTTTGAAATTCAAATTCCAAGACTGCACCAATTTTACATTTATTAAAAAATTAAAATTAAAATAAAATTTAGTCTTTCAACATAATCATGAATGATAAATTAAATTATAAAAATTCGAACTATTACTAATTTTGAAATTCAAAATACAAAATAAATTACTGAAGTCTAATACTATGTAATCATCATTGTGCATCAAAAAGACAAATCTCTTCATCATTTCCCATTGTCAAGAACTTAAGAAGTACTATTAGTTGACAACTTACAATGTACTAATGTCTTGATAATCATTTTATGATGCACCATGAATCATCCAAAATTTAAATAGCAGTTAAAATTTAAAGACTAAAAGTAAAATTTAATAAAACTATAAACATGAACAAGTCATTAAAATTTAACTGTAAATCCCAAATTAAGAGTCTAAATTTAGGAACCTTGTCGAACCTGTCATCAGTTTAATATGCATGATATTGGGGGGCATCCTAAACTCCCCCTAAAAGTTCCCTATTTTTTGAGGGAAGACCTAGGACTATTTGGAAGCCCCCAACTCCGAGATGAAGTCCTCAACCATTGGAAAGTTTTCTACTAGTTCTAGAGTACCCTAACCTAGGGACTAAGAACTCTAACTTTGGGACTACTTCGGGACTAAGGGAACGCTAACCTCAGGAATAAGAACTCTAACTTGGCGACTAAGGGAACCCTGTGAATTTTGGTGGAGACCATCCCACTGCAACATAGAAAAATAATATTGGCTATAAAAAAAAAAAACAATATGTTGTAAAGTAATTAGAAGTAAAAAAAACGTGTAAGTAGGATGCTAAAATCTTACAATTTAGTTATTGATAAAATATTTTAATATGAATTAATATTGAGATATACTTAAAAATATATTAATAATAAAAAACCATTTTAATTTACCTCATAAAATGTTTGTCTCGATGAACATGTTATTTAAAACATTTTAATTATGTGAATCGAGTATATATCATTGTAAAGAAATTATGTATATATCATGAAAATTTTAATTTTTATGGTTAAAATGTTTATTTGGTCCTATATATACTCTATTACATTCAAAAATACAATTTGAACAATGAAAAATAACACATTGTATTTTACACTGTAAAGAAATTTCCAAGTGAAGAAATTTGATCCATCTTGACTCATGTTAGATCCATATTTAAGTTGCATCTATGTTAGTTGGTTGAGGTGAGAGGCTCATTCTAAAGGCCGAGTATGAGGCGATGTGTATGTTTGTTTTTCGATCCATTCCCTTTAATATATGTGTGTGTGTGTGTGTGTGTGTTCTAAAGAGAAAATTAATGTCGGCTATACTTTAAAAAAAAATGAATGGGTTGTAAAGTAATTAAAGTATAGAAAATGTGTGATTAAGATGTTTAAATCTTATAATTTTCAAAAACATTTCAAGAAGAAATTAAAATAAAGTATTTGAAGATCTATGTTAACTATTTTTTCTCGATATCAACTTCATATATATCTATATGTAGAAAAAATTTGTTAAAATAAAATATCAATAAAATGGTTTAATATGAATTAATATTCACATATCTTTAAAAATATGTTAATACTAAAAAACATTCATTTTAATTTATGTGCTAAATTGTCTCAATGTACATGTTATTTAAAATCTTTTAATGTAAATAAAGTATGGCTTTTAAAAAGTTATGTATATATCATGAAAAAAATAAGTTCTATGGTTAAACCATATTTTGTCCTATATATATTTTAGTTAGCATTCACAAATACAATTTAAACAATGAAAAATAACACATTAGACTTTGTACGCTAAAAAAAAAATTGAAGATGAAGAAATGTTAGCCCTCTCAACTCATATTAGATGAATACTTAAAATAAATCTATACTGTGTGCATCATTGTAGTTCCAGATCTATCCTCCAGAGCGATGGGCAAGAGAAGCTTCTTGGTTAGGCATTGGGCTAAACTGTGGCTCCTCTAATCACTAGATGCCCAGATTCGCAGGGCTGAAATTTTGCATGTCGGCAGTGGGAAGAGTTGTCTAGCCACAGCCGCAAACCCCTTTAGAATTGTGTACTCATCTCTGGCTATAAACATTGTCACGAGTCTAGATCTATGCTCCTGAGCGATGGACAAGAAGCGCAACCTCTGATTTGGTCTGTGTGTTGGCATTCGCTGCCTCGGCCAAGAACTTTGAAACACTTGTGCCTACCATTTTCCCTAGGCCGATGGGGATCAAGAACTGTCCCGATCCTTCCCTATTTGTGCATCAACCCCCACAACAGTCATGCAAAAATGCAACCACATGGATGTGGGCACTCCATGACTAGGTGAGCCACAGTCTTGTCGAAGGCTTAACCTTGAGAATAGTTGGGACACAAATAAGGTGGAGAAGGCAAGCGCTTCCTTGCTCCACAAAGCAGCCCCAGGATCTATGCGCTATGACTATTCTCTCACAAAGGTAAATGACATATATGAAATGGTAGTCTGGGGTAGTAGTGAGCCATATGGACATGTAAATCTAGCCTCCCACATGAGTATTGGCTGCCAGGGATCCCCAGATATCTTATCCCTATGATTTTAGATTCAGATCTCACTTCTCACTGGAAAAACAATGACTCATTGGGCTCGATCCACAGATCTGGTGAAGGGCCTTTCATATGCACTCCAACACAAGATGTGGATTCCTTCTGCCTTTCAATGATTACTTGATGGAGGTAAAAAACTAGAGGAATTAATATTGGAAAAGATGCTTCTATAGCTTTAATGATACGGTTGCGAGGAGCGGTAGTCAGGCAGCCCTCCTGAGCTCAAGCTTTCTTGTACAAGGATGTTTTCCATGCACAACCTCCCAAGAAAGCTGCTCAACCCTCTAAGGTTCCCACGACATTTTTGTTTGAGAAAATGGAGGATGTTCCCTTTGTAGAAATTTCTCATCTGACACTTTAAAAAAAGTTTCAAACATATCGAGAATTGGCCATCATCTGCCGATTTAATGGATTATGGGCCTGCGCAGTAGATCTCAATGGATTCACTCCACTTGGACCAATCACAACAATGTCATCTTCTACTTAAAGGTTTTCTTCATAGTACTATTTGCATTCAGTGAATATTATAAAAAAGCCTTAACAGGTGGTCCTTGGTTTTGTGGAAAAGCAGGGCTATTCCTCACACCCTAGTTCCCAAATTTTGACCCTTCTATGGTAGTCGTTACCAAACTTCCCATTTGGGTCAGGCTTCCAAATTTAGCTGCTCTGGCTCTATGGCACTTCTTTGTCTTTCAAATTATTGGAAACACCCTGGGACACTTTCTTGCAACAGATACCTCCAAGGGGGAGATAGGCATATACACCTATGGCATAATATATGCCGAAATAGACATAAGTAAAGGCTTGCCCGGTCAAATAAAACTCAAAATTGAAGATTTCCACTAGACACAGACCCTGGACTATGAGAATATTGATTTATGTTGTCGTCACTGCCATCAAACATGGCATCTTCAAAACTCATGTACGACGTTCCTCACCCAAAAGAAGAGAAGCAATCGCAAATCAAACTCTAAAAGTTGGAAACCCTGTGAACCACCTCCCATGGATGACATTTACTCCTTCAGCTCGGATGAGGAGGATATCAAAGCAGATAAGGAGGTCACCAAGCAAGAAAAGGACATGCTCTAGCCAAAAAGGCACAATGTTTCTCTGAGCGCCCAGAAACGATCTCATGAGTACTCCTCAGATTTGGAAAAGGAGACTACTCGTGTATTCCATAACAGTCTTCAAGTGGTTTTAGCCTATCTGCCTCATGAAGGATGGGTTAAATCTTCAAAAAAGAATGGAAATAAATGTCATATTGAGGAGTCAACCCATTCTAGGTAGATTCATGTGCTTGTCTCTTACGACTCCCTTGTTTATCTTTTAGGCTCTCTTTGTCTCTCTCTTGTTTACTCTTAGGGAATGAGGTTGATAGTTCATCATTTTTAGCTTCTATGGTTTTGAGCCTCTTTGGAGTATAATTCCATATTTTATCAATAGCTTGTTTTTTTAATAAAATTCGTCTCATTTACACAACAAATAAATAAATAAATACTTAAAAAAAGTATATTACATATGTTATTTTAAATTATAATCAATTGAATCGCACTTAATCAAGATTGATTTAAAATTATAATAAATTGAATTTCATATAGGAAGACTAGACCGAGTACTATAATGACGACATGCATTTTAGAATCACCGGAAATTATTTTATCTAAATACCTCAAAGTGTCACTTGCAACAACTGTTCATTTCGTGCCCACTAGAAAAAGATACACCTTTGGATCCAAAATCAGTGGGTTCACAAACGCAATGGTTAAACCTTTTCGAATTCTAATTTAAATGAAGAAAAATCAACAATTTGTTACTAAAGGATCAAACAAACATGATTCATAGCCATGACTTAATTTCCCAATATTTATATGTAAATAACATTTGTTTAGTGGTCTAAGAATGATGATATTTCACTTAATGCCTAGACATGTTTCATTGAAGGAATAATTATTAATTATGATTTGTTTTGCGGAATTTATATAAAAACATTTTCGTAACGTATTTTTATTATAATTTAGGAATTCTATTCGGATTGGCATTTAAAATATATCACAAAGCATAATTAACAATGTGATTTTAAAAGGGTTGAATGGTAGCTCAAAAATGGTGGAGAAAAGAGCGTTGTCTATGAGATCTCAGAGTGGGTACAAATGTTAATGAAGACCAGGACAGACAAATGTTTGTATTAATTTAGTGTATTCTCCATTTCTGTAATGTAGGCATTAAGGGGGGGTGTTGAGATAATGCCTCATTTATGATGCATACTACAGAGTAGGGATTGGTTTGGTTTGTTGGAGGATGTTGAGAGATTCTCTCAACTACTCCCTCCAAGAGTGGAATTAGTTGGATCTCAGCAGCACTATAAATATTGTAATGTATTAGTGTGATTTAATATAGAAATTAATTATTTGTGTGTATCTCTCTCTTCAATTTTTTAATATGCTCGAATGATGTGGACACTCTGGTTTCTGGGCCACATATTCTCTACAATATTATAGATCCTGAGCACGTGCTGTTGCCACCCTTAAAATCAACATAATTACAAACATAGAAAATAATTCATAAATCTGAACCTATAAACAATACATACGCACAGAAATTCACATACAACCTATTTCAATCATTGCTCTCACTTCTTCCTGGCCATCCCGTGAGGGATTTAAGCCAGTAGAGGCTCTGATACCATATTAAAACATTGAAGAGATAGATACACACAAATAATTAATTTCTATATTAAATCACAGTAATACATTACAATATTTATAGCGCTGCTGATATCCAACTAATTCCACTCTTGGAGGGAGTAGTTGAGAGAATCTCTCAACATCCTCCAAGAAACCAAACCAATCCCTACTCTGTAGTATGCATCATAAATGAGGCATTATCTCAACAGATTTAATATCTTTTAAACTTCAAACTAATATATTTAAAATGCTAATTATAGATCCTATTAAAATGGAAGAAGAAATTGTATGTTTATGTGAAAAAACGATAATTTTATCTAACATAGGAAAAAATGTATATGTTTTAAATCCCTATGGGAATATTTTAATTTAATTTGGTTGCTTTCATGATTGATTATTTAACCATTTGAAAACATGCACATTACTAAAGATGGTTACCTTCTTTTTCAAATCATTAATTTAATGAGTGGCTTACATGTTTACTGGTATGCGTTTATATATATATATATATATATATATATATATATATATATATATTATTATGGATATTGTAAGAGCTTAGAGGGATTAAATTTATTCAGATGCAATTTTTTTCTATAGTCTAAATCTTAAAAGAAACACACCTCCAAAAATTGCATCTTTCTAAAGACTTGATAGATGATGGTTAAGATGAATCTCTCTCTATCTCTCTTCCTATATATATATATATATATGGATTCAATCTCTTGAATAAAAACACTTAAACATGCAATTTTAAGGAATATTTACTCCATTCAAAATTATTTTATCAAAAATTATTATTATTATTATTACCAACAAAGATCCATTTTAAGTATTGATCTAACATGAGCCTAGAGGGATCAAATTTCTTCATGTGAAAACTTCTTTATATTGCATATTGCAACATACATTGTGTTGTTTTTCATTGTTTAAATGAATGCTATAGCTATATATATATATATATATATATATATATATATATATATATATATATATATATATATATATATATATATGACTTTAATCATCATCACGCAAATTAAAATGGTTTTTTATTATTAATATATTTTTAAGTATATGTGAATATTAATTAGTGTTAAAAATATTTTATTGATAACCACATTGAATAATTCTATATATACAACATTAAAATATTTTATTTTAACAAAAAAAAATTCTAGACATAGTTATATATGAAACTGATATAGAGATAAATTAATTAGCATGGATCTTCAAATATTTTATTTCAATTTCTACATAAAATATTTTTGAAAAGTATAATATTTAAACATCTTACTGATAGAATTTTTAATTCTAATTACTTTCCAACATGTTCATTTTTTTTTAATTATAATCAACATTATTTTTCTATTTAGAACATATCTATATATATATATATATATATATATGGAATAGACGAATAGACAAACTTACACATCCCTTCATACAGGGCTATAAAATGAGCATCTCGTCTCAATTATTATTATTATTATATTATTGTTGTTGTTGTTGTTGTTCTTTTAAAACTAAATTATTGTTGACATTAAACTAATGTAACAACCAACTTAGTTTCTTTATTTTTATTTTGAATACTTTTACGAAATACATTTCACTTTTAAGTCAGTTACATTTCTTTTTGTTGGAAAATGTAATTCCTACTTTTCTCAGTTGTGATTCTTTCTATCTAGAGGAGTTTGTTCCTATTATGTTTCCTAGATTGGTGTGTGGTTGAGAGATTCTCTCAACCAAGTCATTATGTGTCCAAGATAATTTCCCTATATTGAGAAAACACTTCATGTATATATAAAATGTTATTTGATTAATATAATATCATGTGCACTAGTAAACTTTATCTTGGGATCAGACCCTGTTTGGGCCTAACCTTGCTTGTCATGAGCCAAATGAAATAAAAGAGGAATGTTTTAGTTTTTTTTTGTTTGGTCCATCAATATAAGCGTTCAGAGTTTTTCTTTAAATCTTCCTACAAGAATGCAGAATGGAGAAACTGGAAGCATCACTCAGTGTGGATAGGGTCTCTGTGTGAGCATTGCCTCACTTATTTTTGTGTTCAACCATTATGGAGATTTATGTGTGGACTCTAACCTAGTGAATCAGTGGAGAGGTTTGTGATTCCATGTGGTGTGAACTTGCACCTGCGCATTTGCATGACGCTCACGGTGCCAGAACTGAAGCTAATCTGCATAAAGGAAACGATCGAGGTTGTTTATTTGGTGGCACCATGTCGAAATGATAGTGCTTCTATGACGGTATTATTAACATGTTAGATGAATTGGATGCATGTAAATCCATGTAGGTTCTGGTAGCCAAATCATTGCATCTATCATACTCAACGTGGCTTGAAATATTTGAAGCATCTGTTTATCACGTTGGATCCACTCTGAGATCGAAATGGAAACAGACCAGTGCTTCAGTAATGAAGATTCTAAGGGGTTTCAATCTGGCGAAGGAGGTGCTTTGATATTCATGGGAACTGGGTGTTCATATGGAGTGCGGAGTGTAAGGTGCCTTCTACAAGCATCAGATCCTTCGTGTGAAATTTTCCACATGGAAATGTCGAGCCCTCCTCAAACCAATATAAATTATAGGTATAATCCATCACTTTTGATTGACCATGAAGAATAAGGTCGTGAAGGAATGTGATGGACTGTTCAAACTAGTTCGGGAGAAAAATGAACAACTGTAGAAGCATGGTGTCGTTGGAAGGAAATTAGACGCCCAAACATTATAGCTAATGTTGTAAATCTATCAACCAAGCCAATGAGTAAGAGTTGCTTGTGATGGCCTATTTTTGGTGTTTTGGATTTGACCGTGTTGGAATGTAATTTCCAACTGCCATGAACGTGTTGCAGGCGGCAACAAATCTGAACAGCGAGCAGGTTGGCGGAATGAACAGGCAGCAGAACGGTTGGACAGGCACACAGTTAAACCGGCAGCAGATTGGCAGCAATCGACGGAGTGCGGGGGGTCAATCAGCTCGATGGTTAACAAATTGGTACCCCCGTAGTTGACTCCCGATCGTGAGTTGACCAACCGATCAACGGTTGATATTTAGTGCGGGGGGTCACCCATTTGAAGTGTACGGGCAGACTTGTACCCCCCGTAACCACCAGCTTGAGGTGGCTCCGCCCACCAGCCACCCATGCGCCACTAATCCGCCACCAACGCAGAAATCTGCCAAACAGCACCAAATTCAAATTTGTCATAAAAAAATTTTATGCGGTGCTGACAGAATTTTAATGGCATTTATGAATTTTTCCAAGCGGTGATATTTTGGGCAATTTTGTCAACAAATGACATTAATTGTTTTTAGATATTTTGTTTATAAATAGTACAGAGATGTAATTTTATTTTTTTTAAACACAGACAGAATAGATTTTTATATATACGTACAGCAGTGCAATTGTTTTAAAAATGACAGAGAGAGCAGAATTAAAATTTTTACACAGCAGTGTAAGTTTTAATAAAAACACAGTGAGTTGTTTTTTTTATAGACAGAGACAGTGAATTGGAAATTCACAGCAGAGTTTTTTTTTTGAGACAAAGAAAAGTTTTGTTTTGTTTTGGAGCTGTGATTTGAAGCAGTCCAGCAATTGTAAATCCCTCTGTGATTGAGGAAGAACTTGTAAACAATTTTATGAAATAAAATTTGTGTTATAGAGTTGAAATTCTGTTTTCTGTAGAGTGATATTTATTTCTCTGTGTTAAAGAGGGAGAATTCTGGAATTTTCAAAATTTCAACATGGTATCAAAGCCAATTCAGGCTATTTGAAGGTCAAATAAGCTGAAGAAAAGGAATTCGTTTTTGCAGAAGCCTCTCCAGCAGTGTGAAGGTTCAGACAAGAAGGATTCAAAGGTAATTTCTCTATACATTTTTGTGTTACTATTGCAGTATAGTTAGTTAATTAAACACACAGTCAAGTGTTTTTTGAAGCATAGTTAAAGAGTGCAGAATGGCTGTGGCCAGCAATGGTATGAGTTTGGGAAATATCCATCTCCCACAATTTAATGGGAAAAATTATGACTACTAGTCAATAACTATGAGAGCTTTATTTACCTCACAAGAGTTATGGGAATTAATTGAGGATGGCTTTGAAGAGCCAGCAAATGAAGCAAAGTTTTATGTCTTAACTCCGGTAGAAAGGGAGTCACTGAAGAACAATAAGAAGAGAGATGCCAAGGCTCTTTTCTTCTTGTATCAAGCAGTGCATGAGAGTGTGTTTCTGAGGATAGCAGCAGCTAAGAAATCCAGTGAAGCATGGGAAACTCTCAAGACAGCTTATCAGGGCATGGAAAAGGTGAAGACAGCAAAACTTCAGTTGCCGAGGAGAAACTTTGAGACTCTCTGTATGAAAGAGTCAGACACTATTGACTCATTCTTCACTCATGTGATTGGAATGGTCAGACAAATAAGATCTCATGGAGAGACTCTTGAGGACAAGAGGATTGTGGAAAAACTCTTGAGAAGTTTACCCTCAAGATTTGATGTGATTGTCACCACCATAGAGGAGACTAAAGATCTCACAAAGTTTTCAATGGATGAACTTCATGCATCACTGATGACCCATGAACAGAGATTGAGTAGGAGTGAAAACTCATCTCTTCAGCATGCTTTTAAGACCCAGATGTATTTCGGAAGAGGAAGAGGGCAAGGCAAAGGAAGAGGAAAAGGCAGAAGCCAGAACAGAGGTGGAAGGAACAGTCCAGCAAATGCTCAAGGAAGGGGCAGCAATCCAAATCAGCATGAAGGCCAAGGCAATAGCCAGCAAAGTGGACAGCAGAATGATCAAGGACAAAGGTATGATAAGTCCAATGTTCAATGTTACAATTGTAAGAAATATGGTCATTATGCTAATGAATGTAGAAAGAAGAAGCAGAATGATATGAGAAGTGGAACTAGTGCAAATTTCACTAGAGAAAATAACAGCCAAAACAATTTGTTTTTAGCTTGTAATATGGCTGAAGAAAAGAATGAGGATTTATGGTTTCTAGACTCCGGTTGTAGTAACCATATGACAGGAAACTTAGCAATGTTTTCTATGTTAGATGAAAGTGTGCAGTCACAAGTCACACTAGGAACTGATAGCAAAGTTTTTGTTATGGGAAAAGGAGATGTGAATGTTTTAACAAGATTAGGTGCAAAGAAATCCATAGCAGATGTTTATTATGTTCCAGGAATGAAGTGTAATCTCTTAAGTATTGGACAGCTTGTCCATAAGGGATATAATGTTTTCTTTGATAATGATGTTTGTACCATCATGGATAAACCACCCAGCAAACAGTGTATTGTTGAAGTGAAGATGACAAGGAACAGGATGTTCCCTCTCAGAATGAGAGCAGACTTGAAGAATAGTGAAGAGAAAGCAGCAGTTGCACAGGAGACTTACCAAAGCGAACCAAAAGATGATAATTGGTTATGGCACTTGAGATTTGGACATCTCAACTTTGGAGGTCTTAATTTGTTGAACATAAAAGGAATGGTAAGTGGTTTACCATTGATAGAGAAACCGGACAGCCTTTGTGAAGGTTGTATCTTGGGGAAACAACACAGAGAAAGTTTTCCTTCCGGGAAAAGCATAAGGGCAAAAGCACCCTTAGATATTGTCCACTCAGATGTATGTGGACCGATGCAAACTCCATCACTTGCAAGCAGCCACTATATCTTAACATTCATAGATGATTTTACAAGAAAAACTTGGGTTTACTTTTTGAAAAATAAAAGTGAAGTGTTTGAAATTTTTTGCAATTTCAAAGCACTTGTTGAGAAACAAAGTGGGCTGCATATCAAAGTCTTAAGGACTGATAGAGGAGGTGAGTATATCCCTAAATATTTTCTACGTTTTTGTAGAGAAAATGGTATTCAAAAGCAGTTTACAACTAGATATACTCTGCAGCAAAATGGAGTGGCCGAAAGGAAGAACCGAACCATAATGGACATGGCGAGGAGTATGTTAAAGGCAAAGCATTTGCCTAATGATTATTGGGCCGAAGCTGTACATTGTGCAGCGTATATCTTGAACAGGTGCCCTACAAAAGCAGTCATGAACAAAGTGCCGGAAGAGGCATGGAGTGGCACAAAGCAGGGTGTCACACACATGAAGGTTTTTGGATGTGTGGCTTATGCATGCATTTCGGATCAGCTAAGGAAGAAGTTGGACAGCAAGGGGGAGAAATGTATTTTCATTGGATACAGTGAGGAATTCAAGGCATACAGGTTATATAACCCATCTCCCAAGAATTTCATTGTGAGCAGGGATGTTCAGTTCATTGAAGAGGAAGCTTGGGATGGAAGCATAGAGAAAACAGTGAATGTTAAACACTGTTTATCTCATGATGAGAATGATGATGAGTTGGCTGAAATACATCCCCAAATAGCAACACCAACAAGAGAGCAGCAAAGCACACCCTTGAGGAGAAATGAAAGTGCTTCTCCAAGCACACCACAAGGAGGAAATTCAAGTGCTTCTTCAAGCATTTGTACATCTACTGAAAGAGGTAAAAAATTCAAAAGTTTGAGAGAAATTTATGAACAAGATATAGCTAATGAAGGAATCAATTCTTTGTTTGCTTTATATTGTCATGTTGATGATCCTGTTCATTTCAAAGAAGCTATCAAGGATGAGAAATGGATAGAAGCTATGGATGAGGAAATAAATGCCATAGAGAGGAACAAGACTTGGGATTTGGTTGAACTCCCAAAAGGTAAAGATGTCATTGGTGTTAAATGGGTCTACAAGACCAAGAGTAATGTTGAAGGCAAGATAGAGAGACACAAGGCAAGGCTTGGTGTCAAAGGCTACAAACAGAAGCATGGCATAGATTATGAGGAAACTTTCGCACCGGTTGCAAGAATGGAAACCGTGAGAGCAGTGTTGTCAATAGCAGCACAAAACAAATGGAAAGTTTACCAAATGGACGTGAAGTCAACATTTCTGAATGGAGTGTTAATGGAAGAGGTTTACATTGATCAACCTCTCGGCTATGAAAAGAAAGGCCAAGAGCACAAAGTGTGTAAGTTAAAAAAAGCTCTTTATGGGCTGAAGCAAGCGCCAAGAGCGTGGTACAGTAGGATAGATTCATATCTACTGGAAAATGGATTTGAGAAGTGTGAGGGAGAACCCACCCTCTACATCAAAGAAAAAGACGGTAAAATCTTGATTGTAGTCTTGTATGTTGATGATGTTATTTTTACAGGTAATGATGATTTCCTTATTGAACATTTCAAAACAGTCATGAAGGAAGAATTTGAAATGACTGATATGGGTTTGTTAAGATACTTCTTGGGAATAGAAGTAGAACAAGATGAAAATGGGATTTTTATCTCACAAGAAAAGTATGTTAATGAGGTACTTGAAAGATTTAACGTGCAGGAATGCAAAGCAACAATCACTCCCACAGTGATGGGATTAAAGCTCAGTAGAGAGGACAGCAGCAAGGATTTTGATCCTAGTTTATACAAGAGCATAGTTGGCAGCCTCATGTACTTGACTGCAACTAGGCCGGACATAATGCATGCTGTTAGTTTGATTTCCAGATTCATGGAAAAACCAAAGGATGCACATTGGCAAGCAGCAAAAAGAATTTTGAGGTATGTTAAAGGTACTAAAAAGTTTGGTATTTTTTATACTGCTTCAGAATGTTCAGATTTAGTTGGGTACACAAACAGTGATTGGGCTGGAAGTGTTGATGATCAGAAGAGCACTTCCGGTTATGTTTTTCATATGGGTTCAGGAGCCATCTCATGGGCTTCTAAGAAACAACCCATTGTAGCATTGTCTACAGCAAAAGCAGAATATGTGGCAGCTACAGCAGCAGCGTGTCAAGCAGTTTGGATGCGGAAAATGTTGAGAATCTTATGTCAAGAACAGGTAAAAGGGACAGTGATCTTTTGTGACAATAGCTCAGCTATTGCATTGTCTAAAAATTATGTTTTTCATAAAAGGACTAAACACATTGATACCAAGTTTCACTTCATACGTGAATTGGTTACCAATGGAGAAATCGTTTTGCAGCATTGTAGAATGGAGGATCAATTTGCAGATATCCTCACAAAGCCACTTGCGCAGAAAAGCTTTGAACATTTCAGAAAATTCTTGGGTATGCAGGAAAACCCAGCAATGGAAATTAAGGGGGAGTGTTGGAATGTAATTTCCATCTGCCATGAACGTGTTGCAGGTGGCAACAAATATGAACAGTGAGCAGGTTGGCGGAATGAACAGGCAGCAGAATGGTTGGACAGGCGCACAGTTAAACCGGCAGCAGATTGGCAGCAATCGACGGAGTGCGGGGGGTTAATCAGCTCGATGGTTAACAAATTGGTACCCCCCATAGTTGACTCCCGATTGTGAGTTGACCAACCGATCAACGGTTGATATTTAGTGCGGGGGGTCACCCATTTGAAGTGTACGGGCAGACTTGTACCCCCCGTAACCACCAGCTTGAGGTGGCTCCGCCCACCAGCCACCCACGTGCCACTAATCCGCCACCACCGCAGAAATCTGCCAAACAGCACCAAATTTAAATTTGTCATAATTTTTTTTTATGCGGTGCTGACAGAATTTTAATGGCATTTATGAATTTTTCCAAGCGGTGATATTTTGGGCAATTTTGTCAACAAATGACATTAATTGTTTTTAGATATTTTGTTTATAAATAGTACATAGATGTAATTTTATTTTTTTTACACACAGACAGAACATATTTTTATATATACACACAACAGTGAAATTGTTTTAAAAATGATAGAGAGAGCAGAATTAAAATTTTTACACAGTAGTGTAAGTTCTAATAAAAACACAGTGAGTTGTTTTTTTTATAGACAGAGACAGTGAATTGGAAATTCACAGAAGAGTTTTTTTTTGAGACAGAGAATTTTTTTTTTTGTTTTGGAGCTGTGATTTGAAGCAGTCCAGCAATTGTAAATCCCTCTGTGATTGAGGAAGAACTTGTAAACAATTTTATGAAATAAAATTTGTGTTATAGAGTTGAAATTCTGTTTTCTGTAGAGTGATATTTATTTCTCTATGTTAAAGAGGGAGAATTCTGGAATTTTCAAAATTCCAACAGACCGAAGGCAGATTGGTGATACGCCTCTTAGTGGAAAATTCAACGTTGCATTGTTTATTGTGGTGCGGCCATCGTACACCAATTCGGACCCGTTCTATCGATCTGCTCAGCTCGGCCTCGGCTCATGTAGGTTACTATATACATGCTATTTACCAAGAAACTAAATAAAAACCATAACTCGACAGTTGCATTAAAAGAAATTGAAGGTTACGATAGAACATTAAGGGTGGAAGATCCTGCATTTAGTGAAGAGCTATTAAACTTCTCATTTAGAGGGCATTAAACAAATTTTCAAGGATGACTCAAGGGAAGTAGAAGTTTTGTTGTGCATGCTTGGGTAAATGGATCTCCTTTTTAATGGAGAAAGTATTTCGGAACTAAAATTAATATACATATTGAGATTAGCTATCTCAATATGAAGTTATTTTGTTATAATTGGATATTATCACGAATGATAGGTAAAGCATGGTATTGCAAGCCTTAATTAACAAAGAAAAATATGCCCAAGATGTGAACAACAAAAATGATAGGTAAAGTAGCTAGAACAACTATTGTGATGGACAACAAAGTAAATGTTTATGTGAGTTAGTGTTGATTTATGGGATAGACTCATAATGATAGTATCACATGCATTTATTAGCAAGTCTAGGATGTTTTTGTAGTAGCCTTTGTAAATTATTTACCTGGTAAATCCAAGAGTTGCAGTGTGTAATGTAAGCCTAATGAGGCATATGTATCCCCATGAAGTTCATGATAATCTGAAAACAACTTTGTAATTGCAGGTTTGTGGTAAGCTAGAAACCATTTTTGCATTGTCAGTTTGGGGTAATCCATAAACCATGTGTGAGAATGAAGTGGATAGGGAGTCCTGTAGGTATGGTTTACGGTCAACCGACAGAACCCTTGGCATTGTTGAGGGTGAGCCAAGAAAACCTTGGGCCTCGTTGAGTGGGGTCTCTAGTGAGCCTTACTGGAATATTTATGGCCCATAATGGTCGAAGTGCCTTAGTGGTAGATTTGTGGCACATGGTCGCTGGAGTGCCTTAGTGGCTGCTTTGTGTCCCTTGGTGGTTGACTTGAGCCTTGGCAGTTGCATTGAGCCTCGGAGGATGTGTTGAGCCTTGGTGGATAAGAGCCCTTGTTGGCATGATTGAGGGTAATCCGATAAAACCTAGAGCATGGTTATGGGTACTCTGATAAAACCCACGGTGATTATGTTGGAGGGGGGTTTACAGATACAGGTACATGTATGTAGTTATAATGGTTGAAAAAACCATGTATGCGAAGGATATTCGACAAGACTGGTGATTGAAATTGTTGGCACCAATGCATTCTGGTGGATGGTTGCTCATTTATATGGACGTTGACATATTTTTTGTTTTTGTTTTTGACAACAAATAGACTTTGTAGAATGATATTGAGACAAGTAGTCATTAAGGGGGTGTGTTGGGAAATGTAATTCCTACTTGTCTTAGTTGTGATACTTTATATCTAGAGGAGCATGTTCCTATTATGTTTCCTAGATTAGTGTGTGGTTGAGATATTATCTCAACCAAGTGATTGTGTGTCCAATATAGTTTCCATATCTTAGGAAAACACTTCATATATATATGTAATGTTATTTTATTAATATAATATCGTCTCCACTATCAAACTTTATCTCTCTTATGAATAAATAATTACATTATTATTTTCCATAATTGGTAAGTAAATAATTCCAGGATTCCAGAGTTTTTGGAATGAAGCAGTTATTGACAACTACCTTCTATTCTGAGGATAAAAAGGAAATATCAGGGAGGAGAAGGGTTTTTGTGCAAAGAAAAAATAAAGGAACAACAGGATTTTTGTATGGTTAGAGTGGTCCAGATCTGGTTAACAACCATTGGAACTCTTTAACCTGATTTGGAGAAGAGGTTGGACAAGAGTCACGAGGTCTTCCTCCAAGAAAACTGTTGCTAATTCTTCTCTCGTGAGGAGCACAGGGGGAGTGGAGGATGTGATCACCTCGCTCATGGTCGGGAGGTTTAACCAGTGAAAAACGAATCCAGATAATTTTATGGTTCATGTGTTAACTTTGTTAAGATATGTTGTCATTTACTGTAAATTAAATGTGTATATGTTTACATGAATATTCTTTCATATTAGTATATCTTATGGAGGCAAGAATGTAATTTTAGATGAAATGGCATAAAAACTGTTTATTTTAAATTAGTAATGGAGAAAGAATGAGTGTTGTGATTAGAAGGAACCTGAGTTATTAAAGTTCTTAGAATGAGAAAGAATATAGGGTAAGACGTGAACTAGAGAATTTCCATATCATTAACCAACTATCTTTGAGACCTTGCCTGTGGGTAAACAATGTAAATTGACAGAGTGTGTATGCTGGTATTAATCTGACTATAGGTGAATCAGCCAGTAAGGCTATGGAGAGACAAGCCAAAACAACACAAGGACAAATGAGGTTGCTAAGGGAAATAGACGTAAATGAATACCAAGAAAATTAGAAGACTTAATATTTTATAATCAAATATACCACAGAACACATTTCATATAATGTTGCTAAAAAAAAAATTTCATAACCATGACATAATTGATCAAGTAACAACTAGCGAGATGTATCCAAACCAACCTAATAGAGAGGTTTAAATCCTAAGTTGTGGGTACAGGTAGGGATTTTCGTCCTTGGGCCATAGGTTGGGGAAAACCCATGGAATATTTTCTATGAATAAATCTTGACACATGTAATAAGACGATAATTCAGCAAAAACACCATTGAAATGTGAAATGGAGTAAAACCATTTATACAAAGCATCCATAATAGATACTACAATTATGAGTAATGAAACTTCATAGCTGGTAGATGCAACGATAAGAACTACAACTGAAAATAGTTACCAAAAGGTTCATGACTTTAACATATTGATTACGCGGAAATTTTCGTGACAACTCATTAAATTCATTTACAAACTGAAATTTGTATTAAAGAAACTTTTCATGTAAAGAAGCAGGAATTATGCTACACGATAGTGCTCAAAACTAGTCTTTACAATGCTAAAAAATTACAATTTCAACTGTACATATAGTCCATAATAAACTACAATGAAAACCCAACATAAATCTTTCTCTTACTGTTAGCCAACAACACAATCCAAAAGTAAAAGATAATACACCGTTTCCTACAACTTGGATACCCTAGGGTTTCAACCCTGTATTTCTGAAAAAACAATACCAAGGACATAACTCAAATGATCTGAAATAATACTGAAGTAGAACTAAATATTTTCCAATAGTGAATTGATTGTTACCTTGATCACTTATTGTGGAATATTGAAGGAAGGAAATTGATTTTACAACTTAATTCATAACTTAAGAAACACAATTAAACATGAATTTGAAGCAAATAATAGAGATTGAAGACAACAAACATTTATTACAGAGTTCTTCCTTGGTATACTATGTCTATGGGCCTGCTTTCAAGATGGGCGTCTATTATATTTAGGGTTGATCCAAGGAAGTATTTACACAAAAATTTAGCAGACTGAACATGATCGCAGGTACCTCTGTCATCTGTCAACAGAAATATCTCTCTCCTAGATTTCCAAAGTCTATCTCGATGCCGATTCCGCCTTCGGATGACCAATCTACACTTGAAAGAAAAGATGCCTCTTATAGTAATCTAATTAAAAGCCTTCAAAATCACTCTCCTTTTCTCATCTTGGTACAATGGTGTAATTTTATAATGTGCAGGCCAGGTTCAAGTCGAACCTCTTTGGCCTATTTATGGAAAATCGTTGAATTTATTAATTTCAAAGATATCTCGGTCATGTGAGAATGTAACACCTAGAAATTAGGTGACAAGGTGTCGTTATAATACATAGCACACATTAACAACAAAAACCCAAAATAAAATTTATGATAAAAATAACCCTAACAATTTTAGAAATGGCGGAAAGCTTTGATTGTTTGCATGTGACTGGCGGGAAGTGTAACCGTTGATTGCCACATTGGAGGTCAAGCTTTGGCAGTTCTGGCAGGCTGGCTACCAACTATCCATGTGATAGCACCAACCCGATAGTTGCAGTCTTCCGGTGGTCGGCTTCTAAACTGCGTGGTAAATATGGACTGTTCAAACCCCAATCACATGTTGTTTCCTCTACCCAATGGTTAAATTCCTACGCAGTTAGAATGTTACCATATAATACGATTTATTTGCATAGTTTTAAAATTTAACACTGAAACCTTTTCACATAGGTCTTAACATAGCATAAGTTTTAGCGCTAGGTCTCCACAATCGGTTTATGTGCAAGTTTTTTAGCATAGGTTTAGGACTTAGGATTAATACCATGGTTTGGACTTACGTCTTAGAATAGGTTTTCATACCTTGTCTTCTTTTCACCTATTTCTTTTGATCACTTTATCTTAGGTTCCACTTAGCATAAAATTACATCCATCATTTAAAAAACATGGAGCCGTTTTTATTTCCAACTCCGCACATTGCACCATGAACGAATTTGAAGACTCTCATCAAATTACTAGAGAAACTGAAGAGTGTACTAAACTTCCTTGTCGATCTGAGCTAATGCAAGATCCTCTTGGATCATTCCTCTCCACTTGAAAGCTTTTGGACCAATAAAATTTTGATTTAAGCAGATATCAGGTGAGGATACAACTCCCTCACTCTTTCGATCTACATCCACCTCACCTTACTAGGATTCATGCCCTTGAGTCCCACTCGAAGACATTCAACATCTCCATGCCTTGAAGAGTGAACCTTCCTATCCAAGATGGTATCTTCCTGCAACTCATTCATATACTCAGGTGCCAAATCATCAATGTTAGGAATCTGTGTATCTTCCTCTAGATCATTGATCTAGAGGTTCATAAAAATTCATATTTTCTACATTTACAACAGAATAAATACACATGTAAGGAGGTAAATTTAACCGGAATGCATTATTTCTAATCCTTTCCACAACCTTGAAAGGACCATACCTGAGGGTTTTAGTTTCTTACCTTCACCTTTCAACTTGTCTTTACTGATATACAACCATAGCTTATCACCAACCTGAAATTCATGATCCACTCGATGCTTGTCATGGTGCATTTTGTACTTGGCCTGACTCTTATCTAACTGATCCTGCACTTCTTCATGTATATGTTGTATCCGTTGAATGAACTTAACTACTTTATTTGAATCTTCATGTCCATCCACTTTATATTCTTCACCAAACATGAAATCCATTGGTGACTTTGGTAGATACCCAAACATGTTTGAAATGGTGATCGCTTAGTCGAAGACTTTAAGGCTTGATTGTAAGCATGTTGCACATAAGGTAAAGATTCATCCCATAACTTAGGATGTTTTTTGTAGTAACCTCAGAGAATATGTATGTCCATCGATCTATGGATGAAAATTTGTGTTCTTCTTCAGTTTTATGTCCATGATTCCCCACAAAGTCGACCAAAAATCTCCTATAAAGAGAGTGTCTTGGTCGAAAATGATGGAAGTAGGTAACCGAAAATGAACCCATACCTATTGAAAGAAAATTTGTGCATTCTGTTCAATAGTCACCTTTTTTTTGCATGGAACAAGATTGCACATCTTGCTGAAACGATAAACCACAACATACATGTAGTCATGCCCTCTCCTGTTAACATGAATTAATCGAACAAATTCCATGGAAATGTTTTCCCATGGTAGCAAACAAACTAGAGGTGGCATATACAAGGCTATATTTCAATTTCTTGGTTTTCTTACTGAACATATAACACATCCCTTAATGTACTTAACAAATTTTTCATACATGCGAGGCTAGTAGTAATACTTTTGAATTTGCACCATTGTCTTTCTTACGCAAAAATATCCTGAAATGCGAGAAGAATGTGCCTCTCGAATAACATGCACCCTTTCTATCTATTGTATGCACAAATTACCTAGATGATATAACAACTTGTCATGAACATGAAAATTGACTTCTTCCATCTGAGTACCATGAGTTAGTGATTCATAAATATCTTTGAAATCAACACCTATACTACATTTTTCTAAATAACTTTCAATTTTTAAAGAACTATTCTACATCACTATTGAAGGATTCAAATATGGTTTAGACAACATATCACCTACTTTGTTTGTTACACCTTTATTGTACTAAATTAATAAGTGAAATTACTAAAGCAATCCCATCCATCTGTAATGGCGAGATTGTTGCAACTTAGTGTGTGACTGAAGGTACTGAAGTGGTTGATGATTTGTGTGAATCAATTTTTCCTTACCCAGTAAGTAGTGTTTCCATTTCTTAACACTTTCAACCAAAGCAAACAGTTCTTTATCATATGTCGGATAGTTTGAAACTGCCTTAGAAAATTTTTCTAAATGAAAACAAATAGGTCTCCCTTTTTGAAGTAAGACTGCACACATTGCATAACCACTAGCATCTATTTCAATTTCAAGTGGCTATTGAGGATCTGGTAAAGCTAAGATTGGTGTTGTGACAATTTTCTTCTTAAGTGTATTGAAATATTTTTGTTTTTTCCCTCCCCACTAATAGGAAAATTTAGAAACTCTTAAAGCATGTAAGGGTGATGAAATCAAAGAAAACTAAGAAATGAATTCTCTCCAATATTGAATTGCACCGAAGAAATTCCTAACTTCATTCGCATTTTATGGTCTTGGCCACTTAATAATCACATCGATTTTAGCTGGATATATTTTCAAATGGTCACCTCCAACTATGTAACCAAGATAAATCAATGAAGATTTCCCAAACTCACATTTGTATAGTTTAAGGTACAAATTTTCCCTTAGAAACACTTTGAAGACTTCTTTAACATGCCTAACATGATCTTCCATACTGGAACTGAAAATTAGGATATCATCTAAGTAGATTATGACAAAGTTATCAATGTATGGTGCCCACTACGCAAATCCAACTTAGTGAAACAGACAGTTTTTTTCAACTGGTTAAGTAGATCATCTATCCTGGGAAGAGGATACCTATTCTTAATTTTGATTTCATTTAAGGCCCTAATGTCGACACACATTATCCATGTCTCATCTTTCTTAGGAACCAAAATTATGGGTGAACCACATGGAGATGAACTAGGTCAAATGAAGCCTTTTTCAACCAGGTCATGGATTTGTTTATTTATTTATTCATTCTCTATGAGTGACATGTGATACATTTTGGCATTAGGAAGAGGGGCATCTGACAAGAATTGTATCTCATGTTCTATTTCCCGTTTAGGAGGAATATGTTTTGGTTCTTTAAATAGAATTTGAAAAGAGTCTACCACTTTAACAAAACTATCTTTAAACTGGGGTTCACAACCTGAAAAAGTATCATGTTGATCCTTATGTTGTTATTTTACAACCATGAGTACATATCGTTTACTTGAACTTATTAGCCTCTTCATCTTACTAGCAGTAACTAAATCCATGTGTGTTTTTATTTTATGTGCCCTGACAATTTTTCAATCCCATCTTTCTTAAGGTGATATTTATGCTTTTTAATCTCAAACACAACATCACAATCATAGAGATAAGGATTTACTAGCACTACTCCACATATTTCTAATGGAATCACATCTAAATCCACTTCATCAATGTAATTATGTGTGATGGAAAATTTTAAATGACACTACTTTGTGACATTAATTTGAGTCTTTTCTTTTAGCCAACCTAATGGGTATGGTCTTTCATGATTATGTGTCTCCAAACCCAATTTATTAACTAATTATTTCGATATTAAATTTTCTTGTGATCCACTGTCAAATAAAGTGTCTATTTTGTGTGCTTAGAAGTTTCCCTTATGTGAAATAATTGAACTCTTTTATCCTCATCCAGATGATTTATTTTTCAAGAAGATGCAGAAGTACTAGAACTTGAACTAGCATCATAAATTTTACTTGTTGAAACCATTGTGGTTATTTTCCTTTCATTACCTGAGTTAGAGCCCAAATATTGTTGGGTTGTTGTATTAGCCTTATTTTCACCTTTGTTTTTATGGATCTTCTTTGGTATGAGTTCTTGGTGAAGTTTCCAACATCTAGCTTCATCATGTTTGATTCTTTGGCAGTGACTACAAGTAGGTATTTCACTTACCTTTTTAGTTTTCATTGTTTTCTTTCCCTTCGAACTACTCTTACTCTTGTTTTCTTCAGAATCCATGATTTTAAATTGTTTTGATGCTTTCTGTTAAAACATGAACTGCCTTCTACCTGATTAAATATGTATGTCTTAAACACACACTTCATCAAAGTTAGTGGGATTAAACATCAATAACATACGTTGTAAATAATAATGTAAATTGACAACATACTTTCATAAAGTTTCACGTGTATCCAATGGAACAACAAGTGCCAAATATTTCTTCCTGAACTCTTGAGTAAATTCCTGAAAATTCTTCCCTTTACATTGCCTCAAATGCTACTAATCAATAACATCTTTCTACATGTATCCCAAAGGATAGAATTGTTTTCTGATAGCTTTTAAGAACTTAGACCATGAAGAGATGGCTTTACCTTTCTGCTTTAAATCTAATTGAGTTTTACTTTCCCACAATATTAAATCTTTTCCCCCATTCTGAGTGTAGCTAACAGAATTTTTTTCTTTCATCAACAATGTTCTGAATTCTACAATACACTTCTAACTGTTTAATCTAGTTATTTAACTTTTTAGGATTCATTTTGGCATCTTAAATAGGTAGTTCAAATTTTACATCAAGTTTCGAAGGAGATGATTTATGAGGTTTATTTTCTGTTTCAGAATCCAAACTGGAAGAAGAAGAAGAAGATGAAGATGATGGAGGAGAAGGAGGTTTATCAACTTTTCATTTTCCATTTTCCTTCTTTGTTGCTTTCGAATATGAGGTTGTATCTATCACCTTCTTATCTTCGCAGAGTTCTCCCAACATTTGCTACATGTTCGAAAACATTTTCTCAATATGTTCATCGCCCATGACCTTCACTTAGGGAACTTCACTTGCATCAGATCCACCCATTGTCGATCGTTGAGTGACTTTCCTCATTCCAGCTTTTGATTCGATCTCCTCGAGCATTCCTTCTCCATGTCATAACCTAGATCTGGTTAACATTGACTATAAAAAGTCCTACAAAAAGAAATCTGCTCCGATACTAAAAGATATGATCTAAAATAGATTTGAAATAATACTAAAGTACAAATGAATATTTTCCAACAGTGAATTGATTGTTAACTTCATCCCTTAGTGTGGAATACTGAAGGAAATCAATTGATTTTATGAGTTCATCCAGAACTTAAGAAGCACAATTAAACATGAATTTAAAGCAAAGAACAGAGATAGAAGACAATAGACATTGATTATAGAGTTATTCCATGGTGGAATATTTCTCTGGGTATGCTTTCAAGATGGGTATTCATTTTATTAAGGATTGATCCAAGGAAGTATTTACAGAGAAATTCAATAGAATGAACATGCTCGTAGGAACCTCTGGTCTCTATCAACATATATATCTCTCTCCTAGCTTTCCAACGCCTATCTTGATGCCCAATTTTGCCTCCGGATTACCAAGTTACATCTGGAAGAAAAAATACCTCTCTCTTACAAAAATCTGATTATATGCCGTCAAATTCACTCTCCTTTTCTCATCATGGTACAAAGATCTAATTTTAGAATGTGCAGGACAGGTTTAGGTCGAACATGTTGGGCCTATTCATGGAAAGTGGTTGAATGAATTAATTTGAAAGAGCTCTCGGTCATGTGAGAATGTAACACCTAGAAATTAGGTGACATGGTGTGGTTATAATACGTAGCGCACATTAACAACAATAAACCAAGATACAATTTATGATAAAAATAACCCTGACAATTTTTAAAATGGCATAAATATTTGGTTGTCTGTATGTGACTCGTGGGTTGTGTAACTACTGACTACCACATCGGTGGTCAGGCTCCGGCAGTTCCAGCGTCCTGGTGGCCAATTTTCGATGTGGCAGTAGTAACCTGACGACTGCGGTCATCTAGTGGTTGGATTCTAAATTGTGTGGTAAACGTGGTTTGTTTAAACCCCGATCACATGTTGTCTCCTCTGCTCAACGGTTAACCTCCCGCGTGGTTAGAATGTTATCATATAATATGGTTTATTTGCATATTTTTAAAGCTTAACACGGAAACATTTTCACATAGGTGTTAACATAGCATAAGGTTTAGCACTAGGTCTCCACCATAACTTTATGTGGTAGGTTTTTAGCATAGGTTCAAGACTTCAGATTAAGGCCATTTAACAAAAGTAGTACCATTTTCATTTCCAACACCGTAAATTGCACCATGAACCAATTTTAAGGCTCTCATTGGCTCACTGAAGAAAGTGAAAATTGTACTAGAATTCGCTGTTGATCTAAACTGATGCAAGATCCTCTGGGATCATGAAATTTATATAGCTCGAGCGTAGAGGAGCTGATAAATTCATGTAGTGCACCATGGATGTTCTTCACACAACCGAACATGAAGTATTGAATAGTAATTTGCACAAAAAAGTGATTAGAATTCGGAGCTGCCTATTACCAACCCCGAGAAGGAAAGGCTGAGCTGAGGGATGTAAATATTGGCACATAGAACTAGGGATAGCAAGAGATATAAGCATAACAAATGAAAATAACCTTTTGCAATACAACATGGTTAGGGAGAACAGATTACCTGAACTGTCAGAAATGGAATTCCAATAGAATCCTTTCCTACAAGGGCACGAAAAAAATATATTAATTTCTTAAACTGAACTACCATAGTTGAATATTAAAAAATATAAGTTAGAAGAATAAATAATAGAATTTTAGTGGAGGCATAAGAGCCAGAAAAGGATTGTTTGTGAGTGATGAGCTTGGAAGTCTTGGACGTACTCCAGCAGACTATGGCAAGTGGAGGCTCAAATGCCTGAAGGTTGTTGAATGGCAGAAGGCACAACTCAGTGCGGAGGAGTGTATCAGATCAACAGAATGTAGGGAAGTCAATATTGAATGATGAATGTCGCGAGAATTGGGAAGGGTATATTTTTGATAACCTATCCACTGTAAATTCATGTGGACAGTCCATTCCCAAGGGAATCGATTATGGATCCATGGCCCAGACGTCCATAAAACCTGGTGTCTTTTCCATCAAGAAACTCACCAAGCATGCGGAGTTACCCCACGGGAGTAATTGCAGAGTACTACCAACAATTGAACAATGAACGAAGCCTACAACTATCCACCCAAATGTTTTCTAGCTTGGGATATCACTAAATAGGTTCATGCGTATAATTGGAATTTCAATCTCCAAATCTATGATAGGCATGCTGACAACAAAAATTTATGTTAAACAATATATGTATGCAAAAAATTATATGATTTAACCCTTTATTGATAATATTCTCTTATTATTGCAGTTGATATGTAATACATGCGATGACCCATAGGATTTTATCCATTATTGTTAAGTTTATTTTATAATTGCAATTTATATGTAATATATATATGTGGTGATAATGTGTTTACGTTGGAGCGTTGAAAAACTATATATTTGAACTGTAAGTTAATCATGTTCAAAATCAATAGCGAGCTGAAATTCTAGGGTATAAAGGTTTGTTTGCATATAGTACTAGGGCCAAAATTCCTATTAACTATATTATTGTGTTGAGTAATAGGTAACATGTAAATGTAAATATATATCTTTTTATATGTATTAATTTCAAAGTAAGTAGTTAGGGTAATAGATGTGACATATGGTATCATAGCAGGGGTCACACGCTGGGAAAAAGATGGGCCAATTGAATAACAATGGGTGTGTTTGAAATTATAGGCAGTGACAGAAAAAATGTTGACAGATCATGATGAGGAGAGGACCTGGTTATGAAGCACCTAGAGCTATAAAGGAAGCTCACCCCCGGCCTAACCCAGAGATGAACTAAAAAATGTGGGTATAGTTGAGTGTGGATCAGCATCATAAAAAAAACAGATTACTTGAGGAAAAACAATGTTAGACCAATAACACTCTCAATACAATACAAAAAATTCAGTCATAAATGTTTTGAGTAATAAGCGATAATGAGAGACTAATGCGGGAACAAGAGAGGATTCTCAAAATCATTTCACACAGGCAGAATGATCGTATAGCACAACCCAATCCTGAGAGGGGCACCCATGATGAGGGTGAAGAACAACATCAACCTAATGATAATCCAGAAGGAAGGCATTCCCAATGAAGTAATAGAAGTAGAACTTACAATGAACCAGAATCTGGAAACGTTTCCGATCAACAAGAGATGAAAAATAGAAAGTAGAACATTAGGGTGAATTTAGAAATATTAAGCCCCCCGCATTTGATGGAGAAGCTGAAGAAGTGGTAGAAGCATGGATAATTAACATGAATAAATATTTCCAAGTTTATGAGTATAGAATCAAGTTTAAAGATCATTTGGATATTTACCAATTGCATGAAAAGGCTAATTATGGTGGGAGGAGGTTAAACAATTTCGGGGAATCGAAGACCAGAATGTGACTTGGGATGAGTTCTAGCAGTATTTTAAGGAAAAATATCTAACGGATCATTTATATGCCAAAAAATATTGAGAATTTCATGATTTGTGGTTGGGACAGTTGTCTATGGATGAGTTCATAACTAAATTTACCTCTTTACTGAGGTACGCATCCTATTTGAGAGATGAAAAAGAAAAGGTACAATGGTTCTCAAGTAGCTTAGCTACTCACATGAAGGAAAGGATTCAGTTCGTCTATCCAAGTACTATGGATGAGGTGATTCAAAAAGCATGGATGTGTTATCAGGAATCAAAAATGAAAGGAGATGCTGGTAGCAATTGGCCACCAAGGAAAGGAAATAAGAGTACTCAGAATTTTAAAAGTAGTAGACTGGGTAACTACAAGAACACTTTAAGGAACCCCCGCTGCAATGTTGGGGTTGTGGTGAGGCACACTATTATAAAAATTTCCCTCACCGTGGAAGAAATGAAGTTGTAGCTAATCTGCAAGAAGCATCCACAGTGGGAGATGTTGAACGAAATATACTTAGGATCAATGCTGCCTTAAAAGATCGAAAAGAGTATCACCAAGTAACAATGATAGAACTGGAAGGTAAGTTACTTTGCAAAACTCTATATTTTTTGGTATATCTGGGTGCCATTTTAAGTTATATCAATCCCAAAATGGTTGAAAAATGTAATTTACAAATTATGAAATTTTAAATCCCCTCGTTGGCACAACTAGCTACCGAGGCAAAGAGGAGGTTTAATGCCAAAGTCTCAAACTTCCTCGTAGACATAGGGAACCATCATATAGATGTTGAGCTGAATATTTTACTCTTGGGTTCGTATGATTCGTTACTAGGGATGGACTGGTTAGAAGGGAATTGGTTTGTGGTAAATTGGAAGCAGAAAACCATCAGTTATATGGCTGAAGATGGTACTTGCCAAGAGTTACAAGGAATTAAGAAATCACTCCAATTGCACCCCATCACTACATCCCAACTGGGTAAATTCATTAGAGAAGGGTGTCAAATTTATGCTATTCAAGTAGGATTCACTAAATATAAGGACACGAACCCAATGCTGGAGAATATACCAGTAGTTTAGGACTATATGGATGTGTTTCGTGAAAACATACCGGGACTACCTCCAAATAGGGATATCAATTTCACCATTGAACAAACACGAAGGGCAGCACCTGTGTCATGAGAACCATACCGAATGAGTGTCCTTATCTGACTGAGTTAAAAATTCAACTCTAGGAATTGTTGGACAAAGGGTACATCCACCCTAGTGTGTCTCCTTGGGGGCCACCAGTATTGTTTGTTAAAAATAAATAACCTACGATGTGGATGTGTATGGATTACAGATAACTTAACAAATTGATTGTTAAAAAGAAGTATCCGCTGCCACAGATAGATGATATTTTCGATCAATTAAAGGGAACAACTGTATTATTAAAGATAGACTTAAGATCTGGATATTACTAGATACAGATAAAAGATGAGGATATATATAAAAAAACCTTTCGCACCTGATATGGGCATTATGAGTTCATGGTGTTACTGTTTGGATTAACCGACGCACCAACAACCTTCATGAGTTTGATGCATGGCTTCTTTAATCCATTTTTGGAGAAAATATATTCTGATATTTATTGATAATATATTAATTTATTCTAAAAACATGGAAGTGCATAAGGAAAATTTATGCTTGGTCTTGAAAATTTCAAGGGACCATCAAGTCTATGCCAAATTCAATAAGTCTGATTTGTACAAATAACAAATCCATTATTCAGGCCATGTAATTTCTGCTGAAGGGATATCAGTAGACCCTAAGAAAAGAAATACTTTTATGGAGTGGAGGATCACTAGAAACATAGTAGACATGTGTTCCTTCATGGGCTTCGCTAGATATTACCAGCATTTTATCGAAGGCTTCTCTAAAATTTCTTTTTCCATTACCTCTTTGCAGCGAAAAGGATGAGTTTTAAAATGGACAGTGAATTCCAAGCCATTTTGAACAGTTAAAGCAAATGTTAACTACTTCCCTTTTATTGAAGGGGACTAACCTAAATATGGAGTTTGAAGTCTTCACGGGTGTTTGTAAGGAAGGGTTAGGGGAAGCGTTGTCGCAAGACGAAAAAGTCATCGCATATGAGTCTAGAAAGATGAAGGATCATATCGCATATGAGTCTAGAAAGATGAAGGATCATGAGAAACTATCTTCTACTTATGACCTAGAGTTGGTCACAGTACTTCATGCGGTCCAAGTATGGGGGCACTACCTATTAGGGAAAACATTTTTGCTGAAGATGGGCCACAACAGCCTGGCCAGCTATTTTAAGAAGTCTGACTTGAATGTTTTCCAAGCAAGGTGGAACGAATTCCTGAGTGAATTTGAATTTGAAATTGAACATGTGAAAGGTAAGGAAAACTATGTAGCTGATCCCTTAAGTATATAACTACATTGTGTTTATGAGCTCTACTTTAATCAAGTAGAATTTAAATTCCAAGAACAAGTGAAGGAGGTAGTGCAAAAAAAATCTTGAATACCAGTTTTTGTGGGAGTAAGCACATCAAGAAAAAAATCAGGGGAAAGAATTAGATTATCAAATCAATAGTGAGCAACTACTGTTTTTCTGAGAGAAAATATACATTCCCAATCAAATGATCTTGAAGGAGCTGATTTTGGATTAGTATTATTGAAGCTCTTATGGCAGACACCCTGGTTACCAAAAACTACTAACAAAAATCAGAAAAGACTAATTTTGGCCAAGGAGACATAAAAATATTGCGTAATACTTGAGCAAGTGTTTGGAATGTTAGCAGGCCAAGGTGGAGCATCAGCACCCTGCAATTTTACTACAACCTATTCTTGTACCGGAGTCAAAATGTGAAGTCATTTCAATTGATTTTATTACATACTTACCAAGAACAAATAGATACAATGAATCCATTATGGTGGTGGTGGATATGCTGAGAAAGGAAACTCGCATCATACCAGACTAGTAGAATTACAAAATAGTACAAATCGTTGATATCTTTATGAGGTAGGTGTTGAGATTAAATGACGTTCTGAAAACTTTCATCTAAGACCGGGATGTGAAATTCACCTCAGCCTTTAGGAAGGCATTTTTCACCGTTATGGGCACACAAATTCAGTGTAGTACTACCTACCATCCACAAACAGATGGATAGAATGAGTGAGTGAATTAGATATTAAAAGACATGTTACGTTTGTATGTGATGCAACAACACACGAAGTGGGAAGGTTATTTTCATTTGGTAGATTTTTCTTACAATAATGGGTACCAATAATCTCTCAGGATGAGTCCCTTTGAGGAATTATATGGAAGAAAATGTCGTACACCCATAAATTGAAGCAGTCCAGAAACTAAGATGATGCTTCAACCAGAGATGTTTGAAGAGATAGAGCTTGAAGCAAGGAAGATCCGACAAAATCTAAAAGCTTCCCAGGACAGGAATAAAATATACACGGATTGAAAAAGAACTTATCGAGAGTTTTAAGTTGGTGATCATGTGTATGTTAGAATTAGACCCAAGAAAAGCACCCTAAGATGGACTACCTATGCCAAATTGACTCCGCGGTTCTGTGGACGTTTCCAAATATTGGAAAGAGTAGGGTCGGTGGCCTATCGGATGAAATTACCGAGTCACATATGGGTTCACAATGTGTTTCATGCATGCATATTGAAACAATATGTGCACAACCGTAAGAATGTAATAGATTTGTAGAACATATATGTAAGTTGTAGTAGATATTATGTCCTCTGAAAAGAGAATGAATACTTATTTAACTAATTAATTTTCACTGTTTGCAGGTCAAATAGGACAAAAAAATTCTAGTAGAGCCTCAAGATATTCTCCCGCAGAGAGAAATAATGCTCTAAAGACAGGACATCTCCAAAGTTAAAATGCAGTGGAAGAATTTTTTCTCGGAAGAGGCTACATGGGAAGATGAAGGATTTGTATGAGACGCATATCCAAAAAAATTTACCGTGATGAAGTGAAACATCGAGGATGGTGTTTGACTAACGTGGGCGAAGATGTAACACCTAGCTTCATTTACTTATTTTTATTTTAAAAACATTACAAAATAAATTTGAATTTTAAGTGAAAATAGATTAACGAATATGCTAATCAGTTGATGAACCTGCGTTAATTTCTTATATGAATAAAGAATTACATTATGATTTTCCATAACTAGTTGGTAAATAATTCAAAGATTCCAGAGTAGTAAGAAAGAACAATTTATTGCCAGTTACCTTCTCCTCTGAGGATGAAAAGGAAATCCCATTGAGGAGAAGTAGTTTTGTGCAAAGCAAAAAGGCAGGAGTATCAAGATGTCTCTATGGTTAGATTGGTCTAGAGCTTGTTATCAACTAGTGGAACTCTGCAACCTGATTTGGAAAAGAGCCTCAACAAGAGTCCTAAGGTCTTCCTCCAAGAAACCTGATGCTAATTATTCTCTGATGTGGAGCACGGGGAGAGTAGAAGATGTGATTGCCTCACTCATGGTTGGGAGGTTTAACAAGGGAAAAAAGGAACCCAGATAATTCTATGGTTCATGTGTTCACTTTGTTAAGCTATGTTGTCATATATTGTAAATTAAATGTGTATATTTTTATGTGAATATTCTTACGTATCAGTATATATTATGGAGGAAATAATTTAATTTAAGATGAAATGGCTTAAAAAATGTTTATTTTAAACTGGTAATGAATAGAAAATAAGTGTTGTGATTATAAGGAACTTGGATTACTAGAGTTCTTATAATCTGAAAGATGATATGTATATAGCTAGAGCCTAGAGTAGCTACTAAATCCGGATTATGCAACATGAATTTTGCTAACAGAGCCCAACACGAAGTCTTGAAAAATACCTGGCAGAATGAAGTGATTAGAATTCACAGAATCCTGTTACCAACACTGGGAAGTAAAGGTGGAGCCAAGGGATGTAAATACCTGCACACAGAACCAAGGATAGTCAGAGAGCATAACGAAAAAAATAACCTTGTACAAGACAACACAGTTAGGGAGAACATATTACCTGAACTATCAGAAGAGGAATTCCAATTGAGTCCTCACCTACAAGGGCACGAAAACATAACATTAATTTCTTAAATTTAACTACCATAGATGAAGGTTACAAAATATAAGTTAGAAGAACATCCAATAGAAGTTTACCAGAGGTATAAGAGCCATAAAAGGAATGTGTGAAAGCAACGAGCTTGGTAGTATTGGATGTACTCTGGCGAATTATGGGAAGCAGAGGCTCAGATTCCTGAAGGTTGTCGAATGGAAGAAGGTACAACTCGGTGTATAGGAGTGTAGCAGAGCGACTAATGGTCGAGAAGCTGAGCTTAAGTGATGAATGTTGAGAGAATTGGGCAGGGTATTGGTTTGATATCCTATCCACTGTAAATTCATCTAGACGGTTTGTTCCCAAGGGCATCAACGATGGATCCATGTCCCAAACGTCCATCAAACCTTCTTTATTTTCCATCGACAAACTCACCAAGCAAGCGTAGTTTCCTCACAAGAGTAATTGCAGAGTACTACAAATAGTCGAGCAATGAACGGAGCCTATAGCTATCCACTCAAACATTTGTTAGCATGGGATATCATTAAATAGGTGCATGCATATAATTGGAATTTCAATCTCCATAGCTATGATAGGCATGGTGACAAGAAATATTCCGGCTAAACAACATATATATGCAAAGACTTATAAGATTTAACCCTTTATTGCTAAGATTCTTTTATTATTGTAATTGATATGTAATACATGCGATGAACCACAAGATTTTATCCATCATTGCTAAGTTTCTTTTATAATTGCAATTGATATGTAATATATATGCGATGATAACGTGTTTACGTTGGAGCGGTGAAAAACTATATATTTTAACGGTAAGTTAATCATGTTCAAATCAACAGTGAGCGGAAATTCCAAGGTATAAAGGTAAGTTTGCATATAAAACTAGGGACAAAATTCATATTAATTCTATTATTGTGTTGAGCAATAGGTAACATGGAAATGTAAATAATTTTTTTTTGATATGTATTAATTTCTAAGTAAATAGTTGAGGAAATAAATGTGATAACTTAGTTAATATGAGGGATATTTTATTTTTGGATTACATTATTTACATAATTTTTTTAAATATATATAAATATTTTTTTTTCTATTAATATATATTTAAATATTACTTAATTTTATATATTGAAATAATTTATTTATAGTAAACAATGATTTGTTTTATTACTATTAATAATTTCTAAATATCATTTAATTTTTATATTAAAAATTGAAATAATTATACATCTCTATCTTATTACTATTATAACAAATTTAGTTTTTTTACTTTCAATTACGTCTTATCTTTGCACAATGAAATATTTATGGTAGTTGATATATAAATATATTAGTTAACATTGACATTAAAATAGTTTATTTAAGTGTCCAATTCAAATATGATAATATAAATAATATCATCTTTATTCATTTTTTTGTTTTAATTAATTTAAAATAATTTTGAAATTTGATATAAAAGTATGTTACATGAATTAATAACTAAGAACTAGAGTAAATATTTTTACCACATGTCCTTTGTGTTGGGTTGTAATATAAAAAACCAATAAATAAAGCACAATTTGAATTGACATTATTTTTTAGTTTAAAGAATATTTTATTTTTATTTCAAAAGGGACAATTGTCAACTCCATGTGACCGAATTACACATCAGTCTCATTTTCGGCTATATAATGCGTCTGAACTCAAGAAAATGGATTTCAACTAAAATTATAAAAAATAAAAGAATTGAGTGATCCTTATCTAAGACTCCAAGATAACTAGTAAGACTTTAAGATGAAAATTCAAGAAAAACATAGATTTTTTAGTCACACCATGTGATCATATATTGTACACACTTAAGCATAATGGATGAATATTGAAGCCTATTACTTAATGGTTAAGACTCTCATGACATCTCCACTCCCATGGCTCATTGGTATTCAATATAAAATACTAATTTGTTTTTCTTTGTGTAGGTGACATAATTTTTTTATTTTTTATTTTGAGAGTTTTATATAGTTTCTCTACTATTTGAACACGTGTGATACATCTCAAATTTTATAAAATGAGTCTATTTATTGGTTTTATTAGAAAAACTATATATTTTTGGGTTGGATATGGAAATTCCCAAGGCTCAGATGCTTTCAATAGATTCACACTTGAATCTAAACACACTTGGATTTGTACCTAATCCTTTATGTGTTAGCCTCTTAGACTAAATATATACTCTTATTATTTTTTAGAAGATTATGAATTTATTAAAAATTCATTCCTCAATATTATTATTCCTTAATATGTTAGAATCGTCCCAAATTCTTATTTAAAAATGGGTTGAAATTTATTCTATTATTTATAAGGACCACCTTAAGGCCAACTCATCAAACTTAAAGATAATGATTTTTCTTATTCAAAATACATTATATTTAATGTGTTTGACCAAGCTACTTGAAAATTTTTCGAGAAAGGTTTAGAATAGTTTATAAAATCATTGAAATTACATAAATAGTGAGTACCCATTATTGTGTCAAATTATTGGCTAATTTGGCATTAGGAATGAGCATGGTTGAATACTTTTTACCTTTTTCAAGTAATATAGAACATATTAATCTATGATATTTTTTGGTTGAAACTTATTCAATAATCAAGCTAGAATTAAAAGATTTACCAACACAAAATACAAAACACTTATTAAATTGAAAAAAAAAAAAGTCTTTTACACTCGGAGCAAAAATGTAACATACATGATATTTAAATGGTGAGTAAAAATAAAAATAAAATATCATGTGAAAGGAAATTTTAAATGTAACCCAAAATAACATACATCATATTTAAATAATGAATAAAAATAAAAATCAAACAACATATGAAACGAAATTTTAAAATGTAACAAAAATAAATTTGCTTAGCAAGTAGGAGTGCTCCTCAAATTTATACATGCCTCTGATATTTATCACTTAAAGTCTACTAATATCGATAAAAAAATTATTAAAAAAAATATTAATTCGAACTATTGAGTTTACTATTTTTGTTAGATATACTAGGTATTTGGTTTATTTCCTAAATCATGTATGTTTATAATCCTTAATGCATGAATACAAATATTGAATTACCTTATCAATAGTTTGATCAAGGATCACACTTGCTACTCTAGGGTGTACGTAAAACCCGTGATGTTGTAAATATTTTTTGTAATAATTTTTTTACTATGATTAAACTTATCCTTAATGCATGGATATGATAATAGAAAAAATATAATTACCTTGTCAATATTTTGATTACGGATCACACTTTATACTTTACGGTGTATGTAATAGCCCTCATCTTGGAAATATTTTTTATATTTATGTTTTTCCTATGATTAAACTTAGTAAATATGTTGGTTAAGGAATCAAGAAAATATAAAAATTGAATAGATAATTATTAACTTTTGTTTTTGAAAATATATTGGACTTGGTCAAAGGAAAAGGAAAATGCTTTTAAAAAGAGGAATATTAGTTTCCTAACCATTAAAATAAATACTTGTTCCTCTTCCCAAGGAGATAAAATAAAATATCTCATATGGAAGAGGTGGATAGCCTAGGAGGAGGAAAAGGGGAAAATATTGACAGGACATTGTCAGTAAGCAGATATTGAAGATGGGTCTTCTCGAGCTAGTAAAAACCACTAGAAATTCCTGCCACGAATGAATTCCAAGCTGAATAGGTGGTCTTGAGGCTTTGCAAATGAAAGTTTTTTAATTTTTTTGGAAATTGAAGAGCACAGGGGGAGGTTTAGACGTCATTTGCAGCCTCATTGGTTGGGCGAACTATATAAAGTCTCTTTTGGTTCCATCTCTGGAAATCCATTCTCGGGTAAGTGCACTAGCCTTTTAATTTATGATGAAATTAGAAGGAAGTGAATCCCTAACTATTTGACATATTTATGTAATTGTGTTTCCAAGTAATGATTTAAGAGGTGGAAGTTTAAAAATAAGGGTTTCATTTGATGTAATGTTTTTTGTATTTCATAACCAATCTGATTCTTTTCTCAATAGAATAATCTGGGTTAAGTTCACTAAAATTAAAACTAAGAGAACCAATGTTATGTATAAGAAAAGTTGCATTAGGTTACAAATAATGAACCCAGGGAAATGTATTGTTGAAAAATTGTGTTAAAATATGAATTCTCTTTGTCAAGGTAACTTGCATGGGGTTAAGGGTTATCATTCTATACCTTCATATGGGAACAATATTTAATCTCTATATACAACTTTGTGTTTAGTTAACTGCAGGAAACAACCATGTTTGCAAATGTTATGACCCTAAGTCCAGAGAAGAAGTTAACCGTAACCAAAATTTTCTTTGAAATACAGTAGTATTGCTATTAATAAAAAAAGGTAAGGGTTAGTTTTTTCGTAACCATGGGGGTCACATTGACACAGTTCCTCCTCGATAAGCAGTATAAATATCTAGAACTAGAGAATAAATTGTGATAAGTTTCGTAGCATTCGTTACCTAGAACGAAACAATCGTATTTTATTTTATTTTTAAAATATAATATTAATCATGAACTACATCGTTCATCCTTAAATTAAGAGACAACCATTCCAATAAGTAATAAGATACACGAAATTTGAGGGAAGAGAGTAAATCCACGGAACTATATTAAACTTGTACAAGAAATGCAATACATTGAATGCAAGATCAAAGAGAAAGAATAGACTAAGTTGAACCAAAGATACCCTTAAATTTTTCCAAAAAACTTTAAAAAAGTACTCAAAGACCAAAGGCTTGGCCAAGTAGTGCAAACAAGCTCTTAAAGTATGTTATTGTCGACATCATAGTTCAAATGTCTATTTAATTAAACATACAATAAAATATTGGGAGTCAAACATCCTTGTAACTGAATATCTTGTAAAAGACCATAAATTTAATATTTGTGACTGGAAATATTTATAAATATCAGATAATGTGTGTGAATTAGAAACCCTCCAGCTATAATGATTTTTTTTCCACAGCCATGAAAAATTAAGGCCGACCATGAAAACCCAACTCATTTTTTAACAGTGTGAATTTAAATTATGCTTAGCCAATCAAGAATAACCAAGGTACTTGGGAAAGAACCTGGAGCAAGAAGATAAATGAACTTCAAAAACGTATGTTGGTATCCTAAAGTCAACCATAGCCGAGGCTGGGATCGATTTCCTCAGCTGCGTTGAAACTAAGGAAGAGATGGGTTATTCAAAATATAGACGATGTTCAATATAAAATCATGAAGACAAAGAAGTGAAAACCCTTCTAAAATCTCATTATAAAACCTACTTACCTTAGCAAATTATAACCCTCGATGTTCCAATAATTGTTCGAGCACAGTGGAAGAGTGAAAGTTGCATGAGAAAATAGGGGACATGAACTCAAAACCTGATGCAAAATAATAATAGAGGCACAATGAGTCCTTATCCAACTTTGGAGCTCCAATAAAAGTGTTTTTGAATGCTGAGAATTGTCCTGAAAACACCAAAGTCACCTGTTCAAATGAAACCAAGTGTTCACAGACCTTTAGTAGGGAAACAATGCTAGAAATAACAACGCGATAAGGGTGAAATGAAACATTATTCCTGTAGGAAACAAGTTCAACAAAACCCTACTCGCATTGGAACAACAACAAAGCCTAGCTTGGTGAGTACAATGGAGGTATCAGGAGGATCTCAGAGGTTGATGGTTGGCATCAACCGTCCTTGAGAAAGCTGACTTGTTCGATAAAAACACTAGAAATGGATTGTTGGGATCACTCCACTTAGAGCACAGTAACCATGTTATAAATAACAACAAGTTTTTTAGAATTTTCATGCCAAGTTTAAATAGATGCATGCTTGTGGCGTTAATGGGTAGAGGTACAGGATGAACTATTATTCCCATCCGAATAAATGAACCAAGCTTCAATGTGGAAAATGAAAAATATAACGTACCCCACATTCATTCATATATATGACAATATATTAATCAATCACCTATGATTAATCAACATTGGTCAATATATTGTATAACCTGGAACACCATATTATAACAATAGTAAGGTTTATAACGGGACTTATGTACAATCTAAACCTAATATGACTTATGTATAATATAAACTTAACATACAAAAATTCAAAATGAAGATTGGATTCATGGTAAATCCTTTAATATAATCACCTAATTATATGATGCATTTTAACAATATGGTAAGCCTTTGTAATACTATGAGTATGTGATGATTTTTTTTATTTTTTTATTTGATAATTTATATAGAATATCGAGGATTGTGACAAGTGGTGTCAGAGTGAAATTTAAAAAAAAGGAGGTTTGTTTGGGCATTTGATTAATAATTATGTGTATGTTGTGAACACAATGAGAGAAGGCTGGAAAATAGAAACATACATAATGCCGATAAGAACTGTAGGTGCACCTATCTAAAGAAGCAATCAAAAAATGTGGGTACAACTAGATGTAGGGCAGTAAGACCCCAAAACCATGACATTGGAGACCATTCTACAATTGAGAATTGAAATTTCTAGCCCATGGGTGGATAATGAAAGGTTGATGTATGACAAGGAGAAGATTCTAAAAATTATTTTTGATTACCAGAAAACAAAACAAAAACAAAGAAAAAAACAAAAAAAAAAGGAAAACAAAACAAAAACAAAACAAAAACAAAAAACAAAAAAATAGAAAACTGAGCTGAAGGGGGTGTTTAATAAACTTAAACCTCCAGCTTTTGACAAAGAGAAGGAAGAGGTCACTGAGGCTTAGTTAATTGATATCAACAAATAATTCTAGATTTATGAATATGATGACAAACTAAAAGCAAGGTTAACCATTTATCAACTTCATGGAAAGGCTATGCTATGGTGGGAGGAAGTTAAGGCTTTCTACCCAATTAGCGAGCAAGGGGTAACTTGGAAAGATTTTAAAAAACATTTCAAATAAAAGTATCTAATAGAGCGATTCTATGATGATAAGGCGGAAGAATTCCATGCTCATCGCTTGGGGCAACTCACTATGGACAAGTATGTAACCAAATTTACGTCTTTGTTAAAGTATGCATCTTACATTTGGGAGGAAAAGGAAAAGGTTGAGCAGTTCATGAGTAGCTTACCATCTTTCATGAGAGAACAACCGAAGTTCGTAAATCTAAAAACCATGGATAAGGAGATATGAAAATAACAAACCTATTATCAATATATCAAATCAAAAGGAGAAGGGGGTAAGATATTGACGAGAAGGAAAACACTAAAAAAAAAATCAGAATCTGAAGAATGCGAAGGTGGGAAGCACCAGGGGCATCTATAAGAACCATTACATAAAATTTATAGGAAGGAATTAAAAAAGGAAAAAACAAAATCACAAGGTGAGAGTAGGTAGATGAAATTTTCCAGCAATCTTGAGTTTAGACAACATAAAAATCCCCCAATCCAATCTTGGGGCTGCAACGAGCCTCATTATTAAAAAAAAATTCCCCACTGTTCGAGAACCAAACAGGATGCCAACATTGAAGAGGCCTCCAAAGTGGGTGAAGTAGAATGCAGCATACCCAAGATTAATGTAGCATTGAATGATCATCAAGCCTAGTACCAACCCTCTATGATCGAGTTGGAAGGTAAGATTCAAAACCATCTTGTGTCCATTTTGATATACCCAGGAGCCAGCTTGAGTTATGTCAGCCCTAAAGTCATTTAGGAATTTCAATTACATATCTGTAAATTTAGGAATTACTAGTTAGTTCAATTGGAATCTGGGTCAAAAAGGAGGATGCTAGCCAAAGTAACTAACTGCCCTATTGAGGAAGAAAATCATAAAATTAATGTGAATTTAAATGTATTACCTTTGGGGTCCTATGATTTCCTCATTAGAGTGGACTTGTTGGAAGAACGTTGGTTGATAGTAAATTTTAAAGAAAAAATTGTTAGTTATCTCAGTCAAGAGGTTGTTGGGTAGGAAATCCAAGGTATAAAAAGACCCATAAAATTGTGATGAATTACTGCATCCCAGTTGGGAAAATGTCTTAGGAAGGGATGCCAAATTTATGTTGTTGAGGTGGGTTTTACTAACTCTAAAAATAAGTTTCCGACCCTGGAAAGCTCACCCATCATCCAATATTTTACTGATGTGTTTCGAGAAGTGATTCCAGGACTACCTCCTAAGCGAGCTATTGATTTCACTATAGATTTGATTCCATGAGGAACACCTATGTCAAATACCCCTTATTGGATGATTATTCCTGAGCTTACTGAGCTCAAAATGCAGTTGCAAGAGTTACTTGACAAGGGCTATATTCATCCAAGTGCATCCCCATGGGGAGCACTAATATTTTTTGTCAAGAAAAAAGATGGAACTCTAAGATTATGTATTGATTATCACCAGAGTAATAAGCTCACAATAAAAAACAAATACCTATTACCAGGGATCGATGATTTGTTTGACCAAGTTAAGGGGGTTATGATATTCTCTAAAATAAACTTATGATCAGGGTATCATCAGATAAGGGTAATATAGGAGGACATTACTCAAAATTCTTTCTGAACTCATTATGTTAAGTTTTATGAATAGTGTGTTTCACCCCTATCTTGATAAATTCATTTTAATCTTTATTGATGACATTCTCATATATTGAAGGATTTTGTAGGAGCATAAAGAGCATCTGCAAATATTTATTCAAACATTACGTGAAAATGACAGTATGCCAAGTACAACAACTATGATTTATTTAAAGGGAACATTCAATACTTGGGACATATTATCTCTATGAAAGGAATAATGGTAGATCCAAAAAATATTAAAACTATCATAGAATCACTTGTCCTCGCTAATGTTGCTGACATCAAATCCTTCATGGGCTTAGCGGTATAGTACAGACGTTTTATTGAAGGGTCATCTAAAATAGCCTATCTTATTACCTCTTTGTAGAAAAAAGGGAAGGTATTTAAGTGGACTACTGAGTGGCAACACAATTTTGAGCTATTGAAGAAATTGTTGACCACGACCAAAGTACTTAGAATAGAAAACCCAGAAAAGGAGTTTGTGGTTTTCACATATGCATGCCACGAGGGAGTTGGAGGGGTGTTGATTGAAAAAGCAAAAGTGATTGACTATGAATCCCAAAAGATAAAGGAGCATGAGCAAAGGTATTTTTCTTATGACTTAGAACTTACTTCATTTGTTCATGCAAGTAAGGTATGGTGACATTACCTTCCACGAGAAAAAATAATGTTAATGACCGATCACATCAACCTAACCAGTTTCGTTTAAAAAACCTAATGTCAACGCTCTTCAAGCAAGGTGGAATACCTTTTTGAGTGAATTCAAATTGATATCAAACATTTAAAAGGAAAATACAATCGAGTATTTGATGCACTCAGAAGAAAATTACATCATCTATATGAAATTTCATTCAGTCAAATTTAATTTATTTTTTTAGAATTAATTAAAGAAGCTGTAGATAAAGATCCACGATATTTATATTTCTGGCAGCAATATAAGGAAACGGGAAATTCAGAAAAATAAGTATGGGATAAATCATGATAGTTTAGTAGTTTTTATATGAAGATTTTATGTTCCAAATCAGGTAGCTATTAAAAAACTGATATTTGATGAATTTCATAAAAGGCCTTATGTTGCCCACCCCGAATACCAAAAGCTATTTTATGGGATCAAGAATTTTTTTTTTGGCCTTGTATGTGAAAAGACATCACATAATACTTGGCCAAATGTATGGAATGCCAAGAAGTTAAAGTTTCACACCAACATCGAACACAATTACTTCAGCCCCTACCCATTCGAGAGTGGAAATGGGAGGTGATTACTCTCGACTTTATCACTAGTTTGCCAAAAAATAATAAGAAAAATGATTCCAGTATAGTAGTAGCAGATAAATTAAGTTAGGTATAGCACTTTTTTCCCATCAAATCAACATGTAATAGTGCGAAAATATTGGTGTATCTTTGTGGGAAAGTCTTAGGTTCCATGGATTTCCCAAGGTTATGATATCGAATTAGGATGTAAAATTTAGTTCAACTTTTTGGAAGATTATCTTTAATCATCTGGGAACTCAAGTTAAATTTAGTACAACATACCATCCACAAATGATGGAAAAAAAAGAGTAAATCAATTCTTGGAGGATATGTTACGAATGTATGTAATGCAGCAACCCAATAAGTGGGAAGAGTACCTACACCTAGTAGAATTTTTATACAATAATAGTTACAATAACTCATTGTAACTGAGTCCCTTTCAGGTGTTGTATGGAAGGAAATGAAAAAATCCCATTAATTGGAATAATCCAGGATATAGATTCATGTTAGGGTCTGATATGTTAGAAGCAATGGAATTCGTAGTGAAAACATTATCGTATAATCTTGAAGGTGCCTAGGATAGAAATAAAATGTATGCGAAAGGAATTTTTTTTTTTTGAATAATTCAAGGTAGGGGACCATGTATATGTTTGAGTAAGGCCCAAGAAGAGCACAATGTAGTGTACATTATGTGCTAAACTAGCCCCACGATATTGCATACCTTTCCAAATTATGAAAGGGGTTGGAAGAGTTGCATACCATTTGGCATTACCCAGTTATATGAGAGTTCATAATGCATTTCACGTGTAATTATTTAAAAATTACATATACGATTCTAGAAATATAATTGATTGGCAAAAACTACACGTAACAATAGTATTTGATAATGAGAAAAATTCTTGTGAATTGTTTAAGTCTCTAAAATATTTACAAATCTTCATATCCTGTGATGTTCATGTAGGTAGAACTAGACGAAGAATTACTGGTAGAACCTCTTACACTCTCTCGGTCGAAGGGAAACAACCTTACCGAACTGAGTCATCACATAGTTTAAAGAGTAGTTAAGGCACTTTAGCCCGGAAGAGGCTACTTTGGAAGAAAAGATATTACTGAGGGATTCATAGCTAGACCTATTCCAAGGGATGGAGTAAACACCGAGGACTGTGGTTTTCTCGAGAGAGGGAATATGTAATACCCCTGATGTAGTAAAAAAAATTATATTGATGTCTTTTATATGATTAAACTTAGTAACTATGCCGGTTAAGGTAGGAAGAAAATATGAAAATTGGATAGATAATTATTAAATTTTGTTCACGAAAAGATGTTGGACTTGGTCAGATAAGGAAAAGGAAAATACTTCTAAAAAAGGAAAACTTAGTTTCCAAATAGTTAAAAGAAATAATTATTCCCCTCCCGGTGGAAATAAAATAAAAGTTAAATTTTGTTCATAAAAAGATGTTGGACTTGGTCAAAGAAGGAAAAGGAAAATACTTCTAAAAAATGAAATATTTGTTTTCAAATAGTTAAAAGAAACAGTTATTCCCCTCCCCATGGAAATAAAAGAAAATATCTCAGATGGAGGCGGCATATAGCCTAGGAGAAGGAAAAGAGGAAAATCTTAATAGGACGTTGTTAGTGATAATATATTGCAGTTGGATCTTCTTGAGCTAGTAAGAACTAGTGGAAATCCCTCCCAGAATTGAATTCCAAGTTGGACAGGTCGTCTTGAGGCTTTGGAAGAAGAATTGTTTTAAAATATTTGGAAACTAAAGAGCACGAGGTGAGGTCTGGCGTCATTGCAAGCCTCATAGGTTGGCAGGACTAAACAAAGTCTCTCTAATTGCATCTATGGAAAGGCATTCTCAGATAATTGCATTACCCTTTTAATTTTCGTCGAAAGTAGAAGGAAGTGAATCCCTAACTGTCTAGCAGATTTATGTAATTATGTTTCCAGGTAATGATTAAAGAAGTGGAAGTTTAACAAGAAGGGTTTCATTTCATGAATATTTTTTTTGTATTTCCTATCGAGAATGATTATTTTCTTAATAGAATAATTTGGCTTAAGTTCAAGAAAAGTAAAACTAATAGAGCATATGTTATGTACATGAAAATCTGTGTTAGGTTATGAATAATGAAGCTAGGGCAATGTACTGTTGAAGAACTATGATAAAATATGAATGACTTTTGTCGAGATAACTTGCATGGGGTTAAGGGTTATGATAGTATACCTTCATATGGTAAAAATATTTAATCTTTGTATACAACTTTTTATTTAATTGACTACGAGAAAAAACCATGTTTGCAAATGTTATGACCTTAATTCCACAAAATAAGTCAACTGTAACCAAAACCATCTATGAAATACATTAGTATTTCTATTAATCGAAGAAGGGAAGGGTTTGTGTCTTCGTAACCCTAAGGATCATGCTGACACAGTCCATTCTGGATAAGACGTATGAAGAACGAGTACCAGAGAAAAAATTGTGATGAGTTTCACAATAGTCGTTACTTAGAAAGAGGCAATCATATTTTATTTTATACCAAAAAAAAATAGTAACAATGAACTGCATCGTTCAACTTTAAATTAAGACACAAGCATTCCAATAAGGATAATTTAGAAGCAAAATTGTGAAGGAATAAGATACACGAAATTCCCGAGAACACAGTAAATCCATAGAACTGTACTAAAACTGTCCGATAAATGTAATACATTGCATACATGATAAGTCGAACCAAAGAGACCCTTAAATTATGCCAAAAAACTTGAAGAGATAATCAAAGACCAAAGGCTCAGCCAAGTAGTGCAAACAAGTTCTTAAGGTATGTTATTCTCAGCAACACATTTCAAATGTTTATGTAATTAAACGTATTATAAAAGACCAAGATTTAAACATCCCTGTAACTGAATATATTTTAAAAGACCAGAACATGACTATTTTGTGACTCGACATAATTACAAAGAACAGAAAATGTTTTCCAATTAAAAACCCTCTAGCTATAACGATTATGTTGCCAAGGCCATGAAAAATTAAGGTCGACCATGAAACCCCAAATCATATTTTAAGAATATCAAATTAAACTAGTCTTATTCAATCCAAAATAACCAAGGTACTCGTAAAATAACCTAGAGAAAACAGATAAACGAGATTCAGAAACGTTGTATGGTATCCTGAAGTCAATCATAGGCAAAGTTGGGCTCGAGTTACTCACATGCGTGAAAACAAAGGAAGAGAGGGGTTATTCAAAATATAGACAATGTTAAATATAAAATCCTGAATAAAAACAAGGGAAACCCCTTCTGAAACCTTGTTAGCATACCTATGTACTCGGGGAATGTACAACCTTCGACGTGCCAAAAACTATTTATGCATAGTAGAAGAATGAAGGTTGCATGAGAAAACATGGGATATGAACTCAAACCCTGATGCAAAATATAAAGAGAGGCACAATGAGTCTTTACCCAACTCTAGAGCTTCATCAAAAGTGCTTTTGAATGCTGAGAATTGTCCTGAAAACACAAAGGTCACATGTCCAAATGGAACCAAGTGTTCATAGACCTTCCGTAGGGAAATAACGTCGGAAATGACAATGCAGTAAAGGTGAAACGGGACATTATTCCTGTAGGAAACAATTTCAAAAAAACCCTACTATAGTTGGAACAACAACAGAGCATATCTCAATGAGCAGAATGGTGGTGCCAGGAGGAACCCAGAGGCAGACAGTCACCATCAACCGTTCTCAAGAAAGTTGATTCGTTTGATAGAAACCCTAGAAAGAGATTGTGAGGATCACTCCACTTGGAGCACAGTAACCATCTCGGAAATAGCAACAAGTGCTGGAGAATTATAATGCCAGGTGTAAGCAGATGCATTACTATGGCGTTAATGGGTACATGTACTAGATTAATTATTAGTCCCCTAAATAAATGAACCCGATTTCAATGTGCACAAAGCACAATATAACGTACCCAACGTTCCTTTCATATATGTTAGAACATATTAATCAATCACGTATGAATAATTATCGTTGGTCGATAGATTGTATAACCCAGAAGACCATATAAGAACAATAGTAATGTTTATAACGTTGCTTATGTATAATATAAGCTTAACATACATAAAATTAAAATGAATTTTGGAATCATTGTGAATCCTTTAATCTCATCACCTAATTCTACGATGCAATTTAACAATATGGTAAGTCTCTATAATACTATTTATATGACCTTTTTTTTTTAAATTTATATAAAGTACAATAGAGTGTGAGTGTGACACTGTAAATGATACCTTTTAAGAATCTTAGGATAAATGATACATCATATGGATTTTGGAATTAAGATAAATCACTAGATAATAAAACTTTAAAAATACTTTCGAAATGTTTTAAAACATACACATACATATATTACTTGAAATATTAAGAAAAACATGAAAAATGCATGATGAATAAAAATACATAATTAAAAAAATATAATTGATTAATTTAGAAAATATAAAAATAAGGAATTTTGGTAGTATAATTAAGAATTTCAATAAATTTATATTTAAATTTAATTAAAAACACATATATTAGGTTTTTTTTATTGAATTTAGATGATTTTGTTTTGTTTTACAAATAATCATTTACATATTTTTCTATTATTTTTTATAAAAATATAAATTATTAAATATTAACAATAAAAAATTTAAAAGACAAAGTGTCAATATTTTTTTGGACAACCTTGAAATAAAAAAAATATACCAATATTATATGATATGATATATATAATACCAGCAATTGCCTCAAAAAGGTGTAAACGTACGCCGATAGGATTGTTAAATTGGGAAAAGTTGTAATTTGGCTTAAAATCATGCAAATAATTTTGATATATTAAATTTTAAATATAGAAACAAGTTATAGCTTGCCATTTTTGTTCCCTCCTTTCTTGCAATGGGGCATTAGGTATTCACAATAACAAACAAAAGCAAACATTTGGACAATTTTTTTTCACATTTTAGTTTTCATCAAGTTTTTGCAATGTGGAATTAAGCATTCACAATGACAAACACAAATGAAAGCATTTGGACTATTTTTTTCATATTTTATTGTTCATCAAGTTTTATGAGTTTTGTAATGACTCACAGAAAAAACATTCTCAGAAAGTGAATGAAATTTTCCAACCAATATCATCATGCATATGAAACTAAGTTATTTTTCTTGTAAATTGCCACATTTTGTTTAAGGCACTTTCTTAGTGACATGCCAAGTTAATAACAAGCATAAATCACTTGAAAACTGGGGAAAATACACCATATTATAACTGAGAACTTTGCACATTTTGAAAGGGAAAGGTCATAAAATCATCATCTAAAATTTAGGGTTGGATAAGATGTTAGTTATAACCAAAATAAAATTTATTGCAAAAACCTTAGACTGCCTTAAATCTCAATAGAATTGTATGAAACTGGTAGAAAATTTTAATGATTTTACAAAAATTATGAAAGGGTGCAAATGAAACAAGTACAAAACTTGTGACTGCTCTACTTTTTCCCACATAGACAAAAGACAAGAAGGGGCACCAACTAATCCAAATTTTCACCTATAAAAACATGAGGCAATCTTATTTGAGTTGGGATCATCAAATCTGTCAAATAAACCTTTGGAAATCCTCACACCATAAAACATGATCTTAGTGTGTGTGCTTCAGTGGACTTGTTTTTTATGATGTCTATGATATTGGTGCTAAGAATGAACACAAGATTTTGGCGATTATTTTCCATGAACCTATTGAAATGGAAACATATAACTAATTCCATTTTATTGATACTCATTCCAAGGGAGGAATCCCCTGTCATATTATTGAAGACATTAAAAATAATTCTTGCACCTATAGTTTTGATTCCAAAGTTGACACAAGGAAAGGTGTCATCACCTTTGTTTTGTATTTTTTGATTCCAGAGTTGACAGAACGCAAGGTATACTCACCTATGCGATGAATTTTACACACACGAAAATATTTATAATATAATTGATCCGTATCAGTCCAAGGAGAATGAATTCTTTGAGGATTTTTGGTGCATAGAAAACTGAGAAGGTTTACAATTCCCTCTTATAACATTACATTATTTTGGTAGTTGTTGGAAGATATACAAACATAATAATAAGAGTAAAAGATAATAAGTAAGAAAAAGTGAGAAAACATCACAAGAAGTTATCATAGAACAAGAAATCATTCTATATAAACGGTGAGAGAAGAGGGAGAATTGGCATAACTGGCCACCTCAACAAAATCAGCGAAAGGACAAGTTCCCTACGGTCCCACTTGCCACTATCTGAAGCACGAGGAAACGTGATGGCTAGAACAATTTTTTTCTAATACATAGCATATTGTTATTGGATAGGGGTGAACCCATAAGGACCATGATAATCGATTTCCAAATGCTAGGGTTCTTCATGTTGTTGCTTAATGGACTTATTTTATTAGGGCCTTAAGCTAGTTTGTGTTATTTTTGTTTGGATGCATTACAACCCTAGGATATAATTTTTTTATGCCTTAAGGATTGATATTATTATAATGGATATTTTGATATCAAATAACCATAATTTTGAACTTTACTCATGCTTGTGGCAACTATGATGGTGGACCAAAGTATAAAAAGTCTTTAGATAAGATATGGATATTTGCATGCCCTAAAAATCTAACTAAAAATGTGTCAACCTAGATTAATCAAGCACCAAGACGAAACAAAACCTGTAAGGTGAATTTTTTTTTTAGAATGAAAAACTGGATCCCTCTCAGCCTTTTGATAGACCCATAGTTAGATATAGGTCAGTTCATGTTGCTTAAACAATTTAGATGATCATCATTAAGTATTATTATATATAATCAAGAAACTCTCAAATTATATATAATCTAGATAATACTATAAAAAATATAAGAAGCGAGGTTGATATCAAAGACGAAGTTTCACAAGTTGAGAACATCTTCCATGTCAAACTGAGCAAGATAAATGTATAAGAACCTTTGGATCTATAAAAATGCATGAAAAATATATGTCTTAAGATAAGATTTTATTATCTAAGTATACTAGACTAGAGTATGAATATGTGATGTTTATAAAGATTATACTCATTTTCTTTCTGTTAATGCTTATTGTGGCCAATTTCCATTCCTATTGCACCTCATTCGTCATTTTCATGTAGAATTTCCATATTGTGGCCTACTTCCATTCCCATTGCACCTCATAAGTTATTATTATGTAGAATTTCCATAAAGACAAGTATTCACATAAGCATTAAGCTTGGTAATTGATATTTGTGTTTGAAAATTATTATTTTACTTGTATAATTGGTATACATAGAAATAAGTCTTCGGACATTATTCCCCTAATAATTGAGCTTGGTAATTGATATTTTTCATGGAAAAATATTATTTTACAAATCAGAATTTTTCATAAGCAGCTTAGTGAGAAAAAGGCACATTTGAAAGAAAATCCGATTTATATAGCTTCAAAAATACTTCTGATACTTCAATTAGTACAGAGAACCTAGCTTTCCTTGATATGTATGCAATAAATACTAAAAAGTATACTATTAAGGTATGACTACTGTCATAGGTTCCATAACTCATAGACAAAAATAAATACATTATATAGCTTTGAAAATACTTGGGGTACCTCAACAAAACAAACAATTTTTCTTTCTTTCATATTTATGAAAGAAATATACATCTCAAAAGTACACTATTAAGGTATGAATATTTTCATTGGTTCCATGACTTATAGAACAAAACAAAGTAGCTCATAATGGCCCCAAATCCCTCACAATATCTATTATATTGCCTTGTAACTTAGTCTAGTCGAAGACATAATTTTGAGGAAGACACTCTATAACTTTAAGAAACTGTGGATAAGAGGGCATAAGAATCACTGCCACTTTTTAAAAACCCTCTTTAATTAAGAGGAAATAGAACCAGTGAAAAACTAAAAGCTACTATTGGGTACATTTCGCTTGTTCTATGTGGAAGTCCATGATCTTATAAACAACTTCCAAGAATGCATACTCACTCCATCGAGGAAGAATTGCTTATTTTTCCTCCTCCACAATTTTCTCAATCACTCATGACTTGTTGAGGGACTCTCTACACATCATACAAGCAATATCATATGGAGTAAGACCTACTTTTGCACCCTTCTTAAGTAGCATTGTTGAATTTGTAGTACATGAGAACATGCCAGCGACAAGGACCAACCATGATCTTCAACAGTTGAATATCCATATCGGCATCTAACAAAATTATATACTGGAGAGGCTCAGGATCATAAGGTCGTTTAGACTGAGGCAAGTAAAGCCACTGAAATGTACAATCTTCAAATTATAAGTGAAATGGAAATAACAATGTTAGTGATAGTCTTAACCCTTTGCACTAAAAGTTAAGTCTAAAAAATAATTTCATTAACTCAATAGTTACTGTTTTACATGTGTATAGCTAAACTCAATATCTTTATCATGTAAAAAATTCTCAATTTACATCATTTCTAAAATTTATAAGCGTCACTTGCACAATAAAGCAATATGAAATTTGTCGAATGCATTATTTTGAAAAATCAACAAATATAACATATCGTTTCATGTAGACGATATGCATGGTATCTAGGAACAAGCTTAATTGATGATGGTTCACCTTCATGATAAATGAGGATATTTCCACCATGCCTATCAGCATTTTTCAGCCCGATGGCCGACAATTATCTTGTGTACTTCATGAACAGGAGAAGTTGCACGACCCATGTCTTCACAACTTCTTTCAAAATTTACAAATTGCACGACCCATGTCTTCACAACTCCTTTCACAACTTACAAATATCTGAAGAGAACCTATCTCGGTTTTTGTACTAAACCACCAATGATTTTTTCATTGTGAAACGCCTAATGAGAGGATCGAATCATCATAGTAGGAGCGAAATCTGGCTATCACTAGTCAAGTTTTGAGGTTCGCTAATAATATGATCCAAAATATTTGTAGCAACCTCTCTATAAGAACCCTCTCCCACCCTAGTCCCTCTTTTCAAGCCCTGTCCATTGGGGGAGATAGGCAGACCTCTTGGATTATTTACAACCATAGGCTCCTTATCAACATGTTTGAAGACACCAACATACCTTGTCCCTGTTGTATCTTGAAGAAAATATACACCTCCATAGCCCTCTGAAGACTATTTTGGAGGCTTTCCGAACTCCAGAGCTAACCTCACAATACTAAATAAATCATAAAAACTTAGTGACAACACAAAATTGACAGAATCCGTAAGTCATTCCACAAGATAAACGAGTCTTGTATCTTGATAATCTATCGCCTCTTTAAGAGTATTTTCTATAACATCAGTTAGTCAGGGGGACTGGGTTTGTATTTTGAGTGAGTTCTCCTGAATATTAATGCATTGTAGTCTTTTTTTTGAATCTTGCAGTCTATCATTATCACTATGAGGGGCTAAAAAACAGACTTCCATGACTATTACAACAGGTTTTGTTTTGATCTTTAGTGTTTTCCTCACAAATAGGTGGATAATAGCATTGTCCTCCGAAGGAAAATCCTCAATGAGCCTCTTATCCTCGAGTTGCTCACCTTTCAAAACTGATTATTGTTCATCCAATTCCGAACTGGATTCTCTTGCATGAATCCCTTCTCCAAATCATGTACATTCCTATTTTTCTGAACTCTAAACACATATTTCTTTCCACTATTGGTTTTTATTCTAATGAGTTGAAGATCCGAAAGACACAAAATAAAATGTAAAAAATTCACATCCATTACACCATAATCCTTGATAAGAGTATCAAGACATGCAAATTCTCGGCTATCATATATCAACATCTGGTGCTTCGCATAAAACCCCTAATAAAATGTAAAACATTCCCATCTGTAACACCATAATCCTTTATAAGAGTATCAGGGCATGCCAATTCTTGGCTGTTATATAACAACATCTAGTGCTTCACATAAAACCCCTTGCACATTTGGATCTTTAATTTAACATATTCTATGGTGTCAGAAGCTAGAACCCGCATGGGGTCACAGAATCAAAAGTGCTCAGATATATCTCAATGGTATCTAATGATCTTGAAACATTATTATCAGGTGTAACCCCAGTTGGTATCCCAAGTAGCCATGACCCTCAAGATGCAATAGATTCCTATCTTAGAGGCTTAGGCTTGACAACAATGCTTGAAGATGACATTTTCTCTATTTCACTAAATCCTTATCAAATTTCTGACTAATTACAATTTTATTTCGCTTAACACATCTTTCAAAATTTACAAACATCTATAGAGAACCTATCTTGGTTTCTTAGACTAAACCACCCATGACTTTTGCATTGTGAAACGCCTAATGAGAGCATCGAATCATCATAATCGGAGCGAAACCTGGTCATCACTAGTCAAGTTTTGAGGTCCACGAATAGGATGGTCCAAAATATTTGCAGAAAGCTCTCTATAAGCACCATCTCCCACCCTAGTCCATCTTGCCAAGCCCTCTCCATTGGGGGAGACAAGGAGACCTTTTGGATTATTTATAGCCAATGGTTCCTCATCAACTGGTTTAAAGACACTAGCATACATGGTCCCTATTGCATCTTGCAGAAAATATACACCTCCACATCCCTCATAAGACTGTTTTGGAGGCTTTCCAAACTCTAGACCTAACCTCACAATACTAAATAAATCATAAAAAGTTAGCAACAACACAAAATTTTGAGAAGCTGCAAGTGGTTCCACAAGATAAATGAAGAAATTATACAACATGCATGTATATCTTGGATTCGCCTGATCTAAAAATGTACTAAAGTTAAATATTGAATCACATCTACAAATATTTTTTGGAATTAAAAACACAATCAGCAATCACATGAAGTAAAGAAGAATCAAATCACACACAACACAGATAATTTATCGGGGAAAGCTTACAGCTAAAAACCCCACTATCTTCTATTCTATATTCAACATGGATCATGAAAAAATTACATATAAAACTCTTCTCACAAGATCCCTCTAGCACTCAGCTAATTGTTTCACACTGTCATGGAAAAAATTGACCAACACATAGCCAATTCTCAACCTCAAGACAACCTGCCTTTCTTGCGCAATCCCTGATGAATGCAATCCCTAAAGGATAGGAATTATTTCCTTCCTTAACTACACAAGTATCATGGGCACTCCAATGGGTGTTTGGTTCCATGTGTGCAACCCAATAATCCTATAGCTGATAGTCAACTTCCCTTTCACCTTGATCTCAACTAGGTCTCCACTGGATCTGACACGCATCAAGCTAATAAGAGTAAATCCTCAGTTGCATGTGGGATCAGAGATTGTGAATTAATTAATATTTAATTCACTTGACCTCTCACTAGTGTATCTTCAGTTACAACTAGCACAACTGAGTTTAACTCACTTAATTGAGTTAAACTTATTACAACCTGCATTAACTAATGCACCACTGCACTTTGAACTTTTTTACAACTAGAATTAATCTGCATGCCTCACCAACTACCTCTAACTCGAAATCCACTAGCTAACTAAGTTTATCACTCTCAGTTAACTATTACAAGTTATCATTGAGAATATATTACAACTTATTATCCATCTTAATTAAGGGATAACTAAAATAGACATGCACCCAAAAATAACACTGTGGACCCCACCCTAGTGTAGGTGCTTAATGCACTAGGTGTGGGTGCTGGAATTTTCTTGTTGAATCTGAACACTCCCTCTCAACAGGAAAGGGATTATCCTTAACCCCGATCCTGTCTCTATGGTACTCGAATTTTCTCCTGGTGAGCGCCTTCGTCAGAATATCTACATCCTGATCTTCCATGGGAATGTACTGAAGCAACATTATCCTTCTCTACACACAATCTCTGAGATGATGGTACCAGATATCTATATGCTTGGACCTATCATGAAACACAAGATTAATTGAGATTTTAATGAAAATTTGATTATCACAATGAATCACTATCAGATCCATTCGAGAACCAAAAAATTAAACCAATATCTTTCTCATCCAGATAGCCCCACATGCATCTTGACTTGCCTCCATGTATTATGCTTCTACTGAACTGAGTGCCACAGATCGTTGTTTCTTGCTGTAGCGGAAAAATGATGTCTATTTTATGTTGAAGATCCCTCCTGGTGTGCTCTTTCAGTCTCATGGACTACCCGCCAAATCTACATCTGTGAAGCCTTGAAGCTTCACTCCCTCTGTCCATTTGTAGCATAGACCATACTCTGATGTGCCCCTTAGGTATCTCAAGACATGCTTCCTTGCCTTCTTAAAGAGCTTGGTAGGCTTAACCATATCTTGAATCAGCTAGTTAACTGTGTAGAAAATGTTTGGTCTATTGTTCACTAGGTACATCAGTGAACCAACTAACTACCTGTAGACAGTATCATCCACTACCTCTCCAGAAGTAGCATCCTATTTCCTCCAATTTCATGGAAGAGTAGTATCCATGGGTTTCTAGATCTCCATGTTAAACTTACCCAATATCTCCTTTTCATACCTGCCTTGAGACAAAAAAATTTCACCAACCTGCTACCATACTTCCAATCCAAGGAAATAATGAAGGAGTCCCATGTCCTTCATTTTGAACTCCCTCGCAAGATCCTCCTTGCATGAGTGTATCAGGTGCTCACCACCAATCAAAATTAGATCATCAACATAAAGAACAATGATCAATATCTTTCCCTCAACCACAATTTGATAAAGGTTTGCATCTGCTTTACTTTTGGTGAAGCCTAGTCCGTTGAAATAGTTGTATATCCGAGTGTACCAAGAACAGGGTGCGTGATTCAGCCCACAAAATGCTCTTTTGATTCGGTACACATGTGACTCAATGTTGAAGATCTCAAAACCTTCACGCTGCTATATGTACTCATCTTCATCAATGATGTCATTGAGAAACATAGTTTTCACATCCATTTGATGAATGCACCAACCCATCTGTGCTGAGAGTGCAAGGATGGATCTTATGGAAGATTACCTTCAGACAAGTGCAAAATTATCATCATAATCTATCCGCTCGATCCGTGAGAATCCCTGAGCCAAAAATTTAGCCTTGTATTTCTCCACACTCTGGTAAGCAACTTTCTTTACCTTGTAGATCCATATTGATCCAATCATTGATTTATCGACCAGTCTTGGGACTATCTCCCATGTACTTTTCTTGACAATGGAGTCATACTCCTCCACCATTGCATCAAACCAAGTTGGTTGCTACACTTCTTCCTGAAAGGAATATGGTTCAATCACAATACATTTTCTCATAAGAGCCATGTATCGAATAAATCGGTCAGGAGACTGTCTCTGTCTGCGCTGTGAATTATGGGCTCCTACATTCTCCGTAGCATCAATTCTCAATCTATCATCTTTCGTGGTGCACCTTCTACCATTTCTGATGGATGGCTCTGCATGAGTGTTTTCCTCCACTCCATGAACCTTCTCATGTGATTGATCCACAACTTGAGGCTCATCCTTGGGATCAAACAATTCCTCCTCTGCATGCAAGTCCATCTCCCTCTCAAGGGACAACCGCGCGGGTTTCTCTTCATCCAATTTTATATCCCATCACAAAACATTCATTCTGTTGTTTGGAAAATACAGACGATAATTATGGGGTGTTTTAGTGTACCCCAAAAAAATTTCGATCTTAGTTGTCGTTTCCAGCTTCTTCTTGGTGTCCTTGGTCACATGCACATAAAAATATGAGCCAAAAATCTTAAAGTGTGAAACATCAGGTTTTTTACCAGTGAAATCCTCTTCAAGTTTATTCATGCCAAGTATTGTATGAGGAAAATGGTTCTACACAAATATCATAGTGTTGCATGCTTTCACCCACAGATGCATTAGTAGGCCTTGATCATGCAACATCGCTCTCATTGCACCCACGATCACTCTGTTCTTTCTCTTCACGAACCCATTCTGTTGTAGGCTGTGAGGTGCTATGAGTTCTCTTTGAATTCCTTCTTTTCTACAGAAGTTCTTCAATTCGTTAGAGATGTATTCTCCACCATTATCGCTCCTAAGAGCCTTCACATTATTTCCCAATTATTTCTCCACTAGTGCCTTAAACTTCAAGAACTTAGAGAATTTCTGATCTTTCTTCTGCATGAAGAAGATCCAACACTTATGAGAAAATTCATCAACAAATATTACATACTACATATGTTTTATCGTCGAAGCAACAGAGAAAGGACAACACACTTTTGTGTGAACTCTCTCAACGATCCTAGACACTCGGTTCTCCTTCTCATGAAAGGTGGTCTTTACATATTTTCCCCTAGTACATTCCTTGCATGTGTCTGACTGCACAAGTGTACCCCTGGGAAGATGTAATATTCCAAATTTTTAGCCTTCAATCTAAATGGAATATTAGAGTTTTTTTATCACTAGTTAGGTGAATAAATGGGTAGGAAGGCCCATTAACCTCTTTAGAACGATAAAAAACACTAATAATGTGAAAGGAGTAAGAATAAGCAGCTAATTTGAGCACCCTTGGGTGTGAACAGAGATGGGATAATGTTGATTCAGTCAAATTTGACCAAGTCAACAAAGTTGTCTAGATACATTGAACTTCCTTGATGGACAACATAGTTTTGGTGGAGGACAACTTGCATGAGCTTGATGGCACATGCGAATGGGACCCAATGTGGAGAGGTTCACTTGATATTTATGGAGAGGATGGGAGCCTTTTTTAGGCATGCTTTTGATTTGATATTTTGATCTTGTCTGTTTAGAATTGGCTTCCTCTTGCTGTTTAATAGGGTTGCAGTGTTGTTGAGCACAGGGTGTTCTCGAGCGGGAATCCCACCTCTTCCCTTGAGAGGCCTCTTGGGAGAGCTTGTCCTATATTTCTCCACATCTAGGCCTGAGGCAAAGCACCATTCTTTAGTCCCACCGTTATTTCTGTAGAAGAATATTGCTGAGTTGCAGGGTGTTGCACTGGAGGTTTGTTAACACCATTTCCGGGTTTGTTTCTCAGTAGAAGGTGCCTTCCTTCTCTTGGGAGATCGGTTAGCAATATTTCTGAGCACATTCCATATCTTGGCAGAAGGAAAAATTATTTCTCATCCCCTATAGTGCAGTCCCTTGCAGGAACTGCATCATTTTGCATAGAGTTGCTGCAGCAGGGTTAAGACCCTTGTTTCTGAGCTAGTTTCCTAGGGAAAGGGCCAACCCTTCTCCCAGAAAGCTAGAGGAAGGGATTCTCATCCCTCTTTGTATTATTTAGATATATTTCTGAAATTTTGTAGTAAGACTACATTTTCTGAGCTGAATATTCAGATATTCTCTTTCTGTACTTGTACTTTCGTGAAACCCTTGTCAGGTTGGCTTTATAATGCAATAAGGAGGTCAGAACTTTATTTTCTTGGCATATTGTTCCATTGAGTTCCAAATCCATTTTTTTCTATCATTATTCTGCAAAAACCCTCACAAAATAATGTTTTTATTTGCTTCAGTCTTTTCCGCATCACTTAAGTCATGGGGATTTGGCTATTTTTGAGTTGATATGAAGTCGGGAGGTCTGTTTAACATATCAAAAGGGATTTATTTCTGATCCCATTTTGTATGTGAGGGCCTAAAATCATATTCTAAGGGAACCAAGCATTATTTCCCCCATTAGAAATGTATATATTTATAAATAACGTTTTCAGGGTCTATTTGCTGCATTTTCCCCGCTTGGGAATATGCATAAGTTCTTATTTTGGTGTTGTTTCACTCATTTGATGGCTATGTGTTTCTGAACACATAATGTGAATATATTTGTCATTGAACATCCATTATTATGTTCATGAGTTGTTTTAGCTCCAAATTTATAATATCTTAAGATATTCTTATTGTTGTAGATTTTACCTATTTTGGGATATTACAGTGGTATCAAAGCATAGTCTTGGCTTAGCCTTTGGAACTCAACCGTGAAATTATCAAGAGAAGGAGAGATGAATAGAAATAAGACTCCATTATGTGGAGAAAGAAAGGAAGATAGGCTTACAAATATTCTTCCAAAATCTATGCAGTACATCAATGAAGATCTTAAGAAAATGAAAGGAGAGATGGGATCTCCAGAGGATTTTGGATCTAGAGCCAGATCTAGATTGGCACATGATAGGTGTGAGCATGCAGCTGCACCCTATTATGCACAGCGCAGTCAAATTCCTAGATCTACAATGAAAGAGATGAAAGAAGAGAAAATGCCAAAGAGGGGAACTCTTAGTAATTTTCTGCAAGAGTATGAATCTCAAACTGAAAATTTTAGAGATCATATCACTTTCAAAGAGTTTTGAAAGATCAAGGTGGAGTGGATAAAGCTGCATAACATGGATAGATTTTCTCTATCTACCTTTGATGGATCCCCAACTTGTTCAGCCAAAGCTTGGGTGGAGGAGTTGTATACTTATTTGCAGTAGCACCAAGTTTCTGAAGATGAAACCATCAGAGTTGCAGCACTGCACTTTGAAGGTAAATCCTATGCTTGGTGGATGTTTGAGTAAATTTCATTGAAAAATGTTAATAATTCTTCTTTTGCAAAGTTCACTAAGAGATTGGTAGAAAGGTTTAATAAAAAACATGAGACAATCAAACTAATGAATCTTTTGCATAAGTTGGGAGGACTTACAAACTCAAAACCACTTTAGAAACCTATTGGAGGAGATCACATATTGCATGATACCTTGCTAGAGGCAAGATCCTTGTTTCATAACCTTGTAAAAGAGGGCATGAAGGTTCCTTTTGCAAAGAAGGATCCTCTTATTGAGCAGTTACCTCCTATTCATATTGAAGATGAAGAGAAGGATGGGGGTTACATCGTTGTCACATCTAGAGCATATCTAGTGCCTCATGCAGAGGAAGGAGGAGCACATGCTCCAACCAAAGGATTTTTTGTGTCATTACAATAAGTTCCCCAGGATATCACATATGGAAGGCAAAGTAAAATCAATGAGTAGCATGATTGTGAGATGATATTGATGGAAGGAGGAGATAGGGAGGAAGGACATCATCATTTGATGAGGATCACACACCCCTATCTATTTCAAAGAGCTGGTGCAAGGAGGAGGAAGACTGGTTTGCGCTGTGAGGGAAAGGGAAAGGGTGCCCAACCATACGAACAATCTTCTATTACCATTGATGTCTCACTATATGGACGCATTCCACCGGGGAGGCCACCAGATCTGAAATTGGTAAGAGGAATCTTTCCATTTGATTCACAAATCTTGGATTTTGGAGAGGTGAAGAGAGTGGAGGGAGACTTTGGCATGGGGGATGTCAAAGTAGCATGTAGTAGCATGAGGAAAGCTTCACATGCCAGATCACCAGCACTGTCTCTTGGGAGGATTGATCCATATTGGAGGTCTCAACTTTTGGTAGAGTACTCCAAGGATCTTGGTGTGTCCATGATTCTTGATGACCCTGATGGAGATTAAAGATATATGGTGGATGATATGGTCATCTATTCTAATGGAAGATTATTCTCAACTAGAGCTTCTAAGCTCAAGGAGAAGCTGCTACATGCAACACATGAGGACTTCTTTTCCATGCATTTTGATGCATATCTTTCCTTGGCAGAGGATTTCATTTGGGAGGGCATCCAGCATGAAATATTTTAGCATATGGAGAGATGCATAGCCCAGATGATGATAGGGAGGATGCAACAACCACTTCCCTACTCTTTGGAGGTGAGGAAGAATTCCCAGTTGAGCCATTTCAGCTCAAGATCTCAAGAACATGATGGAGAATGTACAATTTCACTTTATGTTTTGTACTTCTTTCCTTTATAGGAGTAGCATATTATACCAAGGAGGATTATTCCTTCTTTCATATTGTATAATGATGTACTTGAAGCCATTTGTAGCATTGAGACTAGCTATCTCATTGGTGGTTTGTGGGGGAAGCCACATGATTTTTGGTGTGCACCATTGACACTACTTTGTACTTTCATGTTTATATCTTGTAAAATTATTCTGGAAGAAAACAAGTGGCTGGAAAAGAACTTGTTTTTGTTTGATTTGATTCAGGAAAAGGATGCACTGCCCTGGTTCCTTGTGTGGGACCTTGATCCGCTTTCTGGTTGTGATATGAGAACTTGTTTCTATTTGTTTTTGCTTCCATGTATTGATGATATTTCTATGTTCATGGGGAGATGTGTTTGGAAAGTGGGATATGAGTTGAATATGCCCATTGGGAGTATTATTCTCCCTACTTTTCATTATGCATGTTTCAGGAGCAGAAATGGGCAGCCCATGATTTCCAAATTACATCTGTCTTCTTCATGTTGGAGGAGCCATTTGGAGAAATTGAGTTTTTGGGGGAGGCATTGTATGATTTATTTGTTTGGTGGGGTGACTTGGGCCACTCTTAGAGGACATGATATTTCAGCCCAAGATCAGCAGCAACCCCATACTTATCATGAATTGAGGGAGAAACCACTTGGTTGGGAGGATCCAATCTCTCCATGTAGCCCCAACACATTGTATGAACCAGAGATTAAGGATCTTTTTGACCTAACTAGATTGCCTCATTTCAATTGGATGATAGCATGGGTGTGGAAGTCACTCATTGGGAATAATATTCCCCATGGTTATCATCACTCCTACCCTAAGGAGGCCATTGGAAAAAAAGGAGGTTTCCACTCACATCTTCCACCATTATGTGATGTAAACCATATGGTTTTGCATGCTTGGGAGGAAACATTGGAGGACAGATTTGTAGCAGATCATTTTGAGTAGTGGTGGGGACTTTTGATGAGGAGGCCACAAGAAGAGGAGGGGAGGATTTTTTCTCTCCTTATAGAGTTGCTTGAGCACAAGCAATATTTTGGAGGGGAGGTTCCAAATTTTTAGCCTTCAAGCTAAATGGAATATTAGAGTTGTTTTATCACGAGGTAGGTGAATAAATGGGTAGGAAGGCCCATTAACCTCTTTAGAAGGATCAATAAAACCCTTAATGTGAAAGGAGTAAGAATAAGAAGCTAATTTGAGCACCCTTGTGTGTGAACAGAGCTGGGATCATGTTGATTCAGTCAACTTTGACCAAGTCAACAAAGTTGTCTAGATACATTGAACTTCCTTGATGGACAACACAATTTTGGTGGAGGAAAACTTGCATGAGCTTGATGGCACATGTGAATAGGACCCAATGTGGAGAGGTTCAATTGCTATTTATGGAGAGGATGGGAGCCTTTTTTAGGCATGATTTTGATTTGATATTTTTATCTTGTCTGTTTAGACTTGGCTTCCTCTTGTTGTTTAGCAGGGTTGCAGTGTTGTTGAGCATAGGGTGTTCCCGAGTGGGAATCCCACCTCTTCCCTTAAGAGGCCTCTTGTCAGAGCTTGTCCTGTATTTCTCCACATCTAGGCTTGAGGCCAAGCACCATTATTTAGTCCCCACATTATTTCTATAGCAGAATATTTCTAAATAGAAGGGTGTTGTACTGGAGGTTTCTTAACACCACTTCCGGGTCTGTTTCTCAGTAGAAGGTGCCTTCCTTCTCTTGAGAGATCAGATAGGAAGATTTCTAAGCACATTTCATATCTCGGTGGCAGGCCAAATTACTTCTTATCTCCCACAACGCAGTCCCTTATAGGAACTGCATCATTTTTCATAGAGTTGCTGCAGCAAGGTTAAGACCCTTGTTTCTGAGCTAGTTTCCTAGGGAAAGGGCCAACCCTTCTCCTGGAAAGCTAGAGGAAGGGATTATCATCCATGTTTGCATTATTCACCTATATTTACATATTTTTGCAATAATACTGCATTTTCTGATCTGAATATTCAAATCTTCTCTTTTTGTACTTGTACTTTCATGAAACCCTGGTCGGGTTAGCTTTATAATGCAATAAGGATGCCAGATCTTTATTTTCTTAGCATATTGTTCAATTGAGTTCTAGATCCATGTTATTATATCATTATACTATAGAAACCCTCAGAAAATAATATTTTTATTTTCTTCAGTCTTTTTTGCATCACTTAAGTCATGGGATTTGGCTATTTTTGAGCTGATATGAAGTCAGGATGTTTGTTTAACATATCAAAAGGGATTTATTTTGGATCCCCTCTTGTATGTGAGGGCCTAAAATAATATTATAAGGGAACCAAGCATTATTTCCCCTAGTAAAAATGTAGATATTTAGAAATAACGTTTTCAGGGTCTATTTGCTGCATTTTCCCCACTTGGGAATGTGTATAAGTTCTTCTTTTGGTGTTTTTTAACTCATTTGATGGCTATGTGTTTTTGAAAACTTCATGTGAATATATTTTTCACTGAACATCCATTATTATGTTCATGAGTTGTTGTAGCTCCAACTTTATAATATCTTAATATATTCTTATTGTTGTAGATTTTCCCTATTTTGGGGTATTACAGAGGACCAATAGAAATACCTTGCATGAATTTCAAGGCTCCATGGTGAAGATGGCACAATATATTGTCCCATAATTTTCCCTAATCTCAGATCACCACTTGATCTGCCTTTCCAACCATTACTACGCAACCATCTACCTCCAGCTTATAGAGATTCTTAACTCGAATCCCTATCCTCTTGGCTTTTAATTTTTTTTAATGTCATATTAAAGCTTTTCCTTCACTAAAAACAACATCATAGCCTCTATCCTCCAACATTACAGCTAAGACTAATTTTTACTTCAAACCTGGTAGATTCATTACATCTTTTAATTGAAATGGTTTACCTGACTACCTCTGGAAGGTAATGGTACCAATACTAGTAGCATTGTACCACCTGCCATCGCCCATTTCAATATGCATATATATATTCTTCTCCTCCAAGTCACTGAAAATTTCCTTGTCTCCCGTCCTGTCAAAGGAGGCGCCACTATCCAAATACCACATAAATCCCAATGCACTGGACACCATGCATGTAGTCAATGGTAATTCAAGCCCAAATTGCGAGGAAAGAGCCTAACCAGATGCAGATCCTCCACCAAATAGATCCATCAAAGCCTTCCATATTGCATATGGTGTGGCTTTCCCATGGAGGCTTGAGATAATGTTGGTCTCTTAATCCCTCCAACGTGATCCTCCTTGCCTTTTCCGCTTTCTTTTGCTATGCATCAATATTTGCAACATTTTTCACAATGGGTTTAGAAAAATTAGTGTCAATGAATTCCTTTAAGCCATTTTCTTCGAGTACTGCCTCCATCCTATCATTCCAAGAAATATACTTTTAGTTTCCCTCAAGTGCATACTCCAAACTCAAGCCATTTACATCCATTTCAATCTTGAATCAGTTGTAGCACCAATAAATTATTTCTGCAAATTTGAATTCTATCCAGTCAAAAAATCATATCCTACTTCACTTCTGCAATTTCTTGTGCTCTGATACCATGTAGAAATTATACAACATGCATGTATATCTTCGATTCACTAGATCTAACAATTTACTAAAGTTATATATTGAATTGCTTCTACAAATATTTCGCAGAATTAGAAACATAGTCACCAATCACATGAAGTTAAGAAGAATCAAATCACACACCCGAGGAAAGCTTACAGCTAAAAACCCGACTATCTTATATTTTATATTAAGCAAGCAATTAACAAACCCGACTATCTTCTCACAAGATCCCTCTAGTACTCAGCTAATTGTGTCACACTGTCATGGACAAAATTGACCAACACATAGCCAATTCTTAGCTCTAGACAACCTTCCTTTCTTGTGCAATCCCTTATGAATACAATCCCTAAAATATATGAATTCTTGACTTCCTTGATTGCGCAAGTATCACGGGAACTCTCATGGGTGTTTGGTTGCATGTGCACAACCCAATAATCCTACAACTGATAGTTAACTTCCCCTTCACCTAGATCTCAATTGGGTCTCCACTAGATCTGACATGCATGCATCTAATAATAGTAAATCCTTAGTTGCATGTGAGATCACTGATTGTGAATTAATTAATATTTAATTCACTTAATCTCTCACTAGTGTACCTATAGTTACAATTATTACAATTGATTTTAAATCACTTAACTGAGTTAAACTAATTACAACCTTCATTAACTAATGCACCACTGCACTTTGAACTCTGTTACAACTAGAATTATTTTGCATGCCTCACCAACTACCTCTAACTCGAAATCCACTAGCTAACTGAGTTTATCACTCTCAGTTAACTATTTCAAGTTATCATTCAGAATATATTAAAGTTTATTGTTGATATTAATGAAGGGATAACTAAAATAGACATGCACCAAAAAATAGCATTGTGGGCCCCACCCTAGTGTAGGTGCTTAATGCACTAGGTGTCGGTGCTAAAATTTTCTTATTGAATATCAATAATAAATTAGTCTTCCATCTTGATAATCTATCACCTTTTCAAGGTTATTTTCTATCACATCAGTCAATCGGGGGGTTGGGTTGGTGTTATGAGTGAGTTCTCCTGAATACAAATGCATTGTATTATTTTTGTTGAATCCTACAGTCTATCATTATCATTATCAGGATCTACAAAATAGACTTCCACGACTGTTACAATAGGTTTTTTTTTGAGATTTAGTTTTTTCCTCACATACATGTGGATAATAGTGTCATCCTCCAAAATAAAATCCTCAATGAGCTTCTTATCCTTGAGTTGCTCACCTTTGAAAATTAATTGTTTCTCATCCAATTCCACGCTAGAGTCTCTTGCATGAATCCTTTGCTTCAAATCATGTACATTCCTATTTTTCTGAACCCTAAACAAACATTTCTTTCCACTATTTGTTTTTACTCTAATGAGTTGAAGATCTGAGAGCCGCAAAATAAGATGTAAAACATTCTCATCCGTAACACCATAATCCCTAATAAGAGTATCAGGATGCGCCAATTCTCGGTTGTCATATATCAATATATAGTGCTTCACATAGAACACTTAATAAAACGTAAAAAATTCCCGTCCGTAGCACCATAATCCTTGATAAGAGTATCAATATGTTGCAATTCTTGGCCATCATATATCAACATCCAGTGCTTCACATAAAACCCCTTGCACATTTGGATCGTTAATTTAATAGATTTTATGGTGTCAAAAGCTAGACCCCGCATGGGGTCACAAAATCAGCAATGCTCAGATATAACTCAATGAAATGTGATGATAATGAAGCATTATTATTAGATGTAACCCTAGCAAGTCTTCTTAGGAGCCATGACTCTCCAGATGCAATAGATTACGCTCTTAGAGGCTTAGGCTTGACAACAATGCTCGAAGAGGGAATTTTCTCTAATTCACTAAATCCTTATGAAATTTCCGACAAATTATGATTTTCTTTCTCTGAACATGTATTTCACAATTTACAAACATCTGTAGAGAACCTATCCTGGTTTCTTGGATGAAACCACCCATGAATTTTTCATTCTGAAACGCCTAATAAGAGCATCGAATAATCATAGTAAGAGCGAGACCTAGCTATGACTAGTCAAGCTTCGAGGTCCATGAAAAGGATGGTCCAAAATATTTGCAACAACCTCTCTGTAAGCACCCTCTCCCACCCTAGTCCCTCTTTTTAAACCCTCTCCATTGGGGGAGACAGGGATACCTCTTGAATTATTTACAACCATAGGTTCGTTATCAACAGGTTTAAAGACACCAACATACATTGTCCCTGTTGCATATTGCAGAAAATATACATGTCCACATCCCTCAGAATATTATTTTGGAGGCTTTCCAAAATCTAAACCTGACCTCATACTACTAAATAAATCATAAAAAGTCAACGAAAACACAAAATTTAAAGAAGCTGCAAGTGGTTCCACAAGATAAAAAACTCTTTCATCTTGATAATCTATCGCATTTTTCAAGAGTATTTTCTATAACATCAGTCAGTCCGGGGGGATGGGTTGGTGTTATGAGTGAGTTATCCTGAATAAAACTACATTGTATTCTTTTTTTTTAATCTTGCAGTCTATCATTATCACTCTCATGGGCTGCAAAACAAACTTCCACGGTTATAGAAGGTTTTGTTTTCAACTTTATTTTTTTCCTTACATAAAGGTGTATAATAGTGTCATCCTCCAAAATAAAATACTCAATGAGCTTCTTATCCTCAATATTCTCACCTTTGAAAACTAATTTTTTTTCATGCAATGCCAAACCGGAGTCTCTTACATTAATCCTTTTCTTCAAATCGTGTACATTCTTATTTTTCTGAACTCTAAACACATATTTGTTTCCACTATTGATTTTTACTCTAACGAGTTGAAGATTCAAGAGCCGAAAATTAAATTGTAAAACATTTATGTCCGTAACACCATAATCCTTGATAAGAGTATCAGGATGTGTCAATTCTTGGCCATCATATATCAACATCTGGTGCTTCGCATAAAACCCCTAATAAAATATAAAACATTCTCATCCGTAACACAATAAGTCTTGATAAGAGTATTAGGATGTGCCAATTCTTGGTCGTCATATATCAACATCTAGTTCTGCGCATAAAACCCCTTGAACATTTGGATCTTTAATTTAATAGATTCTATGGTGTCAGAAGCTAGAACCAGTATGGGGGTTTCAGAATCAACAATGCTCATATATATCTCAATGGAATCTAATGATAATGAAGAACTATTATCAGTTGTAACCCCAGTTGGTCTTCCCAAGAGACATTACCCTCTAGATGAAATAGATTCCTCTCTCAAAGTCTTAGGCTCGACAGCAATTCTCGAAGATGAAATTTTCTCTAATTCACTAAATCCTTATCAAATTTCTGACCATTTATGATTTTCTTTCACTTAACACATTTTATTTTACTGTAAACTTCTACCCCATTCCCACATCCATTTTTTTATGGTTTTGCATGGGTTTCAGCTAAGAGGTAAGATCATTCCATTGGACTCCAATTGGATATAAAGAAAAAATATACATACCTTGAATTGATTTACCTTCAATGCCTGATTCAACTTCTCTCCCCCAATGGAAGAACAAATGGGAAAAAACTGCCCAATGTATTTAGAAACCATCAAAGAAAAAACAGAAATCCCCCAGAAAAACAAGCATTTATAATTATGCCAATAATGCAAAGACAAAGAAGTATGGTGAGGGTTTTCAAACTAGTATGGAGGAGGAGGATATAGTGTTTGTAGAGATATGCAGAAATGTGGAAGTATGGTAGTAGTATGGATAATATCTTATTACATGGAGAAGGCAACAGAATCGAAAAACGAAACACTCCCTCTCAAAGTGTGTGAAGTCTCCATCTCCTTGTTGTTGGGTTGTGGAGGGTCCAAGTCTCTTACATATGGGTGGTTTTTATTGGTTGGAGGAATTCCCATATGTAAAAATCTTATTGGGGGCAACGGCGATAGGGAAGGCTTCTGATTGGCTGGGGTGAACATTTTTTAGCTTCCCCAAGCCAGAAAAGAAAACACCTTTTGACATTATTATCATATTTACATAAATTGTATGATGAAAATGATTATTAATAATAATTGACATGAAAATTAGTATTGTTAATCTTTAGTTTTAATATTTTTTAGAAAATCATTTTTAAAATATTATAAATATTTTCAGAGAAAAGAGAAAAATTCATTTTAGAAAGGAAAAAAAATATAAATATTTAATAAAAAACCGATTAATAAAAATATTGTAATTATTTTAAAAAAATTCAAAATATTATATCCAAATTATGAATACTTAATGGTTATATCTCCACTCTAAATAAAGAGGTAGATAAACCATTCGAAGTATAACCATTAAGTACTCATAATTTAGACATAATATTTTGAATTTTTGTAAATATATTTTTTTTAAATAATTATAATATTTTTATTGAAAAATTATTTTATTAAATATTTATAATTATTTATTTTTATTTTTATTTTTGGTTCAGAAACTTTCTCTTTCCCGCCGTATACTTAAACTATTTTAAATGTGATTTTCACGCTAAAAATAAAAATGATGAATAGAAAAGTACAATTTTGATCACATTGCCCCATCCCCTACGTACAAACCAACAGGAATAATGAATAATATTTAAAAAATCACTCTCATTAAAAATAAAAAATGATGAATGAAAAAGTCCAATTTTGATGACATTCTCGCACCCTTAGGGACAATAATTGATATTTTCAAACAAACTAGGATAACAGTCAATTAGGAAATGAGAGTCGAACAAGAAGCTACACGGATGCATTGTTCCAATTCACTATAGAAAACGAAAAGAAGAGACACCTCACAACTCTCACCAGTAGTGAGAAGAAATTTGGAACCAGTGTCGTAGAAGGAGTTGACAGAGCACCATTCCCCATGTGTGGTATCATTTCCATTGAATCAATGGCCCATTTCACCTGCATGGTCCATCATCCCACAAATGCGCCGAGGAAGGAAATGCCCATCATAAGATGATGTACTGCTTTAATCTTACGGTAGGCATTTCCTGCCTCGAAGCATTTATGGGCTGATAAACTAGGAAATAAAGCTCGCCCTATGGACATAGTGGGTTCTCGATGCATTCCACGTTAGTAATTATTATGGATTAACTGGAAAAAAGTTGCCTTTCATCTTGTGCCCCATATTTTGAGTTCTCCCGGATTATAAGATGTAACAACTAAAGTTTTATAGTAACCTAGTTGGTGTTAATGAGAAATGAAACCCTCTTCTACTTCTCTGTATACTCTTCCTTTCTAGATTTTATTTTACTTTCGCGCAGTATAAGTACACTTCTATACAATGAAGTGCAGGTTTCATTAGGAATTCACCAGCTAATAAATTAATGAATCAGATATTTGGTTTTAGCATAGAAAATCAAATTAGTGTTATAAATGTCTAGGGATTTAGGATAGAAAGTGATTTAGGCTATAGAGTGACAAAGTGTTTTGTTAAGATTATTTGGGATAGAAAGTGATTTAGAGTAGAGAGTGATAAAGTGTTTTGTTAAGATAATTTGTGGTATAAATGTTATTGTTATAAATTTAATAACAAAAATAAGTCAACGTAACTAGTATAACCTAAATTAAATAAAATAATATATAATGTTTACTATAATGATTTTAAGAAACTATTATTCAAGCCAAAACTCAAACAAACAAGAAAAACATTTTTTTTCAGCAGAAAAAACAACTGGTTTATATTTAGTACCAGCACAATAGCTTAAATCTTGTGCTGACATAGTTCCTATTACATCTCTATGAATAATGATATAAAACAAAATCTCCTTTACTAACCTTCAATAGGGCATAGTCTATAGTATAATCAGCTTAACTGAGAGTTTTAGCTTATGGTTCTATTACAAAATTATAAAAATTTCCATTGTCCTCCATCTATTATATCAGCTATCTGAACTAAGAAAATGGATCAACATATTTGTTTACAAAAAGAGAAAACAAAGCAACGATATGAGCTTAACTTTCTAATATTCTTTTTCACTGTAGATCCTGCTCCTGGCCAAGTGAAAGTGTCTTCTTATGATGGACAGAGATCCATCATTAAGCTCACTCTATGATGAGTCTAATTCTTCAAATACAAAATAGAAGACCGAAGAGTACTGAGCCAAACCTTGTAACTTTCCTTTATCTTTTTATGATATGTTCATGGCCCAGTGAGAGAGTCTTTTTGTTATAAGGCACGTCTCATATCCCTTTCTTATCCTGCAAAATAACAAAACTAGATTAGAAAAACATAATAGATCCTCTGGCTCCATTACTTCAACCTTCAATATGTTCATACTGAATTTCTCCAAATCTTCCATTTAGACCCTTCTTTGACAAAATTTCCACCTGCTTGTTCCTGTCTCTATAAATGTGGTAGAAAGTGAGTGAAGAGAAATTTTTCCTCATGTCCTCAATGCGGCCCATCCAAGCTGTTAGGAAGATAGGATTGAGGGTTGTTCCCTTATTCAAATGGTATATCAAGACCTTGGAATCCCCATATATGGTTTACTGATCCACACAAAGGTGATTAGCAAACCACATAAGTAGCTACACTTTTGATTCTGTGCAGCTACATCAAAATATCCCGCTGGAAAGTTAAGTTCAGGTGGCCTTTCTCTAATAGACAAATCCACAGGAGGTTTATCTATCACCTTATAATTCTCCAATTCCATGAACACTAGATTTCTTAATCTTTCTGGTGTGTTTATGATTTTATCAAAAATCCTTCTATTCCTAAAACACCATACATTCTAGTGAAAAATTAATGGCATACTAATAAGATGATTACCTTTCCTGTACCACTAGTCAAAACAATCTTCTGCATTTTCATATGAAGGTGCCACTGAATTGAGCTTGCTACAAATGATAATGAGAACCCTCTTCATAAATAAAAAATTATAAAATAGATGTTTATTATCTTCAGCTTCATTCCAGCAAAGGCTACAAATTCTGGGACTGTTATATCCTCTCCAATGTAGGTTGTTCCAAGTTAGGTTTTTATCCTGCCACACAAGCTAGAAGAATATTTCCATTTTATTTTGTGCCTTCATTTTCCATACCTTCTTAATCCATCTAGGTGTCACTCCGTGTTTTTGTCTCCCATCATACCAAGATAGAGTTCCTTGATAACGGCCTGTCCTTTATTTAGCCTTCCTCCCCACTTAATACTATCGCCCTGTCTTCTTTTATAGAATCCCAAATTTCTTAGAAAATCACAGTACTATTTCGATACCACCGCCAATTCTGTTGGTATATCCATAATTTGACACTGAAACAAAATAGCTTTGTTATTAAGGAATGGTAATAACTCTTCATTGATGGAATTTCTATGTCGTGTGCCTTCAAATTCAATTTGACCCACATTTATTTGTCCACCATTCCCAAATTTCCACTGTAATTTGTCTTTTAGTTCTGGCCATACCTTCTGAAAACCATTTCAAATCGTTGAGCCATTCTTCAGATGAATTTTTTTCATCAATTATATATCTTACATCGAGGTATTATGATGGTATTTATCATCGATGGTCTCGGATGGCAAAGTCATCTCCATAGAGATTTCATACGGAGTGCCTTCCCAAATGTATCCAAATAAATAATACCCCAACCTCCATGAATATTTGTTTTTGCAATTTCCTCCCATTTAATCAGATGGAAATATATTTTCCCTAAGCCCCCATTCCACAAGAAATCCACCATAATGGCTCTTATTTTGTTTAGAATCTTTCGTGGTAACTGGAAAAGGTGGGCCCAATAGATGGCCAACTATTGAAGGACAACCTGAGTAAGGACCAGTCGCCCTCCTTTTCACAACCACTTGTTAGATGAATTCTTGATTATTTTCTAAAATTTTCCTACCAGCCACATCCAATATTCTGTGGTATATTTCGTTGCCCGTAGTTGGAATCCCATATATGTAATCCATTCCTTTTAATTAGTAGCCTGAAAATTGAATTGTTGTTGAATATATTGAATTACCTTAGGGGACCCATCGGAATGATAGAAGAAATATTTTCCAGTATTCACCTCCATTCTAGAGGCATAAATTTTTTTGTTAAATATCTGACCCAGTATCCTCCAACTACTAATAACCATAAGTCCAAAAATGAGGACATCGTCAACGAAGAATTTATTTGGGGTAGAATCTTTCCTAGAGATATTTAAACCTGTAAATTCACCAGTAATCATTGGTCTCTTAATATTCAAGCTTAAATCATCCATTACAAGGATAAAAAATAATGGGGAGAGGGTGCATCCCTGGCTTATCCCTCTCCGAGGTCTAAAAAATTTAGAATTCGTTCCATTAATGATCATAGACATAGAAGAATTGGAGATACACCCCATTATCCATTCAACAGAGTCACTTCTTAACCCAATATTGTATAAGATCAGTTTGATAAAGCCCCAATCAACTCTATCGTAGGCCTTATTCAAATTGATTTTCATGATCCCCACATTAAGGTTCTTATATTTGATAGAATGGATTACTTATTGAGTAATAGCCAACGCATCATGAATACTCCTCCCAGGTAAGAATCCAGACTATTTCATGGTCACATAATTAGCCAATATTCCTTTGATACTTTCTGCAAGAAGTTTTGACACTACCTTGTATAATCTATTACATAGCGATATCGACCTAAAGTCCTCAAAACTTTGTGAATCACTCTTCTTAGGTATCAGAGCAATAAAACTGGAATTAATCCCACCTCTAAATATGCTATCTTCCGGGAATAAATAAGAAAAATGGAAGAATAAGTCTGGATTCCACCCATCATGTCTAGGACTCTTATCTGCAAGAAAATATTTGAGAATTTTTCTCACTTCTTCGCATGTGACTAGCCTAGTCATCAACTATTTTTTTGTTGTCCCAAACATCTTATGAAAATCAACCAAAACATTTTGTTGTTCTACATCATCCACCAAATCTCTGTCCTTAAACAAATTTTCAAAATATTGTACCGCTTCCCCCTATATCTCATTTTCCAAATTAACTCTGACCCCATTAGCCCCCATCCTCCAAATCACATTAGCCTTTTTCTTGTCATTTGTGAATTTATGAAAGAAATTTTTGTTACAGTCTCCCTCTTGTAACCAAATCACATAGCTCTTAAGGCGCCATGTTTTTTCATTGATTAGTGATATCCTCTGCCAGTTATCTTCCAGTGTTTTGAGAAGGGACCAATGATCCAAGACCTTAGCCCCATCATCGATTTCCTTTAGAATATCAGAGATCCTCTCATTGGTATGTTTAAGGTCCAGTAGTCGTTTTTATTTCTCAGCCTTCTCCCATTTCTTGACCCTCTTTTTCAAAGCTCTTAATGTGTCAGATATTATAACCATCGCTAAAGGGTTCGGGTCTCCTTTATTTTAAGCTGCAATCTCCCGAACTAACATATTAAAATTAGTATATTTTAACCAAACTCGATTAAACTTAAACGGATGACCTTTATTTAAATGTTCAAAATCCATTCCACTGTAATAGGTCGGTGATTAGAGATTATATAGTCCTCCACTTTTGTTCTTACACCCTCCATCGAAGAGAGAAGGGAAGCTTGTATCATAATCCAGTCAAGTCTTTTCCCAATGAATTCCTCACCAGAATGGCCATCGAACCAAGTCGGCCCCTCCCTCTCCATTCTAATGTCCACCAGGTTTTAGTTTTTAAAGAAAGAGAACAGATACTTCTCCAATGGATCCCTTCTCCCATGCTAACCCCAAACTTCACCATCTCTTATGGTACAATTAAAGTCCCCTGCAATTATAGTGTTGTTTAGAGATAATAGTCTGCAATCCTCCAAATTCCTCCAGAAACATCGACGCTCCTTATACGGGGCATATATGTTAACTAAGTAAACTCTCCTTTTATATCCTCTTAGATGTCCCGATATCATAATTCCCCCATTAAATGTAAACGCCTTAAATGAAGCCCAAGTGGGATCCCACATTGTAGCTCGTCTGCCCGAGAGTCCACTTCGGTAGGGAGGCCTCCCACAAATGACACCTCCACAAGGATCCAAGTAACTCACTTATCATACACCCCTGTGCATTTGGGGTCGATGAAATGACAAGTACCAATTCTATCCATAATGAACCTTAAAACCGACTGTGTCCAGTATTCCAGAGGAAGGCCCAGTGGTTTCACCCAAACGAGGTTGTTAATCGGTGCATTTTTCACTGGGTGAAAACCAACCTACCACCGATATAGAACCAAAAAACATCTTCTATTTACCCATACTCTAATATAAATATCAGCAAGATCCTCAGACTTGATAAAGTGGAATTCAAACCACCCGCCTTCCAATTTTATAATCAGTGGTTTGTAGCCAACGGTTTGGTTCCATGCAGCCATAAGCCATGGAAATATCTCATCCTTACTCCTGTAATATAGCTGCACGATCCCACATAAAATCCTGGCCAAAGCTCAATAAGCGACATCCTGATCTTGGCTTGAAAGGTTTGTCGGTTGTTTTCTTGTGCACTGGATTAGAGTAAAAATCAGAACAATCCACTGTCGTCTGATGATGTCCCCCTTCAAAAAGAGAAAGCTCAAAAAACCCTTCCTTCAGCGGAATATAATGTGTGAAGTGGTCCAATGGAGCTAAACCACCCTTTGCCATGTCCAAGGCATGCACAAGTGCCACCTTGTCATTTCAGCCCTCGAAAACTTCATAAATTGATTTATGTCCCGACATGATAGGAGACAGTTTTTGTGTGAGTGGCAAGTAGGATAATTTTTTTCAATATACCTGTATTGTCCTATGAGCTAAATACCATGTGGCCATGCCAAATCTTCGTCTGCCAACCATTAATATGAGATCGAAAAAGGACGTCCTATGATAAATGTGCCTGTAAATCACTTCTCAAAAACACCACAATAAGAAAAGATCAGGAAAATGGATAAATGTTATCATACAACGTCCCATAAATTTCGATCTACCACCACCCAGGTACACGAACTGCCGAAATAGACCACATGATATAGTACCTCCTCCGAAATTATTCAAATTTTCCAATCTGGCAGTTCTAATTGAAAAATCTAGTTCGATGATCAGAAAACAGAGTTGTTACACCATTTTTTTGGTCATCTAACCTATTATCATTAGATGAACCCAAGTACACCATGTAAGACCAATTTTACCCTATGTAAAATTTCTTTCGCCACATTTATCTATATTGCATGGTCATATTTAACCCAAAACAAGGAAATCAATTAAATAAATCATTATTTATTTGATTATTTCCTAAGAATAAGTTATTTAAATCATTATTTATATAATATTCTTAGTTAAATTTGACTAAATCAAATATAGATAATTAAATAAACCATTATTTATTTAATTATATTCCCCTCATTTCCCTTAAACAATAAATAAATCATTTATTTATTTGTTATTTACAAATAAAGGAATTGACCCAAGTCAAAAACCCTTTTCCCTCCAACAAATATAATAAAATATTCCTAAAGGGTGATTCTAGAATTTGATTAATAATATTTTATTCATGCAACGAGTTCTAGAACACCCCAATATTTTGTTATAAATAGAAGGGTTTTCCTCATTCATTAGTCACCTTCATTGCATTAGATCACTCTGGATCTACTCTTGGTCACCATTTTCCATTTTTGTTTTATGAACTCCCATTGAGTTCCATGCTTGTTTTTCTACACCAATAAGAGAAAGGAATTTTAGATCTAAAACACTGAGGACTTCCAAGAACCCATCCCGCTGAGGAGAACCAGAAAACACCTTTCTTGTTTTCCTCTCAAGTGCCCCATTCTTTAATACAATACAAAATTATTCTTTTAAACACTTTGTTCTTGTCTTTTCTATTGGATGCATGGAACCATATTATATTTTATCTGCTTAGTGTCTTTTTCTGCTTAGATCTGAATTTGTGAAGCAGAATTAAAGATATTTTGCAGCCATAATCGATGTTAGGGCTATTTGTTATGCGTAGCTAAACTAATCTTTTACGATGAAAGATTCATACTAACAATTGGCAACTCCACACGGGTTTTATTTTACGACCGCTATCGTTTTATCTATTCCTGCATATCCAACTGCTTTGGACCCTAGGGTTTCTCTTCCATTTTCTGTTTTCCCTATTTTTATGGTGTTTTTCACCCCTAAAACCCTCAAACGGTCAAATTTTTAACTTCTGTGTGTTTCAAGCCTTATTGCGTAGGTAAAAGACATCAGCCACAGCTGAGATGACAACATTTTCTGAAATCTGCCACTGAGATAGCCAGATCTGCAGGTCGCACTTATCGGCCCAAAAAGTGCGACCTGAGCTTGAGGACGCACTTTTCTGCCCCAAACCTGCAACCTGGACTGAAAACAGGTCAGAACCTGCGACCTGCAATTTTTCTACAAATTTTTCAGCACTTTTTATGGGTTTGTCTGAAGCTTCTATCAGGGTTTTCCAGCCTCTGTCTCTGCCCGTTTAGACCTGTTTCTGATCTTAATTACTCAACTAAGAGGGAATATTGCCCCTTAGGGCTCTAGTACCCTCCAATTTTTGTGGGAGAGTCTTTGTTGTTTCAGTAGTCTGAATTTTCAGAGTTTCAGCCTTATTTTTCTCAGATCTGATACCTCTGTTTCAGCTCCTTTTAGATCAGCTCTTCTCCCTCTCAAATCACCTCATATCATTTTGTTTGTGTTCATTTCTAAGGCCACTGCCTTGTCTCTTCTAGTTTTAGCTTATCTCCTCCTTTTTTAGCAACAACCTTGCCTCTGCCTCTTTGCTGTTCTCTGGACCACTTTTCAGCAGATTTCTCCTTTAGATCTGAATCCCTCCCAACATTTGATTTATTGGCCTCTTTTTAGCATGCTTTGTTTAGTTTTTTCCCTCTTATAGAATAGTTTTGAGAGACCCACCTTCTGGGGTTAGATTGATGCATTGGTAGCTGTTCATTTTCTGTTCTTTTAGTCTTATTTACTACAGATTTATTTTCTGTTACACAGCACACTTTTTCTTTTACTCTCAAAACGTCCGGGTTTAAACAATTAAAATTAACGCACACCACACACTGACCCTAAGTTAAGAAGCGCCTGGTTAACACCACCTGAAAAATACTTTAAAATCAATTGTCACTGCACCTTTCTGCCCTTGACCTCACTTGATTTTGTCTCTCCCTGCCCTTGTCAGTTTTTCTTCTTCCCGTCATCATTGCACCCCCAAGGCGCCCTTCTCGGAGACTTCTTGGCCTTCACCCTCAGTTTCCACTTGGTCGAATTCCTCCTTCCCGTCGTCATCGATTAAGTCCTCCCCCGACTACGCACTCTGACTCTTCCTCTGATTGTTTAGGTTCTCCCCCTACTCCTAGTTTTTCCCTTGTCACTTTTACCATGTCTACTTCAGGGCCTATTACCAGTAGCAACCCCAGTACTATTGCTCAGTCTGTTTCCAGTGGAACCACCTCGGGACCTACCTCGACTACCCCATTTCTCCCTTATATGGCCAGCCTTAGTCTCCTTGACTTCAATCAGCTAATCAATGATCCTATTCGCCACGATGTTAGTTGGACTGCTATGCCAACCAAGATCCCCTCCAACATTCCCAAGTTTGAAGGCCATGCTAGTGAAGATCCCTCTAACCATATCCGATCTTTCCACATGTGGTGTTCTTCCAATTCCATCACCGATGACTCCATCCATCTTCGTTTGTTCCAGCGCATGCTTACTGGCGAAGCTTCCAAATGGTATGCTGATCAAGCCACCTCTTCCCATACCACCTTTGAGACCATTGCCCAAGCCTTTTTATCCTATTTCCAGCTCCCTCTCCGATATGAAACTGGCACTGAACTCTTAACTTCTTTCCATCAATCCTCTTCGACCCGCCTTTCTGCTCATGTCCAGGAATGGTGGCGAAGACGGAGCCTGTGTCGCGCTCCCCCCTTTGAAGATTGGGTTTACATGGACTGGTTCCTTCGCTCTCTCTTACCTCCCATTGGCAAAGATGTCACATCCCATTTTCCCCAAACCGAAGAAGCCGCCCTCCAAATTGCCTTGAAATATGACCTTATCTACGCCCAATCTGGTTATGTTTATACCATCCTTCTTGACCTTCCCAAGCCTGGTGGCTCTAATGCCCCGGGGGCATCTCACTCTGCCGACGGTATCGTTGGAGCCCTGTCACATACCTCTGCCGAACCTCTTCCAGGACATGGTTTACCTCCAGGGGCCAGCCCCCTCCGGCACTTTGTCCCCCCCAGGTAGCATGTATTTAGGATACGACATGCCTCCTCATTTTTCCCACCCTCTTTCTTACCTTACTGCTTCCCCCCCTACCCCTTATCCATATCCGCAACCTGGTGTCCCAGCTCCTCCATCATTTGGACCTCCCACTCCCTTGCCTTTTCCACCCTCACAACCGCACTTACTACCCCCTCCGGGGCAGGTATTTGCACAATAGGGGGCACCTAATTTTCCTCCTTCTCAAAGAAGGAGAAGAGGCAATCAATCTGCTCCTGGTAATCATGGATCCAATCCTTCTAGTATTGACTCTACCACTTCCAATCAGCCACACGGCCCTCATCCTAAGCCAGACAGGCCGCTTCGCACCAATAAGCCCTGTTCTTATTGTGGTGTTTATGGTCACTACACTCACGATTTTCCTTTATTACCACAAATGTGGTAGATGTGGGAATCTCAGGCCACTGGGAGGGGGTAGCACTCCTCCCCTACTATCCCTCCCACTCCAACTACTTCCCAACCCGTTGTGTTTACCAATCTTTTCCCCCAACAAGTATCATGGCCAGTCAACCTCCTCATGCCCCGGTAACCACTCAACCTTCCCCTTATGGTTCCTATGATTACTAGATTCTCATGATGGCCTCTAACCCCCCTCTCACTGTCGACCTCAACCTTCAAACTTGGTCCCGTTAGTATTCCACACCTCTCGTTCCATCTGTCTCCGAGTCTCCATCATCCAGTCCTACAGAGTTTATATCGACACCCAATGGTCCCTTGCAACTCCCTCTGCCCAAAGCTGAGGTTCATCCCAAGCCTCCTATAGGACCATTACACTGAAATGCTGCCTCTGGTCGGGCTTCCCATTCATACAGCATAGTAGATGCTCTGGCCCAATCTCCTGCTGCCATTTCAACTCTTGAACTCTTCCAGTCACGTCCTTCTCAAAAGAAGGTTCTACTATCTGCCGTGGATGTTGTAGATCCTGCTGATGACCAATTAATTGTTTTCGATGCGTGTGAGTCAGACCCGCCCCCCCTCCCTGCCTCTGTTGCTTTCCAAATCCTAGTCAAAATCTGAAATGCCAATGTCGCTTGGTGTATTATCGATGAGGGGGCATCTACCTGTGTAATTTCCGCTTCAGTTTGGAAACAACTTGGGTCTCCTGAGCTGGCCTCTTCCACCATCACCCTTCATGCATGGGACGGCCATGCCTCCCAGCCTATCAGCCTTTTCCGTAACTGTCCTATCACCCTTGGCAGAAAAAATGTTTGTGTCGATGTTGAATTTATCGATGCCCCTCTTGATTACAACATTCTTTTGGGGCGTAATTACACCTATCCCATGTCTGTCGTCCCCTCCGCAGTCCACCGCAAGATGTTTTTCCCTCATAATGGAAACATTGTCACTATTGACCAGTCGTCGTATCATGATCCTAACTCTCATACCTCACCTGATTCCACCATCTCCATTGTCGCCAATAAGTAAATTGTTGATTCTTTGACCAATGTTTCTCCTGGCGTCTACAAAGACTCCTCTTTTCTTGGCACCTTTCTAGGTCCCCCCCCTCCTCCTGTCTCTGATCCTAGCTTAGCGAATGTTTGCATGATGCAATCGTCTCATGCTACCCTTCCGTAACCTGCTTTGGCTAGTCAGCAACCTCAACCTCATCTGCCACACCCTGCTCCTAGCCCTTCGCCTTAGCTGATTCAACCTCTCCCACTAGTTCCTCCCCCTCCCCCTCACACTCTAGAACCTCCTTACCCTCCCGAGTCGGTTCCCTTTGGCCTCCACCATTTAGGAATCGTCCCTCCTGGCCATTACTCCATTGGTAAAATCCCTTTCCTTGGTCCCCCCCTGAAGTTTATTCGGTTCCTGTCATGGCTAACCTTTCCCTACCTAATTTAACCTTGCGAATACCAGTATGATATCTTACTCTGCCTACCGAGACCCCTCCAGGCCTCCCTAAACCATACATTTCTGTGACACCAGTTCAACCGATTCCTGTTGCTCCTTCCACCGCTACAATACACCCAGCCCCTCCGCACGACCCTCCTCATGCAGCGACAACTACGGGCAAGAAAAGAAAAACTCGCAAGGGGGCATCCAAAGACAAGGCCACTGCACTCGCCCCTACTCCCCCTCCACCCACCACGCCTTGTTACTTGTGTGATGGTATCGATCATGCCACCGATACTTCTCCTGAATTGCCCCGTATCCAACCCATGGTTAAAGTCATGTTCCATGAATCTACGGTCCCTAAAACCTCTGTTTCTTCCTCATTTGTAGCTAAGAACCTAAAGAATATTTGCACCAACCACCGCTGTGCTTTGTGTGGTGTCCATGGCCATTATTCCCACCATTTCCCTCACCTCACGCATTATCGAGCCTCTTTAGAGGTCATTCGCGAGTATGAAGTTGAACAAAATCAATCCGCCTCACCCATCCTTGCTCAGTATGCATCAAGTTTACTTGAGGATCCCCCGGCTACCATTGACATCCCTCCCCGTGATGTTGAGATGTCTGAATCTGTTGCTCCTCTCTTATACCAATCATCATCTGCACACCCCTCGGAGTACATCCCCTCTGAATCCACTCCGTCTGTTTCGCTTGATCCCCCTTCCGCCACCTTTTCGAGCTCTTTATGTTTCAACCATCTTTTTACTTATTCCTCCGTCATTTCCCCTAATGACCTGTATGTACACCTTTCTTCCTCTACTAATGATCTAGGTAGCTTTGCAGCCTCTTGTGGTTTCCACCAACTTTCCCTGCCTTTCCATCATCCCGATACTCCCATCTGTATCTATGATGTACTTCGCAACATGAGTCCCTGCTTTTCCTCCCTTTTCTTGTCTTTAGATGATAATACCTCGACCCTCTCGTCCACTAATTACCTTGGTTATGTCGATGGCGCCAGTCGCTATTCTCGAAACCTTGCCTCCGCCACCTGGGCCATATTTACCCCCTTGCATACCCTTGTTCTTGCAAATTGGATCTGCATTGGTACCGCCACCAATAATCAGGTCGAATATGATGCAGTCCGTGGTCTCCTAGCTGACGCTCTCTCCCATCACATCCTCCATCTGCACGTTTATTTAGATTCCCTGCTTATTGTCTTACAACTTAATGGTGTCTACCGTGTGCATAATCCTATCCTGTTTAGATAATATTTACGGGTCAAACTTTTGATACGTGAATTTCGATTCATTACATTCAACCACATACCTAGAAGTCAAAATCACTATGTCGATCAAATCGAAAATCATGTTCTAGATTGGCATTTATCACACATAAGACATAACATTTAACACCACCAACAAAATGCATATAAATCATCTATATCGTATAACATGTGTTTTCAGAGTCGACTACTTTGAAATATACGACATGCCCATAGCATGTTACGAAAACATAACTACAAAACTGGGGGGCACCACTTGCCCCTACAAAAACACTGGCAGGCACCACCTTCCCTACACCTAATCACTCCCTGGAGGATCACAAGCCAACGGCTCTGCTCCCGCAGCTCGTAGATCATTCACAGTCTGACCGGCCATCGCCATGCATCACACGATACCTCGCCATTCCGAGGGTAGCCCAATACACAACTCTATGTATCGGTCATCTAAATCCTGCCACCCATGCTTCGACACACCGGTCAGTAGTCCCTCACATCTACGACCGATGTACTCCACCACTGTGGCCATCTCCTCATTCTGTCCTGTCCTCGATCCAATTGCACCTGTAGCTCCTCCTGCTGCAGGACGTCCCATATATCCAGCCGGTTTTACCAGAGCTATATCTACATTCCAAAAAAGTATAAGGATTATCACTTTGCATCCTAGTCACAAACCTTAAAATGAAAATAACAGATTAGTTGCTTTTCGCTTACCATCGGGTCCCCATACTCGACCAGGTGGAAGCAGCAAGTCCGGATCTCCCCAATAACTCATCCCACTATAGGGATAGTCGTCTATGTATAATGGCATCTGATCCCAATGGGCGACGAACTCTGGTTGGAACACCCATCCGACCGCCCCTCCCCCTCCTCTACTCAGTAGCCGTCCCCACCAACACATCTGGGGCTCTCTCGGGCCCCCATCAGGCAACTGTATACGAGGCCGTAAGGTCAGGATCTTCTCAAAGAAGAAAGAGCACAATACTGTCCCATATGCACAATCGTGATTCACTTGGCACTTACATAGCGACAATTGTCGTTTCAACGACACCAACATCTTCTGGGCCCACCCATAGTAGGTCCCGCCGAACACACTCTCTAAAATCATCATCTGCCCTCTAGTGATGTGATGGAATGCCTGGCTGCCCAAGATCTGCAACACTACTGCTGCCACTGCCCGGGTCTCCAACCTCTCCAGATCCCCAACCATTATCCGAGTCCCTTTGACTCAGACGCCTGGTTGACAATGTTACTCAACAAACTCCATAATGTTACACCCCCGTGGTAACACGGGCTGCGTATTCCCCACCATCCCCAATGGTGGGAGACCAGTCAAGAAATAAAGATCCTGAACCTTCAGCTCGATCCTGTGCCCCTGTACTATAAAAGACTCATGATATGGGTCCCAATAGCTGATAATCCGGGCCAACAAGGGCTCCCCAGCTCTCATCAATAGGTTCTCCAAAAATTTCAGAACCCCAAATCTAGCCAGTACACGATGGACACGCCGATCCTCTTGGATTTCCGTCCGCAATGTACCTAAGTCTCTCTCTCTCCATTTGATCAGTATATCTTCCATATCTACAAAAAGCCATCATTTTTTTAGTCTACAGTTCCACAAAACTACATCTCTTCACACCAAAACTAAATCTCAGCCCAAAATAGCACTGAAATCACCTCCCTCTCACAGTTCGTACTTTTCAGCAAAAACCTGGGCCAGGTCACACTTTTCAAGCCCAAACCTGCGTCCCAGGTCACAGTTTTTTCCCCAAAAAGTGTGACCCGGCCATGAGGAAGAAGTAGGTGTAGTTACTGAGATTTTAGGCCCTAATCTGAACTTTGAATCCATCAAAAACAAAGAGTAGGATTAGACCTCTTACCTGCAACTGAAGAATCATGATTCCAATGGTCGGTTTGTCTGCTACGATCGCCGCAAGATTTAGGGCCTTCTATCCTCTCCACATTCACCACAGCTCCACAAGAAAATGAATTATTTTGGAGGGAAAATGCCTTATTAGAAGAAAAACCCCTATCTTTTCTTTCACCAGCTGCGACCAAACCATAGCCCCGTTTGAAAAACCGTCTGCACCGCTGGAAAGCTCTCACTGAGCACTCAAATGGATGTTTGTTAGTTTTTCATGTTTTGATACTTCACCAGGACACATATTGTCCATGAAGGATCTTTTCATCTCTTCTCAAAATCGAATTTCTTCACTTCCAACATTTGTACCAGGGGCACCACTTTGCCTCCTTACTTGTCTTTGTTCGTGTCGATTTTCATCATGAGCTACCCTATTGTACTCATGATTTTATGGTCCCCCATTGGGCCTTCACTGCGTGGCAGCACCATCGAGTCACCCTTGTCTAGAGCATCTGAGTTGAGTCATCATCAGTCATGGATTCTATCTCGCATCCCTTTGTATCCCACTATAGTCCTCCATCCTTCGTTGCTTGGCCCCTCTCTTGTGTTGCATATTATGCCCTTCAGTCGCATTGTCCCCTCTCCCTCATGATATTGTGTCAGTCACTGCCAAGACATTCATGTCCTTTATGCTCTAACAAGGGAAGTCGTCCATCCTCTACTCGGTATCCCTCATTTCATCATCATCATTAGTGTCTGTCTGATTCGTCACTCCACTATTTTCTCTCGTGCCTCAGTTGGGATTCCCTTATTGCCTCACCTATGACAGCCCTACTTCTGTCGACATCAACTCATTTACTCCAGAAGTCAGGTCTAGGGGGTAGTGTTCTTTGGTTCGAGCTTTTTTCAGCCTGATCGTGATCTACACACTTGATGGTTCAGTGATGCAGCAGCAGCTATTGGTGATACCCGGGTGTGTGCGAGATGTCTCAACCCTCATGAGGGGGTGGCCCTACAGGTAGTCCCCCACATACCCAGATGACTTCTTCATTCCATCCCTTGATGCAGCTCCTCCTAGTTGATGATATCGGCCTCAGTTGCTTGCAGAGCCTCTTCGATTTGCATGTATCAGTCCGATTTCGCGAGCCCTTCCCCATGTGTAGGGGGCATTTGGGTGTATTTATATCTCATGTACTACAAAATTATTGTATAAGTCCTAACGATTATTCCAGGCATAACATGTATGTGGGATTCATCATTCTCATTTTCTGGCTCATGTTTAGGCCAGCACTTTTTTTACTATTGCGTTCCGTGGTTTTTCAGGCGATTTATCGTGTGTACTATTGTCTCGGCGGGCATAGGTATGCCTCCCCTGCCACCTTTAGCACATGTACCACTTCATACACTAGAGACTTGTTGCACTTGTAAGTCTCATCTCCTCCGGGTCTAGTCCTTTAGAACTTTCGACTACATTACATTCCTCTCTCTCACTTTCCTTTCATCACCTAGTGATTGAGTTCTTACAATGTACTTCGGTCATACGATTTTCTCCTAACACTCGTACGTTGGGGGGCAATCTGTTACATCATTTTTTTGGTCATCTAACCTATTATCATTAGATGAACCCAAGTACACCATGTAAGACCCATTTTACCCTAAGTAAAATTTCTTTCACCACATTTATCTATATTGCATGGTCATATTTAACCCAAAACAAGGAAATCAGTTAAATAAATCATTATTTATTTGATTATTTCCTAAGAATAAGTTATTTAAATCATTATTTAAATAATATTCTTAGTTAAATTTGACTAAATAAAATATAAATAATTAAATAAACCATTATTTATTTAATTATATTCCCCTCATTTCCCTTAAATAATAAATAAATCATTTATTTATTTGTTATTTACAAAGTAAGGCATTGACCCAAGTCAAAAACCCTTTTCCCTCCAACAAATATAATAAAATAGTCCTAAAGGGTGATTCTAGAATTTGATTAATAATATTTTATTCATGCAACGAGTTCTAGAACACCCCAATATTTTGTTATAAATAGAAGGGTTTTCCCCATTCATTAGTCACCTTCATTGCATTAGATCACTCTGGATCTACTCTTGGTCACCATTTTCCATTTTTGTTTTATGAACTCCCATTGAGTTCCATGTTTGTTTTTCTACACGAATGAGAGAGAGGAATTTTAGATCTTAAACACTAAGGACTTCCAAGAACCCATCCCGCTGAGGAGAACCGGAAAACACCTTTCTTTTTTTCCTCTTAGGTGCCCCATTCTTTAATATAATACAAAATCATTCTTTTAAACACTTTGTTCTTGTCTTGTCTATTGGATGCATGGAGCCATTTTATATTTTATCTGCTTAATGTCTTTTTGTGCTTAGATCTGAATTTGTGCAGAAGACTTAAAGATACTTTGCAGCCATAATCGATGTTAGGGATATTTGTTATATGTAGCTAAAGTGATATTTTACGACGAAAGATTCATACTAACAAGAGAGACCAATGGACACTAGAGCTTCCCAAAAATCAACCTAAAACAATGGGTCAGATGTAAGTGTATTAAATAGAACAGGGATCAACCCACATCAACTGTCTCCTCCAAAAACCACACAGACCCTGATCCCTCAGCCAAGAGCCTTCCCTTCAATGCCCATCAGAAATTCCACAACATCAAAATGATAAAACAGGAGCCACCGTAATTCCTGTGAACCTCTGATAGCATCAATAGAGACCAATGAACAATACAGGGCGGTCAATTCGACCCCCAAACAAACAAATAAAGCATAGCGTTACGAAAATAAATATTCCAACCTCAATCAAACATCCATAAGAACTAGTGTAGAATTTTTGTTCATGGGCTAACCTCCATTGTTAGGATTCTTGATTTTGAATGGATAAAACATATCATTACGAAAATAAATATTCCAACCTCAATTGAACCTCCATATGAACTATCCAACAATGTAAAGACTAAAGGTTTCGAGCAACCTATTTTGTGTTAAAAAGAAATGAAACCCTCTTTTGCTTCTCTGTACACTCTTTCTTTCTAGATTTTGTATCGTTTTTAATTTTGCATAGGATAAGTACACTTCAATACATTGAAATGCAGGTTTCTCTAGGAATTCACCGGCTAACAACTCATGGAATCATATATTTGGTTTTAGCCCTGAGATTCAAATTTAGAGTAAAAAGTGATAGGATGTTTTTGTTAAAATCATTAATGAAGTGTTTTTTTAAGATAATTTGAAGTTTTTTTAAGACAAAATCAATATGCATCACCCTCAGATACAATGCAGCTATGTCATGGTCGCAAGGAACAGTGGTCTTTATTGTATTGTTTTGCATCATTGATAGTTCCCTGGTTCATTGACATTGACATTGCCCTAGTTTACATTGAAAACAAAATCCCAATTTTGAGGGATGGATGTCATTGTGATTTTGGTCCAAAATTATAGTTTGGCTTCTGTTGGTTTCATTCTCAGCATTTATGGTTTTATATAATTCAGATCCAAAATAAATGTTGAACCAGAAAAATCAAAGAGTATCAATAATCTTTTTGTTTGTTACATATTAAAAGTAGCTAACTATTTCACAAGTTTGAATAGTCAAGTGGATGGCGGCTGTCTCTATTAATTTAGTTGTATGTCTACCAATTTACAATTGATATCATTTGCAAAGTTTTTTTGGGATGCCCATCAAATAAAAGACTAGCACATAATTTCCATTGGTGATGGGAGGATCCACCAGACTTGACAAGTTGCAAGAGATTTTATATCTCTGTAACCTTGGTCATGAAATTTTAGTGGAGTGTGAGATGGTTATGAGGATTGATGACATGATTTGATTAAGTGGTATATTGTGTGTTGTAATGGAAAGGCTACAATCGTGATACTTCTATGGAATATATGTGGTTGGTTTCAATGTATTAATGAGATTTTAGTAGTGACTATTATTTGAAAGCTTAGATGGATGAAAGGATTTTTTTATATATAATAATGAATTGTTTTACTATTATTGGTTATAGGGATATGATGACAACAATTTGACTATGGTTAGATAATAATTGTGTAGCGTTGTTTATCATGAAATAAACAGTTTGATATTCCTTAGGGTTTAATATATCTAGTTTGGCTTATGTTAGGATATGAGTTTGAAGGGTATTTTTTGTAATATGAGTGGATCATGCTCATCCCCAACCCATGATATCACCTACATTCGAAGAAGCCAAGTAGTAACTATGCATCTTGAGCGCTATGGGATGCTCAGGAGAAATGGAAACTTTATACTTATGATAGAGGTTATGTATCTTAACATTCTTGTACCGTTACAACGAGTTGAGAGTTTATTTGAGATTCCATGATTCTATCTTATGCTATTATAATTATAACATCTCGTATCATATTTTCCTATAAGTGTAAGGAACTTCTTGGTGCCTCCCAAAATTACTTGTTTTTCCAAATGTATTGGATGGTGTATAATTGTCTTTAGAGTTAATATATGGACATTCCAAGTGGATAAGTATAAGTGTATAGGTATTATTGCATATAGGTGCATAGGGATGTATGCCTATACTATTTCATACATAGTTGGACAGTGTAAGTATACACTTCTATCTAAATATGTAGTGATGAGTAGATGTCAAGTGGAAAATGTATAATGTCCTTACAATAAGTGTGACTTGGTCTACCCATCATAATGTGAAAAAGGAGAGGCCTAACTATAATATATTTAGAAGCAACTTGGGTGCACCAAGTCAAGAAAATTATTGTAGTCCACATGCTAACTCCTTTTTTGGATAGGATTTGATTCTTTTCCAATCACACAATGTAATTTGATCAACTTCTCAAATATAACACTTTGAAGGAAATCAATTAGTTGAGTCAATAAATATGACTCTCGTTAAAATAATTAAGTACACTATTGATGACAATTGTAATGGATAACATTTATAAAAAAGACATGGATAATTTACTAATAGATTCACAACAACTCTTATAGATAAAACATGGCTAATGGATTAATAGAAAAATGACTAAGAATTGTGCTAGAGAAACTCCATGTGAAATAGTTTATAATATATAATAAATCATGCTTTCTTTTTGAAATGTAAATTTTAACATATAATTTATCCTTCTATACTAATGAACTAGAAAATAGCACACTAGTTCAAATATTTAATGTAATAATGTATTTAGAAGAGAAACATGAATTTGCATTGCAAACTCTAAAGGAGAGATAATGTATTATCAAGAACTATATTGAAATCAAGGGAAAGGAAAAGTACATTAGGGTTATTTAAAGAGTCTTTATCTTTTATTTAGATCACAAAGACAAGTGTATGCATACTATGATCCAAAATCAATGGACAAACCTTTTACTATTATCTTAAATTTTTGGAAATAATTCCTTTGGTAGAAGGTCAATCAAGAGATTATTTTCACACATGGTAAAGTGTTTTTCTTGAAGCCCTATTATTTCAGTTAAGTAACATAGCTAGAAAAATAACACAAATGAAAAAATCATGAAACAATTCAAAAAAATATAGTAGTTATTCGACATTTTAACACTGCATTTTTAGTCATATTTAGATCCCTTTTCTAAGGGTTCCTTTCCTTTACTTTCTCTACCATAACTATAGGATTATTCTTGATATTTTATGTCTATTTTTTATTTCTTTTATGTGTTATTAACCTTGTTCCTAAAAAATCATAATAAAATAATGATTACATTCCTCTTTGACATGGAAACCTCCATTTACAATGGATACAATGTACAACACAATGTTTGATGATCATATGACTAGGGCCTCCTATAGATATATATATATATATATATATATATATATATATATATATATATATATATATATATATATATATATATATATATATCTCTGGTGGGTGTGTGTGTGTGTGTGTGTGTGTGTGTGTGTGTGTGTGTGTGTGTGAAAATTAGTACAATTATAATAAAATGCGACATTTAAATGTTCTATTTGACCTCATAATATAATAATTAAAGTATAACAAATATATATTGTGGCCTTAATATGGGTCCCAAGGGACATGCCATGTCCCCTTCTTTTCATAATATTTTTCCCTCAAAACTTTTAGATGATAGTCTTTCTTCATGGGTTGCTCATTTTCTTAAGAGAATTCTTCTAGAGGCATGTTATTACACTTGATTAGTTAGTCCATAATGGTTCTATTGTGAAGAGATAGAGAATGCTGATCCAAAGTTTTCCTAGTTCAATAATCAACATTCCTTCATCTAATTTTGGAAATTCCTTTTTCACTAGCATATTTTTTCCCACAACCATTCTCTACATGAAAAGCCTTATGAATGTGAGAACAACGAAAAATCTAACATGGAAGCCACTTGTCTAGTAAATAATATCGTATGGCCCATCAAGTATGGGAGCTAATTTTTTATTCTTCTTCTACTTGAATGTAGATTTCTTATAAGGTTATAGTCTCAGAAATACGCAATCAGCCTCCTAAAGGTATCTTTCACTTTGATGTTGATTTGAATGTTCGTTCATCCTATTTTCTGCTATTTGAATGTTTTCATTCATATTTGTTAAATTTTCTTTAGTCCTCCCAATATGTGACTCTATTTCTTGTACTTTAAGCCTATACTGTAAAAAATATGAAATAATATATCCATAAAAATCGTAAAATGTGTTCATTTTTATTGATGTATGGTTGGTAGGATTAAACCGCCATTCTTCTAGAGGAAGCGACATTATCCATTAATATTTCTCATTTAAAGGATAACATCTTAGATTATCCTATAAACATTTATTTACTAATTATGTTTGGTCATTTATTTGTGGATTATATGTTAAACCCATTATTAGTATTGTTCCACTCATCTTCCATAATTATTTCCAAAACATACATATTAATTTTTGATATTTTTGACTCACTATTATGTTAGGAATATAATTAAATTAATGAATTTCCTTCATGAACACTTCCACTGCTTGACTTGTTATGTATGTACTTCAAATTCCATAAAAATGGGCATATTTTGTGAGTATGTTGATAACAACAAAAATGGAATTAGGAGGAGTGCTTCTATTTATTATCTCAATTTGATGTTCATGATCCATAAATGAAATAAATTTTTGGATGAACCTAGAGTTCTTTTCCAAGCTACATTTTAATTCTTGAAGAATATTTCCATCCTCTTACTTAACCTCCATAGAATATAGTCTAACGACAATTCCTTTGCTACCTCATTTACAATATTTTTCCTTCTATGAGAGTTGATGTATTGGAAAGGTAAAGATGTTAACCATTTGAGATCATATTGAACTCCTTACAAATAAAATTCATGACTAATACATTATAGTTTGTATAAAATCCCTTACTCTTTTAATTTAAAAAGTTGTTCTTCACTTTTTGTGTGGATGGTTCTAGTTCCTCTTCATCATTATTTTCCAAGGTGAACAATTTTGTTTCTTGAAATTTGTTCCCTTTTAACAATATCTTGTTACAACCAAATCATAGTCCTTTTTCTCTTCATTCCTCCATTTCCTTCTCTGATATTTTAGTACTTTGAGGTAGGGCTCCCTTATAAAACACAAAATGAAATTTGTTTCTTGTATATGCTCCCATGGAATACATGTGTGTAGATTTATTCTTGGCTTGAATATGATAAGAAAATTGGATAGCCTTCAAACCTTTTTGGTTGTTTTAGGAAAATACCATATTTATTTTTTTCTTTTAATCCACCCATGTAATATTTTAGTAAACATTCATCACATATGTTATACACCCTTTTCAATATCACCAAATTGTGTGATTCTTATCAATTATCTAATACAATGTTTTTCCCAGAAATTTCCATATGAACCATCTAAGTCTCTTGTAAATAAACACCAAGTACAATTATAATAATGGGTATTAATTTTATCTAGCCATTGATACGGTTACTATGGTTTTACATGAAATTTCAAAATTTCTATTTTCTCCCATTTACGGGTTCTATAATATTTGTTCTGCATTTTTTTCATCTGATTATGCTTACCCCCCTTATTTTCCTCCCTTTTTTTGTTCGATAAAACTTTTAAGTTATTCTTGTAATTATCATGACTCACTTTCCAACTGGGTCACCTAGTAGTTAATATCTTTTATTTCTTCATGGTTAGTGGATGAGCCTTAATAGGGTTTAATTGGTGTAGTAGCTTTTGGATATTTTTTTGGACTAATGTGGGAAAATAAATAATAATAATAATAATACTCCTCTTTATTACAAAGTTTATTCGTCCGAAATAAAATGGAACTTATAATCAAATGTTATGTCACTTGTAAGTTGTGTAGCTTAAAATCCGAATTTGGAAACTATCCAAATGGATGGAATTATATATATATATATATATATATGAGCCCTTTTGTATATACTATTTTTTCCTATAATATTATTATATTAATTCATGTAATTGTAGGACTCAGAAAAAAATTTAATGCGCCAACTGAAAGTTATGGTAACTTTAAGAAGACGTGTTAATTTTTGGCATTTTCCATCCAAAAATTTGTATATATTTCCACCTATCCAATTACTCAAATATAATTATGAAATTTTACTTGAGTTACTTCATTATCAAAATTTCACACTAGGAGGTATCTAGAAAAAAAAATTAAAGTAAAAATGTGTAGCTCTCTTGTTTTAAATTGATTTTAGGACACCTCACAAAATATAACTTCTAATGAGTATATATAAAAGTATAGTAAAGAAAAAATGAATATTATAATAATATTTATTATAGATATATATTCAATATCCTCAAATTTTCTTTATCTGAAGCATTCAAGAAAACATAGGATAGTGAAAATCCCAATATCACATCCTTCAAATTAGTGTTGGGTATATCACAAACATTAGCTTGATATACCTAGGATTTCCACGGCTATTCATATTGTAAGAAACTTCCAGAGGAGAACTGTGTAATGCACTTTAAATCCATTACACAGTTCTCCTCCAGAAGTTTCTTACAAAACATTAAATTACATGGACTATATCTCAAAATGTGTACCAAACCAAAATTTGAAATTTTAATTAGATGTTCCCTATGATCTTGCTGCAATATGATTTAATTTTTTCCATTTAAAGCATCCCAAAGGAAAGATATTTCCAAGTTACCAAACTAACCTCTTTGAAACCTATTTCAAGAGAATTGTGCAACCTATGTTCCTTAGATCATATCAACGAATTTTTTTTTGAACCAAGATGCCAAGTTTAAAAATACTTTCCCCAATATTTCAAAAATTTAACCATATTAAGAATAAAAATAATGTTATATTGAAAATGCCAATATGACATGTTTGAAGTAGAAAAACCATGTGATAATATTCTCTGATATCAGGTGTTTTGAAAATTGTTCCTTAAAAAGGATAAGGAACTAATAATTATAGTCCAAATTGAAGGAGAAACTTGTTTTCATAATGAACATAATTCATAAGAAATTTTTTGATGATCCTAACACTAGTAGGAGACAACGATTACAATTATAATAAATTAGCATCATGAAAGGTTCTAACTAACCTACTAATATATCAATTATACTGATAATGAATTCTTATTTGATAGTTAATACATGGCCCAATGGTGATAATAGTATGAATCATGCATATATAAATTAATATTCCAATGACCCTTTTTTTGGTCTTGAGTTAACCTAGGGGAATTAAATTTTCTTATCATCATTGAACACAAATAATAGAAGCTACCTATATAGAGAAATGAGCCCTCAGATAGCATATACATATATATAAGTTTGTATTTAACATGGTTTTCATTAAGATAATGACACGAAAATATCACATTGTTAAATATAAATAAAACTATCAAAGGTTCCTATTGTTCATATTACGAAAGTTTGAATTCTTAATAATATTGTTGAGTCCCTATATCTTGTTAATTATGCGTTTTCTTTTCCAACTATAGAATAGTGGCCCTATTCTATACACTTCCTGAACAAACCTCGATATGATTTCTTGTACCTATATCATAACCATTAATAAATTTGTTCAAACTTTTTCAATGCAATCCAAAGACGTACAAACAACCTATATCATGCATTGTTTGAAAATGCGACAATTAAAATAGTACATGCAAGAGCATCCTCAAGTGGTGTCACCAAATGTTGATTTTAAATATGGTCAACATAAAATTTATGGAGAAGTATTGTGACAAACAAAACCTATTGAAATTTTACTTGTTTCTATAATACAAAATAAGAAATATGTTTTCCCTCTCCGATGTTCATTTATCGAAAATTCCTACTTAGCACAATAATATATCCTCCTAGTGTGCACTATGTATTAGACACCCATTTCTAAGTATTATGGTTGTTTTTTAATATTAATATTAATCATTTAGAAGAAATGTGCAGAGTTATAGGTGAATAGGAATAGTCATCAAGTGTATTGAAATATGAAACTAAACGGCATATATCAATTTATTTATATGTTGGTCACATTAACAAAAATCATTAAAGCATGGAGTTATTCAATGCCTATAGCTGGTATAAGATCTTTATTATTGACGGGTAACTCGATGAATTTATGTTCATTAGTATTATTTTTTCTTCCAAAGAGTTATTAGGTTGGCAAGATAAGCAAATTATTCTCCAACTCCATGAGTTCAATGCCTCTACCCTATTCGAGTATGAAATTGTGATTTCCCACAAAAATAGTTATCTTTAGTAGCGTTGTTATCTATCTCTAAGATATTCAACTACTCTCAAATTCCTGTAACACTTTCCATTTGATGGGATGAAGGTTGAGAAAGTCCACAAAAGGAAAAGTATTGTTTGAGAGAATATGAGTAGAGGAGTCCAAGATGGCAAGTAGCATCCTAACTCACCTTGAGGATAATAGAGCCTTTGCGCCATCAAGTTGGAAATGTACATGGGATCATTAACCTCTCTATCGTATGATTACATGAGGGGAAAATTACTTCCCCTCCTTCACCATATTGATATAATGGGAGATGACACTATCATCCACCATACTTTTAATATTTAATCCTTATGCTACATATTATTATAATATTTGATGTAAATTGGATTTTTTTTTGCTCCCCTCTACAAGGAAAACACTACTTTCCACACAATTGGGAAGGTTACTCCCCACTAACCGGAAAACATCCCTCTCTAATAGAGATTTTGGTAAAGGTTTTAGTGTTATTAATCAATTTTTTTGAAAATCTTCATTACAACCTTAGCCATTTGTAATGTAGGTTTTAGTGGATGTTCACTGTATCTAAAATAATTTGGCACCCCAAAGGATTATTTTTCAAATTTACTATTAAAAAAGCATATTGGTTTGTGTTTAATTAAAATATCCTATTTCATACATAAACATGATTGTATAACTATTAAGCATTGTTCCAACACTTTTTCTATATACTATATTCCACTTGTATAATTATGTTGGATCATTACTTCTTGTTTTATGGCACATTATTTCCCATTAATTTTTTATACATTGGTAAATTATTTTGGTTCTTAAAATTTGTAGTGCACGATGGATCTTTCTAATTGTGTGTAAATACAACTAAATGATTGCACATTTAATTGTTAATTTGAGGTTTGTATGAAACTTGTGAACTGTCATGAACCATTTCTACTTAAACATTTTGATGTTGTAGTAAACTTATTAAGTCTCACAAGACAATATATTGAGAATTTTTCACAAGTTAGAAATATCCAGTGAAAATGAATTTAATGTGTCTAAATTTCCTTCCTTCCTTAATCCAGATGAAGGAATGCAATCTCTAAAATATGGATCCTTGATATTTGTGGCTCTGTTAACCTCCATTCCCCCTCTTTTATCAGGACCATGTCATCCACCTTTATGTGTTAGCTCATTGTGACGTAAGTCAACCCAACGTCCTCCTGTGGACGCAATCGATTCAGTCTCTCTGACATGTAATAAGCTAATTTGTCCATGCCTCCTATAACTCCTTAATCCTCCAATCACGAGGTTAACCATCCTCCCGTTAACCCCATTATCCTTTTTATTGCACCTTTAATTACCTCCTATATTGGTAACCATGTCACTCAATGCTGCATACCCCAGTAGCTTACCATTAACCCTCTCGTAATGTATTAAAAATCCTATTCCATTAGTTATAACTCCCCCACCATTCAAAAAATACCTTGCTCCTCATTAAATATTGTTCCTAATCCAATTCCACCTTCCCTTTCTTGTCGCCCCAACCCTCATTTTATATCCACTACCACCTATTATAATTATAATTTATCTTCCAACCACTCTAACAATTTTATTTTCAATTTATCCTCCCACCTCTCTAATAATAAAGTTGTTAATTTATCTAGTTTAAATTTGGATCTTCATGTTTTTCACATTTTCGAAAAAGGGTTAAATTTTTCCCTTGCTCCAAGAAAATTCACATACAAGACATTATTTGCAACATTGAATTATATATTAGTTACATCCCTTACAATATTAAAAAAATTATTACACAATATTGCACTATTGTTTTTAGGAAGGAAAACCCTACTAAGAGCAACATAAGAAAAGATGAGTTTCTTTCACTTAAAGACTTAAATGATAACCTTGACATTGTCATTCTTATGGATGATAAATGTGGAGTTGTTGTAATTTTATATAAAGCCAAATATGTGATAAAAATTATTTACTCCTTTATAATAGATGCAATTACAAAAATATCAATAAAAATCCCATTAAGAAAGTCACAAAATAGGTCGGTTGCACCATAAAATCTAATAATGCACTTAACGCCCTTAGAAAAAATCTTAGTGAGAGAAAACCTCTTACCCCCATAATATATGGGTTTATAAATATTCACAAGGATTCCCCTCCCCCCTTTTGAAGACATACTGCCGACACAATATGTGGGCCCACTTCTCTTCTAGCTAAATATTTAGCTAAAGAGCTCAAACGTCTTGTTGGTCGCACAAATTCCTTCATAAAGGACTCTTCTACCTTTGTTAAAGTCTTAAAATATATAAGACTCGGCCCTAGGGATTTTTTAATAATCTTTGACATTATTTCTCTTTATAAAAAAAGTCTCTATTATTGACGTCACTAATGTTATAAGTTGAATATCAGATTCTGACGCTTCCAAATAAGTTGGGATTTGCGTTATCACTACCTTTTTTAGATTTTAAGGTGAATTATATGAAAAATATTTTGGAGTGGCTATGGTTTCTCCTCTCTCCCATTTCATTGCAAGCTTGTTCATGGAAGAATTTGAAACCAAATATTTGGCCTTTGATTAATTTCACTTGGTTATTTGGAAAAGGTTTGTTAATGATACATGCACCATCTGGCCCCATAGTCGTGAGAAGTTAGACCAATCCATTCATCATCTTAATTATGAATATGAATCCATCAAATTCATGATGGAGGTTGAGGTACATGGTAGAATCCCTTTCCTTGACGTTCTCCTCTCTATAATCGAAGATGGTTCCTTGTATCACCAAGTTTTTTTTATAGAAAAATGCATACTGAACAATATCTTCATGCATATTCTCACCCATTTCCATCTCAAAAATTCATAGTTCTTATCATGTTAGGTACTTGTACTCTAAGTATTTATTACGACAATCAACTAGAAGAGGTGAAATACCATCTTAATTTTTTCGAAAATAATGGTTATAGAAAGCATCAAGGACTCAAAATTTTTCAAAGTTCCAACAAAAGCCAAGGATTAAAAAATCTCACGATGAACATGTTACCAATGTTAAACTTCTATTCATCCATGTGACCGCTAATAATATTTCTCATATTCTTAAAATAAATAAATTATCCATCACTTTCAAACTCCTTAATACCATTCGAAGCTCCCTTAGATCTGTTAAGCACCTCATAAACCCTGAAGACAATATATATTAAAAATAATTGTTCCCACTCTATAAATATAGCTAAGCATGTAAATAAAACTAGGAACCATACCTGCGTTACAAATTTATGTGTTAACACAAGGATTGATCACTTCCATCATGGGTAGTTAAGGGAGGCTATTGAAATGAGATGTAGGTGAATGATCCTGATAGGGATGATGGATGGAAATTAAGTAAGAGTAGTATTCCTAACCTTCCTTCATGATTGTCTCCTATTCCTCCCCTCTTTTTTTTTGTTGCTCATTTTTTATGCTTTTTAATTTATAGCTATATTTCTATTCATTGTTTGGATTTAAGTGTCTTAAACTTTTTTATTTAGGATAAGAATATTTATTTACTTATTTATTTCATTTTTTCTTTAATATATATACATATATATACATAATGAATGAGAATATAAAATATTCATATTCATAAAATATTGTGATATATTTAAAATTATTAGAAAATTATATTAATATTGACCTATATCTTGATCGATTCCTTTATTCCCTATTTATTATAATAAATAATTATAAAAAATATTATATATTAGTGAAACCTCTGATTTTATTTTTAATGATTTTTTTTATAAAAAATAATCCTATTTGAGTTTATTAATAAATTGAATTCCATAAATACAAAAATGATAATTTTATTAATTTTGTACATTATATAATAACATTACACAATAATAATATAATAATAATTAAATCTAAAATTATGTTCATGTTATTTTTAGAATAATATTAATTTGTGATTTTTTTGAATTATTTATTATTTTTGTTTCCTAATTATATATTTTTTGAATTTTAATATTTTCTTATAAAATAATAAAATAACTAAATATTCTAACCTAATGGTAGGTTTTAATTAAATATTAAATATTTTATTAGTCTTATATTTTCTAATGGTTAAATTTCGAACTCAATGGATCAGAGTTATATAAACTTATGGATATGTCATTTTTTAATATTTTTCCTAAGGACGAACTATATTAGATGGTTCAAAATGTCGACCTATCAATAATAATGTGATTAATCCAAAAGACATTCTCAAGAAGGATAAATTTACTTGCAACCAATACCATAAATGTAGGAATGTAAAGAACAAACTTGCAAGAAGAAACTGTCACACTTGTGGGAAAGAAAATAATACTTGTAGGAAAGTAAATTTCATAACGATCTAAGGTGACTCGTTCCAATAGCTAAGGTGACCTTGGTTACTATGATAGAAATGCACTTGCATGTGCAATATGGTACAATATATCGCAAGCCATCAAACCACACTCTGTACATAAAGAAACAAAGTTGTCAATCAAGTGTTATAAATATAACTTAAAACTTATTAGAGTCATTGTAATTTGGGAAAATAAATATAATGGTTTTCAAGCTTATGTGGTTATCGCTTATTGAAGACAAATCTACATTATCCAGAGTGCTATAAAACAATGGTCGACGTTTTGAATCAAAATGGGGATCCATCTTCAGGACAAGAGTTGGTTGAAGAATGAAAGAAGGATGGAAAGGATAGGGTTTATATAGTGAAAAATGAGAAGAAAAATAAACCCTGTTAGAGTAGAAATTGAAAGCTATGTCTCAGGAGGTTTGATTTTGGAGCTTAGTGTTGTAGGGTTTCTTCAGTGTTGAGAAGATGACTTTCAATGGACTAAGGCTAGAGTATGCCTTGGAAGGCACCTCTAATTTTATTACATGGAAAGATCTCACGGAGGTAGTATTAGATGAAAATGGATTTCTATAATACATCAAGACATGTGCTGCAAAACCACCTGATTCAGATTGTGACAAGCATGCTTAGTGGAATAAAGTTTTAGCCAAGGCGAAGAGAATAATCTTGGAGGGGGTATAGGATGACATTGTATCAAATATCCACACAAAAGAAAATTCATTCATAATGTGGAAAGCACTAAAATAATTGTTCGAGAGTAATAGTGACCATAATATGTTGGCGCTCAAGGATAAACTTTGAATTATAAGAATGCAGAAGAATGACACTATTTCACAGTATGTGAGAAAGTTGACATAATGTCGTAATGAACATTCTAGGGTTTCCATAAATGTTCATGAATAAGAATTGGTAAGACTATCCCTTCTATGCATTCTGAAGAGGTGGAATAACTATCAAGATTTGATGAATGGGAGGGAGAAACTACAGAGTTGGGAGCCCTAATGGTATGATTCGGTATAGGAGAAAACAAGGTGGGATACCGGAGATGGGACTTCACCCAAGAGAGATGATGAAGAAAAAAATTAATTGGATGGAAAGGAAAAGAAGGGAAAATAGAAGAAATCTCAATCCAAACCAAAATCTAGCTAAAGGGGTAAGAAGAAATATTTGTCCAAAATTAAGTTTTTCCATTGTCATGAATTCGAGCACTATGGCATGGTGTTTCCATTCAAAAGGAAATAAAGAATACCTCAGGAGGAGTAGCAGGAGAATCCTTGGCTTCATAGTTCGATATTTACTTTCATTCCATCCATGTCAAGAAAAGTGATGGGGAGCATGTAGTACTTAGACTCAGGTGCATCATTGCACATGACAAGGTGTAAATATTTTTTTAGTGTCCTAGAGGAAAAATATTTGTGAATTCACATTGAGATGGGGGAAAAAAAAAGGTATAGTGCGATCGAGGTTCATACAGTCACCTTTCGCAGGGAGTCTAGATCCCCTCTCAAGCTCCACGATGTCATGTTCATTCCAGGCATAAAGAAAAATCTTATATTTAGTGTGATTTTTGAAGACCGTGGTTATGATGTGATCTTCAGCAAAATAAAAGCATCGCTGAGACACATAGCCATGATACAGGTGAAGAAGACTTGATTTCATGTGAAGAACCTATATAATATAGATGTGGAATACTGTGCTACATTAATCACTACGGTGGAGAAGGTGTAGAGTCGCGATTTCGGTTAGCTTGGGCATAGAGAACTTGGCCATTTTCATAATGACTCCCTAAAATTATGCAGGAGATAACCACATGCCTTCCCAAAGGAGCACTTGAGAAATAGTATGTATGCAAAGGATATACTTTGGGGAATTACACAAAATCCAGGTTCCATGATTGGGAAACCAAAGCACATGTAGACCTTGAAAGGATCCACTCTGATGTCTATGGAACTTTATCCACAACCACCATTGTCAAATAGAAATATTTTTTCATTTTTATTGATGACTTCTCACAGAAGTGTTAGATCTTCTTCTTGCGGAATAAATATGACACACTGTCAAGGTTCGTAGAATTCAAGGCACTGGCTGAGAAAGAAACCAACAATAAGGTGAAGGCTCTCGAGAGAAATAATGGATGTGAGTACATGTTGAATGAATTAAAAAATTTCTATGCAAAAGAAGGAATTTGATAAGAGTTGACAACACCCCACAACGCACAACAAAATGAGGTGGATGAGACAAAGAATTGTAACATTATGGGAGCAGCGAGGACAATGTTGCATGATGAAGGTCTACCTCTGCATTTGTGGGCAAATCCACGCAACACAATAGCGTATTTGCAGAACCAAATTCTCGATCAGATTCTTGGAATGATTACACCAGATAAATATTTCTTGGGGAGAAAGGCATATGTATCACACTTGAGGATTTTTAGAGCCCCGATTTACTACCATGTCTCTAGATAATAAAATAAGAAGCTAGAGTCGACAACATAATTGGGGGTATTCGTGGATTACACGGAAACTTCCCACAACTACCATGTGTACTTTTCATCCCTAAGAATACTAATTGTGTGAATGGATGTAAATTTTGATGAGGAGAAAGTGATTCATTTCTCTCTTAAGAGGGAGCTTCGGATCTCACAAGAGGAGGATATTTTCACTCTAAAGCAAGAACCTCAAGAATTTATGGAGAAAAAAAAATTGATGAGCATAGATTGGAGACATCCACTCAAAGCATAACCATGAAGAGAAGGTAGAAAAATAACCAGGGAAGTTGAGAGACTTGTGCAGGATGTGAGGAAGAATGTGGGTGTTCCTTTAAATTTTTGTAGGAAGAGAAGGTCATCATATCGGTACACTGTCTACATGGCTCTAATGACTAAGATTGTAGATATTGAGCCATCCTCTTTCGAGGAAGAAGTAGAGCATCATGTATGGTTTTTTCCAATGGTGGCGGAATAAAAATCCAAGGAAAGTCTTTGGGAAGTGGTCCCAATACCAACAGGTAAATCAGTTGGGGTTTGAGATGGATATTGAAGGTAAAGAAGGAAACATAGAAAAGCATAGAGAAGTACAAGGCCATATTTGTGTCGAAGGGGTACTCTTAAGTTGAACGAATTAAATATGAGGAGAAATTTTCTCTTGTAGAAATGTACTCATCCATTAAATCAATTCTGGCACTAGTTTCACAAATGGGTTGGAAGATCCACCAGATGAATTTAAAAACAACGCTCCTCAATGAAATTATTAAGGAGGAGGTGTACATCAAGAAACCAAAAGGCTTCGATACATTTTATCTGGAGTCTCATGTGTGTAGACTCATGTGAGCATTGTACGGTCTCAAACAAGCACCCGATGCTTGGTGCACCATGACCGATAACTATATCACCAGGTTGGGCTTCACAAAAATTGAAGTGGATACAAACCTCTATGACATATTGGTAGAAGGTAAATTAATAATTATTGTAATATGTGTTGATGATTTAAATTTAACTAGTGATTAAAAGCTTATCAAATATTGCATGCGGGACCTTGCAAGATAATTTGAAATGAATTACATGGGTCTCATGCACTACTTCCTGAGCTTTGGAGTATGATAAGGTGATGGGTAAGTATTTTTATCTCAAGGAAAGTATGCAAATGATATACTACAGGGATTATGCATGGAGAGATGAAAACCCATGGAGACAACTCTAGCAACCAACTAGAGGAAGGAGGATTGTACTTCAAGTGAAGAAGTGGATGCTACCATTTATCACTAGCTAGTTGGTTCACTAATGTATCTTGTGAAGAAATTACCATATATGTGCTATGCAGTTAACCAACTGACCCAAGCTATGGTTAGGTCAACCGAATTATTTTGTAAGGGATCTGAGCATGTTCTAAGGCACCTCAGACGCACTACCCAATTTCTAATATGGTACATATAGATAAATGGAGTGAATTGGGCGAGGATTCCATCAGACTGTAAAAGTACATTAGGTGGAATTATCAATTTTTGGTCTACAATTGTTTCCTAGTACAACCGGAAGAAATGATTTGTGGCGCTTAGCTCGACACATGCAAAATACATGGTTTCAATTCAAGAAACATCTGAGGTGATCTGGATGAGAAATATACTTCCTAGATTGTTTTCTCGAATGATGGATCCAATTATGATCTACTGTGATAATCATAGTTGCACCCAGATCTCTAAAAATGCATTTTTTCATGATCAATCGAAGTATATACATAAATGGTATCACCATTTGTGGGACTGTATGTAGAGGTGGATATTTTTTTTGCAATACATTCTGACAGAGGAACAAGATGTTGATATTTTTACAAAGGCCTTTCCAAGAGGGAGGTTTAAGTTACCCAAATTAGGGATATCGGTGGTTGATAATCCATTTCTTGCTGAGAGGGTGTGTTAAAAAATGTAGCAATAAATTCTCAATTAAAATTTTCCTTGATGAAATTGACAAAATTTGAATTTCCACATGAGCATACAACTTGGATCTAGTTAACTTATGTGACATGACTTGTGTCAGCCAATTTACTCATTAAACACAAGTTCAAGGAGTTGGAGTTAAGCTAAGCATGCATGATTGCTAATTTGTAGCAATCAAGATTAGTTATCTAATGTTGTGTTCAGTTAAAGTAATTCTTACAGTTGAAGGAATTAGTGGAGGGTTAGTTGTGCAGTGGGGATTTAGTAAAACTCAGTGATCATCGAGTTAAATGATCAATTAACTCAGAATATGTAGTGTTTGCAGAGGACTCAAGTGCCCAAAGCTTGGTGGAGATTCCAATGAATTTTAACATTATTTGTAGACTATTCTCAAGTGTATAAATGTTTCATGCAGACAGATGATAAAACCTTGGGAATCCTGAAATAAATTTGAGGAATTTCCTAAATAATAGGGGGCTAATTTCTCAAGGAATTTCACAATGAAATATGAGCTCAAGAAGAGAAAATTTTTTAATAAGATTTGGTGAGAGCTTCTAAGTGAGCAGAGAAAGAGGTTATTCATTTGCAGTTTGTGCTCACTTGAGAAAAGAAATTTTTATACATCTCTATTCATTATATTAATGCAAGTAGGCACTGGGATTTTCGCAGTTTTCATTCCCTAGTAAAATTACCATTTTCTTGTGTGTGATGTCTTATTTCATGTCTAGATTTTTTGTTCTAGAATATGAATTAATCTACGTAGAGCGAAAGAGTAGGTTTGAGCCTTGTGATTTTGATTAAAACTTCAGGAACAATTTCAAATCTACAACATAATTTCTACACTACAAAGTTGCAATAATAAACCTATGTCACTAGAATATAATAGTATAAACTATCATAGTTGAAGTTATATTATTAAAGCAATATAAATATCATAGTTGTAGCAATAGGAAATGTTACAGTTACATGAACTGAAATTTAGGGTTGTAGAAATATGAAATTATGAGTAGAATTTCAAGGTCAGATGTAGGCCTCGAAACAAAAAGTGTACTATCTAAATCAACTTTAAAATAACTAATAATATTTAAAATGATGATGTCATCCCAAGACGTAAATATTTTTCGAGGGAAAATAATAAAAATATTATTTCTATTTGTATTCTCAACATATCTCTTGATAGGCTTACTCAAATATTATGTGTTTCCACCCATTAAATAAAAATTACATTTTTTCATCTAATGAGTACCCACTAAGCATGCTTTTAAGTAGACCCACACCAAAAAATGTAAAAAAATACAAGAAAAAAAATTAGTTTCTTACACTTGACATTTGAATAAAACTATAAGGATAAAAGTTGAAAATTCAATTAAAAAAAGTAGTTTTCTTTCTCTTCCCTTAAATATTCATAATTCATATTTTTTTATAGAAAATACATGCTTAAGAAAGGGCGGATACCTCCTTAGACAAGGAATTTTTTTATAAAACTAGTAAAGAACTATATACTTATCCCGCCATTCATTGAATATAAATGAAAAAGGATTTTATATTGTGGAAAACTAGAATTACAATAATGGAATGAATTATGGTTAGCAAACCATCGCTTAACTTCCTAACTAGGTAGTTTTTTATACATAATGCTCCTTATATAAATTAATGAGAGATGTTATTGGAAAATATTGAAAATTAGGATGATCCATCGTGCTACATAAGATTTCAAAAAAGATATCGGAATCCAAACACATGTTAACTTAATCAACTATATGACAAATGGAAGTTGAGTTATTCATTCCTTCATAAGAACCTATTCACTTTTTTCGTTTTCCTATTTCATAATATTGGTTGTTTGAGTTCTTGAGTGGTCCACAGATGATAATTCTTCATCTCGCGGATGCATTTTTATAGTTTCCATGGTGTCAAAACGCCCTTCCTTAGATATTTCATAGCAATATTGAGTGAGTTAAAACAATTACCTTATGGTGCAAGTCGTAAAAATTAAAAGGGTGATAAATACAGGAGTTGAAAAATAGAAGAGGTGAGACTCACATAAATAGGGAGCTACAACAATGGTGGCAACAACTAGAGCTCCAACATGCAAGGGAATAGTTGTTTGACATAGTGTTTTCATTGATTGGAACATGTGATTGGTCTTGGTGATTAACGTTGTGAATTCATTGATTTCAAAGAAAAATTTAAGGTGTTTGTTTAGGTAATTAGTATAGAACCATAATAGTAGCATAATAAATGAAGAATCCTTCAAAATATTATGACAGCAGCTCACACATGTATGGCTCAAAGGCTTGTTGTCTGAACAAATTTTTTCTATAGATTATCACATCAAATGTTTGAGAAAACTACATGTTTTATTATTCCTATAAACACATTTCCAATGGTATATGCTCATATGAAATAATCCTAATGATTCTAGAATTGTGAAAAATTTAATTATGGCGAGGTTCCATGGGTCTCATGGTTCCACCCATGCCACGTCATCTCGGCCCAAGGGCTAGGATGGTGGTGCGTGTGCAAAGGAAAAAGTGTTGTGGTTAATGGACGTGAAAATATGGTTTTTGTTTCATTAGAGGATGATATTATTTCACGTCTTGCCCCAACCTCCTTTCTTTCGGAGGAGTATGTTGAGGCCCATGGTCTTGAAAGATTAGTAAACTTGGGAGATAGGATTTGTTTCAAGCACTTGCATGGTAAATTTAAATCCTTCCTCAAGACTAGTGGGAGGTGTTATATTACATAATGAATGAGCCATAGAATGAGAGTAAAATCAAGAATTAATTCATGACAAAAGGCATAAGTACAAGTGGAAATTTGATGGACTAATGAGAAGGTCACATGTGGAAATCAAATGATGCATGATAGTTTCATCTCACCTTAGGATACCGAGGCAAAGGAAATGGTTGATAGGCCTGACACATAAATACTAAAATATAGGTAACTTCTCCATCAAAACACGTGAAATTTCTTATGCTACTCCAAAGTTAAAGAAGCTCAGATAGGTTTCAAGAGGATGGGGCAAGGTTAATAGAGCGAGAGACATGAATGTTGTCGATGGATAGAAGATCCATCAAGTGCTTTAGGTGTTAATCGCATGGTACTGGTATTTGACATATGTTTTATAAAAAATGGAAGAGACACTAATATCATGTACAACTCAATATTTGGAACAAAATATCTTTACAAAATAAAAGAAATGGCTGTGTGGCTTGACATGGGAGAAGTGAGAGAATATGGGATCGAATATCTTAATTAAAGTGATGGAAAATGACAACTTGTATGAAAAAATAAATGTTGAGGATACAACTAAGATAAACATGAACCTAGAAGAAGAAAATGGTGGGAGAGAGAGGAGACTGTGGTGGGTATGAATTAAAGAGAATATTTGACACTTTGTAGTGACAGAGTATAGAGTGCCATGATAATATAATCCAAAATGAAAAGGTTCAAAGTGTATATCAGTATTAGTTCAGGTAGTGTAAAATATAAAAGTTTTATTTGAGTCTAAATAAAATAAAATGAAGTTGCAATTCTCAAATAGTGTGGAATTTGGCATAGAACAAAAAACTGCGGCACAATGGAAAATTTGTTATTGTTAGAGTGGGATGGTGTTGTTCAGATTGACTAAAGTAGAGCCTGATAGAAAATAAATTAAAGAAATATAGTGTTAATGATTGAGTGTGTAGATGTCTGCAAAATATCGAAGAAAGCTACATAACCAAAGGAGCTACAAACTCAAATTTTCCCACACGAGAATAGTGAAATCAAAGAAAATTCAAATTAAATCATGTTGCTAGTTATCTCAACTTGAAAATCTCATGAAATAGTATATTAGACTAACGAAAGTAGGTGGATACCTAGATAGATCTCAAGTTGGTGCCTCTAAGCAAGTTAGTGCTTACATATATGAGGGAGTTGGAACCTCCTATGAGTTTCTCTCACAAAATATTGATGTAAATCGAGCCAGTGCTCATACTTTACACCATAATACAAACAATATTTAGTGGTTTTTCTATGTAAAGGGATTCCACATTAAACTTATATTTACATATGTAATGTGAATGTCTTGTTTTTCAGTATATTTTTTGTTTAAATAATTGAATTTTTTTTTTCTTTATTGATTCACAGACCCCCCCCACCCCCCCGCACCCCCCTTCTCAATAATTCTCGATTCCCAACAATTGGTATCAGAGTGAGTTCATTTAGGACAAATTTTGTCACCCGAAGGTATATCTACAGGGAATCATGAAAAATCAGCCAAATATAGATATCTACATGAGAAAAATGGTAGCCATTGATGAAGTTAATTATGTATTCTAGAGGGTCAGAATGGAAGGATACATCATGTCTCTTAGAGTAAATGTATGTCTTGTAGTGGAATATGCATATATAGTACCAACATCTCCCCATATAGATCTTAATGAAAGGATAACATACAACAATAATGCAAAGGCCAAGAATGTAGTCGTAGCTGGCCTTGGCCATTTTGGGTTTGTGAAGGTGATGCATTGAAAATAAGGAAAAGAAGCCAAGGAAATGCTTAATAAATACTCCAAAGGATATTTGAAGGTAGAGTAGGCTAAAATTCAAACCTATAGAACGAAAATTGAAAGTCTTAAAATGAATGAAGAAGAAAGCATTGTTGAATAATTCCTTAGAGTTGATGAAGTATCCAATATTATTAGAGGGCTTAATGAATACATTAAAGAAAGGGTATTCATCCAAAATGTTTTAGGGTGACTCTGAATGAGATTTAATGACAATATATTAGCCATAAAAGAGACAACATAATTACAGACTCCGACAATGGATTAGTTGCACAAAATTCTCATTACCTATGAGACAAGAATTGGAGGAAACAAATCAAAGCCAAAGGAAATAACATTTAAAGCCTCAAACAAATCCAAAGAGAAAAATACACATCAATATTGATCCAATTGTGACTCACATTAGGAGATGGATTTTATTGTAAGAAATATTAAAAGGGGCTTCAGAAAATACAATGGTAATGTCATCATTGATGGCAAAGGAGTAGTAGCAAGGTATGCTTGGGTGGTATGCTTGATATGTTAGGTTGATTAGAGATGAAGAAAATTCTTGTTAGATCATGGTTAATTACGTTCTCATCATATATTATGATTCTTATTGTTTTTCTTACTTATATTATTACTTGTGTTACAAAGGGAGTTGTTGCAAGTGATCTAATACTTGTTGATTGTATATGTCGATACTCATGTTGAAAAGGGAGTTGTTGCAAGTGATGTAATACTTGTTGATTGCATAAGCACACAATACTTGATGAATTTTTCTTTGTCCAGAAATGTGCTGTGAAGATGTAAATAAATATATGGTGAAAAGCGTGCAGTAGTGATGTAAGGCAAGTTAATGTGAATGTGAGACACTACCATGATGATTGTATGATTGTGATGATTGATAAAAGATATTCAGCCAAAAATAGTTTGTTAACAACAAGGAGCATAAAAGTTTTGTTGAGTTTGGAGAAGCAAGGTATGATTGTTAGAGTTGATGCCTTGTATGTGATATGTTTTCGAGTTGATGCCTTATACTACAATGGAAAAAAAATAACAAAGTATAATGGGTTATGTTGTATGAAAATATATGATGAAAATGTGATGTAAAGAATAGAGGTATGTCTAAAAGAAATAAAGTAGAACATAGATTGTTATTGGATGCTTGTGGTGCATATGTTTCATATGTTGCTTGTGATGCTTGAAAAAAGAGTGGCCTAGTTGAGTGATGATGTTGATGATTGATGTGACTTGATGCATTGTAAATGGATCAGTGAGAAATATTTGCATAAATTGTTTTGATGAAAGGAAAAGGCAAGGAAAACACATGATGCAAGGCAAGTAAAAGACCTAATGCAAGGCAAGGAAAAGACATGATGCAATGCAAAGGAGAAGGCATGATCATTATTGTGTTGAAAGGCTAAGGAAAAGGTGCTCGCAATAGAACATAGCTATTAACAACTAAACAAAGAAGTAGAAAAAAATGATGACAATGTGTATGCATAATTGATGAACAAGGTGATGTATTATGTTGATATATTATGTTGAGGTTGATAATGTATGATGTTGCAGAAAATGAAAAGGATATGTTGTTGATATGCTTGATATGAAATTTTTTGGTTGATGATTGGTAATGCTTGGTGAGTGGATTATAAATGTTCAACTACATGGTCTTATGTTATCTCTATAAAGGTACATGGTATTCACATTATGTTGGTGCATTTAATACTTATGAGTGGATGAAAATAATATTGGATGAAGCATTTATTTTTGTCTTTAATATTGAAAATCATAAAATTTTTGAAAAAAATTGCTGGAATATAAAGAGGCAAGACTATTCACTTCATATTCTTGTGTGGAATACTAAATTCCAACAAAATTTATTTATAAAAATATGTGCATTTGAAAAGATAAAAAGTTAGAGAATGAGAGAATGTGAGAGCTGGTCATAGAACTATTCATTAATTATCTGGTACACATAGGGAGCAAATGTGAAGCATTTTTTAGGAGAGGAAGAAGCTGAGACAAAAATAGAGGTATGTAGAGTTATAAACTAGGAAACCTAGCATGTTATTTCATGTATGTATTAGGGGATTGTTGTCTAGTCTCAAGTTGTAGCTTGATGTATAATAGTTTGGAGCTTGTTGAGATGGGAATCTCTTATGGGTTGTAGCTTGCAAATAACTTGTGGGAGTCAGAGCTTCCTTGCATGTTGTAGCTTGTAGAAAATTGAGGTAGCATACTCCTATAGGTTGGAGCCTATAGAAAATTAGATGTAATAAGGGAGTAGGAGCTTTCCTTTGCATCACAAAAATAACAAAGTCATGGTTCTCCCACTTTATTGGTTTCCACTTATATCTGGAGTCCATATGTGTTGTTATTATGTGTTGATGTCATGTTTTCGTTTATTATTAATTTTTGTTAACATATTAAATATGTTTTTCATTATTTTTTAAGCTACTCATTTAATAATTTAGTTAACCATGGAAAAATAATTAGGATTTTAATGTCCATGGATGTACTAAATTTATTCATCCCCCCTCTCATTTTAGTCAATCTTCTATCAATTTGTATTAGATCCAATTCCTTATGTGTAAGTCTAACAACTTGAAGGTAGATCTAGTTGAGTCATTGACCGCCAAATTTTACCTATGATTAGGACAAATTTTTTTATGAATGCAGAGATATTGTAAAAGTAGAACTGATAGCTTATTGACCCTATGTATGGAAGTTAACGTGTGAAGCATACTGCAAATAATCCCCATATACTCAAGAAAAATAATGAAATTCTCAATAAAAATGTGTAGTGTATAACAAACTTCACAATAAGGATCTTGAGACAATGATAGATCTTACATCTAAAAAAGAAATCTGGGAAAGGTTGTAAATCATGCATGAAGGAGACACTAGTAGCAACAGTATCGAAAATGAGAAGAAAAAAAGAAGGAATAAAAAGTCGTATCGAAGAGAAACCGTTGAGCCAAATGAGACTTTCTTTGTTGATCAGAATGTACCTGATTCGCATGAAGGAAATATATATGAACATAAAGCTAGGCTTGAATTACATTACATAAATTTTCAGGTCTAAAATCGGCCTCCTAAGGAATATTATAAAATACTAGTGTAAATAATCCAATAAAATTATATTACCTCATCAGGTTTTGGAGGGAAAAACGAGAAAACTACTTTTTCAACTCATCTCCCCATATCTTTACTCAAAATTTGAGCAAGAGCACTTGTTGGATACTGAATTTAATTTTTCATTCAAGGAGTACTGATGTTGCATACTTTCAATGGACCCTACAATGAAAAATACATGAAAATATGAGATTTTAATATGAAACTAATTTTGAAGGAAAAATAGATTTTGAAGGAGTAGTGGACCTCAAATAAGAACTAGTCGGTGCACTAGCGGAGGAAACGAAGAATAGAAACAAGAAAAATCTGGTGAAATAGAAAAATATGAGAGCTATATAACGTATGATTAATTATGAAAATAAATATTATAACCTTGAAAAAGTAAAGTTATAATATGCTCTCAAGCTTAAGGATATTCTAGTTCAATAATTAAAGGACAAGTAAAAAAATCATGATGGACTAATGGATGAAAATGAGGTCCTGAAGCTAGAGTTGTTAGAAAGGACCAGCTCCCCTTCTCTTTTGTCTTCATCCCTTTCATACTCCCAAATCACTGCACCTGGGTTGTTGTCGATCTGCTTGATGTACTCACTAGAATAATAGAAACACTACAATAAAAAAGGACATTGGTGAGGTTCATGCTTGTGATGGACCTTTAAGGTCTGTCACCAATGTCACATATGGTGAGAGTCTTAAAAAAGCATCGTTGTGAGTCTATATAGTGATGGTCCTTTAAGGTCTATCACCAAAGCCATTTTCAATGCCACTTTTGGTCATGGTCATTAAAGGCCCATCACTAATTCTCTCTTCGGTGACACTTCTAGTGATGAACTTTTAATGACCCTCACCGATGCTATTTTTGTTACTTTTGGTGATGGTCAAAAGATGTTCATCACCATTGATAATTCAATGAGTTTTTGCTGACGTTGTGTGCTTTTTAATATATTTTTTGTCAAAATATAAAGAATTAATACCATTATTGTGGAGTCCTTTTTATAATATGTCCAAGGCCATAGTGGTTAGAGTCAGTAAATTTTTTAAGAAGTAATTAGTGTGTATCATTTCCCTCAAGTAATGACTAGTCAAATAGAGTTTTCTTATGAGTAAACACATGATTCATATCTATTAAATTTATTATCTAGAAAATTCCCTTTAGATAAAGTCCCACTAGTGTGTGTATGAAATATATTATTTAATACATAATAAATCTCTGTCAATTTTATTAATGAGAAATACCTAACAATCCTCAACAATCCGAGCACACCTTAAATTAATGCTTTGGAACACACTAACATTTCTTAACACCTCGCATGTCTTGGAACATCTTTGTACCTAGAACATCTTGTCGTGACACTGATGCCCAAGCACATGGTGGCATGCTCTAGCACAACATAGAACTCTCCTAGCATGTGTTGGCATGCATGTAGTCCCTAGCATGCCCTAGAACACCTTGGTTGAATGCATTGACATACATTACTACTTGCCACACAATGCCACTTGGCATGTATTGGGAACTATTATTAGTGTGGTTATCATGCCCCTTTTTAAAAAGATAATGTCCTGACTTATTAATCCTATTATTGGTTCTTCCTTTTGTTTCCTTTGAACATATTGACACATATTGACATACCCTGGCACCCTGCACATCCTTAGCACCTGGCATGTATTGTAATACCTTGGGACTATTTGACACATATAATTAGCACACCCCGGAACTCCCAAGCACACTTTGAGACTTATTGACATTCCTTGATATTCCATAGCATGCCTTACCAATCATTATCATACCTTGTCACTCCCTCCTTGGCATGAAAACTAGCACTCATTAACACTAGTCCTTGGCACATGTTCCTCGTATTCATTAACTTCCATGAATTTTGACCTAGTTCTCCCTTAATTTTTTGTCCTATTACTCCTTAACACTCCTCAACATGCATTAGCACTCTCTATCACACCTTAGCACTCTTCAACATGCCCTTCCACTTCATAGCAAGCATAACACTCTGTGACACATATTGGCACTTGACACATGTTGGTGCTTAGAAATTCTTAGCATGTATGGAATATGTTGACATGCCTTGGTGTAATTTGGCATGGTTTAATATTAAATATATTTGAGATAATCTATTGTAAAGTAGATGAGAAGCAATAAAGGAATACTTGGAACTTAGAATGCACTAAGACTTTTCACTTGGCACCTATTGGTGCCTAGTGTTGGTGTATCTAGCATGCCCCTCTTGGAAAAGGTAAAATGATGACTTATTAACCCTCATACGTGTTCATTTCCTTGTAGTTTAACTTTTTTCTCCCTTTTGGTGCCTTGATATTCCCTAGCATGCATTGACACACCCTTTCACATATTGGAATTCCTTATCACTTGGCATATATTAGCATGTTTGACATGCCTTCGCACTATCTGACACATCTTAGCATTACCTAATACACCTTGGCACTCATGTCCTCATAGCTATCCTTTAAATTTTTTCATGACTTTGGAGCCCAATCAATTCCTTGGCTATTGCAATTCATGTGACAATATTGGCTTGCTTCAACCACAACAACTTGACCAATTGCACCTACTACAAGTAGATTGTGCCTTGTTCACCTAAGAAATACCTATAACTCATTTTATGCCACTCATTTCCAAGCTCAACTTGTCCCACTTGACTAGTTATCAAGACAAGGATCACATGATCTAGCCATGGCCATAAAACAACTAAGAAACATAGCTAACATAGGAAATATTTCACATCTATGTTCAGTTCATATAAATAGTAGAAAATTAATTGAGAGTTTGCAAGAACCACAAGATGCACAAGGCACACGAGATATAAATTGAGTTCCCCAAATCGTATACACAAAAATTTACAATATGAAATTATCTAGAATAGTATAAAACATGAGCATGTAGCCAAAGTGTGCCACATCCCATATAAAAAAATAGCTAAAGGCGAAAGTTGTGCCTAGCACAAAGTGACCTCCCTTTTGTCTAAAACTACTATGTCGAGCCTCGTATAATAAACATAGGCTAGCCTCCTGTAAATCCTATTCTGAACTTCTCCTAACACACTTCATCCTAAACACACTTGAATTCATTGACACTCCCTCACACACACTCTTATTCTTTCCTTTCCATGAAAGTTGACCTATTTATCCCTTGATATGCCCTGAAACTCCCTAACACTCTTCAACATGCATTGGCATTGTCTGACATGTGTTGGAATACCTTTTCATTCCTAATGTGCATGCCATAACCCTCTCTAGCTATCATGCCCTCACAACTACCCTTGCTTAATTTGCAACTTGTGAACCCAACCAAGCCCTCGCATCACTACAAGAGCTTGACCAAGTTACAGTTACTACAACTAGACTATGTTTTTGAATTGTGTAGCTTTGGAGGTAATCCACAAGCCTAGTGAGACGGATTTGTGTGATTTTGGTCACAAAAGGCTTTGTGGGAAAAGAAGCCAAGAAAAGGGATTTTTGACCCAAGATGGGGTTTAAAATCTAAAATAAAATTAAAAAGGAAAATTAATATTTCCTAAGGTCTAAGTGGATAAAACCTGTAAGTCATATATGGTTCCTAAGAGGTATAGGAAAAACTCTTTATGGAGGCCTTAGGATGAAGGAAAGAACATCAAGTGAGAAGGAGCTCATTTGATCAAGGGGGTGAAGAGAGATGTAGTCCTAAAGTAGGTCGAGTAAGAGGGTCGAGTAAGGGTTGCTAAAGGGAGGCCATTATCATCCTCCAAGAGCAAGACCATCATGTGACGGTTCACAATAATGTTCCATACCTTAATGGCCAGTTCGAGCTAGGAAGTAGGATGGAATATTTTTAGTTCTCTTATGGTAGATCGAGCTTAAGAGAGGTTTCTCAGGAGAATCTGGGCATGTGATTTCAATGGTGTCTTTGAGTGAAGTCCACATCAAATTATGAAATGTTGAAATTTGCAACAAGAAACATTGAAATTGGAAACTAGAATGTTATGAAACCAGCTCCAAAATAGAAGAAAAGAGAGATCAACGTCTTAGAAATCAACCACTTCGAGGGGGAAACCTCCAATACATTACATAAATGAACAATTCTTGGATGATACAAATGACCAAACCCTTATTCTATATATAAGAGTCCATGGGCCCACAATATAATCCTATTCAGCCTAACAATAACAGTGTAAGGGTGCAATAATAACAATATTGGGGTTACAGGGGTACAACAGTAACAATAAGGGGGCTAAACTAATAACAATAAGGGACTAAACTAGTAATATAGGGATCTAACATGCCCCTCTCCTTGAAAAAAACATTGTCCTCAATGCTTGAGTAGCTCTGGGTGCTTCTATATAAAATTCTCATCCTCCCATTTAGAGTCTTCAGTGGGTAAGTTCTTCCATTTGATGAGATACTCTGAAATCAATTGTTTTCGTAGCTGTCAAGTTCTTATTTCCGTGACCACTTTAGGTTCCAATATGAATTTTTCTTCCTCATCAAGTTCTAGAAATATTGTTTGAACTGGAAGATTTTCACCTATAACCTTCTTTAAACATCAAACATGGAAAACTGGATGCACTCGCAAAGAAGTAGGAAGCTCCATTTTTTATGCCATAGTACCAATATTTTGCAACACCTTGTAAGGACCATAGTGCTTTGGTGATAATTTATTATCCTTCTTAGCTTTCTTGAGGGACATTTGTTTCTATGGTTGTAGCCGTAAAAATACCTTGTCTCCTACTTCAAAACTTCTCTCGCTACGATGTTGATATGCCTATTGTTTCATTTGATTTTGTGCCAAATTTAGGTTATCCTTTAAGAGTTGGAGAACTTCTTGTTGATTCTCGATGTGATCTTCCACTGCTTGAACCTTAGAATTTTATCTTAAATATGATGTGATGGATGGTGAATGATATCCATAAAGTGCAATAAATGGGGTCATTTTTGCTGTAGTATGGAAGGAAGTGTTATACCGCCATTCAGTGAGAGGTAACCACTTGACCCATTATGTTTTTTTATCAGATACAAAACAATGAAGATATCCTTCCAAACATTTATTCACTATCTCAGTTTGACCATCGGATTGAGGATGATAAGATGAGCTATGAGCTAATTGAGTACCCAAACAAGAAAATAACTCTGTCCAAAAATTTCCAGTAAAAATGGGATCTCTGTCGCTTAAAATAACCTTTGGGTTTCCATGTAGCTTTTGAATTTTCTCCATAAATGTAGTAGCAACTGTACTTTCTTTAAATGGATGAGATAATGCAAAAAAGTGTGCATACTTGGTAAGTCTATCAACTACCACAATGATGACACTCCTTCCTTCGCACTTCGGTAAACATGTGATAAAATCCATTGAAATCTCCTCCCAATGTTGACTTGGAATGGATAAAGGTTGTAGAAGACCTAGGGTCTTAATTGTCTCAACTTTATTTTGCTGGCAAACCAAACATTCCAACACAAAATTTTGAATATCAGATTTAAGGCCATCCTGAAAAAATTCTTTCTTCACCCTGTGGTAAGTTTTTAAAAATCTTCAGTGTCCTCTTAAAGGAGAAGTGTGAATTCCAAAAGAATATTTTTTTTTATTTTGGACTTCTTACAAAGATATAAGTGATCTTTGTACCATAAGGAATTTTTTTTCGAAATAAATGTATCAGATGTACTAGGATCTTTCTGCAACTTTTTAATGAGTTTCGAAACTTCTTCATCCTTCTTCCATTCATCCCTTACTTCAATTATCCAATCTGGTTGGATAATAGAAATGGAACAAAGAAATGCTTCCACCTCTTCATTTTCTCTTGAGAGTGCATCTGCAACAACATTTAGCTTCCCTTTTTTGTAGACTATTTCAAAGTCATAACCCAACATCTTTGTGACCCATTTGTGCTACTCTTCTAAACATATTCTTTGCTTCAAAAAGTGTTTAAGACTATCATGATCAGTTTTTACCTTGAAGTGTCTTCCCATTAGGCAAGGTCACCATTTCTTTTGTGCATGTAGTATTGCTAACATTTCCTTCTAATAAATAGATTTTTGTAAATAATTTCCTTTGATTATACTTTCAAAAGCAATGGGTCTTCCTTCTTGCATTAAAACAACACCAATTCCATTTCCTGAGGCATCACATTCCACAATAAAGGTTTCTGTGAATTCTGGTGTAGCTAAGACTGGTGCTAGACACATTGCCTCTTTAAGATGTTCAAAGGCCTTAATTGCTTCAGGATCCACTAAAATGCATCTTTCTTCATTAATGTTGTTAGAGGTGCTTCTATTCTCCCATAATTCTTATCAAACTTGCGATAATAACCTATTAACTTGAGAAATCCTTGCAACTGCTTTATGGTTCTGGGGATTTTCCATTCCTTAATGGATTTAATTTTGTTAGGGTCTACCTTAACACCCTCGTGAGATAAAATATGACCTAGATATTCCACCTCTTTTACTCCAAAGAAACATTTGGATGTTTTTGCATATAATTGTTTCTCTTGCAATTGTTTTAGCACCCTATCAACATGTTGAACATGATCCTTCCAAAACCTGTTGTAGATTAGTATATCATCAAAATATACTAGCATAAATTCTCTAAGGAAGGGTTTGAAAAAGGAATTCATCAACCCTTGAAATGTAGAAGGTGCATTGGTAAGGCCAAAAGGCATGACCAAAAATTCATAATGACCCTCATGAGTTCAAAATGTTGTTTTCGTAATATCTTTAGTATTCATTCTAATTTGATGATATCCTGAGCAAATATCCAACCTGGTAAAATAAATTGCTCCATGTAATTCATCCAATAATTCATCAATCAGAGGAATGGAAAATTTGTCTTTAATAGCGAGCTTATATAGCTCCCTATAATCCAGAAACATGCGCTATGATCCATCCTTCTTGTGCACCAATACTACTAGAGCAGAGAAAAAACTTTGACTAGGTTGAAATATACCAACCCCTAACATTTCTGCAATCATATGTTCAATTTCGCTCTTTTGGAAATAATGATATCTATAAGGCCTGATGTTTGGAGGAACACTTCCTGGAATCAAATGAATAGCATGATCATGATCACGAATAGGTGGGATTCCTTTAGGAGTTTCAAACACCTTGGAATGATTGTCCAAGACTTTTTGGAGATATGTAGAAATAGATGATTTTGATGTTGGAACATCTAGTGAGAATAATTGTGCGGTTACGCCTCGTTGTTCTTTCTTCAGAATCTTTGTCATGACATTAGAGCTTATTATATTTCACGTCTTCGTTGCGATACCCCGTATTTCGACTTCCTTTCCTTCTGAAAAAAAATTCAAGAAAAGTTCTTGAAAATTAAAAGCTATCATCCCCAAAGATTGTAACCATTGTACTCCTAGTTCAACATGAGCACCTCTCATAGGAATGGAAAGCATTGGACTATTCAATACATATCCCCCCATTGTTAGCTTGATATTATGGCATTTTCCTTAGAAATTTATAGTTCCTCCATTTTTAATCATCACTTGACATTCTGGTGCTAGGTATAGGAAGCAATTCAATTCCTTGGCTACCTTACAATGAATAAAATTATGGGTACTACCCAAATCAATCAACACTATTTCCTTTTTATTCTTGATATGTCCTTCTATCTTGAGAGTTTGTAGAGTGGTAATTCCTTCCAATGGATTACATGATATGGTCAGACTCATTTATTCCTTTTCTAGTGTTGGTTCCTAGTGTCTATCCTCTTCTATTGAAGATTCTTGTTCATTTTCTTGTTCCTCTTCACAATCTATGTAAAATAGTGTGTTCTCGGCACACTTACGACCTTTAGTGTATTTGCTATCACAGTTGTAGCAAAGCCCTTTTGCTCTTTTTTATTCCAATTTTTGTAGTGTCAACCTTCTAGGTTGAGTAAGTATAGGAGTAGCAACACTTCCATATGTATATATGTGAGTGGTAGGCTTCCTTGTTGCTATAATTTTACATTCAATTTTTCTTGCCAACCTGAATGCCTTTTCCAATGAATCAGGTTCCCAAACTTGAACTTCATGTTGGATTTTATCCTTTAAAGTTTCTATAAAGACATCAATCCTTTGTTCCTCTGGAATATTAGTTACCCTTATATTCAATTTTTGGAAGTCCTCAATGTGCTTCGCCACTAAACCATTTTGTTTGAGATTTATCAATTGGCTAAAGAAGGTATTTATTTTTCTATCCTCATAATGTGCTATCATTTCCTCCGTAAAAATTGACCAAGTGACAATTATTTTATGGGAGCAAAGCCATAGATACCATACAAATGTATTTTGTTCTAAATGTAAAGCTACAATGTGTACCTTTTGTGTGTTTGCACATTATTGAGATCAAAATATTGCTCCATCTGCAGTATCCATGTTACGGGATCCTTGCCATCAAACTTCCTCATATCCATATTTGGAATATGGTGGTTCTTCCATCCAACATTAGAGTTTATGAAATCATGATTAACATTTATTTTTTTCTCATCATGAATTTCCTCTATTGTGTTTTCACCATTAGGAAACATTTCTTGTATCAACTTTGCCTAACCTTCGATGTCTACTTTTAGATAATTCTTCATGTTTTCTTTATTTTTATCGATACTAGCTTCCATGTCATATATCTTAGCTTCCATTCCAACTTCCAAGCCATCCATCTTAGCTTCCATGCCTTTCTTCAAACCATCCATCTTATTTTCCAGGCCTTCTTCAAAACTTCCATTTCATTTTTTGTTTCTCTTTGTGATAGGTGCACTTGCTCTTGTAATTTTGACATCTCATGTTACATTTATTCGTCTTCATGAGTCATAGTAGATCCTTATGAAGGTTTAATGGGTCTTGAATTATTTTTAGGGGGAATTTTAGAACCTAATACTGATATCTATTCTTCAATATGCCCCTGGAATGAATTCAAACTACTTTTTTTTAAAACGAGACTTATGTAATTCGAAAAAATATACACACCTTTTTCTTTCTTTTGAGGAGCTCAATATTGAAACTAAATTATCCGTGTGATTTCAAATGTTCAATATCTTAAATTTAGCCCTGAGGTATCCCTCTGAATCCTCTTTCGAATGACATAGGTCTGACCTGATTTGGACTCTTCAATTCAAAGTTATGTCTAATCTCCCACAATGACCTAATTATGTACTAGTTCAGTAGAGCGAACTTGTATGACTTGCCACGTGTCACTGTTTCCTCCTTTAGCTCTGAAATTTATAGACAAGAAACCAAATTCTGTGTACTTGCAACCACTTTTTACAGAATCTAAATCAGATGCACAGAGCGAGAGTTATGACATTTTTCCCACGGTCACCTCTTTGAGATGAAATTTGGGAGCCTGAAAAAATCCTAACTTCCACAAATCATATCTCCAAAATATTTCGAACCAAGATCTAAAAATTTTACAGGAGGTTCTTCAGGATTTTAGCTTCGCTCTATGAACATTTCAGCTTCTGAAACCTTATACAAAAATATTTATTTTGAAAATTTCATGATGACTTTTTTAGGTTAAATTCATGAGCCTACAAAAAACCCTAACTTCCACAGATCATATCTCCAGAAATTATTGCGAACCAAGGTCTAAAATATTACGAAAATGTTCCTTACGATTTCAACATCACACTCTAAGACTTTTAGCTTTTGAACCTTCACACAAGAAAATTTATGGTGAAAATTCCATGATGACCTATTTGGAGTATCGAAACCCTATAATCCAAAACTTTGATACCAAATGTTATGAAAACAACTCCAAAAATAGAATAAAACATAGATCAATGCCTTATAGATCAGCCACTTCGAGGGGGAAACCTCCAATACATTACATAAATGAACAATTTTTGGATGCTACAAATGACCAAAACCTCCTTCTATATATAGGATTCCATGGGCCCACAATATAATCCTTGCTGACCTAACAATAACAATGTAAGGGCACAATAATAACAATATTGGGGTTACAGGGGTAAAACAATAATAATAAGGGACTAAGCTAGTAATATAGGGACCTAAAAAGAAAGGAAAAAAAAAAGCACCCATACTACTGAAGAATTTTGATGCACCAGGAGTGAGGAATGTGGGGGTGTCTAATTTATTTTTCCCTTAAATAAATTGGACAATAAATTGTAATTTCATCTCATAACAACTTGTGTCAATTAACTAAGTCATGATGACTGAGTTAGCTCAAGAAATTCAAGTTGAGGGTCTAAGATGAGGCATGTAGAGGTATTAATCTAACATTTTTGGAGTCCATTTGCAGTTGATGCATTAGTGGGGTGCAACTGCAGATTAGTTATCTCAATTAAATGAGTTAAAATCAGTTTAAATAGTTCTAACTAAGTGATGAGCTAGTGAGGTTGACCAGTGAATTAAATTAGATCAAATTAAAAATGAGTGACCAATCAGATAACTGAAAATTCACTATTAATATTTGCATGCATGTCAGTTCCGAGGAAGACCGAGTTGAGACATAAGTTAAAGGGAACATAACTATCAGTTGTATTTATACAAAATTTCTCATGTGCAATTATAAAGTCATTGGGATGCCATGGTGAATTTTTCAATCAAGAAATACTGATTTTCCTAGTTAATAGGGAGCTAATTCCCTATGAATTGCATGAGTAAGGTAGGATGAAGGAAGGCTGAGAATTGGCTAAGTAATAGATCGAGTTTGCCTAGATCAGCGGGAGGCGATTGGCAGAGTGTTGGAGAATCTCATGAGAGATTAAGAATTGTATTGTTTCATGATTCCTTGACTTAATGCACAACAGAGGTAGAGGGGTTTGAGCAGTTTCTTTCCACAGATACATCTTGTGTTGTGCGATTGATAACTTATTTCTCTTAATTATATGTGATTGTGTGATCATGTTTTGTTTCCAGAAATTGTAGGAAGGATTCAATATCTTGTTTTAGTACATTACAAGATCAGACTGTATCTTGTTGGTTAGATTTTCTACATGGAATCAGGGCAGGAATTTTTTGGGTGGCGAGTTTGCAAAGAATATCTGAAGATTTTGTTGTAAAATTTTCAAAAAAAAAATTATCATATTTGGATTCCTTGCGAAAAACTACCCAAATGGAAAATCAATTCAGAGCTCTGATGAGGGAGGTATCGTCAATTTATAACCAAATATTTTTTAGAAAATTTTGTAATGGTGGGACAATTACAATGTTTTCGAGTCAAGTACCTATATCGACTTGAGGTACCAAATGAATGCAAAGTTTTGAGGATCAAAGAAGAGGTTAGAGACTTGGCTGTTGAGAGGGAGTACAAATTACCTCCCAACATGCAGCCTTAGAAGGATTCTCAGAAGGTTGTGGGGCAGCCACAATTGGATAAGAAGAGAGGAGACCAAGTGGATGCATCCACTTGAGCGAAGACCTCCATGAGGGGAGAATTTCGAGCCAGATGGGGAGAGGGAGCACATGTAGCCATACCTACTAGTAAAAGGTGGGGTGATGTGTACATATATTCTAAAGATAATAAATTTGATCAGGGTCCATTGAGATGGTGTGTCTCATGGATCAAACCTAGCTACGAGTAGTCCACAATACAATAGTACCAAGAAGGATTGGTTAGATTGATACAGTCATATATTAGGAAGACATAAATCAGAGTGAAAAATGTCAGATATTGGAGCACATATGAGAGTTGGCAACAGTGCAAATGGCATGAATGTAGATATCAGTAGTAGCGCAGAGAGTCTAGTAGAAAAGTGCAATAGCTAGCATTAGTCAGGAGAATATTATGACAAATGAATTATATTGATTCAGTTTTTCGGAGGCTATTCAATTTCAAGATTTGCAGGTGAAAACAACACTAGAGAAGTGTTGCATGCCAGGATTGGGATATATTGAATTCCTTTATTGTTGAGAGGGAGTGTTGAAATTTTCAACAAGAAACATTGAAATTGGCAACCATAAAGGACCAAAAAAATGCACCCACACTGGTGAGAAATTTTGATGTACCAGGAGTGAGGAATGTGAGGCATATAAATTATTTTTCCCTTAAATAAATTGGACAATAATTTGTAATTTCATCTCATAACAACTTGGGTCAGTTAACTAAGTCATGATTACTGAGTTAGATCAAGAAATTGGAGTTGAGGTGATTGAGGTGGATATTGGTGGCCACCCGCCTATTCCATTTGGGCCCTTGCCATTGTCTCTTTCATTTTTTCAGTTTCGTTAATTCTAGCGTAGTTTACTATTTTTGTCAGTTTTTTTGGACCTGAACTTCTGGAGCCATTTTGAGGCCCCAAATGGCATTTTTTGTCCATGAAATGTTTGGTGATTTCATAGAAATAAAATTAGAAGTTGTAGTCCTCAGAGAAAGATATTTCTAATGATGTATCATCTTCATCAAACGAAGATCATATGACCAAGTTATGACCCTGGGAAGTTGGCTGCCCAACTACCTCCAACGGGGCCCATAAACTCTTGGTGTTAAATCTCCTCGAGTTAGGGTTTTCTCTTATTTTTCAATAATAAAAATGCCCTTAAGCCTTATTGTAACATAGTTCAGAGCCATGTAGCTTCCACATCTCTTCTCATAGATACGCTACCATTTCCCGAGCTAGTTTCTTTTCCATTTTGTTTGTAAGCATTTTTCAGTATTTGATATTAATGAAATGAAGTGTTATTCCTAGTGCATCTCTGTGTTTATGTTTATTTATGTATTTTATTCCATTCCTGCATATTTCCATATCATCCGGGTCTAAATTGAGGCATGTAGGGATTTTATAATATTTTGGGGCTCCAATTGCAGTTGATGCATTAGTGGGGTGTAGGTGTGAATTAATTCACTCAATTAATTGAGTTAAAATCAGTTTAACTAGTTCTAACTGAGTGATGTGCTAGTGAGAGGTCCACTGAATTAAATTAGATTTAATTCACAATGATTGATATATCAGGTAACTAATAATTCACCATTAATAATTTCATGCATGTCAGTTCCGAGGAAGACCCAGTTGAGACAGAGGTTAAAGGGAACATAACTATCGGTTGTATTTATACAAAATTTCCCATGTGAAATTATAAAGTCATTGGGATGCCATGATGGATTGATAAATCAAGTAAAGATGATTTTCCTAATTAATAGGGAGCTAATTCCCTACGAATTGCGTGAGAAATACAAGCTGGAGGAAGGTTGAGAATTGGCTAAATACTAGACCGATTTTTCCTAGATCAGTAGGAGACAATTGGCAGAGTGCTAGAGAATCTTTTGAGAGATTAAGAATTTCATTGTTTCATGATTCCTTGACTTAATACGCAATAGAGATAGACGGGTTTTGAGCAGTTTATTTCCCCAGATACATCTTGTGTTGTGTGATTGATAATTTCTTTCTCTTACTTATATGTGATTGTGCGATCATGTTTTTCTTTCGCAAATTGTAGGAAGGATTTAGTATCTTTTTTTAGTACATTAAAATATTAGATTGAATCCTCTTATTTAGATTTTATACATAAAATAGAAGAGAGGGTTTATACAATCTTGTCTTGTGGTGGTTAGTAGGTTTCAAGGTTTGTGATAAAGACCAACATAAATGGAGGAGGGATTGCACTGTAATTTAGAGCCAGAAAAGAAGTACACGTAGGCTTAATATTGACTAAGGTAACCCTACTTTAATGGTCAACATTGAGATCTAAATTTCATGTCAAGATTCAGTCAAAGAAATGCCCGAATCTATGGATCCATATGAGCTACGTCAAGTCTCTTATGGAGGCAAGAGTCATGGTTTTTTCTATTGGTGGATAAGGTTTTTTCTACAACAATTAGAAGTACACAAGTATAGTGCCCTAGTTAGGATATTTTCCTAGCATATTTAGTTCATAAGGAATGCCCTTAAGACTGTGACAAATTTACGTAGAAGAAGAACGGTCATGACCCTTAGAGCGAGGTTTATTTCCGCAATATAGACTGCAGATCTAGAATATGGTTTTTAGATTCAGTGTGTATGGAGGTAGTAGATCCAAAGGAGGGGGGAAACTGAGTAGAATATTCAGCATGTAGAAGAAATGTGCCATGTGAAGAATGGATGGACACGTAGAGGAGTTGATTTTCTTAGACTATCAATAGAGTTTTATATAGAGATCTTAAGCAACCTATAAAAAATTAGTCAATGGATTGTTAGTGGTTGATTTGTGACCCTTGTTCAGTCATCTATAGATTGTTATAAGGATGATAAGAGGAGTAGTTTAGATTTTTTCATAGATTGGACAACAAAGATAAAATTGTCGATACACAAGAGAAATGATTTTGAGAGGATTGAAACCATTGTTAGGTGGAAGATTGAAGAGCCCTAGATGAAGCCAATATTGTGAGCCATAGAGGAGTAAAAATAATTGACTGTGGTTAGGTATATTGATGGCAATCCAAGTATAGTTGGAGGGTTGTTAGGTGACTATCAAAGAATATCCCTAACTCTTGTACTTGTGAAGGACAACAAGATTGGTAGAAGGCTAGGTGTATAGGGCCTAAGGATGTGCAACCATTGAAGGACTAAAGTAGCAGTCAAGTCGGCCAACCAAGTAGCCCTAGTTGACTATATTATAGAGGATTAATTCAGTGAGAAGAAGGGAAACCTCCATAGCCCTAGACTTCTCATATTGGAGCCGTAGTATGGATAAAATTGGAATACCAAAGAGTTGTTCACAAATGGAGTTGTGAACAATTTGTTACCACTCAAAATAGTAGTGGACCTAAAAGGGGTTCCTAAGAGGGAAATTACTAGGACAAGGGAAATGGTGGAGCCTTAGCCCATTGCCACCATAACTAAGGCTCCTTTCTCTTCATGGAATTTCACTGATGGGAGGAGTCCCGGTAGCTTAGGAATTCATGTGTAGAGTATAGTTCAATGAATAGGTGGGAAGCGACCCTAAAAACCCTTTCCCTAAGATAGAATAAGGAGTGGGACATGCATGCCTTTTAAGCAAGGGACTTGATATTCTAGGGAGAGAGGAGGGGGATTGAAGGGTTGAGGGAGAGTAATAGGACTTATGAAGGAAGCTCTCAATCCCTAAAATCCTTTGGGAACTTGGATTCCCAAATGGTCCATGATGAAAGGCCTTTGACACCAAATGGGACCACAGGGAGCCAAGTGGACCCGACCCGGGTTCGGGGATGGAATTTAGCAACCAATGATATTCCTATCCTAGAAAATGTGAGGGGAAAGGATCAGGCAATAGTTTTTACTTCGATGGGTCAAATTGATCCTACTAGGTTCTAGCCTTGGGAACACCTATGCAAAACTTGATCCTAGAGCTAGGGCTTGAGGTAAAAGTCAAAATGAATTTAATGCATAAAAATTTATGGGATTTACTAAAAGGAACAAAGCCAACACCTCAAGACCCTAAATTATAATTTAATTGGCTAAAACGGGAAGAGAAATTTAAGTCCATCATAGGCCTCTAATTTTCGGATTCACAATTTCATCTAATAGTTAATCCATCCTATAATGGATACTATAAAAAAAATTATAGTTAAGCCATCCTATAAAATTATAGTTAAGGCATCCCATAAAATGGATATTATAAAATTCTTTCCTTGCATTGCATCCTTAAAAGAGGAAAATCCACTGTCGCTTTTGATTCTCAAAGCTCCTCCATGCAACCTCAGATTTAGAATAATGGTATATTTTCTTGAAATGTCACATTCCATCATATGGTTGGATTCCCACATTATCTTCCCTCCAAATAACATACATTGAGACATTGCAGAGATACCCATATTGTTCTTGATGTGTTGTTACAAAATTTCCACCAATTCTGAATCCCCGGACCAGAATAGGGAAGACTTCCCATTGATATTTTTTATGAATATCCAAAAAAATCATTTGTCCATTTCAGTCTACCTTTCGTACATACGATAGTTTTGGGAGTGGGGGATTACCATGGAATCAGTAATAAATATGGTGGGGTAAATGAATAAGCATGTGATAGAGAGAAAACAAAGTTTAGACCCTAGACCCTAGTACAAAGCTTTCCCATTGCAAGATCCCTAGGCTTAATGAGCCCATGTCAAACAAACGAACTTTGGAAAAAATGTAAAAATTTTGTACCATGACACCAGACATGACTAGGGCCCAAATGAAGGAATATTTAATGAGACAGATCGATCGCTCATCTGTGGATTCTAAGAGAAACATCTAGCAGAGCATCACTCGTTCTTCAGAGAAACAAAACCAAAGCATCAATTGTCCATTTCCATGGAGTGTATTGGGCTTGTCGACTACAAACATTTTCCTTCCATCCTTGTATGTCACATACTCCTAACCAATGACAATGCCAAACAAAATATTATAGAGAGAAACCTTAGAGCATCCTGCAAAGTCTTCTTTTTCTTGACAGGTCAACTTCCAAAAGTGTCTCTATTTTCTATCATGGAATTCATGCAATTATTTTCAACACACTTATGATCTTTGAATAATACTTGCAATGCAAGTAAACAAAATATGTCAAAAAAACAAATTCAAAATCATCATTTGTTGTACTATACTACGTAATACATATCCCCAAGAAACTCACTAGGTACTCCTTCTCATTTTGAGAATGATACCTGAAGTAAACTATATTTATTAAAAGCTCAAGGCTCTGCAACATGGGGTTCATGGCCATTCTAACAATATCCTTGTTAGGAGCTCAACATCTCACTTGTGGGAGTTGAAATTAGGTGGGGATGATAACAATCAATCCACCCCATTTTAGACCCGAATAATTATTTCTTGCTAGTTGACACTCTAAAGTGATTCCTAATATTAATTTACAAAGCATGGAAACTAATGAAAGATGTGTTTTTTGATGGCATCATCTTGTTTACTATTGGTAGGGTGGGAATTTTTATTGCCTAGGTCCATGTCCTTCATTATTTGATGTGTTTTGTTTTCTTTGTTGAGGTCTTATTGAGTTAAATTGACTAACATTATGTGGTTAGACGAAGCTAAGTGTGATACTTTATCATTTCTTAGCATGAAAATATTCTATTTCCAACATTTTTTATTGTTACTTTGTTAAAATAGGGTTTCCATGACCAAAGCATGTTGATAAATACATTGATGTTCATTTTCACAAAGCTTGGTGGTTACTAAGAAAATTGAGATTCTATTTTTTTTAACAGATTCATCATGTCTATAGAGCTCTCTATTAAATTCTTGGGTTTCACTTTAGTACATCTTTAGGAAATATTGCCCAATCTACAGGGAATTATGAAGTGCCCAAAAATGAGAGTCCTAGAAAATAATCGTTATATTTCTTTAGGGTGTACTTGCAAACAAGAATTGTGCTAGGGGGATAGACTAGGGTAGGCAAGGTATGTTATGTAGAGTCCAACAACTAGTTCGAACAACCCAAAAGAATCCTGAGGCCACAAACACCTAGAACCTAAACATCATGAAAAATATAGGATTATCCAAAATAAAAAAATGATAGGGTATCGAAAAATCATCAAAACCTTTACCATAAGATAAAAGTTCTAAAGAAAAACCCATAGACAATGAGAAGTTCTTACCAAGAAGGAATATAGGTTTAAACCTAATTTCCATCAAACTATGTCACCAAGACCACTCACAAACTGCTCCATTATCCCACTTGAGTCCTGATATGTGACACGAAGGATTAAAAATTCCAATTAAGAGTTAAGTCTAACATGTGTGAAGATGGTGAATAAGTCCCTTTACATCTCATCCCTTGCTTTGATATCACATGAATTGGGAGTATCGTGACATGTGTTGATTATGAATATCACAACATTCCTTCATGTTTGATAAAGCACAAGTGAACTTAAAGGATCGCATGAACATATAAACCCTAATTTTTATTGAGGACCTCCATTTACTTTATTGCTTTGTTTTTAAGACACATAGCTTATCCACTAAAATCTTAAAGATTTGAAAGGAAAAACCTAGGGAATCTTATTTTGAATCCTTATAATGAGATGCTAGAGAGGTATAAAAAGTAATTTCATTTTAAACTAAGAATGGTACTCTAATTTCAGTCCAAAATAATTATAATGGTTCTCAAAATAGCTAAAAGCTAAAGAACATGCATCGTCCTTACTCTCTTCATATTTACTAAAATTAGTTCCAAACCAATACATATGCTTTAATTGGTTAAATCAGAAGGAGGGATTGTGTATCATTCTGAGAAGAGAGAAAGAGGGAAAATTAGGAGATCATTTTTTATCTGATCAATTCATTTATGGCAGAAGATGGGTTGAGATTCCTAGACATGGGGATGGGGAACCTGTACGTGCAGTGGTGCCTCCGCTGGATTTGAACAAGAAAATGTCATGGTTTATGTATCCCAACATGTGGATGACCTACATTATAATACTCTTATTCACCAGGATCTCTCTATTCGAATGTACTACTGAAACAACTTGTACCATTTTCAATCTCACCCATTTCATGGTCAGTATTCAATTTATTTCTTTTTTGTCATTAATTTCCTGAGAATTGACTCTTTAAGGTTTTTATTTTTGGAACATAACAAGTTCCCTGCAAACCAATTAATTTTCATTATGTTTTTATTTCCCACGGGATTGAACCCTGGTCAACTGCAATCCCCTTTGTTTTCCCTTTTTTGGTGGTAAAATTGCTTAAATTATGATGGAATGATCTCCAAACGTTTTTCAAAAACTGTTGTTCCCAAAATTTATTTCTATTAACACAAAAATAAGATAACTGTGATTCAACAGGAAGAAATTTCCTCAAAATACCACATCAATTTACAACAAAAATAGCTACAAATTACATATGTATACTGGAAATTAAAGGAAGATATTTGTAGATTCTGAATATGATTTAAATTTAAAACAGAGGTCTATGAGCCTTACATTGTGCTCTCCATAGGAAGGGGATAACAGGCTAATCAATGAGAGTAGAGGCCTCATAAATAGTGAATGGCCTTAGAAAGTGTGTCTTGAAGAAACTTGTTGGTATGTAATATGTGTGATGCTCTTAATACGAATCAAGTTTCTTGTTTACAAGTCATTTTAGGGGAATTGCGTGGAATTATTTTTTTAAAGGCATTTGGAATGCTTCTAATGAAATCGATAATCTCACGAATATGCAAGAAATTGAAAATATTTTTGAAATTTAAGTGGAATACATTCCATGCACATAATATATTTGTGTGGTATAATGGAATCAACACAAAAAAATTCATCTTGGAAAAGGACTCGGTGAGGCTGGAGTGCAAGATTTGGACTCAGACCTTGCAACAACTTCACAGGAAAAATTAGTCAAAAATGAGGGTTTTTCATCTCCTTTTTGGTGTTTAGATTGATGTGGGTGATTTCACGATCTTCCCACAATTTGGATTTGTCAGGAAGTGAATAACCTGCAAGTTACTTGCAGGTCAGGTTGTCACCCATGAGTACTTGCAGTTTTGTTGTTCCTGAGTTTGACTTGTCATTAGGGAAACAAAATTCACTTCCACGGTAGGGCCTTGCAGGTTTGTTGTTTCTGAGTTTGAATTTCCATCAGGGAGTCAGACTTTGATTCAGTAGTAGGGCTAAGCTAAATTGTGATCTCTAGCAGTACTCTGAAAACTTGACATTTTTTCCCAACTGTGAATGTAATTCTTCTAGGTTTGTGCTATTTTTTACATAGGTAGATTATAAAGTTAAATGTTTAGAATTAAATGTTTTCTAATATTTATGTTAGTTAGCTTGCTTATCTTCTTTAATTAGTGAATCTAGATCCTGATTATATGGCTTACTTATTTAGTGCTTTATACTAGGGGTTTTTTCATTTTTTCTTTAAGTTTTAAAAGCTCATTTTATTCTAATTTGATATTTATGGTGAATGTTTTCCTGCTTTCCAAGCAGTGCTATTAATTTTAGATAAAAATGGTATGTTCTATGCTTAAGAGCAATTAACTTAAATTTTCCTTATTAGCCCAATATCAATTTCCAGATTAGCAATCACATTAACATTGATAGTAAATGCAGATAGTGTTGGGTACCGGATTTGTATACTTTCCTTTCCCATTTTACCCTATATTTCTATCTCTTTGTGCCATTACTACTCTTAGACGTATGAGGTAAAAAAAATTCCTTATCTTTCATGGGATATTTGATTAATGAAGTATTTGTCATGGATTTTTTACCTTTTTTCATGTTGACCCCGATATTTCTACAGATTTGGCTAAAACAGGAGCGTTGTAGCCGCAAGTCAAGGAACAACCTATCATCTCCAGCATTTTTCTCATTCGTTGTTATAGCATAAATGACTTGTTTGTATCACCACCATTTCAGGCCTTTTCATAGTTTCTTTCTGGGCAACTAGGTTGCCATTGTAACAAGATGTATTTTTGTAACTATGGAGTTGCTGATCAGAACCAAGGGTTCCAGGACACTTGTATAAAGAGGCTTGTGGGTTGTGAATCAGGGTTAAGCCCTCTTACATATAGATCTTGTAACAAACTTCTTTTATCATTAATTGAATGTGCAACAACTTGTTCTTTCTCCTTTAATTCATTCATTTTCCACAACCCTGATCAGAGAGTTGGGCCCACTCTTTTGATCAAGTGCTGCATTTTCCTTTTTCTTGTAGTGTTTGTGTTTTAGTATGAATTCCTTATCACTATTAAAACTTATGTTTAATTGTTGTGAATGTCCTTTAAGTTCTGTAGTTTATTTAATTTTTGTTACAGTGGTCTGTGTGTTATGGATTTAAACCTGTGATCTACAGCAGGTCCTGTGCTTGTATCTTCATATACTTTGTCGTTAGTCTTGAAATAAATAACACCCTAGGGTTGATAATTTATGTGGATAAAGGGTTGAGTTTTGCTCATATCCGGACACCAACATTTTGGCGTTGTTGCAAGGGAAGGCAAATAGGTGCAAGGACGGGATTTGCAACAAATCTCAGGGTCGATCTCTTATCTTGAGGAGGGAATTTATTTCCCTACTTCAAGTCTTAAGCATAAGTACTTTGTGCTTTTCTTTCCTTCTTTTTAGGTTTTTTTCTATAAGATTGATCTCTCTTCTTGGGGGAGGAATTTATTACCCTTCTCCAAGTACTGAGCATAGCATATTGTTTTTCTTTCCGCTTCATTCTATTTTTTTTCCTCATTAAAAATTAATCCCTCATCTTGGGGAAGGTATTTCATAACCCTGCCCTAAGTCTTGGACGTATTTTCCAGTTTTTCACTTTTATTTCTCGTTTTGGGCCAACTTCTCATCCTGAGGAGGGTATGTGATTACCCTGATTTAGGTCTTGAGCTTCGATTTTTCTTTTCCTTTTTTTTTTTTTTGAATCTTTTCTCTCGTCCCGAGGAGAAAGTTATCTATCCTACTCTGAGTCCAGAGCGATTGCTGATTTTCTTTGATGAACCCCCTTCACAGATTGTATGAACAAGGATTCAAATAAGAGGGGCAGAGGAAGACCCCCAAAGAAAGGGAAGGATATGGGAACGAAGACATACATTCATGAAATTATTGAAAAATCTAGATTTGAAGCATTGTCTCGTGCTAACGTTAGGGTTAGGGTTCAGACGAAGTCTGAAGGGCAGTCTGTGGAGAAACCAGTGCCATCCATGGTACCAGAAGGTGTTCTTTATACATCAGAAGACTTAATAAACACGGTATCAGTGGATGATATATCCTTATCAGTAGCGGAAGGTGGAGAAGTGGCAAGCAGGGGATCAGAAGAATTGAGGAAATCTAATTGGGAAGAAAAACCTCAAAAAGGGTTTTCATCCCCAAGAGACCAACGCAGCATTGTAAAAATTCCTATTGTTGAATTAAACAATTCTGATCTCGTAAAGGAATATTTGAAAGAATTTGAGTCACCAAGGTACTAGGGGAGCGCGGTCCAACCTTCTACGGTTGAATCACTCTAGACACCAGCTACAGAGCCAATCAAAACTCCAAGTGAGTATTGGAGGGTATTTATGGCACTTGTAAGTTTCTCCATTGATTTTCCCATTGGAAATGTTACAGGTGATGCACCAATGAGACCCATCCCTTTAACAACCTTGCCTAGTTTTCATGGGCTCTCTTCTGAGGACCATGACACATTCCCTTTTGAGTTTGATATTTTTTTCCATGAATATGACTATATTGCTGATGCCCATAAATTGAAGATATTTTCTTCTACCCTAAAGGGAATAACCCTGAGATGGTTCATGGGTATAGTGGGGAGCACGATTACCTCATGGGAAGGAATGAAAGAAGCTTTCTTGGAGAAATACCAAGATTATTGTAAGTCCCATGACATTAAGGAAGAAATTTTTAAATTTCCATAGAAAGAGGATGAAAATATGAAGGAATGTGTAGAAAGATTTAAATACATATTGCAGAGGTCTGGACATAGTGACCTGGACAAGGACATTCTAAAGATCATTCTTCCTAGAGCACTTAGGTAAGACTCTCTCCAGCTTCTGAATAGAGTGGGAAAGGGGATTTTTCGAAAGAAAACTTTGAAACTATACGTGATTACTATATTAAGTGTTCACGGGGAGCTGCAAAAAGTGGACAGGGGATTTGGTCATCGAAGACTTCCAGTGGAGGGGTCACAAAAGAAAATATTGGAAATCTATTGGATAATTTGAGGACCGATATTCTGAGCACACTATCAGCCTAGATGGACACTCTACAAGAAAAACAGAACCAGATGGAGTTGGAAAAAACCATGGCCATATTATGCCCTCAGTGTAGAAAGAAATTCCCTTTGAAGGAATACCCACTGAACACGGTGGAAGCCTGCGCGATCTGTGAACAGACTCACATGACCAGTTCATGTCCTTCCTTGCCCAGGCTAAAAGAATTTTTCCAAGGAGAAAGTGAAGAAAGCGTGGTGGACCAGCTGTACTTTATGGGGAAGAAGAAGCCATGGCAACCTCAACCACCGAATATGAATCCAAGTATGTTTCAGGACCCATCCCAGTACTTTAAAAATTTTAATATGGGTCCCCAATCTGCACCATTTTCAGCAATGTGGTCTTAATATCAGTATCCCCCTTGGCAGCAATGGGTTCCTCAAGCTAGTTCGAATCCTTTATGGAATTAGTTTCCTTAGCTTATGCCTCAATAGAAACTTCAGTTGCCTTCCAATGTACCCCTAGGAAACCCAAAAATTAGACCCCAGCTTCCTATCCAGCCTAACCCAAATCCAAATAATAAAGGGGTCTAGCAAACAGACACCCTGAACCTTCCATCCTACAACATTTCTACTGTAGGGATCAATGTCATAAATTTACGGTCTGGCTAGGTAGTAAATGCACCTACTTCACCCATTATCACAAAAAAAAATTATGGTGAAGATACATAACCAGAACAAAGAACAGTGAGGGAGAATTCTTATTAAAATGTAATAAATCAGGCACCTTCCCAAGATGTTCCTAATCAAGGTCACTTAACTTCTCCTCCATACCTTGAAAGATTGACCTTCAGTAAGAGAAACCCTCAAGAAGAATTTGACTTCCCATGGGAACTGTAGAATCTCTTTGTTAAAATACCCCTATTACAAGCTATGATGGATGTACCTATATACGCAAAAACAATGAAATAATATTTCTCAAGGAAATTAGGGAGGAAACCTAAGGATCCATTAACCATTCATGTAGTGGGGAAGACTATCTGATATCATGTTAGGAAAAATCATTCTTGTAAAATATGAAGACCCTGGGAACCCAATTTTAACAGTACAGTTTAATGGGATTGAAATCCCAAACATACTAGTAGATTTGGGAGCGGCCATTAACATTGTCACTGCTGAAACAATGAACACATTAGAACTTGGAAAAATTAAACCAACCCCTACTATCCTGGAGCTTGCAGACAGATCCACAATTAATCTAGTGGGGAAATTAGAAGATGTGATCATTTCAGTATACTCGTGGCATTACCTTGTGGACCTCATTATATTACAGACCCGATATTCAGTAGGTGGTCACCCATTGATCCTAGGAAGGCCCTAGCTTGCAACTACAGATGCTTACATAGGGTGCCGATCTAGGCACATGATTATATCAAATGGGACAATTACAAAGAATCTCACACTTTATCCTCTTGCAGAACCAAGCCCATCTAAAAAATCATTACCCAATCAGAAACCTCTACCTATGCAAGAGCCGGAACCTAAAAATGAATATGTTAGACTAGTTCTTACTATTGGGTAGGCCCTTAAATTTAAAACAGAAACTAAAGATAATGCCATTAATGCTTTTATTAATGACTCTAGTTCTGTTTCCGATTCAAATCGACATATTTTGGAATTTTCCATGAGCTGTGAGACACAAGAAAACATTGAACCAGAATATGACATTGAGATCATTCCTGTAACCTCATCCCATGATAGTACTCCAATCGAGATTGGACCAGGGAAAACACTCAATATAAAACCAAAACTGTCTGAATATCAAACAAAATATCTTTTGAAAGTCCTTCAAGATCATCAGGAAGCTTTTTCCTAGGACTATACCAACATCACGGGTATCCCTGCTGACCTATGCACTCATCATATTTATATTAAGGAAGATTAGTACCCTGTAAGACAGCTTCAACGAAGGATGAATCCTGCTCTCAAAAACATTGTTAAAGAAGAATTACAAAAATTGTTGGATATAGGATTCATTTATCCCATCTCAAATCGCCAATGGGTATCCCCACTAGTTATTTTTCCAAAAAATAATGGTAAATGGCGGATCTTTGTATATTACAGGGAACTAAATAAGGCAACTCAAAAAGACCATTTTCCTTTGCCATTCATTGACCAGGTCCTAGATACCTTGGCTAGGAAGAAGTCCTTTTCCTTCCTAGATGGATTTAGTGTATATAACCAGATCCAGATAGCCCTGGAAGACCAATATAAAACAACTTTTACATGCCCTTGGGGAACCTTTGCATACAGGGTCATCCTGTTTGGTCTATGTAATGCTCCTGCTACCATCCAGAGGGAAATCTTGGGAATATTTTCTAATTTGGACAATGATAGCACTGAAATCTATATGGATGATTTTATTCCATATGGAAACTCATTTGAGGAAGGATTGGTAAATTTATAGAAAGTACTCAAAAGATGTAAACAGACCCATGTATTTATGAGTACAGTCAAATGCCATATGATGAGGGAAGAAGGAGTAGTATTGGGAAATTTGCTTTCAGCTGCTGGAATTCAAGTTTATCCGGATAAAGTAGAGGTAATATTACATTTCCCGATACCCAAAACACCCACACAGGTACGTAGCTTTATTGGTTGTGCTGGTTACTACAGGCACTTTATAGAAAATTTTGCTAAAATAGCACACCCACTGTTTCAATTGCTAACAAAAGATGCATAACTTTTATGGACTGAAGATTGTGAGACATCTTTCCTGAAAATTAAGGGTTTGGTGTGTGTGGCTCCAATCCTCTGAGGACCTGATTGGACATTACCATTTCACATACATACCGATGCTTCTCAGACAGTAGTACGGGTTATTTTAGGACAGCAGGTAGACAAAATACCGTATGCAATTTACTATGTCAGCAAGAACTTAATACCTACAAAATTAAATTATATGGTGACAAAAAATGATTTCCTAACTGTCATTTATGCTGTCAATAAGTTCTGTCACTACATCACTGGGTATTCTACTGTTGTCCATACTGATCATGCAACAATCAAGTATTTAATGAATAAACCTATTACTCCTGGCCATATTACAAGATGGTTACTATTGCTTCAAGAATTTGATATTACAATAGTAGATAAGCCAGGAAAAGATAATGTAGTATTTGATTTCTTATCTAGAATGGATAACAATGATGAATGCACACTTGTAGAAGATAGTTTTCCCGATGAACATCTTTTTGCAGTTTCTACTAAACCTCCATGGTATGCAGATATTGCTAAATATCTTGCTACAGGGAAAGTGCCTCCTCATTTTTCATACAGGGAACAACAAAATATTATTCATCATAGTGCCCGATATTCTTGGATGGCAGGGTACCTTTTTCATTCAAGAGAAGATAAGAAGATCTAGCGCTGTGTGTATGAGGATGATATTTACGAGGTATTGAAAGCTGCCCATGATGGCCCTTGTGGAGGGAATTTTTAGAACAAAAGAATAGGCCATAAGCTGCTAAAAATGGGATAATTATGGCCTTCCATTTTTCATGATGCTCGGAATTATGTTAGGAGGTGTGATAGTTGCCACCGTATGGGGCAACCTGGTTGAGCTGATGAAATTCCTTTGCAGACACAGGTAGTCCTCCTCGAGCGTTTTAAGAAGTGGGCTATTGACTTCGTTGGACCCTTTAGCCCACCCTTCCAACATAAATTCCACATCTTGTTCTATACTAATTATGTGAACAAGTGGGTGGAAGCCAAGGCTATTGCGAAAGCAACATAACAGGTGGTCTCATATTTTATATTAGAAGAATTTTTTGCTCGTTACGGTACTCCAAGAGAGATTGTTTTAGATGGAGGAGCACAATTCACATCACACAAGATAGCAAAGCACATGCAAAAATATGGAATCAAGCACAGAGTGACATCTCCATACCACCCCAAGGCGAATGGACAAGTAGAAAGTATGAACAAAACATTGGCGAATATTTTCAAAAAACCTGTGGCATACCATCATCGGGATTGGGCTCAGAAGCTCTCGAAATCTCTCTGGGCATACAGAACAACATGGTGAAATATAACCACGTTATCACCATTCGAGCTAGTTTATGGGAAGTCCCCGTTGTTTCTAATAGAATTCAAAATTAGTACGCTCAGAATTGCTCTTGAAGTTTCTTTGGATCTGTCAGATGCCCAGAAACACCAACTAGCCCAACTCAATGAACTATATGAAATCCGTTCAATGGATGTCCAGAGAACTACTGCTATTCAACAACAGAGAATGAAATAGAATGAAAAGTTTATTAAAAATAAGGTGTTTCAAAGTGGACATTGGGCACTGCTTTATGACTCTCGTTTTAAGGATTTTAAGGAGAAGCTTTGCACTCGTTGGATGGGACCTTACGAGGTGGATGTTGTATTTGATAATGGAACAGTCGGGCTAGTCACAATTGATGATACGCGTGCTTCATTTATAGTCAATGGACATTGCCTGATACTATACCACTACCTGGCCTCTAAGGATGCTTTTATTAAACAACTCTCTGAGAAATCTGGTTTGAAGGTCATCAGTGCAGATAATCCTTCCTCTACACCCTCATTATAATATATATATATATAATAAAAGAATAAATAATTGTATTGTTTATCTTATTTTGTTTTTGCAGGAGTTACTACTAAGGAGTAAAAATCAAAAAAAAAAAATCCAAAGTATCAGTTGCTGCTACTCGATGCTGCTACTCGATGTTGTTACTCCCGATGTTGCTACACCGGATACTGCTACTCTCACTGCTGTTACTCCGATGCTGCTACTCAATGTTGTTGCTCCCGATGCTGCTACTTGCACTACTGTTACTGCGATGCTGGTACTCAATGCTGCTACACCGGATGCTGCTACTCGATGCTGCTACACCATATGTTGCTACTCGATGCTATTACTCTGATGCTGCTACTCGATGTTGTTACACCAGATGCTTTTACTCTCACTGTTGTTACTCTGATTCTATTACTCGATGGTTTTACTCCGATGCTGCTACTCTGACTATTGTTACTCCCAATGTTGTTGCACTGGATGATGTTACTCCGGTGCTGCTACTCGAAGCTGTTACACCGAATGTTGTTACTTCGATGCTGCTACTCAATGTTGTTACACCGGATGTTGTAACTCTGGATGCCATTACTTGTACTGTTGCTACTCTAATCCACATCATTACTGTTTTTTCATCCTAGTAACCATCACATCGTCCAGGTAGACCGTCAGGTACGCCTCCATGTGACTTTTACCAATTTAATTAAATATCCCATGTGAATATTTTAATGCCGTGGATGGAAAAAATTTAAGTTGGGGGGGGGGGGGGGGGTACCATCATAGTCAAGGATGGCATAATAATTTCCTTTTAAATCAAGTATGACAATCCGTTCATGGTACACCTTGTGATTCCCATCAATACGTGGTATCATCATTTAATACATATTGGGATCCGTAAGATGTCTTGTCCACCCTATATGAAAAAAATTTTATTCTATTTACCACACTTACCATATTCTGTTATGATTTTTCTCGGTTTTTGAGAGTTACTGGCCGTATTTACCATTACCACCTTTCCATTTTCACCATGTTGTTTCTCTGAATTTAGTACCCACCACCTTGCCCAACGGCCTGCTGTTACAGGAAGTGTTGATACAAGTCTCCACAGTATGGATGGGCTGGTTGTGTGGCATGAACCTGAAAACACAACTTCATTCCACAGCAATCCAGAGGTTTGGCAAGTCTTTTTCGATATAGGGTGGGATACCTACTTTGACAGATTTCAGGGGTTTAATGGAGGAATCACAATGGATTTTTCACTCAATTTATAGGAGAATTATTCACAGGTTAGAGGTCTGGAAGTTCCTATCAGAGAAGAGGTAATTGCAAAGGTTAGCGGACTGTGACAGTAGGGGCAGCAATGGTTTTCTCGAAAATTTTCTCTTCCGTAATTTCCCGAATTGTTCTTGCAAGAAGGAGAAAGTTTTGTTCAAATGTTCAGAGGATACAAGCGTCGAACTGTACCGTATCCTTGGAATGAAGCTTCAGGTTTCATAATAAAATACATAACCTATGGGGGCCGAACCACAACTCTGTTAAAGTATCATTTTAAAATTTTAACGCACCTTCAATTTCCACAGGCTCAGCTACAAGCCTTGAACATGCCCTTCTTCCCATCGAAACAACTGCAACATATGGCTAAGGCTGCTTGGCGTTCATGTCGAATGCTGGCAGTTCTTTCCAATCACGATTCGGTGCGATTATTAGTCATGCATGCAATAAATAGGCTTGGGGTCTCCGAGGTGAAATATTTTTGGTCCCCAAAGAAGAGGTAGTATCCATGATTGCAACTATAGAAGAGGAACTAGCCTCTCCGGCTGGTATAGTAGAAGAAGAACATTCATAAGGAATTGATCAAGAGGAACCCGAGGAAATGAAAATGGATGTTGATCAGGAGGAACCCGAGGAAGAATAAATGATGGTTGATCAGGAGAAACATGAACATATGAGAATGGAGGAGGTAATTGGCGATACAGCCGAGGCTGCCACACAAGAACCATCCTCGCTTGAAAAGCCCATAGAAGAAGAGATGAGAATGGATGAGGTAATTGGTGATACAGCCGAGGCTGCCACACAAGAACCAGCCTCACTTGAAAATCCTGCAGAAGAAGAGACAAGAATGGAGGAGGTAATTGGCGATACTGTCAAGGCTGCCACATAAGAACCAACCTCGCTTGAAAAGCCCGCAGAAGAAGAAATGAGGATGGAAGAGGTAATTAGCAGCACAGATGAGGCTGCCACACAAGAACCAGCCTCGCTTTAAGAACCCACAGAGGAAGAAATTATGGACATCGTGTAGGAAGTCGATATTGTTATACATTCATTGAATTTTGTCAATGAAGAACAAAGGAGTGAATTGTGGACAAAGAAATGGAAATTGATGCTATATCACCTACCCATATAGATATAGATACTAATACAGATCATGGTATTACACAAGAACCACCCCCAATTCGGTTAGAACAAGAGAATTCAGCCTACGAAATCGACACTGGACCTCAAGAACCAGTGTTTACCCATTAAGAAGAAATGAAGAGCAAGGGGCAAGAAGACGGAAAGGAAATAAGCTGTGGAATCGATGTTGCCCCATGAGAACCAGCATCAACCCCAGTTGAGGTAGTAATGCGTGAATTTCTGGTTCAAGTCGGAAATGAAGGTGATGAGTCTGTTCCCTGTTCTTTGTTCTAGCCCCTGATGCCTAGAGGTGTTAGGTGGATAAATCGTTCTTGCAGACAAGACAGATCTCCCTAGTATCCTACGATAACTAGCAACAAGAAGACAGATGCAAACTAATTTCTCTAGATTATATTTGATCTAGAATTATCTATAATGAAGGATTTAGGACTTACCTGTAGTCCAGCGCTGATCGTAGTCTTCTTTCCTGTTGCTTTGAATACGTCTCCTTTCAGGATATGCAATCAAAAACATGAAAGAATCAGAAGCACCTACATAATATATATTAATTCATAAACCATAAACCTATCTTGATGATAAAGGAATTAAATAAATAAACCATTTAAATAAAAAACTCATTGAGAAAAGAGGATCCATTTGTATTATCTTTGATGAAAGAAGGAGCCTTACAACCGTGTTCGCCTTCATGTCGTACAGGTCCCTCTGGGGTTTGGAACAAGTGTTTCCTATACTTTGACAAGCCTTTGCACTCTCTCGACTAACAAACACATGAGTGTGTAATCATTCCCATATGGTAATCAGTTAAGAGAGTCTGAGCTTTTCTAGCAATTCTCCTCATAATATCTCAAAGCCTAACTCCCCTTAAGGCTGAACTATGGCCTCAATTATAGCAAAAGAGAAGAGGTTGCAGCTCCAAATAAAAGGGGATAGAATCGTCTTTCAAAGGGATTAAGTTCCACATACCAAGGGGTAGGCTCCTTTAATGGAGGGATGAATCTATATGAAAGGAGCAAACTTTCCACCGGATAATTGCTTCCAGAAGCTTCCATATTTAACTGGCTAGGCTTCCAAATTTTACTTCCACCTTCACTTTACCTTTTACAGGAGTCCTCACTTTGCATGAAGAAAAAGTGCGGTCGATTCCACATGTTCTAGAGCAAAAAGATGCAGCACTGCAGGTAATACTAAGAGAAAGTGCGGTAAAAGTATTTTTACGACTTTTATAAGCTTTTCTCTCAATTTCAAGGCTTGGTTTTAGGAACTTGATGTTTTTAGACTTCTAAGGGAGTATTGTATGAGTAATGATGAACCCATATAGACAGTAAAACGTCATGGTGACAATTTTACTGTAACAAATTTCCCCCTAAAGTGCGAAGTCTGAGACCATTTGAAGAGTGATGTGCTTTATCATTTTGAGGATTAGCTTTTGGACACCCCAGTTGGAATCTGGTAAAAAAATTCAATGAAAAGCATACATATATAAATATCATCGCTGAGGTAGGCATTCCCATACTCATATCAAATACTAACTAAACTTGTTTTGATGTAGAAATGATCTTACTATTACATCAATAATGTAGACACAGTATGGATGCAGCCATCTGTTATGAATAGTCTACTGCATAATGAATAATAAAAATCCTCACATCCTGGATGGTGGAAACTAGATCCAGGGTCTTTTTTTTTGCTACCCGAAATAGTACGATTCTATCCATGCGATTGATTGTGTCTAAGTCGAACATGGTAGAAACCACTTGATTACCAGTCAATGATGGGAAATGTTAACAAGTGTGAGAGAAACCAACAATAATGACAATGGATGTCAAATTAATCAGTACAATCCATGGAATGTGAATAAATGATCTGAATTCGAACATTTCACGGAATCGTTCGATCAAAGGTCAACGATGCAACCTATCGTCGAAGGAGATAAATCTACCATTAAGGCATACAGATTCCAAGATACTAAAGGATTCTAGATCAAATTCCTAGATAATGAGTTTTCGTTGATAGAAAGTGATCCATTGTAGGAAAGCCTATGAAACGAAAGCATTAGATCAAGTTTTGTAGAAATATTTTGCAAGGAATGACTCAGGGATGGTCAATGCGAATGGAGACATATGTTTGTAAATGAATGGTTTATTTGAACTGTCCTCTTGAACACATAACGACATCGCAGATGGTTTGGTGACAGTTGACCTAAGATAATACCCAGAAACCAGATGACGACTTTCAATATGGTTTGTTTAACCCGGGTAGAAGTGTGACAAAAAGTGTCGCGCTCAAGAATGCTAAACTTCTTTTTAAACAAAGTATGACAAACAAATTCGTTTTCTCTCTTTTAACCCACCATTTATGGCAAGTACCTCTTTATTTTTGACAAGCTTGAGGAGGATAACATTTTCTTGGTATATAATCTCATCCTTCGGATGAGTCCAACATAGTTTAAAATCGAACCCTAAGAAGGAGTGGATCGTTCCTGTTTGTAATCGACAGGTCCTTTACTGTTAAATTTTAACGAGTCCAGTATAGGAGAAACTTGGTGTTTTTCAATTTTAGGGAGTTAGAAGAAAAACTTAAGGAAACTCCATGGCTATACGTTTTCATAAATTTAGTCTCTCAGGCCCGAAAAAAGATAAAACAATACATGAGATAACTCTATTGACCATGATTAGTCAACTTATACCTTTTTCGTAAATAGTCCATTTCAATCTGGAAAAGGGGTAAACTTATACTAAAGGGATGACTATTCATTTCCTATAATGAGTTCAAATATTCAAGTACTCGACAATATTTTCATCTTTAGAGAGTCTGAAAAGGGCTTAAAAGAGAACTCCAAGGTTTCGCTTTTTCATAATTTTTTAAGAGTCCGAAAAAGTGATAAAAGTATACTTAGTAGTTTCTCTTTTTCTGTAAGTTTTAACAAGTTTGAAAAAGTAATAAAAATGTGCTCATTCTCTTTTCACAATTTTTACTGAGTTCGAAAAAGTGATAAAAAGTATACTCCTTCGTCAAAATGACCATTTCACCCAAAAAATCTTGTATTCTGCACAAAAACTCAAAAATTAAACATACATATTTATGATTAATAAAAAATAATTTGGAAAACCACTTTTAAAAGTAAAAAATAAACAAAATAATATTTTATTTATTCAAAAAATCTTATAAAAAGGATTTTTTGTAAATCATTTTTACCATTTGATTTCAAAGTGAAAATTGAGAGCCTTTGGTAAAAAACGTTCCAGAGAATATTGCGAAAGATTCACCCATCAGAATCGAAAACCGTCAGTTCCAGGTAATCCACATCATCTTTACCTTCATTTTTGTCTATTTACTTTTTCCATTTTAGGGCTTAAATTGACTTTTAGGGAGGAAAATAGGTTCAAAAATTCGCTCATGGGGGTCCGTAGGTAAGACACATAAAACCTCCGGACCCCTACAATTTTACAAAGGGAAAATTTTCGTGGTCCCGCACTTTACGCATAAGATACATGTGGATCCATGCACTTTTATGTGAAAAGCAAAAAGGTGCTGTAAGGAAAAATAAAATGAACAAATCTCCCGATTTAAACCAAATTTTCCCACTCAAATTTCTTCTAATATTTCAATTTTTCTATTGCAGGATATTTACAATGCTTGAGTGAAGAGAACAAGAGCACGAGGAGGTTGATGATGCAGCTATGTTACATCTTCCCACGTTACGAATTTTAAGAGAATGTGGTTCTTACAAATTTTGGGCCATTCAAGGTATGAGGGCTCAGGTATATTTGCTTACCTGGCTAGTCAACAAATGGGATGTACAGGAACAATTCTTTATCATTGGAGGTCACCGGCTCAAAATTGAGCTCGAAGATATATAATTCCTCATTGGTTTGTCAAAGAGGGGCGAACCACTCTCTTTGTTTGGGGCTAGGGCAAGTGGCCAGTTTGTCGCTAGCCTTCAGGGAGAATTTTGCAATGAAGAAGCAGACCCCAAGGATAAATGTATTGAGATAAAAACCATTATTCATCTTGAGCTTAAATTGGTTGCGTTTACGGTAACCAAGTTGTGTGGGAGCATGGCTCCACATGTCGCTACAAGATCCCATATGCAGACTATCATTGACTGCTTTAGAGGCACCATTTTCAACTGGTGTGAGGCAGTGTTGGCCAATGTCAAAGGCCAACTGACTAGAGAAAAAAATGCAAAGTTGAAAAACTTCAGATATGGAGTGATCGTGGTTACATTTTCTCTAGAGAGGATTCCCTCACTGGCCCTGTTAGCCACCTATAAAATTTGTTATATCAAAAGCTGGCTAAATAATTTTTGGAGCCTTCAAGAAATAGGTTTTATTGCTAAAAATGTTATCTCTTGAAGACTCATAAAGACATCATGCCCTTTGTTCAAATCTTCACTGTTGTTTCCATTTTAAACCCTGAAATTCTCTTGATTTCATAGAGGAAATACTGGTGCAAAATCCATTTTCCCCTCCCAAAACTTCAAAACTAACCTTCATTTTTACCCCTTTATTTCCCCATGAAATTCCTCCTTTTTCCATGTATTTCCATTTTCCTCTCATAAAATCCACTTTACAAAGTTTAAAACTTCTTTTTGAACTTTGTCGAAACCCCCAAATCCATCAAAAACCTTGAAAAAATTCATAAAAAATAAGTTTGTTTACTATGGACTTAAGCCCCTTTGCGCTAAATCCTAACCACTTCCCCTCCATATGCCTTGGTGCTAGAACCAAGCGCTAAGCCCATTTTTCACTTATCGCATTGGAGAAATTGGAGCGCACAAGTCTATTTCTTATGGTAAGACCTTCGATTGTGATTGGCCCTTTATTTATAAACCCCCAATCATATTATTATTTCATATACCCACATAGCTCACATTCAGTGCAAAGAATTGTTTAAAACCCATCTCTGATGCATATTTTCCTTTGAAAATCATAAAACCCACCTTTTCCTAAGTTTTTGTCTAAACCCGCCAAAACAACGTTTTTTAATGAAAAAATGGGTAGATTGAAAAGTCCCGAAGCGCTAATCGCATCGGAGAAATGCAAATGGGTAGATTGAAAAGCCCGAAGGCCCGATCCTGATTGGCCCTTTTTATGTTTCAACCCCGGTCCCATTCATTTCCATACACCCAAGGCCCCGCAGACAGGCGCCAAAGTATTTCCTATATATAAACCAGCCTGAGCGACCTAAACTTTTATATTATTAAATTTTTGTTTTTCATATATTCTAAGGGGGCCCGCTCTTCATTGATTGTGGTTTTTCTTCACCGTTGATCATTGGGCCATCCGACGGATCGCGCTACATCACATCGCAAATTTTTGTCGGGTGCATTTGTTCCCCCCTTTCGATTGGTGATCTCTCGATCAGTCGTGAGCCGTTGATCTCCTCTTCGCCTTCCCAGATCCGACGACCTTCATTCACTCCTATCATAAAATTTCCTCCGCCTTTTGATCCCATCTGATTCACTCCCCACCGTCGATCTGATCCTCAGATCGACGACTAGCACTAAATCACATTGGAGGTTTTTCATCGCCCCTTCCCCATTACCTCCTTCGATTACGATCTCCTGATAGCATCTGGGCCGTCCTCATGTCCAGTTTGGACGGTCTAGATCTTCTTTCATCTCCCTTTGTTATTTTCATCCTCCCACTTCATAATGATTCTTATCCAATCTCCACCGTTGATCTTTGCAGATCAATGGTCTGTATTAACTCTGATGGGCCCATCTCCTATGGGTCCTTCCCTCCTCAGATTCAATCTCAGCTGTCCATATCCGAGATCAATGGCCCAGATTAAATCCACCCCACCTTCTTCTGCCCGTGTATATTTTTAATATCGCGTTCATACCAGGCCGTTAGATATGAGACCCCAGATCCAGTGGAGGGCACGTGTTTTCACGTAACTTTAAGCGCGAAGGATAATCTGCCAAGGGCTGTGCGATATAGGTGTTGAGGAGGTAAATCCCCTCTGCGGACAGAGGCGATCCCTACTAGCCCAGCAGGGGTCTAGCAACAATCAAACAATGTTATGACGCAAGCTCCTAGTTACGAATGAAAAGACTAGGAATAGAAGCCTACCTGGATTCCAATGCTATGATCTGAAGAAGAAGCGTCCCCGTTCCTCAACCTCGGCAGATCACAATCCCTCCACGATCTCCGCGGATGAACACCTGCACATGGAAGAAACGAACAGATACAAGCATAAAATCCGGCACACGTAACTAAACATCAGTCAGAAAGGATGTTACTCGCATTAACATGATGGAAAACGGAGTGGAACCATAATCATAATCATCTATTAAATAATAAACGAAGAGAGATTACAACCAAGTTCTGACGTCGCAGCCTCCTTCGGACGGGTCTCCGGTCGTCCACGTCTCGCAAAGCTCGCCGAGGAAAGGGAAAACCTCTCCAGAGTCTCGTGACAATGGTCTCCTTACTTGAGTCGGCCTTAAGGGAAAGAGAGGATTCTTTACAGCACAAAGGCTCTTGGGAATATGGAGATACAAAGCTTAGGCACTTCAAGACTAGCTTGCCATGGATTTGAGCAGGCTTTTATAGATGGGGAAGGAGGGAGTTGGGATCCCTATTATTATGGGATTGGCCTTATCAACAAGGAAGGTTCCATGGGAGGTGGCAAAACCACTTCCCTTCCATAGAACTCCCGCAGCCAAACCTCCCAACTCAAGATAGGCAATGGTTTGTGAGTTTGTTGGAACTCAACTTCCGCCATCTTTATTTAAAAAAACAGTCCCTAAATTGGGTGGCGCGACTACTGCTCTATGACAGAGCGCCAGTTGGCGCGACCTCTTTGCAGGATTTTCCCCATTGGCGCGAGTACTGAACTGCCTGCCCACGCCAATGCAAAAAGGGATGTTTTTCATGACTTTTGCAAGGAGATGTCTCAAGGGCAAATGAGGCTCATGCTTAGAGGAATGCATTGATGATATTTTCAAGGCATGAAAATGTTCACAGGTCACAAAATGGGTCCTCCATTGTGCGGGACGGGGAATGGTAGGGACGATTACAAATTACTGTGTAACAATAGGTGATTTTTAAAAGCCACGTGTCGGGCGGGAATGCATATCGTGTTCAAAAAGGAAAAACTACCTCCCCACCTTTTCACTTCGTGAAACCTGTGGTTTTTAGTTCCGAAACCAATTTACATCTTTCCATTTATGTTTTATCGTGCACGTCCTCAACTTTTGATCTCGTAGGGCCGATCTCATTCGACGGCTCACGATCATCCATCAACCCCGCTCTTCTTTCCTTTGCATTTTTCTCCGCCAAAAAGTTTCTATCCTATTTTCCTTCACATTTTCTCCCAATTACTTATTGAGCGGCCTTTCTCCATTATATGTCATGGATCACTCCCGACCGTCGATCTCTGTAGATCGACAAATCTGACTTAATTCTTTCCCCTCTTTCCCCTTTGACATCCCGCGGAAAATATCCACCGTTGGATGCTGCCATCCAATGGCCATGCTCCTCACCAGAACCTTCTAAGAAATTTTACCACATAAATGCAGGATTTATAAATGTTTATTGTTTTTTGCAGGTTTCTATGGTTTTTCCAATATATTAAAGGAAAACCAAAGGATGGGGATGACAATCCCCCATGCCTTTGTGCATACAAAAGTATCATTCCAAAGGGTTCAAAGTCACATTTCTTCAATTCTTCATGGGAATTGATGCCATACGAGCCCTTTGTGGCCCTGCACATCAACAAGACACAATGAATTAAATCAGAACAAAAGAGTATCAGTGTTGAAGAACAAAACACAGCAGAACAGAGGATTGAAGACAGTTTTGGAGGATTATGGCTAAGATCGAAAATAAAAATCCTAATCCTCCAAATTAAAACACAATTAAAGAAAAATCAGAGATTTATCAGTCTGAAAGAGCCTCCACTACCATATCATAGGCTAATTGATTCCTCTCATCTACCCAATGCCACCTGTAGCCTCAAACCATTCAACAGACGGCCAAGTAATGACCAGAACAGAGCATATCTACCCCAATACAGCTGAATAGTTATTTCGAATCAAAGAAGCTACTATAAACTATCAACATAGTTATTGCAGAGATAACACAGAGCCTTAAAATTCAACAAAAGCTCCGACCGAGATTAAATCTTAAATGTAAAACAATTAATACACACAAACATTTGTAAACTTCTACATCGATCCCCTCAAAGGCCAAGAAGTATTAAAGTCTGTATTAATTGACCTAGGAGATATTTTATCAGATCCCACCTCCTCATTCCTTCTATAAATACTCCTGTAGAAGATGAGAAAAGGGTTTGTTGCAGAACTTTGGAATATACTTGAGCTTGAAACTTCTACTTGTAAATAGTGCTCACGGGCTCTTGAAGCTCTACTTGTGATTAGATAAGTTAGTCTGAAAATTGAAGATGATTGCTGAACTGAAACACTGGACTTAAAGATGTAATTGGTTTGAAGCATCAATACAAGCTGATTTATGGGATCCTGTTCTATGTCAACGGTGATGTTTTTCTTATTGTAAATCGTTATTTTATTTTTATTTTTACTTTGTCCATCTTCTCTGATAAAGAAAAGTAGGCATAGAGTTATAATTTACTATGTATCAGTACCCTTATATTATTGGTAAGCTTTATCTACATGTTTTCTTATAATTTGTGTTGTTTAGGAATGATTTAATTAAGTTTGAGCAGTTAGGAATGTTGGCGTTCCCTCATCCTACTGTCTAGGCTAATTGTTATTCTTGAATGTCATTTTTAGTTTATGTTAAGTAGATATGAACTAAGGAAGTCATGGTGAGCCCTGTCCTTTAGTTTTATCCCCAAATACTGGCTGAAAGTTTCCTTAAGAGTGTGTTGAAAGCAGGCTAGGTTCAAAGTCCTTACCTAATCTTAGACCATTCTTTGTTATCTTATGTGTTTGTCTTGAAATTTTACCAAGTAAAGTAGAGCTAGTAGAGGTTTATGGTGAGCCCTGCCCTCTAGTTTCTTCTCCAATAGTTGCCTTTAAGTTTCCCTTTGTGTTTAATCTAATTTCTATTGAAAGTGCATCAAAATCTGGCTAGTTTCGAAGTACTTACAAGATATTAGATTAATTTTATGTCTTTCTTAATTGTATATCAAAAGCTGGCTAGTTTCAAAGTACTTACCAGATCTTAGGCTGCTCTTTGTTCTTCATTTGATTAATTCCCCTTCTTTTTGTATCATTTCATTCCATAAAATCAACTTTAAAGAGATCCTTATACATAGATGACTTGCCACATGGACCACTCTTGCTCCTTGTTGTTTCAATTAAAACCTATTATGACTCCATAGCCTAATGGACTAAAAACCAACGTTATATCTATCTTTTAGCCAAAGCTTGTTCTGATTACTTGCAACTTCACACCTTTGAAACTCTTTGAATTTAGGAATTTCCACTCAAATAATAGTCACACTCAACCATCCAAAACAAACAAAAACCCTCGGACTTCATAACTAGCCTAATATCATTACCCAAAAAATTTAAAGATAAATCCATCATTGCACTTATTGGAGGATCCCTTTTCGGATTCAGGAGGGCTAGATCCTAGAATCCCAAAGTGGTTGAAACAATGTTTCTCCCTGTAGTTGGAATTTGCCAATCTTGCTAATTACAGGGAGCTAACAGGCCCCATAGCTGATTGCAGTTGATCATGGTAGAGTCAAAGAGCCTCGAATGGTTCGATGGGTTGCATTGACGGCCCATCACAGTGAAGGCGGCGAGGTTGATCGTTTCACCACAACTTACTTTCATTGGTTGGATAACCAAGTCTTCGCGATAGAATATTTTCCTTATTCTGGGATAGATTTCCGTGGTGACCGAGAGATGTCTCTTCCTCCATGGACATAGTGGGATGATTCAGGTAAATATAATTTTGACATGCTCTAAATTATAATTTTTTTTTTTTTTTTTTAATCGTCCAAAACTGATGACAAAAAATTCAAATGCAGATGTGGGTCCACATCGACCAGCCACTCTCCGTCATTTTGACGGGAAACCAGCTGCAGCACCACCACCATGACAGGATCATACATTAGAGGTTCTTACTGATTTAGAGGACCATCTAGAGAGGTTTACCTTATATATTCTAGAGACTACCATACATGACATTTTTCTCCGCATACAGAGATATGTTATCAGGGTTCCGAGACTGTTCAGGAGATTTTTGAGCAAGGTGGCATGGGCTGTAGTTTTTTATCATGATCATCACCACTGATAGTGGATCATTGATATTGTAGAATTGTATCATTTTTTGTGTCACCTTTTTCCGATCATAAGGCGTTTTGGACCTATGATCGAGGACGATGTAATATTTTTTGAAAACACTACACTTATGCTATGATATTACTACTATTTCCAGTTATCTGTCTTAACATGTTATCGAATGTTATTTTGATCTACTGCTTTAATTATCGCAAATGTTTGTTTATAACAAAATAAACTACCGCATCAACTAATGTGTTTAAATTTCTCGGAATATGTTGATACTCAATATAATCAAATTCTCATTCCAGGAGACGAACTTTCAAAAATAATCTTAACAAAACTAGGTTTTTAATTGCATATACTCTATTTAATTGTAATAAAACGATTTTAGAATCTAACCTAACGATCAAACTTCGAATTCCAAATGAAATGGATTTAGACAATAACTCAATAACTGCGCTATAATCTGCAATATTGTTCATCGTTTGACCGAGGCTTACCCCATGTATAGATACTAACTCATCAATGGGTGAATAAATAACCCAAGCTATGGAAGAAATCTTTCATGTACTACGACAAGCACCATCAGCAAAACCAATGTATGTTTGAAGGGATGTGGACATCTGCAAAATCAAGAATGATCCAGATAAGAAGGGATAATAGTAAAAGAACACTTAACTAGCCACGCTCTCTAATCTACAACACACCAGTTTAATGAAAATAACTAATATACACGGAAGATCTTCACACAAGAATCAAGCATAATATCTCTTCAGATAAAGCCCATTTATGGGTTTGCCTAAAGAGACCCCGTCAAAGTCAATCAGTTCATAGGCCCCTTTTTCAAGCTGTCACTTGACAATATAAGGACCATGCCACATGGGTTCAAATTTCCGAGCCCCTAGCTTATCGTTAGCTTGATCATAAACCAAAACAAGGTCTCCTTATGAAAAAATACGAGTTGTAACTCTTCTATCATACTGAGTTTTCATTTGTTTCGCATGAGTTTTGGTAGCGAATGCAACGGTGCATCGATTCTCATCTAATTGAGCTAAGTAAAAAAAGTGTTCCTCCTCTTCAGAAGTAGCTGCTAGTAACTCTATGGCTAGTTGGAGTGATGGTATCTCACATTCAATCGATAATACCGCTTCTAAACCGTAAACCAGTTGAAAAGGGGTGAAACTTGTCAATGTTTTTGCTGAGGTTCAATATGCCCAAAGTGCTAAAAAAAGCATGGTATGCCAATTCGATTTATGAGTTCCAATGATTCATTTTATCATGGTGGCTAAAAATTTATTGATAGCTTCAACCAGACCATTAACCTGCAGATAATATGGTGTAGAACTGTCATGGTGCAGGCCAAGTTGGTCGGTCAGTTTGGTCATCATGATGTTTCGAAAATGACTCCCATGGTTAGTAATTATCGCTTGGGGTACACCGGAACGAGCAATCACATGATTGAACATGAAAGTAGCTATAGTTTTTCCATCTCCCGCAAATGTAGGCATCGCCTCGGCCCATTTGGTAAAATAATATACTGCAATAATAATATGCCTATGCCCCCTGACTGAGTGAGGGTTACATATAATAAAATAAATGCCCCATTTTGCAAAAGGACCGACATCAATTATAGGGTGAAGAGGAGCGGGTGGTGCACGCATATTGCGATCAAATATTTGACAGTTGTGGCATTTTCAGATAGCAGAAATACAATCTTTAAATAAGGATGGCCAAAAAAATCCAGCGCGTAGTATCTTTTGGGTTGTGGCATACCCAGACATATGACCACCACATGCTCCAGAGTGATAGTCATTTAAAACATTTTCAGTTTCGTCAAAGAGTGAGACAACATTGAAAAACAGAGTCCGCACCACAATGGTATAGTGTGTCACCAAAAATATCATATTGCTGAGATTGGAAATAGATTTTTCTTCGTTGTGACCGTGAGAGTTCAGGTCAAAAAGGTTGGGTTTGGAGATAAATGATGTTATCTCCATCCCAAGGATCGATGGTACTGATAAGAAACAAAGATTCATCCATGATTTGATGTTCTGCCATAGTTTCTATGTTAGTACTTGGGAAGTCACACATAAGTTCAGCGAATACCAATGACCTATTTTTCAAATTCCAAATCAAACTCCTGCAGGATAATGATCCATTTGGAGTATTTTCCCACTAGCAGTTGTTTGGTTAAAATATAAATCATAGGGTTACAATTACAAATCACTGTTGTTTTTCCTAACAATATGTAATGATGAAATTGTTGGACAACTTGAACTGCTCCCAAGGCCAATTTCTCCACATGTGAGTACTTGATTTCGGTCGAATGCAGATTGCGACTAAGATAATAAATCACATGTTCGTTGTGGAATTCATCTTCCTAAACTAAGACCATACCAATCATATAATTGGAGGATGCGAGGTATAAAAAGTAATCCTGGTTGTAATTGGGAGGATGCAATAACGATGCATGGGTCAATGCGTTTTTAAGATCATCAAAAGTTCGAACAACGATATCGTTTCAAAAGAAAGGAATATTCTTCTTTAACAACCTGGTAAAACCTTTGGTTAACTCATCATAGTTAGGAATGAATCGACATAAAAAGTTCACTTTCCCTTACAAAATTTGGAGTTGGGGAAGAGTAGAAGGAGGACGTAATTTGATGATAGCCTCAACCTTCGATGGGTCAACACGAATGCCTTCCTTTCAGAAAAAAAAATCCCAAATCATAGATAGCTCATATATGAGTAATATGATCTTCTCTGTGTGATGAATGAGAAGGTAAATCATCGAGATAAGGTTGCACAATGTGTTTAATGTCATGAAATGCATAAGACATTGCCCTCTAAAAAGTTGCACCAGCATTCTTAAGTCCAAAAGGTAATTTTCAATAAGAAAAAGTCCCCCATGGACAAATGAAAGTTGTTTTGGGTTGATCAGTACGGAGTATGTTGATTTGATTGTAGCCCAAAAATCCATCTATAAACTAAAACATTTCACTTCCGGCACAATCATCAATAATTTGATCGATATAAGGGGTTGGATAATTGTATTTTGGAAAATCTTGATTTATATCCCTATAATCGATACATACTCATATTTTCCCTTGTCTTTTATTAACAGGAACAATATTAGATACCCAATTCGTTAAAGGAATCAGATAAATAAAACTTGCACGAAATAATTTCTCAACTTCTGCTTTAATAGCGGCAGCTTTTCGAGGATGCATCTGACGTAATTTTTGTCGGATTGGTTTAGCATCTAGGTATGTTTTAATTTCACGAGCAAAAATTTATGGATCAATTCCTGAAATTTATTCATATGACAAGCCAAAAATGTCACAGAATTCATGAAATAGGGCTTTATGTGCTTGGATTTCATCTGACGTACAAGAAGCACCTATATGAATGTTTTCAACAATTCCTAGTTTTATTGAAATGCCAATAGGAACTATCGTAGAAATGTTTGCTAAGTTCAATTCAGAGTCGGAATTCGTGAGAGGATTCTGAGGTTCTTTGACATAATCAACATTAAAAATGGAGGAAAAATTAGTTTCAAAATGATCGAGATCAGGTAAAAAGAAAGATCGATGATGTAGATCTTCCCATGGTAATTCTTCTGTGGACAGAAATTCATGAATATGCTCATCAGTATTGAATAATATTTTAACAGGATCTAGAATTGATGGAAAAGCTGAACTTTATATCGAAAGTGATTCCTCATTGATCACATTCACTAGATCAGGTTTATTTGAAGGAGTATCAAAAAATGACTATACTGCATGATATGCTAATTCAAAAGGACTCAAAGGCATCTCGCCATTGAAAGAATCTAGTTTTGAGTCTAAAGGTACTATCCAAGGATCGTCAGAGGAAATAGTACTTGATGTAATCATATTGATATTAGAAATAGGAGACAGTACGTTGGGAGCAGGCAAGGAAAAATTTCCCAAGTTCCAAGTTCCTTAAGTAAACCTACTCCAACATCTCTGTAAGGGATATTTGATTTTCCGACATGTTGGATGCTATTAGTATTGGCTGGGTCGAATGAATAATATGAGTGTTGATCTATTTTAATGATCTTTCCTTGATGAGGAAACATGATGAGACGAAATACCGATGATACGACAACAGTCATGGCATAAGACCAACTGTGACCCAGGAGAAGGTTGTAATCAAGAGGGGCATCAACCACTTCCACATCTAGATTAACAGTTTTTCCTTTGACCTCTATAGGTAGATCTTCGAAAATACCATACGGATGGAATCCTCTTCCATAGAAAACTTTGAGGATAGTCAGCGATTGGTTAAGTGTCGGAGAACCAAGTGATTTCCAACATTTTAACAACATGATACATGTAGAAGCCCCTTCATCAACAACAGTATGAAAGCAACGTTTGTTTTTTACTATTACCAGAATTTGAAAAGCCATTTGATGGGGTAGGCGGGGTGTAAAATTTTCTAAATCCAAGATCATTAGGTTCGAATCCTGAAGATCTACAGCTCCTATGGCTGACAATAGTAATTTTCTTTGGGCTGGGCATGATTGCAGCACTTCCAAAGCCGACATTGATTAAGGGGAAATCGCCAAGTCTTCAACAATATTGTAGTTCTGAGAAGCTCTCGCATGTGGATTGAAAGCTAATTTACAAAATACACCTTTATCAAGCGGTTTGATTACTAAGTCGGGATTTGGTTTCTCGATCTGTAGTAGATCAGAAACTGAGGGAGATGTAGTTGATTTTGAATTAGAACTTTCTGCTTCTTTACTACCAACAGGATTTTTAATACCATAATCTTGTGATCACATCGCAACCATCAAGGTATTATCTAGCGTATTCGAGGAAGATCCAATCATGTTACTATCTTGAGTAGGAAAGGGATCCTTCAAGACAGTAGGTATGGGCGAACCCTTAACAAATTTTGATACATTGGCTCTATGCGGGCATTATTTAGTAAAATGATCCTCATCACAAATCAGACAAGGATAACGAGGTTTTCATTTTTCTTCAGTTGGTTCAATTTTATTGTTTTTATCTTTTGAAGATGATTTTTTGTTTTTATTCTTACCTTTCTTCTTACCACCAGTTTTAGGTTTGGCTGTAGATGATTCTACAACATGAATATTGGCAGAAGTTTTAGTAGAAGAATCTCCTTTAGGTGAATCGGGTAAAGTTATAATAGGAGAAGTCATCTTGGAAGATTTATTCTTACTCTTGCTAATGCTAACAGAACCAATTACACCATTAGAGGCATGAGAGCCTGAAGGAGTTGTAGTTAATTAACCAGATCTTGGTAAATCGGTGATTTTGTCATACAAAGTACCTAACTGTGTATATAAAAGGTCAAGGTACTAAGCTTGAGCAATGACTTGATCTTTAGTAAAAATTCCTCCTTTGGCCACATCTTTAGTAATTTTGGGCAATAATGATTTGATAAACCATTCAGCCAAAATTTGATCCAAAATAAAGAATTTCACTAAACGTCTCTTACGTCTCCATTCATGAATGTGATCAGATATGTACGTAGACGTAGATTGTTTTAATGAGGTCAAAAATTTTGTACCATTTTCATATCTGATAGGTAACTGAAAATGGGTTAAGAAAGCAATATCTAGTGCATTAAAATTATTAAATGAGCCTCGTGGTAACTCAATGTACCATCTAGCAGCTAGACCAATGGGAGCTCTCTAAAAAAGACGTAATCAAATCGAATCATCGATTAGTGAATTGGATGCACACTAAACGTGTTATGTCATAAAATGATTAGATGGATCTTCTCCTAACTTACCTTCAAACTTTGGAATATCACTGGGCAACTTATTAGGCATCAGTGGCCAATACGGAAGATAAAATATGGGATCATTCATAAGGCACAATAAATCATATAAATCTAATTTTTCTATGAATGGCAACCGACAGCTAGGTTCTTGATAACCTTTTGTGATCAAACCATTTCCAGGACGAGGATATCCAGGATATCCTGGAATTGGATGCGCATTGGGAATTGTGAAACTAGTATTAGTCGAACCAAACTGGGGTTGTTGAGTTATTTCATAAGTATACCTAGGATACGGCTGATACTCATATTCTGGATTCTGTGTAGTATGTCAAAATTGATACTGCCCTTAGTACGGTTGATAAGTAAATTGTGGTTGACTAGTAGGAATCGTACTTGTACCAGATTGTCCTATAGGAATTTGGATCATAGTCTGAATGGAAGGTCTTGAATGTTGCATAGATACTTGAGGAGTTTGTATTAATACAAGGGAATTATAAATAGGAGATACATATACTCCAAAAATAGGTGTGGTAGGTTGAACAAAAGTTACAGCAGCAGCAACAATTTGAGGCAGAGTTCTAGGTGTACTAGGCCTAGGCTACTGAATAGAACCAGGTGCAGAGACTTGAATGGTAGGTTGGACAGGTTGCTGGGTTATACAGAAACCTACGGGTTGTCCAGGTTGATTAGGTAACTGCACATTGGGTTGTAATGTCTGTTGAATTTGAGATGGATCCCACACCATATTAGCTCCAGGAAATTGACCCATAGAATCTTATGCATATGAAGGACCATAAACAGGTTGAACGTAAGTTCGATAATTAACTGGAAAATTCCGAACTCCTTGTAATAATGGTTGACCTGAAGGATGTTGAAAACCTTGAGCTGGGTACTGACTCTGAGGTTGATATTGACTCTGAGGCATGTACGGAATCTAGGGTTGATATTGACCCTTAGGTATGTATTTTCCTTATGGTTGATATTGACCTTGAGGTATGTATTGTCCTTGGGGTTTAAATTGACCTTGAGGTATGTACTGTCCTTGGGGTTGATATTGACCTTGAGGTATGTACTGTCCTTAAGGTTTCTCCCCAAGCATGAAATATTGTCCCACACTTTGACCTCCAGGTGGTAAAAAATTACCCTGAGTTTGCCCTCTGGGCGGTAATTGACTACCTTCAGGTTTCCCCCTAGGTGGTAACTGACTTCCTTGAGGTTCCCCCCCCCCGACAATAACTGACTTCCTTGAGGTTGAGGATTTGGAATATTTCGAGACATCATAAAAATTTGTTCTTTGTTCAACATGCCAGTGTTTGTTCCATTCATACCATATGATAACACATTTTCAATTGGTTGAGGAGTTGCTCCGGAGAAGGTACCAGAGAGCAACTGGTATCCTAGAGGAACAGATGAACCACTCTATAAAAATGTTTCTGGAGATTCAGAAAACATAGATGACTCACTCGACATAGCTAATGAAGGTTGATAACCTCTTAGTGTAGGGTAAAAAGGAATTTGGGGTAGTGAATAAGTAAGACCTGCGTTTTGTAAAAAATCTGTCAATGATAAATACCAAGCGTCAATTCTAAAAGGACTATAGAATATTGATTCACGCTCTTTAAGATTTAAAGTTTCTTGGGTTTCGGGAAGAACTATGTCTTCATCTGGACCAACAAGTTCTTCAATACATATGAGATTAGAAGGAAGGTTTTCGGTAATGCGATGTCTTACTCTAGGTGAATCAAGATCACTAGAAGTTGGAGTAAAAAATCCGGAAGATGATTCTAACACAGCAGGTTCAGTTTCTGGCTCAGAAATTTCAAGTTCTTCAGCTAATTCACTGGTTGGAGAAGCAATTTCAGTGATTTCGGAAATTGAAATTGGCTCTTGAATATTTTATGCTATTTTTGATTGATTTACTTCGTGATAATCAGGATGAGTAATTATGGATGATTCTCCTGGTTCTATCGATATAATTTTGCTGATACTATGCAGTACCAGAGCTTTCAGTCCTTCAAGTTGGCTTGGTGTATACTCAGGGGGTTTCCCCTGAAGTCTATGCGATTTTCTTGTTAATTCAGCCATGATTAAAAATTATTAATCACACGCAATCAAAGAAAATTTCAATAAAAAATCCTAAGGTCACTAAGGAGACAATCAAATGATCAAAGGCTTATAAAATCTAGGAGATAAAACCACACACAAACAGTAAATTCCCACACTAAAAACACTATTTGGTTTTTGAAATCCAACATCATAATATTTAATGTAGAAATGGCGGTTGGAACAATTACCTCGACAACCTGCTTAATGAAATAGGCCAGTGCAAGTTTCTCCACTTAAACCATCTCGAGTGAAGATAAACCTCTGGAGAGTCCAAGTGAGTCTAGTTGACATCTGCTCCAGGTACAGTGAGATCTTTCCTCCACTGTCACCTTAGGAAAAAATCTTAAAGTTTATGGCCACTAAGTCACCAACATGAACAAATATACCTAGGGGAACAGTCTACGATCCGATATACACGCAAGGGCAGAGTAACAAAGCTCAATCCCCTTGAAGGCTCCTTGACATAATCCAAGGTATACCCACAAGTGACCGCAGGCTCCTCGACAATGGTCAATCTGAGGTTTACCGTTGTTAATACACACACATTTTCTATCATTCCCAATGAGATGGAATTGATCACCTCACTGGTTCAGATATGATCTCGTTCTTGACTCCTTTAGGAGGAGCTTCCCAGAGCATACAAGCTACTATTGTATTTTTCCTACCTCAAGATCGACTACTTGTTTGTTTTAATTGTCTTGGATATTTAATTACTCCCTACTCCAAGACACTAGCCCAAGCTATATTGGTGAAAAGAGTCCTAGAAATATAAAAATTACTAGATTGATTTTAATTTAAGCATTGCTTTTAATAGGTTGTTTCTTAATACAATAAGTGTGAAAGTGAAACTTTGATGATATGTAGTGACCCGACTCAAAACACACTAAAAATGCATCTATTATAAGAAACAACTCATTTCCTCTCGATGAATTCTATCTAAAAGAAAGAGTTGAGAAATGCAATCTTTTAAAACAATTATTCCCTTCAAAACAAGAACATACGAAAAGAAATATTATCCTATGAGAACTCAGAATGATAAATTTCTCAAAAAACAAAATCCCTTTATTCTTCAAGATTGAATCTACAATCAAACATTCTCCAAAAGAAAACTACAATTTCTAGAAATAACACTCAGAACTAAAAACACTAATTTTGAGATCTAAAAATTCTAAGAATTAAATCTGAAATCAAAACATTAAAAATTTTGAGGACATTTTACTTAGTTTGTAATCTAACTAAGAAATTCTTTGCTAAAATGAGAAAAAAACTCAAAAACATCCAATTATTGTTTTTTAAGTGAAATTCAAAACTTAATGAAAAAGTTTTTAAAGATTTGAAAATGAGAAAATGGGATCTAATTCTCATAAAGAAATTTCTGCTATGAAGTCAGAGACTCAACAAGAAAACAATGAAATACCAGTGATCTAAGGTATACAGAGGTTTTTCATCTTTGAGTGACACAAAGACAAATAAAAAATCACTTATAACATGCAGATCTTATAGAAAATCAGTCAAAACTTAAAAAATATGAAATAAACTCTTACACAAAGATTTCTGACAGAAAATACAAGTCCGGGTATATACTGAGAATCTTGCAAGCTCATCCTAGAATAGAGAATTTTGAGTTTTTCATAAAATTTCCCAAGGTCCGCAGGTTTTATTGTAAACAGGTGTGGTGCCACACTATGGAAACAGAAAAATAGTAGAGATGACCGCACTGTGCCTAAGGACAAAGTGCGGAGACAAGAAAACTTAAAGAAAAATAAAAAATTCTCAAGCACATTTCAGGGATTCTACAAGAATAAATTAACCAGGCCAGTATCAATAAATCAAAATCAAAAAATTAATTCCACAAGTCAAAAAATAAAAGAAAACAAATTTCAAGATCCATTCCCCAATGGAGTCGCCATTTTGTTGGATGGATAAATCATTCTTGCGGACAAGACAGATCTCCCTAGTATCTTACGATAACTAGCAACAAACAAACAGATGTAAACTACTTTCTTTATATTATATTTAATCTAGAACTATCTATAATGAAGGTTTTAGGACTTACCTGTAGTCCAACGCTGATCATAGTCTTCTTTCCTGTCACTTTGAATACATCTCCTTTTGCGATTTGTAATAAAAAAAATGAAAGAATCAGAAGCACCTACATAATATAGATTAATTCATAAACCATAAACCTATCTTGATGATCAAGGAATTCAAGAAATAAGCCATTTAAATAAACAACTCATTGAGAAAACAGGATCCATTTGTATTATCTTTGATGAAAGAAGGAGCCTTACAACCATGTTCACCTTGATGTCGTATAGGTCCTTCTGGGGTCTGGAACAAGAATTTCCTCTTCCTTGAAAAGAATTTTCACTCTCTTGACTAACATACACATGAGTGTGTAATCACTCCCATATGGTAATCAGTTAATAGAGTCTGATTCTTTCCAGCAATTCTCCTCAAACAATCTCAAAGCCTTATTCCCCTTGAGGCTGCACTATGGCCTCAATTTATAGCAAACGAGAATAGGTTGCAGCTCCAAATAAGAGGGGATAGAATCCTCTTTCAAAGGGATTAAGTTCCACATACAAAGGGGTAGGCTCCTTTAATGGAGGGAGGAATGTACATGAAAGGAGCGAACTTTCCACAGGATAATTTCTTCCAGAAGCTTCCATATTCAATCAGCTGGGCTTCCAAATTTTATTTCCACCTTCACTTTAACTTTTACAGGAGTCTGCACTTTGAATGAAGAAAAATTGTGGTTGGTTTTGCATGTTCTAGATAAAACAAATGTGGCACCGCAGGTAATACTAAGAGAAAGTGCGGTACAAGTATTTTATTACTTTAATAAGATTTTCTCTCAATTTCAAGGCTTGGTTTTAGGAACTTGGTGTTTGTAGACTTCTAAGGGAATATTGTATGAGTAATGATGAACCCGTACAGATAGTAAAACGTCATGGTGACAATTTTAGCGTAACAAGATGGGGGAGGGGATTCCACTCACCCAAATTTTTAATGGAAGAAGTAGTTGTCCCCCTAGTGCTTAAATTTGTTGACATGGACAAGATTGGCCCAGCCACTACTGAAATAGAACACTTAGAGGCTCACGAAGAAGACAAAATTACCTTGGAAACATTGAAACACAGAGTGGCCAATTAAATTGTCAACTAGATGACAGAATTTCCCAGAGGAAACATCGAATGTAATGTTCCTTTTTCAAGAATGCTCATAAATCAAGCATCAGAAATGCATTTACAGCAAAAAATGAAATAAAACAGTGAAATTTACTCTTGTATCCCATATATTATTCAATAAGCAACCTAAATCCAAGAAATGAGCTGAAACAAAGCAAACTAGGTGGGTTAAACAGATCTCCCACACCTAGGATTGCCAAAAAGTGCTAAAACCTTGAAACTGCATTTTATTGGAGTTGTTGAATAATGGACTGCGTATTATAAGAGAGGTTTTACACACATAAATGAAGGAAACAATTATATCTACTCATATATTTATTAAATGCTGAATAAAAAAATATCTAATCTCCTTATACAATATATAAAGAAACCGACAAGGGTTTCCTGTACAAACACTTTGTATACAAATGTGATATTCAGAAAATTACTGAAACATCACTAAAAAACTGAAGCACATGAGTGTACAAGGTTGAAAGATGTCTTATATTATGTAGAGCTCTCAAGGGCTTTCTCCCATGAAAGGATGAACCTCTCAATCACAGAAACACTGAAACGGAGCCACCAAACCATGCAATGATCACTTCCTCTAAAATAATGCACTCCCTAGCAGAAACAGTGCTGGGAGGGTATGATAAATGTGTGGTCTGATACCATAGATCTGAAATAAGTCCTGGAGCTCTCCAAATAGATCTCTCAAGTGAAGGAAAGCTTCCTCCAATGAGAAACTAGCTCAGAAGTCGGGATTCCAATCCCTTCCACTACTTCACCCAGCAACACTACACAACCTCCGAAAAAGTTGTGCTAATGAAGATGGCTAAAGCTTGGCCTGGAAACCTGATGTGGAATGATGAATGAAAAATCTCCCAATGAGCTCCTCAAAAGAAAGAGGTGGGATTCCCGCCCAAGAACACCCAGTGCTAAACAGCACTGAAGCTTTGCTAAGCAGCAAAGCAGCAACAATTCTTGGCAACCAAGAATAATAATATACAAAATGATTAATAATGTTTCCATCCTCTTCCTTAAATAAGATATGATTTTTCTTTCCCTTGGCCACACTCATTTAGGTTACTTCTAACCCAAGTTACATTTCCCTCCAAAATTGTGTTATCCATCCTAGGATTCCTCCTCCACTAAAGCTGTGTTGTTGATTTAGTCATAGAAGCTTCAATTTAACCCTGTTCACACATGGATGTGTCTTATTGAGCTATAAAGAGTGTCTCCTCTCACACTTGGAGTATTTTTATCCTCCTTAGGATACTTATGGGCTTTTCTACCCATTTATTCACCAACTAAAGCTACTGCTAACTCTAATGTTCCATTTAGCTTGGAAGTTAAAATTGTGGGAACATTACAGTCCTCCCCTCCAAAATATTTTCTTGTCCTAAATAAAATGCATAAGGAGAGAAAAATATCTCCCCTCCTCCTCATGTGGCCTCTCATCAATACCCTCCATCACTACATCAAGAGAATCTGCAAATAAATTTTCATCCCATGCTTCCTCCAAAGTGTGCAAAATCAAAGTGTCTACATTAATCAGAGGTGGAAAGTTTGAATGGAAACCTGCTAACTATCTCATGGCCTCCACAAAGTAGGAGTGATGACCAACATGGTGAATGAGTGACTCCCTCACCCATGCTATCATCCAAATTAAGTGAGTCACCCTCCAACATGGTAACTCATGCAAATTCTCCTCCACATTGTGCTCCTGAAATGAAGGTGGGCTAAATGAATGTACATGATAGGTAAGAGGGCCTATCCCACGCCGTCGTCCTCTCCAGTCATGATAAGTGTAGAGGACATGCTGATCTTGGGCTGAAACATGATTTCCCTCCAATGGCAAGAAGAATATTAAGCCTCCAAGGACTCTTCCTCCAAAATCATGAGTCATGCCAACCCAAACCATTCCATTCAAGATGAATGGCACATCATCACCACATGGCATCCAAATCAGAAAATGGCTGAAGGTTATGTGCAAGTTTGGAATGTCATAAGGAAAGTGGTCCTGCAAGAAGTTACAAGTTGTATATGTCTATTCTCCCAACATGGGGAAGTAAGCATCAATGTTTATCAGTTGTACATGGATAAAATAACAATACACTTGCCTAAGGTCATGTATGATGGGCTACTATCATCATAAACATTGGCCCTAAAGTTACCATGAAACCCAAAAATACTCTTGCTCTTTTGAGGAGCAATGCACTGTTCAACCATGGTGGGAAAGTACAAATACTCAATGGAGTAATCAACAAGTACAGAAATGCATTTCCTACCATACATAGTGAGTAGGCTAAAAGTGAGGTCCATGTATAAGCTCCCCCATGAGGATTCCCTCACAAAAATTTGCAGGAAGAAGGGATACACATACTCTTTGGAACACTCCATCAATAAGAACATACTCCCATGTGTGAGTGTTGTAGGCCTTAAGAATAAGGCTCCATGACTTTGACATTCCGCATGCCAAAGCCCTCCACCATCATGTTGCTATGTGAGAATATCATCTTTCGACATGGAAGTATCTCATGATCCTCCAATGATGAAGGGTAGCCTCCTTGCACCATGAATGTGCCTTCCTTCTTTCCAGAAATATCATGAAAAGTATGGGAGGAATTTTTCCCATACTCTCCCAAGTGTAACCATAGCAACAACAATTTTTTCTGTTGCCTCATCTCCCCCTCATACAAGTCATGAAGTAAGATCATGATGGTCAACTTGTATGATGTCCCATACAAACAAGTCTTCTATTGCTCTATCATATGGGTGCCATGCCATTCAATTGATTTTTCTCTCGATACAAAGCTTCCCTTGAATAAAAACACATCAGCAATACATGGAAGCAAGATATAATAAAAACAAGTTGCCACATGACAACCAGATAGTGAATCATGGAACCAACGCAATGCATCCTCGGCCTGCATCAGAATAGGAAATAGTGAGTTATTTTCCAGCCACTTGTTTGCTCCCATAGTCATCTCATAAGATGAAAACATGAAGTTACAATATGGTTTCATTGGTGCACAACAAGAGACATATGGCTTCCCCCACAACTCATCAAAAGGATAGCCAAGATCAATGCTACAAGTAGCTTCAAGTACATAATCATACAATATGAAAGAGGAAATACCTCTTCTTGTTACATCTTGCTGCTCAAAAATGGGAAATAATTACAATACAAAACATGAAATGATACCTCCTCCATTATGTACTTGAGGTCTTGAGCTGAAATGGCTCACCTGGAAATTCTCCCTCACTCCCAAAGAGTAGGAAGGTGGTTGTGACATTCTCTCTATCACCATCTGGGCTATGCATCTCTCCATATGTTGATATATATCTTGCTAGATGCCCTCCCAAGTGAACTCCTCCATCAAATGGAAATATGCATCAAAGTGTATAGAAGAGAAGTCCTCATGTGTTTTATGTAGCAGCTTCTCCTTGAGACTAGAAGATCTAGTCAAGAAGATCCTGCCATAGGAATATATGACCACATCATCCACCATGTATCTGTCATCTCCATCTGAGTCATCAAGAATCATGCATGCACTAAGATCCTTGGATTACTCTACCAAAATATGAGATCTCCAATAAGGATCAATCCTCCTAAGAGACAACGCTGGTGATCTGGAACGTGAAGCTCCCCTCATGCTACTGCCTACTACGTTGACATCCCCCATGCCAAAGTATTCCTCCAGACTCTTCACCTCTCCAAAATATATGACTGGTGAATCCAAAGACAAGATTTCTTCCATCAACTCTAGATCAGGTGGCCTCCTAGGTGGAATGCCTCCATGTAGTGAGACATCAATGTCAAGAGTAGACTGCATAAATGATTGGGCAACCTTGCCCTTTCCCTCACTGTGAAAATTAGTCTACCTCTTCCTTGCATTAGCTTTCCGAAATAGAGAAGGGTGTGTGCTCCTCATCAACTAATGTTTCTCTTCCTCCCTTCCTCCTCCTTCCAACTGCAATGCTGCACAATCATGCTACTCACTGATTGTGCTTGGACCTCTATGTATGAGATCTTGGGGAACTTCTTGCAAAGATACAAGAATCCCTCTTGTTGGAGCATGTTCTCCTCATCCCTCCGCATGAGGCACTGGATTTCCTCTAGATATGACAACATTTTTTCCTTCCCCTTCATCAATGTGTGTAGGAAACATCTCAACCATTGGATCCCTTTGTGAAAAAATGATCCCCATGCCCTCTTGTTCAAGAATATGAACTGGAGGTTTTTCTTCTAGTAGTTTAATGCAAGACATTAGCTCCTCCCATGGTTTTCTGAAATGGAGTTTCCTCCATCACATGCAAGGGTTTTGTTTTCTCAGGTTTTCCTTGCTCATGTGTCTTAGGAAGTTTTTCTCCAAACCTCTCCATCAATTTTTTTATGAATCTTCCATAAGAGAAAGTATTGGAATTATTTAAGGAATAAGATTCAAAAATCCACCATGCATGAGCCTTACCTCTGAAATGCAACGCTGCAACTCTGATAGCTTCATATCTGGAAATATGATGCAGCTGCAAATAGGAGTTTAGCTTCTTCACCCAAGCTCCAACTGAACATGTAAGTGATCTGAAAAAAGTAGATAGAAGAAATCTATTTTCATCTCGCTGCTTTCTCTTCTCCATCTGGATCTTGCAAAACTCCTGGAAATCAATATGGTCTCTAAACTTCTCATTTTGAGCTCCATACTCTTGCAACAAATCACTAAGAGTTTTCCTCTTAGACATTTTTCCTCCTCCCATCCATCTCAGGATAGCTCTGGGAAATTGACTGCACTATGCATCATGGAGTGTAGCTGAATGCTCACACTCACCATGTGCAAATCTATATTCAGCTCTAGATTCAACCTTCTTTGGAGATTTCATCTCCAATCTCAATTTCTTCAGCTCTCCTTGAAAGCTCTTCATAGATTTTGGAAGAAGCTTTGTGAGCTTGTCTTCCTTTCTTCCTACACATACTAAAGCCTTCTATCTTCTATCCATATCTCCTCCTTCTGATAGCTGGATCTCACAGGCTGTGCCAGAGATCATGCTTTGATACCATTGTAATGTTCCTTTTTCAGGAATCCTCATAAATCAAGCATAAAAAACGTATTTCTAGTAGAAAATGCAATAAAATAGTGAAATGGACTCTTGGATCCCATATATTAGTGAATAATCAACCTAAAATCAAGAAATGAGCTGAACCAAAGCAAACTAGGTGGGCTAAACAGATCTCCCACACCTAGGATTGCCAAAAAGTGCTAAAACCCCGAAACTGCATTTTACCGAAGTTGCTGCTTAATGGACTGCATAGTCTAAGAGAGGTTTTACACACATAAATGAAGGAAAAAATTATATATACTCATATATTGATTAAATGCTGAAGAACAAAAGATCTAATCTCCCTATACAAGATATAAAAAAACTGACAAGGGTTTCTTGTCCAAACACTCTCTATACAAATGTGATATTCAGAAAATTACTGAAAAATCACTGCAACACTGAAGCTCATGAGCGTACAAGGCTAAAATATGTTTGATCTAATGTAGAACCCTCAAGGGCTTCCTCCCATGAAAGGATGAACCTCTCAATCACAAGGAAACAATGATTACTGCCTCCAAAATAACGCACTCCCTAGAGGAAACTACGTTGGGAGGGTATGAGAAATGTGTGGTCTGATACCATAGATCTGAAATAAGTATTGGAGCTCTCCAAACAGATATCTCAAGTGAAGGAAAGCTTCCTCCAATGAGAAACTAGCTCAGAAGCTGAGATTCCAATCTGTTCCACTGCTGCACACAACAACACTACACAATCTCCGGAAACGTTGTGCTGATGAAGATGGCTGAAGCTTGGCCTGAAAACTTGATGTGGAATGATGAATGAAAACTCTGTCAATGAGCTCCTCAAAGGAAAGAGGTGGGACTCCCACCTGGGCACACCTAGTGCTAAACAGCATTGCAGCTTTGCTAAGCAGCAAAGCAGCAACAATTCTTGGAAGCCAAGAATAATAATCTACAACATCATGAATAATGCTACCATCCTCTCCCTTAAGTAAGATATGAGTTTGTTTTCCCTTGGCCCCACTTACTTAGGTTACTTCTAACCTAAGTTACGTCTCCCTCCAAAATTTCATTATCCATCCTAGGATTCCTCCTCCACTAAAGGTGCGTTGTTGACTTAGTCAAAGCAGCTTCAATTTAACCCTGTTCACACATGGAGGTGTCTTATTGAGCTAGAAAGAGTGTCTCCTTTCACACTTGGAGTGTTTTTATCCTCCTTACGAGTCTTATGGGGTTTTCTACCCATTTATTCACCGGCTAAAGCTATTGCTAACTCTAATGTTCCATTTAGCTTGGAAGCTAAAGTTGTGGGAACATTACATCGAAGGAGAAACCCTTGGAGATAGAGAGGCCAGCCAAAAGGGCTTGACAAGAGAATCTGTGGAGAATAACGGTAGAGTTCTGCCACCTTATGAGCCTGTTATAGGCCCAGAAACTGAATTCATGGTCAAACGGGAATGGGTTGAACAGTGTGAGAAAAGAAGGTTACCTCTCAAGAATAAGTATCAGCTGCAGTTATGTGAAACCGTGAGACTAAAAAGGGAGGTTCGGGATTTGAAGAAGAAAGTTTGACAATTGAAAAGGAAGGTAAAAATCTACAAATGGAGGGAAATAAAGCCAAAGATTAAAGTCTCCACTACAGCTACCGAGACTAGCCCGATCGAAAAGTTGTTTGAAGGTCGAGAATTTGTATTGGCCGCTGAAATTCAAAAGTGGCAATCCGATGCAAGATACCATAAGAAGGAAACAACTAGGGTTTGATAACATGCCTCTAGGTTCATCATAGGGTACATGGATTAGTTGTATAAGGCACAACTAAAGTAGGCCAAACAGAAGGCCAGAATAGGGGAGTTGGAAGAACAAGTGCAATTGCTAACGAAAGATAAGGAACATATGTTCTCCTTGGCATAGCAAGTAATGGCATGCATACCTCCTTCACATAGCTATGCCTTGTTCCTTCATGAACAATTTATTTTATTTTGTCTTGAAATTATATATAAGGAGATTTGGTATGAAATTGAGGAGCCCATTCAATTTCTATATATTTTAAAAATTCATGATATTATAAGACAACACTTAATGTGCGAGCTCTACATGCATGGGTATTACTTAAGGCATCATCAGTGTTTTAACCCCGTTCCATTCATGGGGGACATCCATTTACTGGCTTTCACCTCCTATACCATCAATAATATTAAATGGAGAAAGGCCTGGGATACATTTGAAGAAAATCAGGCCGGAAATCCATTAATGATGAGAAGAGAGCATGGTAAAGCCTCAAACATTTATAACAAGCATTATACATTTCTACAGATTGAGGGCCATAAATAACACATGTTGGCAACCCATAAATGGTGCGTTGACCTATGTGTTAGCTAGATTACAATGTTTCACAAGGAAGCACTGGACAATTGTTAGAAAAGGTGGATGTTGTCATCCTCATCCGTTAGGGAAAGAGAACCGTTTGGGGCACCCAACTTTGCATGGGCTTTAGAGATAATGCCACATTTCGTGGTATGAATTCATACCTGTGGGGTCAGATGGATAGGCTTAAGGTTTCAATTACCCCGTCTCTGGTTGCCAACCAAGAGGTATACTCTTTCATATAACGTTGATCCAGACTGGTGGGAGGATGTTGTTTTGACAGAAGGATATAAGTCACCAAGAATAGAAATGGCGGCAGAGTATGACCTCACATAGTTTCATGCCAATCACACTCAGTCCAATCTAGATCTAAGGAGACGACGAGCCACATGAGGACATGCAGATAGATCAGTTGGGGGGAGATGTTCTGTACCGGATTTGTATACTTTCCTTTCCCATTTTACCCTATATTTTTATCTCTTTGTGTCATTATTAGTCTTAAACGTATGAGGTAAAACCTTTTTCCTTATATTTCATGGGATATTTGATTAATGAAGTATTTTTCATGGAGGTTTTAACTTTTTCCATATTGACCTCGATATTTCTACATATTTTTCTAAAACAGGAGCATTGCAACCGCAAGTCAAGGAAAAGCTTATCATCTCCAGCATTTTGCTCATTTTTTGTTACAACATAAAAAAATTGTTTGTATCAGTGCCATTTCAGGCCTTTTCATGGTTTTTTTCTGCGAAACTAGGTTGTTTTTGTAAGAATATGTATTTTTGTAACTATGGAGTTGTTGAGGGGAACCAGGGGTTCCAGGACACTTGTATAAAGAGGCCTATGGGCTGTGAATCGGGGTTAAGCCCTCTTACATATAGATCATGTAACAAAATTATTTTATCATCAATTGAATGTGCAACAGATTACTATTTCTCCTATACTTCATGAGTTTATCGCAGCCCTGATCAGAGAGTTGGGCCCACTCTTCTAATCAGGTGTTGCATTTTCCTTTTTCTTGCAGTGTTTGTGTTTTAGTAAGAATTCCTTATCACTGTTATAGTTTACGCTTAATTGTTGTGAATTCCCTTTAATTTCTGCAGTTTATTTAATTGTTGTTACAGTGGTCTGTGTGTTATGGATTTAAACCTGTGATCTACAACAGGTCCTATGCTTTTATCTGCATATACTTTTACGTTAGTCTTAAAATAACTAACGCCCTCGGGTTGATAATTTATGTGGATAAAGGGTTGATTTTTTCTCATGTATGGATACCAACAGATAGAACAAAATAAATAAGCATAAGACAAGCCAAGACAAGACACATTATTTGGCAGATGCCAAGGAAAATCCCCAATGTGGGGAAAAACCTTTGATCAAATTCTTCTTATTATTCTTCAATAATTCAGTAGGGAGAGAGAGTACAAAATACAATTTTACATGCCCAACACTGTCAAATCAAACCTAACATAATGATATCAACAATAAATAGTAGTTAACCAGAAACCCTAACCAAAAAGACAACGCTGGCCAAATCAACAATAAATCCTCCTCCATGCAGCTCGGTCAATAGCAAACAAATTCAGTCTTCTAGGAGAGATAAATTTAGCCCAAAATAGGGAAGTCAAAACCAGTAAACTCTGTTTTAATTTCTATGGTCAAAATAGAAGTCAACGTTGAAGTGAACATCGATCAAACTTCTTCAAATGCCTCAGAATATGTGGCAGCCAACACGGCCTCAAGAAATCATATGAACTACCTGAAACCACAGTCAAAATAGAGGTGTTGATCCTTGGTCAATGCTGGTCAACGCTCCTGCAATCAGCCCTAAAAACAATCCTAAAATCCTCCTACAATTTTGAGCCTTCTAATTTCACACATGAGGGAGGGCTTCTTCTTGTTGTACAACCCAATCAAGAGAGAAGTGAGGATGTTGTGTAATAAGATGATGTCCAAATTAGGGGAGGGTCTCTCTTCTTTATACAATTCTTTGAGGGTGGAGACACATCTATTGGGGCTTCAGTATCCTACATTAGATTCTGGCATACCTTAACAATTTCCACATGTGTGAGAAAATAAATTCAAAATTGTAGGTTTTAACCCTGTACAGAAATTATCTGCAAACAAATCTTAAAAATAGAAAATAAACAATAGCAAGAGCATAAAACATAAAACAAATATACACAGAGATTTTCCCCTGGATCCCAAATTGGGACGACCAGCTTGGTTTTTCATTATATTCCTTTTAGTGTTACAACACATGTATATACATGCCAAAGCATACATAAACCCAAATCCATTAAAATTGGATTAGAGCATAGCCGTAGTTCCCTTGACCGGATCTACAAAATACTAGGGGCTAAAAACCATTTGCCCCAAAACCATGTGCAAACCCATGCACAAAACCATGGGCGGGTCTGCCCACAGAAAATTAAGCTCCAATTTTTTTTTCCTGGGGGGTTTCCAACACCCCTTTCACCCCCTGCTATGCTTGACGCAATATACAAGGGGGGATATTTCCCCCCCTATGACCCCCCCGCGAGTGACTAGTCTTGGAAAAAATATAACACATACCCAACATTCTCCCACTTGTCGTTTTCATTCTGCAGGGTGCCACAATAGAGCTAAGTCATTAGCCCAGCTTTGAAACACCCATTATTTCTCTACACCAAGAGAACTTCTGAGTGCTCACAGACTTCGTCAATGCATCTGAAACATTCTTCAAAGTGTCCACCTTTACCAACAACACCCTTTTAGCCTCAACCATATATCTCACAAAGTGGTATTACACATCAATGTGCTTTGTCTTTTAATGATAAGCATGGTTCTTAGCCAAGAAAATTTCACTTTGGTTATCACAGTCTATCCTTATAGCTTGTTGCACCAACCCCATGCTTGAACATAATCTATGCAACCAAACTTCTTCCTTGCTTGCATGAGTGGCTGCCATGTATTCTGCCTCTGTAGTTGAAAGAGCCACTACAGACTATATTTTACTCATCCAACTGACTGCACCTCCAAATAAGCTAAAAACATACCCACTTGTAGATATTCTTTGGTCTAGATCTCCAGCCCAGTCTGCATAAAAAAAAAACCACGAATTTCCAACACTCTTTCCAATCCTGGTCTTCCCTGGTATCACAAGCCATAATCACTAGTGCCACGCAAATATATCAAACCCCGCTTCACTGTTGTCCAATGCTCCTTCCCTGGATTTTACATAAACCTACTCAATACTCCCATTGCATGTGCAATGTATATTCTAGTACAAACCATTGCATACATCAGGGTACCACTACACTTGCATATGGAACACGGGACATATCATCCTCTTCTTCTTGTGTCATGGGACACTGTTCAGAAGACAGATTTACACCTACAGGAATCAGAACATTCACCCGTTTACTATCTTGTATATCGAACCTCTGCAATATAGTCTCTAAATAATTCCTCTAGTTTAACCTGAGCTTCCTATTTTCTCCATCTCTCTTAATTTCCATGCCCAAAATATAGTTTGCAGTACCAAGATCCTTCATGTCGAATTTGGAGAACAGTTGGGCCTTCAAATCTTGGATAATTTCTTTGTCATTTCCAATCAACAACATATCATCCACATACAACACCAAATAAATAACACAGTCACCAATTATTTTAAAATAAACATAGTGATCCTCCTTGCTTCTATTGAAGCCAAGTCCTTGTATATAGGTATCAAATTTCTGATACCACATCCTTAGTAAGTCTGTTAACCCATACATAGACTTATTTAACCTGCATACCAGTTCTTTCTTCCCCTTCACCATAAATCCTTCAGGTTGTTTCATGTAGATCTACTCTTCCAGATCTCTGCGAAGAAATGTTGTCTTCACATCCATCTGTTCTACCTCAAAATAAAATGTAGTGTAGCAACAAATAAAAGTAATCTAATAGAAATAACATTGGCAATAAGAGAAAAAATATCACCAAAATCAATCCTTGGCACTTGGGAATAACCTTTTTCTACCAACCGAGCTTTGTGTTTCTCCACCTTGCCTTCAACATTCATCTTCTTCTTAAACACCCATTTGCTCTCGATGGGCTTCCTTCCAGCCGACAACTCCACCAGATCCCATGTCTCATTTTTATGCAAGGATGCCATTTCATCAACCATGGCCTCCTTCTAGAGTTTTCCATCCTTTGAATCTACTACCTCCCTGAGGGTTCTGGGATCATCATCAGTTATAGTTAAATAAAAAATTGAACATAAATCAAATGGACTATATCTTTCTCATTGTCTTCTTTCCCGAACTGATCTTCTCACAGCTGGAGTTTGTGGCTCTTCCTCTTCTGAGTCTTCTTCTGTTGTAGAGTCTGATTCATCCTGATTTAGATAAAACTCTATCTTCTTAGGTTCCTTTGGTAGGAATTCATGTTTAACAACATATTTCACCTCTCTAAACACCACATCTCAGCTATACACAACCTTCCTTGTTTCTAAGTTCCAAAGCTTGTAACTCTTTAAACCATCCTTATACCTAATAAAGATGCACCTTTCAGATTAATTATCCAACTTGGTCCTTTTCTCCTTTGGAACATGTACATATGAATCACATCCAAATACCCTCAGATGTGAAAGAGAGGGTTTATTATGAGTCCATACCTCATGTGTAGTCTTATCCTCCAACGCTGATGAAGGTGATCTATCAACCAAGTAACATGCAATCTCTATTGCCTCTGCTCAGAATTCTTGTCCTAACCTAGTACCACTGAGCATGCTTCTTGCCTTTCCCATCAACGTTCTGTTCATTCTTTTTCCAGCTCCGTTTTGCTGAGGTGTGTATGGAGTAGTCTTCTGCCATGCTATACCACACTTCTTACAGAACTCTTCAATTTCCTTCTTGCAGAACTCCCCACCATTATCTGTCCTTAGCACCTTTATCTTCTTCTCTGTCTGGTTTTCCACCAGAGCCTTAAATTCTTTAAATTTTTCAAAGACTTCATATTTATTCCTTAAGAAAGGTATCCATCTATTCCTTGAGAAGTTATATATGAATGAAACATAGTACACAGACTTACCCAGTGATGAAACCAACATAGGTCCAAACACATCACTGTGCACAAGCTCTAATATCTTGTTCGCCCTCTTAGCACCAGAAGTAAAACTCACCCGATTCTGCTTCCCATATACACAATGTTCATAGAAATCAAAATCCAAAGAGCTATTAGAAATACCTTCTACCATACCATTTCCATGCAGTATCAGAAGGCCCTTCTCTGCAATATGTCCAAGCCTTTGATGCCATAGCATGGTCTTTTCTCCAGAGACTGCTAGGCTTTCTGCTCTACTTTTGGGAACCACAAAACTGTTGCACCCATCAATAACAGTGCTGCCCCCAATCCAAGATCCCCACATTAATACCAATGTTCCCTGAACCATCTTACAGGTATATTTCTCGAACACTGTTTTTACGCCTGCATCATCCATCTTGCTTACAAAAATCAGATTTCTGGTTAATGCAGGAATGTGTAGAACAATAAGAAGTGTTCTAATCCTTCCACCTTGTAGCTTTAGCTTGACTTTTCCATGTCCAATGATTCTGGCCTTCCTATCATCACCTAAGAATACATTGCCGCCATCATATTTCTCATACTCGCAGAACCACTCCCTATGGGGAGTGAAGTGAAAGGATGCACCTGAGTTAATCAACCATGACTCATGATCTACATGTGTATTTGAAGAAGAAGCCAAATACACATCCCAAACTTCATCCGAGGTGGTTTTTTCCTATCCAGAAGGAGCATCATTAGATCCCTTTCCTTTCTCAGGAGCTTTAGATCTGCAGTCCTTTTTGTAGTGCCCTTCCTTTCTGCATTTCCAGCACACCTTTATAAACTTTCCAGGAGATTTAGATCTCCCACTCCAAACCTTATTCTTGTTTCTATTCTGGGACCTTCCTCGTACATATAAGCTTCTCCATTCTGACCCTCCATATTCCTTCGTCTCATTTCCTCCAATAGTAAGGCTAAGACAATGTCATCAAAATTCAAGGTATTTGTATTGCTACCTATTGCAATAACCAGACTATCCCACGAGTCTAGGAGAGAAAAAAAAAACTAATGAACTTATCTTCATCTAAGATTTTAATATCAACAGATGAAAACTAACTTACCATAGTATAGAAGGTGTTCAGATGCTTTTTCATCGAGTCTCCAACCTTCATCCTCAGGTTATAGAACTTTTTCCGCAGGAACATTTTATTCACTAGAGACTTAGATTGGTACAAAGTCCCTCGCTTGTCCCACAAGGTCTTTACTGTAGCTTCCCCAGACACATTCCAAAATAATGAATCTAAGACACACAATCATATTGTGCTCTTTGCCTTCCAATCCAGCTTCTTCCAGTCTTCATTTAACATTGTCGTTTCTTTTGTACCTGGATCTACCGCAATCCACTAGTATTTATCCACAAGAATATCCTCCATATTGAGTTTCCACAACTCAAAACTCTGACCATTAAATTTCTTGATCTCTATCTTCCCGCCGCTCGCTATCTTCTATCACCACAAGAATCGATCCCGCAGATCCCCCACTAAACAGGGTCTACCTCAAGCCCGAGAAAAAAACCTCTCAGTAGTAAAGGCGTCCCCTTGAAGCCGAAACTTCTCTGATACGAAATGTAGGTTTTAACCCTGTATATAAATTATCTGCAAAAAAAATTTAAAAATATAAAATAAACAATAGCGAGAGTGTAAAACATAAAATAGATATACACAGAGATTTTCCCCTAGATCCCAAATTGGGATGACCATCTTGATTTTTCATTATATTCCTTTTAGTGTTACAACACATATATATACATGTTGAAGCATATATAAACCCCAATCGATTAAACCTAGATTAGAACATAACCGTAGTTCCCTTGACCGGATATACAAAATACCAGGGGCTGAAAACCATCATGCCCAAAAACCATGTGCAAACCCATGCACAAAACCATGGGTGGGTCTGCCCACCGAAAAATAAGGTCCAAAATATTTTTCCTGGGGCGCTGCCTCAGGCCCTGAATAGGGGGGGTTGTTTCCCCCCCTACTATGCCCAGTGCAACATACAGTGGGGCCTATCTCCCCCCCTGTGACCCTCCCGCGCATGACTAGTCTTCGAAAGAATATAACACATACCCAACAAAAATCACACTTCTGCTAATGCAAACAAGATGATATTTAGATCAATCTTGCACCTATCAAAAAAAGGAATCCAATAAATAAATAATCTCCATCATATGAATTGTCCAAGGGAGAGTTTTTCCCTAGTTTCCAACTTTAACACTCCCTTTCAACTAGGGAGAAATACACCTCCCAATCCATAAGTCAACCTGTAGCATCTCTGTCATCCCTCCACTGCTCTGATTAACTATGAAGAAATAATCAAGAGTAATTTATTGAGAGTGAGTCATAAGACCTTGCCACTCTCCACTAACCCTGAGTTAGTCCAAAGGTCAAACCTCAATCAAACTTGATCCCAGATAAAGTTGTTGAACACCATGCATCCTAGCATAGAGAGTATGACAGTACATGATGCGCCCATCGGTAGTGTTATGTTCTCTATCCTAATTTCCCAACACATTGGCCAGATGATAGGTACTTCCCATGGGTCTCAGACTACATGGGTAGGATGTCTATTAGGGCACCACAAGGAGAAGGTTAGCCACTTATCCTGCTCATATATCAACCAAAAAAAGGGCTATCACAGGGGAAGGTGAACCACTCACCCTGTACACATCGCACCACTAGGGAAAGGTCAACCATTCACCTTATGGTTGCTCATATCTCCAATAAGTACCCCCAAGCCCCTTGAAGCTCCTACAACTCAATGTCGAACTCATGCAGGACCCTCATAGGAGGGTCTTTCCATGACTCCAAGCCTCTCATGGAAGGGTAATAATTTTACCTTTCCTAGAGGATTCATGAGAATATCTACGATCTACTCATAACTTCCAATGTCATGAAGCTTTACTACTCCCTATTGCACTGTATCCCAGATAAAGTGGTACCTGATATCAATATGCTTTGAGTGGTCGTGGAACATGGAATTCTCTAAAAGGAGAATCCCACTTTGGTTGTCACAAAATATCACAATGGTATCCAACACTTGCTCAAACAACTCACTAAATATCTTCCTCAACCAAAAAACTTCACAAGAGGTCATACTAGCTGCAATGTATTTGGCCCCTGCGGTGCTCAAAGCAACCTAATTTCGGTTCTGCTCATCCAGGATATCGGAGCAGAACCTGGTGAGAAGAAACATCCAGATGTGTTGTTAGTCTGTTAGAATCCACTACACTTCCAGCCCAGTCAACATCTATATATCCATGGAACCTCAAATTCCCTACAGTGTATGTCAATCCATAGTTGATTGTGCCTTGGATATATCTCAAAAAAAATTTCGCAACAATGCAATATATGTGATGAGGCTTGACCATAATTGACTCAACGTATTTACTGCAAAGAATATGTATGAACAGGAGTTCACCAAGAACATTAGGTCCCCCATGAGTTGACGATACTCGGAAGGATTTCCCAAATTTGGCCCATAAACACTTTCTCAAAAGACTTACAGTCCAACATTCCATATCTTTCGAGCAACTTCACAATATATTTTCCTTGAGAAAGGAAAATATCACATGGCTTTTGTCAGACCTCCAAGCCTAGGAAGTAGTGCATCAGTCCTAGATCTTTCATATTGAATTAAGAAACCAAATCCCTCTTGCATTTATGAATGAGAGGGTCTACACTTGTTAGAAAGAGATCGTCCACATAGAGCACAAAAATGAAAGGCCTATCATTTTCAACTTGGAAGTAAAGGTTTAGATGAACTTCACTTCTTATAAATCCCAACTTCATAAGATAGTTTTCGTTCCTCTCATACCAAACCCTGGGGGCTTGCTTCAAGCCATAGAGGTATTTCTTCAACTTTCATACATGTGACTCTCAATCCAGAACTTCAAACCACTCGGGTTGTTCTACATAAAATTCTTCCTTAAGCGAGCCATGTAACAAAGAAGTTTTGACATCCATTTGATGTAGATTCCCTCTCTAGGAGGCAACAAGGGAAATAATCAAATAGATGGTGGTATATAGCAAAACAAAAGCAAATATCTCATCATATTCCACACCTTAGATAAAAAAGGGCTTCATTAAGTTTCTTATTGAAAGTAGTAGATATTCTTGAGGCTAATGTGGGAGAAGAGAGGATATAGATTGTGAGGAGAAAAGACCATGGATTTTATATGTGGAATTTGATTAGGGATCATGATGTCATGAACCCTATTTTATAGGCCCGATGGGTGATGGTAGTTTTCTAATTGTGCCTTTTGTATGCCAAACTTTGTTCCCCTGCCATTATCTCATCAACAAGCACATATGCATACATATTCTTAGTTTATTATTGGTACGATAAGTTTTTCCTTTTAGGAAATGGGTTTATTGTTTTTCTCAGTACTGATCCAAGAAAAAAATTATATAGATTCTAAACAATTTAGGATTTAAGGTTCATGAACAACAGAAATACATGATGTCTTAGAATTGGAGAGGATACAAGCAAGGATCCTATTAAGGTGATCTCACTTAGTGTCCATTGTTCTGTGTTATTTCTTTTTATGCATGGAGAAATATTGATCATCATTTTGGATTTTTATACAATCATTTTTTATTTTATGAATCTATGACCATTGATTAGCAAGTTTTTTTTTTTTGAATTAGTTTAAATCTATTAAAGAGGAAGAGTGATTTACATCACGGTCGAATCCTTAAATTTTCCCAAAAAATGTGGCATGTTCAGCAAAAGAAACTGAAAATTGACTACCCACTAGGGGAAACTAGTCCGGTCCATACATTGTGCTAATGTGCTACCCATGCAGGGGTATCAGCCTTGGATTCCACTATTCTTTGCATATATTATAGACTATTAGACAAAAAACACTTGATAACATTGCTAAAAATTCAAGTTCAATCCCATATAGTTGGGACTCGTAAAACAAAAACCAAACACATTTTGAATGATTAAACATCATGATGAGGAGGTGGTTCTTCAATAATGAGGCACCTATAGGCCTCCATGTCGTCATCCTCCCTTGGTTTGTCCACATTTTAAGTAGCGCTCTTCTTGGATTGCTCATGCCCGCGAAGAACCTTCTCCTCATCACTTGGAGATTTTTCTTTGTCCTTATCCACCTGCCGCTTATTCTCATCCGCGTCCTGAGCCGTTTTTGTGGTTGTCCCTCTTGGATGCACGATAGTGCATGGTGGTTCCTCCTTGAACATAACCGAGATGGAAGCAATGATATGGGGGTGATTCAGGGAGAAATTGAAGAAGAATTGAGCTGTCTGGGGCATATTTGAAATGAGAGTAATAGGGGAGGCATGTGTGGGAGAATCCATTCTGAGATTGGAAGCATGGTATCTCCCCCTACCACTTCTTGTATTCGGGTACCTGCTTATAAATTAGTCAGAGAGGGAGATGAGGAATCAGAGTTGGAAGAGGTAGGGGTGTGATGAGGATGGCTTTTGGTGCTGCCCCTACAGCATCTCATGTGGTGACGCAGTCTCGGCATGGTGACTCGCTCAGAGGTTGGAAAATGAGGAGTAGGGGAAGCAGAGCGAGGAGTGAATGGAGTGAAAAGGAGGTCCAAGGTGAAAGTGTTCAAATTGTAGAGGCCAATTTGAGATAAGTGAAGCCCATCTCCCAGCTCAATGAAATAAGAAATATGGCACCATCTTCCCGTTGCAGTGCGGGAGTAGGGTCTCATAGCGGAAGGGGAGCAAAGGCTCTGTAATGGAAGAGGAGCGACTGAATTTCCTTTGCCATAATCCATCTTAAAACCCAGGGTGGAGTTGCCTCAATGCTCACCCGGCTTGATTAGCCCATTAATGTGATCAGAGTGCTAGTGCAAATAAATCCATACGAAGGCGCGAGTGAGAATGATGGCCGGTTCTCCGCCTTCATTCTGCTTAAATGTAGCCTTGATGACTGCACCACGATGGATACGTTCGCGCATGGCTATGGCATGGGTGGCCAAGTGTCCCCGCCACTTTCCCATCCCAAGTCCCATCAACTTATTCCTCTAGCTAGACATCCACATCCAGGAATTCTACATCATTCTAAGCCAAAGTGTTACGTTCCTATATCTGGGAGATATCATGTTTAATGTCTAGAGAACCGATGAGAAGAGTATGCTCACAGTCAAATCCCTTATTGGCCAAGAGGTCGGAAATCTTGTTTCCATCCCTTTTGATATGTTTGGAAATGAGCGCTCGGTCGGTGCTGAGCCATTGTTCAATTAGTTCCAATCTAGCCGCTAGTCTCCAGCTTATGGCCACTTTGTTTGCATGGGCCCCTTGGAGAAGTTGATTTTCCATATTTATGAGAATTTTTGAATCTCCTTCAATCTCCAAAGGATGAAAACCATAAATATGGGATAAAGAAAGACCCTACCACAAGCCTTCTAACTTAGCTGAGTTATTCATATCTCATCCTATGTTGCCTAGAAACAGTAGGAGTGGTTTACCTTCGTGATCCCTGAAGATGCCACTGAACCCTGCTCTACCTGGATTAACCTTGGATGCTCCGTCAAAGTTGAGTTTGAAAATTCCCTAACGAGGGGGCATCCATTTACTTATCACTATAGAGGAGTTGTAAGAAATTCTTGGATCTTTCAGAATTTGGGGGATTTGAAGATTCCAATTCTCCCAGATAGCCTTCTCTTGTGGGAGTGTAGGAAAATCTTCAACTTTCCAGGTTTGAAGCACCAAGGTTTTCTGAAGATTAAGACAGAGGTTGCTCCATATGGTGTCTAGAGGTGTGCTCTAATTCTTGAAAATGCATCGATTTCTTTCTTTCAAAATTGTCCAAAGAAGAAGGCCTGGTATTATTTGCCCTAGTTGGTTAAGTAGCTCGCTTTTATAAGAATTTTGCTGCCAATTACAGATTTTTTTGATTAGATCCTCTGAAACTTTGCACCTTTTTTGACATCGAAAGCTGGCTTTCTCCCAGAGTTATTTGGCAAGAGAAAAGTTTTTCAGGAGATGTTGTATGGTTTCTTCCCGCTGAATGCAGTTGGGGCATCTTGAAGGTCCATGAAAATTTATTTTCCTTAGGTTATCCCATGTGAGGATTTGTTGATGTCCGAGTAGCCAGAGGAACATGGAAACCTTGGGCCAAATTCCAGGAGACCAGATTATGTTCCAAAGAGGATTGATGGGTGTTGGATCAGTGCAGATAATTTTATACACCTCCTTGGTAGTGAATGATCCTCTTGAAGTATAGCCCCACCTTAGAATGTCCTTTTTGTCAGAGAATCTAATTTTTTGATTTTGTAGTTTAGTATCTATGGCATTCTAGAGTTGCTCTGTTCCATTCTTGATCAGATGTGGAAATGGGTTCCATTGCCTATATCCTTGTGCTAAGGTGTGTGTCCATTGTTGATGGAAAATTTCCCTTTGTTGCTCTTCCCATTCCTGACTTGCTGGAGGTCTGTAGATATTACATAGCCTTGGTTGTTGTTGCCAAGAGTCCATCAAAAACCGTGTTGTTCTTCCATCCCTGATTTCCCAGAAACTGTGTTGTTGGATCAAATTAAAGTGTTGTCTAGCCGCATTCCATATTAGAGACCCATTTTCTATTGGTGTGAATCATATTAGTTCTTCAGGTGGTCTCTGATTTGCATATTTTTCTGTCCAAATAATTTCCCAAGGCGTGTTTGGAGCTGAGAGCCATTTCCACCAGATTCTGGCTCCCATGATTGCATTACTATGATGGCGATCTCTTAAGCCTATATCACCTTTTTCCTTAGGTATACAAATAGTCATCCATTTGACCAATGCCCACTTGTGATTTTATCCTGTGGCTCCCCAAAGAAAATTGCGTTGCAGAGCTTTGATTTTCTTGAGATCCCACTTTGGAGTATCCAGGATAGAGAAAAGATAGAGAGGCATTGCTTGTAACACTGTTTTTACTAGCACCAGTCTACTAGCTATATTAAGAGCTTGGTATGTCCAAGAAGAAAGACTGGCTTCTATCTTTTCTAGTAGTAATTGCAAAGCAGCATGTTTTATAGGTGAGTCAGTTAAGGGAGCACCTAGATATTTGGAAGGTAGAGAAGCTATGGAGAATCCAAGAATGCGTGCTATAGCATTTTGAGTCATGGATAGGCTGACAACATTTTTTGAATATAAGTCCAACTTAACTTGTCAAAAGATTTAAATAGGTCTATTTTAAGTATCATACCTGCCTTTTTGGAGTTCTTGAGAGAGTGTATAACCTCATGAGTGAGGATTATACTATCTAGTATTTGCATGCCTTCCACGTATCCTGATTGATCTGGAGATATGAGCAGGGGAAGAAGCGGTTTCAGCCGAGAAGCTATGAATTTGGATATGACTTTGTAAATGACATTACATAAGGAAATTGGGCAGAATTTTTCCATCATGATAGAGTGCTCTTCTTTAGGAATAAGGGCAATAAAAGTCGATTTTAAAGATGGAAGCAACCAATGAAGAGTTCTTGATTCTTCCACCACCTGTCAAACTTCCTCTTTGATGAGGTCCCAGAAATTGTGAAATAAGGTGGTGGTGAAACCATCCGGCCCTGGAGCCTTACCTTCCTTGAGCTGTTTCATAGCCATATCAACTTCCTGAGGAGTAACTGGCCTAAGGAGCAGTTGATTTTGTTCCTCTGTAATGATTCTCGGTATATTTTGAGTGAGATTTCTATAGCTGACTGTCTGTTGATTTGGGGCTCTTCGTGAACAATCTAGAAATGATGGATGAGCTCCACTTCTATCTCTGCATGGTCTTCAACCCTTTCCCCCTGTTGATTCTAGATGTGAGTGATGGTGTTATGCATTCGCCTTTGTATAGTAGTTCTATGAAAGAATTTTGTGTTTTGCTCAACCTATTTTAGCCATCTGACTCTGGATTTTTTCTTCCAAATGATTTCCTCCTGATTTTTTCTATCATCCAATTGATTTTGAGTCTGCAGCTCTTGTTCCATTGTCTCCTCTGTTCTACTGTCATTGATGATATTTTGCTGGAGAGCCATCATTTCTTGGTTTAGAGCATTTTGAGCCTGAAAGATGTTTCCAAATGTGGAGTGATACGATCTTTTGATGTGCTGTTTAAGATATTTGAGTTTCTGTTGGAATTGAAACATTTTTTATCCTTATGGGGTGGAGAAGTCCTTCCAATTCGATCTGAAAAAATCATTAAAATTAGGGTGAGTGAGCCAAAAAGCTTCAAAACGGAATGGTCGAAGAGTAAAATTTCCCAGTCTTTGCCATTGAAGAGATATAGGCCAATGATCCAATCTGAAAAGGGGCAGAATTGAGGAAAAGATATCCCCTCCAAGATTTATGGCATTATCAGAGATTAGGAAGTGGCCTAATTTGGACGTTATTTGCTGCTTCCCTGCTTTGCGATTGCTCCAAGAGTAAATACCATTGCTGAGCTGCAGATCAATTAACCAATTATTTTGTATAAAATCCTTGAAGTGACCACTTTCGTTCTCTAGTTTGGCTCTTCCCCCTTACTTTTCTTTGAGTTTGGTTATCATATTGAAGTCGCCACCTATGATCCATAGTGGATGGAGTCTGTTTGAGTTGAGCTCTGCTATAGTGTCGAGCAGTGCAGTCTTACTATTGGTGTCCTGGGGAAAATAGACATTGGTAAGATGTCCATTAATATTAGTTCCTGTTATGTGGAATGTAGCCTGAATGATATGATGAGATGCATGAAAATATGTGAGCAAGATAGCCTCCGTATTCCATGCTATAGCTAACCCTCCTGAGGCACCAGAGGCATCCACTGTTATGGAGTGACATCCTGGCCATGCTTTCAAGAGTATGTGACCAAGTGTAATGCTATTACATTTTTTTTATTGCATGAAAAAGATTTATGGTTGTTCTTGCTTTATCATATTTTTAATCATTCTGTATTTTCCGGGACTGTTTAGCCCTCTTAAATTCCATGAGGTGAGATTCTTGATTCACTATTAGGGAGGGGTTTATAGTACTTTGTCAACTTGGAATATCTTCCTGACTCAACCAGTATCTTACCAATGATGATGGTTCTTTTCAAATCTATCTTTCTCCCACGCTTCTTGGAATCTTTGGAAAAATGTGCTCCATCCCATTGACTCCCCGGTTGTATTCCTAGTTGGCGCTACTGAAATGCTCTAGAGATAATGACCTCCAGGTTGTCTACCTGGTTTTCTAGAATTTTATCGAATTATTTCTTTCTGCAGGCTTGCTCAAGACTAAAAATATCAAGGCCCCTTAGGTTGATTCTTTTTGGCTTCTCCTCCATATTTTGGGCCTGACTGCTTCCTTCCACGGAGTCATTTGAGTAGAGAGGCTGTTAAAGAAAGCAATCAATATCCATTCCATTTGGTTTCCACTCAGGATCCTTATGAATCATTGCCTGTGTGATATGGGTGTCATTTATAGATGAGGGAGTCAGGATTGAGCCAGAGGGTGGGGGAGTTTGGGACGGTTTGGATGGGGAAGCATCTTGCTTGTTTGCTTCAGGGTTAGGCTCGTTTTCCTTAGCTAGTGCATCAAAGCTATTGCTGGTGGAGGGAATGGAGGAGATATCTTGGAAGGTATTTTTTCCAAAGGCGGGTTTTTTATGAGTCTTTTTTCTATTGGTAACTTTGGTGAATCCTTCAGGGTCAGGTTTGTCTGAGACATCAGTAGTCTTGGGCTTAGCATTTAAAGGGAAGTCATGAAATAGATGTCCATGGACATAAAATTTTTGACATCTGAAAGGTACATGTTCATAATCTAAAGGCTGGATCCATTCAAATTCATCATGATAAAGACTTACCGAATCCCAGAGAGCTTTTTCTAAGCGCATATAGACACATATGCGAGCATATGAGGTATATCTTCGGAGTTTTATTTCTTCAGCAATCTTGATGAACTCTCCCAGGCCATTCCCAATGTTTTTCAGTGATTCTTCATCCTAGTATTCCAATGGAAGAGAATACATTCGGATCCACACAGGTGCCCAGTTGAATTCCTCCTTTTCTGGGTTAAATCTTTCACCCCAATCCCGTAAGTACAGACCAGCTGAGTTCAAAATTAAGGGCCGCCATCTAGGACTCTGTTTCGGTCTTCAATACAGTTGAAGACTGCCATGAAGAATCCTTTTGGGCCTATCTGTAGGGTAACATGTCCTTTATGTTTCCATTTAGTTGCTATCCACCCCTATAGAGCTTTTTCAGTCAGCCAGAAGCCGATGAATTTACCTATGAGGGCATGGTCCTTCATATACTATATTTGACCATTTATCCTATGACTTGGTAGTTAGATTTTGGGCCGCTCTATTTCCATAGGCTTGCATGTTGGAGATGTCGCTATGGGAGTTTCCTTGTGCACTGCAGTGTCTTCCTGTACATCGCTGGGATTTTCTGCCATATCTTGTGACTCTTTTTGTGGTTCTTGCACCGCCGGGATGTCTTGCATTTCATCATTGTCAGGTTGAACATGGATGGAGTTCTTTGTTGTTTCCGAAGATGTATTTGCGCCAGAACCTGATGGGGGAGGTGTTTAAATCCCCCCCAAAGGGGATTCCATTACAGGGATTCCTATTGCAGTGAAAGGCAGTCGATCAGGTGCACAATATTGGCCGACAGAAGGTAGGTAAGGACGGACTTCTCCGTTGCAGAAGCTGACAAAAACCCTTGTTGCTCAAGGTTCGCGAGTCAGGACTCCCCTAGAAGAAGCTTTCATTTCAGTATGATCAATGTTGCATTACCAAAACTGGTGGATATTTCAACATGAGGGAACCTACATATCAATTAGCAAGTGGTTAAATGAAAGTATCAAATTGATTTTTATTGGAAATTATCTCACGAGGAACCTTATGTTAACGATTGTATATAGTTGATAAGCTTTTCTCTATGTATCTTGTCAACAATGGGGACATATGAGTGTGCTATATATTGGATTATACACATACACATGCCCAGTATGAAATTCTTTGGTCAGGCTGATGAGCCTTATATCAAAGCTTTTTGGAAGTTTCTACCATCCACTACAAATTTCAAGTCCCATTTGATATGGGTAAGAAATATTATAATGGAATATCATTCGCACTGGGTGGACAATAGTTTCCTACTAAGTACATTTTCATTATTTATCATGTTTCAAATTATAATTGAGTCTATGTCAATGAGGGCTATAATCCTTTTTTTTCCTAGTCAACAATGACTTGAAAACTATTGGAAATAACTCTGGTATTCCTAGTTGATGTCCCCATCGTTTGAGTGGAAATCATGTTTAAAATGGTAGGAACAGTGGGGATGATTTGTTTGTAAGAGTTCCATAAGAGAGTCAAGAGTTTGGGTTACAAAAATGGTAGTATTTTCTTTGTGTAGTATTTCACAATTTTTCTTCACCCCAAGCAATCTTTAGCGACTTCTAACATGGGTGTAGGCATTTTTTTCTTAGATTTTTGAACCATCTGGGTACTGTGGATTAATATTTGTGGTTGTGTTTTCGGTTATGTTTACATATTGTGTGGTAGTGGAATGTAGCTTGTGTCATAAAATGGTTCACTAGAGCTCATCTCTTTATTTAATTTTATAATTAATTAATTTGTTTTGGTTCTTAGTTGCTCGATCTAATTTATAAATACTTTTTGCTGGTGCACTTTGCATCTCAAAATTCATGTCCGACTATTGGAATTTGTTTAGTAATTGGTCAAGAAACATAATTTTTGAGTATGATATATTGTCAGGGCTATAAAAATATGCTTGCAAGTTTGCAACATCTCATGCACCATTAAAATAAGAATTCATATTTTTGAGACTTGTTAAATTTCTTAGTTATTCAAAAGTAGATCCAAAAATTGAAAGTAAGATGAAAACATGATTCATGTCTACATGAAAGTCCGATTCTGATTTCAATAATAATTTCCCAAAATATAGATAGGAAATTGGGATGATAATGGGATTATTCTAGGAATCTCAAATTTAAGTTCCATTCCTGATTGTTTTGCCACATTTTACCCTGCATGTATGGATTTACATGGACGTTGGCATTATTTTGTTACATTGATACCTTTATGACAAGTTATACAATTTAAAATTTTTTATATTAATAATCGCCCATGATAGATATGGATGAAAATAAGCTCGTTGAAGGATTCAAGATGGTGAGGACCTCCATAGTAACAGTTTTGAACCACAACACATTCATTGTAATCTAAACCTAATTACTAGATTTTTGATTGGGCTATCCATAATTTGTCTTAAAAAGAATTGATAGTCTGAGAGAGACTATTTCTGAAAGGAACTCCTTTGTAAATGAAGGGTTGATACCTTGAATGCATTTATTTGACAAGGTGTCATTCTTAATACTGCTTGCAACTTCGTGGCCTACATATTGTTATTCATTGTATGTAGGTGGGACTGTTTCATAAAATAAAGTGTTCCTTCTATTCTGGAAAATTGTGTAAGTAGTGGTCTTGTGAGATCATTTTTTTAGGCTCTTGGCTTGATTGAGCCTCCCCAGCCTCTCTTTCAAATTATCATACATTTTGGAACATGGAAAATCTCTAAAATATTGATTTTCTTTGAATGTTTTCATTCCTAGGTTTTCTATATTGGAAGCTTCAAGCCATTTGTCCCATAGAATTTGGGTCCAAGGACATCCCCAAAGGACTATCGCAACTAGATGGATTGCTCCTCAAGAAAGGCTTGGTAAAGCTTCCAACTTTTTCAAAGTAGAAATATTCTTTATGGATGCTTTCTCCAATGTGCAACTGCCTCAATAAATAATTAAATAATCTTTGAGGTACTTACAACTCCACAAGAATTGTGCAAGGAAATATTCAACAACAATAAATTAATTAATCTCCCACCAACTTCACATCAGTAAATCCCAAGCCACCAATTCCATGGATGAATGTGCAAGATGAAATAGGAAAATCCCGAAGTTGTAAGTGGGAAAACTCAAACAAAACAAATCCAAGGAGAAAAGGGCGAAATGAGTGTATTGATATTTTGGTACTTAGCAGTTGTATTAACCTATTTTTTGTCATTTGTTGAATATTAATAGAATTATCTTATCTTATTAGCAATTAACACAAATATGTATATTTTCTTATGTGCAACTAATTTGGAATCCTGCATTTTTTTTAATATAAATGCATTATAATATATAAAATATGTATTATATAAAAAATAGCTCTGCTCCATCTACACACTTCGACATAGCTCGGTGCTAATTTCAACACTCAAGCCTCCTCCATTTTCTTTCGTCAATATCTTTCAGATTGATCTAGAAATTGTTGTGTTGGAGTGGTCTGTTTTAAGCATAATGGGTAATATCATTTGGATGGACTGTCTAGCTGGAATTTATGTTTTATCTTCTATTAGTATTTACTACCTCACATGCTTTTAGATGTTTGTTAAAAAATAAAACCACTTGGTTTAAAATTTAAAGCATTGTATAGTGGTGATGTAATGTGAATCTGGGAATGTGTTTTCAGAGGAGCATTCACAAAATTATTGAATTTAGTGTTCTTAAGGTTGGATTTTTAGATTCCATAACTAGCTGAATTCCAAAGTCTATCTCTCTGCTAAAAGATGAATTGGATACTATAGAGACAGAACTGATGGCACTTCCACTTATTTTGTGATGAAGTGCAAGGTGCCAGTGAAGCTTTTGTTGAGCAACTAGATGCAGGCCATAGAGCTTCATGTCCCTGGAAAGGAAATAGTCGTTCTCAAAGCCTAGGACATTTTCCCCCCACCCCTCCATCCGCACTAATTGGAGGTTATAATGATCAATGTGAAGCATTACTACAGTTTTCGGCCCTTCCTGTCATACCTGGTTCTGCCATTGACGTGATGAAGCTTTCTGAGGGTTCACAAATATATCGTATACTGGCCGAGAAATAACCAGTTATTGTTAGCGAGTTTGGTGGTAGAGCGGATAATATGCCCTGAGCATAATTTTCTCGAGAAGAGGTTGTGAGCATTTTTTATCAGGTTTGTTCTCTTTCTGTTGTAGACTGTCTTTATTGTTCCTATTTCACTTGTATTTTTCCTCTTATTTTTCTCACTGAAATAATTAAAATGAAACATTTGTTGCATCATAAAGCACAAAGGCTGATGACTTTATGTGGGTGGGAACCTCGATTGCTCCCAATGGTGATAGTCTCTGAAGAGCATTCAGCTCAGTCAGTAATAAATTCATGTTCTGTTGGTCCAGGTCAGGGTCAATTTCATCCAACATGTGAGCCAGGCCCAAGCATGCTATTGTTTTCAAGGTCAGTACAGCTTGAGAAGAGAGACATCACAAAGAAAAATATTTCCACATCTGAATCTCAACACAATATTTCAACAACAGTTTTAGATTGTATCTTATGTGGAGTGGCTGTTAGGATTCAAGATTTTTTTACAACCCCTCATCCATATCGGGTTCTTTCTAGTGGAAATGATCTGCCGGAGACGAGAAAAATGTTAGTACTTACATGTGTGGTAAGTGAAGTGAGTGGAATTGGATGATGGTATGTTATTGATTCAAGAGATAGGGAAAATTTTGAAGGTCGAGATGAAGCAGAGGAAGCTCCAACTAAATTTTATGGAAAATCACACTCGAATGTAGGTATGTACTTGAATCTGACAATAGCTAAAGGGCCACCTCCGACACATTTCAACACTCTTGCTATTGTTGCACCCTTGTGTTGTGGCTAGCAACAACCCCCCTTTTTATTTTAGTAATAATACTAAATAAAATGGGGACCCTTAGTTAAAAATCCAAAAAAAACAATTAGGATTTGTTTGCCTTAGAAAATAAAACTTTCTATCATAAACCTATAAAAATCCCTTTGAAAAGAATATTACGAAAATCTTAAGTTTATGATAGATTTTAAATAAAAATGCTCTTTGAACAAGATAGCACATCCATAAATAATATATACCTTTGATAAAACGCATTGGTCGCAGATCGCATAGCGCAGAAAACAGAATTGGTTAATGAATATCTTTTGCGCTCTTTTCAAACATGCGCTTTTGCGATTTTGCGATATGCACTCTTTTCAAATATGCGATCATGCGATTTCGCGATCTGTGCTTTTGTGATTTTTGCGATATGCGCTTTGCGCTATTGCGCGATTCCAGTTTTTGCGCTATTTTTATGACTGTGATGACTTCATATTGCAATATTGCGACATTGCGATATTGCGATATTGCGCAGCAAATCGTAGATCGCAATGTCGCAGATTCATGTAGGCACGCTATCCCAAGGCAATCTTTCCATATGTCAAATCCGTTATGCGCTTTAATGATTATATTAAATGACTAGATTGATTATTAATGTGAAATGAGATTGTGTTTAGAGTGAAAGTCGTTTCACAATTAAAATATTATATTTCATCCGCGTTCATATTCAAAATAGTCTCATCACCTTTCTAATATCATTACTCTCATTTATTCGTAAAACGCAGGCACGAAGGAGCGAATTACTATACAAAGCTTCTGATATACACTATGGGTAAGAAGGAGAAGAGCTCAAATTCTGAGAACAAAGAAATGGCTTCGCTATACGCAGACACCGCCTGTAACAAGGATGCAGGCATATCCACTTGGGAAGGAATGTACAATCTGTTAGAAGATGAAAACCCTGTGGTGATAAAAGTTGTAGCTACAGCAGGTTCCAAAGATTCGTCTGAAGCAAATCTTAGAGACTTGGCTTGCTCATTTCTGCATAGAATAGCAACAAGGCCAAGGATTCTCCCATACACAGACATGGTGAGATGGGTCCTGGACAGCGTTGATATTTCAGACAGGCAATTCAAGACTCCATCTGAAGAGCTAATTGGGTCATTTACCATAGAAGATGTGAGATTAATGTATAAGCTGCCAGAACCACAGGCGACTTACAACAAAAAATTCATGGAAGATTTTTCCAGAGAACATGCGAATTTGGCAGAAAGCACAAAGGAGTGGACTAAAAGAAGTGAACCATTGAAGAAAAACAAACAAGGTATGTACAGCATGGGTTCGCTTACCTCTCCTTATTGTTTTACTGCTGCCATGTTATGCAGGCTTTTTGGAAAGCCTGACATAAATATGATTTTACCCGAATGGCTTCCTTTGTTGAATGCGGTCGTTAATTCTACAATTGTAGACTGGGCCAAAATCCTATCTGATACTATGACCACTGCTATTTTTCAATACCGGACCAAACGAAATGTTTCCCAGCGGGTTTATCCACCTTTTTATTTATCTGCTTATGTCATGGACGCCATCTGCTATGTCTCTAAATTCCCTGTAATGGGCTGGAAATGGACTATCCAAGATCCTTTGCCCATTCATGTGTACCATAAAGAACTGTGGGAATCTAAATTTGTTCCCCATTTTTACCAAATTTGTCATGGAATCATGCTGCCATTGTACAAAACATTGTATAATAAGGATCCCCCGAGGTTATCCTCAGAAACAGAGGTTGATATTCTCCCCGTCGCAAGATGGTTTGGGGAGGAATTTTTCACCTATGTTACGGTTTTTGGAAGTTATGCTTCTCCCCATGTTTTACCCTTATATGTTCCAGATAGACTTGTAGCCTAGGAAATTGCTTATCAGACCTGTGGCCAGGGAGGTATGACAAAAGATTTAAAAGACAAGAAAAAGGGCATTTGGCCACAATTTCCCATAAAATGTGGAACATTTTCACTGTTGGATATTGGTCATGCATTTCATGAGATAGGCAACGTTACATGCCTACAGCTGTTCAAATTCTCAAGAAGGTTATTTGATCAAAATGATATTGTTAAGAATTTTACCAATGCAATCAAAGTAAAGGAATTTGTCGCAGAGCAAGATCTTTTTGATGATATGTTCCAGGCAAGAAATTCATTTAAAGAGGTTTTGAATTTAGCTAGAGAGTAGCTATCTCCAGGGGATTTTCAGGAATTCAAGTTGTACAGAGAAAGGAGACTAATTCCTATTCCTTTGGATAATCTACGCATAGAGCCTGCAAAGGAGAAGACTCCTAGTGTTAGTCTTAACAGCAGTTCAAGCACAGGTAAATCCAAATCAAAATCTGACAGAGATTCTGAACACTCCAATACATCCAAAGAAATGGAAGATAAAATGGAAGAATCCATCAAAGATTCTGCACAGTCTAAAGAGCTCGCGTAACAGCAAATTTTGATTTCTCAACAAACAAATCCTCCTTCACCCAATGTACAGCAACAACCAGTTACCATGGAGTTAGATAAAGAATGGGAAACCTTTAATCAATTGATTAATGTAGAGGGACAGAATGTACAGACCCCTGTCCAAACAACCAAAGTTTTGAATGCAGGAACAAGCAGCACAGCTGCAGTAACAGAGCACATTCCAATCACACCCTCCTCTGAAATTGTACTTAATGTAGAGGACATTCCTCCTCTAGATGTATTTTATAGCCCAAAATACAAGGCAGTAGTAAAGAGACAAAGGAAAAAGAGAAAAATAGAAAGTGCAATTGCTACTGAACCAGAACAAGTAGATGTTTTATGGAAAGATCCTACCACAGAGCCTACTCATAATCTCACTAAGTTATCTCAAATAACAGGAGCTTATGCTTCTGCAACAATTGATAAAGCAGTTGAGATACAACTTTTTTTGGATGAAAAAGAAGAACAGATAAAGGCTCTGCAACAGCAATTGCAACAGGTACAGTCCAATCAGGAAGCACAATTAAAACTTGAAGAGTTACAACAACAACTTCAAGAAATCCAAGAATAGCATAAGGATGATCCTAAGCTTACAGAATTCATTTCAGAAACCATCTCTTTGAACAATCAACTACTGCAACAAGAATAAGTTTTCTGCCAAAAAATATTGCAATGGAATTCTTTATGCCAAGAAAGTAATAAAATCACAAATCATGTCGTAGATCTACAGAATGATTATGATTTGATTAATGAAAATATCAATGATTATTTAGCATGGCAAAAGACAGAAGAAGGCAGAAAAGCTGGTGCACCCATCATTAATGAAAACCACAAAGAAATATTGTTCAGTAATTGGGATGCACAAATCAGAAGTGCAGAAAGGGCAGCAGAGGAGGCATCTACAGCAGCAAACACTCTCACTGATTGTGTAAATGACAATTTACACAAAGCTAACTTGATTTCTGAAACTGTTCCAGGTTATCTCCCACAGGCAAATCAATTGCAAGCAGAATGGAGGAAAAAGGCAGAAGAAAGAGAAAAATTCATCCAAGGGCTGACAAGATTAAATTGGGACTCATACTGGATGTACTTGGTAAAGCCACACAGTCAGCACAGTGCACTCAATTGTATTATCAATGCTACAGAGAAGATCGCTCCTACGCTTGCCGACTCTGTCTTTTCAGGACAGTTGAATTCTGAAGTCGGTCAACCGCATCTTCTCAAAAACATGCTAGATGCCTGCAAGAGCAAAGATCAATTTCATAGATAGATAGATTTAGTTTTAATTTCACTGTATTTTAGCCTAGGAAAAGGACGGTCATTGAACCGAATCCTTATTTTTTGTAATAAACTATTTTTAGAGTTATTTAAGTAGTATTTAAACCCCTCTCATGCATTTAGAGAGGGGTCCTGGATCTTAATATTTTTGGACTTGGAGATTGCATTTCTGTACTCCATTGTCTTATATATTTTTGAAAAAGGATCACATCTGGTGATTTTCATGCGAAATTATCTTTGAAGTGTTGCATTTCTGTACCTTGGAATTTGGTTTTGCATTATAGTTACTGGATAGAGTATCAGATTGCATTTGAAGTCATCAAGATGAGCAAGGTATTTCTATTTGTTTACTGTTGATCTCTTTTGTTTTATGATATTCGTTTTAAAATTGCTATCATTTATATGTATATTTGCTTTAACAACGCTTCCTTTTATATATCATTTCTGAGTATAATTGAAACGTTATTTTTCATAGTTACATGTAAATGGTATACGATGATGAATGCAATATGTTTATATAACTCTGTTTAATTTCTTAAACAGAGTTATCTTTATTTGTTTCTGCACATTTCAATTTAATTAATAATACATTTTCATGGTTATTGTTGAATTGGAACAATCTTAAGTTGTATTCACATATAGCCACCCGGGTTAGTATTAGAATTTCTTTATCAGTATTTAGCTTAGATTAGATAGTTTTATTTCAGTTAGTTTAGTCCGATTTCCACCCATCCAATCCAATCCATTTAGTTACAAGGAAACTGGTCCTTTAAATCCAGTCACAGCCACCATACCAAACGAAAAAGGAGCTGCCTTAAGGTCCCGACCGGGTAGTTTTCCCCGATGTTTGAAGCAGAGATTTTCTAGGATTCAACACCTTGGAAGATCCTGTAGAAGACATGGATCCAATGTTAGGGAAACCTACTGGCAATGAATTTGGAGATCATGCAACATCATATGAGTCATGAGGTCCTCAGGCTCACAAACACAGTATGGATGAAGGAGGAAGTACAATGGATAGGATGACAATCACGGTCCAGCGTGTTGATAGTGTGGAAGGAACTGTGGTTAATTGCGATGTCGATGAAGTCAATCATTCAAGTCAGTATTCTAGTGGAACATCAAAGTGCACATGGAAAACAGAGAGCTTGGCTAGAGATTGAGAATCCTATGGCAAATACGTTTCATACGCAGGTCACAGCCATTCAGCAACACTTGAAATATACATTGGAGTAGATGGTCTCAATCCTTCTAAAAAAAAGTGCCATGGAAGCATTCAGAAATCAACAACCAATTAGTGGTCATTCTACAAGAGATTCAGCTCATGTCTCTTCTGTTATTTCAATGGATACGTTTTATCACAATCCACAAGATAATTCTATGGAAAGTGTAGAGAGTGTTCCAGCAGGTAATTATGACGATGTAAACGGGCCTTCTCCCACTGATAATAATGTTGAGGTAAATGAGATGTCAGAACAACATTTCAGCATTCAAGAACAACAAAGTATATGTCTACAGCCTGATTCTGGACACACTGCAGAAGAAAAAATCTTGAGCACTAATGATGAAGGTGATGGGACATTAGATGTTGAAATGATACTTTTGAAGCACGAGGTGGGTTTAGTTTAGGAATAAGTGGTGGAAGTATTGGGATGGGTGTCAGCCATGAAGCTGAAATACACGGGGTTGAGGTTTCTGTCCATAGAACTAAGAGAATTGTAGGTGAAGTTGAACTGGTGGCTGAAGTAATAGAAAATTAGGGACAAACAGGTGATTTTGTTCGTGATCGTTGATTAACAGGTGAATTTGTTCCTAATGGAACAAAAAGGGAGTATGTTCATGGGGATAGTCATCCTATCACGATGTTTCATTTAATGGGAAGGGTGTTTATTGGTTCTAAAATTGGGTGATAAACAGAAGGGGAGTCATGGGAAAGTGACCAAAAAAGAAGTCACATAGTTCACCATGATGAGGGAAACCAACCAACAATTACACACAATGTTGTAATAGCAGGTTTTTATTATGAGGTGTCTAAAGAAGAGGTGACACATCGAGTGAATTTCTCTGCTGACGAAGGTTATATGGTTCCTAGATAGCATGCAGGTTATATTGAGCAATATGTATATATATATTGTTTGCAGTATATTTGATGTTCATTCTAGTAGGAACATGACTTATATTGAGTGTGTTTTTCTCATATTTTAATATTTGGGAATCGGGTGGTTATAGGTGGGCCTAATATGTGTTCTGTCAATAGTAGATAACTAAAATGTTCTACACATGGGCCTTTTATGATTTTCACAATGGTCAGTTTTATTCTAGAAAGTAGATGGGATACCTCAGAGGTGCATTGTGGCTCTTCTACTAATCCCATGTGCTTCCTTTAATTATGTCATATTTTCTTTAGTATTAGGAGATCAAAGCTAATGTGTCAACTAGAATTCACCATCTATATAAAAGATGATTTTTATTTTGCAAAAAACTATTTATGCCTGGAATTTTTTTTGATATCGTCTCGGACTGAAATATAGGTTTGAAAATGCCAAAAATCCAAGGAATAAATAAGTATACACATTCAAGAATAGTAAGAAGTGACTCCACAAGTTTTTCCTACAAGGATATGTTCCAAATTTAGTAAGATGACTAAGTAATGTTCCACCTTCCCTTTGCAAGTGTGAAAAGGAACCAAATGAAGTAGGGTGCCCAAGCTATTAACCTTAATTTGGATAAATTAGATTCATTTAACAATTGACCAATTAAATCAACCTCAAGATGCATTTACAAAGGTTAATGCTAAAATATGGCCATAATTCCCTTCCAACGACCAATTAGTCACCAAAAAATTAAATCACTATGAGCAAGTGTGTTAAAGAGGGGTGCACTTTAATAAATTGGTGTACTGTGATACCATGTAAATAAAATATGTTCTTCCTAGAAAACCTATCATGATAACAAAAAAACATAAAGCGCAGCTTAAGATGCACCACTACCAAGGGATTATTACATCAAAAGTAGACACAATTTTTGAAAGTTGACCTTCGATCTTGAAGCTTCACAAAAGATGTCAAGGGAAATCTTCTAGCTATTTTCTTATGCTCGGAATTGTATCATCAACAAATGATTTTTGGTTTACCTTCACATTTTGGCTACTGTATGCCTTGCCTAGTTGGATTCTTTCTTCTTGGATTCATATCAAGATGTTAGAAAGGTCTTGTGCTAATCAAATGCAAAGAATTGATACAAGCTGATAGCCTTGTTTGACTTCTCTTTAAGTGGGATACAAATAGGTTGGAGAGCTACTAACTGGGACCGAAATGTTGGTTGAGTACCAAATTCTCTTAACCCAATTGAGATTATGCTAATATATGTTGCTCAACTAAAGAATTGAAATTAGGTAGTGTCATCTTAACTTATGACAAGCCTTTTCCATGTCAAGTTCTAGGAACATGGAGGCTAGTTTTTGGGTTTTTATGGTATCAAGTGCATCTCTAGTGATTTCAAATTTTTCCATTATATTCCTTCTAGTGAAAACTTGTTTGATGAACAAAGACCATAATAGACATAAAATAAGAGAGCTTGAATGATAAGTAGTAAGTTCCTAGCAAGTATTCTTTGTAGCTGACATTGGAAACTTAAATTGTACCTTGATTTAATGTTTCATATGAGGCCCTTTGTCTATGTTCTATGGGCACAAAAGTGGCATTTATTGAATGATTTATATCAATGCAAAGAATTGATACAAGTTGACAGCCTTGTTTGACTTCTCTTTAAGTGGGATACAGACAGGTTGGAGAGCTACTAACTAGGACTGAAATGTTGGTTCAGTACCAAATGCTCTTAACCCAGTTGAGATTATGCTAATATATGTTGTTCAAATGAAGGATTGAAATTAGGTAGTTTTAGCTTAACTTATGACAAGCCTTTTCCATGTCAATTTCTAGGAACATGGAGGCCAGTTTCTGGGTTTTGATAGTATGAAGTGCATCTCTAGTGATTTGTGATTTTTTCCATTATATTCCTTCCAATGAAAACTTGTTTGCTGAAAAAAATACCATAATATACATAAAATAATAGAGCTTGAAATATACGTAATAAGGTCCTAGAAAGTATTCTAGCTATTTGCTTATGCTCGGAATTGTATCATCAACAATTGATTTGTGGTTTACCTTCACATTTTGGCTATTGTATGGCTTGAATTGTTGGATTCTTGCTTCTTGGATCCATATCAAGATGTTAGAAATGTCTTGTGCTGATCAACTTCAAATAATTGATACAAGTTCACAGCCTTGTTCGACTTCTCTTTAAGTGGGATACAAACAAGTTGGAGAGCTACTAACTGGGACTGAAATGTTTGTTGAGTACCAAATGCTCTTAACCCAATTGATATTATGCTAATATATGTTTTTCAACTGAAGGATCAAAATTAGGTAGTGTCAGCTTAACTAATGACAAGCCTTTTCCATGTCAATTTCTAGGAACATGGAGGCCAATTTCTGAGTTTTGGTGGTATGAAGTGCATCTCTAGTGATTGTGATTTTTTCCATTATATTCCTTCCAGTGAAAACTTGTTTGATGAACAAAGACCATAATAGACTTAAAATAAGAGAGCTTGAATGATAAGTAGTAAGTTCCTAGCAAGTACTCTTTTTAGGTGACATTGCAAACTGAAATTGTACCTTGATTTCATGGTTCATATAAGGCCCTTCCTCTATGATCTATGGCCACAAAAGTGGCATATATTGAAGGATCTATATTAACCCATGTTGAATTTCAGAAATTCTGTTGTGGGAAAAAGTATCTATATGCTCTGATAGCATGTTAAATAATTCAGTGGTTAGGTTATCCACACTCCAAGACTTGTCATGTGGGAACTGGATGACTTGACCACTTCTAGTGATGAGTCTTCTTCTAAGATCTATTATGACATCCCACTATCAAATAGGAGAAATTTTTACCCACTATGAACATATAATCTAGATTAATAATTGTATACATGGATCTTGTTAAAATATTGACAAAGACACCTTTGTTACTAAGTATGCTAATTTTCAGGGTAAATTTTCGACCTTCAAATCTTCTGAAGAGGCTAAATTCACCAAAACATTGTCAACTTTATAGATTGAATTTGGAAGAAATGTAAATTTAGTACATATAGTATATACACTTCATGGACCTCTACTCCATGAAATCATTCATTTCTTGATTTCTGACTTTTTTGGATGGGAGATAAGTGCTAGGGAGTTAAAGAGTGATCTGTGAAATATATAGTAAACATACTGTGCAAGACTAAGCTGCACAAAACATTGAAATGTGTACAAGCTTATGAAATGGGAATGCTTGAAAACATGACCTCCCAAATGGATATGTAGAAGAAACATGTTATATAAAAAATACAAAATACATATATATTTCAAGTAACATATTATCTTTTAAGAAAATATGAAAGAAAATAAGAATGATATTCATAAATGACATTTTAGGAGTCCCATGTCTATATTAATTCTCATAGAATGATTACATTATGGAAAATACCATGGCTTGGTGGCCTTGACTAATTCCAATCCCAAACCCTCATAAGGTTACATGAGAAACTCCAGTGCCAACAATCATGCCAACCCTGAAAATCTGCCATTTACCTTTATCTTACATTTTCTATCCTTTTAGTTTAAGAAAAATTTAATTGCCATTAATTACCAACGTGAGGAACTCTACAAAGCTCAACCCCTTATTGTTGTTTTGTCATAGACAGGGTGATATTTTACTATAAGTCCCATGCCCCCCTTGCACATTGAGGTGGGCTCAAGAACTAACAAAAAAGTTCTAAAATGCCTTAGTAACATCATTCATAAAACTGTATGTTTGGTCATACTGCATGGAATTTTGATATTGGGAAATTCTTGAAATATGGGTATTATGTCTGTATGTTGCATGCTACTACATAGTGACACGGAACTGTGGAATGCTGAGATGTTTTCACTATTAGGCTAAGAGTTGTGCTTTTGAGCTTGAACAAAGACTACTATCCTTCTCATGCCGAGCCTTTGTTATTGCTATACTAAATTAGGAATTACAAATTTTGATCACTCTTTAAGGTGTGAGATTAGATTTCATTGCAGCCCAAGCAATATGGTCTGTCAACAACCTCATGTAGGTGTACTTTTAAGTTTTATGCATAAAAAATGGAGAAACGAATATTTAAAGGACGTTCATGCTAGCCATCAGTGCACCAACATATGATGTTGATGAACATGTAGTAACAACAGTACCATGTTGGCAACAAAAAGGACAAGGAAAGCAAGCCAAAGTACTCTTAAAGCAACAACACAAATACAAATATTGCATTGTTATTCCACAACAAAATATTGTCAATCCTCATGTTTAGAATCGTTTATTAGAGAGCTATGACAATATCTTATTTTAATTGGAATGGTATACTGGGTTCTATGTATAAAGGGACTATCCTGATTTATTTTTGAAATTAAATAAGGTCCTAGATACATAAAAATTATGTTATTTTTTAAGAAGGCCATATAAAACTATGTATTTTTTTGGATAGGGAAAATATTTTTTGAAGGAGGAGGGATGGGATGTTTATGGAAAAAGCTTTGACTCTGATCAATTATCTATTATAGCCTGGGATTTGCAGTGAGGAATTTGCTAGGTGTTTGTTTGTGGGTATCACTAGAAATCAAGCTTCCAGTTAGACATTCCATCTCTCCCTTACTGCTCATCCTACATTCCATCCCCCCATTCACACTAGCTACTTGGAAGCAGACCTTTAATAAGTCTTCCAATTTTTAAAACATCATGCTTCTAGTGATTTTCCTACTTCTAGTGAGTTTTTTATAAATTTTCCTACTCCTAGACATCTTAGGTTTCTTCATAAATTATGGGTGGGCAGAATTTTGATTATAATAACTAGAAAAAATCATGCGATACATTTTGCACTCACAATGATTTTTAGAATCTTCACTTTTAGTTGTTAAAATTTATTTGTTGTCTTGCATGAAGAAAAGGAATGGGAGCAAGGAAATATTTAGTGTATATATATAGTTTATACAAGCAATGGCTGGTTCTTGGAAATTATAAGCACACTTCCACACACTTTTAGTTAATAGGGTGAACAACAATCTCTACTCCGAGAGAAGATTACCTTTAGTTCTAACACTAGTACAAAGAATATTAGATGATGGCTTAGAGATTATTGACATAAAAAACACTAGTTCATTCTTAGGTACATGTCAATGAATTAGTCTACATCACAGAAAATGCTTACACATCAAAATAGATAGTGGATATGGTAATTAGCTAGAACTTATATTTGTCTCTTTTACTGGATTAGCACCACTCATGTAGCCATTTTCTTCCCTTGTTATTATTTGGATCTATCATGCACAATTGTCTTTGTTATTTAGTGTGTAAATAGTCCAGATATGGCTTACATATTATTGACATAAAAAAAAACTGGTTTATTCATGGCTACAAGTCAATGAATTAGTCTACATCAAAACATATAATGGATATAATAATTCGCTAGATCTGATATTTGTCTCTTTTATTGCATTACCATCACTCTTGTAGCCATTTTCTACCCTTGTCCTTCTTTGGATCTATCATGCACAATTGTCTTTCTTATTGAGTATGTACATAGTCCAGAGTCCAAGCCATCTATTTTTTGTTATGATTTCATCAGGATATTTATTACATATTCTTAATATCTAGTTTAACTATAGTTGGAAAAATGCTCTAATATTGTCTTAGTCTTCTCACTGTGAGTCACATATTTGATCTTTACAGAAGTGGCCTTTTTTATTTCTAGTTATGCAATTTATCTCTTCTATAGGGTTACTGGTCTGAAGGTAGAATTGTTGGGGGAGACATCTGCTGCTTCAACCTTTTCTTATTCAAATAATGGCTTTTTGTGGTTGAGCTATGGAGATTAACAGGTAATTTGTGCCTATATATTCTAATATTAAGTTTGATGTAGATGAAATCCATTTACTCATTGCCACAGTTTCCAAAATTTTACTGGAGCTAAATAAACATCAAAACATTTAAGATTCATAATGTTGTATGGGTTACCCAACTAGTGATACAGGATGAAAAAAAGGAAAGTTCCCACACAACGTTATATAATTTTGCCTTTTTCATTTATAAAATAATAATATACATGCACTATTTAATGCCTACTAGATTTAAATTCATAAATGTGATATGCTTTTTTCTTTAGAAAATGTCTGTTGTAAATCACAAACCTTTATTGTTTATGTTGATACAACGTGTTGAACAGATGATATGTAACACATAAAAATATAATCCTTCTTATAAAAAATCCTCAACAACTAAATTTTGGTTGAAGTGCAGTGTGCCCAAGGAAAAAGGGTATGCACTTCCTTAAGAAGGTAGACTAAGTAGATCAGGATTTAGATCCAAGTCTAGTTGTGACTTATTAAGTTTCGCTAGTCTTGTTGAACCCATAGTAAATTCTCTAGATACCTGCATCAAATATGACCTTTGTATTGATTTCACCATGACTGTGATAATCTTTTGGAACCGACAATAAATGTTTGAGACATATGCAACACTAACTTATGTAATCATTGTAGTCCTTTTTTTTGTAATCATTGTAATCCTTTTTTCTTATGTAATCATTGTAATCATTGTAGCCTCACTGAATTAAGGAGCACTTTAACAAGAGTTTAATGTAGCCATTTATGAAAGTGGAACTTAATCACCATTAACTTCTCATTTACTTTTGCAGCTTTCCCCTATTGGGGTAAGGAGTGCCTCAATAACAATTGAACTTATATCTTTCTGCAAGTGGGATTTATTCACCGTTGAATGGAAATGGAATTGACATGATTTTCTGTGGTCAAGGTGACTTACAATTATGCAGGTTTCAACGACTATTTCTCTCTAGCTTGTATTGCAAATTGTTCTCTCATGTAGTTCTCACAAAGCACATTTTTCTATATTTAATATGTTATCATTATCCTTGTGTTTCAGTTTTGACAAAGTTTTCAAATCCTTTAATGATTTCATGTTATTGAGGTCTTATCTCATTTGAATTCTCTGCATGTAGATGCCTTTATTTCCAAATAATAGATCAATTTTCCAAAGAATTGTTTCAATTTTGATATCTTTTATTGCCTAGGCTTTCCACTTGGTTGCTAGTCATTGAGGGGTTGTCACAATAACTTCTCTATTTTTTATTTGCTGATTGTATGTTATTGAATGCTTATTTCCTTCTAACTTGTTTGGAAGAAAAATGTTTGTCCTTTTTTGCTGCTCTGTAGAAGTAATGTCTTCCTAAAATCCTTGCATTAGGGACCTTTTTTGTAGTGCTTCCTTCAAGTTCACTAAAAAAAAGAACACTAACAAACTCCACCATGATGATAATGGTAATGTATAAATGGAGGGAACATAAGGAATGAAGTACTTCTCATTGTCTTGTATCTCCTAAAGACAAAGTCATGGTAGTGATGCAAATGCAATGACATCTTAGCCAACAACTGTCTTGTGCTACTTTAGTTTTTAGACTCTGATTCTCTTGCATCTAGGTGTATGATTATAATCCCCAAACATGTTCATACTTGCACCTAGATAAATTGAACATCAAAGATGGAAGTAATATTGTTGTCACCTTCTAGCATTTAATGGGTTTCACAGATGAAAATGTTATTTTTAGCACCTTTCGACAGTGAATTACAATTAATGGAGGTGGGAAACCAAAGTCAAGAGTAATATTCCTAAAAAATAATATGGTAAGTCTTGAAAGCCGTGGAAATATCAGTCAAGGTGTCCTTCCCTGGCTTGTAATTCTGGTTTATTGTATGGACGTTAGGATATGGAGGTCATCTTAGGATCTGTGGTTGTCAAAAGTAATTCAATACATAGTGCTTTGTTAAATGATGTTTCTACTATGACGAAATGAACTTGTTGGGACAAGAAAATGATATTTTCATGTTCCATCATCTTATTTTCTTCTTTTATTCTTTTCCAGTGAAATTTTATATTAAATATTTATCATTGTCTTCCATTGGAAAGTGCTTAGATCACTGAGAGATTATTTTTTGATTAATTATTTATTCTAAATTGAGAATTTTCCATGTTAAATTTTTTCTATATTGTTGAATATATGAGAGTACAGAGCATGGAAATGCCGGAACAACTTGCAACCTTCCTTTCCTGACTTGTGTTTACTTCATATAACACTAGCTCTTGCATACTTCCGCATTGGGGGTGTTCATTTCCCATTTCAAATGACAGAATGAAGTGACACAACACCTTATGATGTCACATAATTCTTTAAATGGTGCTAGCTCAATGGAAGAACACCTGCTATAAGCAAGAGGTTCGTGGTTCGATTCCATCGTGCCCTGATATTCATATGGAATGACAACGATAATTTTTTGGTGACAGACTATTTTTACCATCACTAATGAGCTTATGGTGACAGTTTTAGACCCTCACTATAATATGAAATGGTGACGATCAACGAATGCCACCATATATATGCATCAATAGTGACGACCATGAAATGTCCATCACCATAAATCATAATTGTTCATATGAAATGGTGACAATCAACAAATGTCGCCATATATATGCATCAACAGTGGTGGCCAATAAAGGTCCATCACAGTAAATCGTTTATATTCACATGAAATGGTGATGGTCACTATCCATCATTATAATCATTATTCTTGATCGACCTTGAATGTCACCACAACACATACTTTTGGCAATGCCACCTTTAGTGACATTCAATTTTTTGGTGATGGATGCTAAGGTCCATCACCATTTCTCATATGAAATGGTGAAGGTCACTATCCATCGTTATAAATAATTATTGGTGATGGACCTTGAATGTCACCACAAAACCTATACTTTTGGCGATGGCACCATTGGTAAGATTCAGTTTTTGGTGACAGAGGCTCTTTTGATTGTCACCAATGCACTTATGGTGACATTTTTCTACCCTCACCAATGTCCATTTTTCTTGTAGTGAAAGACTCATACGATATGTACCCCTCTTTCATAGACCCCTCGAGTTTTTCCCTTTATCGAAAAAAACCTTTCAACTTATTCATGTATCTCTATAAGAAGAGCATCCAATGATAAGAAACCACCCCAATTAATTCAGCCTCATCTACTAGGTGGATTAGAAGGTGAACCTTCAAGTCCATGAAACTCGTCGACAGTTCCTTCTCAAAAATACAAACAATCTCAACTGTCTATTGAGGCCACTGTCAAATGTTATCCACATGAATATCCTTTGACGTGATCCAACGTACAAATGCAGATAATTTAGATATGGCACATCGTAGCTCTTGGGGGAGTTCATGTTTCACACTACCACACATGAACAAATGATAATGACATTGAAAATTTATAAACACATGCAATAATATACAAAATTAGTTATGTTTTATGATCCCTTCATGGGATAAAATTTATTAATATAACAAATAATAAAATTATCTTTTTACATTATACGTAATCTTAGAAGATTCAAATGGTCATGTGATTTCAACCTCGACAAATGGTCATCCATGGTGAAGCAGCGCCGTAGTGAAGACTTGTATGAAGATGGCACCCTCACACCCATTATCACTTCCTTTGCCAAAGAAAGATCATATTTTTTAAAATTCCATGGGAAATCACCTTCTTAGAAATACCAATTAGAGGGACCAACGCCTACCTCTGATCATGTACTTTCTAATCCTCTTGGCCTATGCTTCCTTTTATTTTTTGAAGTAATAAGATCTTTCCTAACAACCAATGTGTCACTTTTTTTGATGATATGTGCCTCCATAAAGAAGATGAAACATTCTCAAATATATGCATGGGATCTAATAAGTGGGAAATCTTAAGATGCTCCTAATATGGGAGGTTATAAAATATCAATTTCATTTTCATCCCAATGGGAAATTTCTCAACATATGTGTCAAATAATTCTAGATCATCGATCATAGGATCCCCATTTGAATAGAACATTTCTATGAACTCCTTCTCCTTCTCTCTTTCATATGCTCTAATCCATTATGCTAGTGTTGTTATTTCAGGCCTTTGGGTTTTCTCTCATTTACCATTGAAAATGGATGTTGCTCTTCTATAAGGGTGTTCTTGTGGGAGGGATACCCTGGAGTAGTCATACACTAGCTTTCCTAGGTCATTGGACCATCTAACATTCAGAGAAGGTCCACATTTACATCCAAAATACCTTTTTGTTACAAGACTTGTGAAATTATTATATACAATATATATGCATGGCACCTTAAAGAATATCATGAAGATTAGAACAATTACAACGAATTAAATAACTAATATGCAAAAGAATATTGTTACATATATAAACGAATCAATAAAAATGTAATTACCATAGCAAACTCCTAATCCTATATAATCATGTTTCATGTAAGCTCATATGCCATACAACATAAAACTCCTCTCTATTGCGATGGGTCTTGATACATCATATACATTCATCCCATCCCATAATTCCTTTAATTCATCTACTAGTGGTTTTAAGCAGACATTCATATTCCTCACCTGTGTTCTACAAGGGACTATGAGAGCCAACATAAGATGTTCATTCTTCATGGACAACCATGGGGGGATATTTTTATTGATCACTACTATAGGCCAACAGAATAATCGATGTTTAGAAGGGAATATGGATTTATGCCATCCATGGCTATGCTTAGTCGTAGACTTTGTACTTGATCCTTGAATTTTTTGGGCCATGTATCCTCTATATGCTTCATGGCTATTCAATCTATTGGGATTCACATAGCTCCCAACTCACTTCTATGTGAGGCATGCCATCCCTGCAACATAGCTAATTCTTTGCAATGAAAGAGCCTTTGAATCCTTGGGATTATAGGCATGTGCCTCAATATATTTAAAGGAGGACCACATGATTTACTCTTATTTTTACTTATCATACCTGTCATGCCCATATTTTAGACATATCTCTTTGTTTTCATATTCTCCTCTATATAAAATACAATAATTTGGACATTCATGATATGATATGTACTCAATGCCCAACATTTTCAACAATTTCTTTGCCTCTTTGTAGCTACCGGGGAAGATATTATCACACAGAAGAACCTTATCTTTGAATAACTTGTAGCTGGTCATGGAAAATATTATATTTAATGTTGATATAATTGTTAGCGTTCATAAAATTGACCATTTTTAATGTTCATTATGTGATTATATTTCTTAAAATATATCGGAGGACTTGATGGTCAATAACATTAAAATTTCAGAGAAACATGCATTTGACAAGCCAAACATTGCTTTCAAGTTGTACATTAACATCTTTGTCCCCAACTGGATAGACTTTGACTGACTGCTAGGTCCAAAGAGAGGGGCGGTGGAAGTAAATTTAAGGCTTTTGAAAAAGGTATTAGTGATATGAGAATCATCCCCTAGCTGATCATCATTTTTGAATGCATATAATAACATTGTCTCCATGGAAATTGGATCCCTTAAGTAATCATCCATACTAGCTTCTATTTGATTACCTCCATTTCCAACTTGTGAAGAAATACTATTGTTGTAGTAATTCCTAATTAGTGAATCTCGACGTAGTGGGAATTGAATAGGTGGTTGATTCAATCATTATTGGTATCGTTCCTCTCTGAGATTTTATCTTAATTCAACCTTCTATCGATTTGACATTGTCGTTGGATGTAACGGAAGATGTTAGGTAGGTCTCTCATCATCACTAGAATCCTAATAATTTCAAAACATAGATTTGAACATTATTAGTACAAAATCGATGATACCAATTAGTAAGCATGTTGACAATGCATGATTAATTGGGTTGACGTTGAAATAATTACATTAATATACCAAACAATTATTATTACCATCATTGTCCCAAGATTGTGGCTAGAAGATGCAATGTTTCAATTGGCAGGGTGAAGCAGTTGTCCATTTTCATCTACCAAATGTGCCTTGCGGTATGTTGCTCCTGATAAGAGATTCCGAAGTTTTGGAGTTTTTTGAATATTTTGAGCATCTAAAGTTGATTATGTATCTGCATGAACCTGAAAATTTGTATAAATTATTTTTTTTAGTGAATTGATATGGATATAAAAATTAAATTCAATTAGATAATGAAAATAGAAATAAAATCTGAAGTAAATATTACGTCTGGAGATGGATAGGGAGAACTCCACGATGGAATTTGAGAAATATTATGGAACGAGATGGATTTTGAAGAATTGTCCATTCAATATAATTATGATATTTTCTACCTTCATTTGAGAAAAATCAATAATTAATTTTTGTGTACATACCTAAAAATAATTTCAGTGCCTTAAAAATGGAATTATTGTTATCGGTGCTATTGTACAGTTAACTGTACCGGTGCATTTTAGTTACTATGCAGTGTTGCTAGTTATTAATTGACACACCAATGTGGTTAGTTAACAAATGCACCAAATATCCGCAAATAAAAAAAGCACAACTTTATTTTTTCATAGTGAAAAAAAGTAGTAAATTGAAAAATGGGTGGAAAATTATTTTCGGATATCTAATTTCATAAAAAATTTCTTTAAATAGTAAAATCTATTCATTATTTCATTATTTTTGTAAAATAATTCAGGGAGGGATTTGCACAAGAGATATACCTGGAGAATGACAACATGAGAGCACTGTGGAGAAGAAAAATACTTTCGAACAAGAACACTGTTCAGTGAATGAGAATTTGAAACATCTAGTGATTCACATAAAAACCCTGTAGTATTGTAAAAATGTTAAATTTTACTGTAATAATTTCTTTTTTTATAGTTCTCATTGGATTTAATAAATGCAGAGTAAAAATTTCAAATTTTACTGTGCATTTTTAGAAAAATAAGTAAATAAATAAATAAAAATTAAACTCAATAAATAAATCCATTCCTATGTCAAACCCTTGCTTCTTCTTGTTTTCCCCTTTCTTCTTCTTGTTTTTGTGACTTCACAATCAGGGATTGTATTTTTAGATTTATAGGGTTTGTATTGTTATATATATAGGCGCATGACATCTCACCTATTGGATGACTTGCAAAGTTAGATCTCAATCCATGGCGGCCCTTGCATGAGTTTTTTAAAACATTTTTTTTATCGGTGTGCCCTGTGTAAAATAACGCACCTATTCGCTATTTTATTATAGTGCACCGGGCGCGTACTGTTTGATTAAAAAAATTTTATTAGTTTATTTCTGTGTTAATCAATGCATCGGTTAACATATAACACACATGGTCTCCTTTTTGATAATGAGAACCATACGATGTTTCTACTGTTTTTTCGGTGCATTTATAAGAACATGCCGCACTGCCTCCTCCACGACATATTTTGCTACAAAAAATAATATTAAAGGTTTTTTATTAATTTATATGTGTTAATCAATGCACTGGTTAACATATAACACATTGGTTCTCCTTATTGATAGAGAGCACTGTACGTTGTTTCTACTATTTGGCGGTGCATTTATAAGAACATGTCGCATTACCTTCATTGCATATTGTTTTAAAGGCGCACCATTTTGTTGATTTTTATTTTACCTTAAAATTTTTTGATTTATTTATAAACTATATTAATGAATTGTATGGTACATGTTTCATATTGATAAAGAAATGGCTGATAAAAGATCAAGTAACAAAAATACTGATAGCACATCAAGAAAAGAAAAAAAGACAAGTTCTTTGTAAATTCTTTGCAAAAATTATTATTTTTGAACTATATGTAAGTTTAACTAATGTGTATTGTTTACTAGGTAACATGGAGCCACAAAATGACAAAGCCCGAGAACATTATTTCTGATCTAAGACTAGAAGAGCGTAAAAACTTGATGGAAAAATTGTAGAAGGATGAATCAGGTGAAGGAAAAACTACTATCGATCCAATATGAGATTCTTTTTTTAATTTTCATTAATAATATAATTAAAAATATTAGATAACATTTTTCAAACAATCTATTAATTTACATGTGTTTAATGTTCTACAAGGAGCAACAATGAAGAAAAGGAATGTTGTTCTAAGAAAAGAAAAAAAAATAGAACATGCAAATGAAATGAATTTCTCCTCAGCTCATCTAGAGTGGTGTTGTAGGTTAAAGAAAGGGGGGAAAACTTTTACAAAACTTTGAGGGATCTAGTGGAACTAATGTCTATATGTTCTTTCCACTTACAATACAAAAATCAATCCAATGATTCGATGAACCAAAATTTACTTAAACTACATGATGAGTTTCTAGAGAATTGGTCAATGAGACATCTCAGGCTTTTTATAGCAAAAACATACAACAAAAAAAAGGAAGGAATAAAAAAGTAATGTTCCTTTAAGTGCTATTCTAGAATTATATGTATATATTAATAGAAAGAAATCATTTATAAATATCACTTTTGTTATATTTACTTTTCATATATCAATATAAAAATTAAATAGTTTATTATCATGTTACATTTTCAGGAAGATTATGAAAATCTCAAAGGATGAACAAGTTGATATCAGAAATATGCCAGTAGGAATGTCCAAAAAGGTGTACAAGGAAATTGTAAAAGAAATGGACATAATTTCATCACAGGAGGAACCATCTCAACAACAACGTGCTTCGAATGTAATATGTAATCATTGAATTTTTCGATTAGGTACAATAAATAAATAATTTAGCATTAAATATTAATTTTCAAGTATTTTCTTGCAGAAAAGAAAAGAAAATGGAACCCATTCAACACATAAAATAAGACAACAAGGAAAAAAAGTGTTGATATCTATGTTTGTTAGTAGTTACTTCCTTATAACAACTTAACTAAATTTCATTTTTGTATATTTCAAGTTTTTTTACAATAATCATCCTTGAATGTCTTCAAGCAGGTGCTAACATACAAAGAAGAACCATCAGACGTATTGATTGACATTGGGTTAAATATGGGTTGTCACTACATGTTGGCATATGATAAATTAATTGTGGAATTTGAAAGCATCTATCTTGTTTTACTTAGCTCCATCTATAATTAATAGAATAAAAAAATCTTTTATATTAAATATATGATTTTTTATGGGGCATAAAAATTATAGGAAACAAAGTATGGAACTCTGGCGACAAATGAATTGTTGAAAGATGGCATGAAATTTGGTTTTGAAAGAATGTGTATAGTTCATGAGTCAATTATTTCTATGGTACATTTATTTTTTATTTACATTGATGCATATTATTTAATATTGAAATTTTCATTATTCTCACCAATGTATCTACAATCATTACAGTTTATTTTTATGTTTGTAGATGGAACTTGAAGAAGAAGAAAACAATCAACACAGTGAACAAAACATTCCTCAAAATAAGCCAAGTCATGAGAGTAGCTTGAGCAGTGACAACAGTTCCAATGAAGAATGATGATGAATATGTTTAGATATCAAAGAAAGACGTTGTATTTTTTGAAATATTTGTCTGTGAAATCAGAACATTTTATTTAATGTAATGGACATAGTGTCCCAATTGAAAGACAGAGGGATACCAATAACTGTCCCATTTGTATTAAAAAGAGTGTTACTCATATATATATTATAAAATACGTTTTAATTTATTCTATTGCGTTCTCCATTTTCGCTGTGAAATGTTACACCAATCATTAAATATATGCATGATTAAATATTATAATCAAGACATGCTAAATGTAATGATCCGTTATAACAAATTAATCCAAAAATCACATTCAATTGCACTAATAAAAATTTAATTAATATTAATACTATTATAAGATATGTGTCGACTTTTGATGAATAATGAATTAAAAAAAATCACAATAATTGCACTGTCATAGGTCGATGTTTCTAAAAAATACAAAATGAACACTGGTGCATGTTAGTCAATGTGTACCGGTGTGTTTGTATGATAACATTTCTACGACCTATGGGCACCGCAAAATTATCAATAATAATTAGAATTCCCTATGCACTTTATCGATGACTACCACCTGGGTGGTCCAATAAGCGTTGCATGCACCGGTGCAGTTTTCCTTTAACGCGCTGGTGCATTTTTATAACTTAACAGCCCAACACGTTGAATCACCTACATGGCCCGATGCAGTTTTACACCTTAACAGCCCGATGCATGCAACTTCCATCAGCCTGGTGTGATTGGCTACTTGACACACACTAGGTCGTTGCTAAACACCTCGAGGCATCCGAAATTTGTTTTCCATCCTAGTGCTGGGTAGGTTTATAGCATCGATGTGTTCACAGTACAACACACCAGTGCGTTAACACCTATTTTGTGCACCGATGAGAAAAACATCTGTAACAAACTCCGAATGCCCAATTTTTTTCAGTTGTGTTGAAATTCCATTAGAAGCTCCACCGAAACCTCCGTTACCGAAAACAGATGTTGTAGAATTTTTTTTTTTTACAACTTTGGCCAATTTTATAACACTAGAAACCTCCTTTATAACCTTTGCTAGAGGTTCTTTTCCTTTTAATGAAAACAAGAAGAAAAACGATTCCATTATGGTAGTAGTGAATAAATTAAGTAAGGTAGCCCACTTTATTCTGATCAAATCAACATACAAAGGTGTGAAAATTGTATCTTTGTGGGAAATTCTTAGGTTGCATGGATTGCCCAAGGTTATGATATCAGACTAGGATGTAAAATTTACTTCAAATTTTTTGAAGACTATCTTTACTGGTATGGGAACTAAAGTTCAATTTAGTACAACATACCATCCACAAATGGATGGGAAAAAAAAAATAGTAAATCAAGTCTCGAAGGATATGTTGTGAATGTATGTAATGCAACAACCCAATAAGTGGCAAGAGTACCTGCACCTAGTAGAATTTGCATACAATAATAGTTACCATAACTCATTGAAAATGAGTCCCTTTGAGGTGTTGTATGCAATGAAATGGAAAAAATCCCATTAATTGGAATAATTGAGGAGATAGATTCATGTTAGGGCCTGATATATTAGCTGCAATGGAAGTCAGAGTTAAAAAATTTGGGTAGAATCTTAAATATTCCTAGGATAGAAAGAAAATGTATGCAGATAGGAAGATAAATTTCAAAGAATTCCATGTAGGGGACCACGTATATGTTCGAGTAAGGCCCAAGAAGAGAATAATGTAGTGGACATGATGTGCTAAACTAGACCCACGATATTGTGTACCTTTCCAAATTCTGGAAAGGGTTGGACCAGTTGCATACCAGTTGGCATTACTCAACTATATGAGTGTTCATAACGTATTTCAAGTGTCATTATTTAAAAATTACATATATTATTCTAGACATGTAATTGATTGGAAAAAACTATAGGTAACAATAGGATTTGATAATGAGAGCAATTCTTGTGAATTGTTTAAGTTTCTAAAATATTTACATATCTCCATATCATGTGGTGTTGGTATAGGTAGAAGCAGACAAATAATTCCCGACAGAACCTCTCCACATTCTTGATCAGAGAGAAATAACCTTATGAAATTGAGTCATCACCTAGTTTAAAGAATAGTTAAGGCACTTTAGCTTGGAAGAGGATACATGGGAGGACAAAACATTACTATGGGAATCATATCCATACCTATTCAAAGGGAAGGATTAAACACTAAGGACTGTGTTTTTCCTATGAGGGAGAAGATGTAATCCCGTGATTTTTTTTAAAAAAATAATATTTATTTTTTTACTACGATTAAACTTACTAACTATGGTTCTTAAGGAAGGAACAGAATATGAAAACATAATAGATAATTATTAACTTTTTTTCATGAAGAGATGTTGGACTTGGTGAGAGAAGCAAAAGGAAAATACTTCTAAAAGAATAAATCTTAGTTTCCAAATAGTTAAAAGAAACAGTTATTCCCCTCCCCATGGAAATAAAAGAAAAGTTAAATTTTCTTCATGAAAAGATGTTAGAATTTTTTGAAGAAGGAAAATGAAAATACTTCTAAGAAAATAAATCTTAGTTTCCAAATAGTTAAAAGAAACAGTTATTCCACTCTCCATGGAAATAAAATAAAAGAGCTCAGATGGAAGAGGCATATAGCCTAGGAGAAGGAAAAGAGGAAAATGTTGATAGGACCTTCTTAGTGAGAATATATTGCAGGTGTATCTTCTTGAGCTAGTAAAAACTAGGGAAAACCCCTCCCATAAATGAATTCCAAGTTGGAAAGGTGGTCCATAGGCTTTGGAAGAAGAATCGTTTTAAACTATTTGGAAACTAAAGAGCATGGGGGGAGGTTTGGACATCATTGCAAGCCTCATAGGTTAGTAGGACTAAATAAAGTCTCTTATGATTCCATCTATGGTAAGCCATTCTCAGATAAGTGCATTAGCCTTTTAATTTAGGATGAAAGTATAAGGAAGTGAATCCCTATTTGTCTCACAGATTTAAGTAATTGTGTTTCCAAGTAATGATTAAAGAAGTGGAAGTTTAACAAGAAGGGTTTGATTTGATGATTTTTTTTTGTATTTCCTATCAAGACTGATTCTTTTCTTAATAGAATAATCTGGTGTAACTTCACGAAAATTAAAACTAAGAGAATATATGTTCTGTACAGGAAACTTTGCATTAGTTTAAGAATAATGAACCTAGGGAAATATATTGTCAAAGAACTATGTTAAAATATGAATGATTTTTATCGGGAGAACTTGCATGGGGTTAAGGGTTATGATAGTATACCTTCATATGGGAACGAGATTTAATCTTTGTATAAAAATCTCTGATTAATTGACTACGAGAAACAACCATGTTTGCAAATGTTATGACGTTAATTCCAAAAAATAATTTAACTGTAACAAGAACTTTCTATGAAATACAGTAGTATTTATACTAATCAAAGAAGGTAAGGGTTAATGTCATTGTAATCCCGAGGATCGCGCTGACACAGTCCCTTCCAGATAAGAAGTATGAACAACCAGAACCAGAGAAAAAAATATGATAAGTTTCGCAATAATCGTTACTTAGAACGAGACAATCGTAATTTATTTTATACAGAAAATAACAGTAACGATGAACTACATCGTTCATCCTTAGATTAAGAGACATCCATTCCAATAAGGATAATTTACAAGCGAAAAATGTGAAGGAATAAGATACATGAAATTCCTGAGAACATAGTAAATCCACGGAACCGTTTTAAAACTGTACAAGAAATGTGGTACATTGCATGTAGGATAAAAGATAAAAAACAAGCTAAGTCGAACCAGAGAGACCCTTAAATTATGCCAAAAAACTTGAAGAGATAATCAAAGGCCGAAGGCTTGGCCAAGCAGTGCAAACAAGCTCTTAATGTATGTTATTCTCAGTAAGACAATTCAAATATTTATGTAACTAAAAATATTATAAAAGACCGAGATTCAAATATCCATGTAATTGAATATATTTTAAAAGACCAAAAATTGACTATTTTGTGACTCGACATAATTACAAAGATGAGAAAACATGTGCTAATTAGAAACCCTCTATTTATAACGATTATGTTGCCAAGGCCATGAAAAATTAAGGTCGACCATGAAACCCCAACTCATCTTTTAAGAATGTGAATTTAAATTATGCTTATCCAATCGAGAATAACCAAGGTATTGGTAAAAGATCCTAGACCAAGTAGATAAACGAGCTTCAAAAACGTAGTCTGGTATCCTAAATTCAACCATAAGCGAGGTTGGGATCGAGTTGCTCACATCTGTACAAACCAAGGAGGAGAGGAGTTATTCAAAATATAGACAATGTTAAATATAAAAACATGAATAAAAACAAGTGAAAACCCTTACGAAACCTCCTTAGAATACCTACCTACCCGGGGAATGTATAACCCTTGATGTGCTAACAACTATTTTGGCACATTAGAAGAGCGAAGGTTGCTTGAGAAAACATGGGATATGAACTCAAACCGTGATGATGCAAAATAGCAATAGAGGCACAACGAGTCTTTACCCACCTCTAGAGCTTCAACACAAGTGTTTCAAAACGCTGAGAATTGTCCTGAAAACACCAAGGTCACATGTCCAAATGTAACCAAGCGTTAACGGACCTTCAATAGGGAAATAACGATGTAAATGACGATTTAGTAAAGGGGAACGAGACATTATTCATGTAGGAAACAAGCTCAACAAAACCCTACCCAAATTGGAGCAAAAAAAGAGCCTAGCTGGGTGAGCAGAATGGTGGTGCCGGGAGGAGCCCAGAGGTAGACGGTTGCCAACAACCATTCTCTAGAAAGTTGAGTTGTTTGATAGAAACCCTAGAAACAGATTGTGAGGATCACTCCACTTGGAGGACATTAACCATCTCGGAAATAGCAACAAGTGTTGGAAAATTCTGATGCCACGTGTAAGAAGATGAATAACTATGGTGTTAATGGGTAGAGGTACAAAATGAACGGTTAGTCCCGTCTAAATAAATGAACCTAGTTTCAATGTGGACAACGCACAATATAAGGTACCTAACATTGCTTTCATATATGTGACAACATATTAACCAATCACTTATCAATAAACATCATTGGTCGATAGATTGTATAACCTGAACCACCATATAAGAACAATAGTACGGTTTATAATAAGGCTTTTGTATAATCTAAACTTAATATGACTTATGTATAATGTAGGCTGAACATACATAAAAGAAAATGAAGTTTGGACTCATTGTGAATCCTTTCATCTCATCACCTAATTATATGATGCATTTTCACAATAAAGTAAGTCTCTTAATACTATTTATATGCCATTATTTTTGTTTGATAATTTATATAGAGCACCAAAGAGTGTGAGTGTGATACTGTAAATAATATATATTTAATGGATTTTAGGATAAATGATACATTATATGGATTTTGGAATTAAGATAAATCACTAGAGAATAAAAAATTATAAATACTTTAAACATACACATATATATTACTTAATATTAAGAAAAATATGAAAATGTATTATGAATAAAAATATATGATTAAAAAAAAAGATTAATGATTAATTTAGAAAATATAAAAATAAGAAATTTTAGTTTATATCTAAATATAATTAAGAATTTCTATAAATTTATATTTACATTTAACTAAAGACACATATATCTGATTTTTTTATCAAATTTAATTGATTTTATTTTATTTTACAAATAATCATTTCCCTATTTTTCTATTATTTCTTATAACAATATAAATGATTAAATATTAAAAAAAAGACAAAATGCCAACATTTTTCAGGGCAAATTTAAAATAAAAAAAATACCAATATTATATGATATGAGATATATAATACTATCATATTTACATAAATTGTATATTTACGTAAATTGTATGAGTGGGTCCAATAGTTAAGAACATGTAATTCTTTTTAAGAAATGATTAGTTCAAAACGAGAATAGAGTATATATGTCTTAATAAACTTAGCAGAAAATCAGATAATAATAATAATAATGATAAAAATGATTATTAATGATAACTAACATGAAAATTATTATTGTTAATCTTTAGTTTTAATATTTTTTAGAAAATTATTTTTAAAATATTATAAATATTTCGAAAGAAAAAAGAAAGAATCATTTTACAAAGGGAAAAAAAATTATAAATATTTAATAAAATATTAAAATTATTTAAAAAATAATAATTTAAAAAAATTCAAAATATTATATCCAATTATGAATCCTTAATGGTTATATTTCCCGAGTAAATAAAGGGGCAGATAAACCATTCGAAATATAACCATGAGGTGCTCATAATTTCGATATAATATTTTGAATTATTTTAAATGTACTTGAAAAAAAAAAAAATTGTAATGTTTTCAAAAGTTTATTTTATAGATATTCATAATTATTTATTTATTTTGTGTCCAGCTGTTTCCTTTCCATAGTTTTAATATTTTAGAAGTGACTTTCTCGCTAAAAATAAAAATGACGAATGAAAAAGTACAATTTTGATCACATTGTCCCACTCCCTACGTACAATAGTTGATTTATCCAAACCAACAGCCATAATGCATAATATTTAAAAAATGACTATTTCATTAAAAATAAAATATGATGAATGAAAAAGTCCAATTTTTTATGACGTTGTCACACCCTTCGGCCTTAGGTACATAATTCGCACGTGCACGGATGCATTGTTCCAATTCGCTACAGAAAACGAAAAGACGCGACACCTCACAACTCTCGCCAGTAGCGTGAAGAAATTTGGAACCAGTGCCGTACGAGTTGACAGAGCACCCTCCTTTTGATTGGATCTGCATGTGTGGCACCGTTTCTGTTGAATCAAAGGCCCACCTCACCTACGCGTCCGTCCAGAACTTTGTGGACACAGTGGATTCTCTACGCATTCCACGTTAGTAATTATTCTTGACTACGAAATGTTTTTCTGCCTTTCGTCGGTTGCCCCATCTTTTCAGTTCTCCCGGATTATAAGATGTAACGACTAAAGTTTTACAGAAACCTATTTGGTGTTAGTGAGAAATGAACCCCTCTTCTGCTTCTCTGTATACTCTTCCTTTCTAGATTTTGCATCGTTTTTACTTTTGCGCAGGAAAAGTACACTTCAATAGAATCAAGTGCAGGTCTCGCTAGGAATTCACCAGCTAACACTTCAAGGAATCAGATATTTGGTTTTAGCCTTGAGATTCACATTTGTGTCTTAAATGTCTAACGATTTAAACTAAAAGGTGACAGGGTGTTTTGTTAAAATAATTTGTTGTATAAATATTATTGGTGCAAATTTAATAGAAAAATAAATAAGATTATCAACTAGGGTGGTCTAAATTAAATATAATTTGGAGCCAAAACTCGCATAACTAAACAAACAAATAAATATTCCTAACTTCAATTAAACATCCATACGAACTATCGAAGAATTTGTGTTCTTGGGCCAACATCTGTTGCATGGATGTTGGATTTAGAATGGATTTATGACTGTGTACTCCGTAGGAATTTTTTATAACCAGGTAATGATTTTTTAAATAAATATCGAGTAAAGTTTAAACTAAGCATATAAAAAAACAATTGTTTAGGAAAACCTTTCAGAATTCACAGCATTTTATTTTACGTTGTCATAAAAGTAAACGACTCAGTTGTATTGCTGGTTGGCTTATCTGGATATCATTTGCACTGCATTATGCACGACTATGACAGTGGAATGTCTTTATCACTTATTGTCGTATTCATATGTGGTATGCAGATTTTACTCAGTAGTCAACTGCTCCACACAACATGATTTATGGCACAATTTACGGAAGCTGTTATTTTCCCTATAGATGCATCGAAGTGCTCAGATATAATGCAGCTATAGTGCTCACATGATGACAAGAAGTTGACTATGGTTGGATAATAATCGTGTAACATTGTTTATCTTGAACTAAACATTTCGATATTCTTTAGGGTTTAATATGACTAGCTTGTCTTATGTTAGAACATGAGTTTGAAGGGTAATTTTTTATAATATGAGTGGCTCATGTTTATCCCAACCCATGAGATCACCTAGATTCCAAGAAGCCAAGTAGTAACTATGAATCTTGAGCATTATGGGATGCTCAAGAGAATTGGAAACTTTAGACCTATAACATAGGCTATGTATCTTAACATTCTTGTATCGTTACAACTAGTTCAAGGTTGATTTGAGCTTCCATCAGTCTATCTTATGTTATTATAATCCTAACATTTCGTATTATATTTTCCTATAAGTGTAAGGACCTTAGACTTCTTCGTGCTTCCCAAAATTACATGTTTTTCCAAATGTATTGGATGGTGTATACTTGTCTTTAGAGTTAGTATATGGACATTTAAAATGGCTAAGTAGAAGTGTATAAGAATAATTGTAGATTAGGACATAGGATGTATGCCTATACTATTTCATACATAGTTGGAGTGTGTAAGTATACTCTTATATCTAAACATGTCATTATGAGTAGATCTCAAGTGGAAAATTCATAATGTCCTTACAATAAGTGTGATTTGGTTTACCCGTCATAATTTGAACAATGAAAGACCTAACTATAGTATGTTTAGAAGCAAATTGGGTTAACCAAGTCAATAAAATTATATTAGTCCACATGCTAACTCTTTGTTTGGATCAGATTTGATTCTTTTCCAATCACACAATGTAATTTGATCAACTTCCCAAACATAACACTTCGAAGGAAATCAATTAGTTGAGTCAACCAATAAGAATCTCATTAAAATAATTAGCACACTATTGATGGCAATTGTAATGGATAACACTTATACCTAACACATGGATTGTGGATTGTTAGAACAACAACTCTTATAGATAAAACATGGCTAATTGACTAATAGAACAACAACTAAGCATTCTACTAGAGAAACTCCATGTGCAATCGTTTATAATAAGAATAAATCATGTTTTTTGAGATGGAAAATTTCACATATCATTTGGCCTTCTATACTAATGAACTAGAAAATAGCACACTAGTTCAAATATTTAATGGGTTAATGTATTTAGAAGAGAAACATGAATTTGCAATGCAAACTCTAAAGGAGAGATAATGTATAATCAAGAAATATATTGAAATCAAGGGAAAGGGAAAGTACGTTAGGGTTATTTAAAGAGTCTTGATCTAGGATTTAGATCACAAAGACAAGTTTATGCATACTATCATCCAAAATCTATGGGAAAACCTTTTACTATTATCTTGAATTTTTTACAATAATTCCTTTGGTAGAAGGTCAATCAAGATATTATTTCCACACATGGTAAAGTGTTTTTCTTGAAGCCCTATTATTGCACTGACGTGTCATAGCTAGAAAACTAACATGAATGAAAAAATTATGAAGCAATCTAGAAAATATAGTAGTTATTCGACATTTTAACACTACATTTTTAGTCCTATTTAAATAATAATTCTAAGGGTTGCTTTGCTTTACTTTCTCTAATATAAGTATAGTAGTTTTCTTGACAATTTATGTCTATTTGTATTTCCTGTATGTGATATTAACCTTTTTCCTAAAAAATCATAATAAAACAATGATATATTCGTCTTTGACAGGGAAACCCCCCTTTACAATGGATACAATGTACAACACAATGTTTGATGATCATATGACTAGGTCTCCTCACTATACATATATGAGAAAATGAGTACAATTATAATAAAATGGGACATTGAAATGTTCTATATGACCTCCTAATATAATAATTAAAGTATAACAAATATTTATTGTGACCTTAATATGGATCCCAAAGGCCATACCATATCCCCTTATTTTAAAAATGTTTTTCCCTCAAATATTTTAGTTGATAGTTTTTCTTCATGTGTTGTTCATCTTCCTAAGAAACTTCTTCTAGAGGCATGCTATTCCAGTTGATTAGTTAGTCCATAACGGTTCTATTTTGAAGAGATAGAGAATGTTGATCCAAATTTTTCCTTGTTCAATAATCAACATTGCTTCATTTAATTTTGGAGATTCATTTTTCACTAATATAGTTTTTCCTACAACCATTCTTAGGTAAAATACATGAAAAGCCTTATGAATGTGTGAAGAAGGAAAATCTAACATGGAAGCCACTTGTTTAGTGAATAATCTCCAAGGGCCCATCAAGTATGGGAGCTAATTTTTTATTCTTCTTCTACTTGAATGTAGATTTATTATAAGGTTATATCCTTAGAAATACAAAATCAACCTACTCAATCTCTCTTTCAATTTGATGTTGATTTAATGTTGGTTCATCCTATTTTGTGATATTTGAATGTTTTCATTAAGATGTGTTAAATTTTCTTTAGTCCTTCCAATATGTGACTCTATTTATTGTACTTTAAGCCTATCTTGTAAAAAGTATGAAATACTAGATCCACGGAAATCCTCAAACGTGTCCATTTTTGTTGAAGTATGGTTGGTAGAATTAAACCATCATTGTTCTACAGGAAGCCACATTATCAATTGAGATTGTTCATTTAAAGAATAACATCTTAGATAAATCTATAAAAATTTGTTTACTATTTATGTTTGGTCATATATTTGTGGATTATATGTTAAAATCATTACTAGTATTGTTCCACTCATCTTCCATAATTATTTCAAAAACATACCTATTAATTTTGGATATTTTTCACTCACTATTATGTTAGGAATAAAATTAACTGAATGAATTTCCTTCATGAACACATCCACTACTTGACTTGTTATTTATGTACTTTGAATTCCATAAAAATGGGCATATTTTGTGAGTATGTCGATAGCCACAAAAATTGAATTAGGATGAGTGCTTCCATTTATTATCTCAATTTTATGTTCATGATCCACAAATGAAGTAAATTTTTGGATGACCCTAGAGTTCTTTTCCAAGATTCCTTTTAATTCTTGAAAACTATTTCCATCTTCTTACTTAAGCTCCATAGAATACAATTTAACCAAAATTACTTTGCTACCTCATTTACAATATTTTTCCTTCTATGAGAGGTGATGTATTGACAAGGTAAAGATGTTAACCATTTGAAATCATATTGAACTCCTTACAAAGAAAATTTCATGACTAATACATTATATTTTGTATAAAATCTCTTACTCTTATAATTTAAAAAAAATTTCTTCACTTTTTGTGTGGATGCTTATAGTTCCTCTTCATCATTATTTTCCAAAGTGAACAATTTGTTTCTTGAAATTTGTTCCCTTTTAACAATTTCTTGTTACAACGAAACCATAGTCCTTTTTCTCTTCATTCCTCTATTTCCTTCTCTGATATTTCAATACTTTGAGGTAGGGCTTCCTTATAAAAAAAAAAGGATATTTTTTTCTTGTATATGCTCCCATGGAATACGTGTGTGTATATTTATTATCTTCTTGAATATGATAAGAAAATTTCATAGCCTCCAAACCTTTTTCGTTGTTTTAGGAAAATACCATATTTTTTATTTTTATTTTTCCACCCATGTAATATTTTAGTAAACATTCATCACATATGTTACATACCCTTGTGGCCAAGACCTGAAATTCTAAATTATAGGCTTCAATATCACCAAATTGTGTGATTCTTAACAATTTACTAAAAAAATGTTTTTCCAAATATTTTCCATATGACACATCTAAGTATCTTGGAAATAAACTTTAACTATAATTATAATAATGGGGATTCCTTTTAACTAGCCATTGATAATGTTACTATGGTTTTACATGAAATTTCAAAGTTTCTACTTGATTCCTTCACTTGTCATCCACAATATTATGCAATTCAGAATATTTCTCTATTTGGTGAAGCTAGGTGAATACTTCCATTGGGAAGCTTGACTACTTTAGGAAACCATTCATGAGTAGCTACATAATCACATTGAAATCCACTTGAAAATTTGGTATTATAAGCAAGTTGTTCAACTTGACTATTACATTTATTTTCATAAGTTACTTCAGAAAAATTATTACTTTTAAGGAAACTCCCGTTTATGGGTTATATAATATTTTTATCAATTTTTTTCATCTTATTATGATTTTCCCCCTTATTTCCCTCCTTTTTTTTAGTTCAATATCAATTTTAAATTATTCTTGTAATTATCGTGACTTGCTTTCCAACTTGGTCACCTAGTAATTAATACCTTTTATTTCTTCATGACTAGTGGGTGAGCCTTAATAGTGTTTAATTGGTGTAGTAGCTTTTGGATATTTTTTTGGATGAATGTGGTAAAATAGTGACAATAATAATAATAATACTCCTCTTTATCACAATATTTAGTCGTCCAAAATAAAATGGATCTTCTAATAAAAATCTATGCCACTTGCAAGTTGTGTTGCTTGAAATCCCAATTTGGAAGCTATCTAAATGGATGATTTTTTTTTTATATATCTATGATATTTGAGCCCTTTTATATATGATATTTTTTCCTATAATATTATGATATTAATTCATGTAATTTTATGACTCAAACATAAATTTAATGTGCCAAGTGAAAGTTATGGTAAATTTCAGAAGACTTGTTAATTTTCACTTGAGTTACTTCACTAAGTGTTCCCATACATATCAAAATTTCACAGTATGAGGTATCTAAAAAAAAATTAAAGTAAAAATATGTAGCTCACTTTTTTTAAATTGATTTTAGGACACCTCAAAAAATATAATTTCTAAAGAGTATATATAAAAGTATAGTGAAGAAAAATCGAATATTCCAATAAGATTGCTTATAGATATGTATGCAGTATCCTCAAATTTTCATTATCTGAAGCATTGAAGAAAAAATATTATAGTGAAAATACCAAGATCACATCTTTGAAACTAGTCTTATGGTATATCACAAACATTCACTTGAGATATCTAAGATTTCCACGACTATTAATATTGTTAGAAAATTCCAGAGAATCATGTAATGTATTTTAAATCCATGACATAATTATGTTCCAGAAGTTTCTTAGAAAACATTAAATCACATGGATTATGTCTCAAAAAGTGTACCAAACCAAAATTTGAAGTTTTAGTTAGATGCTCCGAATCACTTGCTGCAATATGATTTTTTTTTTCCATTTAAAATATCCGAGAGGAAAAATATTTCCAAGTTACAGAACTAACCTCTTTGAAACCTATTTAAAGAGAATTATGTGACCCTATGTTCCTCAGATCATATCAATGAAAGTATTTTTGAACCAAGGTGCCAAGTTTAAACATACTTTCCCCAATATTTATTCTTTATATTTCCAAAATTTAACCATATTAAGCATAAACAATATATTATAGTGAAATTTCCAATATGAATTGTTTGAAGTAGAAAAGCCATGTGATAATATTCTTTGATACTAGATGTCATGAAAATTGTTCCTTAAAAAGGATAAGAAAGTAATAATTATAGTCCACACTAAGGGGGAAACCTACTTTCAAAATGAACATAATGCATACGAATGTTTTCGATGATCCTAACACTAGTAGGAGACAATGATTACAATTATAATTAAATAGGATCATGGAAGGTTCTGACTAACCTCCTAATATATAAATTATACTAATAATTAATTCTTATTAGATACTTAATACATGGCTCAATGGCAATAATAGTATGAATCATGCATATATAATTTAACATTCCAATGTTCTTATTTTTTTTGTCTTGAGTTAACCTAGGGGAATTATATTTTCTTATCATCATTGAAAAAAAAGAATAGAAGATACCTATATAGAAAAAAGAGCCCTCAAACAGAACAGTGTCTAGCACTATACCTATACATATATATAAGTTAATATTTAACATGGTTTTCATTAAGCTAATGACATGAAAATACCACATGGTTAAATAGAAATCAGACTATTAAGGGTTCCACTAGTTCATATTGTGAAACCTTGAATTCTTAATAAATTGTTTAGATTCCCTATATATTCTTCGTTATCCGTTCTCTTTTCCAACTATGGAATAGTGGCCCTATTCTATACACTTCCTAGACAAACATGGATATGACTTATTTTACCTATATCACAACCATTAATTAATTTGTTCAAAATTATTCATTGCAATCCAAAGACACGTACAAACAACCAATATCATTCATGGTTTGAAAATGAACAATTAAAATAGTACATGAAAGAACATCCTCAAGTGGTGTCACCAAAAGTTGATTTTAAATATGGTCAACATAAAAATGATTCAGAAGTATTTTCATAAAGAAACCTATTGAAATTTTACGGATTTCTACAATACTGAATAAGAAATATGGTTTCCCTCACCTATGTTCATTTATCAAAAATTCCTACTTAGCACAACAATGTATCCTCTTAGTATGCACTATGTATTAGACACCAAATTCTAAGAATTATGATGTTTTGTAAGTATTAATATTAATCATTTAGAAGAAATGTGGAGAGTCATAGGTGAATTGGAATAGTCATCAATTGTATCGAAAGATGAAACTAAAGTTCATATATCAATTTACTTATATGTTGGTCACATTAACAAAATGGATTAAAGCATGGAGTTATTCAATGCCTATAGATGGTACAAGATCATTATTATTCATGGGTAACTCCATGATGTTTTATGATCAATGGTATATGTTTTCATTCAAAAGAGTTATTAGGTAGGTATGATAAGAAAATTATTCTCCAACTCCATGAGTTTAGCGGCTATACCATATTCTAGTATGAAATTCTGATTTCCCAGAAAGATAGTTATCTATAGTAGCATTGTTCTCCATTTCCTAGATATTCAACTACTCTAAAATTCATATACCCCTTTCCATTTGATGTCATTAAGTTTGAGAAATTCCACAAATAAAAAATATTTTATGAGAAAATATGAGTAGAGGAATCCAAGATGGTAAGTAGCGTCCTAAATCTCCTTGAGGATAATAAATTCTTTGCACCATCACGTTGGAAATCTACATGGTATTATTAACATCTCTATGCTATGATTACATGAGGGGAAAATTACCTTTCTTCACCATATTGATATAGTTAGAGATGACACTATCATCCACCATATTTTTTAATCTTTAATCATTTTGATACATATTATTATAATGTAGTTGTTTTATTACTATTCTAGGAAAAAAAATTCAATATTTGATGTAAAATGGATTATGTTTTCTTTCCACTACAAGGAAAACATCACTTTCCACATAATTGGTTAGGTTATTCCCCACTAAAAGGAAAATTTCCCCTTGTAATAGAGCTTTTGGTAAAGGTTTTATTGCTATTGGTCAATTTTTTTAGAAGACCTCCATTACAACATTAGCCATTTGTAATGTAGGTTTTAGTGGATGTTCATTGTATCTAAAATAATTTGGCATGCCAAAGGATTATTTTTCAAAGTTAATATTAAAAAAGCATATTGGTGTGTGTTTAATTAAGATGTCCCATTTGTACATAAAGAAGATTGTATAACCATTAAGATTTTTTCCAACACTTTTGCTATATACTATATTAATGTGCGTACAATTATGTTGGATCATTACTCATTGTTTTATGGAACATGATTTCCCATTAATTATTTATACATTGGTAAATTATTTTGGTTCTTAAAATTTGTAGTGCATGATGAACCTTTTAATTATCTTTCTAATTGTGTGGAAATAAAACTATATTATTGCACATTTAATTGTCAATCTGAGGTTTGTATGGAACTTGTGAATTGTCATGAACCATTTGTGGTAGTACATTTTGATGTTGTAGTAAACATAGTGAGTGTCACAAGAAAATATATTTGGAAGCTTTTACAAGTTATAAATATCCCATGAAAATGAAATTAATGTGTCTAAAGTTTCTTCCTTCCTTAATCTAGATGAAGGCATGCAGTCTATAAAATATGGATCCCTGGTATTTGTGGCTTTGTTAACCTCCATGCCCCCTTCGTTATTGGAACCATGTCATCCACCTTTATGTGTTAGCTCATTGTCACGTAAGTGTAATATTCCTATTTTTACTGATTTTAATAGACAGTTGAACAATCCTAAAGGTTGAGTGGACCTGAAGGAAAACCATTATTGTGGAAATATTTTATTAATAGATGTGGAATTTGAATTATTGTGAAAATTCTAGAGTATAAATGGATACCAAGAATTTAAGTCCATGAGGATGGATAAGATTCAAAAAACTTTCCCAGATTCTCCAAAAATCTTTGGAGAAAATAAATAAAAATTTAAATACTATATTGGAGATAAAAATCTAAAAAGATATGTTAGTAAAGTGGAAATTTATTGGGAAGAGGTGGAATAAAACTAAAAGGATGAAAAAGTTAGTTTTAAAGTACTTTTGTGGAAAAAACAAAAAAAAAGCCTAGGAAAATAGGAAAACAACATCCTGATTAACTGGACGCAGTTATGGAAACATGCTGTAGGGAAAGAAAGCTTAAATAAGCCATTCCTGGGTAGACAAGAGGTTGTCTACACTTTGGAGGAATTGGTCTCTGCTCGAGGGGAGCTGTGGAGAGAAAGCTCAAGGTTGGGTGGAAAATAGTCTTACCAAAATTGGTATGCAAAAGTAATTTAATTATGCTTGACAGTTTTGTTGTTGTGACAATAGTTAGAGAAATGATGGTTTATGTAGACAGATATGTTGGAAATTTTCTTTTCTGAATTATGAAATTTTAAAAGGGAATTCTGTAAATTTTAAGTCACTGAGTCTGATGCATTTAACATAACATACTGCAATAGATATAGTATATTTTTGTATAGTTACATAGACAATTGATGTTAGTAAACCAACAAACAAAATTTCCAAACCAACGTAGCAGGGTTTAAATTTGTTGTTAGGTTGAAAGAGTCTAATTATTAAATGCAGCAAATACATCAATAAATTTCGAAATGATGTAGGATCCATAATGAATATAATTATGATGTAATAAATAATGAAACAAAATCTAAGTACAGTAAGAGGTAATTGTCAATATATAAGAAAACATGATTGCACAAATTAGGATAACTCTGTTGTACATTAACAAAAAAATTTCATATAACTATTCATTATTATAGTGGAATAAGACATTAGATATCAAGTTCATGTTAAGGTACTAGAGAATAGTACAAGATAAATATTACAAATAAGTAGATCAATACCTATTCCAACTACTTATAAAAATGAATGATTATCATCATAAATAGAATTGAGCAGAAAATTTTATTAACAAGGATAGAATATATCATTACAAACTGTCAAGAGTTCCTTGACAAAATTCCATTGTTCTATTTAATAAATTACATAATTTATATATGAACTCATATCCTTGAATTCAGTGGGGTGAATTCTATACATGATATGTACCAACTTGTAAATAGAATAAATAATATCATTTGTCAAAGTTGGAAGAATGAATAGAAAATTTGAGGAAGCGTAAAATGCAAGAAGTGCAATACCTACACAAATATAACATATGCAAGGATTAGTATATGAATATAATAGATTAGATCATTAAATAAAACACAATAAAATAACAAGGGTAATTGAATTAGAAACATTAACTTAATTGTTAAATGTAAGCAGTGGAATCATCTCTGTACACAAATAAGATAATAATTAAGTTCATGCAGGTAAATGAACAGAAGAATAAAATGAATTGAGGCTATTGTGATATTCAAATTAACCTTACATGTATATTGGCAGACAAGGTATATACTGTAAATTCGGAATGATTTGTATAAATGAGACAGAGTTGCTAGAGAAGAAATCATTTCATTAATGGAAGAAAATTAATAAAATGAGAAGTACCAATGAAGAGAATAATATCCACAATCTCTTATCAAATTAGTTCCTGAACAAGTAATATGGAAGTGACCTGAAAGCTAAATTGGCTATTTTCCAACTACAGGGTAAGGCCACCTTATGGTGGGAATAAACCAAAATGGTACATGTACTAGATGAGAAAATTGTTACTTTGAAAGACTTCCAAACTAGATTTAAATCTAGATATCTAAATGAGAGATACTATGATGACAAAGCCAAAGAGTTTCACGAGCGGAGATTGGGAAAACTCACTATAGTTGAGTTTGTTACCAAATTCACTAACCATCTTTTCTATGTACCTTATATTAGAGAAGAAAAGGCCAAGGTACAACGATTTTTAATTTCCTACCTACTATCTACAAAGAGAAAATAGAATTTGATAATCCCAAGGAAATGGATGAAGTAGTGCGCAAGGCAAGACTATGTTATTGACAATTCAAAGGTAGAAACGATCAGTTGAAAAAATGGCAAAACAAAGAAAAAAAGAAAGGTGACTCTAGTGGAAAAATAGTAAAACCAGCGTACTTGAAAAAATTTGGGAAAATTCATCAAAGGAATAAGTTTAACAAAACTGGACAAAGTCAACCAGCCCAATCACAAATAGGATCTAAACATATGGATGCAAATAATAAGAACTAAGGAACTATCAAAATGAAGGAATCATTAAAATGTTGGGGTTGTGGAGAACCTCACTTGTTACGAGACTGTCCTCATTGAACAGTTCAAAATATTCAAATGCTGAGAGAGGAAAATATAGTAAATGATATTGCAAGAAACATTCCCAGAATCAGTGTTGCACTAGAGGATCACCAAGTTGAACAACAATCAACCATGGTCTAAATCGAAGGTATGATTGTTGAACAATTTGTTTCTATTTTGATAGATGTAGGAGAAAATTTAAGTTATATAAGTCCTCAAATGGTGAAAAAGTGAAAATTAAAATTAGAAAAATTTCAGCAAGCATGGTTATTTCAGTTAGCTACTAGAACAAAAGAAAAGCTACCCATAAATTACCAAAGATTTCTATAATTTTAAATGGGTATGAAATTGAACTGAATCTAAATATTTTACCTATAGGTTCCTATGATGTGTTAGTGGATATGGACTGGCTAGAAAAATAGAAAACAATAGTTAATTACTTAGATAAAACAGTGCCCTATATAGTTGGTCAGGGAAAACTAGTGATAGTAAAAGGAAAACCCAAACCAATATCAATAAGACAGATTTCAGCACTACGGTTAAAAATGACAACAAGAAAATCCTGTCAAGTGTATGTTGTACAAGTGGAAGAATTGGGACAACAAACTGAAAAATAAGTTGTAGAAAATTTACCAGTAATTAGAGAATTCAAATATTTGTTTCCAGATGAATCCCTCATTTATGTCCTAAAATAGAAATTGAATTTTCAATTGAATTGGTACTCGAAGCTACACTTGACTCTAGAGAACCCTACCAAATGAGTACTCATGACTTGTTATAATTAAAACTACAACTACAAGAGTTGTTGGATAAAGGTTACATCTTACCAAGTATGTCCCCTTGGGGAGAATGAGTACTATTTGTTAAAAAGAAAGGTGGCACATTCAGAATGTGTATAGACTACAAACAATTGAATGAACTGACTACAAAGAACATATATCCTCTACAAAGGATATATGAATTATTTTATCAAGTGAGAGGAACTGCTATCTTTTCATTGATTGATTTAAGAGCAGGCTATCGCCAACTAAGAATTAAAGATGAAGAAATCAACAAGATTTCATTCAAGACTAGATACGGGCACTATAAATTTATAGTTTTACCTTTTGGGTTGACTAATGCACTGGCTACATTCATGTGTCTAATGAACAATGTGTTACATAAATATCTAGACAAACTTGTTTTGATGTTTATTGATGACATTCTAGTATATTCCAAGAATGAGGCAAAACATCAAGAACATCTCAGAATTGTCTTGCAAACACTCATAAAGCATTAGTTATATGCCAACCTTAGAAAATGTGAATTTTACAAAGGAAAAATTCAATATTTGGGCCATGTGATTTCAAGGGAAGGATTGGTACTGGACCTAGAGAAGATACAAGCTATCATGGACTGGCCTATGCCTAATGATGTTCTAGCGATAATATCATTTATGGGTATCGCTAGATACTATAGGAGATTTGTAGAAGGATTTTCAACTTTTATCCTATTACATCGCTACAGAAAAAGGGAATGAAGTTTGAATGGACAGATAAATGTCAACATAGTTTTGAACATTTAAAACTTAAACTAACAAATGCTCCTATTTTTAAGATTGTTCATCCAAACAAAGAATTTGTAGTATGTACCGATGCATGTGCAGAAGGATTGGGAGTGGTATTATTACAAGAAAACTCAGTCATGGCCTATGAATCAAGAAAATTAAAGAAGCATGAACATAACTACACTGTATATGACTTAGAGTTAGCTGTTGTAATACATGCTTTGAAGATGTGGAGACATTATCTGTTAGGAAAGAAGTTTTTATTGATGACAAATCACTTAAGATTGAAATATTTTTTCCCATAACCTGATTTAATTTATAGACAAGTTAGATGGTTGTCTTTCCTTAGTGAGTTTGACATAGAAATCAAGCATATTAAAGGAAAGGAGAATAAGATTTCCAATGCGTTACGTAGGAATGTGCATCAGATTTTCAATAGTGTTGGAAGTAGTGTGAAATTTGATATAGAAGGATTGATACAAGAAGTGGTGAGTCAAGATTCAAACTATGAAAAACTTCAAGAAAAATTATAGAATGCTGAAATATCGGGATATATTCAAAAGCAGAAAGAGTTGATTTATTATAAAAACGAATTGTATATTCCAAATGTGAGCTCATTAAAACATTAAATTTTAGATGAGTACACAAACGACCCTATGCAGGGTATCCTAGTTATCGAAAATTGATTTCAGCATTGAGAAAGAATATGTTTTGGCCTGACATGAAGAAAGATGTGCTCGATTACCTAGTTAGATGTCTAGAATGTCAACAAGTAAAAGTAGAGCATCATCATCCAGCAGGATTGTTGAATCCTTTACCTATTCCAGAATGGAAGTAGGAAATAGTTTCCATAGGTTTTATTATTGCCTAGGACTAAATATCAACGTGATTCTATAATGGTGGTTGTAGACACACTGACTAAAGTTGCACACTTTTTACCACTACAACCTACTTTTGGTACAACTCAAGTACCTAATGTATTTATGAAAAAGATTTTAAAGTTACATGGTATTCCGAAAATTATTATATCTGACATAGATGCAAAGTTTACGTCATCTTTTTAGAAGACTTTGTTTGGAGGAATGGGTACCAAATTGAATTTTAGTACCACATACCATCCCAAAACAGATGGACAAACTGAAAGGACAAATATGATTCTAGAAGACATGTTACACATGTATGTTATGGACATACCTATAAGATGGGAAGATTTTCTATGTCTGGCAGAATTTGCATATAATAATAGTTATCAATTTTCAATAAATATGAGTCATTTTAAAGAATTGTATGGCAGAAAGTGCCACACACCATTTAGTTGGAGTGAATCAGAGGATAAGTTAATCCTTGGACTAGATTCATTACAAGAGATGGAGAGAAATATGAAGAGAATTCAACAAAACATTAAGATAGCTCAATATAGACAAAAAGAGAATTCACAGAGAATTCAAAATGGGAGACCATGTTTACTTAAATATTAAGCCTAAAAAGAATACTTTATACACTAGTAGTTGTGCTAAAATAGCACCATGCTATTGTGGACCATTTGAAGTTCTAGAGAGAGTAGTGCCAGTAGCTTATAATTTAGCTCTACCTAGTCACATTAAGGTTCACAATGTTTTTCATGTTTTCTTATTGAAAAAGTATGTACATGATCCTACTCATATAATTGATTGGAATGTGATACAGGTGGAGCCAGAAGGGGAATTTCTTCCAGAGCCACTTCATATACTAGCATGGGAGGAAATCGAGCTCGAGAATAGGATGGTAGCTAGGGTGAAAGTGCAGTGGAGGCACTTTTCACCTAAAGAAGCTACTTGGGAGTGAGAAGAAGAAATGAAGGAAAAATATCCATCACTATTTACAAAGTGAATTAATATTTTACAACACCAAGGAAGGTTTTTTTTTTTAGAGGGCGAAGATGTAATATCCCTTTTTTTATTGCTTTTAGTAGACAGTTGAACAATCCTAAAGGTTCAGTGGACCTAAAGGAAAACAATTATTTTGGACATATTTTATTAATAAATGTGGAATTTTAATTATTGTGCAAATACTAGAGTATAAATGGAGACCAAGAATTCAAGTCCATGAGGATGGATAAGATTCCAAAGACTTTCCTAGATTCTCCAAAAATGCTTGGAGAAAAATAAACTAAAATAATAAATATTAGATTCGAGATAAAAATCTAAAAGATACCTTAGTGAAGTCGAAAGTTACTGGGAAGAGGTGGAATAAAAATAGAAAGAGGAAAAGGCTTGTTTTTACGTACTTTTGTGGAAAAAACAAAAGGAAAGCCTAGGAAAACAGGAAAACAATGTTTTGATTAACTGAACGCAATTATGGAAACATGTTGAAGGGAAAGAAAGCTTAAATTCCTAGGTAGACAAGAGGTTGTCTACACTTTGGAGGAATTGGTCTCTGCTTGGGGCGAGATGTGGAGAGAAAGATTAAGGTTGGATGGCAAATAGTCTTACCAAAATTGGTATGCAAAAGTAATTTAACTATGCTTGACAATTCTTTTGTTGTGACAATAGTTAGATAAATGATGGTTTATGTAGAGAGATATGTTGGAAAATGTATTTTCTGAATTATGAAATTTTAGAAGGGAATTCTGTAAATTTTAAGTCATCAATTATGATGTATAGTTCTGTATAGTTACATAGACAACTGAAGTTAGTAAACCAACAAACAAAATGTCTCAACCTAGGTAGGAGGGTTTAAATCTGATATTAGGTTGAAAGAGTCTAATTATTAAAAGTAGAAAATACATCAGTAAATGTTGAAATGATGTAGGAGCCATAATGAATATAATTACGTTGTAATCAATAATGAAATGAAATCTAAGTACAGTAAGAAGTAATTGTCAATCTAGAATAAAACATGATTGCACAAATTAAGATAACTATGTTGTACATTAATAGAAAAGTCGCATATAACTATTCATTATTATACTAGAATGAGAAATTAGATATCAAGTTCATGTTAAGGTAATAGAGAATAGTACAAGAGAAATATTACAAACAAGTATATCAATACATTTTCCAACTACTTATAAAAATGAATTACTATCATCATAAATAGAATTGAGCAGAAAATTTTATTAACAAGGATAGAATATATCATTACAAACTGTCAAGAGTTCGTTAACAAAATTCCATTATTTTGTTTAATAAATTACATAAATTATATATGAACTCATATCCTTGAATTCAATGGGGTTAATTTTGTACATGATATGTACCAAATTGTAAATAGAAGAAATAATATAATTTTTCAAAGTTGGCAGAATGAATAGAAAATTTGAGGAAGGGTAAAATGAAAGAAGTACAATACTTGCGCAAATAAAACATATGCAATGACTAGTAGATGAATAAAATAGATTATATAGTTAAATAAAACAGAAGAAAATAATGAGGGTAATTGAATTAGAAGCATTACATTAATTGTTAAATGTAAGAAGTGGAATCATTCCTATACACAAAGAAGATAATTGTTAAGTTCATCTTGGTAAATGAATAGAAGAATACACTCTACTGAGGGTATTTTGATATTTAAATTAACCTTACCTGTATATTGGCACACAAGGTATATACTGTAAATCTAGAATGATATATATAAACGAGACAAAGTTCCTACACAAGAAGTCGTTTTATTAATGGAAGAAAATTAATAAATGGGAAGTACTAATGAAGAGAATAAAATGCACAATATCTTATCAAATTAGTTCCTGAACAAGTAATAGACATATAATCATAAATCATAATGAATTAAAATAAGATTTACTTATGAATTTAGAATAGAGTGATGACAATTACCTACCTGAGTACACATATAAATGATAATTGTGGATTCAACTGAATTGAAATTAGAGATCCTATCACACAGCCTAAAGAAAATACTTGTCCCATATAGTACGGACATTATGGTATGATGAAAATAAATGGGACTTTACAAAGTAAGTTAAAACCAGAAGAAACGAAGTAATGCAGAAAAAATCATTTTGACAAGTCAAAGTCATAAATTATATACATAATTTTAATTCAGTTCCACACAATTACGGTTACTGTGGAAAACTGAAATAATACCATCGTTGAGGATAAAACGAGGTTGAACTCCTTGAGGGTAAATGACGGTAACACAGAGTCATTAAATTACCCAATGAAAATTTGCAATCATAATAAATTATTCATAGTAAAGAAAAAACACTAATTAAGAAGAAGTTATAAATCATATAGTTCAAACAAAAAGACAATTTTTATACACAGAGAGAGAACTCTATTTCATAATTTTTTTTACATTCTCTAGAAATATCATAAGAGTACCCAAGAAATTAAATACAATTCTAATGCAAAGAGGAATTTTGTATTGGGGTTACATCCAGAAGGAGAAAACAAAATCATATTTCCTTCTGGGGAATAAGAACAAAATTCTCATCTTCGTGTAGGAAGAAAATTAAATGGGGAAACTCGATGATATCAATCCAACAACAAAAGAATTTAAGGGAAAGATCCTTTATCGGTATAATGAATTAAATTTATTAATAAGAATGACCTAAAAGTCATTTCACAAAGGAAACAATATCAAAACCCAGCGAGGTTATCATAAAGCTGAATTTGGAAATCAAATGAACTTCTCATAGTAGGAAATGGAAGGATAAAAACGAGTTGAAGAGAAGTGAGCTCAATAAATTTGTAACGTCGCTGATACCGCTAATAATAAGGGAACGGACTACGTATTTATAAAGCGGGTAAAATTTCTTACCTACCGAAGTACCAATGGCAACTTCTCAAGGTTTTAGGGGAATATAGAAAGGGATAATAAGAAGAGTCGAATTTTCTTTCATAAAAATCCCCTGCACACACAAAAATAGAAACGTAAATGAGTAAGTTGTTAATTCGAAAATTAATCAAACGAATTGAATAAGCGTGAAAATCAAACCATGGTTTAATATTATTCCCTGTCGTCTAGAACATAGATGAAATCAAACGAACAAGTTACGAATTGTAATGGGTTGGGTGGGAAACCAGAGCGAATCCCTCAAACCCTCTGGAGAAACAAAAACAACGAAATTTGAACAACTAGCTAGTCATCGAAAAATGAAATACATCAAACGAAGGGAATGTATACGACGTAATCCTCACCTTTAATGTGGAATCGATCCATCACACCAGAAATTAATAAATCTACCATGCCATGTGACGAGTAATTGATGAAGTACAAGGCTACTAATACGGGAAAACCTCGTACAGAGGAATGATATCCAATAGCTGTGAAAATTTATGGTAAATATTTTATATAATCCCAATGCAAATTATGAAATATCAAGACATTACAACCATAGCCTAGTATAGCATATACGATGGAAAATTAATCTAAGTATCAGAAGTCAATGACATAAATCAAATCAACGTCATATGTAACATCTTCTCCTTTACAAAGTTAGGGTAAAGACTCGAATGAATGGTAAGGTCCAGATATCCAAATTTAATTCGAATAAGTACTTTGTAATGATAGCAAAGTAGAATTTCGTTGGAAATTCAACATGTCATAAGAATAGTATGTTATATAATGTAGATTTTGAGGATAAGTGTTAAGTAAAATAATGGATATATGGAATTGAATTATTAATATTCCAAGTAAATTCCAAAGGTTAAAACAATTGTATATTGATACAAGTGTGGAGTATAATATTAGAATATAAATTGTATATTCAAATATTTTAATAAATAACACGGTATGGGAAGCAGAAATCAGGAATATGATGAGGCTTTTTGGCTACGTGGAAGCCGACTCTTTGTAGCACTATTTTGTGTCAATATAGGAAATAGCACTTATTCAGAAAAAAATAAGGTGAAAATAAAAAATAAAGATAAAAAAAAAAAAAATAACTTTAGTATGATAAGTATTAAAGTTATTATCTTAAAGCTAGTAAAGGCATGATGTTGTGAATAGTAAGATAATTCACTATTATAACAGAAGAGTGTACTGTAACGAAATGTCAAAAAGGAGTACGGATATAAAGAGAAATTGTGAAGTCATTGAAGGTTGGTCTAAGGATCAAGAATAACAGAATTTCACTTTGTTCACAAAAAATGATGTCATTAAAAAAATTGTAATGACAGAAAGTACACATGGGTTGAAACATCACAATACGAAGAAATTAAATAAAGTTAATGATGACAAAGTATCGTTAAGGATACAAATAGAAAAAAAAATATTAGATAAGTAGAGTTGTTACAATAAGTGAACCCAACCTCCTCCTTTGCATGAAGTCAATTCAGTCTCCCTGACACATAATAATGCTAACCTGTCCATGCCCCATGTCACTCCTTCCTCCTCCCATCACTGACTTAACCATCCTCTCGCTAACCCCATTATCCCTTTTATTGCACCTTTAATTTCCTCCTCCAATGGTAACCATGTCGCTCAATGTTGCATAACCCAATAGCTTACCATTAACCCTCCCACAATCTATTAAAACTCCCCTTCCATTATTTCAAACTCCCCCACCATTCCAAAAATCCCTCGCTCCTCATCACCTATTGTTCCTAATCCAATTCCACCTTCCCTTTCTTGTCTCCCCAACCTTCCTTTTCTATCTGCTACCCACTATTATAATTATAATTATAATTTATCTTCCCACTACCCTAATAATTTTATTTTCAATTTATCTTCCCACCTCTTTAATGATAAAGTTGTTAATTTATCTAGTTTAAATTTGGATCCTCATGTTTTTCAGATTTTTGAAAAAGGGTTAGATTTTTCCCTTACTCCAAGAAAGTTCCCACACAAGACATTATTTTCGACATTGAATTATAGATTAGATACCTCCTTCACAATATTAAAGAAATTACTAGACAATACTGTACTATTGTTTTTAGCAAGGAAAAACATCCTAAGAGAAACACAAGAAAATATGAGTTTGTTTCACTTATTGCATTAAATGATAACCCTGACATTGTCATTCTTAAGGCTGATAAAGGTGGAGTTGTCGTAATTTTATATAAATCCAAATATGTCAGAAAAATGATGTACCTCCTTTATAATAGAGGTAATTACAAAAATATCAATAAAAATCCTATTAAAAAAGTCGTAAAATAGGTCTCTTGCACCATAAAATCTAATAATGAGATTACCTCGCTTAGAAAAAAGCTTATTAAGAGAAACCCTCATACCCCCAGAATTTATGGGCTTCTAAATATTCATAAGGATCCCCCCCACCCCCCATAAGACCTACTGTTAACACAATAGGTTCGCCCACTTATCTTCTAGGTAAATTCTTAGCTAAAATGCTCAAACATCTTCTTGGTCATACAAATTCCTTCGTAAAGGACTCCTATACCATTGTTAAAGAGTTAAAAGATATAAGAATCAACCCTGGGGACTCGTTAATAATATTTGACATACTTTCTCTTTGAAAAAATTCCCTATGAATGATTCCATTAATGTTATAAGTCGAATATTTGATTCTGACACTTCCAAATTAGTTGGGGTTTTCCCTGCCACTACCTTTTTTAGATTTTAGGGTGAATTCTATGAAATGTTTTTTGGAGTGCCTACAATTTCTCCTCCCTCCCGTGTTATTGAAAACTTTTTCATGGAGGAATTTGAAACCAAATATTTTTCCTTTTCTTAATTTCACTTGGATATTTGGAAAATGTTTGTTGATTATACATGTGTCATCTGGCCATATGGTCGTCAGAAGTTAGACAGGTTGTTTCATCATCTTAATTCTCAATATGATTCCATCAAATTCATGATGGATGTTGAATTATATGGTAGAATCCATTTCCTTGATGTTCTCCTCTATATAATGGAAGATGTTTCCTGGCATCACCATGTTTTTTTGTAGAACTACACATACTGAAGAATATATTCATGCATGTTCTCACCATTTTCCAACTCAAAAATTCATAGTTCTTACCATGATAGGTACTCATTATCTAAGGATTTATTACGATAGTCATCTAGAAGAGGAGAAATACCATCTTCTAAATTTTTTTAAAATAATTTCTATAGAAAGCATCAAGGGCTCAAAAGTTTTCAAAGTTCCAATAAAGGGTCTAGGATTAAAAAATATCGCGATGAACATGTTACCAATGTTCAACCTCTATTAATCCATGTTACCACTAATAATATTTCTCATATTCCTAAAATGAATAAAGTATCCACCACCTTCAAACTCCTTAATACCATTTGAAGCTCCCTTATATCCCTTAAGGACCTCGTAAACCTTAAAGACATGAAAGTGGTTTACTCTATCCCATGCTCTTGTGGGATTCCCTACATTGGGGAAATCGGTCACTAAATTAATCAAATAATTCAAGAGCATGCAATATATATATTAAACATAATTGTTCCCACTCTATAAATATAGATGAGCATGTGGAGAAGACTATGAACCATATCTGCATTAGGAATTTCCGGATCAACGCAAGGATTGATCACTTCTACCATGGGTAGTGAAGGGAGGCTATTGAAAATGAGAAGCAGTTGAATGATCTCAATAGGGAATATGGATGCAAACTAAGTAAGAGTTGTATTCCTATTCTTCCTTCATGGTTGTCTCCTATTCTTCCCCTCCTTTTTTTCTACTCATTTTTTATGCTTTGTAATTTACAGGTATATGTCTATTCATTTTTTTGGATTAAGTGTCATAAGAATATATATAACATGAATGAGAATATATAATATTCATATTCATAAGATATTATGATATTATGAATGAGAATATATAATATTATCATATTCATAAGATATATTAACATTGACCTATATTGATTGATTCCCTTATTCCCTATTTATTGTAATAAATAATTAGAAAAAATATTATATATTAGTGAAACCTTTGATTTTTTTTTCTAATAATTATTTTATAAAAAATAATCCTATTTGGGTTTATTAATATATTGAATTCCATAAATAAAATATTTTTTTTACTAATTTTGTATATTATATAATAAAATTACACAATAATAATATAATATTAATTTAAATCTAAAATTATATTTGTGTTACTTTTAGAATAATATTAATTTGTCATTGTTTTTGAATTTTATTATTATTTTTGTTTCCTAATTATATAGTTTTTTTAATTTAATATTTTCTTATAAAATAATAAAATAACTAAATATTCTAACCTAATGTTAGGTTTTAATTAAATAATAAATATTTTATTAATCTTATGTTTTCTCATGGTTAGATTTAGAACCCAGTGGAACTTTAATATTTAAACCTATGGATAGGTCATATTTTTAATCTTTTTCCCTAAGGATGAACCATATTAGATTGTTCAAAACGTTGAACAATCAATAATAATGTGATTAATCCAAAAGACATTCTCAAGAAGGAGAAATTTACTTGCAATCTAATCCACAATTGTAGGAATGTAAAGAACAAACTTGCAAGAAGAAAACATCACACTTGTAGGAAATAAAATAATACTTGTAGGAAAGTAAATTGCGCAACAATCTAAGGTGAATCATTCCAATAGTTAAGGTGATATTGGTTATTATAATAGAAATGCAGTTGCATGTGCAATATGATACAATATATCTCAAGCCATAAAACCACACTTTGTACATAAAGAACTAAAGTTGTAAATCAAGTGTTATAGATACAACTCAACATATTAGAGTGATTCTAATTTAGCTAAATAAATATAGTATCTTAGTGTTAGTGTGGAATCGCAGTAGTGGGAGTTGCACCAATGACCTAGGTAATGATTTTTTGTGTAAACCTTAATGATTAGTTCGTAATTAATGTTAATTTTAATAATAAAATTATAGAAATAATTCTATGGTACGTGTTGAAAAATGAAACAAGAAATTCTTAATTTGATCTTGCCTTGATTAAATTGAGAAATTTTGAATTTCCACATTAACAGACAAATTGGATGCAATTAAATTGTGTGACATGGCTTGTGGCATATAGTTTACTCAGGAAATTTGAGTTGGAAGAGTTAGAGATGAGTTAAGCATATGTGATTACTAATTTGTAGTAATCAGGGCTAGTTATCTAAGGTTGTTTTCAGTTAAACGAGTTCTAATTGTTGAAGAAATTAGTGGAGGGTAAGTTGTGAAGTGGGACTTTAGGAAAACTCATTGATTATCTAGGTAGCTAATGAATAAACTAAAAATAGATAGTGCATGAAAAGGATTCGGGTTATCTAGACTTGGTGGATATTCCAAGGAAGTGTAAGATTATTTGTAGACTAGTATTGAGTGTACAGGTGTTGCATGCAGTTAGATGATCAACGCTTTGGAATTGGACAAACAATTTGAGGAATTTTATAAATAATAAGGGCCTAATTTCTCAAGGAATTGCGTAATTAAATAGGAGCTTAAGCAGAGGAAAATTTTGATTAAGTTTTGGTCAATGATTCTTAGTGAGGAGAGAGAGAGGTGATTCATTTGTAGGTTGTGCTCAATTAAGCAAAGAAATTGTAATAAATATCTATTCATTAGATTAATACAAGAAGGCAATGGGGTTTTTACCATATTTATTTCCCCAGTAAAAAACCATTTTCCTGCGTGTGATTTCTTATTGCATGTATAATTTTTTTTCTCTAAAATGTGAGTTAATGTTTGCAAAGCAGAAGAATAGGTTTTTTTTCTTATGATTTTGATTAAAACTTCATGCACAGTTGAAAATATACAACATAATTCCTACATGGTATGAGAGCAAGATTGACATCTGAGCATGAACTAAAAGCTATTTCTTAGGAGGTTTGATTTTGGAGGTCAGTGCTGCAGGATTTATTCAGTGTTGAGAAGATGGCCTTAAATGGACTAAGGCTAGAGTATACCTTGGAAGGCACCTCTAATTTTGTTGCATGGAAGGATCAAATGGAGGTGGTATTAGATGAAAATGGATTTCTATAATACATCAATACATATGTTCCGAAACAACTAGATTCGGATGCTGAGAAGCTTGGTTAGTGGAATAAATGTTTACCTACGGCGAGGAGAATAATCTTGGAGGGATTATGGGATGACATTGTCTCAAATATCTAGAGGAAAGAAAATTCATTCATAATTTTTAAAGCACTGAAATAATTGTTCAAGAATAATAGTGACCATAATATGTTGGTGTTCAAGGATAAACTTTGAATTATAAGGATGTAGAAGAAAGACGTTATTTCACAATATCTGAGAAAGTTCACACGATGTCATGATGAACTTTACAGGGTTGGCATAAATATTTCTAAAGAAGACTTGGTAAGCATAGCCCTTCCAAGCATTCCTAAGAGATGGAATAGCTACCAAGATTTGGTGAATGGGAGGGAGAAACTATATAATTGGGAGCATTACGGTACGATTTGGCACATGAGGAAAAAAGGTGGAATACCAAGACAAGACTTCATCCAAGGGTGAGGATGAAGAAAAATTGAAATGGATGGAAAGGAATAGAAGGGAAAAGGGAAGAAAACTCAATCCAAACCAAAATCTAGCTAAGGGTGCAAGAAGAAATATTTTTCCAAAATTAAAATTTTCCATTGTCATGAATTCGAGCACTATGGCATGGAGTTTCCACACAAAAAGGAAATAAAAAAGACCTCAGGAGGAGTAGCAAGTGAAGTATTGGCTTCACAGTTTGAGCTTGACTTTAGCCTCATTTCATGCATGGATAGCACAGTGATGAGGATAATTTGGTACTTGGACACAGGTGCATCGTTCCACATGACATGGTGTAGATATTGTTTCAGTGACCTAGAAGAAAAATATTTGGAGATGTGAATTGAGATAGGGGAAAAAACAAAGTATAGTGTGACTGAGGTTAGTATATTCACCTTTCATAAGGAGTCTATATCTCCTCTTAGGCTCGAGGATGTCATGTTCGTTCTGGTCCTAAAGAAAAATCTTATATTTATTGCAATTTTGGAAGACCGTTGTTATGATGTGATCTTTAGTAAAATAAAATCATCCTTGAGACACATAGCCATGATACAGGTGAATAATATTAGGTTTTGTGTGAAGAACCGATATAAGATAAATGTAGAATATTGTGCTACATTAATCACTATGGTGGAGAAGGTGTAGAGTCGCAATTTCTGTGAGATTTGGCATAGAAAACTTGGCCATTTGCATAATGGCTCCATGAATATTATGCAGGAGATAGCAACATGCCTTCCCAGAGGAGCACTTGAGAAATAAGATGTATGCAAATGATGTACTTTGGGTAAGTACACAAAATGCACATTCCATGATCGGGATACCAAAGCACATGCAATCCTTCAAAGGATCCACTCCAATGTCTATGGAACTTTCTCCACAACCACCACTATTAGAAACAAATATTTTGAATTTTTTATTAATTACTTCTCATAGAAGTGTTGGATCTTCTCCTTGCGCAATAAATATGAGACATTCTCAAAGTTCATATAATTAAAGGCACTGGTTGAGAAAGAAACCAACAAGAAGGTGAAGGAGCTTAGGAGAAATAATGGATGGGAGTACATGTTGAATGAACTAAAAAATTTCTATTCAAAAGAAGGAATTTGATGAGAGTTGAAAACACCCCACAGTGCACAACAAAATTATTTGGATGAGAGAAATGATTGTAGCATTGTGGGAGAAGTAGGGATGATGTTGGATGACCAAGGTCTACCTCAGCATTTGTGGGCCAAGCCATGCAAAAAAGCAATGTTTTTGAAGAACTCGAGTCCCCATCGGATTCTGGGCATGATTATACCAGAGGATGATTTATTGGGGAGAAATCCAGATGTATCACACTTCAGGATATTTGGAGCCTCGGTTTACTACCATTTCTCCATAGAATCAAGGAAGAAGCTAGAGTGGACAACAGAATTGGGGGTATTTGTGGGTTACACAGAAACTCCCCAAAACTTCTGTGTCTCATTTTCATCCCTCATAATGCGAGTTGTGTGAATGGATGTAAATTTTGGTGAGGATAAAGTGATGTGTTTCTCTCTTAAGAGGGAGCATCAAATCCCACAAGAGGAGGATATTTTTTCTCTAAAGGAGGAACCTTAAGAAGTTATGGAGAAACCAAAAATTCAGGAGCATAGAGTGGAGACATCCAATCAAGCATAACCATGCAGAGAAGGTAGAAAAATAACCATGTATGTTTAGATAATTGTACAAGATGTGAGGGAGAATGTGGGTGATCATTTCAATTTTAGAGGCAGAGAGGGTCATCAGATCAGTACACTAGCTACATGGCTCTAATGACTGAGATTGTAGAGACCGAGCCATCCTCTTTTGAGGAAGTAGTAGAGCATCTTGTATGGTTTGATGCAATGGTGGAGGAATACAAATCCATTGTAAAGAATAGTCTTTTGGAAGTGGTCCCAAGACCAACAGGTAAATTAGTTGTGGGATTTAGATGGATATTAAAGGTAAGGAAGAAAACAAACAAAATCATAGAGAAGTACAAGGCCATATTTCTAGAAAAGAAGTACTCTGAAGTTGACGGAAATGAATATAATGATACATTTTCTCCTGTAGCAAGGTACTCATCCATTAGATCAATTATTGGACCAGTTGCGCAGATGGGGTGGAAGATCCACTAGATGAATGTAAAAAAAAATTCCTCAATGAAGTTATGAAGGAGGAGGTGTACATCGAGAAAGTAGAAGGCTTTTAGAAATTTTCTCTGAATTCTTAAGTGTGTAGACTCAAGCGAGCATTGTACTCTTTCAAACAAGCACCCCATGCTTGGTGAACCATGATCGATAATTATCTCACCATCTTGGGCTTCACAAAAAGTGAAGTGGATGAAAACCTCTATCATAAATTGGTAGAAGGTAAATTACCGATTATTGTATCATATGTTGATGATTTAATTTTAACTGGTGATGACAATATTATTATATATTGCATGGAGTCCATTACAAGATAATTTGAAATGAAGGAAATGGGTCTCATGCACTACTTCTTGAGCTTGGGAGTATGGTAAGGTGATGGGGACCTTTTTTTATCTCAAGGTAGGTATGAAAATGAGACACTACAGGGATTTTGCATGGAGAGTTTAAAACCCATAGAGACACCTCTAGCAACCAACTGGAGGATGGAGGATTCCACTTCAAGTGAAGAAGTGGACGCTACCATTTATTAGCAGCTAGTGGGTTCACTATTGTATCATGTGAAGACACTACTAGATTTGTGCTATGAAGTTAAAAAGCTAATCCAAGCTAGGGTTAGGCCAAAAAAATTATTTTGGAAGGGTTCTAAGCATGTTTTAAGGTACTTGAGGTGAAATACCCAATTTCTACTATGGTACAGATAGACAAAAGGAGAGAAGTTATGTGTCTTCATAGATGCAGATTAGGCTAGCAATCCATCAGACCAAAAGAGTAAATTAGGTCGAATTTTCAATGTTTTGCTACAATTATTTCCTAGTACAATAGGAAGAAAAAATTTGTGGTTCTTAGCTCGATAGAAGTATAATATATTTTTGCAAGTCAAGCAACATATCAGGCAATCCGGATGAGAAAGATACCTCCTATATTGTTTTCTCAAATGATGGATCCAACCATGATCTACCATGATAATGAGAGTTGCACCCAAATCTCTAAGACTCTCGTTTTTCATGATCAATCGAAGTATATACATATATGGAATCACCATTTGCGGGATTGTGTGCAGAGGCGGATAATGTTGTTGCAATACATTCCGAAAGAGGAACAAGATGATGGAAATTTTATGAAGGCCTTGCCAAGAGGAAAGTTTGAGTTACATAGGTGAGGGATAAGGGTGGTTTATAATCCATTTCGCGCTGAGAGGGAGTGTTAAAAATGAAAAATAAATTCTAAATTCGATTTTTCCTTGATTAAATTGAGAAAATTCGAATGAGCATACAACTTGGATGGAATTAAATTATGTGACATGGCTTGTGTCACCCAGTTTACTTATTAAAGTTAAGTTTGAGGAGTTAGATTTTAGTTAAGCATGTATGATTACTAATTTGTAGCAATCAAGCTTAGTTATGTAAGGTTTTTTTCAGTTACACTAATTCTAACTATTCAAGGAACTAGTGGAGGGTTAGTTGTGTAGTGGAACTTTAGTGAAACTCGGTGATCATCGAGTTAAATGATGAATTAAATCATAATATGTAGTGTTTGTAGAGGATTGAAGTTCCCGATGCTTGGTGGATATTCCAAGGATTTTTAACATTAGATGTAGACTATTCTTCAGTGTATAGGTGTTGCGTGCAGTCAGATGATAAACCCTTGGGAATTGTGCAATCAATTGGAGGAATTTCCGAAATAACAGGGGACTAATTTTCTCAAGGAATTCCGCAATGAAATGGGAGCTCAAGAAGAGAAATTCTTTTACTAAGGTTTGGTCAGAGCTTCTCAGTGAGGAGAGAGAGATTTTTCATTTGTAGTTCGTGCTTAGCTGAGAAAACAAATTGTAATACATCTTTATTCATTAGATTAATGCAATTAGGCATTGGGGTTTTTAGCAGTTTTCCTGTCCCAGCAAAATTACCATTTGCATGTGTGTGATTTCTTATTGCATGTCTAGATTTTTTGTTCTCAAATGTGACTTATGTGCGCGTAGTAGAAGAGTAGGTTTGTGCATGTGATTTTGATTAAAACTTCATGAACAATTTCAAATATACAACATAATTTCTACACTACAAAGTTGCAATAATAAAACTACGTCGCTAAATTATAATAGTATAAACTATCATAGTTGCAGTTATATTATTAAAGAAAAATAAATTTCATAGTTGTAGCAATAGGAAATGTTATAGTTACAGGAATTGAAATTTGGGGTTGTAGTAATATGAAATTATGAGTATAATTTCAAGGTCAAAAGTGGGCCTCAAAACAAAAATTGTACTATCTAAATAAATTTTAAAAGAACTAATAATATTTAAGATGATGTTTTCATCCCAAGGGGTAAATATTTTTGTAAGGAAAATAATAAAAATATTATTTCTAATTGTATTCTCAATGATATCTTGATAGGCTTACTCAAATATTACGTGTTTCCACCGATTGCAAAAAAAATAACATTTTTCATCTTTTGAGTACCCACTTAGCATGCTTTTAAGTAGAGCCACACGAAAAAATGTAAAAAATACAAGAAAAAAAATAGTTTCTTACACTTGACATTTGAATAAAACTATAAGGATAAAAGTTGAAAATTCAATTTAAAAAAGTATTTTTTATTTCTCTTCCCGTAAAGATTCAAAATTTTTAATTTTACATAAAATACATGGCTAAGGAAGGGGGGATACCCCCTTAGGCGAGGAATTTTTTTATAAAACTAGTAAGGAAGTATATACTTAGTCCACCATTCATTTAATAAAAATGAAAAAGGATTTTATATTGTGGAAAAATGCAATTACAATAAATGAATCAATTATGATTAGCAAACCATCCCCTAACTTCGTAACTAGTTAGATTTTTATACATAATTATCCTTACATAAATTAACCAAATACGTTGTTGGAAAACACTTAAAATTTTTATGATCCATCATGCTACATAAGATTTCCAAAAGATATCAAAATCCAAACACGTCTTAACTTAATAAACTATATGACAAATGGAGGTTGAGTTATTCATTCCTTTATCATAACCTATTCACTTTTTTTGTTTTCCTATTCGATAATATTGGTTGTTTGAGTTCTTGAGTGATGCACAGAAGATAATTATTCAACCGGTGGATGCATTTTCATAGTTTCCATGGTGTCTAAACACCCTTCCTTAGATATTTCATAGCATTATTGAGAGAGTTACAAAAATTACCATATGGTTCAAGTCATAAAAATGAAAAGGGTAATAAATACAAGAGTTGCAACATAGAAGAGGTGAGACTCACAAAAACAAGGAGCTACAACAATGGTGCCAGCAAGTAGAGCTCCAACATGCAAGGTAGTAGTTGTTGGACATAGTGTTGTCATTTATTGGAACTTGTAGTTGATCTTGGAGATTAATTTTGTGAATTGATTGATTTCACAGAAAACATTAAGGTGGTTGTTTAGGTCACTAATATGGAACCATCATAGGAGTACAAGAATTGAAGAATCCTTAAAAATATTATGATTGAAGGTAGCACATGTATGGTTCAAAGGCCTATTGGTTGAACACATTTTTTTCTATAGATTATCAAGTTAAATGTTTCAAGAAACTACATGGCTATATTCTTCTTACAAATACCTTTCCAATGGTATATGATCATCTGAAAAAATCCTAAGGGTTCTCGAATTGTGACCAATTGAAGTATGGCAAGGTTTCATGGGTCTCATGGTTTCACCCATGCTATGTCATCTCGCCCCAAGAGTGAGGATGATGGTAGGTTTACAAAGGAAGAAATGTTACAGTTAATGGAGATGAAGAGATGGTTTTTATTTCATCAGAAGATGAGATTATTTGATGTCTCACCCTGACCTCCTTTCTATTCGAGGAGTATGTTGAGGCCCCATGGTCTCCGAAGATTAATAAACTCGGGAGATAGGATTTATTTCAAGCGCTTGCACGGTAAATTTACAACCTTCCCTAAGCCTACTGGGAGGTGTTATATTCTATAATGAATGAGCCATAGAATGGGAGTGAAATAAAGAATTAATTCATGACATATGGCACAAGTACAGGTGGAAATTTGATGGACTAATGAGAAGCTCATAGGTGGAAATAAAATTATGCATGATGATGTCATCTCACCTTAGGAGACCTAGGCAGAGGAAATGGTTTATAGGCCCAAGAGATAAAGAATAAAAATAGGTAGCTTATACATAAAAAGACATGAAATTTCTGATACTACTTGAAAGTTAAAGAATCTCACAGAGGTTTCAAGAGGACGGGGTGAGTTTAATAGAGTGAGATACATGAAAAGGAAAGAGACATTAATTTCATGTACAATTGAATATTTGGAAACAAATATCTTTAGAAAATAAAATCAATGGTTGTATTGCTAGACATAGGAGAAGTGAGTGAATATCAGATACAATATCATAGTTAAAGTGATGGATAATGACAAGTTGTATGAAAAACTAAATGTTGATGAGTTCACTAAGATAAACATGAACCCAGAAGAAGAAAATGGTCTGAGAGAGAGGATACTATGGTGGGTATGAATTAAAGAGAATATTTGACACTTTGTAGTTACTGAGTATAGAGTGCCAAGATAATATAATCCCAAGTGCACAGGTTTGAATTGTAGAGAAGTATCAGTTAAATTAGTATATAATCTAAAAGTTTTTTTTTAGTCTAAATAAAATAAAATGAAGTTGCAGTTATTAAACAATGTGGAATTTGGCCGAGAAAAAAAACTGCAGTGCATTGAAAAAATTGTTATTTTTAGAGTGGGATGGTGTTGTTCACATTGATTAAAGTAGAGCCTGATAGAAAATAAGTTAAATAAATATAATTTTGATGATTGAGTGAGTAGATATCTGCAAAAGATCAAATAAAACTACAGAACCAAAGATCTGGAATTTAATTTTTAATTCAAGGAGTAACAATGTTGAATACTTTCAATGGACCATACTACATGGAAAATGTGAAATACATGAAAAAATGATATTTTAATATGAAAATAAGTTTAAAGGAAAAATATATACTGGAGGAGTGGTGGACCTCAAAGAAAAACTAGTCAGTGCTCTGGAGGAGAAGAAGAAGACTAGAAACAAGAACAAGCATGTTAAAGAGGAACTTATGAGAGATAAATAAGGTATGCATAATTATGAAAATAAATATTATAACATTCAAAAGGTAAAGTTAGAATATGCTCTCATGCTTAAGGATATTCTAGTTCAATAATTAAAGGATAAAGACAAAATTCATGATGGACTAATGGATGAAATGAGGTCATGAAGCTAGAATTTTTAGAAAGGAAAGGAAAGGAAAGAATAGTTTGGAAGCATGTGATGGAGACATGATCTCTCTAAATACTCAAATTGAAGAATATAGGAGAAAATATTAGCTTCTTTTGAATTAGATAATTGAGTGAGAAAAGAACTATCGAGAGTTAGAGGAAAATTTATATCTCTCAAAAGAAATATCTTGAATATAAAGTATAAGATGCATTTAAATACAAAATTTACTAAAGTTTCCAAAGATATGAATAGTCTTCTCAACTCTCAAATACCATTATCAATCAAAGGTAGTATTCTGTACAAATAATCTCAGCTTTCTAAAAAAGGAGAATCTAACTTCAGATCCTCTAGAAATGACGGATATAAAAGCTATCTAAAGGTTACTAAAGGGACAATTAGTGTGGATGAAAGAATAAAATATTATAAGGAGAAATAAAGAGGTAATAATTCTCTCAAAATAAATATACCTTAGCATAGGTTCGTTCACCAACAAGTCAGTGGGACAAATATTAATAGTTCTAGTTGAACTCAACATAAGCACTATCACAGGTACTAAAGTTATTTTATGGTAACTAACATATGTGTCATAAATTTTTTCATAAAGATACTAACTGTAGAATTAACAAAATTGAACAACCTGAAAATTATAATTCTAATCACTTTTAGCTTAATACATCTATAAGTACCTATGTTTCTCAAATAAATTCACTCTTCCCTATTATGAGTGATATTAAATGTTATATTTGTCATAAAAATGATCACAACACTAATGACTGTAGGAGAAAATTTATTAAGCTTATTCAACAATTGGTTTTAAATCATTCAGATCCTCTAAGAAGAATGAAAAGAAATGGAAACAAAATAAATAAGAACAAAGGTATGTAGTATTTTGTTTTATTCCATTGAATAGGAATAGGAGTGGTATATGGATAGTGGTTTCTCTAAGAATGTCACTCGAGATAAGATTATATTCCTATTTATGAAATAATATGGAAATGACAATATTATGTTATGGAAAAATTATCAGAGTTGAAATTAAAGGAAAAGGAATAGTTAGCTTGGATAAGATGTCTAAGGCTCGTAATTTCTTTTATAAAGACATGATCAAACACAACCTTCTAAACATTATCCAGATGTGTGATAATGGAAATCATGTTATTTTTTTATCAAAGGATTGTGAAATAGAAAGTGAAGAAAATGGAAAGCTAATTGGGAAAGCAATCATAACATCCAACAATCTCTACGTCTTCGATGATTCCATAGCCAAATGTTATATATTCAAATTTGATGAGACATGGCTTTCGCATAGAAGTATGGGTCATGTTAACTTTGACATTTTGGTGAGAGACAACAAAAAATAGGTAGTAGAGGCCATACAAAATTTCTCAAAACTATATAATTCAATATCTAAGTTTCTTTAGCGTGGTAAACAAACAAGGGTGAAATTAAAAAAAAAGGAGTATTCCACATCTAGACCACTGGAAATAGTATATATAGACATATGTGGCCCCACAAGAACCTAAAGTGCAAGAGGTGAGTACTTTATTTTGTTCATTGATGACTTCACTGGACCCACATAGATAATGTTAATAAAATAAAAATCATATGTTTAGAGAAAATTTAAGGGTATTCAAGGCTCGGGTTGAGATCAAGAAAGACTTCAATATAAAGTTTTTGCAGTCAAATAGAGGAGGATATTTCACCTAAAGAGAATTCAAATATTTTTTTTAATATCATGGTATCAAAAGGATGTATTTTGTTGCAAGAAACCCTAAGTGAAACATGGTGGTAGATTGAAAAAATAGAATTGTTCAAGATATGGTTATGTCTATGAATGAAGGAAATTTGGGGCCATTATTTTGTCAAGAAGCAACCCAATCTATAATATATTTATCAAAATAAATTAACTTAGAAAAAATAGTAATAATATCCCCTATGAGCTATCGTAGAGAATACTAGCCTCAATAAAGCACCTAAAGGTGTCTAGAAATAAGTGTTATCAAAAGATAAATGAAGAAGGATACATGACGGAATTTTCCTTTGTTATTCAAATAGAGGCAAAAGATTCAAAATTTACAACAAAAGGATCAAGAGAATCAAATATTGCATTGATGTCTGAGTGGATGAAGCTATACCCCATATAGGCAAGGCTAAAAAGAAATTGATTGGTATAATGACACTAGTCTGAAGTATGCAAGTTCTAAAGGGATGGAGGAAGATTATGATGAGGATTTACAGGAAGAAGAAGATGAGTATTTACAAATATTATCTCAGAAATATAAGAATCCATCTATATATGTCAAGAAGAAAAATCACAAGAGCCGAATAAATAGAAATAAAGATATTGGTTTACAATATAGAAGGAGAACCATAGGTACCCCCATCCAAGGAAAGTTTGTATTGTTGTCCCAGAAAAAGCCCAATAATTCCAATCAATGAAGTGAGGACTAATTTTGGATCAAATAAATGAGAAAATAATTGGATAAATAGAGAAAAAAAACACCTAGGAATTCGTTATCAGATCAAAGAAGAAGTATGGCATTGACACAAAGTGGGTTTTCAAAAACAAGCTAAATGACGATAGCCATGTTGCGAGAAACAAGGCTACGATAGTTCATAAAGGGTATTCCCAAGTCAAGGTATATATTTCTAAGAAATATTTTCTCCTATATCTAGATTAGAGTGATAACCTTACAATGTATCAGATAGATGTAATGTCAACGTTTCTTAATGAAAAATTAGATGAGGAATTATAAATTGAATATGTAGAAGGATTTTTTATTTCAAAAGAAGAAAATCACATGTGCAAGTTGAGAAAATATTTGTCTTGGTTTAAACAGGACCCAAGGTCATGCTATGATAGACTAGACATTATCTACAATAGCAAGGATTTACAAGAGGGACATGAAACAACAATTTATAAATTTAATATGAAAATGATAATATGCTAATCATTATTGTGTATTTATATCATATCATTTTTTGAAATAATTTGGAGAAGATGGGACATAATTTTGTTGAAGCAATGCAAAATTAGTTTAATATGTATTTTAGGAGAGTTTTCATTATTTCTTGGGTTATAAATCACTCAATTTATTTTTTCATCACTCAATATAAGTATTTGGAGTAACCTTTGAATTTTTTTGAGATGGAAGACAATAAACCTATGTGTACATGTATGGTGACTACTTGTCAACTAAGAAATTATGATGAGTCCCCCATAGTAAGTCAAATGACTTATATATCGATGATTGGATGTTACAAAGTAGATCAAAACTGAGAGGGGCGGGCGGGGGGTGGAAAATCAGTAGTAAGGGCACTTATAAAAAGTTTCTCCAATTATTTTCATTTTCAAACATTCGTAAAATGAAACACATAATCAGATATTAGAGAACCACAAATAAAAATGCAACCATAAAAAGTAATCACACAATGACACAAGTGTTTCTCGTGGAAAACCCATCCCAGGAAAAAAAACCACTGTATTTTTGTTGGGCTGCTCAAGTTTTTTATTAAGATGTTAAACAAATTATACATGGATCAACTCACTCCCATGAGCCTTGAAGACACGAATTATTTCATAGTATGTTGCAAATATCATAGAGGAAATTGTTTCTCTCATGGATCTATGGACTACCATCCACTAAAGTGCACCACGATTAGTTATCCTCACCCAATTACTCTTGAACTCACAATTGAGTGTACAGAATTTGATCTGATGTTTCTATCGTGACTAATGGGCCTCACCTACTTTCTACCAAAATATTCAACCACCATTGGATGGAGAAAAATTTTCCATCTATTGAATTTTCCCAACTCACTATATACTCAAATCCTCCAATCCTTCACTACCTCCATGCGAGCCTCACTTTATATATTTTCACACTGGACACTTAAAATTTCCTCAACATGAGAACTATAAAAACATAACGTCAAAGCTCAAATAAATTTGCAGCACAATTTTCCATCAAAACCACCAAAAAAAATCTCTATAGACGCTCCAATATAATCTCCTCAAACTCATTATAACAATCCACACTTCAACACTCCACTTACTGCATAAAAAAAATGGTGGAAATATGCTTCAACTATCTACTACTACAATTGCAACATTCATTATAAATTCTCCACTAGACAATACATGCAACTTGCAGGCTCTTCTCCACACACAAAATCTCACAACTTGACTAGAAAATCAACCATACCCACAATGAGTTATCTCCAATATAAAGATGAACTCAAGTTCTCAACTCAATAATTACTCAGAACCACTGAGCATCACAAATTTTTTCATATGTTAGATTAGACTTGGATTCATCTCATTGACTCAATCAACCACTAACTCCATTAGAAATTTTCATAATTTCAACTTTAATCAACTTCTAGAGATCCCACAAACGTTTCTGACCATAAACTTAAACGTTTTGATCAAGGATGTCCCCACAAGCCAAAAATGAGATCAACAGTGTGAGGAATATGGATATTTCATTGTCAAAACCCATAGTCACACCGTTAACACTGTCATCCATGTGACTATAGCCTCCTGGAACCATAACTTCTCCCTTAAGCCTTCCTTCATGCGACTTTGAATTTCCAACTACTACATTGAATCTCCACGCATGGGAATAGGGTTAAAATTAAATTAAATCACAATTTCTTCAATCCTAAATCTTTTCCACCCACTGGAACATATTCCTCTACTCCTGTACACTTCTCCAAGCCTTTGCAACAATTCTACAACTGATGAAATAGGATAAGAACAAGTATATGACATGTTACACTGATTCTACCAACTTTAAGACTAATAAAAACACCTCCAGCTCCTTAGGAGACAACCTCAACAACTCTAACATCCGCAAAAACATCTCCATCACCTGTAACAGCATCTATATCCTCTATAGTAGCAACCTCAACTCAAACAACTTCCTCCATCACTAGTGGAAGAACCTCCAAAAAAAGCAACATAAAAATGAATGCATGACAACAAACTAATGTCTCCAAGACATATAGAGATATATGAAACAACTACAAAACACTCTAGCAACATCCTAGAGCAACAACATCTCTAAGCTACAACAAAAAATCATGAGAAGATCTCCATTCCCGTGCATCAACAACATCTCCAACCACACAACATATGCAAGTTAGCAACCATAACATCATCTCCACTAGGTCATGTCATAACTAAGTTGAAAGCAATTCCAACTATACACGACCATCATATCAAGCATCATTTCACACTCACATGAAAATAAACACCTCCAAACTGTTGACATCAATTCCAACACTACAATGCCAATGAACGCGCCTTATGGCATTGATGTCAACCTCCATCCAACAAGTGACATTTATTTCTAGCCATCCAAATCTCTCCCCTTTTAGCATCAATGGAAAAGGGCCATATCAACACTCAAATTCAATGCTAATGATATCATATGAGAGTAGGACTACACCTGTGATGCACATCACCATGTTGGTGCAACCCATCAAGTATATCCTGGAATATAAGAATGAAAAAAAAACTCTAGGTCTAGGTTTAAAGGAAGTTTAACAAGGGATAGATTGTGGATTGGAGAAATTTTTTTGTGTCGATAAAAGAATGTCACAAGGCTCTTGACAATATAAACAATGCATCCAAGGTGTACGCTATCCTTCCTTTAATCCAAATCAAAATACAAATTTTCAGCCTTAGTATCCTCCAACCAACTCACCATGGTCTATACCTTCCACTTGGTCCTACCCTCCTTGGTATCCTCCTCATCCTTACAATCAACCCTTCCAACCATATAAGCCACAACCTTCTCAATTGGTAAATTTGTCACATGGATGTAGACCTAAGGAAGCCCAAGCACCTTCCTTACTGCGTCGTCTTCCTCTTCCCCAACTAGAAATACCCCATAATAATGCACCCAAGAATCCTCAAATTCCTCCTCAACCCAATATAAACCCAAAATACAAGAAGTCCCGATAGGTCTATAGTGGGGAAACATCTTTCCATACCTATGTTGTTGATATCTAGGAAATCAACCTTACGTCTGACAAGGTATATCGAAATTCCCACCCACCTTCTCCATCAGAAAATGTTGACGAAGAGAAGGAAGAAAATATTTTTCAAGATACTATGCCTCATTATCCTAAAATTTTGGTCCAGCCTAAGTAGCACACCCTATAAGAGGTTGGAATTTTGGGAGAACTAAAGAACTTATGTTAAAATACCCATCCTCTAGGCCAACAAGGATGTTACCATCTATAAAATTCTCATCAAGGAAGAGTGCTTCAAAAGGCTCATAATGAAGAAAAGAGACGCCCCCACTATCAATGTCATTCGATGATTAGCTGGTCTAATTATTAGGAAGCTCATTTTACTAAAGTATTTTGATACTAGTAGCTCGATATTGGATGTACATATTAAAAATATTTTACTATCCAAAACAATGATCGACCTTGCGGCTGCGATCAATGTCATGACCAAGGAAACTATGTTGAAGCTCAATCTCTAGGGAGACCTAAGGAAAACCACCATGGTGTGGAAACTTGCAGATAGATCCATAGTATCCATTGAGGGAATTGTTGAGGATCTGGTGGTCTCCATTGGTTCGTATAATTAAACCATTGATTTCATTGTACTACAACCCAAGACAAAATTTAATATATATCCTCATATTTTAGGGATACCTTGGCTATTTGTTTCTTATGCTTATATCAGTTATAGAGTTGGGAACATGAAAATTAAAATGGGCACCTCACATAAAAACTTGTATGACACCCCCCTGCACAACTCTGTATTGAGCATGATTTACCTATGCGAGTATAGGAATAAGAAGAAGAATAATTCTATCAATCATCCCCCTACCCAATTTCTACACTACAAACCACAATAGGAAGGAGGAAGCTATATGATGATTATCTCATTGACATTATTATACAAACCCAAAATCATGTTGCCATGAAAATTAATGAATTAGTAGAGCCATATTTAGGGGAGTCTAAGAAAAAACCATGGGTATAACTATTCACTGCTAATTTTGATCAGCATCATGCCAATATTCTGGAAATCAGTTCATCTAAAACCATGAAATTTTTTCCTTCCCTCTTAAAAAAGTAAGAAGAGAAATTTCTTGTTGTATTGATACAACATCTTGATGCATGTTCTTGGGACTATAAAGAGATGAAAGGCGTGAATCCCATAGTTTGTACACATCATATATACATTAAAGAGGGATGTAAAACTATGTGCCAACCCCATAGGAGAATGAAACCTTTCGTTAAATACTTTCTAAAATAATAGTTGTAGAAGTTATTAGATGCAATATTCACTTATCCAATTTCAAAAAGTGAGAGGGTGTAACCTCTTGTTATAGAACCTAAAAAGAATCAGAAGTGGAGAACTCATGTTTATTACAAAGAACTTAACAAGGCTACAAAGAAAGATAATTTACCCTTACCTTTTATTGATCAAGTTTTGGATGGTCATGAAGGTAAGAAGTTATTTTCATTATTGGATGATTCAGTATGTACAATCATATCTATATCAGCCCTACAGATCAGGATAATACCACCTTCACATGCCCATGGGGTGTCTTTTCCTATAGGTTCCTTCCTTTTGGCTTGTACAATTCCCGTGCTATCTTCCAAAGGGAGGTGTTGAGTATTTTTGTTGATATTTTTCATGATGCAATTGAAATATATATATATTACTTCACTCCTTATGGGTATGATTTATATGAACCCCTCTCTAACCTATGTAAAGTTCTATATAAGTGTATTGAAATGAATCTCTCACTAAGTCCAGAAAAGTTTGTTTTTTTAATGAATGCATACATTTTCATATGTCACATTATCTCTAAGGAAGGGATCCAAGTTGACCCTAACAAGACACTCATTATCAAAATGGTTCATGTCCCTTAGAAACAAAGGCATGTTAGGAGATTCTTAGGACTAGTTGAATATTACAAGATATTTATGAAGGATTTTAGTGAGATACCCTCACCTTTATTTGTATTATTAACTAAGGACTCATATTTTTGTTGGACATATATTTTTTAAGAATTATTTGAAGAGATGAAGGATAAATTGACCACAATGCCAATTATTAGGGGCCTAAATTGGGCCTTGCCTTTTCACATTCACACATATGCATCCAACACAATTGTAGGGGTAGTATTGGGACAAGTGGAAGCTAAGTTACCCTATGCCATCTATTTTATTAGTAAAAATATATCTAAAGTTGAATTGAAATCCATAGTGACAGAAAAGGAGATCTTATATATTGTACACACGTTGAACATTCTTATATATTACATCACATGGCTCCAAGTTTTTATTCATATTGATCATTCATCTGATAAATATTTAATGAGAAAACAGGATGTCCAAGCTAGGATAATTAGATGGTTATATTTGTTAAAAAAATTGATCTAACAATTTTTTAGAGGGCAGGAATGAAAATGTGGTTGCATATTTTTTGTTTATACTAACATTGCATGTAGAGAATGAGGAGATGGTAGATGATTATCTTATTTATGAGCACATATTCACCATTTAGTTGTTATTAGCTTGGTTTTTTGACATATAAAACTTATTGGTTGCTAGGAAATTTCCTCCCAATCTATCCTCCAAGGAAAAGAGCTGAATTGTTAGGAAACGTGCCCCTTACATTTGGATTTGGGGAAACCTTTTCATACTGGGATGGATCAAATATTGGGGAGGTGTGTAAAGGAAAATGAGGTCTTTGAAATCCTCTTAGAATTCCATGATGGACCTTATGGGGGCCATATTGTTTCGATGAGGGAAACCCTAAAAAGTCTCCAAGGAGGATAGTATTGACCTAACCTACACCAACATGCAAGGAGTTACAATGCTAGATGTGATAAATTCCAAAGGATGGGTAAGCCTACACCAAAGGATGAAATTCCACTACGACCTAAAGTGACTCTTGTGCCATTTGAGAAGTGGGGCATGGATTTCATTGGACCAATTATGCCCCGAACTATAAAATAGAGGTACATCATTGTATGCACTTATTATCTGAAAAAATGGGTTGAAGTTGAGGAAATTAAAGAAGCCAAAGAGAAAAATGTGGCAGATTTCTTGAGGCAGAACATATTATATCGGTTTGGTTTCACACCAGATTTGGTAACTGATCAAGGATCAAAATTCACTTCTAATTTTACTGAGTGAATCATGGAGCAACATCAGACCATGAAGATAAAATCCACTCCCCATCTCCCTAAATCAATTGGGAAATCAAACATGAAAAATAGAAATTCAGAAATCATATTTACCAAATTTTTCAGTATATAAAAAACTTATCAGGTATTCAGACATGTGGAGGCTACTTGGTTCTATAACACCACATGCAAAACCACCACTGGGTTCACTCCTTTTGAGTTCTTCTATGGAAAAATGACTCTAATTTTCATTTAATTTGACTACAACACCATGCGAATGGAAGCACAATTAGACGTATTCATCACCAAATATCATCATGAGAAGCTACAAAAACTCAATGCTCTTCATAAACTTAGGTTGCAGACTCTCATGGATATTGAGGTGGTATAATTGTAGAGGAATATTTGGCATGAAAAAAAAAATACTGGAAGGACCTTCCAGGAGGGTCATTAGGCCTTCTTATATGAATCCAAATTCAAGGAATTCAAGGGAAAGTTGATGAAAATATCACATGGTCCCTAACTACAGGAAAAGTGTTAAGAAAATGTCTTGGTCCAAATAAGAACAATTGGTGAGGATAAAATTCCACTATTACCTAATGGTTACTGGTTGAAGATTTACAGAAAACCTATCTCAAAATAGGAGTTTACCAATTCAATAAGAATAGAATTGACTATGATTCAGAGCCTCAATGGTCCCAATACATTTAGTCTATGATTAACTAAGAAAACAAAACAGAGAAAAGAGATCCAAAAGGATAAAACGCTTGGGTTAAAAACTCTCTGAGACACTTGATGGAAGATCTTAGATTAAAAAGTAGCATGAGGAACTCCAATATTAAAAAAAAATGAAAAGAAACAAAATATCCCCAAGATAAAACCTCATTTGAGGCACCTAAGGAAATCTTATAGGGTTAAAACCTCCTTTGAGGCAACCTACATGAATAAAAAAAAAGAGAGAGACAAAAAAAATGAAGAAAAGAAAAAAACTAATAAGAGCAAAGGGGACCCTTACATTATTGTTCTAGAATTTATGAAAGGTTGCAGTGACAGTCAATGGAGGTTAGAAAAGAGAGAAGTAGCTTTAAAAATCCACTTCCATATCCTCTAAATCATACCTCTAAATTCACTCTATTGCTCCATTGATTTTCCCCAAGATTTTCCACCATCAGATGGCCTTCTTCAACGGATCCTACCACGGACCTCAATTTCTACAATGCTTTCCAAAAATTACTACATGATTGCGATTGGTATAAAAATAAGGAAACACATGTCTAGTTTTCGCTTAGAAACAAGGGAGGGGCCCACAATAGCATTATCATCCATTAGCCACACCATCTAACCTCTTCTCTAACTTCATTCCCATAATTTTCCATGACAATTCCTATATTTCACCCCTTCATCCACCTTTCCTATCATAAAAAATTTCTCTAACACCCATCCTCAACTTTCTTATAAATTATCAAACATTTTTGAAGTGGTACTTAGATTAATTATACGACTTTGCGGGGTCTATTTGACTTCTACTTGAAGACACATAGTCCTATAGCAGCCTACACATACCCTATAGGACCACAACTAGAGCAGGAGATCCAAAACTCAATCTCTGTGGAGCACTAGAGGACTAACAAAATTGATCCTAGGAAACTACATGACCCTCTGGAAGATGCTACAAGATCCTTTTTCACCCAAAAAGTAGTTCAACATTCTATATAAAATGGACGTTGCATCCTGAAGGACCTGCAATATCAAGCTTCAATAAAAAAGGCACATTTCAAAAAAAAAAAAGCTTCTCAAGAAAAAAAAATTATGGAGCAAGGAATACAAAGGGGATGACATTTCATAATAAATTGAAAGCGTCCTCACCAATGTCTATAAATTCCACACAAACATCAAGTTATTATCACATTAGAGAGCACCACTAGGTAGGCACATGTATGAAAAAATTCTATCATCTCCCCTTGAGCGCATCATATTTTTAGAAATGTTGTAAATGCATGAGATGAGGTTTTGTAGGGTAGAATTGGTTTAGCAGTCTCAACCACTATGAAATAGTTAGTTGGAGTTGCCTTTATCACTCATCACACATGTAGAGAAGTAAAAATTGAAGAGGGTGATGACTATGAGGGGTGGGCCAACGTGCCTATGGTGGAGTTACAAAGGTGTTCGGGGGGGGACTAAATAGATCTCCATGGCCTCACAAGGTTCATTGTTATAGATTCTCTAGAGCATGCTCAAAACCTTATGTCATGGAAACATTTTGTGGATATGGATAGGGAGGCTTTAATTGAAACTTAAGCTCAAGCCTTGCTATAATTTGGAGAGACAACAAAGCATAATTATGTGGAAGAAGATGCATAGGAAAAAGTAGAGGAAGAAGAAGAGGTTCGTGAATAAAATGAATAAAAAAAATAGAGAATAAGATAAAGGGAGAAAAGGGGGAAAAAGGAACACCAAAGGTCATTAGGGAATATTCGAGGCCTCATAAAAGGAGGAGACAAGAGAAGTAGACAAGCATTTCAGAAGGGATATTGAGTAAGAAGTAGCTTCCACCCTGGTAACCTTAAGTACACCAGCATATCCTAAGGGAAGGAAGTGAAAACACGGGTCCCTATATTTCAAGAGGTGGAGGAGAAATAGACTTAAGCAAGGAATGCCTCAAGCTTTTTTAACAACCCCATCACCACTAATGGGTCAAATATTCATCGAGAGGAAGACTTGGAAGAAAATAAGAAATAATCTGAAGAAGTAACCACCCTCCAAGCCAAAGGAAAACAACCCAAAGCCTCGGAAAATAAATCATGCACTTGGAGAGTTAAGACTAAATAGCTGTAAGAGGAGTATGCCTTTCTATAAGAAATCAAGGTAGTGCTACAAGAAGAGAAATAAGTGCCACAAGAAGGAAGGGAGGTGCTACAATAAAGGAGGGAAGTGTTATAGCTAGGTGTTTCACAACTATAGGAAGGAGATGAAGGGTCAGAAGAGCTACAGGAAACCTATACCCAACTAGATGTTGGGTCCTATTACAAGTTATTTGAATTAGGAAAAATAATACCTACCAAGTTTGAAACACCAATCCTCCTCAAGTTAGAAAAATAAATAGGTAGAAGCCACAGATGGATTCAAATTGAAAGTTTCAAAGGAGTTGAGGAAGTAGGTCTGATGGAATATAAGATGAAGAATATTGGTGGGGATATTATTTATTTGAGACTCAAAGACACAAACATGAGGGAAAAAATGCAGATAGAAAACAAGAGATTGGAAGATAAAGTGCAAGATAAATATGAGCAACTTACCACTATGGAAAGGTTAGCTATAAGTATTAGGTGTGTGTTATATGCTTTCCACAAATAGTCGCAAGAATGGAGGTGTCACAGGGGGGCGATAGACCCTCCCTATTCATTGCGCCAGGTGCAACGAGGGGTTCATAGGGGGAGCGACAGCCCCCCTGTCTAGGGGTTCATAGGGGGGCAGGTAGCCCCTTGTGCAGTGTCGAGGGTAGTGCCCTTGGAAAAAAAAATTGGATCCTATTTTAGGTGGGTGGACCCGCCTATGTTTTTTTGAATGGGTTTGTACATGGTTTTGGGACATGATGGTTTTCGACCCCTGGTATTTTTTAGATCCAGTCAAGGAAACTACAATTATGTTCTAATCTAGGGTTATTGGATTGGGTTTGTGAATGCTTCGGCATGGATATATATGTGTCGTAACAATGAAAGGAATATAATGAAAAATCAATCTAGTAGTCCCGATTTGGTATCCAAGGGAAAAATATCTGTGTGTATTTGTTTTATTTTTTACGCTCTCACTATTGATTATTTTATTTTTTTAAGAATTCATTTGCAGATAATTTATGTATAGGGTTAGAACCTACATTTGGTATCAAAGTTGTTTCAACTTCAAGTGGGCGCCTTTCCTACTAAGGGTTTTTTTTCTTTGGCCTATTATAGACCATATTTAGTAGGAGACCTTTGGGATCAATTCTTGTGATGGAATAAGACGGTGAGCAATGGAAAGATAGATTTTGAGTTGTGGGAGCTCAAGATCGAGGATTTTCTAGTGGATAAAGATCAGTGGATCGTGGTAGATCTGGGTACTAAACCAATGAAAATTTCAGATGAAGACTACGTGAAGTTGGATCAGAAGGAAAAGAGCACAATACTGTTGTGTATCTTAGATTAAATATTTTTGAATGTATCTGGGGAAGCTACAATGAAGACTTTGTGGATCAAGTTAGGGACTTTATACCAATCTAAGTCTCTGGTGAATAAATTGTTCCAACGGAAAATGTTGTATAACCTAAGGATGAAGGATGGAGACTTAGTGAAAGGGAATATGAATGTGTTCAATATGGTGGTAATTCAGTTGTCATATGTTGATATTAAAATATCATATGAAGATAAATGCACCATTTTTTTGTGTTGTCTACTAGATTCATGGGACCGCCTGGTTTTTGTAATAGGTAACAATACAACTACCTTGAATTTTGATGAAATTGTCTTAGCCTTTTTGTTAGAGGAAATGAGATAGATAAATATGGAGGGCCAGAATGGATATGCCTTATCTGTATGAGGAAGGTCCCAGAATAGAAACAAAAATGATTTTTCAAGTGGGAAATCTAAATGTCCTAGAAATACTGTAGAGTGTGCTGGAAATGAAAAAAGGAAGGGAACTTAAAAAAGGACTGCAGATCTAAAGATCCTGAGAAAGGAAAGGGATCTAATGATGCTCATTCTACAAAGGAAAAAACCACCTTAGATGAAGGTCGGATGTGTATTTGTCTTCTTCTTCAAATGCACATATCGATCATGAGGCATGGTTGATTGAATCAGTTGCATCCTTTCACTTCACTCCCCATAGGGAGTGGTTCTGCGAGTATGAGATGTATTATGGTGGTGATATCTTCTTAGGGGATGATATAAATACCAGAATCGTTGGACATGGAAAAGTAAAGCTAAAGCTGCAAGGTGGAAGGATTAGAACACTTCATGGTGTTTTGTATATTCCTACCTTAGGCATAAATAGGATTTTTGTAAGCAAGATGAATGATGCAGGTGTAAAAACAGTGCTCGAGAAAGATACCTACAAGAGGGTTCGAGGAATAGCGGCATTAATGTGGGGAGTTCTGGTTGGGACTTTGTACAAGCTTCAGGGTAGCACTGTTATTGATGGGTGCAACAATTCTTTGGTTCCTGAAAGTGGAGCAGGAAGCCTAGTGGTCTCTGGAGAAAATAAAATGCTATGGCATAAAAGGCTTGGACATATTGGAGAGAAGGGCCTTTAGATACTACATGGTAATGATATGGTATAAGGTATGTCTAATTTCTCTCTGGCTTTCGATTTTTGTGAACATTGTGTATATGGGAAGCAGAATCGGGTGAAATTTTTCTTTCTAGTGCTAAGAGGGTGAACAAGATATTAGAGCTTGTGCGCAATGATGTGTTTGGACATGTGTTGGTTCCATCATTACGTAAGTCTGTGTAATATGTTTCGTTCATAGTTGAATTCTTAAGGAATACATGGATATATTTTTAAGCTCTAGTGGAAAACGAGACAAAAAAGAAGATAAAGGTGATGAGGATAGATAATGGTGGAAATTTCTGCAAGAATTAATTCATAGAGTTTTGTAAGAACTGTGGTATAGCACAATATAATACTACTTCATACACACCGCAGAAAAATGGAGTTGTAGAAAGAATGAACATAAAGCTAATGGAAAAGGCAAGAAGCATGCTTAGTGGTACCGGGTTAGGACAGGAATTATCAGGAGAGGCTGTGGAGACTGCATGTTACCTGGTTAACATATCACCTTCATCAATGTTTGAGGATAAGACTCCACATGAGGTATGGACTAGTAAGAAACCCTCTCTTTCACATATGAGGGTATTTGGATGTGATGCATATGTACCTGTTCCAAAGGAGAAAAGGACCAAGTAGGATAATAAATCTAAAAGGTGCATCTTTATTGGGTATAAGTATGGTTTAAAATGTTACAAGCTTTAGAACCTAGAAACAAGGAAGGTTGTGTATGGTCAAGATTTGGTGTTTAAAGAGGTGAAATATGTTGTTAAGCATGAAGTCATACCAAAGGAACATGAGAAAATAGAGTTTGAGCTAAATGAGGATGAATCATACTCTACAACAAAACAAGATTCAGAAGAGGAAGAGCCACAAACTCCATTTGTGAGAATAGCATTTCAGGTAGACATAAAGGTATATTCCATTTGATTCTTAATTTTAAACTTTGCTTTAACTATCACTTTTGATGATCCTGGAACTGTCAGAGAAGAAGTGGATTCAGAGGGTGGAAAAATCTTGAAGGAGGCCATGGTTGATGAAATGGCATCCTTGTCAAAAAATGAGATATGGGATATGGTGGATTTGTCGGCTGGAAGGAAGCCTATTGGGAGAAAATGGGTGTTTAATAAGAAGATGAATGTAGAAGGCAAGGTGGAGAAATACAAAGCACAGTTGGTAGAAAAAGGTTATTCTTAGGTGCCAAGAATTGATTTTCATGATATTTTTTCTTCGTTTGCCAATGTTACTTCTATTAGATTACTTTTATATGTTTCTATTGCATTTTATTTTGAGGTAGAACAGATGGATGTAAGACATAATTTCTTCACAGGGATTTGGAAGAGTAGATATACATGAAGCAACCTGAAGGCTTTGTGGTGAAGGGTAAGAAAGAACTAATATGCAGGTTAAAAAAGTCTTTGTATGGGTTAAAAAAATCACCAAGGATGTGGTATCAACAATTTGATACCTATATACTAGGACTTGGATTCACCAAAAGAAAAGAGGATCACTATGTGTGTTTTAAATTAATTTTTGACCATGCTATTTACTTGGTCTTGTATGTGGATGATATGTTTTTGGTTGGAAATGACAAAGAAATTATGTAATATTTGAAGACCCAATTGTTCTCTAAATTCGACATGAAGGATCTTGGTGCTTGCAAACTATGTTTTGGGCATGGAAACTAAGAGAGATTGGCCAAAGTGGAAGCCTCTGTTAAACCAAAGGAAGTATGTCAAGACAATATTACAACGGTTCAATATGCAGGATAGAAAACCGATGAATGTTCCTATTCCTATAGGTGAAAATCTATCTGATTAATAGTGCCCCAAAACATAAGAAGAAGAGGAGGATATGTCTCATGTTCCATATGAAAGTGCAGTCAGTAGCCTGATGCATGCAATGGTCTATTATAGACCATACATTGCACATGAAGTGGGATTATTTTGTAGGTTTATGACAAAACTAGGGAAGGAGGATTGGACAACAGTGAAGCGGGTTTTCCGATATTTGCGTGGCACTAGTGATTATGGTTTGTGCTAGCAGGGAAGACCAGGATTAGACAGAGTTTTGGAAATTAGTGGTTTTTTAGGGAGATTGGGCTGGAGATATGTACCAAAGAATATGTAAAAGTGGGTATGTGTTTATCCTATTTAGAGGTGAAGTCAGTTGGATGAGTAAAATACAGTCTATAGTGGCTCTTTCAAATACAGAGGCAGAATACATGGCAGCCACTCATGCAAGAAAGGAAGCAGTTTGGTTATAAATATTGTGTTGAAGTATGGGGTTTGTGCAGCGAGCTATAAGGATAGAAAGTGATAGCCAAAGTGCAATTTTCTTGGCTCAGAATCCTGCTTATCATTTAACAGAAAATCACATTGACGTTTAAAATTACTTTGTGAGAGATATGGTTGAGGATAAAAAAGTGTTGCTGGTAAAGGTGGACTCTATGAATAATGGTGTAGATGCATTGACGAAGTTTGTGAGCACTTAGAAGTTCTCTTGGTATAGAGAAAAAAAGGTTGTTACAGGGCTGAAATAATGACTAAGCTCTCTTGTGGTCCGGTACAGAAAGAAAACAATAAGTGGGAGAATGTTGGGAGAAAACAAATTGTCGCACCCATGGGTGGGGGGGGGGGGGGGGCATAGGGGAAGCAACAACCTCTCCCTATTCATTATGCCTGGCATAGCGGGGGGCTCACAGGGGGGCGACAGTCCCACTTTCCAAGGGTTCGTAGGGGGTGGGTAGCCCTGTGTGCGGGGTCTGGGGCAGTGGCTCGAGAAATTTTTTTTGGACCCTATTTCAGGTGGGCAGACCTGCCTATGGTTTTTTGCATGGGTTTGCACATGGTTTTCGGGCATGATGCATTTCAGCCCCTGCTATTTTTTAGATCCGGTCAAGAGAACTATAATTATGTTCTAATCGAGGGTTAATGGATTGGGGTTTATGAATGCTTCAACATGTATATATATATATGTGTTGTAACACTAAAATTAATATAATGAAAAATCAAGCTGGTAGTACCAATTTGGGATCCAAGGGAAGAATCTCTATGTATATATGTTTTATGTTTTATGCTCTTAATATGGTTTATTTTCTCTTTTTAATAATTTGTTTACATATAATTTTTTTATAGGGTTAAAACCTACAATAAGATTAATTCAATGTAGAAACTCCTCAAAATCCTATGCAATGTTCCACAAGGAGTAGTGGCTTCAATTTCAGATCAAGACCCTACCATAGTATGGTTCACTTCCTTTCCAAGGATACAAGAAGTTTATTGAATTATTCCATAAATAGAGCATGGACGACATAGCTAGAATGGTTGAATTTTATTTGGATGGGCCTAATATTGAATAATATGAAATTTTTGGATCCCAATTCTAGAATTATAGATGTAAAATAAGTGGCATTGCCATCTTGCCTTACTCGTGAAAAATATAGGGATGAAGATACCAAGTATGTCATTACTAGGGAAATAAATGAACCCCTATGGATCAGAGGAGAATTGAGAATACCCCATCTTGTCACCAACAAAATTTGAATCGTTGATGAATACCCTAAACTAGCACCAATATACATATAAAAAAAATTAAAATCCACACTTTGAATGCATTTTCAGGGTTCTAGGAACCAAGAGTTTATGTGCTTACCAGAGGAGATGGCACTATTTATCACATAGCATAAGAATCAGACAGTACCACTCTCGATAAAAAGAAAGGAATGCCTTGGAAAGGACACCCTTGTTTTAAAAAATAGTTTAGAGGATGAATATCAATTGGATTGACCTTAAATTCAACCCTCCTTTTATATTAGGGATAGAGGAATGAAGGGATTGGAAGACTAGCAAAAAAAATGGAAAGACGTAGAAAATAATGTAGGTTTCCACCCTAAAATGATCATTTCATCGGGGATACCTTGGGATGTTCGGGAGGCCACGAAGGTTATGAATGAGATAAACTTAAGTGGTTGATTTTATCATAGGGTGAGAAACACTTTGAGTAGGGGGCGATGATGGGTCTTTTAAATATGTATATATCAAGGCCTATACTCCCATCCTTCATATTACATTTGCATTTATATTTGAATTTTATAACAAATTTTTTTAATATAATGTGTTTATTAGGAATATTAAGGAATATTTATCATATCCCATGGCATAACATTTTAAGTATGTAGGAAAGAGAGTATTTATTGTGTACAAGTACATTGGAGACCAGCTAGAGGGAATGTAGCAGGTTTGTTCGTTGCATTAATTCACAAACAATTTGGCTCACTATTGGACAACTACCTTGCCCAATAACTATGAGGATATTATGTGACTAAATCCAATTTTATATAAACCAAGGAGCCCAAGATATCAGTATGATTTGAGTTTTTAGAGGATTATAGTGATTGATAGAGCTAGGAGCTTATTTCTTATCATTTAAATTTTTGTATCATGTATTTTAACACTTTTTGAGATAAATGAAAATCACTTTTTTTCCTAAAAATTTACTTTGTTTAATAGGGCTGATTACCCTTGGGTTAGGTCCCAACCCACACACTCTAGTCTCTCTCCCTCTAAATATTGGTTATGAATTTTATCTTCTTTACATAGCATAGCAATGTTTTTATTTTTGCAATATTTTCTTATGTAAAAGTTTCCTTTGTATATTTTTAAATCATCTCTCTTGGAATATGTGGTTGTATAATTTTTTTTGGCAAGTACAAAAAGATGGGGTTTTTTTTTTTATCCAATAGTTAGATTGATTAAAAGTAAACTCATCCTTTCCTTTACATTTTGAGTTTTTGCAATTAGTATTGTTGCATTATTTAGGCTTCGATGTTTTGAAATTTGAGTAACCTTATTGTGTGTGGCTAATAGTATTGGTTTTCAAGGTAGATCACTATAATTTTCATCTGTAACCATGCCACCAACATGCTCCTTTCATTCTCACAAACTTCTTCAAGTGAGCTTCACACATAGAATTCATTTCATATTTGTTAGAGGCTATTGATTGCATTATCCATTATGTAATATGGGAACCTGAGGAGTAATAAGCTTGGAAAGGGCTATGATACCCTTATATAACCTCATACAATCATCCCTCACCTTTAGATCACTTTCTAAGCCCTTCGAATGCTATCAGATTCAATCTTGTAGCAATATAGGGAAATTCTATACCATATTGTAGTAATCATGTAGCATCCTGTAGCACCATATAGAACCCATCAAAACTTGACTAAAATTTCCCTTTTAGCACATTTTTTTCTTCTTCGCCATTCAAAAAGTCACCTAGAACTTGAAAACAAGCTTGAGGAAGATCAAATACCACTTATGACCTTTCTTTTCATCAGTGCAATTTATTTTTGCAATTAGCGTTAGTTATTGAACCCATGAATTTAATAGAACATGGATAGTTTCCATTATTACCTATTGAAACATTTACTGAATTTTGTGATTATTAGAATAAGATATTATTTGGATACAATAGTTTAGGATTGATATCATGCTATTTCTTTTACAGAACTAGAATAGGTTTATTTCTCTTCCATTCATTTTCTGCAATATGTTAGGGCTTTTATTCCAAACATTTCATTCCTTGCAAGTAGATTAGTATTTTATTTTATGAAACATTTTAATTCCTTGCAGATATATTAGGATTTACTTTTTCTTTCTCTCAAAATATAGATTCAATTTGGAAAATGGTCTCTTTACACGTTGGTTTGATTCACTTCCACATAGCAACTTATGTAGAACTTAGCTTACTATGCATACAACATTGTCACCTCTTAAGTTTGTACAAACCATAGATTTGTAAATTAAAGTTGGTAGCCCTAGGAGTTCCATCGGTCCTGTGGTAATACTGGATATAATTACAGAGGAGAGTTTCCCATGTTAGAGTAGTGAAATCAAAGCAAATTCAAATTAAATAATGTTTTTGGTGATCTTAGCTTGAAAGTCCCATGAAAGAGTAAATAATACTAGAAGAAGAAGGTGGGTGCCTGCATCATTCTAAGGTTGTTTGCTCTATGAAATTTTGTTCTTACAGGTATGAGGGGGTTGGAGCCTCATGTGAATTAGTGCTCATAATTTACATCGTAAGAAAAACAAGATTTGGTGGTTTTTTTCCTATATGGGTTTCTTCCTTCAACATATGTGTCCATATGTGATGTGAATTTCGTGTTAATCTCATATTTTTTGTTTAAATAGTTGTAAAATTTTATGGTTATTGACTTCCCCCTACCTCAGTAGTTATGGATTCACAACAATATCTCATTGTTACAATAATTGTACTCAAGTAGAAATTTGCAATGGCTCATATTCAGGAGTTATATCATTTATGTTCTACGGATAGTTGTAGCTACTATTGAGAGAGTTGCGACACTCATTAATGGGCCTCCGAAATAGGAAAATTATAAGGCCCATCAAATGACTCCTAGGCACATAAAATTATGTTTGACCCCACATTTTTCATTTAATGGAATATTGTCTTATTCTAAGTAGTTCCTAGATGATTTGATGTGTTTTTCATAGTTTATGCTCCATATCATGGTTATTTTGTAGGATTTATGGAGAAATTTCTTATGAGGAATCTAACACTGGAGATATTTTAGTGACTTTCTCCTTGAATCAAGAAGGCTTAAATTCAACTAGCTCAAGGAATTTAATACCTCTTTGTTGAGGCAGTAAATCCCCTCTGCGGATAGAGGCAATCCCACTAGCCCTAGAGTGGGTCTAGCAACAATTGAATCATGAAATGACGTTGGTTCCTAGTTACAAGAAAGACAAAGATCCTGATAAGTGACCTACCTCAAATCCTACGCTGTTGTTGTCGAGGAAGAAGTGATGCTTTTCATTCCTAGCCTGATAGATCATAGTCATTTCGTTGACTTCGTCCAGACACCTGCACACATGCAGAGAAATGGCAACATACAATGTAATACTTAAAGCCTGTAACTATATATCAGTCAAAGACGATATAAATAATTGCATTTCATAAAAGAGTAAACACATGAATGGAACCAAAATCAGAGTCGTTTATATTAAAGATGACAAAAGGGAGATTACAACCAAATGCTCTGACACTATGATCTTCCTTTAGCGGGGCTTGCAGCGGAGCGCATCTCAATGAATCCTGTCGGGAATTTGGACAAAGCTCTCTCTTACGAGGTTCTTCTTGGCTCTGCTTTCACTAATTGCCCAACTATAGTTTTCATCCTACAAGTTCAACTAGATTTCTAATGGAGAGTGAAAGCTTTTATAGATGGAGAAAGGGAATTTGGGATCCCTATAATAATGGGATAGGCCCTATCTCTTAGGAAGGTTCCATGAGAGGTGTAAAACCACTTCCTATACATGGAGATATGGAGCCAAACCACTCAACTTCTTTTGATGATTCATTCTGGAGTTTGTTATAATCAAACTTCCTCCATTTACTTTTAAAAAACATTCCTTAATGGGCTTAGCGCGAGTGAAACACAAGTACAGGGCGCCAACTGGTGTGCCCTCTAGTGTGGATTTCCCCCATTGGCGTGAGGGATGAACTGAATAGTCACGCCAAGGCTAAAACATCTAGCTTTAGGGTTTTCCAAAGGAAATTATCTTCAGGAGAATGTTTATCCTTAGGTAGGAGGATGTTATTAAGGTGTTTTTAGGACATTTTACTACTCACAAGTCACGGTAATATTCCTCCAATGTGCGAGACGAGGGATTGCAGGGACGGTGACAAAATACCATGTAACAGATGCCCTCTTAAAGCATGAGGTCTGAGAGGGAGGGAGGGGTGAAATGCTTTATGAGAATGCGCCCAACCGAAAACACTACCGTCGAAAAACCTGCGAAGAAAAATACAACTGATATCTTAGATACATGATATGTGGTATGGGCCCAGCCATCCATAATAGAGTGTACAAAAACCGGGATCCAAGGTATGGACGCAACCATCCAGATCAACTAGTAGACTCAGGTATGGTCGCAGCCATCCAATCGAATGAGTCATGTAATAAATGATAATAATCCACAAATAATCCACAGCCTGGATGTTTATCATACAAAATCCAGGGACTTGCGATCCATCTCAACCCAAACAGAGTACAATTTCAAGCATGCGAATATGTGAGCTAAAGTCGAACATGCAAGAAAATCGCCTGATTACCAGCCAATAATGAAAGCCGTTAACAGACGTGAGAGAAACCACCAATAATGATGATGGCCCTTAAGGTACATGAGGTACAATCCATGAAATGTGAATAGTGAGCTGGCATCAAACACCCATAGAATCATCTGATCGAAGTTCAATAATGAGAACCTTGTGTCGGATGCGAAGAACCTACCATTGAGGCATGCAGGCTCCAAGGTACTTAAAGGGAGTCTCTAGACCAACTTCCTGGATAATGAGTTGAATTCGATAGAAATTGACCTTGATCGAAGGTGGGCCATAATGTTTCCCACATCATCGACATGAGACAGAGGGACATAATTTTCAGTGAATCAAGACCAACAGAGAATCAGAGGGAGGTTGAAAAATGCAGAGGCCAAATTCTCTTGAACATATCCGTGGCACGACATTGGATTTGGTAGTATTTGACATCAAAGGATTTGAGGTCATGGTGACATGGAAAAGAGCAGATGAGTGGTCAAAAGAGATTACCCAAACCCATGGAGGCAAGTAGATAATGAGATGAGATGTCCCCAACCTGAAACAAATGCAAACAAGTGCCATGTTCAAGAGCGACATACTACCGACACGACTATAATACTGGTTCCATTTTCCCCCACCATTTCTAGTGAGTACCCCAATTATTTTTGAAAACAAGCTTGAAGGGGATAGCATATTCTTGTGATATAAGTTTTTCCTTCGGAAAAATCCATCCTAGTACATTTAATGAGCCCTAGGAAGGAGGAACTCGAGTAAATTCAATACGATGGAATCCGATGTCATCTGTTTTTAATTAGTCTGAATAAGGAAGAACTCTGTGGCTTTTCATGTTTAGAGAGTTTGAAAAGAAAGCGAAAAAGAAAACTCCTGAAGTCCCTTTTCATAGATAGTCCCATAGATTCGAAAAGGTAGAAAACTATGTCTGAGAGAACCTCTTAGTTGAGATAGGCCAGGGTATTCCTTTTTCGTAAATAATCTATCCTAGCCCGAAAAATGGGTAAACGTATACTGGGTAGATGTCGTTTCCGATCCAATTTAACGAGCTCAAAACAACAAGAGTCTCGACAATCTTTTCAATTTTTAAGAGTCAGAAAAGAGCTAAAAGTTGATTCCTCCTAGAGGAACGAGTCATATTAAGGGTAGCAACTGGTTCCGGTAATGGTGGAACTGCTAAGAACATGATAAAAGTTAAGATGCTAGCTAACAAGACCACTCATCGCAGTGGTTCCTTGGGAATGGGTAAAACAACCAAGTGAAAGCATATGATTAGCCAAGCAGATAGTGATGGTGGAATGAGAAAACCAAGGCTCATCTGGCAAAATAGGCTGATAAAATGGAAATCACAAGAGGTAAAATAAGAATGGTTTCATTTTTACAAAAGCTTGAAACAAAGATAAACTATGCTTAAAACCGGTTTCATTTTTACACAAGCTTGAAATGGAAACAAACTATGCTTGAAAAATTAAGCATGCCGCTAGCATGGTGACTCATTTGAGGTGCATGCCCCCCAAGCTTCAGTACATATGCAAGGAAGATGGACTGAAGGTTCAAATTACGAGATCAAGAGACAGACTTGACTGGGATTTTACAAGATCTTATCAAAGACTCGGATTTAACAGGAACATATTTCATTGTTTTAACGAGGTTGACACATTAAAAGAACTATCCTTGTGACCTAATTCATTTTTTAATGAGGTTGACATAGTAAAAGAACTATCCTCATGACATCTCATTTCATTTTTTAGGGAGCTTGACAGAAGGAAACGAACTGTGCTACAAGGACCTTGTTTCATTTTTTAGGGAGCTTGAAACAAGTAGATGAACCATGCTCCCACATACCTCATCATAATGAACAAGAAGTCATCGCTTCCAAGGGTTTCCCGTCTAATGGAAGGAAAACATTTTGGAATTCTGGTCCCAATGCCCCCAGCACACGATGTACAATAGCACTATCACTGAATACAGGCACAAGATAGGTAGTCACATAATTGACATGCGGTGGGGATGACACAGCTGATGGATAAAGATCCGGAAGGGATTATGGTGGGCTAGCTGCCATATTAGGACCAAAGAACGCAAGCTAATCGATGGTCATGATCCAACCTTGGTGTGGAAAACACATCACACGAAAGAGGGAGGAGACAAGCACTCCAATGGCATAAGTATAATCGTGGCCCAAGAGTAAATTAAATTCCAAGGGTCTAGGTACAACCATCTCGTCTATATGGACATTTTTCCCTCCCAAAGTAACAGGAAACTTCGGAAGGATCCCTAATGGTTGAATAGTTCCTTTGTTAAACACCAACAGTTTCTGTGTAATAGGCACAAGCGGTGGCGAACCGAAAGCTTGCTAAGTAGTTGAGGATAAAATACTAATAGACGCGCCTTCATCTATAATGGTTCTTGGTACAACCAGATGGAAGGCCTGTACCGTGATCTCAAAGGGCACAAAAGAAGGAAGGTGATAACCTGCGAATTGACCCCAATCGAAGGAAGTGACCAAAGTACTTGGAGGGGCTACCATCGAACCGAGACGGTCTTCTCATGGTGTTACGAGAGAAGAAGGAGCATCCCCCACCACCTCCATCATGGAGGCAGAAGGAGTATCCTCTGGGACCTCCATCATGGGAGATAGAGGAGTAGCTTCCAAAGGTACATGGATGGGAGAATCTCTCTCCAAGTCTCAAGAATCTGAAGAAACAAGAATAAGACAAGGGATTTGAGATCCAATTTCAATGGAAAAGACCTGGTGCACCGCAGATGGGGCCAGCTCAACTGATCCCACGACCAATTGTTGGTCAGGGATGGATTCATGATGGTAAATTCTCGGGGGAGCGGGATCAAGCAAGGATGACTCTTGCCTTGTCGTTGAATCAAATAGTGGAGGACTCGAAGAAAGCTACTGGTAACCAGCCGAAAGGCAGGGTGCAGAAATAGTAGGGTTTTCCAACACTCTCATGGCTTCATCCATGTATGGACAAAGGTGAATGGGATGATGCCCTCCACACAAATTACAAGGATTGGTAACTTTACCCTATTTATTATGAGTCTTGCCAGCACTAGTTGAAGACGTGCCCCCAACCTGACTCCCAAAAGCCAAAGGCAATGGTGGACGACCATTGGACCATACTTCGAGCACCTTGGGAATGCCAGGGAAATATCGAAGAAGATGGTTTCCCTGGCATAAAATGCAAGGGAAGTTAACTTTCCATGGAGGGTTGGAAGGTTTATCAAGAGGTAATGTTTTAGAAGTAGGAGCTACAACCTTAGCCTCTCTCTTATCATAATTCTTCTTCTTAGTGTTCTTCTTCTTCTTAGCCACCTAGTTACTTGAATCCAGACTTTCACCAGACAAAGCAGAAGAGGAGGACACAGAAACAGGTGAATAAGGGGAGAGGTCCACCTTGGAATCAACATGGCATTGTTCAGGTAGAGGAACTGATCGAATAGTAGCAGGGACTTTTGGGGACCATAGATGTTGAAAAAAACCAAACAGGAAACCCAACAGTTAACCCAGGAAGGGACAACATTTCCATATAAGGAGCACCAACATTTCCAAAAGGAGGAAAAGGACCAGGATTCCCCTCAGAGGGGACTCCTTGATTGGAGAACTCCAGAAAATTTGCCATCGAAAACGACCTTGAAATAAAACACTAAGGACAAAAATTCTAACCAGGAATATTTTGTGGATGATTAATTTTACTAAAACTAGACTTTGTTGTTTCATGTTTTAAGACTCAAGAAACAAGAAAAAGGTGACTCTATCGCTTTCAGGTTGGACACGATCTTGAAAGGACAAGAGATCGATGATATTTTCAGTTAAAAGACTCAGTAAAGATCAAAATGACTGCTCTGGTAATCTAGGTAAATGGGTATACCAGGTTCCCGTGAACTACCATATACACCCTGGTAATCAAATGAAAGAAGATTTGACCAAGGACTTGACGTATGTGCAGGTAGTCTCCCCGAATGCTGTGTTTGGTGTATCACAGTTACAAGGCAACAGACTCAGCTTCCCATGGATAAAAGGATTGCAACCTAGAGGGGTCTCCCTTTATATACTCGACGACAGGGATAATTTTAAGGATGTAAAATTATCTTGAAGTTTAAAAAATTGGCGAATCTCACTAGTCCCTAATATGCAAAATAGAAAATGTTTATTGATGTATTTGTAAAATTATTCAAATTTATAATGATATTATATATATTGTCTACATAATGTGGGCGATTTTTAATATAAAATAATTTTATATTGTAAAATTTGGGCGAATCATTTTTATAAAAAAATGGAAATTGGCGAATATTTTTTTTGGAAAAACCATCGAAAATTAGCCCACCTGCGAATATTAGCCCCTAAAATTTTCCATGCTCGACGGTACGGGGAGCACAAGTCCGTACTAGCACTGTCTAAAGCCAGATGGCGAACGACAACTACTAGGTTTAACGACGCCAGAACACATCACTAGCCTAGACAACTAAAAATGTTTTGTTAGGTTTCAATGCTTCCTTAGGTTAATTCAATAAATTTTAAATTTGATCTTCAATTTAAGTCTCGGTTTCAAGGCTCTACCGCATGTCATCTGACAATCTCCTATATGTAGCTATATGCGGAAAGAAATATTTCAATTCGATGAATGTTATCTAGTTAACGGAAGAGTTCCAAACAATGATGCAACAAACAAAAATACTGAAAATGAAACTTTTTCTAAACAAGATGACTTTCACTATCCAAAAGTAGTCAAAAACATTCAACGATGTCAATTATGCAATGTAATCTATGAAAAATCCTCTTTTTTGAAAACTGTGCAATTGTAATCTATGCACAATTTCCTTTTTTTGAAAGAATAAGAATGCACTCAATGCATTTTTCGATGAAATGAGAATCTACTTAATGCATGCTTTTAATGAAAGAGAATGCACTCGATGCGATTTTTATCTTTCAATCATTAAAAAATGTAATCTAAGTTCAATGATGGATCTCAAAAAAGACTTTTCAATGCAATGTGATCTAATGCATTTCAATGAAAAGAAAACTTTGAGACGAAAACTAAATGAATGCAAATCTCCTTAATGGAAGGATGAATGCAAAAAGGATGCAAAACCAACTAAGAATGAAATCGTTGTTTTAAAAACTTTGTAATGAAATTCTTCAAAAGGCTACAAGACATATGAGGTCAAGCACAAAAAGGACTTCCAAAGCATGAGATCAAAACAAGGCATTCATTATCTTTTACATCAAGCAATCAAGAAAGAATACTTTTCAGTTGAAAAATGAGTAATGTAATCTATGGTCACAAGAGAAAATACTGGAAGGGAAAGACACACCGGTGAAGGATTTAGGGAAAAAAAACTCAATTTTCACACACCCTGAAATTGGCACGACTTTTGTGGGTGAAACTAGCGCCAATTGGCGCGACTTGCTCACTGAAAACTAGCGGCAATGGCCAATTGGCATGGGTTGCTAACTAAAAACAAGCGCCAATGCCTGAAAATGAAAAAAAAAAGAATTTATCCCAACCAAAACCATACTCACCACTTCAAGAAAAATCTAAAAATAACCCAGAAGCAAAAGTATTGACCAAGAAAAACTCCCGAACAAGGGAAAACCCTAGAACCTACAGGAAATGGCGCGACTTTCTGGCTGTAATCCATGCCAGACAGGGGATGGCACGGGTGATGAACTGGAAACTTCTGCCAATGGGAAAGACTGTCAAGGTGGAAACCGTACCAATCAAACCAACCATGAAAAGATGAAAATTTCAGAAAATCAGAGGTCAGATCTGATCCTTTGGCGCTGAACAGGGGCCTAAGACCAAGGAAGGTGAAACAGAAAAGTAGACTAATAAAAAAAAAAGCTAGAAAACAACCTAATGGAGGAAGGACCAACTCCCACTGATCCCCAGTGGATTCGCCAAATTGTTGAGACGGTAGATACCCTCTGCGGACAGAGGTGATCCCACTAGCCCTAGAGTGGGTCTAGCAACAATCGAATCACACAATGACATTGGTTCCTAGTTACAAGAAAGACAAATATCGTGAGAAGTGACCTACCTCAAATCCCACGTTGTTGTTGTCGAGGAAGAAGTGATGCTCTTCATCCGTAGCCTGAAATATCACAATCCTTCCATTGACTCTGTCCGGACACCTGTACACATGCAGAGAAATGATGACATACAACGTAATACTTAAAGCCTATAACTATATATCAGCTAGAGAGAATATAATTCATTGCATTTGATAAAAGAGTAAACACATGAATGGAACCAAAATCTGAGTCGCTTATATTAAAGATGACAAAAAAAGAGATTACAACCAAATTCTCTGACGCTATGATCTTCCTTCAGTGGGGCTTGCAGCAGAGTGCGTCTCAATGAAGCCTGTCAGGAATTTGGACAAATCTCTCTCTTACGGGGTTCTTCTCGACTCTTCTTTCACTAATTTCCCAACTATATTTTTCCTCCTACAAGTTCAAATAGCTTTCTAATGGAGAGGGAAATATTTTATAGATGGATAAAGGGAAGTTGGGATCCCTATAATCATGGGATAGACCCTATCTCTTAGGGAGGTTCCATGAGAGGTGGAAAACCACTTCCTATACATGGAGATATGGAGCCAAACCACTCAAATTATTTTGATGATTCATTCTGGAGTTTGTTAGAATCAAACTTCTGCCATTTTTTTTTTTTTTAAATCCTTAATGGGCTTGGCATGAGTGAAACACAGGGACAGGGCACCAACTGGCGCACCCTCTAGTGTGGATTTCCCCCATTGGCACGAGGGATGAAATCACTAGTCGCGCCAAGGCTAAAACATCTGTTTTTAGGGTTTTCCAAAGGAAATGTTCTTAAGGAGAATGTTTATCCTTAGGCATGAGGATGTTATGAAGGTGGTTTTAGGACATTTTACTGCTCACAGGTCATGATAATAGTCCTCCAATGTGTGGGACGAGGGATTGCAGGGACGGTGACAAAATACTATGTAACACTCTTCCTGTTATTGCAAGTTGAATCAGAAACATGATCCTAGTTTTTATGATTTTTGGAGGGAAATGTAACCCTTCCCTCAAGGAGGATGCTTCTGAAACTGATGTATAAATAAGATACTCAAATTGGACCTATAGGTAGTGGTATAATAGTAATTATAGAAGAAAATTTAGGATTTTTGTGTATTCCTAAGTTAGCCTTGCAGTATTGTAATCTAAGAACACATTTTCAATTAATCGAAGTAATGCCTTAATTTATGTCTTAGCTTGGTTCTTCTTCAAGAACTCTAATAATCCTTATGACAGTATCACAATAGGAGATTTATGTATCTGTTATAATTTTTTTGATATTATGCTTTTAATTTTTCTAATTTATCTTTTAATATTACTATTTGTGAAAATTATAATTTGTTGGTGTCATGCCTAACTAAGTAGGTGGTTTATTCATAAGCTGTTATTGGAAGGTAATTTATGTAGAATTTAATCCTTCATGATTAATCATATAACTTGTTAATCCAATTTAAAGTTTTTTTCTTTTCTAATCCTTTTACTATTATAAATTTTGCAATTTGTTATTTTATAGTGTAGTTGATTTTATGTATATGGGAGATAGACATAAGCTGGTTTTTTGATGATAAGGTTTGGATTACTACCATTATCTATAGAAACCTAAATATTACATATCTTAATGTTGTGACAGCCTAATCCAACCTAATCATTATTACATCCTTCCTTCATCTTAGGTTTGCAATCTAACTATTTTTGAAGGTTTTTGGATTCTTACTGTAACAAACCAAAGATTCTTGTATAAGAAACCCATAAATAATCCATTTATCTTAACCAATTCAGTAATAAACATTTCTCTTCACCTCCTAGATGTATTAAGACATGCCTGAGATGTTAATGGTAGATTTTAAAAGCATATATACCTCACAAAATTTATTTCAACCTACTTTTCATCAATTTATTTCTCATTGATGTTGTTTTCTACAATTTATGTTTCCAATTTTCAGTCATTTATTTCTAAAAAAATGATTTTTGTTTGTTTCAAGTAGAGTATGGGTGCATCCCATTTCATTTTTTCATGTTAATTTTCCAAATCTACTTTCCTATAGCATAACATAGTCTGGAAATTTAAGTTGGTTTTTGTTCATTTGACCTTCACTATTGTACCTCCTACCTATATAAAAATTGAAAGAGGAAGAAGAATGTGCCTATTTCATATACAATGTTGACCCCACTTAAGTTTGTACAAATCGTAGGTTGATAAATAAATTTAAAACCCTTAAGTTCATAGCATTCATGTTGCAATATTGAGGTCAATCACTTTTTGTTGTTTTCATATAGTAGAAATATAAACCATAGAAGCCCAAGTTTTTCAGCATACAAAGAGCCCTCTAAGGGGACTACATTCACCAATAGCTTAAAAAATTCAAAAAATACCCTGTAGGAAATTTAGCATTAGAGAAATTTTGAGGTCTAAAATGGGCCTCCTATAAAAAATGTACAAAATAAAATAAATTTTATAAGAACCAATAGGATTCAAAATGATGATGTCAACCATGGGGGGTGACTTACCTTTTTGGGGTAAAAAAATAAAAAGATTAAAAGGTAACAAAATATTAAAACTACTTTTTCAACTTGTATTTTCAACTTATGTCCCTAATTATTTATTCAAATTTTCATTGTGAGTACTCGTTGGATGCAAAATTTAATTCCTCATCCAAGGAGTACCCATGTTGTATACTTCCGATGGACCTTGCTACACAAAAAAAATAGAAATAAATGAAAAAACATGATTGCAATCACGTTTTTCATGTATTTCTCATCTTTTTTGTAATAGAGTCCATAGAAAGTATGCAACATGGGTAAATATTGGATGAGGAATCAAATTTGGCATCCAATGAGTGTTCTCACTCGGAATTTGAGTAAACCGATAGGGAGATAAGTTGAAAATATGAGTTGAAAAAATAGTTTTTCTTCCCTTTAAAATTTTATTATGTAATATAATGTTATTCTATTATTTACACTATTATTTTATGATTTCCTTAGGAGGCCCATTTTACACCTCAAAATGCCCCTAATGAATAGGTATTGAATAACTATATGATCTCTTGCAGATTTCTATAAGATAAGTTGCACACTAAAATCAACACCTAGAAACATTTACAACAATGACATACATCAACATAAAGCATCAAAAAGGTAGCCATGAGGTGCATAACCCAAAAAATATTTCTCTCAATTCATTAAGAGCATAATTGAAATTACATTTTGTGGAATATAGGGTTTAAATAGAGTGGGTCATACAATCTAATCCACCAAAAACCAAACTGTAACCAACACTCAATGCTCATGTATCCAAAAGGTTTATTCCCATGTGTTAGTGAAAAATTAGAAAACGATCTATTCTATTGAACACATTAAAAAAGGTGCCCATTGTCTTCTTATAATCGAATGGTTGAGGTGGGAGTATGATGAAGGAATATGTTGGGAGTAGAGTGGTAGAAGAGAGAGCTAAGCATTGTGTGTTGAGTCCCATCCATACGACCTCGGTATCACATCATATTTCGTGCTCAAGATATTGTGCAATCACAACAATTGAAGTCTCCAACCACCGAAAATTTTTATGAAAAAAATTTAGGATTATTGATAGGTTTACATATTACTAGAGGAAGCTCCAAGTTTAAAAATTATTACAGGAAGCTATAGGCTTATAGACTACTAAAGGAAGTGGTAAAATGATTTTCTACATGTTCATAGATATGTTGTCATTCTTCTCTCACCAAGGTCCTTACACATATGAAATTGCTTGATTCCATAAATAACCTATCGATTCCTTACCATGAAATTTCTTACCCTATGTAACTTGTTCTATGACTAGCTAGGTTCACAATATGAATAAGAAATTTTTATTTCTCAAATTGTGAGTGGTAAGGAAGAAGAATTCACTAGTTTCTTTTTCATATTTTATTATTTCTTGGTTTTATGGAAGTACAAATTCAATAGTATAATATTTTCATCCATTAAGAAAGGAAAAAATACCACAATGGTGTTGGAATGAGAAACATTATTTCCTATAGTAGCATCATTACACCACATTCCCTCTAAATTTTCATACCCACAATTAGTTTTTAATATATACCGAGTCTTTAAGGGTTATAAAAAGGAAACCTCTAGATTTATTTTGAAATTGATATGACAAATGTGTGTGAAGGGAATTTGTGATGGAGAAATAGGGCTAGTTTCAATAGGAGAGATTCCACTGATACGAACATAATATACCAATATCCTAAAGTTCTAACCATATTTTAAATTTATCAATTCCAAGGATTATTTGAGAGACTAAGGTGTTTTTATGATGAGGTGTAAATGGAGCTTTCCACTAACTTAAAGAACCATAAAGGGAAGGAGTTGGCTACTACATTCAAAGGGTTAGTAATTTGCATGAATGAGGACTTAGTAATAAGAATAAAAACTCTCCCCAAGGTATTGTAGCCGACCAAAGAGGAAAGGTAGTAGGCCACGACTACCAAGAAGATATTATTCCTATAAAATTAATAAATTAATGAAGGTAAGAATGGAGTGAGAAGGGAAAGCCAGTTTCATCCTTGGGATGAGTTGGCCTACAACATCCTTAAATATATCTCATGTGATAGTAGGTTAAAAATAGTATATGATTTCTAGTTAAAGCTATTATATGATCTTATATTCTTAGCCCACCTCCCTTCCTCTCAAATACTAAGCATTGCATTATTATTCCTATAGTCCCTGAAGGAGATGAGTATTATGGTAAAGGAAGGAAAGAATAGTTACTTGTACCATCATCGCTTGATAAAATTGATTGTAACAAGTGCAATAGAAGAAATAAAACATATAATCTCTTTAGTTTTATTTGTAGGTATGGACATGATGTATTTTCTAGAAGGCCAAGTAGAACTCAACAGACTAAAAAATATTACAGCTTAAAAGAGGAAGGGGAAGTTAATAGTAAACTCTTCAAAATATAATAAAATAGACACCTTTAATGAAGAGGAAAAACAAATCGAAACTACCTTGGCATGTTTAATTACACCTACCAAGCCAAAGGTGAGTAAGCCTACTTATAATATTTTATATAAAAGGAGAAAGAGAAATAGAAGCAGATTTAGTGAAAAAGCTCAAACTCCCTCTACTACTCCCATTACAATAGAAGAAACATCAACCCTTGAAGGGAAACAATTGTAGGAGGGGAAAACGTGGAGAATTCAAGAGCTATTGGTATAAAAGTTGAGTTAAAACAAGGGAAGGTAATAGTATTACCTGAGAAAATAGACAAGTTTTTCTTACAGCTATAGGAGAAGCCTACATAGTTATAGTAACAGCATGCATAACTACAAGAGGCAGAAAGAGTTGAAAAGATACTTAAACCAAGGAATCAACATTCCTTCTTCTTCTCACCGTTAAGGGATGACCCTCCTAATGTAGGGATATTAGGAATAGGTTTCCTTTCACATCTAGTTCCTCACTTCATTATTGTGGTAAATAAGGTCAAGGTAGATACACATAGATGGAAGATAACTACACATGATAAAGGGGTGGACAATATTTATATTATGAAAGAATAAATCAATAAAATGTGGGAGGAAATGGCCCTCATAGGAATAGAAGAATCAAACATAAGAGAGAATTGTGAGAGAGAAAATAAACACTAAAGGAATCTATCGTATAAAAAAAAAAAGGATTATTGAAAGAAAAATATGCTCAATTGGGAGTAATGGAGACATCCTTAGGAACCATGGAAAATGTTTAATCAGAAGATGTCAGCTATAGGTAGCCTTCTATGGAATAATCACTATTCCTAAAAGAGAAATGGTGCAAGATTTAGATTAACCAAAAAACTTAAATATGCACCATATACCTATAAGAAACCGAAAATCTCATATAATATTTCCTATAATGTAACACGAGTGACAAGGCCTAGCTAGATAAGTTATATATACATAACCTTTTCCTCACTTATATGTCCATATGTGACCCCAATAATTACTTAGGGGATGCCAAACTGTTAGAAATAATATCTTGGTTAAGAGATGATGATATTATATTAGAGGAAGTGAAAACGAAATTGGAAGTGGAATTGAATGAGACATTGGTGATCAGACTAGAACAACCATCCCCTTAAGTGATTACAACATCCCATGCCATTCTTGCAGAGGACCCTGAGGTAAAATATATTTGCAACAGAAGATAGGTGGAAGCTCTTTTTCATTTTTTAGGAAACCTTTAGGTTTTTTTGGGAAGAAAGTTCACAAGATTTCCAAAGAATATGAAAAGTCTTGTACTACAACATGAATATAAGGGAGAATCACTCTCCTGATAGATTGCAAGCAACACTAGCAAGAACTTCTCCATATAAGATGATCATCTTGATGTTTTTGGTTCATTAGGAAATAACCATTTTTTATCTACCTTTCCTATTAGGGATAGAGAATTCCCAAATCCAAGAAGGAGAATCCTAAGTGTGGAATGATATAGAGGAAAATATAATATTCTATATAGCTAGGAAAACCACAACTAGCTTAGCATATAACATCAATCAAATGATTAAAAAAATGAATGCACAGGAGAAAAGAAAAAAATATTTAGTTTCTCAAGGATGAGAAATAGTTCTAGTAGGGGGGTATGGTGAGCTTCCAAAATAGGTAAGTTATAAGGCCCATCAATCTGCTCCTAAACACATGAAATAATGTTTGACCTAGTATTTACCACTTAATGGTATATCTTCGTAGTTTAATGAATTCTTATGGGATTCAATGTGGTTTTCATACTTTATTTATATTAAAATATTTATTGTGGAGGATTTATAAATATGTTGAGAAAATTATGAGGAATTCAACACTAGAGATATTTATGTACTTGATTCCTATAGTAGGAATACTTAAACTCAGTTAGCGCAATGCATTTAATTCCTCTTCCTATTTCTGCAAGTTGGATTTTTCATAAGATCCCGATTTTAAGGATATTTCGATAAAAAAGCAACCATCCTCCCAAGGAGGCTACTTCCCCACTTCATGCATAAAGAAGAGACTCAAATTGGACCTAGACGAAACAATTTAATAGAAATTAGATAAGAAAGATTAGGATTTTTGGGTCTTCACAAGAAATATTTTTAATATTCTAACACTCCCTCTAACCCCTTTGTACTTTCTGAGTATTTGAGAGGTGTTACCTGTTGAATTAAACGACCCCCCAAGGTTCATTATGAATATGGGGATACAAAAATCATCCTCTTCCAAAGGTTCCAGAATTAGCTTCTAATATAAACATTACGTTTAGCTCATCGAGAGATTTCTGACGATACTAACTTTACCCTGATTTGATCCCTGGATCAAAACTTACATTCATTCAAAATTCAACTTATCATGATAGGACATGTGAACAACCTAACCACACAAACCGAATTCCGCATCCATGCATATCCTGTAGGTTATCTTGGTGGGTCTTATGATTAGGACCACATCAATATTATTGCAGTCATTTTCTCCTATGGTGTTCGGTATTAAATAAGGAGAAGATAGTGGTAAGTGATGAGAAGTAAACATTTTTTTTATAATGAAACCAAGGCTAGTTAGTTCCACTCCACTGCGGTGCTCATATTACAATCTCCAAAAAACACTGTTGGTAGAAAGAAGTGGTAATGATAAGGTTTTGTTACTCCTAGTTCTTCCTAGTTAAATTTTAGGAAATCAGGCGGTTCTAGGATTCACATGAACCATTGATATATGAAATTATAATTTGTTCCATTTATATAGGAATGCTTGGTAACATAGATCACCCTTGATATAAGCTTGGTCATATTTAGTGCCAAGAATTTGTGTATCATGGATCAAAATTTATGGTCATTTGAAGGATATCCCATTACTAATGACCATTTCATCTCTATAGAATTAGATGACTCTCATGTGGCCTCCACCGAGCCCACATGAAGCTTCCATGACATCATCGTGGGATCCATAAAGTACCCATGCGTTTTTGGGTTAGGTTCCTCTATACATTTATATGTTAACACGAGAAATGGTTGAAGGATCATACTTGCTTCGAGAAGTGGAGCCCACATATGCACGTCATACCGACCCAGGGTCTCATGCATCCTCTCTCTAATTAACTCCTTATTAGTATGATGGCTTCAAGGCTTGTGATCTCAATGCGTACATGAGACCCATGTCATGCTGGGCTCGTCCCCTAATAATTTACTTAACTTAAGCCTTTTGGTGTGGTGGTGATCCAAAAACAATGTTCTACTTGATATACTTCTAGAAGTCGACTGATCATCTTCATTCACTTCTATATAAACACTTTTGGGTGCTCATTAACCCAATGGTTTGGTGGTGAGGTTTTAGTGGACCTGGTTTCATCCCCGTGGTATAGTTTCCTTTGCGCCTTGTGTTTTCTAGTGTCTAGATAACCTCCTTTTTTCGTTAGAGTAGGGGTGCATAAGACCGAGGCCTGACTATTGGCCTACCCTTTCCCTGAGTAATGTCCAATATTCCTAGCTTGGTTGGTCCAATGTCTAATAATCATTTTATCATAACTAATTCTCCCATACACTAATATTCATTAACCTTATTACTCCATACATCTGATGATTGGTAGAAGAAAAATACCAAAATTTATTTTTGAAAACAAAGCAGAAATTTCCTTAGTCACAAGCCTTTCGGTTTTCTACAAAGTAGGGGAGTGACTACCCTAAATTCCTAATTGTTTTTCCATTCATGGAATTAGAGACAAAGGTCATTAAACCATATCAGTAAGTGTATATCATGAAGAAATGACTCCCAAATTCCATATTTCTATGAGGTATGGCACAAGGGCCTTGAGCCTTAGTCCTCACAATGCCTTACCAAAACTTGTAATGAAATGGCATCCATGTTATAGCTTCCTCATAATTTCAAGAGAGAGGAAATAATGTTAAAATTCAATTCAGCTCAATTGGAAGTTGTAAAAGAAAGTCTTATAGGAAATGTAACTCTACTAATCCTTTTTAAAACGATATATAAGTTAGGAGACTTTCAATTAACCAATTATGAAATATTTAAAGCTACATGAATGATCAAAGGGGATTATGATGCAAAACTTAGACAATATATATTATCCTTAAACATTCAACAACTATATTTTTCATCCATATCCACATGAGGAACATAAACCTACCATTTACAATATTATTTATGATCTAATTATTTATCAACACAGCAAGGTGTCCATTCAGCTCACAATATGAAAGTTTATATGTAATCATGAGTATAGAAAAAAACTCCATAGTTCAAGCATTGAAGGTTTCTAATAATACAAAACATTCGATATAACCATAACTAATATATAAATTGAATTCATACATGTAAAGTGATATGCAACAAAGGTTATTACAATGAGCTTCCCAAATTCTTAAAGATGTGAGATAACAAAGAGTTTATAAGAAGGAAATAGATTAATCCTAATTAATTTTCAGGTCACTAGTCATAAGCATATTAGGCAGCTTTCAATTTACTATGAAGGAAGTAACCACATGACCCAAGCATTCAGTAACACCATGGATAAAAAATATAAATGATGAATGATTATTATATAGAGATTTAGGAATTATTCAATCAATGGAACAAGAACCTGCATCAGCCCATCCATATATTAGCATAATCAATATCTATAAATCAAATATGCACCAATCACTAAATTTATATGAGTGGATTTAATTGGAAACAAAAGGAGGCACTTCCACTCTCCATCAAATTGTACGCTAGATACACTAGAATCAATTTTGCAACTAACCACCCCCGAGCCATATTTATAGTTTGAAGGAATGATTCCATAGGGGATAATTTCATACCAATGGAGTGGTCAAGTTATCAGGAGATTGATTCCACTATTCAGGTGGTTCATCAGTTCAACAACAAACACTTAGTGGTGTATTCATTCATTGAGCTTCACACATGCCTCATAGGCATATAGAGAGGTGCAATTGTTTAATGCAAAACCACAAGTGTCATGACTCAGGTTCATAGGGAACATTCTCAAATTTAGCTCCATTGGTAGCACATTAAGCTCTACCACTTCTCAATGCAAAATAATATTGCTTGAATGAACTCTACTCTCCCAGGTAGAATAATGTTACCCAACAAATATAAATATTCAATTGAACAAAGAAGAGTCAGAGGTATTTCAAGAGGTCTTGCATCATCCACCATGAAGGTGTAAATATACAATTGCCAAAGTGTGGGTTGACCTTTAGGACACATAAAAATTTGTTGAACTAAATGATTGTGGACATTTCAATAGAGTTGTAATGGAAGAAATAAATTGAATTTATGATTACCTCTTCTTGAACAAAATAAAATACTATGAAGAGTACAATATTGATGTTGCACTCAAATATCTTCACAAAGTGAAACACATAAAAAAAATAATTGATCAACCTTAGCATATTGTGGAACAACCACATATACTATAGGAAAATTAATTTTATAGAAAAAAGAAAAAAATTGAAGAAATAACAAGCAACAATATCAAAATATATCTTGAGATTGAAGAAATTGGCTCCCCTCGAACCACTGCATATTTTTGTGATGAGAGATGTAGGCACAAAAGAAACACATTGTAAGAGAAATTTTACAATCTCTTATGCACATGTACAATAATATAAATTTAATAGGATCCACTTACATTAGGAGTCATAAAACAAAATTTTCAGTGTTGGTGGTGCCACATTGCACTCTTCCTTTCCCATACCTTAACAAATCAAAATGCTTGTATTTAAGCAATGAAATAGGATACATTGTCCAAAAACTTTGAACATCTTCGTGTTATGCTTATTGATGAAGATTCTCTTGTTGTATGCACACTCTTGTACCATCTTCATAAAAATAGTGTGAAAGAAAACATACCACTACAAAATACTTTGGAAATGTTTATTTGATAATGTGTGGTGACTTGTACCAAGTGAAACCTGTCAAAGAATCTTTTATATTTGAACACCCAATTTTGAACAAGTTGAGTGTGACATATAACTTTTGGCAATGAAAAGTAACATTTTATGTTTTGCATGTTTAAATGCATAAAAAATATATAGATTTTGTTTCAAATTTAAACAAAATGAGATTGAATTCCCATTCAAATGTTGACATAGAATTCATCAATAATTGTTATTAGGAGACACCATTAGTTGAAAAACCTTTTCCATGTCTATTGTACAAAAATAAAGATGTGTAGAGACAAAATGAAATTTTTTTAGCACATGTGGATATAGAGAGAATATTTCTTGAAGCATTTGAAAACTCGAAAGCATTCAAACAAAATTTTTATGTTAGAAAAAAATAGTGATACTAACATAAAAAATACAATTAAAAAGAAATATTTTCATTCAATTATATGTTGGAAAATATGACATTGAATATGGTATTCTTAATGGTGTTGATGGAACATTGAAAGCATATTATTCAAATGGAGAAAATGGAAAAGACGTACTTTGGTAGAATTTTTTAACACATATGTTTGAAAATTAAAAACAAAAAATTATATGATACACGTATTCCAACAACATGGAGACGGGTGTTTCGTTTTGCAAATCTATTACCATCATCTAGAAGAAAAAGTAACTACAGGATACAAAGACAATTTCCGTTACAAATAACTTGCACCAGGACAATTCATAGAGCCTAAGGATTGAAATTATAAAATCTTCCATTTAATCCAAGTAACAACAAAAAAACAGATGGTTTAATGTACATAACATTTTCAGGAATGAAAATCATGGATTCGTTATTCTTGCCTCAAAAATTAAGGTACAACAACTTTCATGTTAGAAAAAACATAAGCACTCATATGACACACTTAATTGAAAATCATGGTGAAACTTTGATATTATTCATAATTATTTTTTAAATGCCAATGCACTTGAATTGATCTCCCTAAACACACATATCTTGTATGCACATCTTGATGATATTCAAGAAGATGAAGACATTATGAACAATATCATTATTTTCTTACAAGAGACATAGACAAATTTCATATCTAGTACACATTAGATTATAGGTTTCAATTTGAATGTGTCATAGTTTGATGATGGTGTCCATACATGCATAAAACAAACATGTAACGATATTTGAAAAAAAAAAATTTAATGCAAAATTTGAGATCGTAATGTCAAAAATCTATGCCATCATTACATGTTCTGCATGCAAACCGTATCTTGATTATAATTGATGATTTTAATGTTCACATGCATTCAAATAGCCACGAAAGAAATCATCTTATTGATTTTGTTTCATGAATTGACACACAAATACACTCAAAGGTTAGAATCTCAAATAAACCATATTTGGACAATCCTTGATCATGGTTTTTGTTAAGTTGGTTTATTAAATTTATATTGGAGTGATCATGATGCAATTCATGCTTTCTTGTGTCTAAATTAAACTTTGAAACAAACAATTCCAAAATTATACACGTTTTGTTTCTTCTTTGTACAAGGAAAAATAAAACATAAGATATATATTAGATGTATATTGGAATGATCATGATGCAATTCATTCTTTCTTGTGTCGAAATTGAACTTTGAAACAAAAAATTCCAAACTGATACACGTTTTTGTTTCTTCTTTGTTATAGTTAGTTTCTTTTCTCTCAGTATTTCTTTTCAGGTTTGAAAATTTATATTTTATAATATACTATAGAGGTAAAATTAACATTTCTCACATGGATTCAAGTATTTGTTGTAGAAGCTTTGCTAGACATATGTTTAATTAAACAATGGTTATTCTTTAAAACCCATATAGTTATAGCCATTGCATTGTATACTCATTGTTTTTAGTAATTTGTGATCTTCTTCAGCTAGTTGGTTTCTTTTTCTCATCCTTCTTTAACATCTCCAGTAGTTTAAGCCTCTTGTTACCTTGTTTTGATCTACGCAATGTGAAGAATAGAGACTATTGACATCGAATTTGAAACAATTGTTACTCGAATGTTGGAGTTAAATTGATGTGAACTACAAAATTTATTATTCCAATGTGTATTTTCAAAAGAAAGCATTTACAGGGGTTGTGTTCTAATATCTAGTTCAATAGCCTTGCATTAGGTACCTTATTTTAATGCAAATAAGTAAATTTGAACAATCATTCCTCTTTGATATCCATATAAAAAGAATTATTACATGTTTTTAACACTATATATGCATGGTTTAAGTAGATTAGAGAGATATCTTTAAGATCAATGTTTAAGACTTATTGGTCCATCTATATATATTTTTGATAATTGACATACAATATACTTGCTTCATAGATATGTTTCTCTGTTGGGAGTAGTGTTTTTATAACATGCTTCAGAGTCATAAAATAAATAATATATGAAAGGAATGATGTTGGTCACTACATTTCATTGACTCTGAGATATGTTCTTGACATAGTACCAATGCCTTTTTTTAACATCGTCTTACTCCCCATACTACAATTCCTACACTTTTAGAAGTGAATATAGAATATTCAGCTGGAAGCTTTGTAGCAATTATTACGAGATGTCAACAACATGATCATCAATTAAAATACATGTTAAAGATGGTGAAATGCACAAAGACAATTTCGTGGTATTTGAAATGATTTACATTTTCATGCTTTCTTTGTTGCAACTGATTGTGTTTTTTACTTCAAATTTTACTAGGTGCATTTGGGTGAGAAGTATAGACATAAGTACATTAAGTTGTAGATAGATATACCAAGTGGAAATAAAATCATTCTTTTTCTAAAAAAAATGGTTCAACTGGGCCAAAAGAGTTGCATAGCATACATACATCTCTATCAACTTTCTTTGAGCCACTTAATGACGAATAAAGAAAATATTGTTTTTTGACTCTGTAAAGAACGAATGTCTAGGAATGTTACCAATTGCATCTTAAATTTTTTAAGCTTTATTTCTTTCTATGTTTTTTCTAATTTATTTATCCATCTCATTATTGGGAATTTAATTATCTCTTGAATTACTTGCATTAAATGTCAATCTAGGGTTCATATTCTTGCAAAGTAGACTTGCATTGTATATGATAGGAAAATAAATTTTGATTTGTAAAGTGATCTTGTCTATTGAAAATAATTGTGGAGATTAAAATAAATCCCTATATATAAAATGATATCAAAAATCACTTCACACATCTTCCTTTAAAACAAGATAAATCTTCCATAATTTTCAATCTTCAAAACTAGAATCAATGAAATTTGTTAATCTATTGAATTGAAATGACAATAATATCTTATGAAAGCTTTTTAGAGTTAGTAAATCTATGTTATTATTCTAAATTCTATTCTAATAAACATGAAAATAAATCTATTTTATGAAACCCACTTACTTTATAAAAATCCAATTTACTATTCTTAAAAAATAAAATTATATTTCTACGAAAGCCATAAAATTCTATTTTAATGAGAAAAAAAAAAAACAAACTTCTATTCTAAGAGAAACTAAGAATGGAAATTAACTATTTGAGAAAATGGAACTTTGTGAAACATGTAAGTGTTTCATTATTTAGAGTTCATTCATGTGAAAACATAAAATCTAATATGGATGCAAGACTTAAAAAAAGCGAATGTTTTTATATTTTTTTATGTTCTAACTCAAGGGAACTTGACCTATGAAATACTATAGAAAAAATTAAGTCAAAATCAAAGAGAAAATTTAACTGAATAGAACAAGGGAGGTTGCGAAGTAGCAAGTCGTTGTAGCTAAGTAAAAAGGAAAAACAAATAAAACCCAATTTCATCCCTACGTTTATGATTATTGGAATTGCAGATGGCATTGTTTTTTCCGTCTTCCATTAGTTTGGATCTATTCACTGGTAAATGAAATTGTGTGTTTTGAACCCTTTGATCACAAACACTTAGACTCAATTTTCAGGATGATAGAAATCACTCGCCGAGGCATGTGGAATTTTTTCAAGTTTGCAAAGAATGGAAAGCTTCAGTACTGATATTATAGTCATTTATTTTGTTAAAAAGATATATTGAAGTCCTGAAATTATGTATAAATTTTTTATGAATTATTGATGGTTTATTTTCCCGTTCCATTGCTTATACTAGAGTCATTTGTGATAGCTTAAGTTGGTGGAATCTGATTATCCACGCAAGGCAAGATGGAAGAGCTTTAATTGCAGTTCGATATGTAAGGACATAGCTATGATGGTGGGGCATTAAAAAATGGGAACCGCGTATCTACGCAAACATTGTATGTGAAGAAAGACATTCAGAAACTAAAATGAATACCATTAAGCAACAAAAGACTTAATATCACAATACCTACCTAGTAGAGAAACTCAAAGGATTGGCTCCTCTCGAACTGGGGTACGCACTGTCAGGATTCCAGCAAGGTTGTGCAGTTATTGAGATCATGGGATTTGTTGGCCTTATTTTTTCAGGACCTTCAGCTCATTTTTGATAAGTTATTTCGTATTATGCTTGATTTGAACATCATTTCAATTTCTTTTTGGAATTCTTGTGTGAAAGCTGTTTTGTTTCTTCGCAGGTGAAAGAACTCAAGGAACGAGAAGTAATTGCCATGTTTTTTTAAATGTTTAATATGTTAAAAAATTAGACATCTATTGATGTTTTTCAGAATCGTAAGAAGTCGGGCCAAATCTAGCTGAAAAATCCATAGCCTCTACCTTGTTGCATTTCTTCTTGAATTTTTGTCAGGTGAAGTAGTGAACTTTGGTTAAGGTTTCGCTGTAATGACCACCACGTCATTGCCTCCAGGGTTTAGATTTCGTCCCACGGATGAAGAACTAATAGCTTATTATTTGAAAAGGAAAGTTCATTCTTGGAAGATAGATCTTGACATTATTCCTGAGATTGATCTCTACAAATGTGAGCGGTGGGACTTGGTTGGTAAGTTATATTATAATTTTTGTTAATAGCGAATTGTATTTTGAATATTTAAACATTTCCGTTCACCAACGAATTGCTGGGTATTTTTATATGGAACTACGCCTACTCCTTGAATGTAAAAACCCCACACACTGGCATTAAGTCCCCTAATGAAAGAAAACTATATCTAAACATTAACCATAAAAAATAAAGGTGAAAATGAATTACATGTATCGAAAAGTAAAAGTAAAAATGTGTACTTTTGTTATTTACAATCTCTGCATGGATTACAGGTGGTTTCCTGCCTGCTTGCCTCGCTAGTTGTTCCCTTCGAGAGAAGGGAGAATAAAGGCGATCGTTGTTCCCTTCGAGAGGCCGGTTTGATACTGTTCATGGCATTATTAACAGAGGAGTGTAAGATAGGGAGAAATGCAGGGACTGTGGGAGAGGGCCACTTATTTGGTGAACGGAGTCAAAACCTAGTCGAATATGGCTCCTCGTCAACCAAGTTTCAAGAAAACAATGAGGCCGGAGTGAAGGGAGAAGTAAAGATGCCCAAATCGTCAAAAAAGAGGCAGAAAAATAATGGAAATTCTGAGAAGAAAGGTGACAGCTCCAGGTCTCCGTCAAGTGGTTGTCCATAATGTTCATCGCCCACCAACTCTCTGTCAAGAGATCGTCCACATTAGTAGAGGAATATCAAGCTTTGAATCATGATTATTTTCTTTTGCAGGAGCAATGCACCACTCTAACGGATGAGGTGATGGAAACTGGCGCTATGTCAGGATGAGGTCGCAGGCAATGTTGACATGCTGAAAAAGATATTCAAGCACCTGGATGCGACATCTTTGGGCATGGCTTCCTGCGTCTCTAAGAAATGGAAGCAGACCTCTGACGATGAGGGTCTCTGGGAAGCAATCTGCACGTGCCATTAGCCTTCCACAGCCTCGTCTCAGAGTGGGCAGTTGAAATCCGTGGTCATGGCTCTCGGCGGATTCCGACGCCTCTATGCTAACTGCTTGCATCCCCTTCTTTCTAGAAGTAATAACAGTCTGAAATCTTGCTCAGTATCCAAAGGGGGTTCATCTTCTACGAAGAAAAAGTGGAGAAATGAAGCTATTAGAGAAGAATACCTCCTGTGGCTTCACATCCACCTCGAATGACCAAAATTCTGACGACCTATCTGGATGACCAACTGCCAGACTCCTCTTCCACTGCCTTTAACTCTGATGTGCGTTGCCTTCTGGATGGGTGGAGAAGAAAATACAGCTTTCACCCATCTAACGCAAATAACAACATTGTCCCTCCATCCAGATACTTTCCTACCAGGCTTAGACCCAGTCCTACTTGCCAGAGATGGTGATTTAAAAGTCCGACAAGAAGGTGGATTTGAACTGTGAGACAGAGGTAAGTCCATTTATGCTTAATTTTACTCGTCTGGAAAACGTTAGAAAATATCTGTGTTTGTATCGTGTTGGCGAAGCAAGTTCATCAAGTTTATCAATTACCCAAAAATCTTGCAACTATTCCTCAGATAGTTACAGTGAACCCGCCAGTAACTCAGGTAGAATTGGAAGTCTGCTACTAAGCGATAGTACTGGAAGACGCCCACTATACTTTGTATTGAATTTTCATAAGCACAAACTAACTATACATTGCATGAATACCCAGTGGATTTAGTACAAACAATTTCATGATACCTCTGAGAATTTCAAGTAATGCAAGGGCGAGGGAGTTGGAGGAGGCCTGGGAACCTTATGAGAACTAGTAGCTCTATTTGATGAATCAACGGCAGCCATCGCCAAGCACTCTCGTCTTCATGGTGAAGATAGAACAGATGAATAAGCGAGAGTAATACAGATGAATAAGCGAAAGTAATAAGGGCTTTAGGTTTCATGGTGAAGATAGTGTGTTGGCTACTACATGCAGCTGCTAGACCACCAACTTAGCCAGCGTGCTTCTTATGACATACATGATATATACAAGCTAAATCTAAGCTATAATGTCATACATGATATATACAAGCTAAACCCTAATGCTAGCATTAGTTTCATTAGTTTCATTAGCATTTACTAGTTTCAATTTCGCCTCGGGAAGAGGCCTTTCATTAGCATTTACTAGTTTCAATATCGCCTCGGGAAGAGGCCGAATAAGATGGTGAATTGAAAACATTGGTTGGTGAATTGAAAACATTGGTTATATATAATTGTAAATTGATTTGCACAAAAAAACATTGGTTAAGAATGGCTTTGACTAATGCTAGCATCGCCCTAGGTGATTACAATAGTCCAAGCGGTCGGGACTAATAAGGCATAAGTTTAAATCTTCGAACAAAAAGCATCGCCCTAGGTGATTATAATAGTCCAAGCGGTCGGGACTAATAAGGCATAAGTTTAAATCTTCGAACAAAACATAGCACGGGAGATCAAACTAATTATGAATGAAAACTAAACTAGTCTAGCTCGTACTTCAGGGATCCCCTTGATATGAAAAACGTATCTTGATTATTATTGGTGATTTAAATGCTAACATTCATTCAAATATCCAAAAAAAAATAAAGCATATTATCGAATTAGTTACATGAATTGAAACACATACACTCAAAGGTTAGAATCTAAAATAAACCATATTTGGACAAGTCTTGATCATGCTTGTTGTTAAGTTGTTTTATTATATGTATATTGGAGTGAAAATGATGCAATTCATGCTGGCTTGTGTCTAAATTGAACCTTGAAACAAAAAATTCCAATCTTATACACATTTTTTATTTATTTGTAGAAGGAAAAATAAAACATATAGCAAGAGAGAATTACTACTCTTATTCTACGCATTTTTTTTCTCTCAGTATTTCTTTTTGGGTTTGAAAATTTATATTATAATATGGTACAGAGGTAAAATTAACCTTTCTGACATGGATTCAGGTTTTTGTTATAGCAACTTTGCTAGACATATGTTTAATTTAAAAATGCTTATTCCATATGTCTAATTTAAAAATGCTTATTCTTTAAAACCCATATAGTTATAACTATTGCATCGTATACTCATTTTTTTCAACAACTTGTGATCTTCTTTAGCTAGTTTGTTTCTTTGTCTCGTCCTTCTTTAGCATTTCCAAAAGTTGAAGCCCCTAGCTATCTTGTTTCGACTATTGACATAGAATTTGAAACAATTGTTAATCAAATGTTGGGGTTAAAGTGATGTGAACTACATAATTTAGTGGTCGAATGCCTATTTTCAAAAGAAATCATTTATAGCGGTTGTGTTCTAATATCTAGTTCAATAGTATTCCATTAGGTACCTTATTTTAATGCAAATAAGTAAATTTGAACAACCATTTATCTTTGATATCCATAAAAATAGAATTATTAGATGTTTTTAACACTATGTATGCATGGTTTAAGTAGATTAGAGAGATATGTTTAAGATACACAATCAATGCTTAAACTTATAGGTCCTTATATATATTTTCGATAATTGATATACAATATACTTGCTTCATATATATGTTTCTCTATTGGGAGTAATGTTTGTATAACATGCTTCAGTGTCATAAAAGAAAGAATGTATGAAAGGAGTGAAGTTGGTCACTACATCTCATTGAATCCAAGGTTTGTTGTTGACATAGTACCAATGCGTTTTTTTAATGTTGTCTTACTCCACATACTACAATTGCTACACTTTTAGAAGTGAATATAGAATATTCAGCTTGAAGCTTTGTAGCAATTTTTACCAGATGTCAACAACAAGATCATCAATTAAAAATACATGTCAAATATTGTGAAATGCACAAAGACAATGTCATGTTATTTTTTAGAGTGTTTGCATCTTATTTTCCTTTTCTTTTTTATTTTCTATGATCTCCTTCTCTTTTTGTAGTTATTCTTGAAATAATTTATCTTTTCATGCTTTCTTTGTTGCAACTAATTGTGTTTTTTAGTTCAAATTTTACTAGGTTGATTTGGGTGAGTAATATAGACATCAGTACATTAAGTTGTAGATAGATATACCAAGTGGAAATAAAATCATTATTTTTTCTCAAAAACATGGGTCGAAGTGGGCCAAAAGGTTTGCATAGAATACATACATGTCTATCAACTTTCTTTGAGCCACTTGGTGATGAATAAAGAAAATATTGTTTGTAGACTGTGTAAAGAAGAAATCTCTATGAATGTTTCGAATTCTATATTAATTTTTTTTAATCTTTATTTTATTCCTTTTTCCCAATTTGATCCCTCCCATTATCAGGAATTTAATTATCTCTTAAATTACTTGCATTAAATGTTAATTTAAGGTTCGTATTCTTACACTAGGAAAATAACTTTTGATCTGTAAAGGGATTTAGTCTATTAAAATTAATTGTGGAGATTAAAATAAATCCCTATATATAAAATGATATAAAAAATCACTACAGACATCATCTTCTAAAAAAAATAAATCTTCAAGAATATTCAATTTATAGAAAGTAGTAAATTATAAACTAGAATCAATAGAATTCTTAATCTATTGAATTGAAATGGCAATCCTATATATGAAATATTTTGAAAGTTATTCAATCTATGTTCTTATTCTAAATTATATTCCAATAAAAATGAAAATAAATCTATTTTATGAAATCCACTTAGTCAAATCCACTTACTTTATCAAAATCCAATTTACCGTTCTTAAGCAATAAAATTATATTTCTAAGAAAGAAATAAAATTCTATTTTAATGAGGAAAAATGAAAACAAACATCTATTGTAAGAGAAATTAAGAATGGAAAATAACTATTTGAGAAAATACATGTAAGTGTTTCATTATTTATATTTCATTCATTTTCAAACATAAAATCTAATATGGATGCAAGACTAAAAACAAAGTTTTTTTTTAATATGGATGCAAGACTAAAAACAAAGTTTTTTTTTTAATAATTTTTTATGTTTTTACTATGAAAGATTAGAGACAAAATTAAGTCAAAAGGAAAAAGAAAATTAAACTAAATAAAATAAGGAATAAGTTTAAATATTCGAACAAAACATAGCATGGGAGCTCTAACTAATTATGAATGAAAACTAAACTAGTCTAGCTCGTACTTTTCTCGGGGAGCCCCTTGATATGCACATGTAGTTATAAACGTCAGATCACACAATTATATCAACCACCAATGATTACAAAGTCACCATAAAAAATATTACATTACTCAATTGCATACATAGAGTTTTACAGAGAACAATAACTCCATAATTGAAACCAATTTTCAAGGCTATTTACTCACTCTTGATGAAACAATATATAGTGTTTTTAACATAAAAAAATGAGAATATATTGGCTAAAAACTAGATGAATCAAGGAACATTTCAGTCATTTATTCCAATTAGAATTATTCCTTTTCTATGATTCGTTATCAGAGAAGAAAATTGTGGAAGGAATGCATTATCTATTTTGATCTCTCGTGCCTTCTTCAATCACTTGACATAGATCTCATTCACTTGATATTTTTCCTTTTAAATATGTCTTGGGTATTGCTTTGATTGAGATTTTGACTTTGATATTTTTCCTTTTAAATACGTCCTAGGTATTTCTTTGATTGAGATTTTGACTTTAATGTTTTGGTTGATCTATGGACATCCACATGTGACAGGTGGATCACGATCTAGATACAATTTGGCACTTTTCTATATGCTTTGACTTATTTATGGATTGTGGGATCTTATAGAACATTAGTTTTAGCAGCAGAATGATAGTGGAATTACGGAATATGCAATATTGAGTAGCTTATGTCTAATAGCTTATGCCTAATAATATCAATTTTGTCCTGAAGATGAATCTTGCTTTAGACTCGAAATGTAGACTAAAAATGAAGACTATGGATATTCCATGTTTTTTTATCTCAATATCACTTTTATGAAACAAAACATATAGATTTGAGACAATAATGAACTTTTACCTTGCATCTACTACATTTGTATGGATATGATGGTTTTAAACTCAAAATAAAGGCATGGTGATGTGACATGCAAAAATAATTTCTAGGGATATCAAAGGGAACTTCATGAGCATATATTATTGAAACTATTTCTATGGAAGTCGTTAGGAATGTGGATTCCCACCACGCTACGAAAAAATTGTTAAACACCGTACAAATTATTCAAAAAAGAGAAACAATAATACAACCCTTGTCAGCATAGAAGATTGTTGACAGATGTTAAACATGAGATATAATGTATATGCAGTTTACCTACATCTTGCAGAGAATCTTATGCATGCCACCTGTTATAGGAAACCATAACAACCACATTAATAAGAACTTTGTACACATGGTCCATTAAAAATTTTAGCTGCAATGAGTGGTTTTGAAATCAAAAGACATTCAAAAAGGAAAATATATAGAAAATAATGTTTTGATCGAACGTTGAATGTGTCAATGATGGCATCTCACGCCATTATCTTCAAGCATATTGAAATTCAAATGCAACCAATTCACCTTCCAAATGCCAGCACAACTGATTCGATTAGGCTACCACCTAAAATGTAGCCAAATTTATTTTAAAATATTAATTAGGTTTGTAACATGCAAGATGACCCTTAATTACAACCACATAAAAATTTAATTAAGATACATGTTGGTCTATGTCTTAGAGAGGCTTAAAAAATTGACTTCAACTACATTTAGTTTCCTTATTCTCTTCTTCCAGATTCTATAGCCTCTAAATTGTTTCATCATTTTCTTCATGTTTTATTCATCAAACCACATATTCTTCATTTCTTGGTGCAGGTCCTCTATTGTTCCATGCTGACAAAGCATGTCCTGGACTTCTTCAATAAATGACTTGTATGTGGGCTACTGCCACATATTTTCCTTTGTATTGCGGTTTTCATCAGAAATCTGTTGCAACATAAGATGAGAATAATATTTTATCTCTCAAAACTGCAATTCCTGAAAATTTCATTGACGTGTTCATCATGGATGCTGTCTTCAACATTCATATCTACAACTTCTATGTAGACCTCAACTAGACATGGTGTTGCAAGCCATGCTGCAAATAACTTTAAATCTTCTTCATAATCGATTTGTTTACCTGCACATTGGAAATAAATTTTAGAATTAAAAATATTTGCAAAACAACATTGGTTCTAGTCTTCTGCTCTGCAATGAGAGCTTTCTCATGTTGCGCTTGCTTCGCTGATTCTATCTCTACTATTTTTCTGCTTTCCCTTTGCAGACTTCTTACTTTGCATCTGTCTTTATCTATGTCTTTGTCTCTATCTCTGTCTTTTCATCACTAACCTGTGTTGTTGAAAACGGGTTGTCTTCCACTGATTGAAGTCGGATTATCTCACCAAATAGCATCATGTCGATATCATGTTTTTGTTTCATCGTTAGTAACCAATCATCATTACCAAAAAATTCTCTATCAAGGTTTACATAAACAATATTTATCATTGGATTTACCATAGTATTTTTACTCTCATCAGCAAGCTCAGTTTTTGGATTCACCAAATCTTCATCAACAAGCTTTGTTCCTCAAATCACCAACTCATCATCAGTAAGCTTTGTTGTTGGATTCATCAATTTTTTGTGAGCAAGCTATGTTTCTGGATTAATCAAATCTTCATCCACTTGTGGCTGTGTACAGTGAGGCTCAGGAGCATATTTGTGCTCCTTCTTTGTTGCTTCTATAGTTTCTTCACAACCATCATCAACTTGTGGTTAAATGCATTGGGATTCAACAAACTCTTCATCTTGTTGTAGATATGCTACTTTAGATCCACCTTCATCTTCAACTTCAATGCTCCCCCTTCCACCAAAACACTTCTCAAGGGTATCGCATGCCTCCTTGGTTGTCTTGGCATATGAAATTAGAGGGAGAATGTTATCGTACATAGACTTTTTTATGCATTTTATTGAAAAGGCATCCTTGTGCCTCTTCACTTCTAGATCTGAAAAGACCTCAAACATCTCTTGTTGTCGCTTCAGCCTCTTGGCTTTTCCCACTTGTTGAGTGTTGGCTCACTACGCCTCAAAAAGTAACACAAATTGTAGACATGATGTCCGTGGTTGGCTTACACAAGAAGGAAAAAACTTCTTGAAATTTTTTTTTAATGCCCACAATCAATTTTAAAATTTTTAAACCATACCTTGAATTGACATGGCTCCATAACACCACTTCCGCGTTGGTCGCGCCGAAAAAAAATCATTATAAGTCTTTACCGGATCGATGTGAGTATCTGGCTCAAAGGTGCATTGATCGGCCATAGTATCGGGGTCAAAGTAACACTGGTCGGCCCTATTATTAGCCTCAAACTAGCTTTGATGGCTGGTCGATCCACTTTTTCCTTCAAAAAGAGCGCTGATAAAAAAACCTTAAAAAAATAAAAATCACTCAACTATTAGGGGTTTCTTCTTCTATTAGTTCTTTGTTCTTATTTTTCTTTTGGATATCTGCACCTCAAAAGTATCCCTTTGGATCTCGTGCTCACCTCACACTCATCTCGCGCTCATGTTGTTGCTATAGAGTCTTACACAAAATAGCTTCAACCTTCGATCTCTCATGCTCTCAACGAGTCTTACACAGGCTAAGCTTTGTCGCTTTTAGGTAGGAGGCATCTTCAAACTTCTTCAAATTGTTGCTTCTCTCTCAAAGACTCTTGTGCAGGCTTGCCTCTTCTCACTACTGCTCCAACTTTGCTCACGTTTCCACTCTCTTGAGGAGGCTTATGAAAACTAGCTATGATATCATGAAAAGAATTGAAAACGGAAAATAAATGGAGCAAATGATTGTTGTTCTCAATATTACGAATCAGTTAAATAAGAATGCATTGGAGACATCAACATTAAATGACTTTAGTGAGACTTAATTAAAACTGGACTAAGTGAAACTGAACTTGGACACTTGGATGGATTGTTTTGACACCTAGCAGGTGGTTGGAATTATATTCTCCAACATTAACCACTTAAACTAGTCAAATTTTAATTACATTTAACCTGTATTTAATATTCCCTCCCTTAATTTGTTTTACAATAAAGAATCATAATATATATTTATTGATTGTGTTAATTACATTTAACTAATATTGCCCCCCTATATTTATTTAAGAACAAAGAATCATAATATTCGTTGATTTTGTTTATTTCAGATTTGAAAACTTCAGCAACACTAATAAAAAACGAAACCATAGAGCTTAAGCATGGTAAAACAACAAATCCTAATAATGAACTCAACAGAAGCAAAACTATAATTTTGACCAGAATCACGATGACATGCATCCTTAAAAACGGGAGTTTTCTCATGATTGTAGGCCAGACACCGTCCATGATGTGAAAGAGTATCATAAAGACCATCGTTTCTTGACACCGTGACATGACTGCATTAGATCTGAACCCTTCGATGCACGTGCAGGGAAAATAATAGCTTCCTAAAATTGTGCCATAAATCAAGTTGTTGGCAGTAGCTGACTACTTGGTGAAATGTGTAAAGGACATCTGAATACGACCATAAGTAATAGAGATACTCCACTATCACAATCCTACATAATGCAGCAGACATGATATCCCAGTACTATTATCACATTTTCCATGGAACCAAACAAACAATATAATGCAGTCATTTAATTCTGTGAGTTTAGAAATTCTATCATAAAATAAAATTTTGTTTGTTACCAAATGTTCCGCTAAACATTCGTTCACATCAATTTATTACATATTTAGTTTACTCCATATTCATTTGAAAAACCATTGCCTAGTAAAGGGAGTCCTACCGAGCACCAACAGTCAAAAATGGAAATCAAAATCCCATATCCATCCAACCATGGATGTTGGCCAGTCCATAGAAATTCGTATGGATGTTTAATTGAGGTTAGAATATTTATTTTTGTAACGGAAAGTTGCGTGAAAATCAAATATTTGTAGAAAGCAAATCTAGAGAAAAACAACAAAAGCAAAAGTGTATAGGGAAGCAAAAGAGGCGTTGAATTCTCATAACACGAAATAAGTTGCTCTCAAACTTTGGGCTTTACATCTTACAGTTAGGAAGAACTCAAATGCGGGGGGACTGACGAAAGGAAGAAAAAAAGTTACACAATTATTAAAGTGGAATGCACAGAGAATTTACTGTGTCTACGAGGATTTCAAAGGACGGTTAGGTCAGGTGGGACTTTTTAATTGATCTTTATAAATATGTATACATACATCACTCTTATCGAAGAAGGAAATTAACAAAATCGAAGAAGGAAATTAAATTTGTTATAGATACATCATTCTTATCGAAGAAGGATTAGTGTTATAACAGTCTTTCTCATGTCTTTCTCATTACGGTTTAATCAAGACCCCACAAACTGAAATAGACCTTTGATTCATCAACAACAACACACATGCAGATTCAATCTGTCAATTCATCATACGCCACTTCTTCCAAATTTCTTTCCACTACCGGGGAGAGGAGTGAGGTTTCCAATGCTTTCATTGATGTGGCCAGTTGGAAAAATGCATGAGTTTTGGTTTGCGAAGCACTTTCTTTTCGTAATTTAGAGTAATGTCGTTTTGTTAGAAGAATAAACAAAAAATCAATTCTTCTAAGGATTGCTGGGAGAACATGATCATAACTGGACTTTTCCTTTCAAATGTAAAATAGTCATTTTAAAAAAAATCTTCCTTTCAAATGTAAAATAGTCATTTTAAAAAAAAATCTGTAAACTATAAAGATATAGAAATATTTAATATAAACCTACTTTTAATAATTTTTTTCTTTTAAAATAACTATATTACTATGGTAAAATTTCAACAACTTATATTTTCAATTAATATAATTATTTCCGTATCATAAAATTTCAACGATCGTAAAAAAAACTATATTGCAAAATGAAGATGGATATGAACCATAATTAAAACGCAAGGGTTAACAACAAGTGCTTTCATGATTTCATGTCAGTTATTATTAATTATCATATATTTGTAACTATCATATATTTGTAACTGCAATGTAGATTTTCTTAAAATCAAATCGATCAAATAGTTGATATTCGGATTTTAAATATCACTTTCTAAGTGAAAATCACAAAATGAAATTTATCATATAGTTTATATTCTCCCTATTTACTGCAGTAATGTTGATAAATTTAATATTTTAAATATCATATTTTGTAATTATAAAACTATATTTTTTATTTAAATTATTTATAATTATATTTTATTTATGTGTCATTTATTATTTATATTTAATAATTTACGTTTTTCTATTAATTATATTTTCTTTTACAAGGATTATAAGATAATATGGAAGTTTGTAAAGTATATAATTTTAATTAAGTTTTAATATAAATTTATACAAGTATTTAATTAAATTTATATATATAATTTAGTGAAAGGAGGGTAGGAGCACTCTATAGAGGTAAGGAGGACAAAGTGTTTATGGGTTTTGGATATAAGAGAAATAATCAAGGAGAGAGGAGAGATATTTGGGGTCAATCAATGACATTTTTTAGCCAAAGAACATGAACACTATACCTATGGTTGTGGAATATTTTCTCAGAATCCTGCATCATTTGGTCAAAGACTCTCTCTTAAAGGATAAATATGTGGAAAACATCATGATTCCCATCCAAAGCATTTCTCCATGTCATAAGAGACTTAAATAGATAAGTGGTCAAACATTTATCCCATCCAAAGCATATCTCCGTGTCCTAAGAGACTTCAATAAAGAAATGCGCCAAAAACATTTTAAGATGTCATAAGTCTGATGTTATATAATCTAACATTTTAATATTTCATGTTTCTTATATTGTGGTAAGGTGATTATGGGAGGGAACCAACCTAGGAGCACCTGAATGACTAACAATATCCATATCCATTTATTATAAATATTTTTATTTTTTTTTAAATTGTTTTTTGGTTGATATGTATTTATATGCTCCAGAAGTTGAGAATGTGGATGAAAAAGATGAACTGAATCTATATACCTATTGGAGACAATTTAGAAGACTGAAATAAATGCAAACAATAAAAATGTTCCATTAGTCAGGTGTGAATTGTTTCTTGCATATAAACTATAGTTTATTGCATATTGTACAATCCCATTTGACCTTAAGGCTCTAAATTAAATCAATATGTAAGAACCCAAAAAAATATACACGAAGTCCATAACCTAATACATATTTTTTTTTAAATCATTAAGAAAAAAAAATCAAACATTTCTCTTAATTACTATATTTATATAATTTTAGAAAATATTATCCCTCAAGATATTGCATTCTTAATCCTTTCCAAACATAAATATATAAATTCTAGGTGAGATAATAAATACACAAAACAAAATGTATAGATGACTCTTCAAATAAAAACATATAAGTTTCTATCCATAAATTAGCTAACCAAAACTAAATATATATAAGTTTTGGGCTAGAAGATAATTATTCATATAAAAATATATTTAGCAACTTTCTTTAAAATTTTCAAAAACATCATTACAAAAACACTATTCACCAACAAACATATTTTTCTATAACAATTTCATAGTTCTAGTAAATAGAAAAGTCAAATCAATATAATATTAAAACTTTGAAACGAAACTTATAAAGTTGTAACAAGAAAGATAAATAGATCATCTATTATTTATCTTATTCTGTTGCAAAACATGAATGCCTTATATAAACATATTATCTATTACTTGTCCTTTTGAAATATAGGCATATTATCTATTATTAGCTCTATTACATGCTTTTGAAGTCAAAACAGAGAACAAAACTGATTTTCTCACCAAATATTTCCTTTTCATTTTAAACATGGATAAATAACATATTAATTCTTTAAAATAGAAAATATAATTTAAATTAACTAAATTTTCTTTTTTTCTATAAAATTTCAGATTTGCCAGTTCGACTATATCGTTACATTGTTTCAAAAGCATGATATTAAAAACCAATGTTTAATAAAAACTATTATGAGACACAGTACATTAATGTATTAAAAACGTTGTTTTCAAAAATACAAATTGGAAACAAGTCGAGATAATCTGAAGTCTTCTCTAAAATAAAGAGTCAAATCAACTTGAAAGCATAGTTACGAAATTTGGTCGTAGTGCAAAAAAAAAGTTCGAAAATTCGATAGTTCGATACGATTTGTGAATTAATACATGGATCGGAAGTTCGATACGGTGCACAGTAATATTTGGTTAACGGATTATAGGAAGACCAACGCAGATTTCGTTATTTGGTTAACGGATTATAGGAAGACCGACGCAAATTTCTAAACAAAATTATAAGGTTTTATTTATCCTAAAAAGCCAATATCTTTGAGAAACTCATTTAATCATTTACTTTTTAGAAACCCCTTTACATGAAATGGGCATACGGTTACTTCTCACAAATGATAACGTTTGTTGATTTTTTTAATGCAATAAGAATTTGTACACGAAATTTGTAAAAATCAACAATTTTTTATGCATACCTTCGTATACAACGACAACGAGGGTTTGTAAAATAAAATAAGAATACATGTGTTTTATGTATTTATAATTTATAATTTTATTAAATTGAAAATAAAAAATAAAATTAGAAAAAGTAGAATTTATTTTGAATAAGTATAAAATTATAAAGTTTAATATTTGTATTATGGTTTTTATATGTTATAAATTAGAGTTTGGTTCTTGTTTACGGTAATGAGTAATTAGAAATTAATACTGTTTTGAAAAAATATTGTACAAATTTAATATATGACTTTATTTCAAACTTAAAACTCTTCGTAATGTGGAATTTATGTGGATAATTATAATATAGAATTTGTAAGGAATTTTAGTATATATTAACATAAAATATATGGTGTGCAAGTCATAGAGATACCACATATAACAACTTTACTTACCCAAATTTTCTTTTTCCTAATTATAACCTTGTAGTGCTTTTGTCGTCATTGAATTAATTTAATTTAGTCACTCTACAACCTCGTATAGCATTTCATCACAAGTTTTAATTTCTATAGTTAGCCTCTTCATTAAGGAATAACATAACTATTTTCCGAACTATGCATATATTGACATCCATATGAAAAAATTGTATTAGGATAATTCTTCCTTTACTGTATTACTCATTATGCCTAGTCTTCAAGACATTCATACATTTATTTTAATGTATATGAAAACATGCTTTCATAATAGTTTTTATTACTATTATTTTTTTCCATTCTTATATACCTCCCATAACTCTACAACTTACATACATTTATTTTAATGTATATGAAAGCATGTCTTTATAATAGTTTTTATTATTATTATTTTATCCATTCTTATATACATCCTACAACTCTACCACTTATAGTTATATCTTTGAACTTAATATATTTTAATAAACATAAAAGTTACCTATTAGACATGTATCCTTACATTGTAATTTGACTTGCTCTTATTTTCCTATGTGCTACTATAGTTCTATCAAATTGTAATATAATGAGGAAATCCACATCCTATTATATACTACCTAATTTAATCTTCTTAGGTCTTAGCTAATATTACCTTTATTCCTCACAATACTTAAATGGGTTAAACATTTTTAATTATATGAATAATCTTCATCATAGGTTTCGCTTCTATTGTACTTCCACCATCACTAGTCTTAACAATATTTAATTTATCATTGTTATTGAAATTGCGTTATGTATATGGTCCTTTACCTTTAATGTTGAAACTTTTCCCACACATAATTTATAATAGCAATTTCAAGTTTTATGATTAACATGAATATCTTTGAATGGTTATATGGCATGATTTAAATTTAATGTGTTTTAGATTTTGACCATACCTCTATTGATTTCATCTTATCTCCAATTAATGTGTTAAGAAAACGTACGATGCAAATCTTTAAATTTTACTTGTCTCGAGGTTGCCATTGATTATCGTGAGGTACTACATCTTCTCTGGTCACATGGATGTATTAATATCATGAACATGTGGACCTTAGATCTTTCGTCAATCGACGATTGAGATCAACTCGTACTCCTTCCCTCCATGACTAGAGTTTAATGTACTCGTTTTGTTTCGTTTCATTCTTTCATTTTTTAGGTTCCCTACGAGGGCTTTTGGATCTGGTTCTTACTGTGAGTTTTATAACAATAATGGCTTCTCTCTGGAATCTTAGCCTCACAGTCACGATTTATGACGAAGGTAACTTCATTACCTCTTTATTTTTTCTCAATGTTTCAATTTACACTAATACTTTGTTACAGGAGTCGTTTTATTTTAAAATATCTAAAATCATCGTATTAACTTTCGTTCTGTCTCTACATTTTGAAACAGAGGAGTTCGATGCGGATTCCACATTGAAGGACAAAATATCTTCATGAATGTTTACAGTGAATTCTTGAGGTAATGCCACTTATGTGATAACACAGGTAAGTTAGGTACTCGTCCCACATTCCCTACACTTCCCTCCTGAAGCATTATAAAAACTTGAGTTTTCTTCTTTGTATCGTTACACTTCCTTCTCGAAATTTGGCTCATTCATGAAATAGTACTAACTAAGATCTACATTGTTATTTTGAAGTTTGTATTCGAGATTATATAATGATTTCACTGTGCAAATGTCATTAACGTTATTTTCCCAATTTTTATACTCGGGTATTGAGTTATGCCTTCATTTGGTGTTTTCCCGATCTTAATCCTTGTTTGCTTTCCCAACTATTTCGTATTACCTCAGGTCTCTATGTGATGGATTCACCCTTCAATCTCAAGGGTTTCCTAAATACTCATTTTGGGTTTCATGATTTATTCTTGTGTGAATAAAAATTTGGCAGTTTGAATTCGGTCCTAAATTTCGAGAATTTAATATTATTACAGTCACTCTAATTATTGTATGGAATAAGTTGTCCTCCATATTCTCCTATGTTTCGATATTTAATTAACTCCTCATCTCTGAGATATGTTCTTTTGTCCTTGGTATTTCCTCGGTTTTCGCAGAGATATTTGAGATTATTCAACTTTCTAAATATATTTCCATAGTTAAGTTAACCCTCATCTGTCCTCAACGATGTGATTAATTCAATTTCTATTTCTCCATACAACCCATAGTATGTGTAAAACGAATTATAATTCAATTCATTGAAATGAATTTTCTAATTCATTAATGTTTATAATATTTATATAATCTTTGTATACCAACGAATTTGATTTAAGGGTGTGACTGTGTCTTCTTTTGTTTACTAAAGTTGAAGTATATTTATATCCAATTTATGGACTATATAATTTGAATGAGTCTCTCTATATGTACTCTATTGTATCAGTACTTACATTCTTATTATATGTCTTCTGTGTGTCTTATAAAATTTTATAAACATTCAGAATACTAAGAAATCATAAAAGATGTGTGAATACTTATGTTATGAAGTAATGATCAGTTTGTTAATTTCCCTGATTAACAAAATGTTCTGTTACAGAGGAAACTCCTCTTTTACTTATTTTGTCCCACTTGTCATTTTTAACCCTGTACATAAATTATTTCCAAGAAAATCTTAAAGACAGAAAATAAACAATAGAGAGAGCATAAAACATAAAACAGATATACACAGATATTTTCCGCTAGATCCCAAATCGGGACTACCAGATTAATTGTCCATTAGATTCCTTTTAGTGTTACAACACATATATATACATGCCAAAGCATTCATAAACCCCAATCCATTAACCCTAGATTAGAACATAACCGTAGTTCCCTTGAACAGATCTACAAAATACCAGGGGTCGAAAACCATCGTTCCCCAAAACCATGTGTAAACCCATGCACAAAACCATGGGTGGGTCTACCCACCGGAAAAAAAATTCTCGGGATGCTGCCGCCCCCCCTTGGGACCCCCTTGTTGCGCCCAGTGCAACGTACATCACTTGGGCCTAATCGTGGAAATAATATAACACATACCCAACATTATCCCTCTTATTGTTTTCTTTCGGCAGGGGGCCACAAGAGAGCTTAATCATCAGTCCAACACTGCAACACCCATTGTTTCTTTACAACACCAAAACTTCTGAGTGCTCACAGACTTCATCAATGCATTTGTAACATTCTTCAAGGTGTCCACCTTTAAAAACAACACACTTTTATCCTCCAACATATCTCTCACAAAGTGATATTGAACATCAATGTGCTTTGTCTTTGAATGATAAGCAGGGTTCTTAGCCAAGAAAATTACAATTTAGCTATCGTAGTCTATCCTTATAGCTCACTACACCAACCCCAAACTTGAACACAATCTCTGCAACCAAACTTCTTCCTTGCTTGCATGAGTGGTTGCCATGTATTTTGTTTCTGTAGTTGAAAGAGACACTAAAAACTATCTTTTACTCATCCAACTGACTACACCTCGAAATAGGCTAAACACATACCCACTTGTAGATTTTCTTTGGTCCAGATCTCCAGACCAGTCTGCATCAAAAAAACCACGAATGTCCAAAACTCTTTCCAATCCTGGTCTTCCTTGGTAGCACAAACCATAATCACTAGTCCCACACAAATATCTAAAAACATGCTTCACTATTGTCCAATGCTCCTCCCCTGGTTTTGACATAAACCTCCTCAATACTTCCACTGCATATGCAATGTCTAGTCTAGTACAGACCATTTCATACATAAGGCTACCCACTACACTTTCATATGGAAAATGGGACATATCCTCCTCTTCTTCTTGTGCCTTGGGACACTTCTTAGCAGCAAAATTTACACCTACGGGAATAGGAACCTTCACTGGCTTACTATCCTGCATATTGAAACTCTGCAATATAGTCTCGACATACTTCCTCTCGTTTAACCAGAGCTTCCTCTTTTCTCAATCTCTCTTAATTTCCATGCTCAAAATATAGTTTGTAGCACCAAGATCCTTCATGTCAAATTTGGAGAACAATTGGGTCTTCAAATCTTGGATGATTTCTTTGTCTTTCCAATCAAAAAAATATCATCTATGTACAAGACCAAATAAATAACACGGTCACCAATTAATTTAAAATAAACACAGTGATCCTCCTTGCTTTTGGTGAATCCAAGTCGCCATATATAGGTATCAAATTTATGATACCACATCCTTGGTTACTGTTTTAACCCATACAAAGACTTCTTTAACCTGCATACTAGTTCTTTCTTTCCCTTTACCATAAAGCCTTCAGGTTTCTTCTTGTAGATCTCCTCTTCTAGATCCCCATGAAAAAATGTTGTCTTCACATCCATCTATTCTACCTTAAATTCAAATGCAACAATAGTAGATAAAAGTAATATAATAGAAGTAACCTTGGAAACAGAGAAAAAATATCACCAAAATCAATTTCTGACACTTGGGAAAAACCTTTTTCTACTAATCGAGCTTTGTATTTCTCCACCTTGCCTTTTACGTTCATCTTCTTCTTAAACACCCATTTTCTCCTGATGGGCTTCCTTCCAGATGGAAACTCCACCAAATTCCATCCCTCATTTTTGTGCAAGGATGTCATTTCATCAACCATGGCCTCCTTCCATAGTTTTCCATCCTCTGAATCTACTACCTCCCTGATAGTTTTTTGATCATCAATAGTTATGGTTGCAAAAAAATTTGAATAGAAAGTAGATGGAATATACCTTTCTAGTTGCCTTTTTTCCTAAATTGATCTTCTCACAGCTTGAGTTTGTGTCTCTTCCCATTCTGAATATTCTTCTGTTGTAGAGTCTGATTCATCCTCCTTTAGCTCAAACTCTATCTTCTCAGCTTTCTTTGGTAGGACTTGATGTTTAACAACATATTTCACCTCTCTAAACAACATATATTTGTTGTACACAACCTTCCTTCTTTCTGGGTTCCAAATCTTGTAAGCTTTTAAACCATCTTTATACCTAATAAAGATGCATCTTTCAGATTTATTATCCAACTTGTTCCTGTTCTCCTTTGGAACATGTACATATGCATCACATCAAAATACCCTTAGATGTGAAAGAGAGGGTTTCTTACGAGTCCATACCTCATGTGGAGTCTTATCCTGCAACGCTGATGAAAGTGATCTATTAATCGGGTAACATGCAGTCTCCACTGCTTTTGCTCAAAATTCCTGTCCTAACTCAGTATCACTGAGCATGGTTCTTGCCTTTTCCATCAGCCTTCTGTTCAATCTTTCCACAACTTTGTTTTGCTGAGGTGTGTATGGATTAGTCTTCTACGGTACTATACCACACTTCTTATAGAATTCTTCAAATTCCTTCTTGCAAAACTCTCCACCATTATTTGTCCTTAGCACCTTTATCTTCTTCTCTGTCTGGTTTTCCACGAGAGCCTCAAACTCTTTAAATCTGTCAAAGACTTCAGATTTATTCCTCAAGAAATATATCCATGTATTCCTTGAGAAGTCATCTATGAATGAAACATAGAACATAGACTTTCCCAATGATGGAATTGACATAGGTCCAAGCACATCACTATGTAGAAGTTCTAATATCTTGTTTTCCCTCTTAGCACCTAAAGGAAAACTCACCCGATTCTTCTTCCCATATACACAATGCTCATAGAAATAGAAATCCAGAGAGAAATTATACATACCTTCTACCATACCATTTCTATAGAGTTTCCGAAGGCCCTTCTCTCCAATATGTCCAAGCCTTTGATGCCATAACATGGTCTTTTCTCTAGAGACTGCTAGGTTTTCCGCTCCACTTTCAGGAACCACATAACTTATGCACCCATCAATCACACTACTACCTTGAAGCTTGTACATAGTTCCAATCCGAACTCCCTGTATTAATACCAGTGCTCCCCGAACCATCTTGCAAGTATCTTTATGGAACACTGTTTTTACACTTGCATCATCCTTCTTGCTTATAAAAATCAGATTTCTGGCCAATGCAGGAATATGCAGAACATCAGGAAGTGTTCTAATCCTTCCACAATGCAGCTTCAGCTTGAATTTTCCACGTCTGACGATTTTGGCCTTCCTATAATCTCCTAAGAAGACATCACCACCATCATACTTCTCATACTCACAGAACCACTCCCAATGGGGTGTGAAGTGAAAGGATGCACCTGACTCAATCAACCATGTCTCATGATACACATGTGTATTTGAAGAAGAGTCCAAATACACATCCCCACCTTCATCTAAGGTGGTTTTTTCCTCTGCAGAAGAGGCATCGTCATATCCCTTTCCTTTCTCAAGATCTTTAGATATGCAATCCTTTTTGTAGTGCCCTTCCTTTCCACATTTCCAGCACACCTTTAAAAAATTTCCCGGAGATTTAGATCTCTTTCTAGATTTAGATCTCCCACTCGAAACCTTATTCTTATTTCTATTCTGGGACTGTCCTCATGTAGAAAGGCATCTTCATTCTGGCCCTCCATATTTATCACTCTCATTTCCTTCGACATTAAGGCTGAGAGGATGTCATCAAAATTCAAGGTAGTTGTATTGCTACCTATTGCAATAACCATACTGTCCCACGAATCTGTTAGAGAACACAACAAACTGATGCACTTGTCTTCATCTGAGATTTTAATATCAACAAAAAAGTTGTCTTACCATAGTATTGAAGGCATTCATATGCTCTGTCACCGAGTCTCCTTCCTTCATCCTTAGGTTATACAACTTTTTACGCAGGAACAATTTATTCACCAAAGACTTAGATTTGTACAAAGTCCCTAGCTTGTCCCACAAATTCTTTGTCATAGCTTCCCCAAATACATTCAAAAATACCGAATTTGAGACACACAACTGTTTTGTGCTCTTTTCCTTTTGATCCAACTTCTTCTATTCTTCATCTGACATTTCCGTTGGTTTAGTACCTGAATCTATAGTGACCCACTGATATTTATCCACCAACAGATCTTCCATTTTGAGCTTCTACAACTCAAAACTATGACCATTAAATTTCTCTATCTCTATCTTTCCACCGCTCACCATACGATTTCACCGCAAGAATCGATCCCGCACATATCCCACTGAATAGGGTCTACCATAGGCCCGAGCAAAAATCCCCTCAACAGCAAAGGTATCCCCATGAAGCTGAAACAACTCTGGTACCAAGTGTAGGTTTTAACCCTATATAAAAACTATCTGCAAACAAATCTTAAAGATAGAAAGTAAACAATAGCAAGAGCATAAAACATAAAACATATATACGCAGAGATTTTCCCTTGAATCCGAAATCGGGACTACTAGCTTGATTTTTCCTTATATTCCTTTTAGTGTTACAACACATATATATACATGTCGAAGCATTCATAAACCCTAATCCATTAACCCTGGATTAGAACATAACCATAGTTCCCTTGACCAGATCTACAAAATACAAGGGGCCGAAAACCATAGTCCCTCAAAACCATGGGTGGGTCTACCCATCAAAAAAAATTTCCCAGGGCACTTCCCTGGACCCCGACAAGGGGGGTGCCACCCCCCTTGTGACCCCCTTGCTGTGCCTGGTGCAACTTACAACATGTGAGACTAATCATGGAAAGAAGATAACACATACCCAACATTATGAATACTTTTATTATGAAGTAATGATCATTTTGTTAATTTTCCTGACTAGAAAAATGTTTTGTTACACATCAAACTCATCTTTTCTTTCTTTTTTCCCACTCATGGATTTGCATCAAATACCCTATATACCACAATTTAGGTAATTCATTTTCAATACTTATAATACTCTTATAGAATTATAATATCTTCTTCAATTTTCCCCATTAACATAGATGTTTGATTTTCTTGTTTATACACAGAAGAGATTCCACTACCTCAAACTCGACTACCAAGGTAAATTCCTCTGTTATCTAATATTTTCAATTTTCAATATTATGTATATTATTTTTATTTTATGTTAGATAAAATCTAATCTCTATTTGTGTGGATTTGTTATACAGATATTGCACATATTTAAATTTACAACACCGTTAATTTTCCTTCTTTATCAAAATAATTGACAATTAGTTTGGTTCCTTATATTTACAGATTGGTCGTTATCATTTACAGAATTTAATCCGAAGAATTTAACGATATTTATTCCTGTAGACAATTTGTAATTTATATATAAAAAATGGACTTTCAGTCAATATAATTGTGACAATGATATCTAACATTTTATCATGAATATAAATACATACTTCTTTTTTTATTTATTTGATGAATTTCCATCCCTATAATAATTTTATATAATATTTCCAAGTTCTTTATTGTATTTCAACTACATGCATCACTTATGCATAATTTGTCGTTGATATTGATATTTATAATTGTACTGTACACACAGTACCTCTATATATCAAATGATATTATATTTCTTCCTTCAAAATAAGAAGTAAGTAGATGTATATTGATTTCTATGTTTGATGTACAATATGAGTTTTTATACATAGTTTGTACAAAATATTTTCTTCTTGATTTAATAATAAATTCCATTGGATATAACTTTGTTTCTTCATTGTTTACAGAAATAACTAATTATGTGTCATCCTTCCATTAACATATTTAGAATATTCTCCACTCCGAATGATGCATTTTATGCTTATAATATTTTAACTCTCACAAACCTAATAGTAGATTTAAACCCTTATAATCGGGTTTAAACATTTTGATTTTTAGTTAACTAATTTTACTAGTCTATGTAACTATATAGAACTCCAAATATACCTGTTATAGTTATGGTTGTATTAAATACATCAAACACTTCACTCTTAAGCATAAAATAATTTATTTTACAGATTGATAATTCAGAAAATACAAATTTTCACTTATCTTCCTAATTAAAAAAAATTTATTCTTGTAATATCCCTGGTTTAAGCCACCGTAAAAACTCTCATAAAATGAAGTTTGTTAAATAATTAAATATTAAATATTATTATATTGATATTACATGAAGAATATTCTTGTAATTGTTGATTATAAGAATATTGAAAGAATTATTTCTTAATTATTTTATCTATAAGAATTTATATTCTTCTATGGAAATAAATTATATTTCCAAGTTGGTATATTTTCTGAGTTTTAGAAATAATGAGTATTAAATTTGGAAAAGGTATGGATAAGTGATATTTTTCTCATAAGGAAAAAACAAATCTAGCTTTAAAAATAAAAGCATGAGAGATTTATGGAGCGCTCTTGTGATTTAGGAAAAATTAGATTTATGGATGCTTTATGGAATGCTTTTATGATTTAGAAAAGCTAGAATGATTTTATGATTTAAAAAAGCTGGAATTCTTTTATGATTTAGAAAAATATGGAATGCTTTTATGATTTATAAAATCTATTCCATTTTATTAATTCTATTCATTATAAGACTATCAGAGAAATAGAAGAGGGGAATGGGAGAATACATGGAGAATGGAGCCAAGGAAGAGGAAGAGAGTATTCGAAGCATGCATCAAGAGATAAGTAACCATACTCTTTGAATTTTTTTATTTTTTTTTCATATGGGCCATGATGATATAATGATTGAATTTATTTGCAAGAAAAAGTTCATGTGATAAAGAATTAAGATTAATTCTTGAGTAAACCTCTATACAATTTTGTTCATAGAGGAATAAGTGTCTTATTCATTGAATTATGAGAATAATTCATGTTTTCTGAATTGATAAAATATTTTCATGGCTAAATAATTTTGTGAATTGAATGAGATATTAGAAAATAGGGTCTAAGTATGACTTTGTATCTCCCAAACCGAAATAGATATTAAAAAAGTGAAAAAGGTTTTTATAAAAGAAGATGTTAGGACCAAAATCCTCTTTCAAATTTTAAAAATTAGTTTCCCATGTATCGAAAACCATGTCCATAATTTATGATAAAAATAGGGAATTATTTAATATTTAATTATGGAAAACTGAGCTTCAAATATTTGTTCGAATCTTCCAAACCGTAACACCTGTGTAAAACCTAACAGAGGTTATTTTTAATGAACCAGGTAGAAACAAAAACCTCTTTGGGATTTCCAAAAATAATTTTCATTTGGTTGTAAACTGTCTCCACATTTTATGACAAAGACTGGAAATTATTTAATATTTAAATCTAGAAAAATGGGCAGTAAAGATTCATTCAAATTTTAAAAACCATGCGACCTGTGTAAAATATGAGAGAGGATATTTTTAATAAGTTTATTCCAAACAAAAAAATCTTTTGGTTTTCTAAAATTCATTTCCATTTGTTCGTAATACGCGTCCAAAGTGGATGGCTAAAACAGAAAAAAACATAGTAAAACATTGTGCTTCCATTTCATTTTTCAATGAGATAAGAATAATTGTTTATGTACATAAGACATAATAATTATGCTGATGATTATTTACAAGGAATTAATTTATATAATTGCCAAGTATATGCATTAAAATTTTTAAGAGAAATGTTGGACTCTTGAAGAGAGTATATGCTTAGGTGCACATGAATAATATCTACTATATTTGATCTACTAGAAATTATCTATTTCATGCAAAATAGCTATTGAGTTATCTATATTTTGGAAAAAGAATAATTAAGGTGTTAAATTCCTTGGAAAATAAATAGATATAATCGTAAATATATTATTGTATGCATTATTGGATTAGATTCTTAGAGAGGAAAAATAGTAATCACATGATTTATTATGTAAGATTATTTAGAGAAACATATATATGCTTGGATGCATGGAAAAAATATATTTTTTGGATTAGATCTTTTGGATGAGAGAGAAATGTCCATTTGCATGCATGAAAGAATAAGTGGTATGGATTTGACTCCTTGGAAAATAAATGTGTTTATTTTTCCATGAAATATGTATTTAGTTTCATTTGAAAAGAAATATATGTTTTACATGCAAGAATACAAAGGCTATGTTATTACATGCACAAAATTATAACTAGTATGTTAACTTGGTTTGAAATAAAGTGCACATTGTTATAAGTACAACCAATGTGAATAGCCCTTGTGTAGAAATGATGTCTTTGGAAAAGAGCATGCATTCATATGCATAAGTATAGAATCTATTGTGTTAATCCCTTTGGAAAAGAAAACATCAGAGTAGACAAAAAAGTAAATTTCTTGTTGGGATAGTTATCCTGAAATCTTGTTATGCATTTTCATGCACAATATTATTAGATATTATGTTATATTTCCTTTGGAAATAATATTAAAGTGCATGCGAGATTTTGTTAACGGTTTTTAGAAAGAAGATGCCTGATAGTGATTTATTTGTTACTAATGCATGTGAATTGATGCTAAAGAGGGCATTTCATGTCAACTTTGTTATGTTTTATACATGCATACAAATATTTTTTGAAGTGTCACAAATAGAGATCGATTATTGGTTTATTAATATTTTATCTAATCATGATATCAAGTGTGATGATGACAACAATGGCAGGAAAGAAGGATGACTTGACAAAATGATTTTTCAAGTTTAACATTGTGGAAGATAAATATTTGTTAGTCCATGTAGGTTTACTAGTTCCAACTACAAGGTGACCCACTCAAGAAAACAATCTGACTACAAAGACAAAGATTGAGGATTCATGGGTAAATGGTATCATGATGATTGTAATAGCTTATAGCTAGTTATGTTTCATTTAAGATTATTTTTCTATGTAATTTTTATGACAGTGGTCAAGAGATGGACTCTCTTATAACCATTGAGTGAGGGGTGAAAACCTTTATGAGCGTTTAATAATAAAATTAAACGTTTACTGTTTTTCACCCTACAGGGTTTCTAGGGTATATCGGTGTATAATGATGTGATTGTTCATTGTGTAATTTTCATTATGTTAATTTCTTTCATGATGTGATTTTTATATTATCAATTAGTTGATTTAATAATTGAGATAAAATGATCATGGGATCGATGCATAATTATAGTAGGAAATTTAAGTTAATATGATAAAACAAGGACAATTAATGGTTGTGTAAGTCACTATGATTTTTGCTAAATATTTCTGTAAGTGATGATGATGGTTATTCAAATGGTTAATGTGGAAATATAGAATGTAATTTATAAGGTTACATATTCATAGATGTTGAAAAAAATTCTGAACTCCATGCATTTTCCTGTGAGGTTATCGGGGTATGTTACAAATGGTATCAGAACAAAAGGTTGCAACATTGGCGCCTTTTGGGAATCATTATGAAAATAAGAAGTAGAGGTATTATTCTAGTGGGCATCATTTCAGGTATGATTTTAATTAAACTTGTAGTATACTATAATTAACATGAAATGCATGATGCATCATTAATAACCGCATGAAAGAGTAGAAAGTTTCAATGTTTCTTTAAAATTTGTGCTCATGAAATTTGAATATGGATGTGGATGAAAGAAAATAAAACCTATATTGTACCTATGAACCATCCTAAGCTCTCACTAGTTATAGTGCAGATTAATTACGAACCTTTTCATGCATAATATTAGAAAAATAATTATGGTGCATAAGAAGAAAAAGTGGAAAAACATGGCTAAAGGTACCATGCACTTCCTATAAAGAATGAATACATGTATGGTTGGTGTGATAACTAAATAATTTAGAAGTTGGGGTTGAACGTGAAGAGGAAAATGGAATGTTGAGTATATATATATATATATATATATATATATATATATATATATATATATGTTTGAACAAAACTCTTTAGTTGTTAGAAATAAGCAATGAGTGAATTAGAACTCACATAGAGAACAACTTAAAATCAATGGAAAAATCATAGTAGCATAATTGTGGGTTCTCTTTATTCATTTAGAGTTGTAGAGGAAAGTTTGCATTCCATGTGTTCGACAACAAGTGGTAATTGAGATCCACAGTTTTGTTGTTTTAAATAATTGCATCCGTGGAAGTTTCAGATGTGATTAATCTTAACATTAAGGGGTTTTCATAGCTTGATATCATGTAACCCTCATGTTGATTCCAAGAAAAAGTTATTTTTAGACTTGGATCCATAATTTGGTCGATTTTGTTGATTAGACACTCCTGTAGGGATTGTTGGTTATCTTATTGGTAGAAATTTTACCATTGATGATATTAATATGATTCATGTTGTTATGTAAATTCTATTTTAACTATCTCTCTGATAGTTTAAAAATATTTATGGAAATTTATTTCATGTCTGCTAACTAGTCCCTCAATGGAAATAGATTGTATGCCTACCAAATATTTGGTGGAATGTCTCATTGACCATAGATTTCATGCTTGCAAATTGTTGTTATAATCCCAAGATGGATTTAGATTGCATGCTTGCAAACTGTTTGTTGGAATGTCAAATTGGTTGTAGATTGCATGGTTGCACACTACTGGATAAAAGTCTACAGTGGTTGTATATTTCATGATTGCAAATTATTTTTCCAAAATTCCTCAATGGTTTTCACTTATATGGCTGTAACATAATGGGAAGGGAAGAAAAAAAACACATTTTGTGTCCTAGTGTTCAATGGGACTATTATTTCTCTATAATATTGCTGGTTGCTAAGGTGAGACCTTAAATAAAGTATAATTCTATGGGTTGTAAGATATGTTAATGTCTTCTTTCCGAGTTACATGATTATTATTATGTGCAAATTTGGAATGTATACCACCTATATTACATGAGATGAATGGTTGTCAATGTACTTTGACAAATTGTAGGACCCATGTTGTGGGTCAAGTATAGATGCATGGTGTACATAAATGTTCCTTTTGTTCAATGATAATATGCAAATGAAAAATTATGTAAATTACAGTGGATTTTTAGACACTGACTATTTTTAGACATTAAATTATTATTGGATTCAATGGCTATTGAAGCCATGATGAGGCTAATGTGATGATGTAATATTTTATTTTATTATTGAGTTAATGAATGCATTGGTTGGAGTATTCAGGAAATAAATCTAGATATTTAGAAGACTTTTTGTTAGCTTATGAAAAACTATTGGTGGTTAAGTTCAACATGGAACTTCCCTAAAAGTATCCTAAAAAACCATAGGAGAAAATAATAAAGAGAAAATATTAACATAATGGGAGAGAAAGATTATGTTAATGACTTAGTTGGAGATAAATACTAAGCGGGGTAAAATAAAGCATAGAGGGAGAGAAAGACATGCTTTAAAGAAAAATAAGAGTATCTCTTTGGAAAAATGTAAAACAAAAAGGCCTCTAGGCAAAAAGGTTGGCAAAACATAAAGTAGGACGCTGCTAAAAATCTGTTGGGAAGAAAGCACCAAGGAATCAATGAAGTTGTTGACTCTAGTGGCAAGTATATCTTAACTCAGTGGGTAACTATTGGAGATAGTTCACGGTTAGGTGGAATATGCTGGGTTCCTCAATAATTCCCAGAAATTAACAACGGTTAGATGAATTTTTTTCTATGTTATGTTACTGATTTTAAAATTGTCTAAAGATGTTGGATGTTACAATAGTCTGTAAGTTACATGTCTCATATTTGTTGCATGTGTTGTGGTTTTGCATGCATGATATATTAAATTATCTTAGCAACAATTTCGATGAAATTGGTTGTGTTTTTATGAGCAAATGAACATGTCATAAATGAATTGTATATATGCATGCATACAGGAAATTAATTGAAATATATAGGTAACTGAAATAACTCATGTTAGATAAAATAATGAGTTATTGAACTTTAAATTCTTGACAGACTAGAGGAAAATGGCAGGAGATTAATGCCATGAGTTTGAATTTGAATGAAATTACTGTAGGAGAGAAAGACAGTAATATGCAAAAGGAAATGGTTGGAGATAAATACCATGAGTTTGAATCTGATTGAAATTATTGTGGGAGAGAAAGACAATAATTTTCAAAAACATTAATGGGAGAGAAATACTATTGTAACTCCTAAATAAAATACAACATGCACTTGATAGAGTTTTTTTTATCATTTTGATGATTAAAGGGCTAAGTTCTCCTTGTGTTTTTGTTAGAAGTATTATGATTTAAGTATTATTTTAAATTTCCTAAATATTTGGTAATGAAAATTAAAGGTTAATGTTCCAACAAGAGAAGAACATCAAGGACGATGGTCTCTTTAAGGGGGGGTGTTTGTAATATCCCTGGCTTAAGCCACCCCAAAAACTCATAAAATGAGGGTTGTTAAATAATTAAATATTATTTATTGTTATATTGATATTACATGAAGAATATTGGAAGAATTATTTCTTAATTATTTTATTTATAAGAATTTATATTCTTCTATGGAAATAAATTATATTTCCAAGTTGGTATATTCTATGAGTTTTAGAAATAATGAGTAATAAATTTGGAAAAATTATGAATAAGTGATATTTTGCTCATAAGGAAAAAACAAATCTAGCTTTAAAAATAAAAGCATGAGAGATTTATGGAGCGCTTTTGTGATTTAGGAAAAATCAGATTTATGGATGCTTTATGGAATGCTTTTATGAATTAGAAAAGTTGGAATGCTTTTATGATTTAGAAAAACTTGGAATTCTTTTATGATTTATAAAAGCTATTCCACTTTATTAATTCTATTTATTATAATACTATCAAAGAAATAGAAGAGGGGAATGGGAGAATACATGGAGAATGGAGCCAAGGAAGAGGAAGAGAGTATTCCAAGAATGCATCAAGAGATAAGTAACCATATTCTTTGAAAATTCTTTTGTTTGCATATGGGCCATGATGATATAATGATTGAATTTATTTGCAAGAAAAAGTTCATGTGATAAAGAATTAAGATTAATTCTTGATTAAACGTCTATACATTTTTTTTCATAGAGGAATAAGTGTCTTATTCATTGAATTATGAGAATAATTCATGTGTTATGAATTGATAAAATATTTTCATGGATAAATAATTTTTTGAATTGCATGAGTTATTGGAAAATAGGGTCTAAGTATGAATTTGTGTTTCCCAAACCGAAATAGATATAAAAAAAGTGAAAGAGGTTTTTATAAAAGAGGGTGTTATTACAAAAATACTCTTTCAGATTTTAAAAATTAGTTTCCCATGTCTCAAAAACCGTGTCCATAATTTATTATAAAAAAATGTGATTATTTAATATTTAATTATTGAAAACTGAGCTCCAAAGATTTATTCAAATCTTTCAAACCGTAACACCTATGTAAAAACAAAGAGAGGTTATTTTTAATGAACCCGTTAGAAAAACAAACCTCTTTGGGGTTTCTAAAAATCATTTCCATCTGGTTGGAAACTGTGTCCACATTTGATGACAAAAATAGGAAATTATTTAATATTTAAATCTGGAAAAATGGGCAGTAAAGATTCATTCAAATCTTAAAAACCATGCCACCTGTGTAAAACATGAGAGAGGTTATTTTTTATAAGTATGCTCTAAAAAAACCCTCTTTTACTTTTCTTAAATTCATTTCCATATGTTCGTAATACGCGTCCAAAGTGGATGGCTAAAAAAAAAAAAAAAAAAAAAAAAAAAAAAAAAAAAACAACATAGTAAAACATTGTGCTTCCATTTCATTTTTCAATGAGATAAGAATAATTGTTTATGTACATAAGACATAATAATTATGCTGATGAATATTTACAAGGAATTAATTTATATAATTACCATTTATATGCATTAAATGTTTTAAAGAGAAATATTGGACTCTTGAAGAGAGTATGTGCTTAAGTGCACATGAATAATATCTATTATATTTGATCTACTAGAAATTATTATATGATTTTACATGCATGAGGAGTTTGAGTCATGTAGAAAGATATAAATAACTTATGTGAGGGGCACCTCACATAAAACCTTTGCCTAAAAGACAATTGGTTGTGTTATTTGAGAAGGATTTGTTATTCATGTTATTTCTTGAGGAAATATTGCAAATCTCTCTAATATGTGAAATGATAAGAAAATATTACCTATTTCATGCATAATAGCTATTGAGTTATCTATATTTTGGAAAAATAATAATTAAATTGTTAAATTCCTTGGAAAATAAATATATATAATCGTATGCAATGAAGAAATTATTGGGTTAAAACTCTTCAAAAAGAATAGAAGAGAAAAATATATCCTTGTATGCATTATTGGATTAGATTGTTAGAGAGGAAAAATAGTAATCACATGCTTTATTATGTAAGATTTCTTAGAGAAACATATATATTCTTGGATGCATGGAAAAAGTATAGTTTTGGGATTATATCTTTTGGATGAGAGAGAAATGCCCCTTTGCATGCATGAAAGGATAAGTGGTATGCGTCTGACCCCTTGGAAAATAAATGTGTTTATTTTTCCATGAAATATGTAGTTAGTTTCATTTGAAAAGAAATATATGTTTTACATACAAAAATAAAAAGGATATGTTATTACATGCACAAAAGTATAACTAGCATGTTAACTTGGTTTGAAATAAAGCTCGCATTGTTATAAGTATAACCAATGTGAATAGCCCTTATGTAAAAACGATGTCTTTGGAAAATAACATGCATTCATATGCATAAGTGTAGAATCTATTGTGTTAATCCCTTTGGAAAAGAAAATATAAGAGTAGGGAAAAACGTAAATTGCTTGTTCAGATAGTTATCTTGAAATCTTGTTATGCATTTTCATGCACAATATTATTATATAGTATGTTATCTTTTCTTTGGAAATAATATTAAAGTGCATGCGAGATTTTTTTAGCGGTTGTTAGAAGGATGATGCTTGATAGTGATTTATTTGTTACTAATTCATGTGAAATGATTCTAAAGAAGGCATTTAATGTCAATTTGGTTATGTTTTATACATGCATACAAATTCTTGTTGAATTTTCACAAATAGAGATTGATTATTGGTTTATTAAAATTTTATCTAATCATGATATCGAGTGTGGTCATGACAGCAATGGCAGGAAAGAAGGATGACTTGAGAAAATGATTTTTCAATTTTAACATTGTGGAAGATAAAAAGATGTTACTCCATGTAGGTTTACTAGTTCCAACTGCATGATGACCCACTGAAGGAAACAATCTGACTACAAAGACAGAGATTGAGGATTTGTGGGTAAATGGTATCATAATGATTGTAAAGCTTATATCTAGTTAAGTTTCATTTAAGATTATTTTTCTATGTAATTTTTATTACAATGGTCAAGGGATGGTTTCCCTTATAACCATGGAGTGAGGGGTGACAACCCTCATGAGCGTTTAATAATAAAATTTAATGTTTGTTGTTTTTAACCCTACAGGGTTTCCAGGGTATATCCGTGTCTAATGATGTGATTTTTCATTGTGTAATTTTCATCATGTTAATTTCTTTCATGATGTGATGTTTATATTATCAATTAGTTGATTTACTAATTGAGATAAAATGATCATGGCATCGATGCATAGTTATAGCAGGAAATTTAAGTTAATATGATAAAACAAGGACAATTAATGGTTGCGTAAGTCACTATGATTTTTACGAAATATTTCTGTAAGTGATGATGATGGTTATTCAAATGGTTAATGTGGAAATATAGAATGTAATTTATAAGGCTACATATTCATAGATGTTGAAAAATTTTCCTAAGTCCATGCATTTTCCTGTGAGGTTATCGGGGTATGTTACAATTCCTATACAATCATCATCATCATAACAACAGAATAATAAGATAGAATTTAATAATTCTACATACCAATTTTGGTAAAGACAATTTGTCACCTAACCCTGAGCTCTCATCAACATCTCCCCCCGAGCAGAGACCAATTCCTCCAAGGTGTAGACAACCTCTTTTCTAGCAAGGAATGGCTTATCTAAGTCTGATTTCCCTTCAACATGTTTCCATAATTGTGTTAAGTTAAATAAAGATGTTGTTTTCCTTTAGTCTAGGATTTACTTTTGTTTTTTCCACAAAAGCTCTTTAAAACTATCTTTTTCCTCTTTCTAGTTTTATTTCACCTCTTCTTCATAACTTTCCACTTTACTGAGGTATCTTTTATATTTTTATATCCAATCTAATATATTTTATTTATTTTATTTTCTACAAGGGTTTTTGGAGATTTTGGGAAAGTCTTTGGATTTAATTCCATCCTCATGGACTTGAAATCGTGGTCTCTAATTTATTCTAGTCTTTGCACAATAATTAAAATTTCACATTTATTAATTTAAAAAATAATATGTCCACACATATATTTTTCCTTTAGGTCCACGTAGCCTTTAAGATTTTCAATTGTCTAAATAAAAGAAGTAAAATAGGGACATTACATATTCCCCCTCTAAACCAAAACAACATCCTCGGTGTTGCAAAATATCAATTCACTTCTCAAATAATGATGGATATTTCTATTTAATTTCCTCTTCTCACTCCAAAGTACCTTCATCAAGTGTAAAGTGCCTCCACTACACTTTCACCCCAGCTACAGTCCTATTTCAGAGCTCGATTTCTTCCTGTGCCAGTATACAAAGGGGATTTGGAAGAAATTCTCCTTTCTCTTCCACCTATATCACAATCCAATCAATTACATGAGTAGGTTCATGTACATAATTTTTTTATAAGGAAACATGAAAAACATTGTGAACCTTTATATGACTAGGTAGAGCCAATTTATACGCTACTAGCCTCACTCTTTCTAGAACTTCAAATGGTCCTCAGTAGTGTGGTTCTGACTTAGCACAACTACCAGTATATAATGTACTCTTTTTAGGGTTAATCCTCAAATAAACATGATCTCCCACTTTGAATTCTCTATGGATTATGTTTTTGTCTGCAAAGCTCGTTTGTCGATTTTGAGTTGTTTTAATATTTTGCTGAATTTTCTTCACAGTTCTTTCCATCTCCTGCAACGCATCATGTCCAGGAATTAAATTATCTTCTGGTTGACTCAAGTTAAGCGGTGTGTGACATATTTTTCCGTTAAATTCTTCAAAAAGACTCATATTTATTGAATCTTGATAACTATTATTATATGAAAATTTTGCTAGATGCAGAAAATCTTCCCATATTGTAGGTTTGTCCATCACATACATGCGTAGCATGCCTTCTAAAATTCAGTTGGTTCTCTCAGTTTTCCCATGTGTTTGAGGATGGTATGCAGTTCTAAAGTTTATTTTTGGAATCTCAAGTAATTTCACAATTTCTTTCATGAATACATTGGCTACTTGATTTGTGCCAAAAGTAGATTGTAATGGTAAAAAGAGTGTTGCCTTTGTTAATGTGTTTATGAACAACATTATAGAGTCATGTTGATACTTAGTTCTAGGTAATTCAGTAATGAAATCTATGGAAATAACTTACCACTTCCATTCTGGAATAGGTAGAGGGTTCAATAATCCTGTCAGATGCTGATGTTACACTTTTACTTGGCGTCACATCTCCCATTTACTCAAAAAAAAAAAAAAACCTCCCAGCCTTTCATGATTTCAAAAATAGGTTCACCATAAAGATATTGACTCCCTAACTAGTGAAATCATATTGTATTTTCCCCCTTATGAATTACTTTAGTATATTAATATACCCCAAGTCAATATCTATCAACTTACTATTTAACTTGTTTGTATTTCATTCTAACTCCAAGTGTGGAGAGATTTAATATCATTTTATTTTCTAGGAAGGTCGCACTGAGCACCTATAGTTAACTTCACTTTGATGGTCATTGGCGCTTGGCCATTCGGCCCATCTTCATACCTTATACACAATAGATTCGAATGGGTTATGCCCACGAGGCATTCTAGACCCTTGGCAACTTATATGTCCTCGATTTTTTTTTCCCATCACGTATATAGCTATACCTTTGGATTGAGCATAATTGAAGCAAATTTACATAATGTTATATGAACGTTGATTTCATGCTTCTGAGGTGGCATTCATCATTGTTTTCAACCCTGCGTTGATATCTTTGCCTCTTTGGACATAAGGTCTCATATCCAATTTAAATGTGAACTTGAATACGTGTACTGGTTTCCACGTAAGGCGTATGGTTCAAATCTCGTTGCGGTGATGTGTATTTTGAGATGGGATAAGTATTCTCCACGTCATATTGTATGCTATTTACGGTTGCATTGTATGGGTTGTGATGGTTTCGTCCCATTCCTCCCTTCATGTGTTAGATCCACGTCGATCTGTCAAACACCATTCAATCTTACTCGGTTTACAAAGAAATCTTACTCATACAATCAGGACGTTTGAATTTTAATTTCATATCTTGGCACCATTAATGTTACACGGCTGGTGTAATTACAACCGCCAACCATTCTATCCGTGGCTCTTCCCTTGTGATTGCGCCACGTGGACGTCTGCAATATTTTCGTATTAGGGTTTCTTAGGTTGTTGGAATGATTATATAAGTCTTTGTTTTTGTTTGGAGCCAGTTTCCACGTGCATCGTTTGTTCTCTTATCCCTTCGCCTTGCAGCTCTGCAACTTGGGTTGAAGGCAAGGTCTTTGCCAGTCGTATGGTTTACTCATCGCAGGTCATGAAGGAGTTTTGTGGCTTATCTACGCCACTGCACGCTATCAGGTATTCATTCTATACACTCATTTAGCAATTTGTGATTGGAGATCAAGTTCGTCGCTCGGAACTTGTCATACTTCTTTCTACGGATGTCTTTGAATGTTAATGATGCGAATGCGTTTCCTTCTATAGGTTATGTGTAGGGTTCAGTCTCATTTGGAATCATTCACGTTATATCTTCTGAGCAAAATTTTTCGTTTTATTCTCTCTTCTGGTTTATTGTCGACATGGCTCCTTTGTCGATTTCGTTAATTGATACTTTTCTCACGTTGTTAATGCCACGCAGAGTTAAAATTCCTTGATTTTCCTCGTCGCGGGAGATCGAGAGTCATACCTCCTGAATTCGTGAGGTTTGTTTTTTTTTTTTCATTCTGTACATATATTTTTGTTTCAATCCACTATTAACCTTCAGATTTTCAATTTAGCTGACATTCTGCTTCCAACGTTGATGCAGAGAACTCGTAAGGTACGAGAGTCTCGGTTTACAGGTAACTCCTTGATTTTTATGAGTAATTTCTATATTCGAGCGATTTGCTATCAAATACTCTATTACCTCATTTCCTGTCCTGACTGTGTTTTCCCACAGGTAACGCAGACTCATTCGTATTCCTTTGTAGGCAGCTAGGCCCTTTCATTTCACTGGATATTAATTTCACCTCCCTTGGCATTTCAGGTCGGTATGTACCTGTGGGGATAATATCACCCTCTCGTTGCATTGTTCTGTCTTAATTATGCAGACTCATTAGCGTGCGTAGGGTTTTACCCAGTGTCCTTTAAAGAACTAGACTCTGTCAGAGTCAGAATGCTTATATCCCGCATTTGTATGTTGGTACTCTTTAATGGTTTTAAAATTTTAAATTGGGAATATGGTTTCGGTTACCAGACTTTAGCCCAACAGGCTCAGATATTTTTGTGGCATGTATCAGGACCTTTGTATATATTGTCAATTATTTTCTTGGTTGCCAAAATTTCAACGAGTTACAACTCTAATTTTTATGGACTGCCTCATGCTTCCTCGCATGGAATGATTTATGTAGTATGAGTTGATACTATTTGATCCAATGAGTTATTCCTCTTTTACTTTGCTTATCATAGCAGTGACTGTAGCTGATATAACTCTCTTTATAGATAATGTTGTTCAAATGTACAAGGCCTCTTAGCTATTTATGTTTTGTATGACTCTTACAAGAGACTCTGAGGATTTTTGGAGAGTTATAGTTCAGTTTAATTTTTATATGCACATGTAAATTTGTTTCTGTAGCTAGCTATTTCTAATTTCTTGTACTATATATATTTGTCATGAGCTAACAGTCTCCCCATACTCATGTTTAAATTAATTTACTTTACTGATATCTGTCCATACATATAATTGCATGCATAGGCTTATGTGTCCATTCTCATATATATCCATTTAAAAATGTATGAGATACAAGTATTATATTCTTGTAGGTTCCCATGCTCTTCTAGTTTTTCAGGTTATATATATTTCTAGTTAGATCTCCTTTTCATTTCCTTATAGCTACTCCCATCTCTTTCATACATAGATCTCTTGTTCTAGTTATTTCTGCAGAACTGATCATGTTTTGGGATTCATTCCCTTGCTACTTAAATAATGTTCTTTCAACATTACAAACTTTACTACTTCTTCCATGCAATCCCCGCTTAAAGGGAATAGTAATTGTATTAACTATTTAACATGTAATACCGTTCTGAAATTATTATACCTCTGATCTTCACTTAGTAATTAATAATTAATTAATTCTGTACTTTATGCACTAAATTTCTCAATCGCTTCATTTCTCGTAAGTAGATTAAGGTGACAAATTTGTGAATTATTAGATATTACAAACTTCCACTTTACCTTAAGGATTGGTTTAGGGATTAGATAATTTCTAAACTTACCTAATCATGCTCACAATTGTATACTGATAGATCCGAAGTAATTTACAGTAATTTATCTGTAGAGGATAGGTATCCTCAGATTTAAACCAACCTTGGTTTAGACTTTCTGTTGGATTCTACTCTATAGAATTTTCTCTACACCCATACAGAATTATAAGGGTGAATTCCCTATGATTAATTCTGTTAAATGTAGCACTAATAAATCTAATAACATATAGATCAACTGTTATATGTAGCCAATTAATACAACAGCAAGTAAAAGCACCAATCAAATTAGAGACATACCACTCATGCAGTCGACCAACCTCCCAACCTTAGAGTCCTTCTGTCTCCCAGAACTCACCCCCGAGCTGAGATCACCTCCTATAGCAGACCAACCACAAATCTGTTTAGGAGCAGCTTATTTAAGCTATGGTTCCCCAAAGCCTGTTTCTAATTCTGCGTCCAGAATATCAGGATTATTTTCTTCCTGTTTGCCTTGGGTTCCCATTTTAGGGATTCTTTAAAGCTGTTTTATGCTTTTCCTCAGCTTTTCCAGCTTTTTACCTCTTCCCAACTACTTTCCTCATCATTGGGGAAATTTAGATTCTTCCTCAAAAATCTAAATTAGAAATAATTTCTTTCAAGGATTTTTGAAATATTTTGGGGAAATAGTTGCCTTATCCATCCTCATGGATTTAGCAAGTGATCTCATAAATCTCATTTTGGTCAATCTGCACAATTCATTTTATTCATTTCCTCAAATTAAATATTTAATTACATTCACAAAATACTTATCCTTTGGGGTCCACTCCCCTTAGGATTAAAGTTCAAATGTCTAGCTTTGAATTTCAAAGACATAAATTGGGGGTGTTACATATTCCCCCTCTGAAAATAAAAACCGTCCTCGGTGTTGTTATTCAACTACTAGAGTTCATTTTTCAAACAAAAATGGATATCTTTCCATCATTTCAGCTTCTCTTTCCCAGGTAGCTTCTTCAGCAGTAAAGTGCTTCCACTGCACCTTACTCTTGCTACTATTTGGTTCCTCAATTCAATTTCTTCCTGCTCCAATATTTGAAGCGGTTCTGGCAGAAAATCCCCTTCTGGTTCCACCTGTACAACATTCCAATCAACTATGTGAGAAGCATCATGGACATATCTTTTTAACAATGAAATGTGAAACACATTAGGAACTCTAACATGGGGTGGTAAGGCCAGCTTGTAAGCCACTAGTCCCACCCTTTCTAATACTTCAAAAGGACCACAATATCTAGGAGCCAATTTTGTATAGCTTCCAACATAGAGTGAGCTCTTTTTGGGTTTAGTACGCAAATACACATGCTCCCCCACTTTAAATTCTCGGTGCACTCTTTTCTTATCAGCATAGTTTTTCTAGCGATCTTGTGTTGTCTTGTTGTTTCTTTGTATCTGTTTGACAATTCTTTCCATATCTTGTAAAGCCTCTGGTCCCAACATTAGTTTATCTTCTGGCTAGCTCCAGCTCAAAGGAGTACGACATTTTCTTCCATACAGTGCCTCAAACAGACTCATCTTGATAGAGGATTGGTAGCTGTTATTATAGGAAAATTCAGCTAAATGCAAGTAATCTTCCCACTTTGATGGCCTATCCATCACATACATTCTCAGCATGTCTTCCAAAATTTGATTAGTCCTCTCTGTCTGCCCATCGGTCTGAGGGTGATAGGAGGCACTAAAATTCAATTTAGTGCCCATACCTCCAAATACCCCTTTCCAAAAAGCGGCTGTAAACTTAGCATCTCGGTCAGAAAAAATCACCTTTGGCACCCCATGGAGCCTTACTACCTCTTTTAGGAACACATTGGCTACTTGAGCTGTCCCAAAGGTAGATTTCACTGGTATAAAATGGGCAGCGTTTGTTAAAGTGTCTACTACCACCATCACTGAATCATGTTGGTACTTGGTTCTGGGTAATCCTGTTATGAAGTCCATGGAGACTGTGTCCCATTTCCATTCTGCAATCGGCAAAGGGTTTAAAAGACCAGCAGGATGCTGATGCTCAACTTTGACTAGTTGACATTCCATGCATCTAGTTAGATATTTTGCTACATATTTCTTCATTCCTGGCCAAAATAACTTCTTTTTCAAAGCTGTTAGCATTTTCTGATATCCTGGATGTCCCGCATATGTTTTTTTGTGATATTCATCTAGAATCTCTTTTCTCAAGGTCTCCACATTTGGAACATATTTTCTGTTATAACAGATCAGCCCCTTTTGGTTTTGAGTGAAATCAGTTTTCTCCTTTTTCTGTAATTTCACCAGGAGTGTTTCATAATTTGGATCTTGGTTTACTGCCTTTTTCACCAAATCTTCTACAACGATCTGAGCACTACTTCCAAGGCTATTGATATTCTGACAAGCATTTTTTCTCAATGCATCAGCAATTTTATTTTTTTTCCCTCTGATATGTTTTATGTCCATATCAAATTCACTTAGAAAAGACGACCATCTGGCTTGTCTAGCATTCAAATCAGATTGGGAAAAGAAATATTTGAGACTAATATGATCAGTCATCAACGTAAATTTCTTTCCAAGGAGATAGTGTCGCCACATTTTCAAAGCATGGATAACAACAACTAATTCTAAATCATAGGCACTATAATTCTGTTCATGTACCTTCAGTTTCCTAGATTCATATGCAATAACTGAATTTTCCAGCAAAATAACTCCTCCCAACCCCTCTCTATAGGCATCCGTACATACTACAAATTCTTTAGGATCTGCAATCTTCAGTATAGGGGCTATAGTAAGTTTTTGCTTTAATTGGTCAAAAATGTTTTGGCATTTTTCAGTCCACTCAAATTTGACCCCCTTCCTTTGTAATGAGGTTATGGGATGTGCTATAGCAGAAAATATCTCCACAAATCTGCAATAATAACCTGCAATCCCCATGAATGACCTTACTACTGAAACATCAGTTAGGACAGGCCATTCTTTTATAGCCTTTATCTTTTCAGGATCAACAGCAAGGCCTTGTTCAGAAATAATATGCCCCAAGTATTGGATCTTATCTTTATAAAATTCACATTTGCTGAATTTAGCATATAACTGGTTTTCCTTCAGAGTTTTCAATACTATCCTCAAGTGTTCTTTATGTTCTTCCTCACTTTTTGAGTAGACTAAAATATCATCTATGAACACAAGGAAAAATTTATCCAAGTACTTATTTAGCACATTGTTCATCAGGCACATGAATGTGGCAGGGGCATTTGTCAAACCAAAAGGTAGGACTACAAATTTGTAGTGACCATACCGGGTTCGAAAGGCTGTTTTTCTGATGTCTTCTTCTTTGATTCTTAGCTGGTGATAACCAGTCCTTAAGTCAATCTTCGAAAATACCGAAGCTCCTCTCACTTGATCAAAAATATCATCAATTCTGGGCAAGGGATATCTGTTTTTAATAGTGAACTTATTCAGTTGATGGTAATCAATGCACATCCTAAAAGTTCCATCTTTCTTTTTCACGAACAGCACTGGTGCTCCCCAAGGAGACACACTCGGTCTGATATAACCTTTATCTAACAGTTCTTGCAATTGCATTTTCAGTTCCATCAGTTCAGGGGGACTCATTCGATAAGGGGCTCGGGAAACAGGTATTGCTCCCGGCACCAGATCGATTGAAAAGTCAATCTCTCTTTTGGGGGGTAGATGAGGGATCTCATTTGGAAAGACTTCCTTAAACTCTCTTACCACTGGAACAACATCCAGTAATCTCTCTTCGGGTTTCTGTTCTATTTCTTCCACATGTACTGCATAAACTTGGTATCCTTTCCTAGCTATTCGTTTTAATTACAGTGCTGATATTTGTCTTACAGAGATAGGTTTTGGTTTGCCTTTAAGAATAAAAGGTTTCCCTTCCTCATCTACACAATGCAGAGTCTTATCCCAGCAGTTCATTAAGGATTTCTTCTTTTCCAGCCAGTCCATTCCTATCAGCAGGTCATATGAACCTAAGGGCAGAATGTTGAAATTTACTTCTGTGTGAAAATCATTTAATTTTATTTCTGTTCGGGGCAATTTATGTGTTACCTTCCTCTTGGTTCCAGTGGCCAGCTGAACCAACCATGACTGTTGAAATTTTTCAGGTTTCAGATTACATTTTTCTACAATTTTAGGATTAATGTAACTCAAATAAGCACCGGGATCAATCATAACAATAATAGATAGATCAGAAATCTTACCCTCCATTTCCACCATGGTAGCTTGATGTTCTGCTTGTCGATTTTCCAAGGCTGCACTGATAGTTGGTATATTTTGGGCTATGCCGTTTACTGTTGTAGCTTCTCGATCTCTTATAACTATATGAATGTTTCGATGAGGATAGTCCCTCAAAATATGGGGTTCTCCACAGCCCCAACATTTCAGGGGTTCTCTCATTTTAATTGTGCCCTCTTTCTTATTGTCTCCATCTATTTGTTTTGAGGCCACTTGGGACTAAGCCATTTGACTTTCTTTGGGTTTATTAAACTTTTTTCGCTGATGATCTCTGCCAGAATTCTTCAAATAGGCTAGTTTCTGTTTCCTCCCTTTGAATTCATTCTTATTTACCCAGCTTTTCCCTTGTTCAGTTTTTCCTTTGAACTGTTGGTAACATAATCTGGCTTTTCTAACAGCTTCGTCCATTTTTTTTGGGTTGTCAAACTCAATTTTCTCCTTGTATACAGTAGGCAAACAATTCATAAAATTTTGTACTTTTGCCTTTTCTTCCCTTATGTAGGGTACATATCTCAACAGATTTTTAAAATTAGTAACAAACTCATCAATAGTGAGTTGTCCCAGTCTAAGTTCATGGAATTCTTTGGCTTTATCATCATAGTAACATTCATTCAGATATGGATTTTTGAACTTAACCTGGAAATCTTCCCAAGTAACTGTCTTTTCATCAATGGCATGCACCGTTTTCGTCTCCTCCCACCACAAGGTAGCCTTACCTTGTAGCTGGTATACAGCTAATCTGGACTTCAGATTGCTTTCATATTCATAGACCTGGAAATACTTAATCATATTTAGCAACCAGGCTTCAGCATCTTCCTCCTTCTCCCCATCATAGGAGGGAGGTTTGATCTTTCGGAATTCCCCTTGTAATTCCCTTTTCTGCTTATATTGATGCCTAACAACATCATCATCCCCAGAATCATCAGTCTTCCTGTTTTCGGAACCTTTGCCTTCTTGGCTGTTCCGTGAAGTTAGCTCTCTGATGAGCTTTTCCTGCTCCTTACTGGCTAATGACAACCTGTCATTCTGGCTTCTCATCTCAGCCATTTCTCGTTGCAATCTATGCAACATAGCCATCACCGGAGCGTTGGGATCTGGTGTACTATACTCATCACGCAAATCCACATAAATTTCTTCACCTTCTGCCATTTGAGCACCACTGTACACTACACCACACAAATCAGTAAAAATAAAAATATAATACTTTTTTTTCACATAAATCAATTTATACAGTGAACACACAGTAACAGTGAGCACAATGTCACCAGCCCAGTTTTATAACTTGGGCTCTGATACTATTTATCACATATCCCATTTACTCAAAAAATAATAATTTCTCCCAGCCTTTCATGATTTCAAAAAATAGGTTCACCATAAATATATTGACTCCCTAACTAGTGAAATCATATTGTATTTTCCCCTTTATGAATTACTTTAGTATATTAATATACCCCAAGTTAATATCTATCAACTTCCTATTTAACTTGTTTGTATTTCATTCTAACTCCAAGTGTGGAGAGATTTAATATCATTTTATTTTCTAGGAAGGTCGCACCGAGCACCTATATTTAACTTCAGTTTGGTGGTCATTGGTGCTTGCCCATTCGGCCCATCTCCATACCTTATACACAATGGATTCGAATGGGTTATGCCCACGAGGCGTTCTGGACCCTTGGCAACTTATATGTCCTCGATTTTTTTTTCCCATCACGTATATAGCTATACCTTTGGATTGAGCATAATTGAAGAAAATTTACATACTGTTATATGAACGTTGATTTCATGCTTCTGAGGTGGCATTCATCATTTTTTTCAACCCTGCGTTGATATCTTTGCCTCTCTTTGTACGTAAGGTCTCATATCCAATTTAAATGTGAACTTGAATACGTGTACTAGTTTCCACGTAAGGCGTATAGTTCGAACCTCCTTGCGGTGATGTGTATTTTGAGATGGGATAAGTCTTCTCCACGTCATATTGTATGCTATTTACGGTTGCATTGTATGGGTTGTGATGGTTTCGTCCCATTCCTCCCTTCACGTGTTAGATCCACGTCAATCTGTCAAACACCATTCGATCTTACTCGGTTTACAAAGCAATCTTACTCATACGATCAGGACGTCTAAATTTTAATTTCATATCTTGGCACCATTAATGTTACACGGCTGGTGTAATTACAACCGCCAACCATTCTATCCGTGGCTCTTCCCTTGTGATTGCGCCACGTGGACGTCTGCGATCTTTTCGTATTAGGGTTTCTGAGGTTGTTGGAATGATTATATAAGTCTTTGTTTTTGTTTGGAGCCAGTTTCTGCGTGCATCGTTTGTTCGCTTATCCCTTCGCCTTGCAGCTCTGCAACTTGGGTTGAAGGCAAGGTCTTTGCCACTCGTATGGTTTACTCATCCCAGATCATGAAGGATTTTCGTGGCTTATCTACGCCACTGCACGCTATCAAGTATTCATTTTATACACTCGTTTAGCAATTTGTGATTGGAGATCAAGTTCGTCGCTCGAAACTTGTCATACTTCTTTCTGAGGAAGTCTTTGAATATTAATGATGCGAATGCGTTTTGTTCTGGAGGTTACGTGTAGGGTTCAGTCTTGTTTGGAACCATTCACGTTATATCTTCTGAGCAAATTTTTTCGTTTTATTCTCTCTTTTGGTTTATTGTCGACATGGCTCCTTTGTCGATTTCGTTAATTGATACTTTTCTCACGTTGTTAATGACGTGCAGAGTTAAAATTCCTTGATTCGCCTCGTCGCAGGAGAGCGAGAGTCATACCTCCTGACTTCGTGAGGTTTGTTTTTATTTTTCATTCTGTACATATATTTTTGTTTCAATCCACTATTAACCTTCAGATTTTAAATTTAGCTGACATTCTACTTCCAACGTTGATGCAGAGAACTCGTAAGGTACGAGAGTCTCGGTTTACAGGTAACTCGTTGATTTTTATGAGTAATTTTTCTATTCGAGAAATTTGCTATCAAATACTCTATTAGCTCATTTCCTGTCCTGACTGTGTTTTCCCACAGGTAACGCAGACTCATTCGTATTCCTTTGTAGGTAGCTAGGCCCTTTCATTTCACTGGATATTAATTTCACCTCCCTTGGCGTTTCAGGTCGGTATGTACCTGTGGGGATAATATCACCCTCTCGTTGCGTTGTTCTATCTTAATTATGCAGACTCATTAGCTCTCATAGGGTTTTACCCAGTGTCCTTTAAAGAACTAGACTCTGTCAGAGTCAAAATGCTTATATCCCGCATTTGTATGTTGGTACTCTTTAATGGTTTTAAAATTTTAAATTGGGAATATGGTTTGGGTTACCAGACTCTAGCCCAACAGGCTCAGATATTTTTGTGGCGTGTATTAGGACCTTTGTATATATTGTCACTTATTTTCTTGGTTGCCAAAATTTCAACGAGTTACAACTCTAATTTTTATGGACTGCCTCATGCTTCCTCGCATGGAATGATTTATGTAGTATGAGTTGATACGATTTGATCCAATGAGTTATTCCTCTTTTACTTTGCTTATCATAGTAGTGACTGTAGCTGATATAACTCTCTTTATAGATAATGTTGTTCAAATGTACAAGGCCTCTTAGCTATTTATGTTTTGTATGACTCTTACAAGAGACTCTTAGGATTTCTGGAGAGTTATAGTTCAGTTTAATTTTTATATGCACATGTAAATTTGTTTCTGTAGCTAGCTATTTCTAATTTCTTGTACTATATATATTTGTCATGAGTTAACAGTCCCCCCATACTCATGTTTAAATTAATTTACTTTACTGATATCTGTGTATACATATAATTGCATGCATAGGTTTATGTGTCCATTCTCATATATATCCATTTAAAAATGTATGAGATACAAGTATTATATTATTGTAGGTTCCCATATTCTTCTAGTTTTCTAGGTTATATATATTTCTAGTTAGATCTCCTTTTCATTTCCTTATAGCTACTCCCATCTCTTTCATACATAGATCTCTTGTTCTAGTTATTTCCGCAGAACTGACCATGTTTTGGGATTCATTCCCTTGCTACTTAAATAATGTTCTTTCAACATTATAGTTTACTACTCTTCCATGCAATCCCTGCTAAAGGGAATAGTAATTGTGTTAACTGTTAACATGTACATCTGTTGAAATTATTATACCTCTCTGCTCTTCACTTAGTAATTACTAATTAATTAATTCTGCACTCTATGCACTAAATTTCTCACTGCTCTATTTCTCAAAAAAGTAGATTAAGGTTACAAATTTGTGAATTATTAGATATTAGAAATCTCCAACTTTTACCTTAAGGATTGGTTTAGGGATTAGGAGAATTTCTCTTAAACTTACCTAATCATGCTCACAATTGTATACTGATAGATCCGAAGTAATTTACAGTAATTTATCTGTAGAGGATAGGTATCCTCAGATTTAAACCAACCTTGGTTTAGACTTTCTATTGGATTCTACTCTACATAATTTTCTCTACACCCATACAGAATTATAAGGGTGAATGCCCTATGATTAATTCTGTTAAATGTAGCACTAATAAATCTAATAACATACAAATCAACTGTTATATGTAGCCAATTCATACCACAACAAGTAAAAACACCAATCAAATTAGAGACATACCACTCATGCAGTCGACCAACCTCCCAACCCTAGAGTCCTTATGTCTCCCAGAACTCACCTCGAGCTGATATCACCTCCTAGAACAGACCAACCACTAATCTGTTTAGGAGCAGCTTATTTAAGTTATGGTTCCCCAAAGCCTGTGTCTAATTCTGCGTCCAGAATATCATGATGCTTTTCTTCCTGTTTGCCTAGGCTTCCCATTTTGGGGATTCTTTAAAGCTGTTTTATGCTTTTCCTCAGCTTTTCCAGCTTTTTACCTCTTCCCAACTACTTTCCTCATCATTGGGGAAATTTAGATTCTTCCTCAAAAATCTAAATTAGAAATAATTTCTTTCAAGGATTTTTGAAAGATTTTGGGGAAATAGTTGCTTTATCCATCCTCATGGATTTAGCAAGTGATCTCATAAATATCATTTTGGTCAATCTGCACAATTCATTTTATTCATTTCCTCAAATTAAATATTTAATTACATTCACAAAATACTTATCCTTTGGGGTCCACTCCCCTTAAGATTAAAGTTCAAATGTCTAGCTTTGAATTTCAAACACATAAATTGGGGGTGTTACACTTGGTGACATTCTAAACACCTAGCTAGATAATCAACAACATATTTTTCATACCTGAACAAAAGATCTTCTTCCTCAATGCTGAAATCAATTTTTGATAACCAGGATGACCTGCATAAGGTATTTTATGATACTCATCTAAAATTTCATGTTTTAGAGATGTCACATTTGGAATATACAATATTTTTTTATAATAAATCAATCCTTTCTTGTTTTGAGTATATCCCACAACTTCAGTTTTCTGCAATTTCTCTTGCAATTTCACATATCATTTGTCTTGCATCAGCACTTCCTATATGAGTTATTCTATTTCAAATTTCACACTACTTCATGCATTGGACAAAATTTATTGAGAATTCCCACTCAAAGAATCAACAATCTTATTTTCTTTTCCTTTAATGTGTTTGATTTCCATATCGAATTCACTAAGGAAAGCTAACCATGTAGCTTGTCTAGCATTTAAATTTGGTTGACTAAAGAAGTATTTCAGACTTATGTGGTCTGTCATTAGTATGGAATTCTTTCCCTATAATTGTGGAGATTAAAACAAATCTCTATATATAAAGCGATATCAAAAATCACTATAGACATCATCTTCTAAAACAAGATAAATCTTCAATAATATTTAATCTTTAAAAAATAGTAAATTCTAAACTAAAATCGATGGAATTCTTAATCTATTGAATTGAAATGATAATCATATGCTATGAAATATTTTTAAAGTTATTGAATGTATATTCTTATTCTAAATTATATTCTAATAAAAATGAAAGTAAATCTATTTTATGAATCCACTTACTTTATCAAAATCCAATTTACCGTTCTTAAGCAATAAAATTATATTGCTAGAAAAGAAATCAAATTCTATTTTAATGAGAAAAAAAAAACAAACTTCTATTGTAAGAGAAATTGAGAATGGAAATTAACTATTTCAGAAAATCAATACAACTTTGTAAAACATGTAAGTGTTTCATTATTTATATTTCATTCATGTGCAAACATAAAATCTAATATGGATGCAAGACTAAAACCAAAGTAAATGTTTTTATATTTTTTTATTCTTTTACTCAAGGGCACTTGACCTATGAAAGAGTATAGAAAAAATTAACTCAAAAGAAAAGAAAAAATTTAACTAATTAAAATAAGGCATAAGTTTAAATCTTCGAACAAAACATAGCATGGGAGATCTAACTAATTATGAATGAAAACTAAACTAGTCGAGCTCGTACTTTTGTTGGGGAGCCCCTTGATATGCACATGTAGTTACAACGTCAGATCACGCAATCATATCAACCACCAATTATTATAAAGACACCATAAAAATATTATATTACTCAATTGCATATATAGAGTTTTACAAATAACAATAAATCTAGAATTGAAATCAATTTTCAAGGCTATTTACTCACTTTTGATGAAGCAATATATAGAGTTTTTAACGTAAAAAAATTGAGAATATATTGGCTAAAAACTAGATGAATCAAGCAATATCTCAGTAATTTATTCCAATCACAATTATTCCTTTTTTATGATTCGTTATCAGAGAAGAAAATTGTGAAATGAATGCATCGTCAATTTTGATCACTCGTGCCTTCTTCAATCACTTGACATAGATCCCACTCACTTGATATTTTTCCTTTTAAATATGTCATAGGTATTGCTTTGATTGAGATTTTGACTTTGATATTTTTCCTTTTAAATATTTCCTAGGTATTTCTTCGGTTGATATTTGGACTTTAATGTTGTCGTTGATCTATGGACATCAACATGTGATAGGTGGATCATGATCTAGATATCATTTCGCACTTTTCTATATGATTTGACTTATTTATGGCTTGTGGGATCTTATAGAAGATTAGTTTTAGTAGCATAATGTTAGTGGAATTGTGGAATATGCAAGATTGAGTAGCTTAAGCTTAATATGGTTGAGTAGCTTATGCTTAATAATATCAATTTTGTCTCGAGGATGAGTCTTGTTTTAGACCCGAAACGTAGAATAAAATTGAAGACTATGGATATTCTGAGTTTTTTTAATCTCAATATCACTTTTATGAAGAAAAACATATAGCTTTGAGGCAATAATAGACTTTTACCTTGAATCTACTACATTTGTATGGATATGAAGGTTTTTAACTCAAAATAAAGGTGTGGTGATGTGACACGCAAACATAATTTATAGGGATATCAAAGGGAACTTCATCAACATATATGATTGAAACTATTTCTATGGAAGTCATTAGGAAGTTGGATTCCCACCACGCTACGAAAAATTTACTAAACACGGTACAAAATATTCAAAAAAGAGAAACAAAAATACAACCCTTGTCAGCACAGAAGACTGTTGACGGATGTTAAACACGAGTTTACCTACATCCTGCAGAGAATCTTATGCACGCCACCTGTTATAGGAAACAACGACAACGACATCAATAAGAACTTTTCACATATGGAATTAAAAATGTTAGCCGCAATGAACTGTCACGAAATTAGAATAGATTTAAAAAGGAAAAGATATAGAAAATAATGTTTTGATCCAACGTTGAATGTGTCAATTATGGCACCTCACACCATTATTTTCAAGCATATTGAAATTCAAATGCAACCAATTCACCTTCCACATGGAAACACAACTTATTCGATTAGGCTAGCACCCAAAATGTGGCCAAATTTATCTTTAAAATATTTATTGAGTTTGTAACGTGCAAGGTGAAATTGGAGTTTTAAATGATAGTCGCACAAACACCTACCTAGAAGAGAATATTCACTTGAGATGTAGTCTTAGCCATTCGTTAAAAAAAAAAAAAAAAATATGCAAGCCCACATCTTGAGGTTGAAATAGATACCCCTATCGACTTATCATAAAGTATATTTGGTTATAGCATAACTTTTATTTTTTATAAATTTTATTTTCTTTTATTTTCTTTTAAATAAATATTTTGTTATTATAATAAGATAACATTATTATATTATTGTGTTTTGGTATTTAAATTTATATTTATATTTAAGTGTTAATTTTAATTATTAATAATTCTCCTTCTATTATTGTTAGTAAAATTCATTATTACTATTATTGTTATCCAATTTAAGGTCATGGTCAAGCCACACACTAAATTGGTGTATGAGACCATTTTGTTTGTGGGACAATGGATGCACTTCTTTTTAGTGATTTGAGTGCTATCTCTAATAAAGAATACCTCTCTACCCCTTTTTGAACGTGTCACCTCTTAAGAGTATAAGAGGTCACACATGCTCTTAATGATTAAGCCAACTCATAATCATCTCACAATCTGCTATGAGTCACTCACCACTATTGGGGTTCCCATGTTTTGGCCAGATTGGCAAGACCAAAAGATGAGACAACATCAAACCACTTTCAGACCTCAGGATCTAGCCCTCCTGGGTCCAGAGAGGGATCTCTCTATGATATTTCAAAGTGTATGTCTTTGAAGCTCAAAGTTTAAGATGTTAGGCTAGTTATAAGGCTCAGGGTTTGTTTGTTTGATTATTTGTTTGGTTGCTGGTTATCAGGAAAGAAGGGTTCAGTGTAAGACAAGTATGAGCAAAGAGGAATAAGGTAGAGGTGAAGTATTCCAGGGAGCATTCAAAACCATTGGGCAATGGAGTCAGGAGAGGATTTGCTTGCTAATCAATAGGAAGGCTTTCAATTGGGCTAGTCATCTAAAACGTTGGATCTTAAAGATGATTGTGTGATATGGAGTCGTAGGAGTGGAAGAGATAACACATATTTAGGGCACAAAGTTAAAGACTGGTTGGTCGCACAAGGATCCAAGTAGACAGGGCTAACTCTAATCCCCAGTGTTCCCAAATCTTCCAGCTAAATCCTTAACAAGAAACATCTAAGAATAGATTCATTTAATCCATACATCAGAGAGCAGGAAATAACATCCACTACACTGGTTAAATTAACTGAAATCAATTCTTAGATAACAAATTCAGAAGAAAAACATCAATCACAAGGAGAGCAGAAACATAGGGTACCTAACAAGGGTAAATCCTATGCCAATATTCTAATGCAAGCCAGTAGAAACGAAATGAAATGAATATAAACACAGAGATAAGAAAACATCATTGTTGCTTTAGATCAGGATGCAAAGAAATGTTCTTGTCATATTAAATAGCAATACCAGTCAAGTACAACATCGTGAAGAGCTGAATACTCACTCTGAAATCATATTCCTCAGCCTATCTTACAAACTTACACAGAGACTGTGTCTCAAAGGAAACTACTTGCAATTCTCTGATAACTGATCAACAACCTTTACAGTGAGTTTCTTCATGAATTTATAGCTCCAGTGGAGCAAAGAAGGTCGGTGAAAAACTAAATGCAACATTAAAAACTCAAAAAGAGGAAGAAGGTTGAAGCCCACTCTGTATAAATTCTGTGCATTTAACCATGACACTCTCTAGGTGAAAGAGTGGTCTTCTTCAGGCTCCCATTTACTCCGGTATGTCTCTGATGTACTTGGCTGCAGTACTCTATAGTACTTCTTGTGAATTAAACAAAAACTTAGAATCAGGATGCTAAGATCTGCCATACTGTGAAAAAAATGCTTCTGACAGTCTAGGACTGCTGTAGGGGGGAAACTTCACTTAGACACCACGTAGAATGAAACAAAAAAGTGTACCGTGTCCTGGCTTAGGGAGAACATTCTACTGATTTGAAACCTTGGTTAGATTTTTTTCTGCACACTAGACCTCCTGTGTGATCCCCAAGATTTTTGATCTAGTACTCTGCGTTTAGAACTCTGGATTAAGGCTTAAAATCCTCAAAACCGAACGTTGAAATCCTTGATCATTAGCTGGTATTTATTCGTCACTTCATAAATGCCTCAATCTGCAAAATCTAAGTTTTCATGGCGCTGGATAGGTTTTCCATGGAGATTGAATTGTCCTTGGATAATATTTATGCCGCCGCTACCTTTCCGGGCATTCCCTATAGTACCAGCCTCCAAATTCAACCTTCTTTGCGCAACATACCATTACAATAGTACATATGAACCATGGCGGTTTTACACATTTATGAAACCCTGCAAAACACAAAAATTGGTTAGGAAAACCATGCATGGTATCAGATGATGTGGATGACTGTGAGGATGACAGTGGGACTCCGGAGGAATGGCAGAAAAACGCAGAGGAATGGTGGAGAAGTGCTGTGATGGAAGGTTGGCGGAATGCAGAGAAATTTAACGTGAAAACCTTAAATTTGACCCTTTGAATGAACATATGTAATGGGAGGGGTGAATGTACAGTGAGACACGTGGAATGGTGACGTGGCGGAACGGGCGATGGCGGAATAGTCAACAGCGGGGGAAAACAAATCTAGACCGTTAGATCTCAAAGGAGATCGACGGTTGAAAATGCAGCGGAGAGTGACGAACGGTGGGCCAGGGGTACGGTGACCATGGATTAAGCCCCGCGTAACTTCGTGGAACGACAACCGTTGGATGGGCGATTGCAGATCGAACGACTGACGATGATATCGCTCCGCATCCTGTACTGAACGATAATGTGTGATGAGATAGACGTTTTGAAATAGTGTCGCTGCCACGCATCAGATGATGTATGGAATCGCTGGCCGATCGGAAAATACCGCCTACCCTCGAAAGGCGGTGCGATAGAAAATAGATGGTTTTCGAATAGTGCGCGGCGGGGACCACATGGGCAGGTGCACTCTGGACCGTCGATCTAGCGGGTGAATGAACGGTTAAGATGTGATGATCGACGATGAACGGATTTAACGATAGTTGCTGCGGGGGTGGCGATCGCCATCCATTCTGTTTTGAGCAACGGCTATAAACGCGCCCAATGAACATATGAGATTTGCGCTCCCTTGGGCTGGCGGGTGGTTCCAGCGCCTGGGTCACGTGGAGGAAAAGGCTGAGGGGGCTAGGCGGAAGAGGCTAGGACCCATATTATGGAGAAATATGGCTTTTTGGGCCATTTTAATGCATTTTTAGGGCCATCAAAGGGTAACGATAGGGGAATGAAAGGGAAAATTGGCCCACCAGGAGGAAATGTAGGATGTAAAGGGGATCTTTGGGAAGATTTAGGATATTAGAGGGGAATTGGACAAGGGGAAAACAAAGGTTAAAATGGGAATTCTGTAGGGAACAAGGGGGGAATGCAAACTTTTGGAGCAGAGCCTTTGCAACTAGTGAGACCTTATAAAGGGAGTCAGCAGTGGGAAATTTATCACAGGAAAAAGCACAGGATGCTTCAAGGATGATGTGTCTTCAGGGGAGATGCATTCCCTGAAGGCTAAAAACAATCCAACCCCCTACTTTGCTTTGTAAAAAATTCATAGGGGGGCTAACAATGGCTCCACATGGGGATGGCTTCTTCTTGGAGGAGTCAAGAATTCAAAATTTATCTTTGGAGTAGGCCAGATGCCTACTGCTTGAGCCACCTTCTTTTTTAATTTTCAGCTACCACAATAATGAAGACATCAATTTAGCAGAAAAACTTTCCCAATCAAGCTACCTACCCACACTACAATCCTGGCATTTTTTCTTCTTCTAGGGTGCATTTGAGCTGGCAGACCCTTTACATCTTTTTATTTTTTACAAACAAGAAAATAAACCTATTCTATTTCTACCCTTATTAATCCATGAGACCAGATTAAACTATTGGTCTCACATGTTTTTCTAACTAATCTAATATCTGCTGGGATTAAGCTGTCGAGTAGATTTCTTCTCTACATTCTACAACAGAAATTTAAAAATAGTCAAAATAGGGTTAGACAGACTGGTTTTCTATGGATCCAAGGCATAAAGACAATTTCACATGGACAGAACTTGCAGAAAACTGAAAACAAAACTTTGAAGGCCTAAAATCTAAAGTTTTGTAGTATCCTTCTTTCCTTTGTGACTCGAGTTTTGAGATTTTTAGAGTCACTTTCTTTTCTTCATTTCAGCTCTGGTTTTGGGCTTGTCAGAGCTGATTCTTCTTTCTTTGCTGGTCTAGGTTTTGGGCATGTTTGAACCAGTTATCTTCATTCTCCTTGGCTCAGGTTTTGATCATGTTAGAGCCAATATTTTCACAACAAAGGTTCACGTTTTGAGCATGTCTGAACCTCTCCTTTTCCTCTTTTTTTTTTCCAGGAAAATAAAACACTGCAATGGTATATACAATGGAAATGGAAAGTGGAAATTGGAAATCAGCAGAAGTAGTGTTTGAGCATCCTGCCATTGACAAGACCCCCAAACAGGTCTGTACCATCTAATTCTTGTAGGAAAAAGGCATTTGGACCCACAGTGGCCTGGATGATGTAGGGACCTTGCCATAAACTGTCAAACTTGCCGTGCTTTCCTTTGTCCTCTCTCCTTGAGTCCCACTTCAGAACTTTGTTTGCAATTTTGAAATCAGAGGCCTTAGTTCTTTTGTAAAATAGCTTATTTACATTTTCCTGAACCTTGATAGCTCTGCTATAGACCTCTTCTCTTGTTTGTTGGAGATGGATGGCTTGATTTATCCTCCTCACCATACTCTCTTCTTCTATTTGAATCTCTTGAACAAGTTTGATAACTGGTATCCCAAGGCTGGTAGGAAACACTGCTTCTGTTCCATAGACAAGCTGATAAGGTGACACGCCAATGGATTTATTTGTTGTAAGCCTATCAGCCCACAACGCATGTACTAACTTGTTATGCCATGATTTTTTGTTCTCTTCCAACAACTTCTTGATGATGATCACCAGGCTCTTGTTTGATGATTCAACTAATCCATTACCTTGAGGGTAATAGGCAGTGGAATGACCGAGTGATATTTGATACCTGTGACAAAAATCAACCATTTTCTTGGATTCGAAACCAACAACATTATCAGTGATTATTTTCCTTGGGCAGCCAAACCGAGAGAGGATATGACCTTCTAGGAAACTAATGATGACTGAATCTGTGGCATTCCTAGGAGATATGGCCTCAATCCACTTAGTGAAGTAGTCTGTGGCTATTAGGATCCATTTGTGTTGTGCAGAAGAAGCAGGGTGAATTTCTCCTATGAAATCTAGGCCCCATTGCATAAAGGGACCCTCAACAATGATGGGTTGTAGAGGTAAGGGGAGGAGTTTTCTTTTGCCTTCAAAAATCTAGTATTTGTGGCAGGAAATTACAAACTTATGGATATCATTGAAGAGTGTGGGCCAATATTAGCCAGCTCTGAGTATTTTTTTTGCAGTGGCCTTCCAGTTCAGGTGGCCTCCACACTCTCCTGCATGGAATTCTTGTTTAATCCTCTCTGCCTCATTTTCAGGCACACATTTAAGCAACAGGCCATTCGGATTCTTCCAGTATAAGCAGTTATTTATTACGCAATAGCTCATGGCCTCCAACTTTAAGAATATGGCCTTGGTCTTTGATAGTTTAGGAGGGGCACTGAGGTGTGTAAGCACATACAGAATGTCAGAATACCAGGGAGAGCTTTGAAACCTTTCCTCAACAGTGGGATCAAGCAATCCCTGTTGCTCATCCAAGGTATTCACCATGTTAATGTACAGGGCTTGTAGATTTGTTTCAGCCATCAGTTGAGATAAGCCCTGACCCTTGATCAGTTTGGTGGGTTTTATCTCAAGGTCGTACTCTAAAATCACAGCAATCCATTTTCCCCTTTTCCCATCTGGGTCTTGGGACAAAATATCTTTTACCACTATATTTGGCACATAAGCTATGGTGTGGGAATGCAGTATGTACACCCTAAATTCTTTCAAGGCCTTAATCAAAGCATAGGCTTGTTTTTCCATAATGTTGTATTTCAAGAGTGCATCTCTGAGCGCTTTGCTGAATAAAGAAATGGGTTGCTCCATTCCCTCTAGACTTTTCTGCAGTAGAACTGCAACTGTGGTATGCTTGGAGGCAAATGAAAAAATCAGGAAATCTTTTGAGAAATCTGGGCTGATTAGGACAGGAGCCTGGGTGATTGAAAGCTTTAATTATTCAAAATATTTCATAGCTTCAACAATCCACTTAACTCCTACAACTTTCCTCATCATATTACTGATATTTCTAAGGTGTTCAGCTAAGTTGGGAATGAACCTCCTGAGGAAGTTGATTTTCCCAATGAAGGACTGTAACTCTTTGATATTTCTCGGGTGTGTGATTTGTAGTATTCCCTCAACTCTTTGTGGGTCTATCCTAATCCGCTTCTCGGATATAATGTGGCCAAGAAGTTTCCCTTCCTGCAGTCCAAATACAGTCTTTTTGGGATTTAGTGACAGACCAAACCTCCTACATTTTTCAAACACTTTCCTCAGATGTTTTAGGTGTTCTTCCTCAGTCTTCGAGTAGACCATTATGTTATCCAGGTAGATGACAATGAAGTGTCCTATTTCATCTAAAAAATATATGTCCATTGCTCTTTGGAAGGTTGCACCAGCGTTCATCAGTCCAAAGGGCATCTTCACATACATAAAGGTACCCCATGGAGTGTTAAAGGCTATTTTGAGTTGGTCTTCTGGGATTACTAGGACTTGGTTGTAACCTGAATAACCATCTAGCAGGGAGATCCTTTTAGAACCTACTACCCTCTGAAGAATATGTTCCATTTTTTGCAAAGGGTAATTGTCTTTGAGTGAGGCTCTATTAAGATTCCTGAAATCTATGCACAATATGATCTCCCCTATTTTCTTTCTCACAGCCACTAGGTTGGATACCCAATCTGAGAACCTCACAGGTACAATTATACCTGCTTCATACATCTTCTTAATCTCTTTTTCCACTACAGGCAATTGTTTTGGGTTTATTCTGCGAAGTTTTTGTCTAAAGGGCTTCTGATTTTCTTTGAAGGGTATTTTATGCTATATGATGTTTGTGTCATAAGCCCTTAAGTCCTCATAACTCCAAGCAAACACATCAATGAATTCCTTGAATAGGGCAATGTATTTCTTTTTCATGTTTGCAGGAGGGGACTTAGCTAATTTGATCATCTTGGGTTTATCTTCAGTGCCTATGTTGCATTCCTCGACATCAGAGTCTGTATGCCCTATAGTGGGCTTTTTTGCTACATCATCGAAGTCAAAAAGGTCTTCTAAAGGTGCTAGACCTCGAGGTATGTTCCTATCTTTGGTCTGTAGCACCTCTACTTCTTCACTATCTGCTTTTTCACATTTTTCGTCTGGATTTCCAGTCTGCTCGCTTAGAGAGTTTATTTCTATGTTACAGGGTGTTTCATCCTCGTCTGAAGGCTCTTCACTTAGGCAGCTACTGTTAGATTTGGATTCTGCATCAGAAAATTCAAACTCGTTTCTGCCTACCAGGAAATCTTCAATCTGCTTATCTCCTTCAAAAACCTGCCAGTATTTTTCATTGTCCAGTACTGCAAGTCTGAATTTGGTTTGAATGATGATCTTTTGGTCGCTTGGAGTCTTAGGGTATGAACTAGCTAGGCAAGCTAATCCGTTTGCAATGACATTTTGACTCCTAGGAAGAAACACTAATTCGTACTCAACAAATGTTTTCAATAAATCCATAGTGTCATTCCTATATGCTCTCAGCCTAGGATGTTTCGCTGTGTATTCACCATTCACCTGTTTGATAATCATCTCAGAGTCCCCATGCACAGTTATCCTACGGGCTCCTAATTTTCTCAACTGAGTTAAGCCTAGGATAAGAGCCTCATATTCTGCAATATTTTTTGTACATTTGAAGTGCAGGTTGCAGGCATGGCTCTCTGCATAATCACTCTCTGGGTTATGTATCCACACTCCTGCTCCAGCAGTTCTCTTGGTGCATGGCCCATCGAAACTCATCTCCCACAAGGGTTCATTTTTCGTTTTATCATCACTTCCTCCCTTACAGTTGGGCTCACCATTATGTTGCATTATAGGAGCTGCACTAGGCTGTGGGTCGTTTTTTTTTTCATCATGTGTGTGGAAATCAGAGAGGTAACTAGTTGGCTGATTGGGTTTTGTTCCTGGTTCACTTTGATTTTTTAGTTCAGTGCACTGTTCTGAGTTTTCTACATTTTCCTCTTATGAGTCTAGAGTAGCCATTATGTTAAAATCCATGGCCTCTGTTTCCTCATTTGTATTTCTGTTTTTGGACATTGACCCTTCTAAGGATTCATCATTACAAAGGATGAAGGAGTCAAGGTCTGTATGTACAGAGTATAAAGGAGAGTTTTCAGGATTTTTAGGTCTACTAACCAGGAACTTCATTTGTGCCTCCCTGTACAATCTTCTAAGTTGGCCAAAGATGGGAATTTTGGCATAAGACCCATCCATCCGCATAGTTCCCGGCAACTTGGCTCCCCATGATCTCGATAATAACATGCCATACTTAGGTGGCACATCTGCCACAACAACATCCATGACGATACACTTGGCAGGAATCTAGGTAAGGCTCACACATAAATCTTTGATCAGGCCTAGACACTTTAATCTACTAGAGTCAAATGAATATAGGTCTTTATAGGGACATGTTATCTCTAGGCCTAATCTTTCCATCACTACTTTAGGCATCAGGTTGTGTGATGCCCCAGAATCATGCATTGCATTGTGGAGAATCTTATCATGGACATTGAGACTGATATAGAAAGGTGGTACTACCCCTTCCTGAAACTTTCCTTCTATCTTTGCACCAAACAGAAGGGCAGGTTGATCATCACTCAGATTTATAGTGTCACTACTCTCACCTAAATTTAATGCCTTAAAAAATTTGGCCTTTATATACATCTTGGGTGGCCAACTCAGAGAGTGGGACAGAGATTTTAATTTTTTCAATCTCACTCTCCAGATTGAAAGTGGATTGACTCTTTGGACTGCTCGACTCTGCTTTGTTAGCCACTACCTTGGTGGCTAAATCAGTGTGTTGATTCTCGTTATGTACAGGATTAGGGACCGCTTTATTAGGAGCACTAACTGTAGTGCTAGTGCTGCTAGATGTTTGCCTTTGTTTATTGGTGGTTTCGTTGTATTTTTATTTGTTCTTTCCAGAACTCTCAGCTGCAGATTTGTTACTTTCAACAGTTGCTTTAGAAGTTTTCTCAGGTCTTTTCTTGATGGTGACCTCAGAAGCTTTTGGTTTGGTACTTTCTTGGCTCTTTTTTCTTCTAAGTTCATATTGTTCTCTGACCTGCATCATGGCGTTTTCAAATCCTAACATGTAATCCTCAGTTTCTGACCATTCCTCGTCCCAATAAGAGGGTGGGGAGTGATATTCTTCTGTGTAACAATTATGGATTGAATCTTCTATTTCAAACATGTTTATTGTGGTCCCCTCAGACTCTCCTATGATTCCCTCATCTTCATCAAGAAATTTCTCTTGGAATGGGGGAATAACTTGTTGATCTGATTCCCTTTGTCTGTTGGGAGGGGTGTTGTTTCTTCTAAAGTTATGGTTCTAGTTATGATTTTGATTTCTATTTTGGTTATTAACTGTGACAACCATTTTTTCCATCATCTGTTGTAACCTTTCCACATTTTTAGATAAACGGTCATAGTTTGGATCAAAAGTGGAAGCTACATTGTCATCTCTATATGTTACCCCTTTCTCAGCTCTCAATCTTGCTCTTTTCTCAATCAAATTTGCCTCTATGCTCACTGCCCCCTTTTGCATGTCTTCCAGCGTGTTATAATCTCTCTCCCTAAGCTGGTAGGCCATGTCAGCATCAAAGCCTTTGGGGTATTTTTCCAGAGCCATACCTTGGGGAGGTTTCATGTGTGGAGGAAGAGCATTGTAAATGTTGTTAAATCTCGTTGTGTAATCATGGACACTCTCTCCTACCTTTCTTTTCAGATTCATATATTCTGCTAGGAGTTGGCGAGGATTGGCCTTAACCTCCCATTTGTTTATGAAAGTCTGATATAAATGTGGAAGATCATTAATGCTACCCGGAGGTAGGCCTTTAAACCATTTCTTCACATCACCCCCTAAGCTCTAGGAAAAGATTCTCATTTTGACTATATCATCATCTGTAGTCAAAAAAATCTTCCATCCTATCTACATGGTATTGTGCTGTGGTAGACTCTTTTGCAGTGAAGTGTGGGATCTTTGATTGATAATAATTTGGTAAAGGTACTAAAGGTTGGGGTAAAACTAGAGGAGCATACCAGGCTGCCATGATGATGTTTTGATGAGGTAAAAGGCTGACTTTGGCAGTTGGTATATGGATGACAGGGATATTGTGACCAACAGACAATTGATGAGCAGATCTAGGGTGACTGAGCCCCAAGTTTCGAATGAAGTGAATATCGGGGGGTGTAGATGGAGGGGTCTGTCTATCCCAAAGGTGATTACCACTATGAGGTGGTGAATTACGGAGATCAATGTCTGGCTGGTCTAGGACACTGAATGACCTAGCTCTTGGTAGACTATTGTAAGTGCCTAGGTTAAAAGATGGGTTTGATAGAGCGGTAAAGTTTTTTGGTGTAGAGTTAGCTCTATGGATGAGGCTGGAAATAGTTGATTTTTTAGGTGTATGAGATCCCTTCAGGATGTTCTCAGGGTTTTCAACTATTTCAGGTGGGTCTAGGTTACAGTAAGATCTTGTATGAATGGTGCTGATAGCCAGAATGATGTCCCTAACCAAGCAGCCTAATCCTACTTGTTATTTTTATCGTGGTTGATGTTGTAATGGGCTTCTGATCTCCCAGTGGAGTCTTATGTGGACCAAAACAATCAGAAGGCCTACTGATCACCAGTGGAGTCTTTAAATCGTTTAGGAATTATGGAGTCGCCAGGTGGAAGGTTTAGGATGTTTTCTGGCAGGTACAATGTCCACCACAATGCCTATGGGATATCCCTTTTCAAGAATATCTTCACAACAAAGCAAAATCTAACCAGAGATTGACTGGGAGGGCATTTACCAGATGTGTCACCTCTGAAAGAGTGTGAGATCTGGAGGCTACCTGGCCCTTTCCAGACTTTGTCTAAGAGTATGGGAGAAAACACAACAAATGGTATAGATGTTGATATGTGAATGGGGGTCTTTAACTGCCAACCTAACCAGATATTCTAGGCTTCTGAGGCTCTGATGATGTAGTGAGGTGAGAATTACTCAGATTCCCCAACAGAATCGCCATTATGTTGGGGTTCCCATGTTTTGGCCAGATTGGCAAGACCAAAAGATGAGACAAATTCAAACCACTTTCAGACCTCAGGATCTAGCCCTCCTAGGTCCAGAGAGGGATCTCTCTATGATATGTCAAAGTGAATGTCTTTGAAGCTCAAATTTTAAGATGTTAGGCTAGTTATAAGGCTCAGGGTTTGTTTGTTTGATTGTTTGTTTGGTTGCTAGTTATCAGGAAATAAGGGTTCAATGTAAGACAAGGATGAGCAAAGAGGAATAAGGTAGAGGTGAAGTATTCCAGGGAGCATTCAAAACCATTGGGCAATGGAGTCAGGAAAGGATTTTCTTGCTAATCAATAGGAAGGCTTTCAATTGGGCTAGTCATCTAGAACATTGGATCTTAAAGATGATTGTGTGATATGGAATGGTAGGAGTGGAAGAGATAACAAAGATTTAGGGAACAAAGTTAAAGACCGGCTGGTCGCACAAGGATCCTAGTGGACATGGCTAACTCTAATCCCCAGTGTTCCCAAATCTTCCAGCTAAATCCTTAACAAGAAACATCTAAGAACATATTCATTTCATCCATACATCAGAGAGCAGGCAATAACATCCACTACACTGGTTAAATTAACTGAAATCAATTCTTAGATAACACATTCAGAAGAAAAAAATCAATGGCAAGGAGAGCAGAAACATAGGGTACCTAACAAGGGTAAATCCTATGCCAATATTCTGATGCAAGCCAGTAGAAACGAAATGAAATGAATATAAACACAGAGATAGGAAAACATCACCGCTGCTTTAGATCAGGATCCAAGGAAATGTGCTTGTCATATTAAATAGCAATACCAGTCAAGTACAACATTGTGAATAGTTGAATACTCAGTTTGAAATCATATTCCTCAGCCTATCTTACAAATTTACACAGAGACTGTGTCTAAAAGGAAACTACTTGCAATTCTTTGATAACTGATCAACAACCTTTACAATGAGTTTCTTCATGAATTTATAGGTCTAGTGGAGCAGAGAAGGTAGGTGAAAAACTAAATGCAACATTAAAAACTCAGAAGAGGAAGAAGGTCGAAGCCCACTCTGTATAAATTCTATGCATTTAACCATGACACTCTCTGGGTGAAAGAGTGGTCTTCTCCAAGCTACCATTTACTCTGGTATGTCTCTGATGTACTTGGCTGTAGTAATATGTAGTACTTCTGGTGAATTAAACAAAAACGTAGAATCAGGACGCTAAGATCTGCCATACTGTGCAACAAATGCTTCTGATAGTCTAGGACTGCTGTAGGGGGAAAACTTCACTTGGACACCACGTAGACTGAAACAAAAGAGTGTACCATGTCCTGGCTCAGGGAGAACATTCTGCTGATTTGAAACCTTGATTACATTGTTTTCTATGGACTGGACCTCCTGTGTGATCATTGAGATTTTCGATCTGGTACTCTACCTTTAGAACTCTAGATTAAGGCTTAAAACCCTCAAAACTGAATGTTGAAATCCTTGGTCATTAGCTGGTATTTCTTCGTCGCTTCATAAATGCCCCAATCTACCAAATCTGAGTTTTAATGGCGCCGGATAGGTTTTCCACGGAGATTGAACTGTCCTTGGATAATATTTATGCCGCCGCTACCTTTCCGGGCATTCCCTATAGTACCAGCCTCCAAATTCAACTTTCTCTGCGCAACATGCCATTACAATAGTACATATGAACCATGGCGGTTTTATGCCTCTCTGAAACCCTGCAAAACAAGAAAAATAGTTAGGAAAACCATGCATGGGGTCAGATGATGTGGATGACTGTGAGGATGACAGTGGGACTGCGGACGAATGGTGGAAAAATGAAAAGGAATGGTGGAGAAGTGCTCTGATGGAAGGTTGGCGGAATGCAGAGAAATTTAACGTGAAAACCTTAAATTTGACCCTTTTAATGAATATATGTAATGGGAGGGGCGAATGTACGGTGAGACACGTGGAATCGTGACGTGGTGGGACCGAGCGATGGTGGAATAGTCAATAGCGGGGGGAAATATATTTGGACCGTGAGATCTCAAAGGAGATCGACAGTTGAAAATGCAGCGGAGGGCGCCGAATGGTGGGCCAGGTGTACGTTGACCATGGATTAAGCCCCGCGCAACTTCGTGGAGCGACAACCATTGATGGGCGATTGTAGATCGGACGGTTGACGGTGATAGCGCTCCGCATCCTATATCGAATGATAACGTGCGATGAGATAGCAGTTTTGAAATAGTGTCGCTGCCACGCGTTGGATGATGTATGGAATCGCTGGCCGATCGGAAATTACCACCTACCCCAGAAAGGCGGTGTGATAGAAACTGTATGGTTTTTGAATAGTGTGCGATGGGGACCACAGGGGCAGGTGCACTCTGGACCGCCGATCTGGCGGGTGAATGAACGGTTAAGATGCGATGATCGACGACAAACCGATTTAACGATAGTTGCTGCGGGGGCAGCGATCGCTGTCCATTATGTTTAGAGCAATGGTTATAAACGCGCCCGATGAACATATGAGATAAGCGCTCCCTTAGGCTGGCAAGTGGTTCTAGCACCTGGGTCACGTGGAGGAAAAGGCTGAGGGGGCTAGGCCGAAGGGGCTAGGACCCATATTATGTAGAAATATGGCTTTTTGGGCCATTTTGATGCATTTTTAGGGCCATAGAAGGGTAACGATAGGGGAATGAAAGGGAAAATTGGCCCACCGAGGAGGAAATGTAGGATGTAAAGGGGATATTTGGGAAGATTTAGGAGATTAGAGGGGAATTGGACAAGGGGAAAACAAAGGTTAAAATGGGCATTCTGCAAGGATCAAGGGGAAAATGAAAACTTTTGGAGCACAACCTTTGCAACCAGTGAGACCTTATAAAGGGAGTCAGCAATGGGAAATTTATCATAGGCAAAAGCACAGGAGGCTTCAAGGATGATGTGTCTTCAGGGGAGATGCATTCCCTGGAGGCTAAAAACAATCTAGCCCCCTACTTTTCTTTGTCAAAAATTCATAGGGGGCCTAACAACCACAACTACCAAGATATATACTAATATTACAACCTAATATTACAACCTAACACATATTGTTTTTAATCCCTTCAACCCACCATAATTGGCTCTTCCTAAGACACTTCAAGTCACGGTATTTTCTAACAACATATTGAAAAATTCCACAAAAACGCTTTTATTCTTTATAATCCCTTCATCCCTCAAAAATTGGCTCTTCCTAATGCACTTCAAGTCACAATATTTTCTAACAACATTTTGGAGAATTCCACAAAAAACTTTGTTATTATTTGTAATCCCTTCATCCCACCAAAATTGGCTCTTCCTAATGCACTTCTAGTCACGACATTTTCTAACAACATTTTGGAGAATCTGATACAAACTTTGTTAATGATACCAAATCTAAACATGTGGACATACACCTAACCTAGTAGAGAGAATCATGATTCAACCCACTCGATTGGCAATAATTGAAAACTGAAAAGAAGTGGAGGAGAGGATTTCTCTTCTCAACATTACAAATCGGTAAAATAAGGCTACATTGGAGACATCAACCTTAATTGACTGCAATGGGACTCAACTAAAACTGGGCTATGTGAAACTGAATTCGAACACTTGGATGGACGGTTTCGACATGTATGAGGTGGTTGGAATTAGATTCTCAAACACCCCCTCATAATTACAACCACATAAAAATTTAATTAAGATACCTGCTGGTCTATATCTCAGTGAGGCTTAACAAATTGACTTCAACTACATTTAGTTTCCTTCTTCTCTTCTTCAAGATTCTATAGCCTCTAAGTTTTTTCATCATTTTCTTCATGTTGTATTCATCAAACCTCATATTCTTCATTTGTTGGTGCAGGTCTTCTATTGTTCCATGATGACTAAGAATGTCCTAGACTTCTTAAGTAAATGACTTGTATGTGGCCTATTTCCACATATTCTCCTTTTTATTGTGCTTTTCATCATCAACCTGTTGCAACATAAGACGATGATAATATTTTATCTCTTCAAAACTCTAATAGCTGAAAATTTCATTGACGTGTTCATCATGCATGCTATCTTCAACATTCATATCTACAACTTCTGTGTAGATTTCAACTAGACATGGTGTTGCAAGCCATTTTGCAAAGAACTTTAACTCTTCTTCATAATCAATCTATTTACCCGCACATTGAAAATCAATGTTATAATTAAAAATATTTGCAAAATGACATTGGTTCTAGTCTTCTGCTCTGCAATGAGAGCTTTCTCCTATTGTGCTTCCTTCGCTGCTTCTACCTCTACTATGTTTATTCTTTCCCTTTGCAGACTTATTTCTTTGCATCTGCCTTTATCTTTGTTTATGCATCTGTCTTTATCTCTGTCTTTGTCTCTATCTCTCTCATTTCATCACTAACCTGTGCTGTTGCAAACATGTTGTCTTCTACTGATTGAAGTGGGGTTATCTCACCAAATAGCATCATGTCAATATCATGTTTTTGTTACATCATTTGCAACCAATCACCATTAGCCAAAAATTCTCTATAAAAGTTTACATTAGCAATATTTAGCATTGGATTTACCATAGTATTTTTACTCTCATCAGCAAGCTCAGTTGTTGAATTCACCAAATCATCATCAACAAGCTCTATTCCTTGAATCACCAACTCATCATCAGCAAGCTTTGTTGCTGGATTCAAAAAAATTTCGTCGGCAAGCTCTGTTTTTGGATTAATGAAATATCCGTCCACTTGTGGTTGTGCACAGTGGGGTTCATGAGCACCTTTTTGCTCCTTACCTATTTCTTCTACAATTTCTTCACATCCATCATCCACTTGTGGTTGAACACAGTGGGATTCAACAAACTCTTCATCTCGTTGTAGATCTGCTGCTTTAGATCCACCTTCACCTTCAAATTCAATGCTCCCCCTTGCACCAAAACACCTCTCAAGGGTATTGCATGCCTCCTTGGTTGTCTTGGCATATGAAATCAGAGAGAGAATGTTATCATCCATAGATTATTTTATGCATTTTAATGCAAAGGCATCCTTTTTCCTCTTCATTTCTAGATCTAGAAAGATCTCAAACGTCTCTTATTGTTTCTTTAGCCTCTTGGCTTTTCCCATTTGTTGAGTGTTGGCTCACTACACCTCAACAAGTAACAAAAATTGTAGACATGACGACCATGCATGTCTTACACAAGAAAGAAAAAACTTCTTGCAATTTTTTTTTAATGCCCACAATCAATTTTAAACTTTTTAAACCATACCTTGAAGCGACGCGGCTCCGTAATGCCACTTCTGCACTGGTCGTGCCGAAAAGAAACTGCTATAAGTCTTTACTGGATTGGCATGGGTATCTGGCTCAAAGGTGCATTGATCGGCCCTAGTATCGGGCTCAAAGTAGCAATGATTGACCCTAGTATTAGCCTCAAACTAACTTTCATGGTTGATCGGCCTACTTTTCCCTTGAAAAAGAGCCTTGATAAAAAAAAAAAAAAAATCACTCAAATATTAGGGGTTTCTTCTTCGGCTGCTTCTTTGTTCTTATTTTTCTTTTGGATCTTTGCACCTCAAGAGTATTCCTTTGGATCTCACGCTCACCTCGCACTCACCTTCCACTCATGTTGTTGCTCTGGAGTCTTACACAAAGTAGCTTCGATCTTCGATCTCTGATGCTCTCAACGAGTCTTACAAAAGCTAAGCTTTGCCACTTTTAGGTAGGAGGCATCTTCAAACTTCTTCAAACTTTTGTTGCTCTCTCAAAGAGTGTTGTGCATGCTTGTCTCTTCTCACTACTGCTCCAACTTCGCTCACATTGCCGTTGCCGCTCTCTGGAGGAGGCTTATGGAAACTATCTTCCCTATCATGACAAGGATTGAAAACGGAAAAGAAGTGGAGCAGATGATTGTTCTTCCCAATATTACGAATCAGTTAAATAAGAATACATTGGAGACATCAACGTTAAATGACTGCAGCGAAACTTAACTAAAACTAGACTAAGTGAAACTGAACTCGGACACTTGGATGGACGGTTTCAACACGTAACAAGTGGTTGGAATTATATTCTCCAACATCAACCACTTAAATTAGTCAAATTGTTAATTACATTTAACATGTATTTAATATTCCCTCCCTTAATTTGTTTTACCATAAAGAATCATAATATATATTTATTGATTGTGTTAATTACATTTAACTAATATTGCCCCCTATATTTATTTAAGAACAAAGAATCATAATATTCATTGATTTCGTTTATTTCAGATTCGTTTCGGATTTGAAAACTTCAGCAACACTAATAAAAAATGAAACCATAGAGCTTAAGCATGGTAAAACAATGAATCCTAATAATGAACGCAACAGAAGCAAAAGTATACTTTTCGCGAGAATTACGACGACATCCATCCCTAAAAACGGGAGCTTTCTCGTAATTGTAGGCGAGACACCGTCCATGATGTGAAAGAGTATGATAAAGACCATCGTTTCTTGAGACCGTGACATGACTGCATTATATCTGAGCCCTTCGATGCATGTGCAGGGAAAATAAGAGCTTCCTAAAACTGTGCCATAAATCAAGCTGTTCGCAGTAGCTGACTACGTGGTGAAATCTGCACAGAACATCTAAATACGATCATAAGTGATAACGACACTCCACTGTCATCAATATGTCTAGATACATCACTCCTATAAAGGAAGGGAATTGAACCTGTGATGAGTGCCATAAGAACTTGTCTGATCACCCTTTAAGCAAAACCCCACATACATAAAGTTTTGTTTGTTACTCAATATTCTAGTAAACATTTGTTCAGATAAATTTATTACATATTTAGTTTACTTCATATTCATTTGAAAAACCATTGCCCAGTAAAGAGAGTCCTACCGAGCACCAACAGTAAAAAATGGAAGTCAATATCCATTCAACCATAGATGTTGGCCAGTCCATAGAAAATCGTAAGGATGTTTAATTGAGGTTAGAATATTTATTTTTGTAACAGAAAGCTGCGTGAAAACCAAATATTTGTACAAAAAATCTAGAGAAAATCTACAAATGCAAAAGTGTACAGGGAAGCAAAAGAGGCGTTGAATTCTCATTAACACGAAATAGGTTACTATCAAACCTTGGGCTTTACATCTTACAGTTAGAAGAACTCAGAAACTGGGGGACTGACGAAAGGAAGAAAAAAAATTCCACGATTATTAAAGTGCAATGCACAGAGAATCCACTGTGTCCACACGGATTTCAACGGACGGTTACGTGAGGTGGGCCTTTGATTCAACAACAACAACAACTGAAACAGGCATGCAGATTCAATCAGTAGCAGGACTGTCTGTCAATTCATTATACGCCACTTCTTCCAAATTTCTTCCTACTACCGGGGAGAGCAGTGAGGTTTCCAATGTTTTCATTGGTGTGGCCAATTGGAAAAATCCCAAGTTTTGGTTTGCGAAGCACTTTCTTTTCGTAATTTAGAGTAATGTCGTTTTGTTAGAAGAATAAACAAAAGATCAATTCTTTAAAGGATTGCTGGGAGAATATGATCATAACTGGACTTTCCCTTTCAAAAGTAAAAGAGTCATTTTTAAAAAAAGCTATAAACTATAAAGATATAGAAATATTTAATATAAACATAGTTTTGATAAATAATTTTTTTTTAATAACTATATAACTATTGCAAAATTTCAACAAATATTTTCAATTAATATAATTATTTCCGTATCATAAAATTTCAACGATCATACCTATAAAATTTTCTCCACATAAAAAAAAGCTATATTGCAAAATGAAGATGGATATGAACCATAATTAAAACTCAAGGGTTAACAACAGCTAATTTCATGTGAGTTATTATTAATTATCATATATTTGTAACTACAATAATGTAGATTTTCCTAAAATCAAATTCATCAAATAGTTAATATTCGGATTTTAAATATCTCTTCCGAAGTGAAAATCACAAAATGAAATTTATCATATAGTTTATATTCTCCCTACTTACTGCAGTAATGTTGACAAATTTAATATTTTAGATATCATATTTTATAATTATAAAACTAAATTTGTTATTTAAATTATTTATATTTATATGTTTTTAGTTTTATTTATATTTTATTTATATGTCATTTATTATTTATACTTAATATATATATTCTTTTATTGATTATATTTTCTTTTACGGGGATTATAAGATAAATTTGGAAGTTTGTAAAGTATATAATTTTAATTAAGTTTGAATATAAATTTATACAAGTATTTAATTAAATTTATATACTAAATTTAGTGGGAGGAGCACTCTATAGGGGTAAGGAGGACAAAGTGTTCATGGATTTTGGTTATAATAGAAATAATCAAGGAGAGAGGAGAGGGAGGACAAAGTGTTCATGGATTTTGGTTATAATAGAAATAATCAAGGAGAGAGGAGAGAATTTGGTGTCAATGAAGGACATTTTTTAGTCAAAGAACATCATCAACATACCTATGCATCATTTGGTCAAAGACTCTCTCTTAAAGGATAAATCTGTGGAAAACATCCTGAAAAATATAAAGAAAAATAAAGATGATATCCCTTTCAAAGAATATCTCCATGTCATAAGAGACTTAAATAGAGAAGTGGGCAAACAACATTTATCTCATCCAAAACATATCTCTATGTTCTAAGAGACTTCAATAAAGAAGTGGGCTAACAAAATTTTAATATGTCATACTTCTGATGTTATATAATCTAACATTTTAATATGTCATGTTTCTTATATTGTGGTAAGGTAATTTTGGGAGGGAACTAGGCTAGGAGCACCTGAGTGACTAACAATATCCATATCCATTTCTTATATATATTTATATATTTTTTAAAATTGTTATTTTGTTGATATATGTATTTATATGCTCCCAAAATTGAGAATGTGGATGAAAAAGATGAACTAAATATTTAAACTTATTGGAGACAATTTAGAAGACTAGAAGAAATGCAAACAATGAAAATTTTCCATTGGTTAGGTGTGAATTGTTTCTTGCATATAAACTATAGTTTATTGCATATTGCACAATCATATTTAATCACATTTGACAGTAAGGCTCTAATTAAACCAATATGTAAGAACCCAAAAACATATACAATAAGTCCATAACCTAGTACATATATTTTTTTTAATCATTAAGAAAAGAAAAAAAAAGGAAAATGAATCAGCCATTTCCCCTAGTTACTATATTTATATAATTTTGGAAAATATTATCCTCCAAAATTATCCCTCAAGATATTGCATTCTTAATCCTTTCCAAACATAAATATATATAAATTTTAGGTGAAATAATAAATACTCAATACAAAATGTATAAATAACTCTTCAAATAAAAATATATAAGTTTCTATCCATAAATTAGCTAACCAAAACAAGATATATATAAGTTTTAGGCTAGAAGATAAGTATTCATGTAAATATATTAGCAACTTTCTTTAAAATTTTCAAAAACATCATTCCTAAAACATTAGTGACCAACAAACATATTTTTCTATAACAATTTCATAGTTCTAATAAATTGCAAAATCAAATCAATATAATATTAAAACTTTAAAATGAGACTTATAAAGTTGTACCATGAAAAATAAATATATCATCTTTGGTTTATCTTAATAAATTCTGTTTGTAAAACATGAATCCCGTATATGGACATATTATCTATTACTTGCCCTAATACATGATTTTGAAGTATGGACATATTATCTATTATTTGCTCTAAGACATGCTTTTGAAGTCAAAACAGAGAACATAACTGTTTTTCTCACCAAATATTTCATTTTCCTCTTTAAAAAAATAGATAGATGAGACATTAATTCTTTAAAATAAAAATAATAATTTCACTCAACTAATTTCTTTATATTTTTTTACTACATAATTTCAGATTCACCAATTCGCCTATATCGTTACATTGTTTCAAAAGCATGATATTAAAAACCAATGTGTAATAAAAACTACTATGAGACACACTACCTTAATGTATTAAAAACGTAGTTTAAAAAAATACAAATTGCAAACCAGTCTAGATAACCTGAACTCTTCTCCAAAAATAATGAGTCAAATCAACTTGAAAGCATAGTTACGAAATTTGGTCGTAGTGCCGAGAAAAGTTCGAAAATTCGATGGTTCGATATGATTTGTGAATTAATACATGGATCGGAAGTTCGATTCGGTGCACAGTAATATTTGGTTAACGGATTATAGGAAGACCGACGCAAATTTCTAAACGAAATTATAAGGTTTTATTTATCCTAAAAAACCTTATTTATCTTTAAGAAACTCATTTAATCATTTACTTTTTAGAAACCCATTATGAAATGGTCATACAGTTACTTCTCATAAATGATAACGTTGGTTGATTTTTAAGTGCAATAAGAATTTGTATACGAAATTTGTAAAAATCAACGATTTTTTATTCATACCTTCGTATACAACGACAACGAGGGTTTGTAAAATAAAATAAAAATACATGTGTTTTATGTATTTTATAATTTATAATTGTATTAAATTGAAAAATAAGAAATGAAATTCCAAATTTCAATTCCAAATTTCATAACTCTTTTGAAGTAGAATTTATTTTGAATAATTATAAAATTATAAAGTTTAATATTTTGTATTATCATTTTCATATGTTATAAATTAAAGTTTGGCTTCTTTTCAAGGTCATGAGTAATTAGAAATTAAGAATAGTATTTTGAAAAGATGTTCTATAAATTTAATAATCTTGGTAATGTGGAATTTATGTGGTTAATTGTAATAGAGAATTTGTAAGGAATTTTATTTTATATTAACATATAATATATAGTGTCTAAGTCATGGAGATATCAGATGTAACAACTCTATTCATCTATTTTTTTATTTTTTATTTTTTTATTTAAATTTTTTTTTATCGTCATTGAATTAATTAAATTCAGTCACTCTATAATGTCTTACACCATGTCATCACAAGTTTTAATTTTTATAGTTAGCCTTTTCATTAAGACATAACTATTTTCCGACTATGGTTATATTGACATCCATACGAACATAATTGTATTCACATAATTCTTCCTTTACCGTATTACTCTTTATGCCTCGTCTTCAAGGCATTCATACATTTATTTTAATGTATATGAGAGCATGCCTTTATAATAGCTTTTATTACTATTTTTTTATCCATTCTTATATACCTTCCATAACTCTACCACTTATAGTTATATCTTTGAACTTAAAATAATTTAATAAAAAATAAAGTTACCTATTAGACATGTATCCTTATATTTTAATTTGGCTTACTCTTATTTTCGTATGTGGTACCATAGTTCTATCAAATCGTAATATAATGAGGAAATCCACATCCTATTATATACTACAAATCCACATCCTATTATATACTACCTAATTTAATTATCTTAGGTTTTAGCTAATATTACCCGTATGCCTCACCATATTTAAATGGGTTATGTTTTGAATTATACGAATAATCTTCATGATAGGTTTCCCTTCTATGATAGGTCCACCATCACTAGTCTCAACCATTTAATTTATCATTGTTATTGAAATTGCACTATGCATATGGTCCTTTACCATTAACGTTGACACTTTGCCGACACATAATTTGCTATAGCAATTTCGATTTTTATGATTAACATGATTATCATTGAATGTTTATATGGCATGGTTTCAATTTAATGCATTTTTATATTTTGACCATACCTCTATGGATTTCATGTTATCTCCAATTAATGTGTTAAGACAGTGTACCATGCAAATATTTAAAGTTTACTTGTCTCAAGGTTATCATTGATTATCGTGAGGTACTATGTCCTCTCTAGCCACATGGATGTATTAATATCGTGAACATGTGGAGCTCAGATCTCTCGTCAATCGACGATTAAGTTCAACTCATACTCCTTCCCTCCATGACTAGGGTTTAATGTACTCGTTTTTTTTGTTTCATTCTTTCATTTGTCTAGTTCCCTATTAGGGCTTCTCACTTTGGTTCTTACAGTGAGTTTGATAACCATACTTACTATGTGATTAATCTGAAAGACTCGCTTCTAGATAATTGCTTCTATCTAGAATTTTTGCCTCATAGTCATGATTTATGATGAAGGTAACTTCATTCCCTCTTTATTTTCGCTCAACATTTCAATTTACACTCATACTTTGTTACAGGAGTCGTTTTATTTTTAAAATTTCTGAACTCATCCTATTAAATTTCATTCTGTATCTACGTTTTGAAACAAAGGAGTTCCATGTGTATTCCAAATTGAAGGAAAAAATATCTTCACGAATATTTACATTGAATTCCTGAGGTAATGCACATTATTCCATCATGCAAGTAAGTTAGGTACTCGTCCCACAATCCCTACACTTCCTTCCTAAAGCATTATAAAGTTTCGATTTTTCTTCTTTGTATTGTTACACTTCCTTCTAGCAACTTGGCTCATTCATGAAATGGTACTAACTGAGATCTACATCATTAGTTTGAATTTTTTATTCGAGATTATACAATAATTTCACTGTGAAAATCTCATTAATCTTATTTCCCCAATTTTTATAATCAGTTATTGAGTTATGCCATCGTTTGGTGTCTTCAAGGTCTTAATCCTCATTTTCTTTCCCAATTATTTTTTATTACGTCAGGTATCTCTGTATTGGATTCACCCTTCAATCTCAATGGTTTCCTGAATACTCGTTTTGGGTTTCATGATTTATTCCAATGTGAATAAAAAATTGAGAGTGTGAAGTTAGTCCTAAATTTCCAGAATTTAACTTTATTACAGTCAGTCTAATTATTGTATGGAATATGTTGTCCTCCATATTCTCCTATGTTTCGATATTTAATTAACTCATCTTTGAGATACGTTCTTTTGTCTTAGGTATTTCTTCGGTTTACACAGAGATATTTGAGATTATTCAATTTTCTTAATATTTTTCCATAGATAAATTAACCATCATCTGTCCTCAACAATGTGATTAATTCGACTTTGATTTCTCCATACAACCCACAGTATGTGTAAAACAAATTGTAATTCAATTCATTGAAATGGATTTTCTAATTCATTAATGTTTATAATATTTCTATAATCTCTCTATACCAACAAATTTGATTGATGGGTGTGACTCTGTCTTCTTTTATTTACTGAAGTGGAAGTATATTTGTATCCAATCTATGGACTATATACTTTCAATCAGTCTCTCTATATGTACTATATTGAATTAGTACTTACACTCTTATTATATGTCTTCTGTTTGTCTTATAAAATTTTATAAACATTCATAATACTAATAAATCATAGAAGATGTGTGAATACTTCTGCTATGAAGTAATGATCATTTTGTTAATTTCCTCTACTAAAAAAATGTTCTATTACATAGGCATCTCCTCTTTTCCTACTTTTGTCCCACTCATGGATTTGCATCAAATACTCAGTATACCATAATTCAGCTAATTCATTTTCTATACTTATAACACTATTACAAAATTATAATATCTTTCTCTGTTTTCCCCACTGACATAGATGTTTGATTTTCTTGTTTATACACATAAGAGATTACACTCCCTCAAACTGGACTAACAAGGTAAATTCTTTTGTTATATAATATTGACAATTTCCAATATTATGTATATTTATTTTAATTTTCCGTTAGATAAAATATAATCCCTATTTGTGTGGATTTTTTATATAGGTATTGCACATCTTGCAATTTACAACACCATTATTTTTCCTTCTTTATCAAAATAATTGACAATTAGTTTCGTTCCGTCTATTTACAGGTTGGTTGTTATCATTGACAGCATTCAGCCTGCAGAATTCAATGATATTTATTCATGTAGCCAATATGTAATTTATATAAAAAATAAGGGACTTTCAGTCAATATAATTGTGACAGTGATATCAGACATTTTATCGTGAATATAAATACATACTTATGTTCTGATTTATTTGATGAATTTCCATCCCTATAATAATTTTATATAATATTTCCAAGTTCTTTATAGTAGTTCAACTACAGGCATCACTTATGCATAAGTCGTAGTTGATATTGATATTTATAATTGTACTGTACACATAGTACCTCTAAATATAAAATGATGTTATATTTCTTCTTTCAACATAAGAAGTAAGTAGGTGTATATTTATTTCTATGTTTAATGTACAATATGAGTTTTGATTTAATAATAAATCCCACTATATATATCTCTATTTCTTCATTGTTTACAGAAATAAATAGTTATCTGTCATCCTTTTATTAACATCTTTAGAATATTCTCCACTCCTAATGATGCATTTTATGTTGATAATATTTTAATTCTTACAAACCTAACATCATATTTAAACCCTTATAATTGGGTTTATACATTGTGATCGTTAGTTAACTAATTTAACTAGTCTATGTAACTATACAGAATGACAACTATACCTATTATATTTATGGTTCTATTAAATACATTAGAAACTTCACTCTTAAGAATAAAATAATTTATTTTATAGATTGATAATTCATAAGATATAATTTTCCACTTATCTTCCTAATTAAAACAAATTTATTCTTATCCAATCATCATCATCATAACAACATAATAAAGAGACATAATTTAATAAATGTGCATACCAATTTTGGTAAAGACTATTTGCCACCCAACCTTGAGCTTTCATCCACAACTCCCCCCAAGTAGATACAAATTCTTCCAAGGTGTAGACAACCTCCTGTCTACCAAGGAATGGCTTATTTATGCCTACATTCCCTTCAACGTGTTTCTATAACTGCGTCCAGTTAAATCAGGATGTCATTTTTCTCTAGCCTAGGCTTTACTTTTATTTTTTCCACAAAATCTCTTTAAAACTTTCTTTTTCCTCTTTCTAGTTTTATTTCACCTCTTCTCGGTAACTTTCCACTTTATTGAGGTATCTTTTATATTTTTATCTCCAATCTAATATATTTAATTTATTTTATTTTATCCAAGTATTTTTGGAGATTTTTGGAAACTCTTTGCATTTAATTCCATCCTCATGGACTTGAAAACCTGGTCTCTAATTTACTCTAATCTTAGCACAATAATTAAAATTTCACATTTATTAATTAAAAAAATAATATGTCAACACATATACTTTTCGTTTAGGTCCACTTAACCTTTAGGATTTTCAAAACTACTTTGACACTTTGTTTTCCATTCAAACTTCACTCCCTTTTTCTGTAAAGAAGTAATAGGATAGACTAAGACAGAAAATCCTTCCACAAACCAATGGTAGTATCCAGCAATACCCTTAAAGGATCATATTGCTGGGACATAAGTAGGTACAAGCCAATCCATTATTGCCTATATTTTCTCTAGGTGTATTTCTAAGCCATCCTTTGAAATCATATGACCCAAATATTGAATTTTATCCTTGTAAAATTCACATTTGCTAAGTTTTGTATATAACTTATTTTCTCGAAGTGTTTGTAGGACAATTCTGAGATTTTTTCTGTGTTCTTCCTCATTTTTGGAGTACAGCAAAATATCATCAATGAACATTAGTAAAAAAATTTCTAGATACTTTTGTAGTACACTATTCATTAAACACATGAATGTAGCAAGTGCATTAGTAATTCCAAAGCGTAGGACTACAAATTCATAGTGTCCATATGTAGTCCTGAATGTTGTTTTATTGATGTTCTCATCCTTAATATTGAGTTGGTGATATCATGCTCTTAAATCAAACTTTTAGAAGATATTGGCTCCTCTCATTTGATCAAATAAGTCATATATACTTGGCAGAGGATATCTATTCTTGATAGTCAATTTATTCAGTCATCTGTAATCTAGGCACATTCTGAATGTGCCATACTTCCTTTTAACAAATAGTATTGATGTTCCCCAAGGAGACACAATTGGTCTGATGTACCATCTATCTAATAACTCCTGCAATTGAAATTTCATCTTTAATAGTTCAGGAGTACTAATTATATAGGGTGCCCTAGAGACACGTGCAGCTCCTGGTACTAATTAAATTGAGAAAAAAAATTCTCTTTTAGGGGGTAAATGGGGGATTTCCTCTAGAGATATATCTTTGAACTCTCTGATTACTGGTAAATTTTCTACAACCTCGTTTTTAGTTTTATGTCCTACTTCTTCCACTTGTAAATCATACACTTGAAAACCCTTTCTTGCTATCCTTTTTAACTATAATGCAGAAATTTTTCTGATTGATATTGGTCTTGGCTTTCCTTTCACTATCACATCTCTTCCCTCACCATCTATAAAATGAACTTTTTTATCTAAGAAATTAAATATTGCTTTCTGCTTCTCTAACCAGTCAATTACTACTAACAAGTCATATGATCCTAAAGGAAAAATATTTAGATGAATTTCAGTTTCATAAACATTTAAATTTACAACATTTTTTGGAAGTTTATGGGTCACTTTCCTTTTTTTTCTTGTAGCTAACTGCATTAATAATGCTTGCTGAAATTTTTATGATTTTAACTTTCACTTTTCCACCATCTATGGATTGACATAACTTAAATTTGATCCTGGATCTATCAAAACATAAACATGTTGTTCAGCAATCATACCTTCGATTTCTATCATGGTTGATTGGTGTTCAGCCTAGCGATCTTCAAGTGGAACACTAATCCTAGGAATGTCTCATGAAATTTCATTCACAATAGTTGCCTCTCGTAATACTTGAATTTTCTCTATTGTTTTATGAGGAAAATCATGTAAAAAGTGAATTTCTCCACGTCCCCGAGACTTTAGTGGTTCTTTCATTTTTACAACACTTTCCTTTTTTCTTTTTTAATCCATCTTCCTAGACCTAGTCTGTGACTATGCTGGTTGGTTTTCTCCAATTTTATTAAATTTCTTCCTTTGATGGTTTTTCCTAAAATTTTTCAAATAGGCTAGTTTTACTCTTTTTAATTTTGAGTCACCCTTTCCCTTCTCTTTATTTTACCAACTTTTAAACTAATCATTTCTTCCTTTGAAATGATGATAAAACAATATTCTTTACGAACAGGTTCATCCATTACCTTTGGATTGTCAAATTTGATTCTCTCTTTATAGATAGTAGGTAGGAATTTTAAAAAAATTTATACCTTCTCCTTTTAATCTCTGATATAAGGCACATAGCAAAGAAATTTAGTGAATTTAGTAACAAACTCATCAATTGTAAGCTATCCCAATCTTATCTCATGGAATTATTTGTCTTTATCATCATAATATCTCTCATTCAGGTACCTAGACTTAAATTTGGTTTGGAAGTCTTCCCAGCTAACATTTTTTTCATCCACGCATGTACCATTTTTGTTTCTTCCCACCAAAGGGTAGCTTTACCCTATAATTGGTAAATTTCCAATCTGTCTTTCAGGTTACTTCCATATTCATATAACTTGAAGTATTTAACCATTTCCAGAAGCCAAGCTTCTACATCCTCCTCCTTTTCACCATAAAAAGTGGGAGATTTGATTCCTTTTTCTTTCTGGAATGTTGTCCAGATTCTTCCCCACCCTCAGATCCTTCTAAATTTGTTTTATCTTCTTTACTCTTTTTTCCATGGTCTTTACTTTTGTGACTAGAACTTGAGGTTTACTCTTTGATTAACCTTTCTTGCTCTTCGCTGGCTTGCAACAATCATTCATTTCTAGTTCTCAACTGAACCATTTCTCGCTGCATATATATTATCATGTCGAGCAATTGAGCATTTTGATTTGGTGGAATTCCCTCACCCTTAGATCCACGTACAACCCTCCTTCATCCCTCATAATAGAAATTGTACTTTTTGTGCACTTAAATAATTGTACATAGAAATAAATTAGTGCATCATATTCTGTAAAGAAAAAAAATTTACACCAGCATAATTTTTGGTTTCTTCTTTTTTTGTGTGTGGGGACACATAGGCCCAGTGTTTTAAACATGGGCTCTGATACGATTTGTAACAACTGTACTTACCCAATTTTGTTTTCTATTTATAACCTTGTACTTCTTTTGTCGTAATTGAATTAATTTAATTCAGTCACTCTACAACCTCTTACATCGTTTCATCAGAGGTTTTAATTTCTATAGTTAACCTCTTCATTAAGACATAACTGTTTTCTGAACTATGCATATATTGACATCCATATGAACACAATCATATTCAGATAATTCTTCCTTTACTGTATCACACATTCTGCCTCATCTTCAAATAATTCATATATTTATTTTAATGTATATGAAAGCATTCCTTTATAATAGTTTTATTACTATTATTTTATCCATTCTTATATACCTTCCACACCTCTGCCACTTATAGCTATATATTTGAACTTAATATACTTTAATAAACATTAAAGTTACCTATGAGACATCTACCCTTACATTCTAATTTGACATACTCTTATTTTCCTATGTGCTACCATATTTTTATCAAATTGTAATATAATGAATAAATCCACATCCTATTATATACTACCTAATTTAATTATCTTAGGTCTTAGCTAATATTACCCTTATGCCTCACCATAATTAAATGGGTTACATTTTGAATTATACACATAATCTTCATGTCAGGATTCCCTTCTATGCTACGTCCACCATCACTAGTCTTAACCATATCTAATTTATCATTGTTATTGAAATTGCGTTATGTATATGATCCTTTAGCATTAACATTGACACTTTGCCGAAACATAATTTATAATAGCAATTTCGAGTTTTATGATTAACATGAATATCTTTGAATGGTTATATAGCATGATTTCAATTTAATGTGTTTTCTGATTTTGACCATACCTCCATGGAATTCATATTATATCCAATTAATGTGTTGAGACACGGTACCATGCAAATATTTAAAGTTTAGTTGTCTCGGGGTTTTCATTGATTGTCGTGAGGTACTATGTCTTATATGGTCACATGGATGTATTAATATCGTAAACAGGTGGAGCTCAGATCTCTCATCAATCCACAATTGAGATCAACTCGTACTCCTTCCCTCCATGACTAGGGTTTAATGTACTCATTTGTTTTGTTTCATTATTTCATTCAAGCTCTGTATCTGGGATTTCGACTCCGGTTCTCACTGTGATTTTTATAATGATAATGTATTCTCTCTAGAATTTTTGCCTCACAGTCGTGATTAATGATGAAGGTAACTTCATTCCCTCTTTATTTTTTCTTAATGTTTCAATTTACACTCATACTTTGTTACAATAATGGTTTCCTTTTTAGAATTTGTAAACTCATTGTATTCACTTTCATTCTGTCTCTACGTTTTGAAATAGAGAAGTTTGATGTAGATTGCATGTTGAAGGATAGATGATCTTCATGAATGTTTACAATGAATTCCTAAGGTAATACCAATTCTGCCATAATGTAGGTAAGTTAGGTACTCATCCCACAGTCCCTACACTTCCCTCATGAAGCATTATAAAATTTCAATTTTTCCTCTTTGTATTGTTACGCTTCCTTCTGGCAATTTGGCTCATTCATGAAATGCTACTCACTGAGCTCTAAATTGTTAGTTTGAAGTTTGTATTCGATATTATACAATTATTTCATTGTGAAAATCTCTTTAGCGTTATTTCCCCAATTTTAATACTCGACTATTGACTTATGCCTTCGTTTGGTGTTTTCCCATTCTTAATAATTTTTTTCTTTCCCAGCTATTTCGTATTACATCTCGTATCTATGTATTGGATTCACCCTTCAATTTTAAGGGCCTCATGAATACTCATTTTGTGTTTCATGATTTATTCTTCTATGAATAAAAATTTGACAGTTTGAATTCGGTCCTAAATTTCCAAACTTTAATATTATTACAGTCACTGTAATTATTATATGGAATACGTTGTCCTCCATATTCTCCTATGTTTCGATATTTAATTAACTCCTCATCTCTGAGATATGTTCTTCTGTCCTGGGTATTTCCTCAGCTTACATAGAGAGATTTGAGATTATTCCAATTTATTAATAGATTTCCATAGTTAAATTAACCCTCGTCTATCCTCAACGATGTGGTTAATTCGATTTTGATTTCTCCATACAACCCACACTATGAGTAAAATGAATTGTAATTCAATTCATTGAAATGAGTTTTCTAATTCATTAACGTTTATAATATTTCTAAAATATTTGTATATCAACGAATTTGATTTAAGGGCGTGACTTTGTCTTCTTTTGTTTACTGAAGTCAAAGTATATTTATAGCCAATATATGGACTATATAATTTCAATCAGTCTCTGATGCAGGAAAACCCTGCAAAACCCAGAATCTCTCCCAATTCTATGCATATAAAAATGCATCTCAAATAATTGCCCAAATAAAAACTCCAAGTCCGGGCAATTCATACACTATCATTCACGGAAGCTTCATCTTAACAATCATTTCATTATGATTATAAAATCACACAACCAACTCTCATAAGTGGAAGCTAATAACATCTGGTTCATCATTTTATGGTTTATGAAAACCATACTTCCATACACAAGGTTCTTTTATAAAACTCAACATTCAATTAATTCATGCATTTAAACCCAAACTTCAAATAGAATTTAGAAACCAAAAAATACTCTCAATCATCATCTATATGAATCTTCATTAACATTCACTTGTGCAATGGTTTCTCTTCAACCTAATATGATGCCCACTCTCTTTTCACCATATGGCAATTCAATTCATATTCGGTCAACCAAAGTAATGTATGGTATTTAATTAAATGTTCATATAACATTTGGAACAAACCTTTGATTTGGTTTAAATTTCGATCTTCCAACCCCAATCTACATGCGCTCTTTAAAACTTCTAAGTTTGATATTAGCTAGCAAACCCAACGCATTCACCCATTTATTTTCAGCTATGCAAATTTCATAAACTCAGGCTTGATCAAATATCAACAACAATTGATCCATGCATTAACTTACCTTTGTTATTCCTTGCTTCCTTCAAGACTTCTATTTCTTATTGCATTAACATTGGTTTTCAACGGCTTTTCACTTTGTTCAAACCAGAACTCGATCACTTCTTCCTGGCTTGATTCCACAACTTGAATCGACCTCAATTGCATTAAGCTGGAGACACTTCCTCGTATTAATTCATCCACCAGCGGTTTAAAAACCAGTTTCTCTCCAACGCAATTTCATTCAGCTTACCATCAAACAACAATCGATTTTATGCATTATAATGTCAATGAAATCGCCACTATTTAAAATAATATTTTCCCACACAAAATTACACTCCTTCGATCCTTGGATTACCCGTTCAATTCAACATTTAACACTATGGTTCAACCTCATATAAACGCTGCAATTCAACCCTCTTACTTTATGTTAACACCGCGAATTGATTCATTACTGCTTCTCAGACGTTTTTGCCCCTACTTCTTCCGGATGAGATTTTACTCTTAGGCTTACCGGACCACCTTCAAAGAATTTACTAGTTAAATATACATAGGGACACAAACATCCACAAAGAGAACTGGTTACATCATCACATTGCACACAGAATGATATTAGTCAATGTACACACTTCAATCCAAATGACTATTTGAGCTTATGTGTGTCGCATGAGCTACAAAATTAACTAAATTTTGTCTACCAATGCTTCAACCATGACTTAATTTTCCACTTGCATCGAACCCCGGGAGAAACGCCACTTATAATTTATTTTGATTTGAAAAATTTGTGTGATGAACACGAGATTTAATCTCAAGTCCAAACTGGAACCAAGTCTAAGAGATAACACGACATAATCACACTAGCGCACTGAGCCTTCCATATTATTTTCACACCCTTCTAATTGCTATGAAATATTTGTATATTCGATTTATAGGTGCCAAAGATACAACCAACCATACTTTGAATTTTTTTCCAATTCATATCCGCATTCACCATTCAAGCCCCAATTACAATATTTAAATATTTGTTTGCTCAGCAAATCAACCCATATAATTCTAAAACACACTTTTCCTGTTAACAAATGAAAAATACTTACAAACTTTTGTCCTTGGCCTGATATTCAAAATTTATGGCCCTTTCAATTGCCTGGAGGCTTACAAACTTGGCTGTCCAAACCTCAGCTCTTAATCACCCTATATTCTTTTTCCCTCTATTTTTCCTTTGAGGCTCATAAATTTATACAAATTGAATTGAACCGATTTAGGTTCAAATCCCCTTAATCACTCAACAAGCCCTCAAATATCTCAACAAATCCTACAATCTAGATTTATCCCTAAAATCTTGAAACTAAAATCTAACTTAGGCCTCATAATTAATTCTCAAATATCTCAAGTCTAATTTCTCTCATGTTTTCCAATTATTTGGAAACATTACAAATCCTCACATATAATTAATTAAAAATATAATTTAATCACTCAAAAATCTCATTAATATTTACATAATTTAATATTTTCTAAAAAACATGAGACCCCTAGTTTAAATAAAATACAAAGTATTTTTTCCGAGTCTATGCTCCTGCATCAGACTCCCAAGGTTGAAAATGATCATGATCTCCTGATCATGCATGCAAATCTTTGTCTGCCTGGATCCCATACTTTGTTCTGTAACTCATCATCTATATCTGTTGTTTGTTGCTTTTCTCCAGGTCTCCATATCTTATGATGTCTTGCTCCACTCGCTGCACTTTCACAATTTGTCTCTGTCTTTATTTTGCTGCTGCTGCTTCTCTTCGTTGCTGATATATTCCTCTGAGATAATTTCATCATGATTCTTCTGATTAGTTCAATTTCCTTGTCCAATAAATCTTTAGATTGCTGATTTCTTGCTGCCTGCTGAGTTCTTACTCGTTCAGTTTGTACTTCTATGCTTGTTTCTGTTCTTACTTGCTCAGTTCTTACGTCTATGTTTCCTTCTGTTCTTATAGCCACCCAATCATCCGTACCCTCGTGTCTTCTACAACGGAAAAATTCTTTACTGTCTTCTCCTATCAGCAACTTACTGGACTGTTACATTGTGTACTCCTTTCTGCTATCTTCATCTCTCTGCATCTGCAATTCCCATCTCTAAAATTGAGATTCTTCCTGCACTGAATTTCGATCATTCAGGATCATTTCGAGCAACATAACTTCTTCATTCCATGGATTATATGTTTCCAAAGAATTTTCTTCTTCCTCCTTCATTTGACTGCTCAACTGAGTCAAATGTTCTTCAGCACCTGCAACAATACCTACATTCACAAAACACTTGTTAAAACAAAAATCATAAGGCCTCAGTGCCTTACTTTCCTCTGCCAGCACCTCAATATGTTGCCCTGAATTTTCCATCTCCATCAAAAAATCAGTATGCTGATCCAAACTTTCCAAAGAATTCTCTGAAGAATTCTCAAGATTATCAACTAGTCTTCCTTTCACATCATCCGCTTCCATGACGTCTTTCTTCTCTCGTTCACTGTACTGAACTCTTTCTTCTGCTGCAATATCCCTGTCATACTTTGAATTTACCAACAAGTATTCCAAAAATGCAATTTCTCTGTGGCATCGCTGAGGCATTTCACTATCACTTACAGTCCCTACATTCATACACAAATCTTCAGTTTGAAAATCACAAAGTTCAACAGTCTCAACTGTTGGTTCATATACCAGCTCTTCAAGCTGATCCTCTTCTTCATTCACATGAACTTCCTCTTGTACTATAACAGCTTCAAGTACAAAAGTATCACTTATTTCTTCTTCAGAGTACTTATCCCCTGAAATATTCTTTTCTACACTTGTGACAGCTTCACAAGATTGCACATCTTCCCTAGTAAAACCTATAATCGCATCAAAATTTTCAGCTACAAAAATGCAAGGCTTTACATTATCCAGTTGATCTAGATTTACCCAATATTTCATCATATGCTCGAGCTTCTTCAGCTCTTCTATTAACTGCATGTTTATCTGTTGATCCCTCTTTACTTGTAGTCTCTACCATTTCACTTTCTTCCTCATGGTCCAACCATGTTTCTGGTGTTTCATATTTTTCTGTAAAAAATTCATCAATAACTCAAGATGAACTGCTATCTCAACTTTCTCTTTCTCATACTCTTCATCAGTCAACTGTTGTCTTATGCCATTTGCCTTGGCATTTTCTTTCTCCTTCTTTCTATTTTGGCCTCTCTTTGAACCTCTGCTCTCTCCTTTATGACTTTCAATAGTCATCTTCCTCGCCATGAGTCCCTCACCCATGAGTTGCACCAAGCCTCTGCAACAATAAGCTCTCCTGCTGCCACTTACCTTAGCAATCCTTTCCTCCGAATCTGGTCTTTTGGTAATCATCGGTCCTCTGCTGGAACCTTTTGAGAATTTCTCCACTACTCCTTCAGGCTTCACTCATCTGCAACTTTATTCAACCTCTGTTGAATCTTCATGTTCTGCCACTCTCTCTTAGAATCTCTTACTGGACTCCTTCATCACTGCACTCCAGCTGTGATGTACTTCTTTCTGCTGAGACTTCTTCAACCTACTTGCAATCTGAATTTTGCAAACAACCTTCAAACCAGAGTTAAATATCATCTGTCAGCTCACCTTCAAGATCTTGTTGATCTTGCTTCCTTCCTCAACTGCATTGCATCCCTGTGCTGCAATCTTCATTAGTTTCAAAATTTGACATTTATTTATCACATGCAATTAATTCAATTTAAAAACTTAAATCTTCACACAGAGCTATTTCCATCTTTGATACCAAAATGATGTAGGAAAATCCTACAAAACCCAGAATCTCTCCCAATGCTATGCATATAAAAATGCATCTCAAATAATTGCCCAAATAAAAACTCCAAGTCCGGGCAATTCATACACTATCATTCGCGGAAGCTTCATCTTAACAATCATTTCATTATGATTATAAAATCACACAACTAACTCTCATAAGTGGAAGCTAATAACATCTGGTTCATCATTTTATGGTTTATGAAAATCATACTTCAATACACAAGGTTATTTTATAAAACTCAACATTCAATTAACTCATGCATTTAAACCCAAACTTCACATAGCATTTAGAAACCAAAACATACTCTCAATCATCATCTATATGACTCTTCATTAACATTCACTTGTGCAATGGTTTCTCTTCAACCTAATATGATGCCCACTCTCTTTTCACCATATGGAAATTCAATTCATATTTCGTCAACCCAAGTAATGTATGGTCTTTAATTAAATGTTCATAGAACATTTGGAACAAACCTTTGATTTGGTTTTAATTTTGATCTTCCAACCCCAATCTACATGCACTCTTTAAAACTTCTATGTTTGATATTGGCTAGAAAACCCAACACATTCACCCATTTATTTTCACCTATGAAAATTTCATAAACTCAGGCTTGCTCAAATATCAACAAAAAATGATCCACGCATTAACTTACCGTTTTTATTCCTCTCTTCCTTCAAGACTTCTATTTTTGATTGCGTTAACACTGGTTTTCAATGGCTTTTCACTTTGTTCAAACTAGAACTCGATCACTTCTTCCTAGCTCGATTCCACAACTTGAATCGACCTCAATTGCATTAAGCTGGAGCCACTTCCTCGTATTAATTCATCCACCAGTGGTTTAACAACCAGTTTCTCTCCAACGCAATTTCATTCAGCTTACCTTCAAACAAAAATCGATTTTATGCATTATAATGTCAATGAAATCGCCACTATTTAAAATATTATTTGCCCACACAAAATTACACTCCTTTTATCCTTGGATTACCCGTTCAATTCGGCACTTAACACTACGGTTCAACCTCATATAAACGCTGCAATTCAACCCTCTTACTCTGTGTTAACACTGTGAATCGATTCATTACTGCATTTCATTATTGCTTCTCAGAAGTTTTTGCCGCTACTTCTTCCGGACGAGATTTTACTCTTAGGCGTACAGGACCACCTTCAAAGAATTTACTGGTTAAATATACATAGGGACACGAACATCCACAAAGAGAATTGGTTACATCATCACATTGCACATAGAATGATATTAGTCAACGTACACACTTCAATGCAAACGACTATTCGAGCTTATGTGTGTCGTATGAGCTACAAAATTAACTAAATTTTGTCTACCAATGCTTCAACTGTGACTGAATTTTCCACCTGCATTGAACCCCGGGAGAAACGCCCTTTCTAATTTATTTTGATTTGAAAAATGTGTGATGAACGCGAGATTTAATCTCAAGTCCAAACTAGAAACAAGTCTGAGCGATAACATGACATAATCACACTAGCGCACTGAGTCTTCCATATTATTTTCACACCCTTCTAATTGCTATGAAATATTTGTATATTCGATTTATAGGTGCCAAAGATACAACCAACCATACTTTGAATTTTTTTCCAATTCATATGCGTATTCACCATTCAAGCCCCAATTACAATATTTAAGTATTTGTTTTCTCAGCAAATCAACCCATATAATTCTGAAACACACTTTTACTGTTAACAAATGAAAAATACTTACAAACTTTTTTCCTTGGCCTGATATTCAAAATTCATGGCCCTTTCAATTTCCCGAAGGCTTACAAAATTCGCTATCAAAACCTCAGATCTTAATCACTCTATATTCTTTTTTCCTCTATTTTTCCTTTGAGGCTCATAAATTTATACAAATTGAATTGAACCAATTTAGGTTCAAATCCCCTTAATCACTCAACAGGCCCTCAAATATCTCAACAAATCCTATAATCTAGATTTATCCCTAAAATCTTGAAACTAAAATCTAACTTAGGCCTCATAATTAATTCTCAAATATCTCAAGTCTAATTTCTCTCATGTTTTCCAATTATTTGGAAACATTACAAATCCTCACATATAATTAATTAAAAATATAATTTAATCACTCAAAAATCTCATTAATATTTACATAATTTAATATTTTCTCAAAAACATGAGACCCCTAGTTTAAATAAAATACAAAGTATTTTTTCCGAGTCTATGCTCCTGCATCAGTCTCTCTATATGCACTCTATTGAATCAATACTTAAATTCTTATTATATCTCTTCTATATGGCTTATAAAATTTTATAAACATTCATAATACTAATATATCATAAAAGATGTGTGAATACTTCTGTTATGAAGTAATGATCATTTTGCTAATTTCCCTGACTAACAAAATGTTCTGTTACACAGGAAACTCCTATTTTCCTACTTTTGTCCCACTCATGGATTTGCATCAAATACCTAGTATGTGAAAATGTGAAGTCACGTTAAACTTTTTGCCTTTTTTTAAGAAAAAAATTCATTTTTTTCTCTCTTCTTCAACTTTCTACAAGCCAAAACAATTTTTCTGTTTAGAATTTCATTTTGCAATAAAAATAAAAGTTGTCAGAAATTTTATTAGCTTTCTATTGCTTATTTTTTGGAATTTTTTTATACACATTTGATATTTCAACTTAGCATTTCTTTGAGTGTGTGTTTTCAAAAAAATTCATGTTAATACGCGCTGGTGTATTCTTTGAAACTTTTTGTTTTTGAGAAATCAAATGTGTTACAACAATCTAAACATAATCTACTTTGGTTTTGTTATATTTACAAAACCAACTGATGCATATCATAATTACTAGATTTTTTTGAACTGATCCAATACGAAAAAACTACATATTTTGAATATGTTTCGTGGAGCACGAAAATTCTCAACATATAAGTTATAAACTAAGAATATAAAAACTACCCATTATATATCACAGACCAATGTAATGCACCATAATTTTTTCAATATTTTACAATGTATTTTGGAAGATACGGAATATTGATCTCACTGAATCATAATGATGTTCAGAAATTGTTTGCACCCGTTTTATTACAAAATTAATTAAAATTAGTAAATATCTAGGAAATTCCATAAACGTTATGTTTCCTGAAAGTAGATTGAATTCTGAAAATGCTTGTCTTGGTTCCGATAGTTAAGTTAGAATGTTCATGGAGTTTAATCAGTCCAAAGTTGAAGATATGTATTCAGAGCTTGGCTCTGCGTAATTGCAGGCGTATTAGTTCAGCCGAACTTTAAAAAAAAGTTCGGCCGAATTGGTTTTCGTCCCAACGACCCTTCAAGTCTAACGACACAAAAGTTCGGAAAAATTTCTTATAAAAATTCGGCCGAAATTTTACTTGACTTTCTGTCGGCTAGAAAATACAATGAAGCTCCTCCAAAAAAAAAAAAATTCTATGGAAATATCAATTGATGTAAAAGTATTCATTATTTTCACATAATTTCGTAAATTTCTTCATTTGGTCTGATTTTGCAAAGGTCTAATTTTGCAAAGGATTGTTTTAGGTTTAAGGACATTTTGGCATAACATTCGAAGGACGTTTCTTGGAGATATGTGATACATTTTTTGGATGTTTTTTGGGCTTCATTTTTTTTAAGGTATTTTCATTGTTTTTTTCAAGGTATTTTGTTTTTAGAAGTTTTGGCCTAATTTTCATTGTTTTTTTTTTAACTATTTTGTTTTTAGATGTTTTGGGCTTAATTTTCAAAGGACATTTTGTTGGATGTATTTTTTTTTTAGAGGTTTTTGGGCTTAATTTCTAAAATACATTTTTTGGTTTTAAGGTATTTTGTTTCTAGAAGTTTTGGGCTTAATTTTCATTGTTTTTAGAGGTTTTCGGCATAATTTTCAAAGGATATTTTCTTAGATGTATTAAATTTTTAGAGGTTTTTGGGCTTAATTTCCAAAAGACATCTTCTGGATTTTATTTCGAAAGAACTATTTTTAGGCTTAGTATTGAAAGGACATTTTTTGGAGGTATTTTTTAAAGTGATATTTTTTTAAAGGTTTTTTTGAAGCATTTTTTAAAGTGGAATTTTTTAAGAAGTTGGAATTAATTTTCGATGGACATTTTTTGGAGGTATTTTTTGAAGTGAAATTTTTTTAGAGTACGTGTTTTGGGTTGAAGTGAGTCTTTTATAATGATTTTTTAAAATGAGTTTCTGTATAACCTTTTAAATGAAATTTTTTTGCAGGGCTTGGAAGAAAATATTTTGAGCTTCGTTTCATTTTTATAAGACATTTTTTTCTCGAATTTTTAAAAGTAAGTGTTTTGGATTGAAGTATGTATTTTTTGAAAAAATTTAAAATGAGTTTTTTTTTTAAATTAAATATTTTGTGATGTTTTTTTTAATTGAGTTTTTTTGTAAATTTTTTAAGGGAATTTTTTGAACTTCATACTATATTATCATGGGAAATCAAAGAAATTGCACGAGAAAATATGATCGAACAAGATATCATGAGGAACATAGAGAAGAGAGGAGAGAATATCACAAGAGAAAAAGAGAAGCACTCTCAAATATTGAAAGGGAAAATCAACCTCAAGTAGAAGTTGAAGCAAGTATGTAAATGTAAATATTATGAAATTGATATTTAAAATTTTCCTAGCGTAAAATGTGAAGATTAATTTTTATTTGATGAACCAATTTGAAAAATATTTTGCAATGTAAATAGACAGAGATATTCCTCAAAACATTGATGATGAGATACTTAATTTTGAAAGAGAAAGTGAAAGAGATATTGAACCAATGATTTAAGTCGGTGAAAATGTTGAAAGAAATTAAAGTGAAGAAATTTAATCACAAGCTATATATATATATATATATATATATATATATATATATATATATATATATATATATATATATATATATATATATATATATAGTTTACATATTGAATAAGTAACTAAATTAATAAATATTAATAATTCTAATAATACGTGCATGTGCTCAATACACACACACACACACACACACACACACACACACATTGAGCACATGCACGTATTATTGGAATTATGCATATTTATTAATTTAGTTACTTATTCAATATGTAAACTTATTATATACTATTAATTCAAATATGTAAAAATGAAATCAGTGTCGACGATGAGATGTTAGAAAATGTTGACACTCACACATATTGAGATAAGAGAGTTGACTATGCTATACAATATCATGTTAAAAACATTTTTGATACGTACTTCATAAAGGAAAATGTGACAGTTCAAGCCCAAATATTGAAAGGTCTCCTATCATTAAGGAAATTAAAAGAAGCTATGAATTTATTGGGTATTTGAAAATAAACAAAAGATAAAAAAATGAAGGAAAATGTGATACAAAATATAAATAGTGCTATAAATTTACTTAGAATATTTAGATAGGAAAATGTTTCAGTTGTACGTATATTAATACATATGGTAGTGGTTTCATCAAGTACCAAAGAGAATCGCCTGGTAAAATCTATGGCACGAGAATTATGAACCTCACGAAAAAATTTGCACAAACAATGGAAATTTCAGTTGAAAATAAATGTAAATGATGAACTCGCTTGTTGGAGAGCTATTTTTAGGCAACCATACAAAGATAGACTTGGAGAAAATGTTAAAAAAAAATAATATATGAATACTGGAAGAAAAATTCACATGTTTCACCAAATGCAAGGGATGTGATGCGAAGAAGAATAACACAAAATCAGTACGAAGAACATGAAAAAAATATCTTGGAGACCACTCAGATAGATTTTTTCAACAATTTCAAAGAAGAGAATCATGAAATTCATGTCTCAATCAGTGCTTTTGTTCAATAAAAACCATAGTGTGTAAAACCTATCACCGTACGCGACACTTATTGTTGTCATTATCATGTGGAATTTTAGTTATATTATGATACATTTCTTAATTTTGGTAGAAATTTTTGGAAATATTCACCTCCTTCCACTATCCACGATTTCATATCTCAAATTATATGTGGAAGAGCAAGCGATGAATTATTTTACGAAAAGAAATATGTTGGTGGTAAAAAATGCGATGATTGTGGAAATTTGACTAAATTTCAAAACAAATATCGTACTGATATAAATGATCAATCATTGTCCAACATGAAAGTGAAATGGAAGAGATATGAATATATCCATACATCTATTCAAGGTTCAAATAGTGATAAAAGAATTGAATTGCAAGAAGAAGATTTTTGTGATAGATCTTTTGAGAAAGTTTGAGGCAGAAATTTAATAATACACCAAGAATTCCCATAGAACTCGATGGAAAGACTCGCAATTCAAAAAATCTCGTGAATTTTTTTTGACTAGGGACCATTTTGTCAGTAATTGATTTTGCAGAAAAATACACATTTGTTCCACAAAAAGAAATTCAGAGTGAATACTATCATTCTGACCAAGTCTCCATGCTCGTCCATATTCTATATAGAAATGCTGAACAAAATGTAGGTCATATAGAAAGCACCAGTGAAAATCGACATGTTATTAAAGAATATCACTTTTATATCAGTGATGATCGTACACATGATACATATTCTGTACAACACTATTTTGGAAATATTTATCACTCCTTGAAAATTCGTGGAATAAAATTCAATGAAAATTGCATATGGTCAGATGTATGCACAGGTCAATTCAAATCTTCATGATCATTCTTTTGATTATGTTGGCTTCATAAGAAAACTTGCATTAAACATTGTTGGAATTTCTTTGAGACTAGCCATGGAAAAGGATAACATGACGGTGCAGGGGCATACATAAAATGAGCACTTCGAACATATCAAATGAAATCTCCTGCAAACCTACTTGTGGAAATTAAATAATTTGTTCAATGATTCATTTCTACACTAAGCCATTAGACTAACCGATCAAGGGAAGTGTGAAGTTACATTCAAATTAATTTTTAGTGGATATCCAATTTTAAGCAGTGTACATTTATCACAATGATTATCTTTGATGGTATTTTGATATCATATTTACATAATTCTTTGAATTTTCCATATATATATATATATATATATATATTTTTGGCATATTGGGGTCGAAAATTTAGATAGATCAATTGGAAATGATGTTGAAACAATAAAAAAGACTCGAAAATTGCATTCATTTAAAACGAAGTTGTCCACAAATGTGTTTGTAGTGGATAAAAGAAAAAATATTCTTGTTTTTGTCATGTTTGCATAGAAAACACAAAATCAAATGATGTTTGTGAAAACAAAATGTATGTAAAATATTAGAAACACACATAGTTAAATACAAAGGATAAAATGCCCATTGCAATGTGTGAAGAAATGCAATTAGAGGAGACTACAATATCATTTGTTGGTGATCGAGTTTCTGATCTTGTTAGAGAAGGTAACATTTGAATTTATTTCAAATGATAGAGATCTAGAAATAGATACTAAAATTATTTTAAAGTTATTTGTTCATGTTAATTATGATCTCAATTTCAATACATAAGTTTTTTTTATTGTGCAGGAGATGTTTTTGTTGTAATGTCACCTACTGACAATGATGAAAATGTGAAGTATTATTTGATACGTTGCACTGAAAAAAAGATGAAATTATTAGAAAGCTATAATAAACATGGGTTTCGATATGACTGAGGATGTATTATACTGAAAGGTTATTTTTTTCAGACGAACTAATCAAAGTCGGGATTTTTTTTTCTTTGAAGACTATGAACATGACGTCATAAGTTTTCAATATAGTCACTTGGTATGTGCAACACACATAAAGTTGATAGAGGTTCAATCAAAGAAAAAAATAAAATTAAGAAACGGAAAATGTCAAAATCTGATTATGAACGGATCACTGAAGATGGAATTCCATTGGAATTTTTTTGATTGAACTACCCAAAAATTTCTTCTCTTTGATTCATGTTTTAGAACTTCCAGAGCTCAACTAAAAATTGAACTGCCTTGTAATGTTATCTCTGCAAGTGTTTTCACATGTACATTTTTTTGGTACATGCACACTAGTATCAACTGAAAGTAGCTTTTCTTTGTGCATTGATGAAAAATGTTGCAAGTACTGGATACATATGTTCTAGAAGTATATATATATATATATATATATATATATATATATATATATCTGTGTGTGTGTGTGTGTGTGTTCTAGAATGCAATTAACTGAAAGTAGATTTTCTATGTGTTTGATGAAAAAAGTTGCAAGTACTAGATATATATGTTCTAGAATGAAATTAACTAAAAGTAGTTTTCCTATGTGCATTGATGAAAAATGTTGCACGTACTAGATATATATATACATTGTAGATTTAATTTTTAAAATTTTATGATTGTTTGACACATCTAACAAGACCTAGAATATTATGATTGTTATATATATATATCGTACTTCAATTGTTTTAACATATATATTCAAACATGTACTTAAATCATTTCTAAATGTACATATATTCATGTGAATTTTTTTTTGTTTGGAAAACGATGGATTTTAAAAAGAAAACATTATATGATAATCAGATGCCAAATGTAGTTCAACCATCCAAAACTTGAGTTTTAAAAACAAAACATTATATCACAAAATTACTTCACATACCAATTGTAGTTCAACTATCTAATAAAAACAAAACATTATATCACATTCCAAATCATTATATCACATGCCAAATTTAGTTCAACCATCCAAAACTTAATTTTTGAAAACAAAAAGTTATAGATAACAACATTACTTCACTTGCCAAATGTATTTCAACCATCTAAAACTTCAGTTTTAAAAATAAAACAAATTATAACACAACATTATTTCACATGCCAAATGTATTTTAACCATCCAAAACTTGAGTTTTTAAAACAAAACATTATAGATCACAAGTATCAAGTATCAAGTAACATTACTTCACATGCCAAATGTAGTTCAACCATAACACTGTGAAAGAAAAAAAAATTATAACACAACATTACTTCACATCCACAATGTAGTTCAACCATCCATAACTCAGGTTTTAAAAACAAAACAAAATATAATACAACATTACTTCACATCACATGCCAAATGTAGTTCAACCATCCAAAACTTTAGTTTTAAAAAAAAAAAATTATATAACACTATAACATTGCTTCACATGCCAAATGTAGTTCAACCATCCAAAAATTAAGTTTTAAAAACATTATATATCACATTCACATGTACCAAATGTAGTTCACATAAAATATGTCCAAAATTTGTATATCTCACAAGTATCAAGTATCAAGTTATATATGACTACATCTAGATAAGACTATATATAAAAAAGTAAATTTAATACTAAATCTATTGAAAATATAATGTTGCACATGTGCATGTGCATCATCCATTAAATACAAATGGATGTAGTGTCTCTCCCAGCAAAGTCATGATCCTCGAGATATCCTGCGAAGCATGGGGAACCTGTACACAATGTGTACAAACATTAAAATTTAATGTTTTAAAATTGAGTGAGAATATATAGAAATTCATGTAAATTAACAAAATGTAAAAAAAAAATCATGAAATATCTCATGAGGTTCCCTCTCGATTTGTTGCTCGTCTACCAAAACTTCCCCCATTAGAACATCTTCAACAGTAAATTGCACAATATATATATATATATATATATATATATATATTAAAATTTTCCAAATGAAAATGCATATATAAACTTATTTTCAATAATATTAAAAAAAAGTTAGACAACTTGTTCAAATGGTTGAAATGGTGTGGATGTTCCTATCTCCATCATTGGAGTTCTTGGAGAAAATAAATCCTCTATAACAACCTAGAATTCAAAAAATTTAAAATAACTCAATATATCTAGATCTCAATTTATAATAAAACTTTTAAACTTCAATTTATAACTTATAAACTAAAAACATACATATATTTAAGTGAAAAAATGAATACTTGTGCTAGTGGATTTGGCACATCTCCTAGAAGTGACTTGGAAAGAAAATTTCCAAAAACCTAAAATTCAAAAAATTTAAAATAACTCAAGATCTAGATATATCTCATCTTTTAATGGAACTTTTTGAGGTGGAATATATAACTTAAAAACATAAATTTTAAAAGTGAAAAATTGTTCATACTTGTGATGGTGGATTTGGCACATCTCCCAAGGAAGAAGAAGGTACCACCATTCCAAAAACATCGTACAGAATCAGAATCTGTTAAAACATTTTATTATATATATGTACATGTACATATGTGCACAATTATTTACTTTAAAAATATCTCATCATGTTTCGATATATATAATAATAGATAAAAAATAATTGCACGTCCTCCTGTGTTCACTTAAAAAACACTAACATTTGCCAACATATCTTGATGGTGAGAACCATCTTGATTGTATGATTTATGGTGAGACCCATATTGATTGTTTGAACCGGAGGCTCCGACCATGATACTAACATTTTCTTCATTCATCAAGCGTGACAACTGCAAATGTTGTCAACATATAATGACACATTTTTGTTAGATTAATGTATACAAATAAATTCATGTATATATGTATTTATTACAAATTGTACATGTGTTAAAATAATTGAACCCTAACCATTAACACATACTGTTCCCATGCCCTCTTCCTCATCAACAATTAGGTTCTGCCAACCATTGCTACAATTCTTTGCATATGTTTTGAGATCATCAACACTCATGTTTGAAATCTCTTCATCTATACAATACACAAAATTAATGTATGAATTCTCACATGCTCTCTGTCAATTTAGAAAAACATTGACTCCACCCAATCGACTATGAACATTGTCAGTGATGGCACCTCTTACTTCTCGACTACTTTTAGAAGTTTCATCCATATCTGACTGCAAAGTTTCGACATGAAGAGGTCGACTAGCCAATGGTGGCTTAGGGTGGGGCAACTTAACATCACGCCTAACACCCCTATGGTCACACAATCAACCTTTCCCAAGACCAAAAAATTCAAAGGGAAGGTCATTGTAATTGGGTTTCATTTGGAAAAAGAATTCTACATAAAATATTTTTTTTTAAATAAAGTGGAATATCTTCGTTCCATGGGAGTCTTCCATACGCCGCAAGGTGTCTATCATACAAATAGTGAGCTATATGAGGGTGCTTGAAATATTGCACCTTCAACATCTTTATTTTCGGCCCTTCTTTGAGATTAAACATAGAGTTGGTCATTTATGTTCTAACTCTTTGTTTAACAACATCCCATCTATCGGAACCCATCAATGTTTCCTTTCTTTTTCTCATAAATTCTACAAAAGTATCTATGATTTTCCGAAGCTTTTGGTACACATCTACTAGTTCACTTAAAGAGTGTGTAACTATTTCCAAGTTTTGTCGATTCTCAGTAGGTAGAGTCAAAGCCACCATATCTCTCTTTATTTTTGCATGAAGATGTTGACACCTTTTTAAGGTGCATTGTTGCATGTTTGTTTCCCAAGGTATATCGAAAATTTCAAACGGATAAGTCGTTGTTGGTGGACAACCTTCTTCTTCAATGACACGTTCAACCCTATGCCTTTTTTGAGAAATATTTGGAAAAACATTTTCAGCCTTTGTATCAGTATATAAAAAAATTTATATTAAAAAAAAGACATGTAAACAAATTTGTACAAATTGAATGAAAATAATATTCAAATTGATGGCCACCTTGATGTGGTTGGCTAGCATCTTGCCCACCCTAAGACTATTAAGAACCAGAATGACCCTACTGAGAACCAGAATGACCATCAATTGGTTGAGAAACAACACAACAGTCCGTTGATTGGCCTCTGGGGGAATACATATCCCCACCTTCACGGAATCCGCTAGCACTTATTGATGGCCCTCCAAGGGAATTGGAATCACCACCAACATCATGAGACGAGAGAGAAGCTTCATAAAAAAATATGAATTTATAATCAATTAAAAAATACATTCATACATATAAATACATGTATAGATTCATTGATTAAATTGTGTGAACCATACCATGATTGCATGAACCATGGGCATGCTCCATTGATGGAGTAAACACCTTTTTCCTCTTAGCTCCTAAAAAATAAAAAATAAAACTTATTAACAACTAATTTAACTCACAAAATTGATTAAAAAACAATTCCATATGTACACGCATGTATGTATATGTATGCAAATTTAAGATTATATTTAAATACCATGAATGTATCTCGATCCCTGATCCCCCTCTCTGGTAGAGATATGGGATTCTATTAACCTTCATCGTTCATCCTCCATGATATATATATCTACACTGGACATTTAAAATTATTTTTTCAAATTACTATTTAAAATAAATTTCAGAAAATTAATGTAATTAAGTGTACAGAAATTATGTAAAACACAACTTTCAAAGCACTAATTGATGTGTGAAACTCAATTTAAAAAAAAAAAATTATAACAATGTTAAGTTCACCAAATTTTTCTTTACATGGTGGGAGAACACTTGGTATAAAATTGAAAAAAACACATGTTCATTAAAAAAGAAGCATGAAACTCCATTTAAACAAAAATTTGTTGAATTCTGCACATTTTAGTTTTATAAAAATTTGAAGTTCACCACTTGTTGCAAATGTGAAGTTCACCAAGTTTCCCTCTACATGGTGTGGTGGGAGCACACTTGGTATATAATTGAAAAAAATACATAGTCATTAAAAATACACATTTATAAGTACAAAACACACACATATCCAAGATATGCTACAATGTCCATCAATAAATCTTGAAGGAGAGCGTCTCAACACTAATTCATATTTGAGAGATGAATCTTGAATTTTTGAAGAAGAGAGTCTCAAAACTATTTCATCTTTGACAGATGAATCATGCATTGGCATTGTCCCGTATAATTCTAATTCATCTATTAATTCATTTTTGATAGACAAATCCTGAATTGGCATTGCCCCACGCAATAGATCAGCAGACATCTTATTCACATTTGTACAATGTCTTATACTAAAAAATTGAAATTGGCTAACAATATTATTTGCTTTTCCATACAGTTGTTTTAGCCTCTCCTTCTTCACCATTTTTCAACCATATTTAGTGGGTTTTTTTATCCCTAGAAAAAAAAAAATTCAATAAAAATATATTAAATTAACATTTATTGCAAATGCATGGAAGAAATGACACATGTGCATGAGATAAATGACATATGCATGGTTTATCTTAAAGTTTGACTTAAATTTTATGGTATAATTCACATATATAAATGGGAAGCATTAAATATTGCATTGCCTAGAGTTTAAGGGATATTTATGACACATATACATGGTTCATGCATTGTTTGGATGAAAGTTTTCCTTAGAATTTATGGAGAAATCACATCTAGAAATGACATGCCTTAAGAAATGATGAGATCCAGAGTCTACCTCACCCTTTACATGCCTTAAGAAAGGATGAGATCCAGATGCTACCTAGCCCTCTACGGACTCCTTTAGAACTCGTAGAAGTTAAGACTCAACAAAAAAAACTAAAATCTTATGGAATTTCAACCATTTTCGGTTTAGTTTTTAGGCCTTAAAGTTTTCCTTGAATTAATGCGAGAAAGCCTTGAGTTGGGGGATCCTATCATATGAGAGTTTAACCACTTTAGGTTGAGTTTTTAGGCAATAATTTTTTCCTTGAATTAATGGGAGAAAGCCTTTAGTTTATGGGAGAAATGACATTTATATTGTTTGAAAAATTATTTTATGCACTTACTAAAACAACTAGTTGTGGTGGTTGATGAATTTATGTCAAAATTCACACCTTTATGAGTTTGTGGGAGAAATGAAATAGAAATGACACATGCCTTATATTTTTCCTAAAATTTTATGAGGGAAGGGAGAAAAGACACATGTACAAGGTTTTCCTTAAAGTGGTAGTGGTTAATGGATATTAAAATGAAGAACTTCTATTTCTGTTCAAGAGATTCAATGTAGGGGGCATTTACTAGAAATGTCACCTTTAAGAAAATATGAGATCCAAAGGCTACCTGGACCTTTACAGAATATGCCTTTAGAACTTGTAGAAGTTAACACTCAACAGGAAGACTAAAATCCTATGGAAGTTCGAAATCCTATGAGAGTTCAACCACTTTAGGTTAAATTTTTAGGCCTTAAAGTTTGCCTTGAATCAATGAGATAAAGCCTTTAGTTTGTGGGAGAAATTAAATTTTGATGGTTTGCAAAATTATTTTACGTGCTTACTAAAACAACTAGCGGTATTGGTTAATGAAGTTATGTCAAAATTCGTGCACCTTTATCAGTTTGTGGAATAAATGACAAATTTCCTTAGAGTTTATGGGAGAAATAAAATAGAAATGAAACATGCCTTAAAGTCTGCCCTAAATTTTATGGGAAAAGGGAGAAATGACACATGTACAAGGTTTTCCTTAAAGTGGTAGTGGTTTATGGATATTAAAATGAAGAACTTCTATTTTTGTTCCAGATATTGCCTTTAGGGGAATTTACTGGATATGTTACCTTTAAGAAAATATGAGATCTAGAGGCTACCTGGCCGTTTAGAGACTCTGCCTTTAGAACTTGTAGAATTTAACACTCAATAGACAGACTGAAATCCTATGGAAGTTCAAAATCCTATAAGAGTTCAACAACTTTAGGTTCAATTTTTAGGCCTTAAAGTTTGCTTTGAATTAATGGTAGAAAGCCTTTAGTTTGTGGGAGAAATGAAATATACATGGTTTGCAATATTATACTTACTAAAACAAATAGTGGTAGTGGTTGACGAAGTTATGTCAAAAGTCAAACATTTATGAGTTTGTGGGAGAAATGACAAATTGCCTTATAGTTTATGGGAGAAATGAAATAAAAATGACACATGCCTTAAAGTTTTCCTAGACATTTATGGGATAAGGGAGAAATGACACATGTACAAGGTTTGCCTTAAAGTGGTAGTGGTTTATGGATATTAGAATGAATAACTTCTATTTCTGCTCCAGAGATTAACTATAGGGGCATTTACTAGATATTTCACCTTTAAGAAAAGATGAGATCGAGAGGCTACCTGGACCTTTACAAACTATGCCTTTAGAACTTGTAGAAGTTAACACTCAACAGACAGACTAAAATCCTATGGAAGTTCAATATATTATGAGAGTTCAACCACTTTAGGTTTAGTTTTTAGGCCTTAAATTTTTCTTTGAATTAATGGGTGAAATCCTTTAGTGTGTGGGAGAAATGGCATTTACATGGTTTGTAAAATTATTTTATGCACTTACTAAAACAACTAGTGGTAGTGGTTGATGAAGTTATGTCAAAAGTTAAACATTTATGAGTTTGTGGGAGAAATGAAAAATTGCCTTATAGTTTATGGGAGAAATGAAATAGAAATGACACATGACTTAAAGTTTTCCTAAAAGTTTATGGGAGAAGGAAGAAATGACACATGTACAAGGTTTTCCTTAAAGTGGTAGTGGTTTATGGATATTAAATTGAAGAAATTATATTTATGTTCCAGAGATAAAATGTAGGGGTATTTACTGCATATGTCACCTTTGAGAGAAGATGAGATCTAGAGGCTACCTGGCCCTTTACAGACTCTGCCTTTAGAACTTGTAGAAGTTTACAATTTTACAAGATTACAAGCATCATGGAAGGTGTAAATTTAGGCACATTAATGAAATACATTGGGATGATTTAAATATTACAATAATTCTGAGTTGTTGAATTCTCTGTGTGAATTTCTTTGCGTTGTTTAATTATGTTCATTCTGTGCGAATTTTTGTTCATTATGTTGATGAATTATGTGTGAATTTATGTTTATTCTGTTGCTGAATTATGTGTGAATTTCTATTCATTAAGTTGTTGAATTATGTGTGAATTTATGTTTATTCTGTTCCTGAATTATGTGTGAATTTTTGTTCATTATGTTGTTGAATTCTGTGTGAATTTATGTTCATTTTTTTGTTGAATTATGTGTGAGTTTTCTTAATTATGTTCATTCTATTGCAATTAGCTCAAATAAAATGTGTTCTGGAAATACATTGCACAAAATACCTGAATTAATTTAAGTATCATAATTGAGATGTCCATATAAATATTTGTAATGTAATTATAAAAAATTAAATATGTACAGTACATATGTGGAGGGAAAATACAAAGTATAAGAGACTAAGGATATTTTTACAAGAGGGTTTTTCCCAAATTATAAAAGAATATATTTTTGTAAAACAATATAAATCTAAGTATACTTTGAACTGAGTTAAGAAAGTAAAAGTAGTGATTTTAAAAAGCCTCGAATTTTAGGATGTAAATATATATAAGAATCAAAGGAATGAAATAAATGAAATTATATTCCTTTGTTATCAAATCTGGAGTTCGATATAAATTATCGATTTCTGCAACATAATATTGAAAAGAAAGAAATTATAGATCTTTGTTATAGTTTCCAAGAGTGACATGAAGGATCGAAACAAAGGAAACATAAAATCAACGAAAAAAATAAAGAAATTAAAAATAAAAAAATCAGAAATACATAAGAGTGAAATTCAAATCGAATTTCATTAAAGAAGACAAGTATCTATCTATCTCTAGGTGGGTAAATCTCAAAGTTAAGGCACTAACATGAAATCATATCCTAGCAATGTTGATTGTCTAAATAAATCAATTTTATCTGTAACTACCAGCTTATGCATAATATAAGTACTACCATAATCATTTTTACATGAATATAAAGTGTTACTATATACATCACTACTATTAATTATGTAGAGACTTATATGGTTATATGTGAATAGTGTAAGTACCATATGTATTCAAACTAGTAAGGTTTCCATGATAAGGTGATATAAATCTCTTTGTAAGTAGAAGCTATACCACCAACATCAATCTTATTATGGAAACATAGCTTATATGAACCAACGTAGATGAGTACTATAGCTTGTAAGGGTAATGAAAGAACAAAGAAACATGGAAGCTACTTATACGTGTAATTAACTTATACTGGTACAATGTGATTAGCACTTGTAGTATATAGTTGTACAAGATATAAGTGAGTATAAGTATTAGAAAGTCATGCTGTGTTGAAGGTATCTAATTGAGTGAGTTGTTGTGGTTTAGATGTTATGCTCTTATATACGTGATGTTATGGTTGGTGATGTGACTGTGTAGTATATGTGATGTGTTGGTTCCTGCTGTGTATCTAACGGAGAATGGCTGGGTAGTGAATTGAGAATGCTAGTAAGTGGTTAAATTCGAGTACAAATGATGTAAGTGTTGTCCAAATGATGGATAGTACCCGGTCAAATTCCTCACTTAATTTGCATACTATAATAGAGGTTTATTTCAATTACCATACAATCTCCAAAATTACATGAGAAATAGTGGTAGTAGTAGGAAGTTGCCACGATAGTGGGGGAGCACCAGCACCAAGTGGGATAGAAGGTTGATTCTTCAACTGGAAGTTTATGCTGTTGGTTAAGCAAGTAATACATAAAGTGATGTTGTTGGTGAAGTTTATATTATTGGATATGCTGATGTCTCTCTAGTGATTAAGTCATTTCTAGAGAAATAGATACAACAACATATCCCTTATAATATTGACCTAGTGAATTCTGCAACACCTACATGTCTTGATGATTTACCAGAATCACATATATCTATCTATATTTATTGGTCCTAGTCTATCAAGGTTGTAAATCAAACCAGGTGGGTTAGTAGCATGTATGTAAGTAAAGGGAAGAAGGCAGGCTTCAAAAGTAAGTACGACTTAAGTGCTTGCATAGGCTCCATCAAAGAATCCTCTCACATATACATTCATATTAATAACCATTTTGTCCAATTTTTGCGTATAGCTAAAATATGATTAGGAACCTATTCATTAAAATAATTCAGAGAGTTGACGACAATCATAAAGGGATCACTCTGATTTTTTTAAAAATAAACTTATTCCGATGATTCTATATTCCCCATAAAACATAAGCCAACAAGTAAGGGATTCTAGAACATGTATTATTTTTAGTCGAGTTCTCTAAATAAGCTTCTAATGAAAAACCAAACCAAAATAATTATAGTTGAAATGAACTAATAACAAACTCCCAAATTTCTTGTTGATTATTTATTTATCTATGATAGCATACCTGTAAATTCAATGATAGAGGATCAGGATAGCATACCTGGAAATGCACATCCAAAAAGAGGAAGAAGTTGCACCAAGAAGATGAGAATGGGTTGGGAGATCGCCGAAGACAAATGGAGGATGCAGAACAAATTCCCTGTGACCAAAAAAAATTACAATTAAAATCAAACAAAAAAAATAAATAAAAATACAAAAAACTGAGCAATAGAGCAACAGGAGGAACACCTCACCTCACCTCGTTGCTACGGCACAATAGAGAAACACCTCACCTCACCTCCTTGCCCCTATAAACACAGATGTGAGACAGCGGACGGACATGAGATAGCAGAAAGACGCGAGACAGTAATGGTAATATGCCTGAAACCCGTTAAGGTTTGCGGGCCGATATATTTATAAGAACTAGTTCAGCCGAACTATTTTAAAAGCTCTGTCAAACTAATAGTTTAGTCGAGCTATTAGTTTGGCCGAACTCTTGTTGCCAGTTTTCCCATCTCTAGCCAAAATTATGTTTTCCCATGTCGTCAATATGTTGTCAATGTAAACAACAGAATTAGTTCGGTCGAAATAATTTCAAAAGTTCGGCTGAACTCTAGAATAGTTTGATGAAACTTTTAAAAATGTTCGACTGAACTATTGAGAAAATCAATTTTCCACCCGAGATTCTCACAAAAGTGTAACCCACCTTCGTGGGTTTACCCTTAGGTAATTCATTTTCTATACTTATAATACTGTTACAGAATTATAATATCTTTCTTAGTTTTCCCCACTGACATATATGTTTGATTTTCTTGTTTATACATAGAAGATATTCCACTACCTCAAACTGGACTAACAAGATAAATTCATGTGTTAACTAATATTGACAATTTCCAATATTATCTATATTTTAAATTTCTGTTACATAAAATCTAATCCCTATTTTTTTGGATTTGTTATACATGTATTTCACATCTTGCAATTTACAACACCATTACTTTTCCTTCTTTATCAAAAGAATTGACACTTAGTTTGGTTTCGTCTATTTACAGGTTGATCGTTATCATTCACAAAATTCAACCTGCAGAATTCAATGATATTTATTCATGTAGCCAATAGATAAATTATATAAAAAACAAGGGACTTTCAATTAATATAATTGTGATAGCGATATCTGACATGTTATCATGAATATAAGTACATACTTATGTTCTCATTTATTTAATGAATTTTCATCCCTATAATAATTTTATATAAGACTTCCAAGTTCTTTATAGTATTTCAAGTACATGCATCACTTATGCATAATTCATTCTTGATATTAATATTTATAATTTTACTGTACACATAGTACCTCTATATATAAAATGATATTATATTTCTTCTTTCAGCATAAGAAGTAAGTAGGTGTATATTGATTTCTATGTTTTATGTACAATATGAGTTTTTATACATAGTTTGTACAAAATATTTTCTTCTTGATTTAATAATAATTCCCACTGTATATATCTTTGTTTCTTCATTTTTTACAAAAATAACTAATTATGTGGCATATTCCTATTAACATCTTCAGAATATTCTCCACTCCTAATGACGCATTTTATGCTTATAACATTTTAACTCTTACAAACCTAACAACATATTTCAACCCTTATAATTGGGTTTTGACATTATGATTGTTAGTTAACTAATTTAACTAGTCTATGTAACTATACAGAACTACAACTATTCCTGCTATAGTTATGGTTTTGTTAAATACATCAGACACTTCACTCTTACGAATAAAATAATTTATTTTAAAGATTGATAATTCAGAAGATATCATTTTCCACTTATCTTCCTAATTAAAAAACATATATTCTTATCCAATCATCATCATCATAACAACAGAATAATATGACATAACTTAATAACTATGCATACCAATTCTAGTAAATACTATTTTCCATCCAACCTTGAAATTTCATCTACAAGTCCCGCCGAATAGAAACCAATTCCTCCAAGGTGTGGAAAACCTCTTGTCTACCTAGGAATGTCTTATTTAAGCATCCTTTCCCTTCAACATGTTTTCATAACTGTGTGTCGTTAAATCAGGTTCTTGTTTTCCTTGAGCCTAGGATTTACTTTTGTTTTTTTCTAAAAAAACACTTTAAAACTAGCTTTTTCATCTTTCTAGTTTTATTTCATATCTTCTCAATAACTTTCTACATTATTGAAGTATCTTTTAGATTTTTATCTCCAATTTAATATATTTTATTTATTTTATTTTCTCCAATGATTTTTGGAGATTTTGGGAAAGTCTTTGGATTTAATTCCATCCTCATGGAATTGAAATCTTGGTCTCTAATTTACTCTAGTCTTTGCAAAATAATAAAAATTCCACACTTATTAATTTAAAAAAAATATGCCCATGCATATACTTTTCCTTTAGATACACTTAGCATTTACGATTTTCAACTGTCTAAATAAAAGAAGCAAAATATAGATATTAAACCAGACTTCCTTGATAACATTTACGACGACTTAGTCTTACTATCATCTATATTTTTAAGTTTAGCCTAGCATTAGAAATATTAAAACAACTATCCACACCCAAATAAGTCTTTTGATTCTAAATAGGTGATCATACATGTTAATTTACACACTAAATATGAGGGCTAGGATTTACCTTATTGCCTTTCATTTCCTTCTTAATTTCTTTCTTATTTATGATAAATAATTATAATTAACCTAGTAGAATTATATTATATAAGAGTTTATTTGGTAAAATTTTAAACATATGTTCTTTCAAATAAGATGTTAGAGAGTAAAATCCTTAATATCTATTCAGAATAACTTGATTAATTTGAGGAGTAAATCTTTGGGATTAGTTGAAACTATGAAAGGTGAAAAAGTAATGAATTAATTAGATATATAAAAACAAATACAAATCTCATACTAAAATCCAAAGCATAAATTCAAAGGCATAAGGTGATGTGACTCACTAAAAGATAGAAAAAATCCATTCCTCTATGAAACAAAATTTGAGAAAATACTTAGGATGGGGTAAAATAAAAACAATTCTATAATAGGTAATTGTGTGTAAGTTTCAAATTGCACCAAATGAGAAGAATGTAGATGTTCCTTAATATATATTTATGTGTAGTAGCCACCCATGTTTGAAGTGGAACGGTAAAATAAATTTTGTCTATAAATTGAAAGCACATTGAGAAATATATTTATGTATAATAAACACCAATGTCTAAGAAAAATGGAAAATAAATTATATATATAAATTAAAAGTATTATATGGCTTAAAAGAATTTTTAGTATTTTGAAAAATTGTAAAAAGTTTCATTGAAAAATTGTGAATTATTTTATCAAGTCATATTTGTAGTTATAAAATTAAACGAATTACCTTCTATCACTTGATCATATCATTATTTGTGATAAAAAAACATACAGAAAAAATGTTTAGAGCATAAATGTTAACATAACTCAATTTCAAAGGTCGGTTTATTGTAATCCTACTTTTGTAGTAAATTTTGGATCTAGATTTATCACAGAGCTATATGATAGCCGTCCAAAAGAGAGAAAAAAGACACTTTCGAATATCAAAGATACGATAGCTCATGTAACTCATTACCAAAAAATAGATGCCAATTTAACTTAAGCTACTTGAATTTTCATATTTATTTGAAGTGAGCTGAATTTCCATTTTCCCATTTGGTTCTTGAGTAGATGGCTGAAAATGAATTTTAAGATATTGTTTTAATCCTGGCATTGGAATTATAGCACATTGAGTTTGAAGAAGCCATTGATGGTTATGGTTCACCGCTTTACAGTAAAAGAAGAATACATAACAACTTTAACCTATTTTAAAGCAGTTTGACGTATATAAGAAGACTATATAACAATTTTAACTTTATTATGAAGTAGTTAACTTAAGTTTTCAAAGATTTGCATCAACAATTCATTTTTTTAATTTGTATAATCAAGGTATTTTAAAAAAGAATTATGTACTTTATAAGAAAATTAAACATAAGAGATTTATAAAAAAATATATTTTAAGAGAATATTAAGGACATGAATTTATAGAAACATAATTAAAAATAATTGTTCGGAAATGATGAGAGAATAAGAATTAAACATTGTTAAAATTATTTTTATTTAATTCTTATTTTCTAGCTAACTCAATTTTTTTTTTCTTACTTAGATGTATTTCTCTATTTAATGTATATTTAGAAATAATAAAGAATATGAAAAATTGTGAAAACAAACCTTTTGAATTATAAAAATATATTATTACATTAAACAGAGTTTTGATACTATAAGAAATATTACAAATATAATATTATTAGTATAGATTTATCCTAATTCTACATTTACCAAATTGTCATAGAATTAAATTTATCAACATTTAAGTCTCTTCCTAAATATAAAATATTTGGTTTCTTTCAACAAATTATAGATATAAATATAAAATTAACATAAATTTTTGTGATTCTTTTTCATTTATAAAAATATATTAATCCATAACAATATTATTTATAATTATATAAATTTCATCTATATATATAAAATATCATTACTTTTTAATTTATTACACACACACACACATATATATTTTATATAAAAAGGATATACAAAGGTAGTAGGTTGTAAGTTATCCTAAAAAGAATGGAAATAGTGGAGGGATGCCAGTTGTTGAGTGCCCTCCATGACACCATGGAAAATTGCCATGTCACCCACTCTATGCATGTACGACACATGATAGTTGCATCGCCAAGTGTCATGTGGTTGGTGAGGGAAATAAATCAACCACCCTCTCGTACATTTAAGGTTTCGGGTGCACCATTTTTCCATATGTCTCGTTCTTCCTATTCATTTCTGTTTGGGGCCGTAGGTTGCTTGGAGAGTGCCACCGGTCGCTGCGTCCCTTATCACCAGTGATGATGCACCTCCACTGCAATTGTTACGACACTCACCACCTTTGTTCTTGTTTCTAGGATGGCTTGTTGTTCTAGAATAATTTCGATCATGTTGTTCCTATGCCCTGTTGTGGACTTGTTTGGCTCCTGTGACTGTGAAACTTTACTCCTCAACTATGAAAATTTGATCCTCCACTTGTGAATGTTGCACAAAGTTTTCAATGGCTTCGTCCCCTGTGTTCGTTTGCAGAAGTTCCATGATGGTGCAGGTAAATTATGGTTTTGCAGGTAAATTTGGTGTTTGTCTTGCATTTTCCCTTCATTTTTCCTTTGTTTTTGCTAATTTATGTTCATTTTCATTTTGTTGAAGTTAATTTTGAACTGTGTTGCAGTCTGGCTCTCTAGTTGGCTTCTGCATCGAGGTCTAGCTCTCAAGTTAGCTTCTTCACCTCCCAGTAGAAATTATTTTCCTACCAGCCCACTGTTTTGTTTCTTAACACTTAAAATCATGTGTTTTTTAACACTTTTAATCTTCTTCAGTGGAATTTAGCTCTTTTAGCTCTTCTTTGGTGGAATTTAGCTCTCTCTGGGTTTTAGAATGGGTTGGGTTTTCTAATTTATGGGTTTTAGAAATACTGTCTCCATGGAATTTAGAGCTCTCTAGGTTTTAAAATGTGTTAGGTTTTCTAATTTATGGGTTTTAGAAATACTATTTCGGTGGAATTTAGCTTTCTCTGTGTTTTAAAATGGGTTGTGTTTTCTAATATATGTGTTTTAGAAATACTATTTCGGTGGAATTTAGCTCTCTCTGGGTTTTAGAATGTGTTAGGTTTTCTAATTTATGGGTTTTAGAAATACTATTTTGGGTTAGATGTGGCATTCTATGATAGTTTTGGGCGCAAATTGATGATTTTCTGCGATTTCTAGTACTTGTTTGAATGGCATTAGTTTTTTTGGTTTTGAATGGCACTAGCTTTAGGGATATACCCATGTTCCATACTCGTTTCCATGGCCTGTGGTTCTTTAGGGCTGTATAATGACTATTTGTTCTTGTTTTAATGGAACTAGTTTTGCTTGTTTTCAAAGGCACTGGTTTTAGAGCTATACCCATGTTCTTGTTCTTGTTTTGTTTTAGGGCTATACCCATCTTCTAGTTCTTGTTTTGTTTTAGGGCTATACCCATGTTCTAGTTCATGTGTACAGATGTACTATTTCCATCCTTCTTAGGATTTTCTAGAATTTAACTCTGCAAAATCCATTTAGTATGGAGAGAAAAATTATGCTTAAAATTTTGATCTCATGGAACTGCATTTTAGGATTTTCTAAAATTTAAATTTGCAAAATTTAGGATTTTCTAAAATTAATTCTGCAAAATATAGTTAGTATGGAGAGAAGGGTCTATAGGGTCTTATCATATAGGGTATGGCTCTGTAGAGTCTCTTCATATCCATGACATCAATAACTTGCTTACCATGTCTAGTGCCAGATGCTTAATCAATGGAAAAATCAAACGAATCAAAGACAAAATCAACTGGTTAATTCTCAAAATCAATTTATCTGCCCTTATGGTTTATAATGGAGGGACCCTCGAGGGGCCGAACCGAGAGTCCTTAATATCGGTCAGAGTAATTCATATCGAGAAGGATAGGTTAGCCTTAGAGATATGCAGTGATAAACCTACAACATTGATACGCTTTGAAAGACCTACTGATGGAGGAAGTCTGATAATTAGTACAGAGAGAAGAAATTATGCTTAAAATTTTGATCTCATGAAACTGCATTTTAGGATTGAGTTGGTAGAACAACCTCCATTTTTATATCAAGTTGTTGATGAATATATTTTGTTTCACATACCTTCTCATCATCATCAGTGTATAATTGTCCTGGAGAGAGGGAAATTATATTACCAGCTGCAACCGCATCAGCATGTTCATGTACTTCTTCTTTCACTTCAACATTTTTTTGCACATTCCCTTCTTCTTGACCATCCACATGAAATGCTTGGCTACAACCAATATTAGGCATAAGAGCATCATAATTTAGTAGCCATATTCTTGTCCTCCTAAATCCAGCCTTGATATTTGATGGTGTTAGAGCCCTTTTAAAATACTTACTTGGAAGCTCTGCTAACTCAAACCTTTTCACCTCAACCTCAAGATTCTTTGCCATCCATGTAGCACGATCTGACCTGAAATAGTTCTTTAAAGGGCCAAGCAAACTAACATCAAGGGGTTGCAATCTATGAGTGGTATGAGCAGGAAATGTTAAAAGGTCAATGCCCAAATTGTTTGCTTCCTTAATTTTTTGTACAACCATATGGCTTCCAAGGCCATCCAGTATCAATAGGTGTCTGTTATTAGGTGGGACACCACCTGGCACAGACGAAAAAAAGTGGCAAAGCCAATTAAAAAAAATTTCTTTAGTCATCCATGCATGGGGATGTGTAGCCATGCATGCTCCTGGCTCACAGCTTTGTATATAAATTTTCAACTGATTTTTACCTTTGAATAGATAAAATCTTGGGATTGAAGCACCAATTACATTAACACAACATAAAAAATTTATCCACTCCCTACTCTTAGGTAAAATCTTTGGCACATTTTGGCTACCTCTCTTTGAAATTACCCTCATGCCACAATTCCTTCCCGCCTATAAACCTGTTCCATCACAGTTCGATATGTGGTCTGCACCATAAAATTTTTTATCACATGCACTAGAAAGAGTTTCATAGAACTTACATACAACTGCATGGTGAAAATTTAATGCTTTGTCTCTGTCAAGGCCCTCATCTATACGCAACACAAGGTTTGGATGCCTTTTTATAAACCCAAACCACCATGATTTACTAGGAAACCCATCTTTGAATGGCCTTGGCCTCCCTTGACTGAATTGAGCAACTGTGGATTTGAGTTGTATCAAGTCTATCCCATGTCCCAATTGGGCCATTTCTTTACACCACTCAACCACCTCGACCTCCTCCTCTTCAATAATAACTGTAACATGCCCTCTACGTTTGGTGTGAGTGAGCCCATTTATCCAATAATGTATTGGTGAGGGAGGAATACTATATTTCTTTGCAGATGCTCAAACAGAACATCTAATGAACTCTATTTCATCAATTGCAGCTACCATTTCTTCTCTTGTCCAGCCTTTTATAACAATGATATTTTTAGTTGAAGTCACACCTTGGACTATGGTTGACGATGGCTCTATGACTGATGGCTTCACAACATGAGCTTCAACCAGACAGTCATCCTCAACAACATTGCTTGGAGAACTGTTGACATTGACATCACATGTCCTTTCTTCATCTGATGAAGTGCATCACAGCTAGGCACTCGTGGTCACTCTTCTTCCACTTTTCCTTGTATGAGCGACATAACTCACCCTTGCCATGGATGCAACTATCTGCATAATTATTTCATGCATTGAGTTAAAAATAATTCAAAAGAATGCTCTCATACAAGCCAAAAATATCTCTTCTTAATTACAAGAATCATTAACATGAATGTTAGTTGAAACTCAAGAGATTTTCATACATATGGATTTTTTAAAGTATCCTTTAAGAAAAACAAATAAATAGATGGAATTAGTTGCATATATTTGAATATATTAGTGATTATTGTTTTGATAACTTTTTTTACACTTAAAGTACAATGATTGTTTCGATAACTTGTTTTTACACCTAAAATACAATGATTGTTTTTATAACTTGTCTATAAAAGCTATTATTTTTTAGGGTTGTTTGGCTTTACAAATCAAAAGGGACATGTTTAATTTTTAGTTGAATACATGAAAAACCAATTTTAAGATAGCCTCATGGCACCTTCTGATTATTTGAGTAGTTTCTCTAATTTAGAATTCTTTCTTTGCAATTTTCTAAGATTGAAAATAATGTTCAATATGGTAACATAATTTGTTCCCATTTATAACAATCCATAATAGTTTATAGTTAGGTTGTGTGTTCATTCCCAAGGTTTCTAAATGCATTTCCTTCTGTTACCCTTTTCTTATTTTCTGTCTTGTCATCCTTGATTCCTATGCTTAGCTAATGCATAAAGATATGTTGACTTCAAGTTCAAATTATATAGCTTCTATGCTCAGCTATTGTAGATAGATATGTTAACTTCAAATGCTACAACTTATGTGCTCAGCTATTGCAGATAGATATTTTAAATTCAAACACTACAACTTCTATACTTAGCTACTGAGATATTTGATCCGGATTTTATGCAGGAACGCAACAGAATACAGAAATAACCATGAACATAGAGATGCAGTGGAAATAATGCTTCATTTCATTAATATCAAATAACAGAAATATGCTTACAGGAATAATGGAAATAAAATAGCTAGGGTGCTGGTAGCGAATCTCTGAGAAGAGATGTGATGGCTACAGACCTCTGAACTGTGTTACAATGAGGCTCGAGGGCCTATTTATTTTTGAGAAACAATGTAGAATCTGAAACGTCCAAAAACCTAACCGTAGGAGATGAGGCGCCAAAACTGTGGGCGCCCGTTTGGGTAAATTGGTGGTTCAACTTCCCGAGGGCATAACTTTGGCACCCGATCTCTGTTTGACGCGCTCAATAGCTCGTTAGAAAGATCTATCTGAGGAATTTAATTTTTGAACGAGCAACATCGGTCCATGGACCCGTGTTGCTCTCCATTTTCCCAAAAAATGTCGTTTAGGGCCTCAAAACGGCTTCGGAAGTTCAGGACCCGAAAAACTGCTAAAAATAGTAAGTTGTGCTGAATGTGAAAATCTGCAAGAATTGATGGTGCTGGTCCAAATGGAATAGGTGGGTGGCCACCGATATCCACCTGGATCATTCCTCCATCCTTAGGAAGCAATGGTCCCCATTGCGTTGAGATCCTCCATGAGATGAGGCAAATTCTGTTGAACTGAGTATTAGATGTGTTGAAGATGTCATGGACTTGCGGGTGGACATGCTGGATGCGTTTAGTAAATTTGGTTTCTTTATCAGCCTCATACAGTACATGTTTGGATTCTGTATGTGTAGTTGCAGGATGTATGGAAACATCGGGTGGTGGTGCATTGGGAGTCAGATCAATGGAGTGCTTGTCCTGACAGTGTAGAGGAACCTCTATGAGTGAGGAGAAATTGTCATCGTATTCCTCCATGACTTTGTCCTTCTGCTGAAGCCGTGAAAGGGAGCCCTGTTTCGAGGTTGTGGCCACAATATTCTTCTTTCCCTGTGAGTGAGTCGTAAGGAAAATGAATTTCCTGGTCTGGGAAACAATCTTACTGCGTTGTTTTGCAGTAGTCAAAGAGATGGCATGAGGCGGTACTACCTCCGGTATCCTGTACAAGTTATTTCCCAAAGTAATAATAACAGCACGAGGCCTAGACTCATACACAGCATGTCGCCTCCATAAGTATGGTTGGCCCAATAATACATCAGCTACATCAAGAGGAGCAACATCACACAATACCTCATCCGTGAATGGCTTGATACTGTATGGAAGTCGGCACTGCTAGCGGATGCGGAGATCTCTCCCTGGGTGGAGCCACCCAATGGTATACGGTTGCGGGTGTGCTATGGTTGGTAGGCCGAGCCGCTTCACGACGTCTGCTGAAATGAGGTTCTTTTGGCTTCCGCTATCGACGAGAAACTGCGGCGGAGAACCCTTCACCCACATCTGCGACTGGAAGAGGCGTCCCCCTCCTCTGGATCCTCTGGACCCTCCTTCTGGATCTTGGTGGTGGAAACAATGGCACTAGGATCCGCATCAATGATATGCTTCCCTTTGTCATTTCCTTTGTCTGGTTCTAACTCAGGATCAGAAAATGCATCTGATTCGGGTGCCTTTAGTTCAGCCACCAAAGACTGTTTGGCCCGACACTCGTTTGTGCTGTGAGTGGGGCTGTTATGAAATTCACACCACTTCCATGTGTCCTTCTTTCGATTTGTGGTGTTGTTCTGAGTCGCATTGCTTTGGCCTTGCCCCTTGTTCTTCGATTCGGGGGCACCTTTCGGATTCGCAGATCCAAAGTCTCGCTTCTTCTGCTTAAATTTCTGCTCGATCTTGGCGGCATAGCGATATGCCGTGCCAAGAGATGTAATGTCGAGGAACTCCATTTCCTCTTGAATGTGTTTGTGTAGACAGCCGCGGTACTTGAGCACCAAATGTCTCTCTGAATCTTTAATACCCAACTTTGTGCGCAGGGTATGGAACAGATTCGTCAGTTCGTGCACATCTTGATCCTTTTGTTGCCGCAGCGTGGTCCATTGGATGTATTTGTCCTCATAGCTCCCCACGGGGTAATATTGTTCCTTGATGCCGTCTCGAAACGAATTCCAAGTGGGTGTGGTCGAGAACAGAGAGGGTTCCCCTTCGCCCTCTTGCTCACGGTAGGTTTCCCACCAGTCTTTGACATGGGGGGCGGCTTTGAGGAGTGCAAAAATAATCTTTTCTCGGTCGGAGAAGTCATGGACCGAGAAATACCCTTCCAACAAATTTAACCATCTGTCTACAGCGTCTGCATCTATTTTTCCTTCAAATATAGGAATGTCAAAGTTTACCTGTACCTTGAAGGGAGTGGTGCCTCCAGAGTGGCTGTTGGATGCAGATGCGCCATATGTGGGCAGTCGTTGAAGGATTTGAGCAAATTTATCCATCATCGCGTTCCTTTGTTTCTCGAGGGCCTCCTCGAGCAGTATTTTGATAGGATCTCCTGCTCCCTCGTCTTTCTTTTCTTCCGCCATTGGAGGTCGTCGGGGTTTGCGAGGCTGATCTTGCAAGGGTTCAACCAGATCGAGCCCTAACTCCTTATACCCTGACCGCATTGGGGACATGCAAAGAAAAAACAAAGAAAGAGCAGATCCGCTCTGATACCACTGATCCAGATTTTATGCAGGAACGCAACAGAATACAGAAATAACCATGAACATAGAGATGCAGCGGAAATAATGCTTCATTTCATTAATATCAAATAACAGAAATATGCTTACAGGCATAATGGAAATAAAATAGCTAGGGTCTTTGATAGCGAATCTGCGAGAAGAGATGTGATGGCTACGGACCTATGAACGTGTTTCAATGAGGCTCGAGGGCCTATTTATTTTTGAGAAACAATGTAGAATCTGAAACGTCCAAAAACATAACCGTAGGAGATGAGGCGCCAAAACTGTGGGCGCCCGTTTGGGTAAATTGGTGGTTCAACTTCCCGGGGGCATAACTTTGGCACCCGATCTCCGTTTGACGCGCTCAATAGCTCGTTAGAAAGATCTATCCGAGGAATTTAATTTTTGAACGAGCAACATCATTCCATGGACCCATGTTGCTCTCCGTTTTCCCAAAAAATGTCGTTTAGGGCCTCAAAACGGCTCCGGAAGTTCAGGACCCGAAAAACTGCTAAAAATAGTAAGTTGTGCTGAATGTGAAAATCTGCAAGAATTGATGGTGCTGGTCCAAATGGAATAGGTGAGTGGCCACCGATATCCACCTGGATCAATACTTTCCACAGGCCAACTTAATGACACATTTTTTTACACAAATGATCTTAAATATTGTGAATGGTTTTCTTATGTTTTGTTTTTGGTTATTTCTTTCCAGCTCCTATGCTCAGCATGCATATAAACCATCATGGGCTTTCATCAAGCACTTTGGGACTAGATAGAAATATATAAATATGGGGTATATAGTGCAATTTAAGCTAGCCTGGTGCCACCTTTTGATCACTTATTTTTCCGCTTATAACGATGTAGCTGTTGGGAAAATAGGACCAAAAAAGTTCCTGTTGTACAACGTGTTCAGGTTTTTCCAGTTGTTGTACTACTACTCCAAGTTTTTCGAATTGTTTTACTTGGCCTACAAGAGTTTGATTGTATTTTTTACACTAAGGGATTTAGCCTTTTGGGTTAGTGAGCTTGAAATGAATTCCATCCTGATCTTTGTTTGTCATTAGAAGTCATTTTGTACCCTTCCTTCTCTAGATAACATGACCTACGTTCTTCCTTTGCACTGGTCATAAAATGGTGGTATTCCAGCTATCTAGTGTTTCATAACTCCACATCTATGTTTTTCTAAAATCCTTATGGAGGTTATTATGATTCTATGCTAATTATATAGCATACAAGATGTAATTAACATATATATCCTTCCATTTTTAATATATCTCGACATCTAAAGTCGACTATTCCTAATATCCTCCAAAATTTGGCATCAACAAACAAATTATCACTCCTGAAATGAACAGGCCTAGGCGATAGGAAGAGTTAAGCCTAGGTTTAGAGTTATCGAAATTGAAGGTAAATGGTATTGGATGTAACAATAAAGTAGGTGATTTGAAGCAGAGTAATTGAAGACTACATGATGACTAGGTGATTTGAAGCATAGCAATCCAAGTGTCCATTTAATTTCGAGTATATTATTAGCTCTTCAATTTTGTTGTACAGTTGCAAAACCTATTAAGTTATCTCTGATTATTTCAAAAGATGCTATAATTTATCTTAAAATATAAAGACCTATCTAATATAGAATTTTTGTCTATTCAAATTTGATTCTTGGAAAATGGAATAGAAAATTGTCTTTCTATGAGCTCATTTTTGAATTCAATCTTCCATTGGGATGAATCTATGTCCAACTATAAACCTCTTGTAGAGATTGTTTGCAATTCTGTTTTGGAGAAATTTAACATGAGAAATTTAATGTACACACTCTCTTTAAAACATTGAAACTTGCCTAGCCATTGGGATGAATCTGTGTTCAACTATAAATGAGTTTTGCTCCTTTTCATCTGTAACTATCCATATTAATATTGATCCATCCTATCATATTCCTAGACACCAAAGCTTCCATTTATAAGAATTTGAAATAACCAATTCCATTGGTGCATATTACAAGATAGGGGATCTAACTTTGTTTTTTTAACTAGTACTCGAATACATTTTAGTTAATCTAGTCTTGCAGATGAGTGTCTAGCGTTTGTAAATTGAAGACTACGTGATGACTAGGTGCTTTGAAGCAGAGCAACTCAAGTGTCTATTTAATTTCGGGTATATTATTAGCTCTTCAATTTGCTTGTACAGTTGAAAAACCTATTAGGTTATCTATGATTATTTTAGACAATAGTATAATTTATATTAAATTATAAAGACCTATCTAATATAAATTTTTGTCAACTCAAATTTGATTCTTGGAAAATGGAGTAGAAAAATGTCTTTATATGAGCTCATTTTTGAATTCGATCTCACATTGGGATGAATCTGTGTTCAACTATAAACCTCTTGTAGAGATTGTTTGCAATTATGTTTTGGGGAAATTTAACATACACACTCTCTTTAAAACATTGAAACTTGCCTAGGCATTGGGATGGATCCGTGTTCAACTATAAAAGAGTTTTTTTCTTTGTTCTATTCTTTTTCTTCTATAGCTAACCATACTAGCCTATACTCTGCATTATGGTTGTGTCCTATTTCAGTCAGAACATAGGAAAATAGAAAAAAATATATATTTTCATGAAAAATAAACTGTAAGAAAACTGAAATAAAGACATAGAAATGGAAATAAGAAAACTGAAATAATGGCTTATAAATAAAAATAAAAGTGTAAGAAAACTGAAATAAAGACTCAGAAATTAAAATAAAATTGTAAGAAAATTGTGTTGTAATTGAGAAAACTAACCTGAATATACTGTGAAATGTTTTCGGGTATGTTCTGTGATGGTTCATCTCCAGGGATCGTGAATAGTTTGAATGTGAAACATGCAACTTCAGCAGTGTTTGAACCTCTTTTATAGTTTTTTGCAGTTGAATTTAATTGGTGACAATGATGGCATGGATTGCAATGGCTTCATTTTGCATGTGTGATCAGGATTGAATTTGATGTGATCCAATGGCTGGGAATTTATTTTTGTTGATCCATGTGCCTGGTTGTGTTTTAATGCGAAATATAATAGGTTTAATTTCAATTATTAAATTTATTGGGTGGGTGCCATTTATTGTACATAATGGGTTTAAATGTTGCTATTGGGTGGGTGCCATTTATTGAACACAATGGGTTTAAATGTTGAATAATACAACAATTATGGTTGACACACATTTCCTTTTATTATTTGTAGGTATTGATATTTACTTGTGATACACTGCATCACAATTTATTAGATGAGATGAAGTGATTAGCTTTTTGTACTTCTTGACTTGACCATTTTGGAAAGAAAAATGGTTTTATGAATTTTCTAGTTGACACAATAGAATTTGTACTCTTAATACTTATTAAACTATTTATAGACAGTTGTGGGCCCACTCAATGACTTGAGAAATTTTGGACTTAATCTAATATATATTTGGATTTCTTTATTTTTTTTGTAAGCTTAGGTGGTTCCTTCTATTTTCTATTAATAAAGTTGGTAAAAATATACAGAACTAGACCTCAACCTACCTGCAGGAAACTAGGTATTTTGGCCATCGAAGTTCAAAGTATGTCAACCAAAAAATAGAAAGCCTTAACAGTCTATACCATATCTATCAATACTGAATATCTAAGTCTGGAGACAACAACATATACAAAAAGTGCTAACCACTAAAAAAGAAAGTAATACATTGGATCAAGAAAACCTTAATCTTCCTCAGATTCCACTAGCGCTGGTTCTTTGGCTGTAGCCCCTGGCAAGTCAACTATGACCTGCTACATAGACTTAATTTCCTTCTCCAACCTTCCAAGCTTTGCATATTGATGCAATTGACACAGATTGATTTCCTAAATGTTCTTATTAGTATCTTCCAAGGTTGATTCCAGCTTTGTCTTTGCTATCGACATAACTGCATTGGATAACAAGCATTTGATTAACCAATAAGTTCTAACTGATTGTTGAAACAAAGAGGTTCAACCCCAAGTGTGCCCAGGTTCATTAATCAGATTCTGCATATCCTCCGAAGCCATATAATCCTACCTATCTATGTTCTTTAAAACCTCTATCTCCCAACCATAAATACGGGAACAAACTGAATTTGGGATTTCTACCATAAAAGTTTGAACCAGCGGTTCCAGATGTTGTTGATCAGACTTTCTTTCTCTTTTCTGGTGCATTTCAGAAGAAGGTTGTTTTTATTTTCCTCCAGTAGGCTTCATTCCTCTTTTAACCATTTTAAACAAGCCTAAAAAATCTGCTAAAACTACCATCCAAACAATACCATCAGTCAAATTCATAGATAAAATGTAAGCCAGAGACTGAAGAGTGATTCCATCTCCCAAGTTAAGCTCCATGAGAAATATAAGAGGTAAACAGATATAGCAGACACTGCTACACCTGAATGGGGCACGAAAAGACTGAAGTGCAACCGAATGACTAAAACCATTACCAAAGACCCAAAGATTATAACCAGTATAAAACTTCTATATGGGAAAATGACTTCGGAGCCCTAATTACAGATTTTCAAAGAATAAACATATATAGGATATGCTTAAGCTTTTGCATGAGAGTCCCCGACAAGGTCCATAAGTTTGTAGGCAATAAAGCAAGGACTAGACCATACCAATTTTTCTTTTCTATAGAGAAGTATTTATCAGAGAGAACAACACATCTATAACCCAAATACCATAGTATAGCATTAAACCCTTTAACTAACCCATCACTAATATGCAACAGCCTAAAATTATAGTATAATTCAGTTACCATAATTCTAGCAATACCAGGATCAAACGGAAGAAACAAATACCTTGACAAAGTTACGGATAGAGATTTGGATGACAGACCAAAAACCTGTTGAAGAAAAAAGATCGTACAACCAACTTCATGAACCTTCTGCATGTGTTCATACCAGAATCGACCAAACGTCCATTCAAACAAGTCATCTAAGAAGGCCATTACCAATATCTGCAAATGACTGTAGAGAAAAATATGTGGCTGAGAGGTTAATAACGGAGATACATATCACTTATGTACCCGAGTTGTCAGCCTGAAACTTGCCTGGTAAGAACCTTTGCAAGGGCTACCAACTTCAAAATACAACCTCAGAACAAAACACCAAATAATGACATGCCAATTAAGCTTACCTTCCTTAACCCTGTACCCCCGGCTCTTTTTCCAAAACTCTTCTGACATCCTTACTGGCCAATCTCACTGGAGCCTCCTAAGTGTACAATGCATTAATTATGGTTGGTTCCGGAGGTCCCGTCGATTGTATCATCTCGGCGGTTACATGATGCCACCATGTGGTGGCCATCCTCCCCATGCTTCACCCAAGGGTCTCGGTCACATTGGGTAAGCCCCTCTCTGTCCCTACCACACCCTGATCGAGGGATATTATTTTCATGTCTTCCAAAGTGCCGATCCTATAATAGAATATTCTAGAGCCCAGGCACCAACTGAAGCGCCTCCCATTAACATGGCCAATCCAAAAATTCGTCAGCATTTTGACATGCCCAATTCGCAAGATAATCGACCGCCTTGTTTTCTTGCCTTCTCACATGCAAAGGTATGATGTATTCAATTTTACTGAGAGCTTGTTGAATTTCCTGTACCAGTCTTGTTTTCACCAAATCTTAGTAATCGATTCCCAATTTTTTCCTTGTAAGAGTTTTTTAATAATACTAGTGGCCATTGTTGAATCTCCTTTGATTTCCAGCCTATTATAGTGCTCACGATTAGAAATTTACAGTCCTGATTTCACTACTGCTAAATATTCTTCATTGTTTGTAGTGTACCCTAAATCAATAGCATAAATTCTTACAGATGTACCTATACAGTCTCTGAATATTTCGCCAGCACCTGCCTATCCAGGATTTCCTTTCGACGCTCCATCATAATTCAATTTTACAAAGCCCGATTGTGGTCTGTCAAAATTATTTCTCACCTGATAAGGTAGGGTTAATTGTTTCCAGGAAGATGGTGATACCATTTCTTCTTTCAAATTTAAATGCTGAATAATTCTCCCTTCCTGTCCTTGAACAACCCAATCCTCATGGTCCCATTTTTTAGCCAAAATTGTTTCGCAAATTCCTTGCTTAGTGATGTTCCAAATTTCCTCATTATTAAGCTTGCGTTCTTGAAAAATCCTTCTATTCATTTCTTTCCACAGTGACCAAAGTAAGAATCCCATTACAAGTGTCCATGCTCTATTCACCATAGGGCTTTTGTATCCACCCTTTCTCCACTTTTCAATTGTTTACCGAAGACTGTTAATATTTCTATCAGTTTGTTGGAATGATCTGTAAAGATTTAACCACATCTGATCAACCACTCCACAAGTGTTTAAAATATGTTCGATTGTTTCTTTAGATGCTTCACACATCACACATTTTGATGGCTCTTTCATTCCCATTTTTTGAAGCTAGTCCCATGTGAGGATCCTCCCATGCCCTACAAGCCACAAAAAATGCTCTATTTTCGGCCAATGCTTTATAGACAAAATCTTCTTCCACAATCGATTTTCCAAAATTTGAAGTTGATTTTATTGCAACTGATAGGCTTCTTGAATTGTAAACATACCTCTTAGCCTATAACCCCATCTCAAAATATCATTACCCTCCTAAATAGGAATCTTCCTAGTGTGAAGTTATTTTGCAAATTTTTCCCATTGCTACTTTTCTGGAGCCTGCTACCATTGCTGCTTTTGTTTCCATCTCCTCCAAAATAATCCATTCTTATCTTCCCAATAGTTTTTAACTTCCTTACTGTGGGGGTTTCATGTAAACAAAAAAAAATCCACCAAGTCTAGTCTTGTGAACAACTTTTCCCTTTGTTGACAGGAATCCTCCCAAAAACCTGCCAGATTACCATCTCTGACATCCCAGAAACTAACAACCCTTATCAAGTGTCTGTTTGCAGCTGTAAGGTTCTAGATCCCTGAACCTTTTTTAATATTAAGGAAATTAATTCATTCCTTAACCATTTGAGGCATGTGATATTTTATTTCCCATATACACTACCATAACGCTAATCCTCCTTATAACCACCATCACCAAAACTTTGCCCCCATGACCTGATTAAGAATATAGGGATCTCTAAGACCTAGCCTTCCTTTAGGTTTCAGTAATATAAGTTTATCCCACGAGAGAAGGACCTATTTTACATTTTCCTGGGCTCCTTGCGATAAGAATTTCTTAAACATATTCACCATATCCTCACAAGTTTTTTTAGGACATGCCATACCTCACAAATGATAGATAGGGATAGCTTGAGGAAGAGATCTTAGAAGGATAACTTGACTAGGCAGATTTAAGGCCCTAAAGGACCAATTAAGCATGTGCTTCTGAATTCTATTTAAGAGATCTTTCTAACTACTATAATTAACCAAGTTTTTGGACAAAGGCATCCCAAGATACTTGAAGGGTAGTACTCCCATACTGAAACCAAGAGTCCTAGTAAGAAAACGTTTTGATTGTGGAGTTGTGTTAAAAAAAGAAAACATTTGATTTTCCTTTGTTAATCTACATTCCTGAAGCCACCATGAACAGGTTTAAAATCTCCAAGATTGCTTTACATTCACGGATTGTTGCTTGACAAAACAACATAATGTCATTGACAAATTGTTGATGCGAAAACATTAGATTCAGACCCCACAAGTTAAGACCTTTAACCACTCCATCCTGAAATTTCTGCTTGATATATCTACCCCACCCCTCAGCTACTAAGATGAAGAGGAATGGAGAAATGGGGTCTCCATGTCGAAGGCCTCGAGAAGCTGTAAAGGAACTTGAAGGAGACCCATTCACTAAAATAGAAAAGTGAGGAGAGGTGATGGCTGACAACACCCACTAGACCCACTGATCATAAAAACCAAAGGAAAGTAAATTTTGTTGAAGATACTTCCAATTAAGAATGTCATAGGATTTTTACAAATCTAACTTAATCATCATTCCTTTAGCTTTTAGATGACGAAGAGAATGAATGAAATATTGAACAGTCACAATACCATCTAAAATTTGTCTGCCCTTTACAAACCCTGTTTGTTCTGGTGAAATCAGGGCTGGAAAAATACGTTTCAAATGATTCACCATGATGGTAGAAAGAATTTTATAAATAACATTACATAAAGCAATAGGGAAAGAACCAGAGGGGGTATCAAATTTATCAAATTTAGGTATCAAGGTGAGAAAGGTTGGATTTAAACCAGGGAATACCTGACGAAGCCGGCGGGATTCCTCAGCTATTTCCACAATTTTCTTACCCAAAAAATGCGAGGAAGCTTGATAGAATTCTACAGTAAAGCCATCAGGACCTGGTGCTTTATTTCTTGGCATTTCCTTTACAATTTCTTCAAGTTACGACATAGTAATTTCTCTAAGGAGTGCTAAGTTTTTCTCCTTGCTTACCAACTTAGGAATAACTTCTTTTATACGATCAATTGCCACAAACCTATTATGGTTAGGTCCCGTAAGGAAACCTTTAAAATGATTGACCAGTTCCTTTTCCATATCTTCATGTTCAACCACTCAATTCCCTTCTGAATCTTTGAGAGAGAAAATCTGATTATGTTGTCCGCGCTGAATCATAGCTTTGTGGAAAAAGCTAGATTTTTTCTCCCCTTCTCGAAGCCAGTGCATTTGTGATTTCTTTTTCCATAACATTTCTTCTTGGATTCTCTGCTCCTCTATTTTACTCAGAATATTACCCTCTTCTTTAATTAGATCATTTTTCCTCCGTGTTAAAATCATTTGTTGTTGAATTTGTTGCATGTGTCCTTGGAGTTTATCCTTTTCTTTAATATTACCAAATTCAATTTTATTCCTTTTTTTGATTATTTGCTTTAATTCCTTTAATTTCAATTGAAATGTGTGTATTTGATTTCTTCCTTTAAATCTACTCTCCTCCCACCAACCACGCATTTTATGTATGAAGGAAGTATCTCTAAGCTAAAACCCTTCAAATCTGAATGGCCCTTTCTTTTGCTGTTGTTTCACATCCACCTCCAGGAAAATAGGCCAGTGGTCCAAGCCTAGGTAGGGCACTATAGTTTCTTCATAGAATGTTTCCAAACTAAAAAAATATTCAGACACTAAAAATCGATCAAGACATGATGCAATTTGGTGTACCCCCCCCCCTCTTGTATTATTCCATGTGAATTTTCCATTATTATTTGGAACACCCACCAGGTGGGTATCTGTTATAAGATCAGTGAAATCCTGCATCTCCAGAAGAAATATACCAGAGCCTTCTTTCCTTTCATCTAAAATTGCCACCATATTAAAATATCCTCCTACTAGCCAATATTTGTGAGGGTTAATGAGCTTAAGATTTCTAAAGTCTCTAAAGAAATCTTGCTTATCTCCTGGAATGGTAGGGTCGTAAATAGTATAAACAGAGAACCACTCCTTAGTACCTAACTACCTAAATCTAACAGTTATAGTTCTATGCATTCCAATCCAACCATTGGCCTCTATCTCTGATGGGTTCCATAATATTGCAATACCCCCCGCACTCCCATTAGCATCAGTAGTCATTACTTCATAATGTGGTTTTAATCTATTCACAATTTGAACTAATCTTTCCCCAGACAGTTTGGTTTCCTAAAGGAGTATTATCTGGTGTTTTTCCTTTATCATTCTTTCCTGTAAATGTCTCTGTTTTCTTTTACTATTAAGCCCTCTTATATTCCAGGAGATTATAATCATTAAGAGGTTTTATTTATTCTCTGGAACATCGTTGAAATTGGAACGATGTGTCCAGAGTTAACCAAAATTTCCCCAACCAATTGGATTGATTCTTGTAAGGTTTTTTGGACCCTTTTCTTTCCATATTTTGTCTTCAGGTGATGTTCATTGCTTGGGTTTTTCACTATTGATTGATGTGATGACTGCGTAATAGTTACTTCCACTGATTGCTGAGATAACTACTGATTTTCTCCTTCTATCTCTCTTTGTGCCTGAATCGTAAGATATTGATCAAATGTTTCCTTTTATAATACTTTTTGATATTCAGGGATGAATCTATCATCAAGGTTTTTCCACTCTTGCAGTATTTGTTTCATGAGTAATTCTTCTTTAGTGAGGTCATCCTTCAACATATCTATTTCCATATCTTCTTGTTCTCTATTATCTTGTTGTTCCCCCTGGTCTGAGCTTTCTAAAGGGGCTTTCCTTTTAGCTGTTACTCTAGTAGGTGGTAGGGGAGGGCATATTTCCTCGTTCGTCGCATCCATGGCTTTGTCCTCCTATTCATGTTCTTGTAATATCTCATAACGATTTTTATTCTGTCGAGGATTCTTCTCCTGCATGTGAGGATTACCTTGAGCTCGACCCTGTATTTTTTTATTAGTAACCATCTGAAATCCTTCTTCCTCGTTTTCTTCTTTCTCTGCCACTGTTTGTTTTTGAACTTGGTCCACCTTGTTATGGGGACAATTTTTATACAAGTGCCCATATTCATGGCATCTTCGGCAGCGAAATGGAATGTGTTCATAATCAAGTGGTTGCTGCCATAATTCCCATGCGTATTCTAATTCAATTGATTCCAGAAGAGGTTCAAATATATTCATATACACACAAATCCTAGAAAAGGAAGTATATCGACCCCTTCTAGTCGTTTCTGCAATCTTTACAAACATACCCAATGAGTTCCCTATCACTTCCAAGATTTCCAGATCCCAAAATTCCATGGGTAAACCAAACAGTCGAACCTACACTAGGGCGGAGAGAAATTTCTCCTTGTCCGGGTTATAACATTCTTCCCAAGGTCGCATGAATAGGCCCGCATTCCGGTAAAAATAGTCCCCCCTTCAAAAACCCTTTATTTATCCATTTAATTTGTAAAAATGACTGCAAAAAAACCTATGGCACCAAATTTAATATCTAAATGCCCCTTTGGTTGCCATTTTATGTGAATCCATTTAATTAAATCCTTTTCAGTGGGCCAAATTCCTATAAATTTGCAAATAAGAGCATGATATTTCATATAACCTCTATAATGATCTAATTTATTTGGCAGAATAATCAAACGGGGTCTTTTTGAAGATTTAGGCAAACACTGACACCTTTTTTGTGCCTGCCATTGTGCCCCAAGAATCAGGCCTCACCTGCTCAATTTTGGCCACTACTTTCTCCTGTCATTACATTTCTGTAGGAGGGGTTCTCCCCCCCCAGATGACGCCACCAAATTCATGCTCAGAACCAATGATATGGCCTTTCCTTCGCTGCTTAGGCTGAACGAAACCCTAGGGATAAACCATTACCTAAAACCTACCATTTTCTCAATCCAGAAGACCCTACCTCATATAATTATATATTTTGATTTCAAGTTATTTAATTTTGTTTACTTATTGGTTGAATATATGTCTATTTTTTATGTATTGATGGAACCTATACTATAACAATTACTGATCCCTGCACAACATTAGAAATCCCTCCCCTAGTCACTTTTCAACAAATTTTTGTATAATAGAAAATTTCCAACATAACAATAAGTATTACATTTAATTTATTACATTTAATTGGACCATTTATACACCTTGGATTTCCTATTCATATGTTTATCCATTAAAATGGGTAAATTGAAACTATTAACTTACTTTAACACCATTTCGGACAAAAACATAGCACTATCATTCTACACCCTTTTTACCAAATACAAATAAAACCATTTTCATCCATCGCACATATACCGACACGATCCATCCCTGGAAAATGACAGTTTAGTCAGAAATTAGGCTAGGGCACTGTCTACATTCAAAAGGTACAATGCATTGACGGGAAAGGGAACCACTTTCATTTCTTCCAGAAATTAGGCTGTCAGCACTTGATTGCTTACTAGAATATGCATAACACATATGAATACGATAATAAGAAATAAAAATCCTTCACATCACGTTCCTGCATTCCCAGTACTATTCATAGATATTTTATTGGATATTTGGATCTCAGAGAGGGGTCAAAAAATTGACCATCTTCCTGACCCTCAGATTCAGATATAATCTGCAATCTATATAAAGATCCTTTTAGATTAGTAAAAAATGAAAAAATAAACCATAAAATAGACTCCTAAATTGAACCACATTTTTTTTTAATTGAAATTTCTTCCAAACACACATAGCAAAATAATATTTTATTCATCATATTTACAGTTATTATATTGGGGGCACTTATTGTACCTGCCGCTTGCAGGATACTACGCATCAGGTTTTTCCTGATTGTGACATTAATTCACCTTGATTAGACATATGTTTTCAAACTTTTTTTTATTGTTGCCATGGTTTACTATAAGATTTATTATTGTTTATTTATTTTAATTATTTTAATTTGAATTATCTGTTATCTAATTGGCCAAAACATTTCACTTGTTATTGCAAAATGCCTAGATTTTATCACCATTATTTGTACTGTCGTTACAAAAATATTCATATCTATCCTGCAGGTCTTGTACATTATTTGGAGTCGCATTGAGCAAAATAACGAGACAGTGCTGAAGGCATTTTCCCCGTACGAGCCACCCATTATGGTCTGTCACATAGGACACACATACATAGAGAGAGCACTTAAATCTCATGTGAAATGGGCAGTTTGGGACTGATGATGTGTTAACAAATAATTGGATCGCTTGGATTTCCAGTTTCGGATTGCTTTAAATGCTATTTTTCCAATAGAATTTTAACTTGATTCAAGCCAAAATTCGTGTCTCCTCGCAAACACGATTTCTTATTCATAAAAACTGGGATCGACCTCTCATTGAGTTGAAGTCGGAATCATTTACTGTATATTCAACAACAACGTTGAATTTCAACTGATACCATTCCAACCGAATGATGTTTCCTAGGCTTGGATCAAATGTGGATGGAAAATTGTCTAAGTCTGCAGTTCGAATGCTAAGATCGGTGTCAATTACCAAATTTTGTATCTATTCATGTGAATCGAACCAATCAAACCATATGCTATAAAAACCATTCACTTGTCCATCTAAAAGCTTGAGAACGCTTTTGATTCTGGAGCTTCCCTTCATAAATTACACAGAAATTTAACCATGATATCAGTATTATTCACACTGAATCCTCCACTAAATGCAGAGCATTATTTTAGAGCTCTATGACAGAGTTCCATCCACAATTTTAATCACAGGGATTCAACTATTCCCATACAGAAATTGATTGGAACAATGCACATGTAAAACTGGACAGATTCATTCATATATAAAATCTTGAATTTACTTACAAAGCTTTAGCCAGATCTTTGTTTATAGTAATGAGTTAGAATGTTAAATTTAAGTTGTAAACATTTTGAGAGTATGGAATCTATTTATGTATGTCAACTATTACACAACCTTATGTTCACGCGATGACAAACATTATAACTAAATGTTAATAAAACTTAAACCATCGCAAAACATCCACCCCAGACTTCAAACCTGTTTAAACCAAAATGCAGTAACACATTTCGCGTTACAAATGAAAGGTCGTGACGTCACCTTATGGAGTCATGATGAAATATACAATGGAATGGATAAAAAAATACCGGGTCTGAAAAATGTCTTTGTGTACGGGGGTGTTGCAAGTTTTAAAAACTTTCTGATTTGATGAGTTAAAATACATTTTAACATACTTTGAACATATTAGAAAAATTTTATACTTAGAAATATGTTAAAATGAATAGTAAATCGCAATCAAAAATTCGGAAAAGTTCTTTTAAAGAGTTGTTATTGCTTTGAGAAGTTCCGATGCGATTGCGCTCAATCGCAATCGCATTTCAGAATAATATTACGTATTGCACCTTTTATATTTATAACAATGCGATGCGATTTATCGCAATCACATCTCGGGAAAATATTAAACATTACATTCCTCTCATTGCAAAATTTCGATATGATTGCGCTCAATCGCAATCGCATTTTCAGAGATAGATTATAACAGTCCACTTCATTTTAAATCTCCGATGCAATCAAGATTTGGTAAAAACGTTTTCACTCAAACAAATTGCGATGCACCTTCTATTTATCTTGGGCACCATTGAAGACTTGCGATGCGATGAATAAATATAAAGGAAAAATATTCACATTTTATTCACAAAGTTTACAAGTTTTAAAAACTTTTCGATCTGATGAGTTAAAAGACCTTTTAACATATTTTGAACATATTAGAAAAATTTTATACTTAGAAATATGTTAAAATGAATAGTAAATCACAATCGGAAATTTGGAAAAGTTCTTTTAAAGAGTTGTTATTGCTTTGAGAAGTTCTGATGTGACTGCGCTTTATCTTGCGCACCATTGAAGAGTTGCGATGTGATGAATAAATATAAAGGCAAAATATTCACATTTTATTCACAAAGTTTACAAGTTTTAAAAACTTTCCGATCCGATGAGTTAAAAGACCTTTTAACATATTTTGAACATATTAGAAAAAATTTATACTTAGAAATATGTTAAAATGAATAGTAAACCACAATCGAAAATTTGGAAAAGTTCTTTTAAAGAGTTGTTATTGCTTTGAGAAGTTCCGATTCGATCACGCTCAATCACAATCACATTTCAGAATAATATTAAGTATTGCACTTTTTCTATTTATAACAATGCGATGCGATTTATCGCAATCGCATCTCAGGAAAAATATTAAACATTGCATTCCTCTCATTGAAAAATTTCAATGTGATTGCGCTCAATCGCAATCGCATTTTCGAAGATAGATTATAACAGTCCACTTCATTTTAAATCTCTGATGTGATCGAGATTTGGTAAAAACATTTTCAGTCAAACAAATTGTGATGCGATCATCGCAATCAGAAAATTGGCATGAATCATATTCTATTTATCTTGCGCACAAATGAAGACTTGCGATGCGATCAATAAATATAAAGGAAAAATATTCACATTTTATTCACAAAGTTTACAAGTTTTAAAAACTTTCCAATCCGATGAGTTAAAAGACCTTTTAACATATTTTGAACATATTAGAAAAAAATTATACTTAGAAATATGTTAAAATGAATAGTAAATCGCAATCGGAAATTCATAAAAGTTATTTTAAAGAGTTGTTATTGCTTTGAGAAGTTCCGATGCGATCGTGGTCAATCGCAATCACATTTCAGAATAATATTAAATATTTCACTTTTTCTATTTACAACAATACGATGCGATTTATCGCAATCGCGTCTCGGGAAAAAGATTAAACATTTCATTCCTCTTATTGCAAAATTCCGATGCGATTGCGCTCAATCACAATTTCATTTTTGGAGATAGATTATAACAATCCACTTCATTTTAAATCTCCAATGCGATCGAGATTTGGTAAAAACGTTTTCACTCAAACAAATTGCGATGCGATCATCACAATCAGAAAATCGGCATGAATCATATTCTATTTATCTTGCGCACCATTGAAGACTTGCGATGCGATTGTTATTTTTCCTTTATATTTATTTATCGCATTGCAAAAGATCAAAAGTGAATTTTAACATTTATTACAAGGATTCGCCGATCTCCGATTGTACGAAAATATTAATTCAAAATCAAACGGAGGATCATGGGTTATTTTGTTCTCAATACGTGAATGTCGCCCCTTGGAGAGCATTTATGTTGAAAATATGGGGAGATTAAATGGTAATTAAAATCTTTGTAGTTGTTCTCATTATTGTGTTTTATTTTGGCTAAAAGCATTCATTTGAATTGTAGAACAAAAGTTCGAATCCTTTCATTCGCAGAACCAGAGAGAGTTTACCCGACTCTAAAATGTCAAAGAGAAGCAGAAAGTCTAAAGCTGCTTTTGTTGCAAATGCTCCTGTGCTAAACATGTCACCCAAGGAAAAACCGGTGAAGCTCAAGCTAGTCACAGATACCTCCTATCAAGGACTGGGGAAGATGACATGGGAGAATGTATACAATTTGTTTAAAAAGAGAAACCTAGGGTTATTGTGCCCAGAGCAAGTGTTCCTGATGAAGAAGATTCAGACTTTGACTCTGAAACTCAACTTAGTGCATTGGAAAATTCATTTTTACACTGAGTTGCTGCCTGGGCGAATATTTTTCCCTACTATGATGCTATCAGATGGGTCATTGACAATGTGACCATTCAAAATAGGACTTTTATTTCTGCTTCTGGATCAGTGTTGGATTCATTCATGGTAGAAGATATTAAAGCAATGTACCATCCTCCCAATCCACAAAATATTTACAACAAATAATTCCTTAAGGAATATGCTGGAGAGCATCCAAACCAGGCAGATCCAATCAAAGAATGGAGGAATAACCTTGAGAAACATAAGAAAGAGGCATCAGGTATGTACTTTGTGGAGTCTCTCGCACCTTCATATTGTTATGCCGCAGCAATGATGTGTAGGTTGTTTGGAAATGACAACTCTGCTATATTTTCTATTCAAATGGTCTCATGAATTCATTTTGCTATTAATTATGAAATTATGGATTGGGCTATCATTTTGTCGGATAGGATAGCTAATCGAGCTCTAGAGTATCGAAAAGATAAGAATTCAGGGAATTCTTCCCCTTTCCATTTTTGTGCTTATATTTTGGACGCCCTCTATTTCAATTCTGAGTTCCCCATGCTAGGTTGGAAATGGACTCCAAAAGAACCTATTCCTATTCATGTGTATCATAATTTCTTATGGAAAGGACATTTCAAAGTTCATGTTTATAGAGTCTGCCATGGTTTTCTAATTCCAATCTACCAAACCATTTTTGGTCATTTCCCTCCTAGACTGTCCAATAAAGCCAAGACTGTCCAATAAAGCCAAGACTGATTTGTCTTCTATCGAAGATTGGTTCAGAGAAGAAAAGTTCACTTATATCAGAAATTTTGGGAGTATTTTTCAGCCACATATCCTTCCCCTATATGTTCTAGATAAGCTGTTAGCTCAAGAGATTTCCTATCAACTGACAGTTGAAGGAATCTCTAGAATTTTGAAAAGAAATAAAAAGCTTATGTGGCCTACCTTCCCTTTTAAGTGTGGTGAATATACTCTTAGTAGTTTTTCTCATGCTGAGAAAGAAGTTGGTAAGATTTATAATCTTAAGTTTTCAACAATTCTTGGAAGACAATACGACCCAAGGAAATTGGCGCATGATTTTACTACCTCTGTTTCGATTGCCCGATTTGAGCATGAACCAGACATTTGTGATGATTTATTTGTTTCCATGGATGATATATCCCAAGTATTTGATTCAATCAAGTCTAAGTTACAGGCCGAAGACTTGAAAAAGTTTTTTTTGTATAGAAGCCAAAGGTTACTTAATTTTCCTCTTGATCAGTTGAGAGCTCCCATATAGGAGAAATCATCACAAAAAGCAGGAAGTACTTCTAGTAAAGAAGTAGAAGGAGTTGATCCTGTTTTAGGGAAAAAGGACGACAACAGTAAAGCTGACACTGCCAAAACAGAAACAGCCTCTCAAAAAGATACACATAAACCTTTAGTGCAAACAAAAAAAGGGAACACTGGCACTGATGCCCAGGTACATATTGAAAAGGGAAGTACAGAAAGTAAAAACATTGAACAGGCACCCAAGAATGGTGCAGGTTCTCAACTTGGAGGACAAGTAGATATTGAATTGGTTGTTTCTTCTCATTTGCTAAATCATTATCAACAATTTGCACAATAGATAGGATTGCAAAACAACCCTCAAGTTGATGATAAAAAAGATCAGGATGTGGAAATCATTCCTGAAAAGCCCACTAGAGAAATTATGCTAAAGATAGAAGAAATCCGTCCTTTAGATATATTCTACAGTCCCAAACATATGGTTGTAGTAAGAAAACAAAGGAAAATGAGGAGAACAGATCAAGATGCTCTTTTGGCGTCACAGGGGGAATTGCTAAATGTTGTTTATAAAAATGCTGAGGTGGATCCATCTAAGGATCTCACCAAATTGTCTCAGTATGCTGGTGCCTATAGTGCTGCCACTAAAGATAAAGCTTCTGAAGTTTCACAACTAGTAAAACAAAAGGATATGAAATGTCACACCTCCATTACACCTCCATTTTTTTTTTTCCTTGAGCATTCTAAATATCAGAATTAATCTCAACAAGGTATGTCATACCATAATTTCTATTGCGACCTGGTTCGAATCATATTTCTGCCTCAATATGATTTAGTTTATATAATTACACCCCTCCATTTAATAAATTTAATTTAATACATTACAATTAATAAAGAGGATGTTATATTATTGGTTGAGTGGATTTTCACCACTAACCCACTTACCATAAAGGTTATCCTGGTATTATTTATATATTACATGTGTATTGATATTCCTTCCTTCGTTGATGTTAATCTAACTATTAGGCTTATTGTGGGGTTCGAATATCATATTCATATCAATTATTGTAACCAATATACTCTATCATTAGAATTCCTTTATATTTGGTCCAATGTTTATAACTGTTGATTTGATTGATCTCGATGATCTCATATCTACGTATACGTTGAACATATGGATATTTACTGAACTGAGAAACATGAATTTCTCACCAGGTGTGAGTTACGTCCTCACTCGTTTATTGTATATGTCATGTACTTCAAAGCGCGTGTGAATGTAGACGTGTAAGTTTCGTTTTTCTAAGTACAACATCTTTGCAAGTTAGGTTTACTTTGGTGTGGGAATTGATACATTTTACTTGTCTCCATGTCATCACGTGTAAATTTTTTTTTGGATTTTAAATGAAGTTCATTCCCGTCTCGTGAGTGCGTTATGGATCCAACTTGTCGTGGGTCATGGCCACGCCATACGACTCTGAAATCTATGCATTCAATACTACACGGGCATAGCTTTCGTGGCTTCCTTTGCTAGCTGGTAAATTTAATTTCGACTGACTGGTTTAATTGCACCTCTCGTCCCTTCGATCCGTGGCCTCTCCATGGATCTTTTGCCATATGGACGACTGAGATTTCAATGGTACCATTAGGGTTTCGAATTTGGATTTCGGTATATCTTGTGTGCTTAAGTTTTTCAACTGTTCTTTCTACCTTCATTTGGGTTTCTCCTTGTTAATGGTGGTGCCGAGCCTCTGCGCACTGAAGACGCATGAATTCATACCCTCCAGGCGTGTATTACTCCATCAATACATCACATTGCAGGTAATTTATTGTAGGCATTAGTTGTGTTAAATTCAGACTCTGTTATTGATTTTTGGGCATCGTAATACCTGTAAATGGAAGTAATTTGCCTGAGTTTTATTTACGCCCTTTTGTGTTTTGCGTCTGCTTACTATCACAGAGAATATCATTGGATTTTCTTACCCATATACCTTTAGTAATATCTTTCTATTGTGTATAATTTTTTTTCTTCGCCACCCTCACGATTTCATTTGGTGAATGACTAACGACGCGCAATATCAACATGCCTGCATTTCTGAATAGGCATAATCCTACTTGTCTTTTGGCCTTGGAGAGATGGTGGCTTGATTTCACGCGTACGCTATCTGGCTAGGTAAAAATTGATTTGGATTTTCTATCAGTAGAGATATTTTCTCAAATTCCTCTATTTCCTTCTGGTGTTCGATTTTTACGTTCTACCTCTACTTCTGTGGTAGACTCTGTTGGAACGAGGAACGACCTCCTTAGTTAGGTATTGATTTATTTCTCTACATAATTTTACTTTCATCTTCACTAGAATTCCTTCTATTAATTTCCTAAACGAATTTACACTGCCCTGTATGTATGCAGGTATGGTAGATGCTATGTAAATTTCGTTCTTGGCTAGCTCTGGACTAAACATGTCATTTGGCACTGATTTCCATGACTCATGGTTTTTCAGGTTGGTATACTCATGGACGGAGGGGAGCTATCCTCTCATAGAATTGTTCCACCTTGCTTCTTCAAAAATCGTTAACTTTCTTAGGGTTTTAACCAGTGTCTCTTGAAGTCCTAGACTCAGTCAAAGACTGAGTATTAATTATTTTCAGTCACTTGTTAGTGTTCTTCGATTTGTTTAAATCCTGGAAAGGGGAACACGATTTTTTTTGTTTCAAGACTCTGGCCCGAGTGGGCTCGGTTCCTTTTTAATTGTTGTATACAGAAGGTGTTTATTTCTGCGTCCTTATAATTTTTGTTTCCCATAATAATTTCGAATAACTACAGATTATTAATTTATGGATGTCGTCATGCTGCGTTGCGTGAAATTATTTGTTGAGTGTGAGCTAATATGGTTTAAGGACAATGAATTATTCATTATTAATTTTGTTTACCATAGTAGTGACTGTGACTTATATAAGTCTCTTTATAGTCAATTTTTGTTTTTTGTACAGTGACTCATGGCTATCTGGTATTATATATATTTTGTATAATTCTTACAAGAGACTCTCAGGAATTTTGAGAAGTTATGTTTCCATTGGAAACTTTGTATGCACAGGGAATTTGTTTCCTGTAACTAGATATTTCTAAATACTTTTGCTATTTAATTGTCAGTAGAGAACAATATCACTACACCCAGGTTTAGACTGAATTTCTTTACTGAGACATGCCTGTATACATATTTTTATGCATGAATTTTGTGTACCCATTTTCCAATATACATATCTATTTAAACATGTATGAGATACAGATACTATTTCGTCTATAGTTTTTCATACACTTCTAGCTTTTCATATTACGAAATTCCTATTGCTATGTGAAACAATTATACACTACTAAATCTTTCCACTCTTCCATTCAATCCTTATTAAATGGAATAGAAATTATTTTAAATGTTGAAATGCTCAGCTGTTGAAATTTTCTCTCTTAAATCTCTTCTCTTCACTTAGTAAGTATTTAAGTGAATACTTCTGTACTCTGTATCCTTACAGTGTGGACTAACTGTATCCCATTTCCCATAAAAGCAGATTAAAGTTACAAATTTGTGAATTATGAGGTACTATAAATCCGCAGATCTAAACTTAGAGATATTAATTTACAGATTCTGGAGGATTCCTCCTCATTGTTCTAATTCCTACAACTAGGCAAACTTCAGAAGGTTAATTTCTTTCTTGAATCTGTAAATGTATGGAACAACCTTCAAAATTCAGAAAACAATATAATGAACTATAATTGGTTCCATCACAATTAAATATTCACTATTATAATTTTCTGGAAGCATAACACTTCGGAAATTGATCAGGAGTAGTTTAAAGTTAAATTATCTGTAGAGGAATATGTATCCTCAGATTTAAACCAACCTCGATTTAGAGTTTCTGTTGGATTCTACTCTACAGATTTCTTTTCTACAACTATACATAATTAAGAAGGTGAATTCCTTATGATTAACTCTATTAAATGTAGCATTTATAATTCTAATATACAATCAAATTTTATATGTAGCCAATTCATACTATATGAAGTAAACACATAAATAAATTAAAAGACATACCACTCATGCAGTCGACCAACCTCCCAACCTTAGAGTCCTTCTCTCTCCCAGAACTCACCCCCAAACTGAGATCATCTCCTAAAACATATCAACCTCTAATATGTTTAGGAGCAGCTTATTTAAGCTATTGTTCCCCAAAGCACGTTTCTAATTCTGCGTCCAGAATATCAGGATGCTTTTCTTCCTGTTTTCCTAGGCTTCCCATTTTAGGGATTCTTTAAAGTTGTTTTATGCTTTTCCTAGATTTTCCAGCTTTTTACCTCTTCCCAACTATTCTCCTCATCATTGGGGAATTTAGATTTTTCCTCAAAAATCCAAATTAGAAATAATTTCTTTCAAGGATTTTTGAAATATTGTGGGAAAATATTTGCCTCATCCATCCTCATGGATTTAGCAAATGATCTCATAGATCTCATTTTGGTCAATCTGCACCACATCATTTTATTCATTTACTCAGTTAAATATTTAATTACATTCACAAAATATTTATCCTTTGGGGTCCACTCCCCTTAGGATTAAAGTTCAAATGTCTAGCTTTGAAATTCAAACACATAAATTGGGGGTGTTACATATCCCCCCTCTGAAAATAAACACCATCCTCGGTGTTGTTATTTAACTACTAGAGTTCATTTTTTCAAACAAAAATGGATATCTTTCCATCATTTCAGCTTCTCTTTCCCAGGTAGCTTCTTCAACCGTAAAGTGCTTCCACTGCACCTTTACTCTTGCTACTATTCTGTTTCTCATGTCAATTTATTCTCACTCCAATATTTGAAGCGGTTCTGGCAAAAACTCCCCTTCTGGTTCCACGTGTATAACATTCCAATCAACTATGTGAGAAGCATCATGGACATATCTTTTTAACAATGAAACGTGAAACACATCATGAACTCTAACATGGGGTGGTAAGGCCAGCTTGTAAGCCACTGGTCCCACCCTTTCTAATATTTCTAAAGGACCACAATATCTAGGAGCCAGTTTTGCACAGCTTCCAGCATAGAGTGTGCTCTTTTTGGGTTTAATACACAAATACACATGCTCCCCCACTTTAAATTCTCAGTGCACTCTTTTCTTATCAACATAGTTTTTCTGGCGATCTTGTGCTGTCTTGATGTTTCTTCGTATCTTTTTAACAATTCTTTCCATCTCTTGTAAAGCATCTGGTCCCAACATTAGTTTATCTTCTGGCTAGCTCCAGCTCAAAGGAGTACGTCATTTTCTTCCATACAGTGCCTCAAACGGACTCATCTTGATAGAGGATTGGTAGCTATTATTATAGGAAAATTCAGCTAAATGCAAGTAATCTTCCCACTTTGATGGCCTATCGATCACATACATTCTTAGCATGTCCTCCAAAATTTGATTAGTCCTCTCTATCTGCCCATCGGTCTGAGGGTGATAGGCGATACTAAAATTCAATTTAGTGCCCATACCTCCAAACCTTTCCAAAAAGCGGCTGTAAACTTAGCATCTCGGTCAGAAACAATTACTTTTGGAACCCCATGTAGTCTTACTATTTCTTTCAGGAATACATTCACTACCTGGGCAGTCCCAAAAGTAGATTTCACTGGTATAAAATGGGCATATTTTGTTAAAGTGTCTACTACCACCATCACTGAATCATGTTGGTATTTGGTTTTGGGTAATCTTGTTATGAAGTCCATGGAAACTGTGTCCCATTTCCATTCTGCAATTGGCAAAGGGTTTAAAAGACCAGCAGAATGCTGATGCTCAACTTTGACTAGTTGACATTCCATGCATCTAGTTAAATATTCTGCTACATCTTTCTTCATTCCTGGCCAAAACAACTTCTTTTTCAAAGCTGTTAACATTTTATGATATCCTGGATGTCCTGCATGTGGTTGTTTGTGATATTCATCTAAAATCTCTCTTTTCAAGGACTCTACATTGGGAATATACAATCTGTTTTTGTAGCAGATCAACCCTTTTTTGTTTTGAGTATAATCAGTCTTCTCCTTCTTTAGTAGTTTCACCAATAATGTTTCATAACTTAAATCTTGGTTTGCTGCCTTTTTCACTAATTCCTCTAAGTCAAACTAGGCACTACTTCCAATGCTGTTTATATTTTGACAAGCGTTTCTGCTTAAGGCATCAACAACTTTATTTTCTTTCCCCTTGATATGTTTTATGTCCATATCAAATTCACTTAGAAAAGACAGCCATCTAGCTTGTCTAGCATTCAAATCAGTTTGGGAAAAGAAATACTTGAGACTAATATGATTAGTCATCAACGTAAATTTCTTTCCAAGGAGATAGTGTCGCCACATTTTCAAAGCATGGATAACAGCAGCTAATTCTAAATCATAGGCACTATAGTTATGTTCATGTATCTTCAGTTTACTAGATTCATAGGCAATAACTGAATTTTCCTGCAAAAGAACTCCTCCCAACCCCTCTCTACAGGCATTCGTACATACCATAAATTCTTTATCAAGAGCTGCAATCTTCAGTATAGGGGCTGTAGTAAGTTTTTTCTTTAATTGGTCAAAACTATTTTGGCATTTTTTAGTCCACTGAAATTTGACACCCTTCCTTTGTAGTGATGTTATGGGATGTGCTATGGCAGAAAATCTCTCCACAAATTTGCGATAATAACCTGCAATCCCCATGAATGACCTTACTGCTGAAACATCAGTTGGGACAGGCCATTTTTTAATAGATTTTATCTTTTCAGGGTCAACAGCCAGCCCTTGTTTAGAAATAATATGACCCAAGTATTGGATCTTGTCTTTATAAAATTCACACTTGTTGAACTTGGAATATAAGTGGTTTTCCTTCAGATTTTGCAATACTATCCTCAAGTGTTCTTTATGTTCTTCCTCACTTTTTGAGTAGACTAAAATATCATCTATGAACACAAGGACAAATTTATCCAAGTACTTATTTAACACACTGTTCATCAGGCACATAAATGTGGCAGGGGCATTTGTCAAACCAAAAGGTAGGACTACAAATTCGTAGTGCCCATACCTGGTTCGAAAGGTTGTTTTGATGATGTCTTCTTATTTAATTCTAAGCTGGTGATAACCAGTCCTTAGATCAATCTTCGAAAATACTGAAGCTCCTTTCACTTGATAAAAAAGATCATCAATTATAGGTAAAGGATATCTATTTTTAATGGTTAGCTTATTCAATTGACGATAATCAATGCACATCCTAAAATTTCCATCTTTCTTTTTCACTAACAGCACTGGTGCTCCCCAAGGAGACACACTTGGTCTAATATAACCTTTATCTAATAGTTCTTTCAATTGCATTTTCAATTCCATCAGTTCAGGGGGGCTCATTCGATAGGGGGCTCGGGAAACAGGTACTGCTCCCGGCACAGATCAATTGAAAAATCAATCTCCCTTTTGGGGGGAAGATGAGGAATCTCATCTGGAAAAACTTCCTTAAATTCTCTTACTACTCGTAAAGCATTCAACAATTTTTCTTCAGTTTTTTGTTCTATTTCTTCCACGTGTATTGCATAAACTTGGTATCCTTTTCTCGCTGTTCGTTTTAATTGCAGTGCTGATATTTTTCTTACAGAGATAGGTTTTCATTTTCCCTTGAGAATAAAAGGTTTCCCCTCTTCATCTACACAATGCAGGGTCTTGTCCCAATAGTTCATCATAACCTTCTTCTTTTCCAGCCAGTCCATCCCTATCAGCAAGTCATATGAACCTAAGGGCAGAATGTTCAAATTTACTTCTGTTTGAAAATCATTTAGTTTAATTGTTGTTCGGAGCAATTTATGTGTTACCTTCCTCTTGGTTCCAGTGGCTAGCTAAACCAGCCATGACTGCTGAAATTTTTCAGTTTTAAGGTTACAATTTTCTACAATTTTTGGACTAATGTAACTCAAAGAAGCACCCGGATCAATCAAAATTGTGACAGATTGGTCAGAAATCTTACCCTCTCTTTCCACCATGGTAGCTTGATGTTCTGCTTGTCGATTTTGCAAGGCTGCACTGATGGTGGGTATATTTCTGGCTATGTCATTTACTGTGGTAGCTTCTCGGTCTCTCATAATCATATGAATGTTTCGATGAGGACAATCCTCAGAAGATGGGGTTCTCCACAGCCCAAACATTTCAAGGGTTCCTTCATTTTGACTATACCTTCCTTTTTATTGTCTCCATCTATTTGTTTTGAAGCCACTTGGGATTGAGCAGTTTGAATTTCTTTAGGTTTATTAAACTTTTTCCGCTGATGATCCCTGCCAAAATTCTTCAAATAGGCTGGTTTCTGTTTCTTCCCTTTGAATTCATTCTTATTTACCCATATTTTCCCATGTTCAGTTTTTCCTTTGAACTGTTGGTAACAGAATCTAGCTTTCCTCACTGCCTTGTCCATAGTTTTTGGGTTGTCAAACTCGATTTTCTCTTTGTACACAGCAGGCAAACAGTTCAGAAACCTTTGTACCTTTCCCTTTTCTTCCCTTATGTAAGGTACATATCTCAACAGATTTGTAAACTTAGTAACAAACTCATCAATAGTGAGCTGTCCCAGTCTAATTTCATGAAATTTCTTGGCTTTATCATCATAGTAACGTTCATTTAGATAACGGTTTTTGAACTTAACCTGGAAATATACCCAAGTAACTGTCTTTTCATCAATGGCATGCACCATTTTCGTCTCCTCCCACCACAAGGTAGCCTTACCTTGTAGCTAGGATATAGCTAGTCTGGCCTTCAGATTGCTTTCATATTAACAGACCTGGAGATACTTAATCATGTTCAGCAACGAAGCTTCTGCATCTTCCTCCTTCTCCCCATCATAGGAGGGAGGTTTGATCTTCCGGAATTCCCCTTGTGATTCCTTTTTCTGGTTATACTGATGCCTAACAGCATCATGATCCTCAGACTCATCAGTCTTCCTCTTTCCGAAACCTTCTCCTTCTTGGCTATTCCGTGAAGTTAGCTCTCTGATGAGATTTTCCTGCTCCTTACTGGCTAATGACAACCTGTCATTCTGGCTTCTCATCTCAGCCATTTCTCGTTGCAACCTGTGCAACATAGCCATCACCGGAGCGTTGGGATCTGGTGTACTATACTCATCACGCAGATCCACATAAATTTCTTCACCTTCTGCCATTCTAGCACCACTGTACATTACACAACACAGATCAGTAAAATTTAAAAATTTTCCACAATACTCATTTATACAGGGAACACACAGCAACAATAAGCACCATGTCAACAGCCCAGTTTTTTATAACTTGGGCTTCGATACCATTTGTCATACCTCCATTACACCTCCAATTTTTTTTTTTCTTTGGGCATTCTAAATATCATAATTAATCTCAAAAAGGTATGTCATACCATAATTTCTATTGCGACCTGGTTCGAATCATATTTCTGCCTCAATATGATTTAGTTTATATAATTACACCCCTCCATTTAATAAATTTAATTTAATACATTACAATTAATAAAGAGGATCTTATATTATTGGCTGAGTGGATTTTCACCACTAACCCACTTACCATAAAGGTTATCCTGGTATGATTTATATATCACATGTGTATTGATATTCCTGCCTTCATTGATGTTAATCTAACTATTAGGCTTATTGTGGGGTTCGAATATCATATTCATATCAATTATTGTAACCAATAAAATCTATCATTAGAATTCCTTTATATTTGGTCCAATGTTTATCACTGTTGATTTGATTGATCTCGATGATCTCATATCTACTTATACGTTGAACGTATGGATATTTACTGAACTGGGAACCATGAATTTCTCACCAGGTGTGAGTCACGTCCTCACTCGTTTATTGTATATGTCGTGCACTTCAAAACCCGTGTGAATGTAGACGTGTAAGTTTCATTTTTCTAAGTACAACATCTTTGAAAGTTAGGTTTACTTTGGTGTGGGAATGGATACATTTTACCGGTCTCCATGTCATCACGTGTAAATTTTTTTTTGGATTTGAAATGAATTTCATTTCCTTCTCATGAGTGCATTATGGATCCAACTTGTCGTGGGTCATGGCCACGCCATACGACTTTGAAATCTACGCATTCAATACTACACGAGCATAGCTGCCATGGCTTCCTTTGCTAGCTGCTAAATTTAATGTCGACTGACTAGTTTAATTGCACCTCTCGTCCCTTCGATCCGTGGCCTCTCCATGGATCTTTTTCCATCTGGACGACTGAGATTTCAATGGTACCATTAGGGTTTCGAATTTGGATTTTGGTATATCTTGTGCGCTTAAGTTTTTCAACTGTTCTTTTTGCCTTCGTTTGGGTTTCTCCTTGTTAATGGTGGTGCCGAGCCTCTGCGCACTGAAGACGCACGACTTCATACCCTCCAGGCGTGTATTACTCTGTCAATACATCACATTGCAGGTAATTTATTGTAAGCATTAGTTGCGTTAACTTCAGACTCTGTTATTGATTTTTGGGCATCGTAATACCTATAAATGGAAGTAATTTGCCTGAGTTTTATTTACGCCCTTTTGTGTTTTGCGTCTGCTTACTATCACAGAGAATAGCATTGGATTTTCTTACCCATATACCTTTAGTAATTTCTTTCTATTGTGTATAATTTGTTTTCTTCGCCACCCTCACGATTTCACTTGGTGAATGACTAACGAGGTGCAATATCAACATGTCTGCGTCTCTGAATAGGCATAATCCTACTTGTCTTTTGGCCTTGGAGAGATGGTGGCTTGATTTCACGCGTACGCTATCCGGCTAGGTAAAAATCGATTTGGATTTTCTATCAGTAGAGATATTTTCTCAAATTCCTCTATTTCCTTCTGGTGTTCGATTTTTACGTTCTACCTCTACTTCTGTGGCAGACTCTATTGGAATGAGGAATGACCTCCTTAGTTAGGTATTGATTTATTTCTCTACATAAGTTTACTTTCATCTTCACTAGAATTCCTTCTATTAATTTCCTAAACGAATTTACACTGCCCCGTATGTATGCAGGTATGGTAGACGCTATGTAAATTTCGTTCTTGGCAAGCTCTGGACTAAACATGTCATTTGGCACTGATTTCCATGACTCATGGTTTTTCAGGTTGGTATACTCATGGACGGAGGGGAGCTATCCTCTCATAGCATTGTTCCGCCCTGCTTCTTCAAAAATCGTTAACTTTCTTAGGGTTTTAACCAGTGTCTCTTGAAGTCCTAGACTCGGTCAGAGACTGAGTATTAATTATTTTCAGTCACTTGTTAGTGTTCTTCGATTTGTTTAAATCGTGGAAAGGGGAACACGATTTTTTTTGTTTCAAGACTCTGGCCCGAGCAGGCTCGGTTCCTTTTTAATTGTTGTATATAGAAGGTGTTTACTTCTGCGTCCTTATAATTTTTGTTTCCCATAATAATTTCGAAGAAATACAGATTATTAATTTCTGGATGTCCTCATGCTTCCTCGCGTGAAATTATTTGTTGAGTGTGAGCTAATATGGTTTAAGGACAATGAATTATTCATTATTAATTTTGTTTACCATAGTAGTGACTGTGACTTATATAAGTCTCTTTATAGCCAGTTTTTGTTTTTTGTACAGTGACTCATGGCTATCTGGTTATATATATATTTTGTATAATTCTTACATGAGACTCTCAGGAATTTTGAGAATTTATGTTTCCATTGGAAACTTTGTATAAACAGGAAATTTTTTTCCTGTAACTGGATATTTCTAAATACTTTTTCTATTTAATTGTCAGTAGAGAACAGTCTCACTACACCCAGGTTTAGATTGAATTTCTTTACTGATACATGCCTGTATACATATTTTTATGCATGAATTTTGTGTACCCATTTTCCAATATACATATCTATTTAAACATGTATGAGATACATATACTATTTTGTCTATAGTTTTTCATACACTTCTAGCTTTTCATATTACGAAATTCCTATTGCTATGTGAAACAATTATACACTACTAAATCTTTCCACTCTTCCATTCAATCCTTATTAAATGGAATAGAAATTATTTTAAATGTTGAAATGCTCAGCTGTTGAAATTTTCTCTCTTAAATCTCTGCTCTTCACCTAGTAAGTATTTAAGTGAATACTTCTGTACTCTGTATCCTTACAGTGTGGACTAACTGTATCCCATTTCCCATAAAAGCAGATTAAAGTTACAAATTGATGAATTATGAGGTACTATAAATCCCCAGATCTAAACTTAGATATTAATTTAGAGATTCTGGAGGATTCCTCCTCATTGTTCTAATTCCTACAAGTAGGCAGACTTGAGAAGGTTAATTTCTTTCTTGAATCTGTAAATGTATGGAACAACCTTCAAAATTCAGAAAACAATATAATGAACTATAATTGGTTCCATCACAATTAAATATTCACTATTGTAATTTTTTGGAAGCATACCACTTCGGAAATTGATCAGGAGTAGTTTAAAGTTAAATTATCTGTAGAGGAATATGTATCCTCAGATTTAAACCAACCTCGGTTTAGAGTTTTTGTTGGATTCTACTCTACAGATTTCTTTTCTACAACTATACAGAATTAAGAAGGTGAATTCCTTATGATTAACTCTGTTAAATGTAGCATTTATAATTCTAATATACAATCAACTTTTATATGTAGCCAATTCATACTATATGAAGTAAACACATCAATAAATTTAAAGACATACCACTGATGCAGTCGACCAACCTCCCAACCTTAGAGTCCTTCTCTCTCCCAGAACTCACCCCCGAGCTGAGATCATCTCCTAAAATAGATCAACCTCTAATCTATTTAGGAGTAGGTTATTTAAGCTATTGTTCCCCAAAGCATGTTTCTAATTCTGCGTCCAGAATATCAGGATGATTTTCTTTCTGTTTTCCTAGGCTTCCCATTTTAGGGATTCTTTAAAGTTGTTTTATGCTTTTCCCAGCTTTTCCAGCTTTCTACCTCTTCCCAACTATTTTCCTCATCATTGGGGAATTTATATTTTTCCTCAAAAATACAAATTAGAAATAATTTCTTTCAAGGATTTTTGAAATATTGTGGGGAAATATTTGCCTCATCCATCCTCATGGATTTAGCAAATGATCTCATAAATCTCATTTTGGTCAATCTACACCACATCATTTTATTCATTTACTCAATTAAATATTTAATTACATTCACAAAATATTTATCCTTTGGGGTCCACTCCCCTTAGAATTAAAGTTCAAATGTCTAGCTTTGAAATTCAAACACATAAATTGGGGGTGTTACATGCAAATTGCTATCTTTGAAAAACAGGTTGCAGGTGATCAACAAAAGATTATTCAGTTGGAACAGCGGGTACAGGATGCAGAAATCAAAGCTAAACAACTAGAAGAGCAAGTCAGCCTTGAAAATAAAAATATTGATGAACAAGCCTTGGGCAAACAATAGCAGTTGACTCAAGAAGTAGAAAAGCTACAAAATCTTTTATAAAATGAGAGAAATTCAAAGGTTGAACAGGAAAAAATGTTCCAATCAGAAATGGACAAGTTCAAGGAGTATCCCAAGTTGGCTCAATTCATTATTGAAGCTCTTGAAATCAACAAATTGCTATCTCAACAGTTAAATGAATTTTTTTTAAACTTGACACAAATTGAGCCTTTGTGCGAAATTACATCATCTTTGATAGATAAATCAGTCACTCTTAGGCAAGAAATTGAAGACATTGAGGGCTAAAATTTTAATGAATAATACAACACAATTGATTAATGATAGCTTATACGCTACCAATTTGATCTCAGATTGTACCCCAGGCGAGTTAACTAAAGTAAAAGAAGTTGATTCCAGGTGGAAGAAAGAGATAATCAATCAAAATCAAAAGATTAGAAAACTTCAAGGAATTTCATGGGATACTATGTGGTCTTATCTGATCAAGCCACACAACCAACAGATGGCCATCAAGTTCCTTTCGAATGCTATTCAATGTATCATTCCTGAATTATCGGATTCTACATACACTCGACAGTTACATTCAAAAATGAGTCGACCAACACAAGTCCAAGATATGCTCAATGTCTGCCACCTTCGTTCATCCACCTCAATCGATGATTAATGAGCCAGTCTCCTACAAGCTCACATTTTAGTTTAAGATATTTTATTTTAGATAGATTATAGGAATAGTTTTAGTTATTTTTTTTTATTGAGTACCTATTTAAACCCCTTTCATGCATTTAGAAAGGGGTCCTTAATTTGTAATATTTTTTGACTTGGAGATTACAATTTTGTACTCCATTTACTTCTATATTATTTTATAAAGGGTCACATCTGGTGATTCTGTGCGGAATTATTTTTTTAAGAGTTACATTTTTGTACCTTGGAGTTGATTTTGCATTGGAATTACTGGATTAGAGTATTAGATTTCATTTGAAAGTCTCAAGATGGATACGATATTTCTATCTATTCATAGTTAATTTCTTTTGTCATATGGTATTCTCTTTTAAATTTGCTTTCGTTTATGTGTGATTTGTTTTACAATATTTCTTTATATATATAATTTTTGAGTATATTAGAAATATTTATCTTTCATAAGTGTATGTAAATGATATACAATGATGAATACAATATGCTAATATAACTTTATTTAATTTCTTAAAAAGAGTTATCTTTATTCATTGTTTCACATTTCAATTAAGCTATAATACATTTTTATGGTTATTGTTCAATTGAAATAATTTTAATTTGGATTCACATATGATGTCTGAGTTAGTTTTAGAATTTCTTTATCAGTATTTAAATTATATTAGCTAGTATTTTCATTTCAAGTCATTTAGTTGCATTTCCCCCATCCAATCATTCCATCACCAACCCATTCAAATTACTAGGAAACTGGTCCTACAAATCCAGTCGGAGCCACCATTCCAAATGGAAAAGGAACTTTCATAGGGTCCTGAATGGATGGTTATCCCCCGATGTTTGAAGCAGCGATTTTCGAGGCTTCAACATTTTTGGCGCTAGAAGAACGGCCAAATCTGTGAATGGCAGATAAATCTAAATAAGAAAGCCATTCTGAGAGCACATTACCCTCATCACCTTAAATTTATTCCACATCTCAAATCAAAAGAGAAGAAATTGAGAAAATATTCAAACACCCACTACCAAAGTTTCAGAACAATGAGATAATCCAATTCCCGAGTCCCCTGAAGTTGAGGCTTTGACGCATACACTTCAAAGTTTCTCATTATCATTAGAAGAGTCTAAATTATCTGAAGGTAGTGTTACTTCGCAGTTTGTTTCTTCTAGACCTCTTACTAGATCACAAAGTGAAAAGCTTGGAATTTCCCCAAAATAATTTCCTATTCCTAGTAGGGTCAAATCAAGAACAAATCCACCGGAAACAAAAAGTGGTGCCAGTTCTTCATCGCATATTCAAACAAATGTTTCCCAAGCTCCAAATCAAGAAAGTACAGTAGCCTCATCTACATCTTCTCAATCTTCCTCCTCTGCTCAGACTACATCTGCTCAATCTTCATCTCCTCAAACCACATCTACTCAATCATTAATTTTTTCCTCTGTTAATTCAACAATTACTACTGATATACCAGTTATCCTTTCTAGTTCGTCTATTTTCATTACAAGAATGGAACAACTAGCAAAAATACCATGGACCAGATCAGGAGCTGTGAATATGGCTGCACCTTTGCATGATCTACCTGATCATCCTGAAAAATGGCTCCCAAAGTTTAGTCCAGATAGTGGTATATCATCAGAAGAACATATCAATAATTTCATGCTTGCTGTAAATCTGAATCAAGTGGAGCATGAAGATGTTGTTGTCCGATTATTTCCCTATACTTTACAAGGAACAGCAGGATCCTGGTACTTTTCCTTACCTGTTGATTCTATCATTGATTGGGATATGTTTTAGGAACAATTTTTAGCTAAATATGGAGATGATAGATCAATTGCTACCTTGATTAACGATCTCTCCAATTTAAATACTCAATCAAAGGAATCCATTAAATACTTTAACTCGTGATTTAATAAAATCTTGAACAAGATCCCTGCAACATCTAAACCAAGTGAACAAGTTAGAAGTGAATGTTACATTAACACTTTACCCTCAAATATAGCAATTTTTGTAGACAGAGCTGCAAAGGCAACTCTAGCTGAAAATACGAAGGAAGCTATTTCAGTGGAAAAGCGGATGATAGCTCTTGATAAGAAAAACAATGTTGATGAAAGAAAATCAAAGAAAGTCACTTTTAAAGATGATTCCAAGAAAAATACACCAAGAGATCCATATGACATGGAAGGTTTACAGAAGTTCCTCAAAACCATGTCTAATGAAATGGTTGAGATCAAGAAGCAGGTAGCAGAAACTTCTACAAAGAAAACATATAGAAATTTCAAGAGAAATCAAAGTGAATCAAAGCCTCCTGATGTAGTTTCCAATGCAGAATCAGAAGATGAAGAAGAAGAAGACAATCCTCTAATATCAGATGAAGAATATGGAAGAGAAGAAGAATTTGAATTAAATGGAATGTGGGATTTCATTCTCCCCAATTCAGATAGTGACATAGAACAAGAATCTATGCCTGTAAATACGAGGATAAAATCTACATTGGAACCTACTCAAACTATTCCAAAAAAGAAAAATAAAACTAAAAATACCAAGGACAAAAATCCTGCAAAAAAGAATTCTTCATTACCCACTCACAATCAGCCATCTTCTCCCAATCCTCCCACATCATCATCTAAAACTCTGGTAGTATCAGATCCAATGGATTATAATATTGTTGAGGACATCAAAAATACTAGAGCAAATATCTCATTACATGAACTCATAAAACTAAAACATCAACAAAATATGTTGTTAAAAGAGTTAAATGCTACACCTATTGCTCATCTACCAAGTGGTGTAGTAGCTAAACCAGCTAAAGGAACTGGTAAGCCACCAGACAAAGTAGATGCATCCGACACTGTTCTTACTCGAGAGAGATCAGGTTCCCAAACACCTCCATTTCTGCTAGCCTATAAAATATACAATAATAATTTGCATAATTGTTTGATTGATTTAGGAGCATCTTCCAATATAATGTCTTCTTCTATTTGTGCTAAGTTGAATATCGAACCTCAGAAGTGTGATGTTCATATTGTACAATTGGATCACTCCAAGGTTCAAGTTATTGGAGAAATCAATTCAGTCACCATTAGACTAGCTTCTGATCCTAGGATTGTTCCAAGAATTGATATTTTAATTGCAGATATTCCAGAATTATATGGGTTAGTCTTAAGCAGGGACATTATTCACATATGTGGCTTCCCTACAAAGGGAAACCTAATCAAATCAAAGTCGAATGAGAGAAACATATGACGCACACTGTAACTGAATTCGGGCAACCAAATGAACCTGTAGCTTTCAACAATAATATTATTGGAGGTTATTCTACTGAGTCTTTTCTTGGAAATTTTGCTGCACCACAATCACCATTCTCTGTAAATACTTTTCTTTCTCAAATTGAGAATTTCTCACAATCTGATTCTTCCAGAATTCTAAACATTTATGATTTTTTTGTAAATAAATCCATAGATAGAAATTTATTTTGGTCATTATATTTTGATGGATCGAAATCTACTGATGGAGCAGGAGCAGGATTCATCCTAACTAATCCAAAAGGAGAAAAAACTATGTTATCATGTAGATTAGAATTTGAGTGTACTAATAATGTTGTTGAATATGAAGCCTTGATTCAAGGGCTTTATAAGGCCATAGGGTTAGATGTAAAATACCTGAAAGTTTATGGAGATTCCGAAGTTGTCATAAGACAAGTGAGGAATACTATCCATTGTCTTTCAGGACATCTTAAACAGTATAAAACCCTAGTACATGATATTACCACTCAATTTATAGCATTTAATATTTCTTCTATTCCCAGGAATCAAAACACATCAGCTGACTTGTTAGCTAATGTTGCATCTAAAATCCTTCCTACTGAAGATTGCAGTCGGGATAGATTTTCAGTAGAGTTAATGTTTCGTCCATTTGTCTCAAATAATATTACTAACTGGAGAGTATTTTACCATGATCAAGATATTTTGAATTTCTTAACTTCTGAGAAATCATATGATGAACAAACTATTGATGAAGATGATCGTGATCTGCAAATTACTTCAAGAAATAATGAAAATTTGATTCCCAAATATGTTTTCAAATTAGAAGATCTTTATGATATTAAAGACAGATTCAACAAAGTTACTAATTCCAAAATTCAAAGTTAACTTTGAAGTTTGAATTAGTCATTCTTGGTTCTGATTCTAAACCTCAGAATGTTACTCTATGTCTCAATTTAAATTCAGAAGAACGATATGCTTTCATTAAACTTCTGAGTAAATACAAAGATGTCTTTACTTGGAATTATGATGATTTAAATACTTATGATACTTTTGTAATTCAACACACAATTCCAATTCTATCTGAAGTTAAGCCTGTGCAACAGAAATTGAGAAAGATTCATCCAAATCTAGAAGATCAAATCAAAATAGAACTCAACAAGCTTCTGAAAGCCAAAATAATTTTTCTCGGAAGGCATTCCAATTTGGTTTCCAATATGGTACCTGTTAGGAAGAAAAATGGCAATATTAGAATCTTTATTTATTTCAGGAATTTAAATAAGGCATGTCAAAAGGACAATTTCCCATTTCCAACTATGGAGAAAATTCTCTGAAAGATAGCTAGTTCTGAACTTATGTCTTTCCCTGATGGAATTTCAGGGTATAATCAAATTCTAGTACATCTAGATGATAGGCTGAAAACCACATTTAGAACCAAATGGGGAACCTAGCCTTATCAAAAAATGCCTTTTGGTTTAGTGAATACAGGAGCTACTTTCCATAGAGCCATGGACATAGCATTTAAGGGTCTGATTAATAAATCAGTTTTCATTTATCTTGATGATATAACAGTTTATTCAAAGAAAAGATCCAATCATCTACAAGATCTGAAACAAATATTTGAAAGATGTACAAGATTTGGTATTTCATTAAACCGAAATAAATATTCCTTTTCTCTTGATCAAGGAAAAATCTTAGGGTTTGTTGTATCAAAAGATGTTATATATATCGATCCTGATAGAGTTAAAGAAATTTCTGACATTTCTTTACCTCACAATAAAAATTTGATGCAATAATTTCTAGGTCAGATTAATTCTGTAAAAAGATTCATTCCAGTTTTTTCTCTAATTGTTTTGCCTATGCAGAATATGATTACGAAAAACTCAGTATTCAAATGGGGTCATAAAGAAAAAGAATCCTTCAATGCAATCAAGAAAGAAATTATTGATGCACCCGCATTGAATACTCCCAATTTTTCCAATGATTTTATTCTATATACTTTGGCAACTGAAACTTCTTATGCTATTGTTTTAACACAACTCAATGATCAAAAAATCATAGCACCGATTTCTTTCTTCAGCTCAAATCTACAAGGAGATGAGATGAATTATTCTGATCTTGAAAAACAAGCTTTCGTTGTATTTAAGTCAATCAATAATTTTAGGCGTTTTCTCTTAAAAACGCACACAAAAGTGATTGCTCCTTTCTCAGTAGTAAGACAATTACTAATTCAAAGAGAAGTAGGAGAAAAAAAGGCTAATTGAGTAACAACCTTGCAAGAATATGAAATTGACATTAAACCAACAAAGATTGTTAGAGGACAAGGTTTTTGCATATTATTAGCAGGAGCTCATAATATATCAGAAAATCAAGATCCAGAGAATGTTATTTTAGTAAGTTAGACAAGTGTTACAGATTCTGAATCTTAGTATGCTGATCTGATATTTTACTTGAAAAATTCATATGCTCCTTCTAATCTTAGCTATACTAATAAACGTGCTTTAAGATTAAAAGCTACTAAATATGAAATCATTGATAATGTGTTATTCAGAAAAAAATATGATTCAATCTTACTAATATGTCTTGAAAAGATTAAGGCAAAGAAGGTTTTGCGGGAACTACATGATGGAACAGTAGGAGGTCATTTTGGAGGAAATAATACAACCCACAAAATCATATATACTGGATATTATTGGCCTACCCTTTTTAAAGATTCTCATGATTATGTGAGAAAGTCCAAGATTTGCCAAACTACTAGTGGAAGGCAGAGGAAGCTAGCTTTTCGTCTACAGCCAGTAAACATTGAAAAACCATTTGAGCAATGGGGGCTTGATATTATTAGTGAGATAACTCCTCATTCTTCCAAGCAGCATAAGTACATTCTCACAGCAACAGATTACTTCACAAAATGGGTAGAAGAAATTCCTCTAGAGGTAGCCAACTCTCATGCAATTATTGATTTCATCGATCAATTCATCATTACCAGGTTTGGTGTACGTGACGCTCTGGTCTGTGATAATGCATCTTGTTTTTCTGGTAATAGTATAATGGAATTGCAATTAAGAGAGGTTTTTAATTGAAATATTCAGCTAACTATTATCCACAAGGTAATGGTTTAGCTGAACCCACTAATAAAAGTCTCCTCAAAATCATTAAAAGGAATATTGATCAAATCCAAAAGAATTGGCACAAGTCTTTAATCTTTACATTATGGGCTGATCGTATTACTCTTAAAGCTTCTATTGGAACTTCACCTTTCAATTTAGTCTATGGTAAAGAAGTTGTAATACCATCAAATCTAGCTCTTCCATCATTAGCCCTGGTGCAATTCATTGAAGAAAATCCTTCCTAATCGATTCAATTGAGATTTGATCAAATCCTAAAATTAGAAGAGGAAAGAGAAAAAACAAGAGTTGTTCATGAAAAACATCAATAGCTTGTTAAATCCTCTTCTGGTTCAAATTCCACTAGCTCAAAAAAATTGTCAATTGGTCATCTTGTTCTGAAATGGGATAAAGCACATGAGGAAAAAGGTAAGCATACCAAATTCCAAAACTTGTGGCTTGGACCATTTCAGATTGCTGAAAAGATAGGCTCATATACATTCATACTTCAAGATTTAACATGAAAGAGAGAATCTCTTCTTGTAAACGAGCTTGTCTTAAAGAAATTATTTTCATGAGGAGGTAACCCCTTCTTACTTGTACGTATCCCTTTCTACAATTTTCATTTTATTTTGTAAAAATAAAGTTTGTTAATAGTCTTTAATTGACTTTTTTACTATTAGAAAATTTTCTTAGAAAGAATGTTATAAATACTTATTTTAAGTAAAATAATTTTTTTTACGGAATTGATTACAATTTTTATACAGTTTAAATAAAATATTAAACTTTGAAACTTTGTTTAAAGCATTTGCATGATCTTATGAAACTTTGTGGAAAATGTAAATCATTATAAGTTTATTAAGCAGAGAACGGTTATCTTCAAATAGAAAAGACTTTTTCAAGCTTTGGCAAACAAAAACTCTGAAAATTGTCATCCATTTATTCTTAAGGATACAACTATTTCACCCCATCCATTTCGATTGTGATTTTTTAGAATGTAATTCTAAAGAAATTATATGACCAAATTTAGGAGATAAGAGGTCTCATCACGAGCTTGCTTGCCATGATCATAGGAAGCAATCAAACTAACATTACCAATATTGCATACCAAAATAGGATAAGGGCTTATAAACTAAGACAAGGAGTCTCGTGACGAGTTGGCTTGTTTAGTTTAATTACAACTATTTTTAATAAGTCATAGTCTTAATTGGATGGGACAATGAATAGTTAATGGCTAAAAGGTAACCCTGTCGAGACTATGGATGTTTGCTGGCAGTAGAGGCAATACCTATGACAATAGAGTATATTACATAAGCTAAACTTGAGAAAATCCACTTACTTTATTATTATCAACCAATCAAAGCTTGAGATAACCCAAAAATTGTTTTCATCATTGAAGAATTAGAAAGAAATTGTAAGTGATTTTTATTCTTTTTCATAGTTAGATTTTATTTGAATTATCTTAAGAAAAGTTTTCATTATCTTTAGAAATTTTTACTTACTTGAAATATAGTATTCATTTCATTTTTTCAGAGATAATTGTTTCTTCCATTGAATCGCCAATTGTTGTACTGTACAACAACCCTCCCCATTTTTAAATTTTTAGAATAAATCCCATTTAAAAATAGGTGCCCTTTTCATATCCTTTCCACAAATAAAAAGATGCATATCACATTTTATTCACAAAGTTTACAATTTTTAATAAATTTCCGATCCGATGAGTTAAAAGACCTTTTAACATATTTTGAACATATTAGAAAAAATTTATACTTAGAAATATGTTAAAATGAATAGTAAATCGTAGTTGGAAATTTGGAAAAGTTCTTTTAAAGAGTTGTTATTGCTTTGAAAAGTTTCGATTTGATCGCGCTCAATCACAATCGCATTTCGTAATAATATTAAGTATTGCACTTTTTATATTTATAACAATGCGATGCGATTTATCACAATTGCGTCTCGATAAAAAGATTAAACATTGCATTCCTCTCATTGCAAAATTCTGATGCGATTGTGCTCAATTGCAATCGCATTTTCAGACATAGATTATAACCGTCCACTTCATTTTAAATCTCCAATGCGATCGGCATTTGGAAAAAACGTTTTCACTCAAACAAATTGTGATGCGATCATCGCAATTGTAAAATCGGCATGAATCATATTCTATTTATCTTGTGCACCATTGACGACTTGCGATGCGATTGTTATTTTTCCTTTATATTGATTCATCGCAACGCAAAAGATCAAAAGTGAATTTTAACATTTATTACAAGGATTCATCGATCTCCGATTGCTATGTGGCTTCTCCAAAATTTTATCGCACACATTATAAAAATACCATTTAATACCTTGTGAGCATGTGATATACGATTACGGTTTTGTAAGATCATCACTATTGAATGGAAAATTCTGAGCCAATAAATTGATTCCCAGTACAAGATGCGTCGTTGGCCTGGAAAATTGTTGAAAACAAATGAGTTGAATAAAGTTGAATAATTTAAATTGCCTCGATGTATTTATTTACAATTTTGCTACAAATATTTGAGATTCTATGATATAACATTACACAACAGCAGTGTATACAAGCAATAACAGAGAATGCAATTATAGAAATTTAAAATTTAAATTAAATTATGTTCTAAATAAACTTTATCATTTTTGTATTATTATTTATTTTCATTATAAAAACTTTAAAAAATTATTTAAAAAAAATTAATTGTAAAAAATTATTAGGATTGAAATTTGTTGAAATGTTAAATAAATCTAATAAAAATAATAATACTTAAAATTGTGATTTTTTAAAAATAGTTTTAGTAATTGGGATTATGTTAAATAGTTATGGTGAATAATTCTTATTTTTCTAATTCAGATTCAAATTTTCACCAATTACATGATAAACATTAATGTGTTGATGATTATTACTTACATTAGTTATATTTGAACTAACCTATACCATTTTCGTATATATGTAGATTAACTTCACAGTTTGATAGTTTTCGAACTCCACACTTCTGACATATTTCAGCCATGAGTATTAATTTTACTATGGGTAATTATATCAATTTAATGGTTTCGATATTTCTCGGGATCTTATCTCATTAAGTGTTTCGTGCCAATTTTTATGGCTCTATTAATTCTGTTCAACTTGGTATTTTAACTAATTCACTTTCCGTTTCCTATGCATAGAAATGCATGTGAGTCTGGGCAGTTCACTCTATTAGTGTTGTACGGAAGCTTGTGTATTGAAGGTTATAGACATTTTCAATTAATATGAGATTAACAACGTTCAAGTCTTACCACAATAACTTTACCCTTCAAATATGCTTTATTTTGAATGTAGTATGGTTGAAACCATAAGTAATAAAGATAAGGTTATAAGGCCATAGGTAATTATATAAAGACTTTTATCGTAAGTCGAGACAAGTAAATTAAGTTATGTTTGTACTATATATTGTACAGTGATGAAGGAAGCTGACCCTCGAGGTACTTGACATCAGTAGTGAACTTCTCTAGACTGACCCACAGTCATATATAGCATTACTAAGTACACATCAGCCACATGCTAATAACAACATCATAAATAAAATTGTGATGCATGGAGCTTTTATTACTTGTATGATTAGAAGTTGTGTCGAATCTACATCTATCATTGGTCATTTCTTGATTGTACAATTTCTCACAGCTGTCCACCTATTCTGCTGCGAAAACCATCATGAAAAAAGAAAACTCAAATTTCAATGTTATTAATTATACATAGAATCATTATTAACAATAAGGTTTTCCACATCGAATATGTAATTTATGATATTCATTATGCAAGTGAAAATCTGAGTTGGAGGATCTAGTCGATGTCACAGACAACCCATGTAGATCTCTTGATATCAACAACCATTAATTCAAAATTAAATAGCATAAAATTATGGCAGTTGTACTAGTTTCTACTTTGCAGTTGTTATTTTTCTTGAAGCTTTGTGAATTTTATTTCCTCTCTTTAGATTTTCTGTTCTTGGTCGTCAAAATATTTGTATTCTTCTCAACACATCTGCAAGCAGATTTATCGTGCGACTCGACACTCTGCAAGCAAGCTTTCGCAAGTCAGGCTGGAACTGTGCACCTCCGGTTGCAAGGTTTTCTAAGCATAATTTCTCTTACTCTTTCACGTAATTCCACATATTAAATTCACTTTCTTGCTTTGATTCTGAGTGAAAAGTGGATGATATTATACCTGCAATTTACATATTATGGACTGTGTTATTAAATGATAGCCGATGGAACATTGATGATTGCAATTCGATTCGAATTTGACAAAGTTGGTACGTCCTACAATTCTCGTTTCTTTTTAACAAATTTATGAAGTTCCTAGAAGTAATTCTCAAGATTATATCATACAGAGAAAACATAGAAAATAAAATTTTGTTAGGTCTCTACCATGAGAATATCATTTGTATAAGCCTCGAAGGATTCAAAGTCATTTCCCTTGGAACGAATTTGTTTACTAAAGCCTTCGTTCATTAAAAATGTAGATTATTATCATCATAATTTTCTGAATCAAATTCGACTTCATTTGTAGCTTCAGTGTTAGTAGATCAAAAACAGTGTTCTTGTTTGACTTAGAAAGTTTTTGCCATAATTTTAATTTTCAAAAAGATAAAATACTTTTCGTAATTTTAATTTTTTTTAAAATTATTATTTAATTAAAAATTACTTCATTGTAATTTTAATTTTTTATAAAACCTTCAAGATTACGTCGTAATTTTACTTTTCAACAAAAAATATATCTCAAAGAGTGTATGTTTTGAAGTTTGTTTCCATTGCATTATTTTATTATTTGATTGAAAACTAATATATATATATAATTCGATATAGAATAAATTTTTTCATCCTATAAATCCTTGCCTGACTGGATTCTATACCATTTATCTAGCTGTCAAAATGCATTGGCTTTGCATTATTTGGCTTTTTTTTTTTTTTTTTTTTGAAATTTTAACTAACCTGGACAGTACAGTACTGCTAGCAAGGCAAGTTTGAGTGACATTTTCTAACAAAATAATCTTTTATTCTCTTAAGCTTTCGATTTTGTCAAAAAAAATTTGATTGAGGTTCTCCAAATTTGATGTATGGTCATGCTCTTGAAGCAATTCATGAGTGATCGCTACAGTCCCATTCTCTTAAGCTTTCAATTTTTTCAGAAATTTTTTTATTGAGGTTCTCCAAATTCTACGTATCATCATGTTCTTGAAGTTTCCCGAGTGATCGCTACAGTCTCGTTTCTTTCTTCTACAATCTGTGATAAGGTTCATAGTTTTCCAGTTCCCAATCTTTAGGTGTTTAGTCTGATTCTTGAAATATCGTCTAAATTTCTTGTTGAAATTCCTGTAATTGATTCTGAGAATTTGAGATAGAAACTTCATGTTCCGTCTCTTTCTTTGCAAGTTCTTGAAATATCGCCTGAATTTTGTGTGGAACTTCTTGTAATTGATTTTGAGCATTTGAGATAGAAACTTCATGTGTCGTCTCTTTCTTTTCAAGTTCTTGAAATATCACCTGAATTTTGTGTTGAACTTCCTATAATTGATTTTGAGCATTTGAGATAGAAACTTCATGTTTCGTCTCTTATTTTGCAAGTTCTTGAAATATCGCCTGAATTTTGTGTTGAACTTCCTGTAATTGATTCTGAGCATTTGAGATAGAAACTTCATGTTCCGTCTCTTTCTTTGCAAGTTATTTTCTCAATTATTTCTCAAATTTCTCCAATGCATCTTTCATTTTGGTTTTAGCTTCAAATTTTCAACTCATTTGAATGCGATTTTCTGAAAAAATAGTCTTTCCACTTTTTCAAGATTTTGATTTCATGAAAAAGGATTTGATTTGAGATTATGCAACTTTGACATCTTATCATCTTCGATCTTGGGAGAGTTTCCCTCCTTCGAGGAAGCTTATATGTTTGCAATATTAACGACTTTGTTTACTATGGCCTTCATTCATTAAAAAATGTAAATTATTATCATCATCATTTTCTGAATCAAATTTCACTTCATTTGTAGCTTCAGTGTTAGCAGATCAAAAACTATGTTCTTGGTCATAGAACAACATATTATCACAATTATTATCATTTCTATCTAAAAGCACTTCCACCTTGAATTTATGATGCAAAATTTGAAGGTCTCTATTGCATCGTTTGCTAGTTTTTTCATTCCATGGCTAATGACAGAGTTGCTAGATGTTAAATAACATCCAAAGGCGTGCAAAGTCGAAACAAATATTAAATTTGATGACAACAGTAGAGAGAAAATAAATACTTCTATTCCTTAACAATAAAAACTATCGTTACAATGTCTTCCTCTCACAGAGGGTTTTACAAAAAAGTGATTGCTGCAAGACACAATGCACAAAATTTTATTATGTGTCTCTCAGTTCAAAAAAAAATAATACTGCTATGTAAACCTATTCTATTTCGCACTTTGCTCTGCTTTTTAAAATAAAAACATATGACACTGTTACAAACACTCTTGGCCCTTTTATATGTGGTAGCACATATTACACTAAAAATAAAACTAAAGCAATACGCCCTTTCGGAGCCACCCAAAATGAAGCTATTTTGTGCTCATTGGTATCCTCCAAGAAATTATTGCATCTTGTGCATATTATGGAGGCAAGAAAATGCAAGCACCTCAGTTGAAAGTTAGTCAAAATTAATCTTTAAACAATTTCTTTCAGAATACAAGACACCTAACAAGAGTCATCAGTTTAATTGATCGAGTAAAAGCAACACTAGGAGCAGTCAAAACAGAAGTAGCAAATAGAACAGATGCAAAGGAAAGGGTAGTTTATAGTTTATGTAGTTATAGCTTACTGAGAATAGTACTTGTTACACTATAGTCTAGAGATTTATAGAAAATTAGAGTAGCTACCCAAATAGTCACATTAGTCTTATTGCTATGGACCTATGGTGGTGGTAGTATTAGTCCCATGCCCTAAGTTATTATTTTAGGATCTTAAATATTTCATATAGTATAAATCAATACTATTCTATGTCATCTATTATCCACATTATCCTGCACAAGTTACTATGTCGCAACTTCTGGTATCGCTCTTCTTCTTTAGTCAGTTGATACCTTTGGATAGTTAATTTGTTGTTTTTTTCTTGATGTTTTAACAAAGTTAGGTGCCACTTGCTACATTCAATGGAATATATAAATTTGGAGCGATGGAATGTAGTGACATGCAACTTTCAAAGACGCTACAACAACTAATAGGAGAAGAAGACACCACTAATATCAAAATAGACTGTAGAAACAAAGCAATGGAGAAAACAAGTGTTGGATACTTTGAATGTAGACCTTGTAAGAAGTGGTTTAGCTGCAGCTTCAAATGGTGAAAATGTTGTTTTTGTATGCAGTACATTTGTTAATTGCAAAAAATAATAAGCAGTTGTCAAAGATCAACACGAAGGAAAGCAAAGAAAAAAACAAATAGTCAATACTTTAAATCTAGATGTGGTACTAGGTCGTATAGATACGACTTCAGATGATCCAAATGTTGTTGTTGTATACACCATCATTGTTAATGTCCATAGAACAGTGACTGGTTGTTAGCAATCATCATAGAATAAATTTATTCATCATTGAAATGAATATTTTGTCTTATCACAAAAAGTGGTGTAACACCAAATTTTCAAAATATAATGATAGAATTAGTCCATATTATGTTGACCTATCTTGTCCAATATTTGCTACATTGACTTGCAAATACATGCTTTGGTGCAATAAATTTGGTACTTGCATAAGGGATGAATGCTTTGTAATAACTAAGTTGATTCTCACGTTCAACTATTTGTATGAAGCATATTGTTGCCTTCAAGATGCTATTATGCTACAGTACATATCTAACTATACATACATATTCGTAATTACAACTATGTTGTTTACAACTAGCAAGATTAGCTTTACTAACCAAGACACATACAATCTATATTTCATGCTTTCTATTGTATACAAAAGTGAATGATTTCTAGAATACATAGCTTGTATGTGAGATTCATGTTTTCAGAGACAATAATCAATGTTGCATCTTCTTTGTTTTGCAGTGATACTTTTGAAATACGGAGAGATGAAAAATAGGAACTAGTTACTTGCAACTTTGCTTCTCTTATTTTACTATTTTGAAATCAAAGATACAATATAATAGTAAAATTAGTATTTTGTGCTAGTAAGCATTATCATAGAGATATATTCAATAAAGAAAAAAATATTATAGAAGCTCTTCTCATCTTTGAGGAAAAAAAAACTAAGATACATAGTACTTAGTAAACAAATCAACATATGAATCTGAAGAATAAATACATAGAAAAAAATGGTTGAAATCATAGACATTGAAAACTACCATCCAGAAAAAAAAATTGCATAGATACTAATATTGATATTTTTTTAATGAACCATAGTCTCTTTAGACTACAGCAATTTTCATATACTCCTGGAGATTGTTTGTTCAATGCATTTGAAGTGTTTTTTCAATTTCGTTACTCATCTATTGAACTACGCAATGGAATAATAGAACATTTTCTCAATTGTCTACAACAAAATGACACAGAGGAAAAAGAATCATACCAATATGAACTAGATCCTGTCATGTTATATCAACTTCATGGAATTCACAATGTTGATACATACCTTCATAGAATGCATTTTTCTGCATCTAATAGCAATTTCCAATATGAAAGAGGCCTATGGGGAGACATATTTTGCATACGGTGGCTATCAAAGTGGTTAAACATACCAATTGGAGTCTGGTCGCTAACAATGAAAAAAAGGTATTTGTTCTTCAACCACGATCTAGATACAATTCCACTAAACATTTTGTTTCATGATATAGATCCCATTAGTGGACATTTTGAACCCCTATTATACAAAATATTATGTAGATGCAACTTTGTACCAAATTATTCCTTGTCACCTCTTTGAAAATATCTTGAAAACCATTATAAATCCGTTGTTCATGAAATTCAAATTCATGGATTGCATATAGCAAAAACAACTATGTCGAAATGTGCTAATAGCATGTTTAGTGCAATTTGTCATTTAATAGCACCTGAATTTGATGAACAATCTTTCAGACACTACATTGTCCAATCTTTTTGCAATGCACTAATGGCTAGGAGCAACAATGCAATCAATTGTATAGAAAAACACTTAACAAATGAAACTATACAAAGTCAAACAATGGTTGCAGGTTGGAAACAATACCTAATTAATATGGAAATGCCATATGAAAAAGGAGGAGTTGAGGGAACATCATTTTGCTTCCAATGGACATCGATCATATTCAATGTAAACATACAAATATGGTAATTTACCAATAAAACCGTTGTGAATTACTACCAATCAAAAAAAATTTTCAACCAAACTTACAACATATTATCATTTGAAACAAGTACATCACACATTCATTATGAACCATTACTATCAAATCAAAATAGAAATCGGTCCAATCTACAACATAGAATAGTACAAATGCACGAAAACACCAATAATAGAATAAACTTGCGCAAATTGAAACAAATGATACATACAAATGACCCAAATAAAATTGGACAAAATAGAAATAAAAAAGCAGATAAAAATTGTTCATCACGAAAAAGTACTCCCATAGAAATTTACAAACGACAAATTGAAGACACACCAAAAACCAAATGTCCAATATGTAAGACATTGCAATTTCAAAAGAACATCTGAAGCATTGGACTTGAATTAGAAAAAATGTACATAAACATATCTGAAAAATAGAAGACATTGCATGTAAATATCATTTGTAGATCTTGCAAAACAATACTTGTGAATGAAAATTTGCCTCACTTTGCAACACCTGAACAAATAAGATGTAACAAGCCATTGCAAACTTTAACAATACTTTCAGAGCTTGACGAAAGACTTGTTGCATTGAGAATTCCCTTTTCACAAATAAGACAATGTGGGAAGAAGCGATCACAAATGGGCTTAACTGGCTCAGTAATGAATGTGTCTACCCAGATGGACATTGTCCAAAAATCATTGCCACAATACATAAAAAATACAATCATAATTGCTATTGCATTAAAACGGCGACTAGAATACAAGAATGCATATCAAACAGGAAAAGTTTGTGTGCATATTTTCATGAGAGCACTTAAAGAACCATGTTCTCGAAATTTGTATAAAACTAAAAACATTTCCATTAATAGCAATTGGAATCATATACTTGAATTGGACAATAAAGGTAATAAATCCAACGATGACAACGTTGATAGAAAAATTTAAACTGATAGCATTTTAGAAACTGAAAGGCCAACTGAAACCTTGGTACATGGATTCATAGCTTCACAACGAATTCATGATTTACAAGACAAGATTATTGAAATAGAACCAACTGAGTGACAATGACCACTTGGGATATTCAAAGACAAACATGGAGAAGAAATGAGTTTCCCAACACTATTCTTTGGAAATCCATGTGACGATGGTATACTACAAATATTTCGTTAGCAAGAAATAGTAAAATGGGAACTAATGCATTGCAGTGGTCACTTTTCCTATCACATCACAAATTTATGCTTCAAGGCAATGTGAATAATTATTGAAAAGGTCATGTCATGCATCTCAGTCCGAATAAGAAAAGGAAAATTACAAGGAATAAAGTTGTTAGCAAAAGATGTTAAGTACAAGCCCAACTTAGAAAAGTTACTAAAAATTCACATTGGATACATAGATTTCATACACATAAGAATTTCTCTTGATTACCATCAACAAATGCAGAAACTTATATTTGCAATGATACGACAATTAGGTCCTCTAACTTTCTTTGTTACATTTACAAGTGCAGAGCATCTTTGGACACCACTAGTACAAACTCTTACTAAATTACATAGCAATAGAAATAAAGAGAAACACATCGAAACAATTGAGGAATGCAACATTGATTATCTTGTTAGAAAGGACCTAGTAACATGTACTGTAACACCCCCAATTTGTGTGTTGAATTTTTAAAGTTAGACATTTGAACTTTAATCCTAAGGGGGTGGACCCCAAGGGATAAGTATGGTGTGAATGTATTTGCATATTTTATTTGAGGAAATAAATAAAATGATTGTGCATTTTGACCAAGATAAGAATTAGAGATCACTTGCCAAATCCATGAGGATGAATAAGGCAACAAATCCCCAAAATCTTTCAAAAATCCTTGAAAGAAATTTATTTAGATTTGAGGAGGAATCTAAATTTCCCCAATGAAGAGGAAAGTAGTTGGGAAGAGGTGAGAAAAGCTGGAAAAGCTGAGGAAAAGCATAAAACAGCTTCAAAGAGTCCCAAAATGGGAAGCCTAGGCTAAACAGGAAAGAAAGCATCCTGCTATTCTGGACGCAGAATTAGAAACATGCTTTGGGGAAACATGAGCTTAAATAAGTTTCTCCTAAGAAGATCAGGGGTTGATCTGTCCTAGGAGGTGATCTCAGCTCGAGGGTGAATCCTGGGAGACAAAGAGGATTCTAAGGTTGGGAGGTTGGTCATTTTCCACAGTGGTATGTTCCTGAAATTATTTTTCATTTTGATGTATTATGGTATGAATTAGCTACATATAAAACTTAAGAGAATTTGTATGATTGATTTCAGTACTACATTTAACAGAGTCCATCCTAAGGCATTCACCTTCCAGATTCTGTTTAGTTGTAGAACAGAAATCCATAGAGTAGAAACCACAGAAACTCTAAACCAAGGTCGGTTTAAATCTGAGGTTACTTAGTCTCTACAGATAATTAAAAACTATCTTGTTTCCTGTAGATCCAAATGTGGTATTAGATGCTCCTATGTATGCTAGATAATATTGTAGCAGAACTAAAGGTTACATGGTACAAATGGAAGAAAATAAAGGCATTAGAATATGAAGTTCGAAAAACTGCTAGAGAAACAATTAATTCTTCTCTATAGGATTTTTATAGCATTTATATGTGTAGATATTGCATTTCTAGATCTACTTTAAACCTTGAAACAATTATCATAACAAAATACTAAATTATAGTGAAGGTCCTTTATTCAAGCACTATTGAGTACATATATGCCTACATCAAAAGATAATTAAAATATAAAAGCCGCGCACTAAAAATATAACAATACACATATATCCATATACCTTACCAATAAAGTGTAAGAGCCGGGAGTAAACCCATGACTTACTGAACTCACCGATTATATAAGAGTATTTTGGTGATGAAAATATATGTGCATGTACCATATATCAATGTGAAATGACGCACGGTCAAACTAGGTTAACCCATAATATGACTATTCGATTTTTATACAGTGGGCTTGTTCCAACTCAACGCCCTCGAATTGTACCTCTATGAACATCCACGGCAGTTAGGGTTTGGTTAAATATAATGTGGGATGAAAAAATTATAAAAACGAGGGTACATCTTAAACATATAGTTTTAAACCGGCATATGCATTCCTATTATCTATATTCATCATATCGATCCTATGGATACTACTTATCCTCTGCACATTTATATTTTAAACGACGAGAGGTTTCATACGTAACCATACAACATAAGAATTCACGCGTAGGAAATTATAATTTGGAACACCGCAGAGATAATCTGGACCGCGTAAACACCTGGAAGGCAGGGTATCACGGGATGACAGAGTATCCCGGCATGCCGCCATGATCGTTGTTGTGAATGAGACTAGTAACCTTTAGAAAAAACAGAAATACTGAGGCGTATTCGGGTTAAGGGAAGGAAGTTACCGACGGAGGAGTTCGGTTCTTCCCCTGGAAAAGTTGCGGAGGCAAGAGCGCCATCTACAGCGAAATAAGTCGACACAGTTGAAGGCAAACGGCCAGAACGCTGTCCTAACTTAGCTAGATGAACAAAGCATATACACATCGCCATAAAATCAGTTCTGACAGTGAGCATCGGTTCTAGAATAACACCATATTCGGAAAACATATACCAATAAAATAAATGTGTAAATCTCTGCTATCATATGACTGAGCCTGTGAGCAAGCCGAAAATAGGGCTCCCCTTCGACCGATTTAAACAGAGAAATAACGAAAAAAATATATCACGAATAGTTAATACAAAACAACACGGTAGCATGGTAACCAGGTGGAGGCTATCACCCTTGAGCAATACGAAACCTGAGGTCAGGCGCTGGGACGAAGGATAGCAAGTTAGAACAGGGTTCGGCTGGTCGATAGGAGGAAACCCGTTTGCTGGCTTTTAACCATTGCGATGCACATTGAGCGCGGCCCAGAAACCCCGATGTCTGCACTCTCTGCACAAGAAATTCATCAATGATTCAGATACAGTAGTAATTAAAAATATAAAAAAAAAAAAACGAATTGCAGAATGTAAAGAACGACAGAATGTTACGCATGAACTCTCATTCCTTCAGACGGACTTAGTACTCCTGTATCAGACCCCCATGGAAATATTAGCTCCATCAGTGAACGAGCTGGAAATAAAACAATCATCCCGACCGGAATGAGATTCAACTGAAAACGGAGCTAGATAAATAGATAATAAGCAGCAGAGTGATAAGGGAGTTTAGGCCGCCACGATAAGTTGGAAGGGTATGAGAAACCCTAATCCCACTGCCCTAGATGGGCAGAGAATCCCAAAGTCAATTTGGGAAACCACCCGGCTCATCGACAGCGAGGTACCCGGTGAAGTGAAAGAGTTGCAAACTCTGTATTGCACTGCAGTAGTCTGCTCGCATGGTACTGGGCCAAGTAGGAGTACAAACGACAACGCAGCACGTAGTATATTGGCGGGGACATGGTCTGTAAACGTCGGCGTCGGGTACTCCAAACTCCTGCGCGAGACGCCGTCCCTGCACAACAAACCATCAAACACCAGGATGAAATCTCACACGTTAAATCGAAACCATGCTAAATCGACGATATGAATATCAAACACATAGCTGGAAGGATCATTGCAGACGGTAACATGCATACGAGTATAAACTAAGAGTTAACTCGGCTAATTAGAAACGAAAAAAAAAACTAAAATAACGTCACGGGATTCTAGGAATAGGGGTAGGTGTATCCCGGAATGAGTAAGTTGACGTCGCGCAATGGATGGTCGAACTACTGTCATACCCACCAATCAACCGCGTTGACGTGGTACAACAAATGGACGAGACTCTGTTATGCACGTCAATGGTCTCGTCGCCGTGAAATCATTGTCATACTCAGCTATGATAACGTCTCGCTGTATTATGTATAATGGTGATAGTCAAACATGTTTAGTGAAATAGGAGTATATTATGTTTAATTCAGGCTTGGTACGAATTCCGTTATATTGTTAAGTGGAATAGTGATACGATTAAATCTTAATACCAAGGGGGGGGGTGTTATAATTATATATATATGTATAGGGTATATATATGGGTGCATTCGATTGAACATTATTAATAAAGATTTAGATATATATATGTGGTATATATATAATGACATGTATATATATATATATGTGGATTTAAGGATATGAACAAGAGGTGTGTTATCTCTATATATAAGTGGATCCATAAATATATGTATGTAATCTATAGGGGATTCAAAAATATATGGGCTGAATATATATAAATGTTAGGAGAGATTATTGAAAAATATGTACGTTCATATAATCTATGATTTTATTAAGTCTAGAAAAAAAAAAAACACATCCCATGATAATGTAAAGAGGCATGGAAGTTACATATATATATATATATTTGGTTGAAAGAAATACAAGTGGAATGTTCACTGTTTTAGGAAATAGAAATGCTAGAGGGTTAGAGGAAACTCCATCAAGAGGAAATTAAAGTTAAAAGGTTGAACTCCTTATTCAAATAACTAGGTGAATAGAGAGAAAACCCTCATATATCGGGGAAAGTAGAAAAAAAAAATTTGTTTACTGGAGGTGTTACATGTACACATTACTATAGACATAAGACAAATGCATTGAAGCAATTGATCTGTCAAGATAACACATTTTTTGGCAAAATATTAGATTACTACTTTGTAACTAAGTTCCAAAATAGATGTAGTGCACATGAACATGCTCTTATATGGATAGAAAATGCTCCACTATATGGAATTAATACTAACTTAAAAATTGAAAACTTCTTCGATAACTTTATAACTTGTAGCACAAATCACCTTGATCCATAACTCGCAAAGATACACGAACATCATCATACCAAAAGATGCTAAAAAAGAAAATCATCACAGTGTAGATACAAATTTTCAATGCTACCAATGAAAAGAACAAGGATTCTTGGACCAATTACTTCGGTACATGGCTCAATAAATGAAAAAGTTTTGTCCTTGCAAAGCACCTTAGAGAAAAAACACTATGACAAATCAACTAGTCATGAAGATTTCTTAGATTAATTCCAGTTAACAGAAAATGATTACATCGAATTAATACAAAGTACATTAACACAACCAATGGTATTCTTGCAACGAAAACCATCAGAAATATGGAATAATATCTTTGCATAGAATATGCCACACCTATGGAAGGCAAATACAGATGCTAAATATGTTCTAAATGCATATGCTACAACTTCATATTGCACTTCATATATGACCAAAGTTGACAGATCTATGACAAATGCATTCAAAAGCATACGAAAAGGACATGAAAAGAGCAAAATTGATGCTATTCAAATGATACGGTTTCTAGGCAATGCTTTGCTTAACCTTCAACAAATTTCAGCTCAACAAGTAGTCCACATAGCTCTATCACTACCATTTAATCATAGTTCAAGAGAATGCAACTTTATAAACACAGCACCAATAGATGAACGCACATTTATACTTAAACCAATTACTCTTCTGAAACAAATTCCTGACAACTCTGAAGATGTTATGTGTAGTTCTATAATTGATTACTATATCAATAGGCCTAATGCTATTAAGCATATATGTTTAGCCGAATTTGTATCAAAGTATAGGAAATATGGCAGACCAATATCAAAAAGAAAAAAAGAAAAAGTAATTCAATTCATTAAATACAAAAAACACATTGACTATGAAAACTATTATAGAGAAAAAAATTTGCTATATGTTCCATTTGAAAAAAATGAAAATGCACTAAAGCAAGACTCCTCTACATGGAAGAGTGCATACATGTTGCATAAGAACACAATAAAAAACAATGAAAATAAGTTCACATATAACATGAACAAGAAATGGGGTGATTTGGAAGAAGCAATTCAAAAAATTGATAGTAGCACTGCAACTTCTAATCATACAATAAAAAACCTGAAATATCTAATGATGTTACTGAGAAGTATGACTTGGCTAAAGATTTGCAATTTCCCCAATGCAATGAGAAAAAAAGACATCTTAACATTGGTTTTCAATTTACAGAACATCCATTTATGCTTAGCAATGAAGAATACTACAAGATTAGGAGAATGCTTGATAAATAACAATAAGAAATACTCAAAGACATTGCAATGAAAAAACGAAAGAACATAGACACACCATTCTACTTATTTTTGAATCGAGGAGTTAGTACTGGAAAAACATTCACAGCAAAAGCAATATTCCAAATGCTCATGTGCATCTACAATGAACATTACAATACAGAATGTTTGAAACCAAAAGGTTTGATATTAGCATATATAGGTAAAGCTACATATAATGCAGGTGGAGTTACAATTCATTCTGCATTGCTAATGCCTTTCAACAAATCTAGTTTTGTTCCACTTAGCAACGATGTATTAGACAACTTAACACAACTGTACGAAGAATTAAGGGTTGTTCTCATTGATGAAGTATCTCTAATTGGAAGTTGTCTTCTATATCAAATTGATGATTGAGTAAGAAACATTAAGCACAATCAAACAAAATACTTTGGAAACATTGATATCATATTTTGTGGGAACTTGTAACAAGCACAACCTATACAAGATTCACTAATATTTGAACAACCTACAATAAGAAGGCAACCAATAACATGTGACTTTTGGAAAGAACATGTAAAGTACTATGAATTGCAGATTGCAATGCGTCAAACAAATGAAAAATTCATTAGAATTTTAAATAGGATGCGTTTAAATAATCAAACAGAAGATGATTTGAATTACCTAAATAGACATTGTATTCGAAATGCTCCTAATGATCCTACCTTCCCCTATCTATTTTTTAGGAATAAAGATGTAGCATTACATAACAAGAAAATGTTGTCTATTGTTCCTGCTGATGAAATTGTAATTAATGCAATTGGTTACGAAGAAGAAAACCATGGACACATACCATCTCATGCACAAATAGCAACATTAACTTCACAAATTGTCCTAAAAGTTAACATGCTAGTTGAAATATATGCAGGAAACTATGACTTACAAGATGGTCTAGTCAACGGTGCAGATGGTATCATTAAAGCATATGTAAAATTAAACAACTTTGATGTAATATGGATCAAATTCTATGATGAACATGTTGGCTGTCAACAGGAAAATAAATTTGCTTTTCTATATAGCGGAGAAATTTCTAGTGATTGGACTTCCATACTGCGCACAACAAAGCCAATTTCTGTATTAGCAATAACAGGCAATTTGAAAATCAGAAAACAACTCCCAATCCAACTAGCATGTGCACGTGCAATACACAGATCACAAGGCTTGACACTAGACAATCTCGCATTTGATCCTTTAGGAATACGATGCCATGGATTAGTATATACATCTCTTTCTCGTGTGAGAAACATAGAATCATTGTATTTTCTTAGTCCACTTAAGAAACAAAACTTCCGAATTCAACATAAAATTTCTGTTGAAATGGAACGTTTACACAGAAACGCAAAGTGGCAACTAGACTACAACTATTCATTATTAGAAACACAAGCATACATTTCAATTCTTATTCTAAACACTCGCATTTTACAAATACATATTGATGATTTGTTAAATGACTATGATCTAATGCAATATGACATCCTATGTTTACAAGAAACACATTTGAATAATTCAATGCTTCTAAAAAGACTTGAAACATTCAATTTCATATCAAATCATAGTAAACATGGTTTGCTAATTTGTATTAAAAAGCATATAAAGATCTTGAACCATATTCATCTTGAAGAAAAAAACATTGAAGCTACACTAGCAAATATGCTTCTTCATGACATGGATATTATAGTCGTGAATGTCTATGTTGCGCCATATGCAACATTGAACAATACATTGGATCTTATTTCAAAAGCATTATGCAAAATACATTCAAATCAAACAATAGCAATTGTCGGCGATTTCAACATCAATATGCTTGAAAGCAACAACAAAACAAACAAACTAAGATCGTATATGCACAATTACAACCTTCATTTTCTTTTAGAGACAAATAACAATCAACAATTATCAATCATTGATCACATATGGTCAAACATAACTTGTAGCTATAAGACTTTCAGGTTAGATACATATTGGAGCGACCATGATACTATTTGTCTTATCATTGAAGAAAAAAATGAAACACAAACATAGTGCAAATGAAAGTAGTCTAATGCTTTTTTATAGTCAATAGTATTAGACTTGCATACTCATGTCCTTATTATACAAATGAAATCAATAGTGAGCATTATTACCAAACATACCTTTAATTTGTTTCTAAAAAATTCTTTGAAAGCTGCATAATAGCCTTTTAACTACTATGACTTTTACTTCTAATTGTATGTGTTGCAGATTACTATAGTTTTGTACAATGAGTCAAATAGGCAAAGACAAGTCACAAAAATAAATAAACACATCCAGGTTTGCTTACTACACTAAAATTACTTACCCTTCAATGCATTTGTATAGAGATATCTCTATGTTTAACTATTTATTTCTTTCTACAAAACTATTGCAAGACCTATTCTTATATTACTAGTGTTGACTTATATAGCACTATTCTTCATATAGAATTATACTATGCATCAATGATTTATTTCTCAAGCGTCACATAATTCACTTTCTTTCTTGAATTTTTCTTTCAACCCATTGTAATATTTTCATGCACAAATGAGACACGCCCCATTGCAAATTGTAAACTATATATAACCACTTTGGTGTTATCTAACAATAAACACCACAGAATGCTGAATCTTATTCTCTACAGTATTTTAGCACTACGGCACAAATTGTTTCCCTTTTCATCATCTCAATAATGTTTCGTGCTTAAACTTGAAAATCATCACCAATTGCTCATTTACATCAGAACTGTTACATGCATAATTCTGTGAATCCCAGTCTTCTTGTTCTTCTTTTCTTGTCAACCTTTAATTCATTTTCCTCACCCTTCCTCTAGAAACTTGTCAAGCTTCCTGTTCACTTTACATTTGAACCCTTTTTCACTAATATCTCCTCCAATTTCCCATGTTGCTTCTTGTCAACCTCTAAATTGCAATAAAGATAATATCAAATACAAATTAAATTGCTTCCAAAATTATAACTCTATTTCAGTTACATCAAACTAAATTATTTCATAATCCATATGCATCTTAATTCACATTGTGCAATTTGAAAAAAAGGTTTCCAATCTCATCATTATTTCTCTTAATATCCCTATTATCTTTAAAATTTTATCTATACCTTTTTCTTTTGGTTTCTTTTGTCCTATGGTGTTTCTATGTTATTTTTCATTCGATAGTACAACAAGCTCAAATGACATATATCTTGATCAACATATTTATTGTGTAAACTACCAACCACCCATAATAAGTAACAACATTGGAAAGTGAGCTTGATCAAGAAACACATCCAGATTTTCTTATTACACCCAACTTACTTAGTCTTTGATGCATATGTAAATGTTTTCATGCCAGTCAGCAGTACCTGAACTTTCATACATCTGTACTAGATGCATTTACACGTTTCGATAGTACTGGAATTGAATCATTTTTTCTCTCAGCCAAAAAAAATTTTAATATTTGCAACTCAGATCAGTATATATCTCTATTGCACCAATAGAATTTTCTGAATTTAATATTGTATACTTTATAAGTATTCCATTATCGAAGTTTTTAAATGCAATTAATATTTCTTTCAATAACTAATATTCAGTTTCCAGTACAATATACAATAAGCTTATACTTTTACTTTTATTTTTAGTTATTAAAATTTACCAAACACTTTGTGGTTTCATTCAAGCGCACCATTCAGTGACGTTGCATATTTTTCATCTCATAGCTCTGGACAACAAGCTAGAATAGACAAAGAAAAACAAATATCAAGTGCAACTGAATCAAAGAAGTAAGTAAATTTGAAACAAATTCTTATACGTACCATTCACATAGCGTTCATATTTATCACCAATATATTTTACTTCTAATTGTTTCTTTTGCCACATCAACATCATCAATACACAGATCGAAAGCAACATATTTAGTTCCAGTTACCATTGAAGAACTAAACATTCGCAAAACTGGAAAAATGTTCAATGGAGATGTTATGGTTATCTATAGCACATATCTTGATAAAGCCCACAAAGCACAACAAATACTACATGCAGATTTGATAGATGCCGAAGGAATCATGACAATCACATTGTCCATACCAACTGAGCTTATTCAACAACATGGACAAAAAATATCACAAGGAAAAGCAATATCTATTACAAATTTTAAAGTTCTTCACAAAACAAATTATTACCACAGTGATTGTGACTGGATTCTTCTGCTAACTGAACTAAGCACCATACAGAACATACCAACATTTTGCAAAGAATACAAATTCATTCCAGGTACAACAGTAAAACAACTTACAACAAATACATAAACATATCCAATTGGAACAATTGCAGTAGTTGTCACAGCTGCACGGAAAGTTGGTTTCCAATATACATTGCAAATTAAAGATGGAAATTTCGATGAAAATAGATCAACGGTAACGTAAATTACTTTGCAATGTTCTTATATTGCTATTTCCATCCTACATTTCAATTCATTTTAAAAAATAAAAATAAAAATTTCTTTGTTGTTTTGCAATTGCAGTTATTTGAAACATTTGCACCGCTCTATGATGAAATTGAGCAAGAATTGCAAAAAGGCCATCTTCCAATTATGTTATTCAAAAACATGACAAACAGGAAAGAACTGAAGGACATAACACTTCAAACAACGCAAGGTACATTCATCACAAAATTGAATGCAAAAGCAGCAAAATAACTCAGAAAGTTGAACCCTCCAACATTCTCTGTAAGTACAAATGAAACAATACCTCTACTACTCAATATGGAATTGTTTCTTCATCTATTTCTATGTTGACATATACTACTTGTCCTCCTCTATGAACAAATAAAAGGAACATTGAAAATTGCAAGCATTTACTCTACGCCATTTGAACCAGTTTGCGTTGAATGAAATTCACCAATACCAGCCTCTACAATGATAGAGGAGAATACAGTTGATTGCCTAAAGTGCAATAAAAATTCATCCTTTTCCTATTCAAAGTTTCTTAATTGCATAATCAAGTCCAACAACACCAATTTGCAATGTTGCATCCAAAGAAAATTCCTCTTGAAATAGTTACTTCCCAACCTAGCACATATGTCTTCTCAAGACTATGTTAAAATCAAACAAGCAACAATGTATATGCTACGTGATTTCAAAATCAATGGTACATTTAAAATAAATGAAGACAACAAGATCCAACCTATTTACAACAACAAAAGCCCTACCAAGGCTAGGTATACTTAAAATTATTCTTCATCTTTCAACAAAAAATCAGATATATGCAATTTAAATTATGCTATCCAAAATAGCAAGATTTGTACTAATTTTTCCTTTTTCTTTGCAGCATCAACACTTCTGCAAACATTGGCTACAACAGAAACACATAGTAATCTAGAAATCAGTGCAAAGTTCTTCTCAATTTTTGTACAAGATTTTACTGCTCAAATCTGCCTTTCTCAAAGTGCAATATCTCTGAAAAAAATTTCCAGAAGAAGAATGTTTTCATAGACAACAAAAGCTGTTGTTAAAAGGGTTAAATGCTACACCTATTGCTCCTCTACCAAGTGGTGTAGTAGCTAAAGCAGCTAAAGGAACTGGTAAGCCACCAGACAAAGTAGATGCATCCGACACTGTTCTTATTGGAGAATTATCAGGTTCCCAGACACCTCCATTTCTTCTAACCTATGAAATCTACAATAAGAATTTGCATAATTGAATATCGAACCTCAGAAGTCTGCTGTTCATATTGTACAATTGGATCGCTCCAAGGTTCAAGTTATTGGAGAAAAAATATAGCTTTTCCATTTGACATTTAAAAATGTTTTCATATTTCATACATATATGTTCAATGAATAGAACCTGCCCTTACAATCTGACATTATATATATAAATGTTATAAATCTATTTAAAAATTTCCTGAAAAAATAATTTGTGCAGACATGATCCTTGGGCTACTACCAGTCTTCTGTCTTGTTGTTTATTGGTTTTGCAAAAATCGTAATTAACATCTGGAACATTAATTCATCTCTGTAAAAGAGGGAGAGGCACTAAGATTATTTGTCCATACGATGTGCACTACAAGTAGCCGCCTCTGCAAATGAAGCAAGGACATTAATTTTCCATATATTCTTATGTATCAACTTTGAAGAGCATCTCTCAATTTGGGCAATATTGTTATGGTAACAGAAATAATAAATCGCCATTTCTAAGTTTATGCTTCCTTAGCTTATAAGTTATAGTAATGCACCAAATTCTATGTCTAAACACTATACTAAGACTAAAGTTAGTCAGTAACGCTGAGAAAAACATTTTCCCACGCTTGATCATGACTGTATTTTGCCGTCAGGCTCACTACAAAATAATGAAAAAAGCAATATACACTATGTGTTTTTTTTTTGTTTTAAAAAAAATAAACGTGAAAAAAAATTACATACAGTCTTTTCGTTTTTGGCTTTCAAGCCTTTTAAAACTTTTCATAACAAAATTATTTTAAAAAAATAAAACAAAATAACATATTATATATATTATAAACTTAAAAAAAAATTATAATATATATATATATATATATATATATATATATATATATATGCATTTACCATACATATACATTTAAAAAGTCAAAAGACTTTGGAATAAAGTCCATCCTGGCGCTTTATAAAACAAAAGAAATTAAACCCTTTAAAATAAACTTTGCTGGCAACATCTCTATAATTACATTAAGCAGCATCTAATAGTTGTAATAGCTATCCATAAACATTTCCAACCTCACATTGCAACATGACTATATTTAAACTAAGTGGTAATCGCTACCTTATAGCCTTGTTATATTGTCGGTTGTGATTAAACATTAATTTATCTATAACGGTTTTTTTTAATTTTACCATAGTTTAACTTTAAATGTTTTTATTATTTATTTATTTTACTTATTTTAATTTATTTATTTTAATTATTTATTTATTTTAATTTTTTCTTTTTTGACATTTTTAGCTTCTTATTGCTAATAATTATCCTGCAACCCATTACAGAGGTACATGTCTCCTGAATATTTCACATCCAAGTTTTAGTGATGTGTACAGGATATTCATAGATTGAGGTTCCTTCCAGGAAGTCTGCCTATTAACTAGCAGCTACGATTTTTGAGAATAGCCCGTAATCATTTTTGTTTTAGAGAAAAACCTGAAGAGGTGGCAACTTGTGGATTGAGGTTCTTCTTTATTAGAAGGTCTGTCTATTAACTAGCGGCTACTATTTTTGAGAATAGCTGGTAATCATTTTGGTTTTAGAAAAAAAAACAAACACAGAAACAAACAAAAACCTTGAAGACGTCGCAGCTTGCGGCAGTGAGAACGTACTCTAGTTCACATTGGAATGAGGTCGATGTTTTACAATAGCCAGTGGTCATTATGATTTTAGGCCAAAATCTTGAAGACGTGGCAGCTTGTGGCAGTGATACGTACTGCAGTCCACATTGGAATGGGGTCGAAAGTATTTATTAAGTATTCTAAATCTTAATACAATTTATGAAACTAATCTTTTTTAACATATTTATTATTTATTATGTTTGTATAATTAATATCTTAATGTCCCATTTTATAATTATAATAAAAGATTATCTTTACTTGTATATCTCTTGTATTTTAATTTTTTAAACTCTTTCTTTTCGGAAAATTTTTCCAGGTTGTAACTTTTTTATTAGTTTTAAATTACTTTTACTAATAGAATTTAGTATAGTTATTTTGTTTATAAAACTTAAAAGTTGATCAAGAACATTTGAATGTATTTTTTTTTGGGTTCATACTTAGCTTATATAGAGTTAAATTCTTTTTTATTTTTATTTTTCTCTCGTGTACGTCACTTCAAATCTGAGTGGGAGACTCCAAAGAGTGAACTAATTATTATTTAATTGAAAATAAAAAAATATAATATATTAATATAAATAATAATTTTACAATAAATTATATATATATATATATATAAATAAAAGGTGGAGTTTAATTTATATATGACATGATTTAAAAATAAATAAATAAATGGGCTAATTTTAATTAAATTTGGAATTTTATAAGAGTGTTAAATTCATTTATACTTTAAAATATGCATTTTAAACCATTCATAGTCTTATTTTTTGAAAGTTAAAAAGAATTAATCAATAATTAATAAGAAATATATTTTAATTTTGTAATTTTTTTTTTTTTTTTTTTTATAAAAAGCACATGCTTAATCTATTCAAATTATTTGTATACATCATAATTTTACCTTACAATGATTACACTTACATATATACTCATAATAAGTATATATGCAAAACTTACTTTTAACAAAAACTATTAAAAGTGTTGCAACTATTACGAATGCATATATGAAAAATCTACTTCTAACCCAAACTATTAAACATTAATAAACCCATGTTATAACTATATTATATTTATCTATATATAGAATATGCATGTATATCAAACCTATTTCTAACACAAACTATTAAACATTAGCAAACACATGGTTACGGTATTAGTATTTAATATTTAACCTAGTTTTATTATTAATAATTATTATTATTATTATTATTACCAAAACATTTTAAAGGTACTTAGTGAATCAAATGATGAATTAACTAGGGAAAGATATATTTTTTAATATTTAAGTCTTTTCAACATGGGCTAGAAGTTTTAACTCCCTTGAATACTAAGGTTAAAAACATTTTTCCATTGTGGATAACACTTTGAGTAGGTTTATGAACTTTAAAGATAAAGGAATATACATTATTGATGAAATCATTATGTCTTTATTATTTTTTACTTTAATTTAACGATATTTAAGCTAAGCGAAAAGAATTAGCTAGTATGTAACACCCCTTGATCACATCTTCATTAAAATATTTTATTTACTAACATCAAATAAACATACAGGAACAAAGACTATTAGATTCTTTTGTCCAGCTTTAATGATCTTGTTATTACAAGTTGAGATAGATATAATTTCAAATCTTCATTGTTCTTTACTTTTATTTAGTTATATTTAAACTATGAGAGAAGTACTAGCTACTATATAGCACTTGTTAAATTTGCTTTAGTGATCTTCATATTTATTCATCTAAAAATTCCCTAGCGAGTCAAGAATGTTCTACTATACTTATAATGAAAAATCCAAATTAATTGAGCTTTTCGTTAAAAAAATATGATACAAATAATTGCATATTTTTAAATTACGCTTATAGGTGTATTTATTTTGATTGGGTGAATAGGAGGTTGTGAATTTTCAATTTTATTTCTAAATCAACGAGCATGATTGATTGTCCTTATTGAGGGAATATTTTTTGGATATGCTTCGTCTTAGTGCTTGATCTAGGACTTCGATTTTTGGGAGTGCAAAGTGTTACAGTTTAAATTCAATTGAAATTCAAACGGTTTTTAACGTGGCCGGATGCCAATTGGGGACGGTAACATGGTGAAAGACGAAACCAAAATGGTTCAATGTTGTCATGGTGTGCCTGTGTTGTTGTGTGTTACATTGGATCCATTTTAGACATGGTGATCTCAACATTAACACATTTCAATTGTGGGCATCAACCCATTTCGATTTTCCTAGTTGGAGGTGATGTGAATGGCTCTGGCTCATGTGGCTCAGATCGCCTGGCTCATTTGGCTCCGTCATTCCCATGTGTTTATGTCATTCCCATGCTCTTGTCATTTTGTTGATGTATTTGCATAATTTTCATATGAGTATTTTGGTGGCACAATCGTCTAGAAAAATGATCAAAGGCTTTGGATTTGACAACGATCCTTGTCCGCAATGTCAATGACACTTAATTGAGTTGCGTTGGTGCTATTCTTGTTTCATTAGTCGGATTCTTTTGGCCATCTTAAAATAAATAACAAAATCTAGACTCCATTAATGGAGGGCCATCAACTTCAGGTAAGAGAACCATATCATTGAAAAACACAGACAAAAAGGGGTTCACGGGAATGAGAATATTGGATGGTTGTGTGCTCCAAATTCTCTGAAAGGAAAACAACACTCTTTGGTAAAACAACAATAATCCCAACAATGCGCTTATGCTTAGCCAACTCATTCATGTAGGCATAGCACTCATTGACATATGTATATCCTTTCACCTTTACCCTAGATTACCCTAGATTTGAATATTATTGATGGATAATTTCCATTTTCTATGTGCAATTTTAAATACTTGAGAGAGGTGTAGTATTAACTATGATTCCATAACATTCAAATGTCTGAGAGGCATGTTGATTAATTTAACCATGCTGAGTTTATGTATTTAAAAAAATTGCATACTATTTGATATTGGAATATGTCTTCGACAAGCCCCCAAATCCCATTTATATGAGTCGAATGTTTTACGATAGGTGTTCTCTACATAACAAGTTGTTTAGCATTGAGGCTTCTATGATTTAGGGTTTGGAGATTAGTTTCAGGATTCATCACATAAGAATTAGGATTGAGGATTAATTCGCCACACCTGAAGCTTTTAATTCCATTAATACGTGGATCACTAGTGTAGGTACACACTAAAATTCTTTCAACACTCGTGCGTTATAATGATATGGGTATTGAATCAACACCTTCAAGTCATTATGTAAGAAATTCATTTTTGGGTAGTAAGGCCATACATTATAGATATAATTCGGTTATGTGTAGTGTCTAGAATTATTTTGGTTATTTTGGTTATATCATAGTGATGGCAAACATATGCTTCTGGTTCAACCAACCATAAATTATATTATATCCATGGAAAAATTGAAAATAATGGAGAAACAGATGTTATTTGGTTGTTTTGATTGTGTCCTAAATTAGGCTTAGATCATATTTTTCTAGGATTTGTTTTAACCTCCCTATACGAATGCATATTTATATGATTGTATTGATTGTTTGATGAATCAATGAGGGCAGCGTTGTCGCAGCCTAAGGGTCTCCTCACCTTAGTGATGCAAATTTCATTAACAATTTTAATTTTGTCTTTTTTTACTTGGTATCAAAGCGAGGGTCGTGAGGTTGCATTCAATTGAATTTAGTGTGAGGGGTTTTGTTTAGTCAACTGTGTATTGATAACTTGCCTATATATATGTGACCTGTCGATGAGAGAAAAGCTCGGGTTATCATCTGTTGGCATCGTTGAATGTTTCGACTTTTGTTCTTCCTGGTCATCATTGGCTGCTGATCATCGTTGAGAAAAGCGCACCAACCTATCCATAAGGAGGAGTATTCATTCATTGTGCATTTTTAAGGCCGCTGGGAGAAGCTCACCTGTATTGCTGCGTGTGGAGAAGTCGTCGAGTTTTGGATCTCAGTTTGTGTCCTCGAACACTAGTATTTGTGGCAGGTCACGTGAGAATTAGAGTTGTATGCGGTTGGCCAGATTGGAGGAGGAGCCTCGACAGTTAGGGATACACCCCATTCTTCAGTTTATAATTCTCTCCACCATAATCCTCTTGTCTCGGTCGCATTTTATGAGGTTGTGTTCTAGTCTGGTGAGTTGGAAAGCAGTGTATTTTGCTAACATAGTGGTTTTGTAATTCTGTCAGTGTTTGGAGTCTGACTAAAACCCTTCACTTCCTCCAATTTGTAAGTTTGTTCAGCTGTGCTCGATATCTAGTTGCAACCCTCCAAAAGTATGCATGACGTTCTGTAAAAGTTGTGTGTTGTTACCCTTAATCCACATATGTGCACGTTGTCTGCAACAACAAACTCATACTAGAGGACTGCGTTAGAGATTGTGAGCATTGGATTTTTGAACTATTGTGCATGTGAAGATCAACGGTGAGGAAAGTTCAACGATATCAGGGATCAACCCAGGTCCTTACTCAACGAAAGGTTCGTCGAAGAAGGAAAGTTCCGAAATTGTCAAATTGTGCCTTGTAGTGCCCCCAAATAACATCGAGAGGCACGTTGAATCTATGTTATTTTTCAAACTTAATATTTTTAAGCAATCCAATCTCAAGCACGGCGTCAACTAGGAGATCGAGCCTTGCCACCAGCTGGCTGACCTCCATTGGAAAAGGGTGTCAGTGAATTTTTTTTTTTTGGAGTGTTTTTTTTAAAGGGGGCTTTGATTTTTTTTTTATGCACCGATGTCAAGTCATTGAAAGGGGATTTTATTTTTTTTAAAGGTCTTTTATATTGTTTTAAAAAATGGAGTGGCCACCTGAAATTTATTGAAAAGGGATTTGATATATATTTTTTAAAGTGGCAGCTATTCGCATTTAAAAATACATGATTTGAGTTATTTGGATTTATTTGAGGTCCCTCTCAAAGACATTAGGAGAAGATTGGAATTTTTTTTTCTATTCCGGTAGAAGTGGGCATCTTACCAAGATTTTTATAAGAAAAAAAGTGGTGAATTTATGTATAAGCATAGAAGATAGTTAAGACATTTTGCACGATAAGTTCTAAATTCTGATCTCAAAACTATTAAGTTATTTATGTTCGATTCCGTGCTAGATGCTGAAATTGATGATGTCAATAGATGGTTTGTGGAATCTGTAACTTCAATTGATATGAAATGTAACAAGAGTTGGTATGAGAATTTGAAGGAGGTATGCAATGGTGCTAATATTTATCTTGAAGATGATCACCCACATCAGATTAAGGGATGTGGAGGTATTCTTGTAACATTTCCAAATGGAAACATTCATAACGTTATGTATGTGCCTTGGATCAAGAAATAATTAATCTATCTGTCTACACTTGAATATCAGAATCTGAAGGTTGAGTTATTCAAAACACATTGCACAGTGAGAGGTTTGTTGGATTAATGCAAACTTGTTGCTTCAGGAGTTAGACATGGAGGCTTGTACAAGTTTGATGTGACCAAAAAAAGTCATCAAGCACTGACTTCTACAACTATGTCAACAGAGAGTCTTTGGCATCAGATGTATGGTCACATCAATTATCATGATTTGTTATTGTTACATAAATATGTTATTGTTATTTCTTATTGGTATGCTTCTTTTGAAGGCTTTGCATTACAAAAACTTCATAGAGATGAATTCCCCTCTAATATTTATAGGCCCAAGAAGAGATGTATTGGAACTTGTGCATTATGATGTTTGTGAACCAATGCACACCAGATCCCTAGGAGGTGCCTATTATTTTATGTTGTTTATTGATGATTGCACAATGTACACTTGGGTGTACTTCCTTAGGAAAAATAGTGATGTATTTGAGTATTTCAAATAATTCAAAAACATGGGAGAGAATAAAACAAGGAATTTTATAAATATCCTCCGTTCAGATTAAGGGTGAGAACACAGATTGGGAAACTTCGTCATGTACTCCAATGATCATGGAATAGTGAAAAAAATTACATTACCCTGTACTCCAGAACATAATAGTGTCACAAAAAGGAAAAACAAGACATTGGTTGAATGTTCACGGAGTATGATTAAAGCTAAGAATCTCTTAATTTTTTTCTGGGAAGAAGCCATTAGTGTCATTGTTTATTTAAAGAATAGAAGTCCAACAATGTATCTTGATCTCAATACCCCATTCGAAGCCTTGTATGGTTTTAAACCAACATTTCATGATTTTAGGGTATTCAGGTGTAAGAACTTTCCACATATTACAAAGGCGAACATAAATAAACTTGATGCTAAAGGTATAAAATGCATTTTTGTAGGATATTGTTGATAATTTAAAGCATATAAAATGTTTGATCCATATAATCACAAAGTATATGCGAGTATTTAATTTTCCATGAACAAGTAGAAGAAGGAAACAAGGACAACAATTATGAAAAGTAACATTTTTTTTGAAGTTGAAGACAATAAAGCAAAAGGAAAAGCAGAGGATATCGAGAATAAAAAGCTTCGGGAAGAATTCAGTGATACGCACACCACCACCACTAGAGCCCACCAAAAGGTGGAGAAGTACCTTCAGAGAACATGGGTGAAGACAGTTAAGTGCAAAAGAGATCTACTCAGTAGATTCAACTACTTGAAAGGTATAAGGACTATGCCCTCATGACTAGTGTTTTGAATGTCATTGAATCCATGATTTTTAATGAAGCTTATGAACATGGAGAGTGGCAAAAAGGAATGGAGGAAGAATATGAATCTATATTTAAAAACAAAACCTCAAAATTGACTTGAATACCTAAAGTAAAAGAGCCCATAGGATGTAAAGGGTTGTGCAAACCCAAGTTTAAAGATGATAGAGGTATGGATAAATATAAAGCTAGATTGGTAGGAAAAGGGTACTCACAAAATGAGGGCATTGATTATGCCATAATTATTTTTATGTGTAGCTAAACTAAATACTATTAGCTTCTTAATTGCATTAGATATAAAGTAACCCTGGAATTTGCACCAATTATATGTAAAAATTTCTTTCTTGAATGGTGATTTAAAGGAGCAGGTCTATTTGACACAACCTTAAGGGTTTGTGAAAAGGGGACAGTAAAAATTAGTTTTCAGAGTAAAATAAGCTTTGTATGGAATGAAACATGCACCTAGATCATGGTATGAGAAGATAAATTCCTTCTTTCTTCATCACAGTTTTATGAGAAGTCAAAGCGATCAAAACATGTATACAAAATTTTATCCAAAGGGGCATGTAATATTGGTTTCTTTGTATGTTGATAATTTAATTATTATGGAAAATTCAGTCAAATTAGTTAATAAAATTAAGTTGAACATTTCACAAGTATTTGAGATGGAAGATCTTGGTGAGTTATATTACTGTTTAGGTCTTGAAGTGTAGAGAGATATTGATAAGATATTTTTTACTCAAAATAAGTATGTCATAGAAGTCCTTTAAAGGTATAAATGGATCAGCGCAAAGTTGCTTTTGTTTCAATGCACCGGAATGTGAAACTTCAGTTTGATGATGGCTCAAAGGAGTTTGATGGTACAATGTACAAACAACTAGTTGGAAGCTTGAATTTCTTAATACAACCATATCTAACATAAAATACTCTGTGAGTGTGTTAAGTCAATTTATGGTGAAACCTCTACAAAGCCACTAGAGAGAATCAAGAGTACTCAGGTATCTTAAAGAAACAATTGATTTTGGTCTTAAGTGTATCGATTCATTTCATGTTGAGCTAATAAGTTACTCATATTCATATTTAGATGGTAATCCATATGATATAAGATCTACTACACGTTATGCATTCAGTATTGGATTCTTGATTGTTCCATGGAGTAGAAATAAGAATCCTACTGTATCTTTGTCATATATCGAGGGCTAGTATAAAGCTTTTTGTGTAGCGACTTGTGAAGTTGTTCGGTTGAGGCGATTCCTTCAAGATATTGGAGAAGAACAAAATAAGGTTATAGTGATCAAATGTGACAACCAGAGCTCGATTAAGTGGAAAATAATCCAATCTTTCATGCAAGAACAAATCATGTTGATTCTTAGTTTCATTTTATTAGAGAGAAGATACAATCTACAAAAAAATTTCTTGAATATTGTAATATTTGTGAAAATGTTGCTTATATTTTTACAAAGCCCCTTAAGGAGATTAAATTTTAATTTTTTAGGGAGATGCTAGGTGTGGAAATAAATCCTTTCTCCATTAACAATGGAACATGAAAATAATGAGAAAACATATGTTAGGTTGTTTTGATTGTGACCTAAATTAGATTAATATCCTATTTTTATGGGATCTATTTTAACCTCCCTATTCTAATGCAACTTTATATTAATATATTGATTGTTTGATAAATAAATGAGGACAACACTGTGGAAGCCTATTGGTATCCTCACCTAAATGTTCGAAATTTAATTCACAATTTTAACTGTGTCTTTCTTTTACTGAAAATATCTTGAAATTTAACTTTTCAAGGCTATCTTCATAATACATATATAGTCTAGCATGCATATAAATGTCCTTCGAGTAGTTAGTAGTCTTCATGGTAAATTCTAATTACTCTTTCACTTGTACTAATGAGACACCTATGTGTATAATAATAAATGTATCCCCTCTTTTAATGACATAGGATTCTTCCCATGTTTTAAAAATATCTCCTCCATGCAATTTGGGAAATTAGAGAGGAGTTAATCATATTATACCTAAAAATTAAAGGGTATTTGTAGTTGGTAAAAACAAGAGGGAGCTACGAGATGTATACTCTTTGGTGTGGTTTTCCAAAAAATAATTAGAAGATGGTTATTTATTTTAGTTTTCTTTAAAATAACAAAATCATTACTTTATCTTTTGGAAACTCATATAGTTTTTCATCTATTCATATATGTATTGAATTATACATGTTGATCCATATTAACAGTAACATGCCCCACCATGCCTTGCATATATACTTGTATGTGGAGGGCTTAGTAGGAGCAGTATAATAATTTGGGTTGTATAGGTTATATTTATCATAAGGAGCAGTATAATAATTTGAGCTAACAAGTTACTCATATTCAGATTTAGATGGTAATCCATATGATATAAAATCTACTACACGTTATGCATTCAGTATTGGATTCTTGATTGTTCCATGGAGTAGAAATAAGAATCCTACTGTATCTTTGTCATATATAGAGGGTTAGTATAAAGATTTTTGTGTAGCAACTTGTGAAGTTGTTCGGTTGAGGCGATTCCTTCAAGATATTGGAGAAGAAAAAAATAAGGTTACGGTGATCAAATGTGACAACCAGAGCTCGATTAAGTGGAAAATAATCCAATCTTTCCTGCAAGAACAAATCATGTTGATTCTCAGTTTCATTTTATTAGAGAGAAGATACAATCTACATAAATTTTTCTTGAATATTGTAATATTTGTGAAAATGTTGCTTATATTTTTACAAAGCCCCTTAAGGAGATAAAATTTTAATTTTTTGGGGAGATGCTAGGTGTGGAAATAAATCCTTTCTCCACTAACGAGGGAACATGAAAATAATGAGAAAATATATGTTAAGTTGTTTTGATTGTGACCTAAATTAGATTAATATCCTATTTTTATGGGATGTATTTTAACCTCCCTATTCTAATGCAACTTTATATTAATATATTGATTGTTTGATAAATAAATGAGGACAACACTGTGGAAGCCTATTGGTATCCTCACTTAAATGTTCGAAATTTAATTCACAATTTTAACTGTCTTTCTTTTACTGAAAATATCTTGAAATTTAACTTTTCAAGGCTATCTTCATAATACATATATAGTCTCGCATGCATATAAATGTCCTTCGAGTAGTTAGTAGTCTTCATGGTAAATTATAATTACTCTTTCACTTGTACTAATGAGACACCTATGTGTATAATAATAAAAGTATCCCCTCTTTTAATGACATAGGATTCTTCCCATGTTTTAAAAATATCTCCTCCATGCAATTTGGGAAATTGGAGAGGAGTTAATCATATTATACCTAAAAATTAAAGGGAATTTGTAGTTGGTAAAAACAAGAGGGAGCTACGAGATGTATACTCTTTGTTGTGGTTTTCCAAAAAATAATTAGAAGATGGTTACTTATTTTAGTTTTCTTTAAAATGAAAAAATCACTACTTTATCTTTTGGAAACTCATATAGTTTTTCGTCTATTCATATATGTATTGAATTATACGATCCATATTAACAGTAACATGCCCCACCATGCCTCGCATATATACTTATATGTGGAGTGCTTAGTAGGAGCAGTATAATAATTTGGGTTGTATAGTTTATATTTATCATAAGTAGATATTTTACTTATAATACATTGTTGTCACATAATTTATTTACAATACATTGTTGTCCGATAATTGATATTTTCAAATTTATAAAGATGATAATTTTTAGTTGACCTAAAAATAAAGAAAATAATAAATTAAGTATTTAATTTGATTTATTTTCATATTAAATTTACTATTTATTTTATCACATTTTTATATCTTAATACAATATAAAATATTCATAAGAATTAATATATTAATTTTTACCATTTTATAATAAATAGAATATAAATATTATAATAAAAATACTTAAAATATATAAAGCGATAATAATTTTTAATTAACCTCACAAATAAAGAGAAAACTAAATTAACTATTTAGTTTGATTTATTTTCATGTTGAATAAATATATATTTTATCAAATTTTTATGTTTTAATATATAGTATATTAAATTTTATACTTTTATAATAAATAAAATGTAAATATTATAACAAAAAAAAGTTATATATATGAAATAGATATATATATTATATTTAAATATCATATGGAATTGAGAATTATTAGAAGATATTAAAAATTATTATTACTGCTATATACTTAAGGGATAAATATGATAAATTTTTGATACTCATATTTTAATGGCAAAGGATTAATAAACCTTAAAATTATAAATCTAAGGATTAATAAGCCCAAGAGCTTAACAATATAAATCTATGGATTAATAAATTGGGGGGATTGTTAATAATATAAACCTAGGGGATTAATATTACAAGTCAAGGGGATTAATAAACACAAGGGATTATTAATATTGTAAACCCAAGCAATGAATGTGGTTGACTATGTTAGGTTTTATATGATTTATAGATTAACGCATGTTAAATATGGTTGATTATTATTGACATGGTCAAATATATTCAAGATAGGCATCATACTCAACAATAGTCAACATGATTATCATGGTGAATCATAATTACCTCGGGAAATATGATCTATCTTTAAGTGACCTGTAGTGAGCCATAGGGGATGATCATGGTTCACCATGAAGGATTATAGTGGATGGGCAGGGTTAAAAATATTAATCTTAGAGTTTAGAATATTAATCCTAGGGTTTAATACATTAAAATTAGGGTCTATAATCTTAGTGTTTATAATAATAATATTAGCTTTTGCTTTATTGGGTTTTTGAAAAATGTGTGAAAATTATGAATGATTTCACGGAAATTTATATTGCTGTGAAATGTGTTTTAGGAGGGGGGCCGCAAAATTTTCCGGCCGACGTAAAATTAGATTACAATTCGGCCGAACTTTTATTAAAAGTTCAGCTGAAATTTCATAAATAATTCGTCTGAACTATTAAGTCATTAGATTTAACGGGTCGTCGACGCAAAAAATAGTTCGGATGAACTTTTAATCAAATTTCAGTCGAAATAGTGCGTCACAAGTCACGCAACTTGACGTTTATGCAACTTTGGACTGATTAAAGTCCATGAAACCTTCTAAATTAACTGTTGGAACCAAGACAAGCATTTTAAGAATTGAATCTACTTTCAGGAAATATAACTTGTATGGAATTTCATAAAAATTTACTAATTTTAATTAATTTTCTAATAAAATGGGTGCAAACAATTTTTGATGGTCAGTGTGATTCAGTGAAATCAAAATTATGTATGTCCCAAAATACATTGTAAAAAAAATTGAAAATTATGGGGCATTACATTGGTCCGTTGTCTCTAATGGGTAGCTTTTAGATTTTTAGTTTATAACTTATATGTTAAGAAATTTGTTGTGTCGCGAAACATATCAAAAATATGCAGTTTTTTCATATTGGATCAGTTCAAAAAATTATAGTAATTATGATATGCATCCATTGGCTTTGTAACTATGATGAAACCAAAGTAGACTCTGTCTAGATTGTTGTAACACATTTTTTTTTGTCAAAAACACAAATTTTCAATGAATACAACATTGTGTATTAACATGACTTCTTATGAATCCTTTGATTGTTAAGAAACGCACACTCAAAGAAACGCTAAGTTGACATATCAAATATGCATAAAAAAATTTCAAAAAATAAGGAATAGAAAGCTAACAAAATTTCTGACAACTTTTATTTTTATCGCAAAATGAAATTCTAAACAGAAAAATTGTTATAGTTTGCAGAAAGTTGAAGAACCGAAAGAAATGAAATTTGTTTCTCAAAAAAGGGCAAAAAGTGTAACCCAACTTCACATTGAATTGGAGAGAATAGACAGTTTCACATTAATGATGCATTAAGTATACATTAAAACGCTAGTTGGATGAAGATGATGAGTTTTTATGATGGGGCCTAGCCCTTAACACAAAATCTGTGTTCAAAACTATGGAATAAAATTTTAATACAGGTCACGAATTAATACGGTATGATTGACTATATCATATGACACATTACAGATTGGATAAATATGAATTTAATATTTCAATGGTGGTGATATTGTATGATATAGTTGCAGATTTGTTTTTAATTCACAATCACTTGTCGATTTATTTCTATCCGTCCTTATGGCTGGCTTGTGCTGGACACCTGTCCTGCTCCTCATTATGTGTTCTCCCGCGTTAAAACCAAACCCTAAAACTATCAGTCAACAATCATTTTCATCTGCTCGAGTTCTATGATGGTTTTTCTCTGTGACTATTCCGTCGACATGGTAACTTTTTTTGGCTCTTTTGCATTCACTTGTTCAAAAATTATGTGAGGGTTTTGCTTCGTGACTCTTTCCGCCGATATGGTGGCTTTCAACAGGACTTCAACAACATTTGTGTCTTTTGGTTATTATTTCTTGTTCATACCCTTTCACAGACATTTCATTTCATTGTTTATCTTCCGCCCTCAAATTGAATTAGTTGCTTGACTGTTTAACTTTTACGCTTACAGGTCGAGGTCACCAAGGGTTTTTTTGGTGTCCGCTCAAATTCAACAGTTCTCCAAGGTAAGATGTTAGTCCATGATTCATTTTCTCAGTGTTTTTATGAGTCTCTAATGTCTTCTCTCCTTGTGAGAATACTCTTGTTTATTTTCGACCAGGATTTTCTTCTTTTTTTGGTGTTTCTTCATTCAGGTAAAATTCACTCTACAAACCCTCTTACTTTCTTTTATTCTGGCTTCAATACTCCGCTTATAACATGCATGAACACTAACTCTCAAAATCTTCATTCTCTTGCAGGTGGTTACAATTTCGTCCACTCGTCATCTTCATTTTCACAGTTATCGACCCCCAAAAATGGGTAGGGTCGTTCCCTTTTCATGTCTCTAATAATTTATAGTTTATTTGGTTGTAAAACTGGGCTTCTGTCCCTTGTTTCTCGTTGTAGCTTCTGTTGTATTTGTTCTATTACCAAAGTCGTTTCCTGGGCAGAAAGACCAGGGTTTGTAAAACAATTTCACGTTCAACTTTTATTTCACTTCCGTTGGTTTATCTGCTAGCTTTCCTTCTGGTTATAGGCACTGTTTGTTGAGGGTTTCAAAACTGGATCCCTAGACTTGATATGTAATATTATTTTTTATAGTCCTTCGGGACTCTTCAATAGAAACGTATTTATTTATAAACAATGGAATTTTCTTATTAAGATATGTTCATATGAAAAGAAAGTTCTAATACCTGGGAGTGTTTATAATGCCTGTTAGTTCGTGAATGCCTGCGAAGTTTTCTTTCTTGGAAGAATTTTCCTGTAAATAATATTCTTCGACTCGTCCAATGTTATGGTACTCTGATGCCTGTGTTTAACTTTACTTCTGTTCGCCTTGATTTCAGTTACGCATTAATTCAATTCTACCATATACAATGATATAAACAAATAGACAGGAAAATATAACAGTATTGACCGTAGAAAATAATTCACGGATGGATTCTTTTGTAAGATCTCTTGATTCATTTTATTGTCTTCTCTCTCTCTTTCTATGATGGAAATCAACCTTTACAGAATGTATTTTTCTTTCTTTTGTACTACCGTGTGAAACAATTTTCATTTTGAAACTTCCAACAGTTACATTCTTGATTTTTGTTCTTTTAATCTAGGAATGCATTTTAAAAATAAACTAAAAGAGATTGTTAACTGAAACTACAAGAACGTAAATGACTATTAGGTCCTAATGATGGAATTTCTAAAATAAAACAAAATAAAAAACCCAAGTGCAATGACCTGTCATCTTAATCAACTGTAACTTGTAAGACAAACACTTTTCTTTCTGTTTACCCTGAGATGGATGATCCTACATCACGCTCCTAGGGTAACAAAAATTCATGGCTCCGTTCCATGAGTTCCTCAATAGTATAGCCTACTCGTAGTATTTTTGCTGCGTCAAGCCATGAACTGTCCTCAATGGGACAGCTCTTCCACTTGACAAGGTACTATAAGTACTCTTTCCTGTGAGTGCGCTTGGCTACCTAGGTGTTGGGAATACTCTCGATCTCAAGGGGCTGAGTCGTAGGCATTTGCCTCATCCAAGAACCACTTTCAAATAGGATGTCCCATTCTGGCCATGCTTCTCTGTCATCTTTAAAACTGGCAGTATATGGAAACAGATCTTCCACATTGAAAATGGGCGGGATGCCTATCCCTGGTGGCAGCTTTAATTCATAGGCATTGGCAGAAAATTCTACAGGGGACAATATTCTTAAACTTAAACTTGTTATATTCACCCTTAGGAAAACGTTCTTTGCGCAAATGTGCAAGAACATCATCCCCTACATTAAAATGAACTTCCCGCCTCTTTAAATCTGCTTGCTGCTTGTATTTTTTATTGTTGTCCTGTAATTTCAATTTCACCTGCTCATGTAAGTCACTCATTGCCTGGGAGAAATCTTCCCCATCAACACTCCTTCTTTCCAACCTTCCCAAATCCCAAAGTTCATGCACTCCGCGAGGATGCATGCCATACAGAACCTGAAAAGGACTGTATCCCGTGCTGTGATTTGGTGAATGATTATAAGAAAATTCCTCTTGAGCAAGTACATGATCCCACATCCATGAATTTTCACCAATAAAACTCCGTAGCAGGTTTCCCAAGCTCCTGTTCACCACCTTCGTTTGCCCATCAGTTTGTGGGTGATATGCAGAGCTGAAATTCAACTGAGTGTCCAACTTCTTCCACAGGGTATGCCAAAAATGTCTTGTGAATTTCACATCCCTATCAGAAATAATGGACCTTGGTAGGCCATGCAATTTCACGATATTCTTGAAAAACAAGTGTGCTACGTGAGTGGAATCACTAGTTTTTTGACAAGGAATGAAATGTGCCATTTTGGAAAACCTGTCTACTACCACCATCATTGAATCGAAACCTCGCTACGTCCTTGGAAGACCCAAGACAAAGTCCAAGATGACTGAGTCCCATGGTCTACTTGGAATAGGCAGTGGCGTATAAATTCCTGTATTTTGGCTGTGTCCCTTCTCTAATTAGCACACTTTACATCTAGTCACATATCGCTGCACGTCCCATCGCATCTTTGGCCAGTAATAAAAATGTCCGAGTTGTACCAAAGTCTTGTCTATGCTGAAATGTCTTGCTAGACCTCCACTGTGCTTCTCTCGAGTAATGTTCTCTCTCATCGAACAGTCGGGAATGCATAATTGCCCCCCTTTGAATAAAAACCCTTCCTGCAAATTATAGTCAAGCCATGGACTATTTTTCCTCAGCAAAGGATTTTGGCAGGCTTCATAAGCCTCTTTAAAATCTGCATCTGTCTGATACAAGTCTTTCAAATGTTCAAAACCTAGCACTTGTATCATACTTTCCTGTAAGAGAAAAGCTCTTATGCTTAATGCATCTGCCACCTTGTTTTCCTGTCCACTAATGTTTTTTAATACAAACATGAAACTTTGCAAATACTAAACCCATTCTACATGCTTATGGTTTAGTTTGTGCTACTGCATAATATAATGTAATTCAGAATTATCAGAAAATAAAACAAATTCGTTACCTAATAAATAGTGTCTTCAATGCTTCAATGCTTGGATGACAGCTTAAAATTCTTTATCATAGGATGAGTACTTTTCCTTTCTTTCATTCAACTTTTCATTGAAATAAGCGACTGGCTTGTCTTCCTAGCTAAGTACTTCCCCAATGGATGTACCACTAGCATCACAATGAACTTGTAATAGTTCGTTAAAATCAGGCAACCTCAAAATCAGTCTTTCAGTGATCTTCCTTTTCAAAATCTGAAAACTCCTCTTTGCTGCTTCTATCCAACAGAAAGGTTTATTTTCCTTTTTTATGCTGTCCAACATAGGTGTGCAGATTCCACTAAAATCTCTGATAATTTTTCGATAGAAACTTGGCAACCCATGAAAACTTCAAACCTCAAACATATTCTTTGGGGATGGCTAGCTAAGAATAGTTGCCACTTTTTCTGGGTCCATCTTCAGTTCATTCTCTGCAATCAAAAACCCAAATAAACCAATTCCTTCTGAAAAAAGTACATTTTTTTAGATTTATCAGCAGCTTGTTCTGCTGCAATTTTTCCAACAAACTTCGAACATGTCGAAAGTATTCCTCCTTAGTCTTGCTGAAAATCAATATATCGTCAAGATAGACAATCACAAACTTCCCAATGAACTCATTCAACACTTTTTTCATCAGGCGCATAAAAGTACTAGGGGCATTACTTAAACTGAATGGCATTACCAGCCACTCATACAATCCTTCATTTGTCTTGAAAGTTTTTTTCCATTCAACCCCTTCTCGAATTTGAATCTGGTGATAACCGCTCTTCAGATTGATCTTTGACAAGTATGCTACTCCACTTAAGCAGTGCATCATGTCATCCATTCGTGGCAATGCGAATCTGTATCTAATAGTGATTTTATTAATAGCTCTTGAATCTGTACACATCCGCCACTCTCCATATTTCTTAGGAGCTAAAATAGTTGGAGCTGCACAGGGGCTCACACTTTCCCTTATCAACCCTTTATATAACAGTTCCTATATCTGCATCCTAGTTTCTTCATTTTCCTTGGGACTCATTTGGTATGCTTCCTTGTTTGGTAGACTAGCTCCCAGTATAAAATCTATATGATCACTGATACTTCTCTTAGGAGGAAACTCATCTGGTAAATCATCCACTATAAAGTCACTGAAATCTTGCAGCATGTCTTGGATTTCCTCAGGTAGATCTGTAATTTTAGTTTGCAATAACACTATTTTTGGCCTCCTTACAACAACATATTTGATGTCATTGTCCTCGATCTACTTTAAAAATTCCTTTCCTTGAACCAACAATGCTTTGACTGCACTAGATTCTGTTGTCTCTTCTTCCTTGATGGGTACAAGCATATTCTTAATCCCATCCTTAACAAACCTGTAATAGTTTGTCTTCCCATCGTGCACCACTTTTCTGTCATACTGCCATGGTCTCCCTAACAGTATATGACACACGTCCATAGGCATAATATCACAAATAACTTTATCCTTATATCTGCCAATATGGAACTCAAATTCACATTGCTCATCAACTAACAGTTGATGTCCTTTCTGTAACCACGACACCATGTAAGGGTGGGGTGTTTCAGCCTCTTCAACCCCAATTTCTCCACCATTTCTGTGGCTAACAGATTATCTGTACTTCCATTATCAGTTATTAGTTTGCAGCATTTACCATGTGATTTGAAAACTGTCCGGAATAATTCCTTTGTCTGAGTTGGTTCAGCTTCCACTTTTGTTGGTTTCAACAACACTTTATTCATCATTAAGGCTTCCCCTGTTTCTGGTACATTCTCTAAGTCTTGGGGTGGTGCCTCTGCTTCCTCCATCTAGGCAACATATGTTCCTCTTCCTCCTGTTTGTTCACCCTCGGGATATTCAAAAGACTTTTTCCCCCACTTATGGCACCTATAACACTCGATAGCAGCGCCTCTACCTCTGCCATTACCTCTTCCACGCTGGTATGGCCTTCCCCCTCTAGTGTTATTGTATTTTTCTGCTATTCTTGGAGTCTTTGAACTGCTGCCTTCATCGCTAGGAATGGTAGCTCTACCTCTGCCATAGCCCCGTCCTTTCCCTCTGCTAGATACTCCTCCTATTCTGGCATTTTGCTTCCTGTTTATTTTCTCCTCTGATTTTAAGGCACTCTGATATACCTCATCTATAGTTCTAGGTGAACGAATACAAACCTCGATGTCTTTTCAGGGGTGTCTTCTATATAACCAGCTCTTAGATTTACTCTATAGAATTCTTCAATATATTCTTTTACAGTCAACCCCTTTTGTTTCAAATTTTGTACATGCATGTACATAGAAATCTGGTAATTTTTGGGTAAGAATTTACGCGTCAGTTTAGCCTCCATCCTGGCCCATTTTTTTATAGGTTGCTTGTTCAACCTTTTCCTCTCTTCTTGGACACTAGCCCACCATAAGGACACATGTCCTTTCAACTTGGTGGCAACGAACTTATGTTTTTTATCTTCGCTGATCTCCTCATAGTCAAAATATTTATTCAACTCACTGAGCCAATCCAGCAACACCTCTGCTGATAAATTTCCATCATAAGTCGAAAGCTCATGCTTTGGCTTACTACTTGATAACAAAAATAACCTCAACATTCTGAGTTCAGGTCCTTCTCCATCTGATCCATCTGTTGTCTCTACAGCTTCTTCATCACTGTCATCTCCTCCCTCAGGATCTCTTCTTATTCCTGCTTCTGCTGTCAAACAAGCATTCAATATTCAAATATCTTCCCACAATCCTTCATATGCTACTCTTCGAATAGCTCTTCCTCAACCTCATCGACCAACTTCCATTTCTTCTCACACACAGCCTGCTCTGATACCAAAAATTGATGGGGCCCAGCCCTTAACACAAAATCTGCATTCAACACTATTGAATAAAACTTTAATACAGGTCACAAATTAATACAGTATGATTGACTATATCATATGACACATTAAAAATTGGATAAATATGAATTTAATATTTTGATGGTGGTGATATTGTATGATATGGTTGCAGACTTGTTTTTAATTCACAATCACTTGTCGATTTATTTCTATTCGTCCTTGTGGCTGGCTTGTGATGGACACTTGTTCAACTCCTTGTTTTGTGTTCTCCCGCATTAACACCAAACCCTAACACTATCAGTCGACAATCATTTTAATTTGCTCGAGTTGTCTGAGGGTGTTGCTCTGTGACTGTTTCGTCGATATGGTAACTTTGTTTGGCTCTTTCACATTCACTTGTTCAAAAATTCTGTGAGGGTTTTGCTCTGTGACTCTTTCCGCCGATATGGTGGCTTTCAACAGGACTTCAACAAATTTTGCGACTTCTGGTTATTGTTTCTTGTTCATACCCTTTCGCAGACATTTCATTTCGTTATTTATCTTCCGCCCTCAAATTGAATTAGTTGCTTGATTGTTTAACTTTTACGCTTACAGGTCGATGTCACTAAGGGCTATTCTGGCATCTCCTCCAATTCAACAGTCCTCCAAGGTAAGTCGTACGTCCATGATTTAGTTTCTTAGTGATTTTATGAGTCTCTAATGTCTTCGCTCCTTGTGAGCAGACTCTTGTTGATTTTTTACCGAGATTTTCTCCTTTGTTTGGTGTTTCTTCATTCAAGTAAACTTCGCTCTACAAACCCTCTTACTTTCTTTTATTTTGGCTTCAATACTTCGCTTATAACATGTCTGAAAAATAACTCTCGAAATATTCGTTCTATTGTAGGTGGTTATAGTTTCATCCACTCGTCATCTTCGTTTTCACATTTATCAACCCCCAAAAATGGGTAGGGTCGTTCGCTTTGTATGTCTCTGATAACTTGTAGTTTATTTTGTTGTAAAACTGGGCTTCTGTCCCTCGTTTCTTGTTGTAGCTTCTATTTTATTTGGTTTGTTACCAAAGTCATTTCCTAGGCGGAAAGACCAGGGTTTGTAAAACAATTTCGCGTTCAACTTTTATTTCACTTCCGTTGGTTTATCTACTAGCTTGCCTTTTGGTTATAGGCACTATTTTTTGAGGGTTTCAAAACCCAACCTGTAGACTTGATATGTAATATTATTTTTTATAGTCCTTTGGGACTCTTGAACAAAAACATATTTATTTATAAACAATGGAATTTTCTTATTAATCTCTGTTCATATGAAAAGAAAGCTGGAATACCTAGGAGTGTTTATAATGCCTATTAGTTCGTGAATGCCTGCGAATTTTTCTTGCTTGTAAGAATTTTCCCGTAAATTATATGCTTCAACTCGTCCAATGTTATGGTACTCCAATTCCTATGTTTAACTTTACTTCTATTCACCTTGATTTCAATTATGCATTAATTCAATTCTACCATATACAATGATATAAACAAATAGACAGGAAAATATAGCAGTATTGACCATAGAAAATAATTCACAGATGGAATATTTTGTAAGATCTCTTGATTCGTTTTATTATCTTCTCTCTCTCTTTCTATGATGGAAATAAACCTTTACAGAATGTATTTTTCTTTCTTTTGTACTACCGTGTGAAACAGTTTTCATTTTGAGACTGCCAACAGTTACACTCTTTATTTTTGTTCTTTTAATCTAGGAATGCATTTTAAAAATAAACTAAAAGAGACGGTTAAGTGAAACTACAAAACGTAAATGACTATTAGGCCCTAATGATGGAATTTCTAAAATAAAACAAAATAAATAACCCAGGTGCAATGACCTATCATCTTAATCAACTGTAACTTGTAAGACAAACACTTGTCTTTCTGTTTACCCTGAGATGGATGCTCCTGCATCATTTTATGTAGTGAACATGTGTGGAAATGCATTATAATTGTACTTCATGATATAACAAGGTCATCATTTCACCTAAAACTTGATGTACACTTGAGAATATTTGTGTTAGGTTTTTTCTTGTAAAATTATCAAAATAAGGCTTATTATACCCCATATAAATAGAGGTAACCTTATTTGATTTTTCGTCATCACACAATTATCACTCCTCTTTCAAAAGAGTGTGAATTGCTATCTTGTTTCTATTTTGGGCCATAATATGATCTTTTCATGATTATATCTCTCTCTTGAGGATGGTTTTCTTGGAGTTTTTTTTTTTTTTTTGGATTGATTGAAGTGTTTCTCTTGAAGAATGTTGTAATTTTAATGCATATTTTCTATATTTTTCATATTTTATTTGTGTATTAGGGTTTCTATTTTGTGCAATGATATAATTGCTAAATTTATCTTGAAATATTGCTCCTTTATGACATGAAAAATTATTTTCTTGGAAACCTTTAAGGGAAGTTTGAGTGTGAATCCCTTAAATTAAAAATCTCCCCTCGCAAGGAAAAACACTTGGGTTTTAAAATTGATGCCCTAGATATCCCCCTTTTCTCCAACAAGGGCGTTCTCATTGATATTTTCTCTACAAGAGTCCATCAATCCCATTTAGAAAAAGGTAGTAGTCATAGTTGTGTTGATCAACCATCCTTATATTAATTTTATCGTTCACTCTGTTTCCTAGATTACCCAGGGTTAGGGCTAAGCTTTTATGAGAAATAATGCTAAAAAGTAATATATGTTTGGTCTTCTATTGGCCAAAAACTAGGGAGCACATTTAATAACCGTATAAAAGAAAAATAAAACATTACTTGCATGTTAAACTCCTATTTTAGGGATGATGTCACCATCCCCTTGTTTTTCATATGCAATTCCAACCATAATATTTCTCTATAAATCCTATATTCTAAATATCAATTTGAATGTATTGCATTGTTTTTGGATCAATCATTCAAAGGCCTTTTCCTTTTTTTGTTATATGACATAATGTTCCTTATCAATGAAAATTTTCAAAACCATAACTTATAACAATGCCCTCTAATTGGTCTAGGAATTAAATAATTGAACTTTCAGATAGAATATTTAAGTCTTCTAGGATTTACGGGTACCATATCCTAATTAGTAGACATCATATTATTCACCTTGAGCCATTCTCATTGATTATCTTGTAGGTGAGAATTTAGGGAAGCCTCCCATGTTGTTAAACACCACTAAAGGAGAAGAGAAAGGTTTTTGAGGTGATAATGTCAACTGAATCTCTTATTTCCCTAAGGTTGGGGTTTTGCACTAGGCCTGCTAGTTTTTTCCACAACAATTCACATATGGCTATCCGTATTATTTAGATAATTATTGAAATTATTGTGGCATTATGGTTGTTTGGATTTTTCCATGATATATGGGGATAACGACAAGAAATATCCAATAAGTGTAACACTATTAACTTCATTAGTTTATTTACATTTTTATTTGTGCACATACCACATGAGATAGGTTGCTGGTGTATAATGCAATTTTTTCCATCCCCATTACAATATTTGGAGCACCTTTGAACTATTATGTTGGTTTAATGTCTTAACACTTAAATTTTATGGTTGTATATTGATGGCATGTTGCGAACATGAATGCTGCCTAACAATAATATAATATGGTCACATAATACAATAATATAGTATGGTTAGTATATTTAAGATATTATAGTTGTCAATATATGTCTTCAAAACCATTATTTTTCAAAATATTGGCATTTGTTACCTTCACCCCTAGAGGATATCTACAATTTCTACTAAACTTGACCTTTAATCAAAAATATATTATGTTTCTAGTATTCTATATCTATGTGAAATTTCTTTAATGAGTCCTTTTGCGAGTCATAATTGAACTTACTCAGATAGCATGTAAAATAAATTAAAGTGTAAAGAGATTCAAGATAAACACATAAAGGAGCCAAAAGAATAGACATCATTGTATTTATATAGATTTACTATTAGAGTTCTCTAGGAAATTATCCTTGAAAAATAATTTCCTATATTAGTAATATGATATAAGGCCTTATTTGGAGAGATTAAAGGCCACCGTATGACAAATATACCTATTTGTTGAATAGAAAAAGAATGTATTTTCTTTTACACAATAAATCCCCTTTGGTCCATATTGTGAACACTCTATGGTTGTCTCTAGATCCAAAATATCGATGGATTAGCAAGTTAACCAAATCATGGTCATTTATATCTTCTTAACATGATGTGTATTTCTTGTGTATTTATAAAGATGTGTTGTGAAAAGCGAGACTTCAAAGAGTGGTTTCAATGATGATAGGTGCCGCATGTGCTCTAAAATTGTTTCTATTAGGAATTTTGGGAATGTCATATTGCTTGAGAATGTTGGAACAAGTTGTACATAAGGTCGCCTTCATTTTGTATTCCATTCTGCATTGGAGTGATTCTATTCTTGGGGACTCTAGTTTTCTTATTCACTCTGTGTATGATGGATTGTGGAATTTTGTTTGTATAACATCATAGTTGTTATGGAAAATGGGTTGTAAGTGTATCCGAATGGTGTTTTTAGTTTTGTTTCCACACTTATAGTCACGACAAACACATACCTACTTATAAAATATGCCAAAAGGATGTACATAATTGTATATATATGACTTCTGGTTATTTTGTATGTTTCGAATAATATTGGTGCTAATTTTTCTCAAAAATATAGTCCACAAAGTTAACGAGAGGTAGGTTGTTTTTGTATAACACATACATACTACTCTCCAAGTTACATCATTTTCTAGATACAACTATTTATAACACACTTTTCCAATTATAATAGTCATGATGCTACTCGAGTGTGCTCGGTTGAATTGGCCTAAAATGAGTGACAGACCTACCATGGCATTCTTCAAATCCCATAAAGGTCTGGGATTTCTTTTATGCTTTAAAGACAACTAGTGATCATATGATTTCCCAAGAGGAATTAAACATGAGTTTGTGGAACACTAGACGATGGTATTCCAATCTCAAGGGATGCTAAAGGGACACTATGAAGCTACCCAAAATACCTAGAGAATGTGTCTTCAAATCTCTTAGATAAGCAATGGCATCCTATGAAGAAAAAATTCTTTAGATGAGGTAAGTGAAACCTTGCAGGAAATGGCCAATGAAAAAGCTTGTGACATGAAGGGTTTCCCTATGGATTCTACAAAGCCACTGAGGATTTTGTTAGGTTGGGCCTTCTCGAAATTTACAATGAATCTCTATACAATTAGTATTTGGGGGCATGAATTAACCATGGGCTCATCTAGTCAATAACCAAGGTGTGGTTATGGGTCTTATCACAAACTGCAACCAATTACTTTGCTCAATACCCCTTCAAAATCATAACCAACGGTCCTATGTCCAAAGCACATAGTTCCAAAGATTATTTGGGTTCAAAAGTCTTGCATCATTAATGGTTTCTATATGCCTGAAAATGCCATCATAGTTTGGGATGGAGTGGAGTAAGATGGAACTTCAAGCATGGATTCCCTGTTCATCAAGATTGAATTTGATAAATCCAATGTCTAAGGGCCCATCATCTTTTCTATGTGTAAAACCGTAGGTTTTGAGCCATCTGTTCTCACTTGTTGAAACCCTCTTTGTGTATTCATTAGCCTATCATCCATTCATTCTAAATTAGAGAAAAATGGCCTATTCACTTGCATTTGACAAAGCTTCTCCTTGGACCGAACCCTTTATGTCTTGGCTACTAATATGTTGAGATATTTGATCATTTTAGAGTCAATTTTGGGCATCTTTGAGGAATATCCTCTCTCTCGAGCAGGGCCAGAGGTTGGCCAGTTAGTTAGTGGGAATTTTTAGAATAACGCATTCACGTCGCATTCATTTCTATTTTAGAAGGCCAACAATCTTGGAAGCATATATTTTCTCTTCCTCACAGTTGAGTATCCAATGGGAAAGACTAGATGTTGTGTGTAGTTCCAATGGTTAGTCCTCTCAAAGTTGGACATAGATTCAGGTAGGAAAAAATTTCAAATTCCTTGGTTTCCCTTTTGATTTTGTGGAGGCCTCTACTATGAAATTATAGGAAGTGGTCGTGTTCATTTTTGGCATCCAATTTCAAAATATGCACTGAAGTGTCGACGACTTCAAATATGTGGTATTCTTATTGTTGGGCCCTACCCAATATAGCGTATGGTTTCCTTGAAAACTTCCTTTGCAACTTATTTTTGGCTACCCAATAAAACTCTAGGATTCCACTGTGCTAGTTGGGAGGTGTATTATACCCCATGAGGGTTTAGGGGAATGGGTATCATAAGAACTATGGTTAAAACCAAGGCGCTATTCATGACATAGGGGATTTATGTTGTCAAGGAAAAGAGGCATGTAAAGTGCATCTTGAGCACCTCACTAGGGAATGTGTGCTTAATGTCTATGGCTATATATTTGTCATATTTCGCTAATGCTTATGTTATACAACATTAGATAATATGCTCAATTATGCTGAAATTTAACCTATTAATAGTTAATATTATTAGAGCTCATTCTTTGATCCTAACAACAAATACATATTAAAGCTCATTCTTTGATCCTAACAGCAAATAGATATTAAATAATGAAAGTAATAGTGTCAAATTCTCGGTTAGATAATATAGAGATGGAATAGTGTCTTTTTTATTTTGTAACTTGATGTCCCAGTGTATGGGAAAGAAAGAACAATCTTGCTACACAACACCAATGCAAAAGTTATTTTTCTAAAAAGTTTTAAAATATTTAGTACTGACTATAACTTGTTGTTAAAGTTTTATATCCTTAAGCTATTTGATTTCGACATGAGTGGCTTGTGTGGAAGGCAATAATTGGAAATTTTAATCACAATTTATATATCTGTACAGTTAAAATTTATATCTCTATACAAGTTAAAATTTATAAGCACGTACAGTTAACATTGGAATCATTGTAGCCGTTAAAATTTATATGTTTATAGATTTCATATTTATTTTTGGTGCTTGGCAATAGATTTCAAATTTTAATGACCTTGCAGATTTCAAATTTACGTTTGGTGCTTATTTGTACAGTTGCTAACTTAATGATTTCAAGAGAGAATGGAGACTAAATTGATCTTGAAATTTGGAATCACGCCGGATGAAAAATATTTTCTTTGGATGAACCAGGGATCAACATCATGGTCTAACACTTAGTGTCATTGAATTCCCTAATGCAGAACTATTAAATGTAGTTATTCCTGTTCTGTTCGATTTTCCTCGTATCAAAGTTCCATGTAATGCTCGTGATAGTCAATACCGAGTTCAGTATTTGTTATTAATTAGTAGAATTAATATATCATTGATGACATTGCAAATTTTTCTTCATTCTCCTTGGCAATCCACAAGAGTGACCTACATTTTGTTTCCTGATTTCTTTTCTTTTCATTCTCTTTCAACATGTTCTTGGATGGCAGAGTATGGCAACAAAGACATGGATACAACGTTGTGTTGCATCATCCCAGTGGTTGAATGAAAGGATTGATCTTTATTGATATGCGCATGTAGTGAAATTTATTTCAAAATATTATTTTCATGGCAGAACTAAGAAACATTCCCAAAGAGGACACATGGATATGATTTATTACAGTTACATTGATGCAATTACCAATAGGTAATTTTGACCTTGATTAGCTTATATTTACTGTGGATATCTTTTATTCACGAATCCCACATGATCACCAATAAGTGAGTTGTCGTGTAATGATGATGTATAACTAAGTAAATATTCACTAATGGTAATTTTTGTGTAAGATTTTTATTTTTCATCGAGTTCCAAAACTACAATGAATTTTAGATTTTTCCCCGATAGTGCTTGTGTGCTTTGTGATAAAGTCATACTAAGCAAATAGAATGAACAAAAGGTACATTTTATGGTTATGATGGTGGATTTTTTTTTCCATCCCTGGCTTATGTTTGTTTTTTGCTGAATTAGGTGCTTTGGATGTCAGACAATGGAATTCCAAATATGGGAGGTGAACGAAGCTTTTTAGGTGAAGTAAGAAAAGAGAATTGGGTGACCTCAAACATTGAAATGATATATTTGTCTTTTTTTCCCATTTTGAAATAAAATTTGTTATAGGTAATTTACTTCAAAGATTTATAGGAGCTGGAAATGTTGTTCTAGACAAAACTAAAAGTCATGGCTTATTGACATGCTTACATATAGATTGGCCTTTTAGTAGTGTGATTTAACGTTCTCTCAATATTACTAGCCAAGAATGTCTTTGATAATATACCATATCTTGGTATTATTCTTTTGTTCCAAGTTGATCTATAAGTTTTTGGAGCACCATATTTTGGCATGTTGCTGAAAATTGTATTCTTGTGGAGGATTCTAATCATATGATCGTTTGATTTAACCGTTACTTTCGAAATCATTTAGGTTTGGGTTTATGGATGCATGGAAGATCTGCAAAGTATACATAATATGCAAATCCCATTTAAACGCCATTTACTTTTGGTGTCAAAATTGAAAAGTTCTTGATTTCTTCAACCTTGCTTCATATTCACCCACCTTCAATCGTTTTACTTCTTAGTTTTCAAAAAATGTATAAAATGCTAACGTGTGTTAGGTGACCTGAATCGCTGCTCAAGTGGAATGAATTATATTTTTTCGAAGGCATTTACAATTCTAACAATTGTTATTGAATATCAAGATTCCTTCCTTCTTAAGGAGTTCGTTCAAACTGTTACTTATACAAATATGAGTTAAGTTATTTTAATTTATATGAATAAAATAATGAAAAGCAAAGTTTACACTACAATATAAGTTACATAAGTTGAATATCATATATCTGAATATTGTTTTTCGGTTCTTTTAAATTTCACTACCTAATTTTGAATTTTAACACATTCTACCAACTATCTCTTTTGGTGTGCATGTTGCCATCCTCATGTTTAAATTAATCTTCGTTCATGGCATGGCATGGTTGATGCCAAACAATCGCAATTTTGTTATTCAATTCCATGAACTGGTTTGAGCTCCTAATGGTTTCCTAAAGATAATTCAAGCATCAATATTTCATGCTTCCTAGGAAATTCTTTAAAATTGTTACTTTTATGAATACAAGTTGTTTTAATTTAGAAAAATCGAAAGTGAAGTTTACACTATAATAAAAATTACTTAAAGATGAATATCATATATCTAAATTAGTGTATTGAGCCTTTTTGGTTCTTTCAACTTTCACTAGAATTTTGAATTTTATCAAATTCTACCATCTCCCTATTTTGGTGTGCATGTTGACATCCTCATTTTTATCTTGATCTTTGCTCATGGCATGGTTGATGGCAAATGAACCATCACAAGTTCGTCATTCAGTTCCATGAACTGATTTTAGCTCCAAATAGTTTCCTTGAGATAAAGTGAGTTAGCACCTTTGTTTATACAGTCTCATTTTAGTATATTCTGAGATAAATTCTATATAAACTTGGAATATGAATAGTTATGTAGGCTTGATTTCTATTTGTAGGCTAACTTGGCTGGAACTGCATTCTGACTGTCTTGTGGCTTTGTATGGTACATGTGCAACAACGTTCTCTTGTTTTCCCAAGAACATATAGGACACTTTCTATAGAGTTGAATTTTTTCCAAAATTCCAAAATGGGCACGTTGTCATTTAATTCTCTATTAGTTTAATTGTGCATATCATCATTGCATATGATGTCATGGAATTAATGTATTTTTGTTGCATAGATTTGTCAGCTTGCAGTAACTGCATGTTTAAGAGAAATGTGGTGAATGAAATTAAAGGAGGAACATTATTAGGATTTGAACTAGACAACAAAGGAGGGGAGGACAATTTGGTAGTGAGTCAACAAGCTGGTATGAAGAAACTTCTTGTGCATCTCGATTTCATATTTTGAAGCAAATGGATCAAGGATGTATAATTGATGTAGTTTCCTTTGGAAAAGTTTTCTCAAATTATTTTCTAATATATATATATATATATTATTGTTGTATTTGCAGGTGCTTCTTGATCAGATGCACTTATATTATGCTATTTCTACATTGTTTTGTTTGGCAATTATAAATATTTTGTGCCATTTCCCCACTAGCCAAAACAATATCTGGCATCCCCTATAGAAAATTGACTTCTTGTCCTATATTCTTTGATGCAGGAGCATCCAGCTCAGGGTAAAAAAAAAAACAGGTGTTTGTCTTACAGGTTACAGTTGATTGATTGATAGGTCATTGCACCTGGGTTTTATTTTGTTTTTTTTTAGAAATTCTATCATTAGGGCCTAATAGTTATTTACGTTTTGTAATTTCATTTTAAAGTTTTATTTTAGTTAATTTTTAGAACTCATTTCCTAAATTAAAAGAACAAATTAAGAATGTAACCATATCTAACTGTTGGCAGTTTCAAAATGAAAACTGTTTCATACAATAGTATAAAAGAGAGAAAAAGACATTCTGTAAAGGTTGATTTTCCATCATAGTAACAGAGAGAGAAAGCAATAAAATGAATCAGGAGCATTTTCAAAGAAAACCATCTGAGAACTATTTCTACAGTCAATACTCTTTTATTTTTCCTGTCTATTGTTTATATTATCATGTATGGTAAACTAAAACATATGCGCAATTGTAACAAAGATGAACAGAAGTAAATTTTACACATGCATCGGAGTGAATACAACATTTAATGAACTGAAGCATACATTTACAAGAGAGTCCACACAGAACAAAAATTTCAGAGATATATATGAACGAGTAGGCGTATCAAACATATTTTTAGGTATTCACCATTTCGTATTAACCGAATTTGAATTCAACTATTTTAAAATCAATATTATTTCTATTGACGAGTCCTGAAGGACTATAAACATATATTACATATCAAAGTTTATGGACTAGGTTTGAAACCCTGTACAAACAACACTTATATCTAGAAGGAAAACTAACAATTAAACCAATAGAATTGGAATAGCAATTAATTGTGAATTGTTTATAAAACCCTGGTCTATTTTCCCAGAAAGATACTTTGGTAACAAACCAAACATAATGGAATCCACAACAAGATAATGAGGCACAAAAGCCCAGATTTATAACCAAACAAATTACAAAACTACCAGAGGCTTACAAGAGGGAAACGACCCTACCCATTTGGAGGTCAATAGCTGTGAAGACGAAACTCGCGAATGGACAAACTATAACCAACTCCAAGAGAAAAGAAATTTCGGGAGTTAATGTTCCGGAATGATTTTAAACAGAGTATTGAAGTCTAAGTAAGAGAAAAGGAGAGGGTTTATTGAGTTTAACTTACCAAAAGGGAGAAACGTTGAACAAAGGATAAGCTTCGGTCGCCAGTCAACAAGGGTCTGCTCACAAGTAGCGAAGACCATTAGAAACTCATAAAAATGCCGAGGAATTGAAACAGGGACGGACGGCTTGCCTTCGAGGAGCTGTTGAACTGAAGTGGATGCCAAAACCCTTGATGACCTCGACATGTAGGTGAAAGAAATTATCATTTAAACTACAAGTAAATTGGAGGGTGGAATTCTAAATAATGTCAGAATGAAATGTATACAAAATGGATAAATAAGAGACAATAACCAGAAAATGCCATGTTGTTGAAGTCTTGTTGAAAGCCACCAAATATTTGGCAAAAACCCTGCCACAAAGATAGTGCGAATAGAGCCAACAGAGCCACCATATCGGCAAAGACAATCGTAGAGGAAACCCTCATGAAACATCGATCAGAATGAAAATGAATGTCGAAAGAATAGTGTTAGGGTAGAGATAGTGCGGGAAGAAAAATCTCGAGGAGCAGGACAGATGCCCATCTCACGCCAACTTACAAGGACGAGTGGAAATAAATACACAGTGATTGCGAATTAAAATAAATCTGCAACGTATCATATGATAGAAACCAATAATTGAAAACATTAAATCATAACTTATATTAAGATTTATTCAAACAGTCAAATCATAGTTTGATCGCAGTTCTTAAGGAGGGTTGGGCCCCATCAATTTTGGTATCAGAGTAGGTTGTGTGTTAAAAAAAATGGAAGTTGGTTGGCGAGGTTGTGGGAGAGCTATTCGAAGAATAGTAGATGAAGGGTTACGAGAAGAGATTCGAATATTGAATGCCCGTTTGGCAGCAGTGGAAGCCGGAAGAAGAAGAGATCCTGAGGGAAGAGATGATAGTGATGAGGAAGTTGCGGAGACAACAGATGGATTATATGGAGAAGGACCCAAACTCAGAATGTTGAGGTCAGTTTTACTATCAAATAGTAAGCCAAAGCATGAGCGTTTGACTTATGATGGAAGTTTATCAGCGGAGGTATTGTTGGTTTGGCTTAGTGAGCTAAATAGATATTTTGACTATGAGTAGATCAGTGAAGATAAAAGGGTTAAATTCGCTACCACCAGGTTGAGAGGACATGTGTCCTTATGGTGGGATAGTTTCCAGGAAGAGAGGAAGAGGTTGAACAAGCAACCTATAAAAAAATGGACCAGGATGGAGGCTAAATTGAAGGGTAAATTCTTACCCAAATACTACCAGATTTTTATGTACAGGAAGGTACAGAATTTAAAACAAAAGGGGTTGACTATAAAAGAATATACTGAAGAATTCTATCGGATAAATCTGAGAGCTAGTTATATAGAAGACACTCCTAAAAAGAAAACAAGGTTTGTGAATGGATTAAGGTGGGAAATATTAGATGAAATAGGTATTACTTCACCTAGAACCATAGATGAGGCATATCAGAGTGCCTTAAAAGCATAGGAGAAAATAAACAGGAAACAAAATTACATAAGAGGAGGAGGATCTGGTAGAGGGAAATGGCGGGCCTATGGCAGAGGTAGAGATGCCAATCCTAATGATGAAGGAAGTAGTTCAAAGACTCCAGGAACAACAGAAAAAGACAATAACACTAGGGGAGGAAGGCCATACCAGTGTGGAAGAGGTAATGGTAGAGGCAAAGGATTTTCCATCTAGTGTTATAAGTTCCATAAGTGGGGGAAGAATTCTTTTGAATGTCCTGAGGGTGAACAAACAAGAGGAAGAGGAACATATGTTGCTCAAATGGAGGAAGCGGAGGCACCACCCCAAGAGGTAGATAATGTACCAGAAACAGGGGAGGCCTTAGCATTGAATAAAGTATTGCCGAAACCAGCAAAAGAGGAAGCTGAACTGATTCAAAGAAAAACATTATTTTGGACAGTTGAAAATCAAATGGAAAATGCTGCAGACTAATTATTGATAGTGGAAGCACATATAATATAGTAGCCACAGAGATGGTGGAGAAATTGGCGTTGAAGAGACTGAAACACCCCACTCCTTACAAGGTGTCGTGGTTACAAAAAGGACATCAACTATTAGTTTATGAGAAATGTGAAGTTGAGTTCCATATTGGTAGATATAAGGATAAAGTTGTTTGTGATATTATGCCTATGGAAGTGTGTCACATACTATTAGGGAGACCATGGTAGTATGACAGAAAAGTAGTGCACGATTGAAAGATAAACTGTTACAAGTTTGTTAAGGATGGGATTATGCATACGCTTGTACCGATCAAGGAAGAAGAGACAACAAAAACTAGCAGAGTCAAAGCATTACTCGTGGGGGGAAAGGAATTTTTGAAACAGATCAAGGAAAATGAAATCAAATATGCTCTTGTAAGGAGGAAAAAGATAGTGTTATTACATCCTAAAATTACAGATATGCCTGAAGAAATCCAAGACATGCTGCAAGAATTCAGTGACATTATAGTGGATGATTTACCAGATGAATTTCCGCCTAAGAGAAGTATCAGCCATCATAAATAATTTATACCTAGAGCTAGTCTACCAAACAAGCAAACATAACGAACGAGTCCTAAGGACAATAAAGAAATCAGGAAGCAAGTACAGGAATTGTTGGATAAACGGTTGATAAGGGAAAGTTTGAGCCCCTGTGCCGTTCCAACAGTTTTAGCTTCCAAGAAAGGAGGAGAGTGGCGAATGTGTACATATTTAAGAGATATTAATAAAATTACTGTTAGATACAGATTCCCATTGCCATGAATGGATGATATTATGGACTGCTTAAGTGGAGCAGCATATTTCTCAAAGATCGATTTGAAGAGTGGGTACCAGCAGAGTCGAATTCGAGAAGGGGATGAATGGAAAACATCTTTCAAAACAAATGAACGACTGTATGAGTGGATCATAATGCCATTCGGTTTGAGTAATTCCCCTGGTACTTTTATGCGCCTAATCAACGAAGTGCTGAAAGAGTTCATTGGGAAGTTTGTGATTGTTTATCTTGACGATATCTCAATTTTCAGTACGACTAAAGAGGAACACTTTCGACATGTTCGAAGTGTGTTGGAGAAGTTGCAGCAGAACAAGCTGCTGATAAATCTAAAAAAATGTACCTTTTTTCAGAAGGAATTGGTTTACTTGGGTTTTGTGATTGCATAGAATGAACTGAAGATGGACCCAGAAAAAGTTGCAGCTATTGTTAGTTGGCCATCCCCAAAGAGCCTGTTTGAGGTTTGTAGTTTTCATGGGTTGGCAAGGTTTTATCGTAAATTTATCAAAAATTTTAGTGGAATCTGCACACCTATGTTGGACACCATCAAAAATAAAAATTAGCCTTTCTGTTGGACTGAAGCAACAGAGAGAAGTTTTCATATTTAGAAAAAGAAGATCACTGAAAGGCTTATTTTGAAGTTACCCGATTTCAACAAACTATTTCAAGTTCGCTGTGATGCTAGTGGTACAGTCATCGGGGCAGTACTTAGCCAGAAGACAAATCGGTTGCTTATTTCAGTGAAAAGTTAAATGAAAGCAGGAAAAAGTACTCATCCTATGATAAAGAATTTTATGCTGTCGTCCAAGCACTGAAGCATTCGAGAAACTATTTATTAGGTAACGAATTTGTTTTATTTTCTTTTAATTCTGAATTATAGTGTATTATGCAGCAACACAAACTAAACCACAAGCATGCAGAGTGGGTTGAGTATTTGCAGAGTTTCACATTTGTGTTGAAACACATTAGTGGACAGGCCAACAAGGTGGCAGATGCGTTGAGCAGAAGAGCTTTGCTCTTACAGGAGAGTACGATACAAGTGCTGGGTTTTGAACATTTGAAATATTTGTATCAAACAAATGTGGATTTCAAGGAGGCTTAGGAAGCCTGTCATAATCCTTTGTTGAGGAACAATAGTCCATGGTTGGACTATAATTTGCAGGAAGGATTGTTATTTAGAGGGGGACAATTATGCATTCCTGACTGTTCGATGAGAGAAAATATTATTCGGGATAAGCACAACTGAGGTCTAGCTAGACATTTTGGCATAGACAAGACTTTAGTATAGCTCAGACATTTTTATTACTGGCCAAATATGCGACAGGACGTGCAGCGATATGTGAGTAGGTGTAAAGTGTGCCAATTAGCGAAGGGACACAGCCAAAATACAAGACTTTACACGCCACTGCCTATTCCAATTAGACCATGGGACTCAGTCAGCTTGGAATTTGTCTTGGGTCTGCCAAGAATTCAGCGAGGTTTCAACTCAGTGATGGTGGTAGTAGACAGGCTTTCTAAAATGACACATTTCATTCCCTGTTGAAAAACTAGTGATGCCACTAACGTAGCACACTTGTTTTTCACAGAGATTGTCAGATTGCACAGCCTACCGAGGTCCATTATTTCTTACAGGGATGTGAAATTCACAAGAATTTTTGGCGTAGCCTGTGGAAGAAGTTGGACACTCAGTTGAATTTCAGCTCCACCCACAGACTGATGTACAAATGGAGGTGGTAAGTAGGAGCTTGGGAAACCTGCTACATAGTTTTATTGGTGAAAATTCACAGATGTGGGATCATGTACTTGCTCAGGAGTAATTTTCTTATAATGACTCACCAAATCACAGCACGAGATACAGTGATTTTTAGGTTTTGTATGGCATACATCCTCGCAGAGTGCATGAACTGTGGGATTTGGGAAAGTTGGAAAGGAGGAGTGCTGACAGGGAAGATTTCACCCAAGCAATGAATGAATTACATGTGCAGGTAAAGTCAAAATTACAGGACAACAGTAAAAAATATAAGAAGCAAGAAGATTTAAAGCGGCGACAAGTTCAGTTTAATGTAGGGGACGAAGTTCTTGCGCATTTACGCAAAGAACTATTTCCTAAGGGCGAATATAATAAGCTGAAATATAAGAAAATTGGCCCCTGTACAAGTCTTTTCAAATTGTCTGCCAATGCCTATGAATTGCAACTGCCACCAGGAATACTCATATCACCCATCTTCAATGTGGCAGATATGTTTCCATATACTTCCAGTCCTGAAGACGACAGAGCGGCATGACTAGTACGGGACACCCAGATTGAAAATGGTGCTTGGATGAGGCAAATGCCTACGGTTCAACCCCTTGAGATCGAGATCATTCTCGACACTAAGGTAGCCAACCGCAGTCGCAGTAAAGAGTACTTTCAGTACCTTGTCAAGTGTGAGAACCGTCCCATTGAGGACAGTTCATGGCTTGGCGCAGCACAAATACAAAGAACAAGCTATTATGTTGAGAAACTCATGGAACGGAACTATGAATTTTTGTTACCCTGGGAGCCTAATGTAGGAGCATCCAGCTTAGGGTAAACAGAAAAATAGGTGTTTGTCTTACTGGTTACAGTTGATTGGTTGAGAGGTCATTGCACCTGGGTTTTATTTTGTTTTTTTTTAGAAATTCTATCATTAGGGCCTAATAGTCATTAACGTTTTGTAATTTCATTTTAAAGTTTTCTTTGAGTTAATGTTTAGAACTCATTTCCTAAATTAAAAGAACAAATTAAGAATGTAACCATATCTAACTACTCGCATTTTCAAAACCAACACTGTTTCATACAATAGTATAAAAGAGAGAAAAAGACATTCTATAAAGGTTGATTTTCCATCATAGTAAGAGAGATAGAAAGCAATAAAACGAATCAGGAGACTTTTCAAAGAAAACCATCTGAGAACTATTTCTATAGTCAATACTATTTTATTTTTCCTATCTATTGTTTATATTGTCGTGTATGGCAAACTGAAACATATGCGCAATTGTAACAAAGACGAACATAAGTAACTTTTAGATAGGCATCAGAGTGACTACAAAATTTAATGAACTGAAGCATACATTTACAGGAGAGTCCACACAGAACAGAAGTTTCAGAGATATATATGAACTAGCAGGCGTATCAAAAATATTTTCAGGTATTCACCATTTCGTATTAACCAAATTTGAATTCCACTATTTTTAAATCAATCTTATTTCTGTTGACGAGTCCCAAAGGAGTATAAACATATATGACATATCAAAGTTTATGGACCAGGTTTGAAACCCTATACAAACAACGCTTATATCCTGAAGGCAAAATAGCAATTAAACCAACAGAACTGGAATAGCAATTAATTGCAAGATTTTTTATAAAACCCTAGTCTATTTTCCCAGAAAGATACTTTGGTAACAGACCAAACATAATGGAATCCACAACAAGATAACTAGGCATGAAAGCCTAGATTCATAACCAAACAAATTACAAAACTACCAGAGGCTTACAAGAGGGAAACAACCCTACCCATTTGGGGGTCAATAGCTCTGAAGACAAGACTCGCGAACCGACAAACTGTAACCACATGCAAGAGAAAAGAAATTTCGGGATTTAATGTCCCGGAATGATTTTAAACACAGTATTGAAGTCTGATTAAGAGAAAAGGAGGAGGTTTATTGAGTTTAACTTACCAGAAGGGAGAAACAACAAACAAAGGAGAAGCTTCAGTCGCCAGTCGATAAGGGTCTGCTCACAAGGAGCGAAGACCATTAGAAACTCATAGAAATGCCGAGGAATTGAAACAGGGACGGATGACTTACCTTCGAGGAGTTGTTGAACTGAAGTGGATGATGAAACCCTTGACGACCTCGACCTGTAGGTGCAAGAAATTATCAGTTAAACTACAAGTAAATTGGATGGAGGAATTGTAAATAATGCCAAAATGAAATGTATACAGAATGGATAAATGAGAGAAAATAACCATAAAATGCCATGTTGCTGAAGTCTTGTTGAAAGCCACCAAAGATTTGGAAAAACCCTTGCCACAGAGAAAGTGCAAAAAGAGCCAACATAGCCACCATATCAGCGGAGACAATCGCAGAGGAAACCCTTACAAAACTTCGAGTGGAATGAAAATGAATGTCGACTGAACAGTGTTACGGTAGAGATAGCAAGGGAGAACAAATCCGGAGGAGCAAGACAGATGTCCATCTCATGCCAACTTACAAGGACGAGTAGAAATAAATACACAGTGATTTTGAATTAAAACAAATATGCAATGTATCATATGATACAAACCAACAATTGAAAACATTAACTCATAACTTATATTAAGATTTTTTCAAACAGTAAAATCATAGTTTGATCACAGTTCTTAAGGAGGGCTGGGCCCCATCATTCTTTCCTTCAATCAATAATCAAAGCTACATAATCCACCTCTTCATTGAGTTCTACAAAAGGTATGATTTTTCCTAAAGTCCATTATATACTTGAATTTTTAGTGCATGAAATGTGGAATTTTTCTTGTAAAATGAGATTTCAAGAGATAAAAAGATGGAGAAAAGACAGTAAATTTTGAGTCATGGATGGATTTTTAACTGACTGGACTAGTGATTTTCATTTTAACATGTTATGAAAAAATTATTTTCTCAAAGTCGGGGAAACCATTATCTATGCAAATTTCTCCAGAGTCATTATTAATATGGGCAAAGTGAATGTAATAGCAGCTGAAGGTTATTATGAATACCTTTTGTACACCCTTCCAAACGAGTACTTTGCTAACTTGGAATGCTTAGTATAATGTAATTATATGTATATAATATGTGACATCTATAACTGGTTCCCCTATTTTAGAGAGAGGTATAGTGCTTCTTACAACACGCCACATGTGTTTCTCTAAAGATAGGAAAATGGCTTTGACTTATATGCAGGGAACGTTTTGAATGGATTGAGATGGGGCCTTATCCTTTTTGGCACTCTCTTCTATTCGTGGACCATGTGGGAATGGAAATATATTAATCACAAGTCAAACACCACATGTATTTCTAATAATATGTTTTCCATATTTTAGTCTGTGTTTAATTCTTTGATTCATTTGTTTTTATAATTATGAATCAAAGAATTTGCAACAACTCATTCGACATGTGTGTCTTGAGGCAGTTTAATTTTTTGATGGCATATTTAATGAATAAAAATAATGTATTGTTATTCACATTGAATTTATAGCTCAATCTTCAAATATTAGTTTATTTATTTTTTTGAAATTAAAAGAAAAATATCAGGAAGAAAATCTTAACCTACATTAATTTATGTTTTGTAACTCAATATAACTATGGAGGAATTTAGGCAAAGTTTGTTGTTGGAACATAGTCAACTAATTCAGTTTTAGAGGATGGTACTCAACCAGTATCAAGTTGGAGTATCGTAGAATATCTACCCAAGGTTATCCATGTTATCATGTTCTCCTAACATAAGTAAACAAGATTAACTAGTTTTAAAAAAATGGATTTTGAACTTATCGATGGCTATCTTTTGATTCCAATATTAGTGAAAGTCAATCTGAAGAATCAAATTACTAAACTAAAATTGAAGCAAGTGCCTAAGAATAACCAAGAAATATACCATTTTCATGTAGTTAGTTGGATCAAAAAATGAAACTTTTACTTTTTCTAGGAATTAATTCGATCCAAAAATGGAATATTTTCAAACGGTTCTCTCTTTACTCATTTGTCAGAAAATTATCACCTTATATGAACAAGGTTGAAAAATTTTCCTTTAAAAATTATTATAAGAGAATAATATGGGTGATAACTTGATTGGGTGAAAAACATGTAAGTAAGAAAACATAAGCATTTTCTGAAGACTACCTAATATTTAAACTCATTGTCTCTTGATCCTATTAATTCTTTAGTTTTTCTAAGATATCGAACAATATAAGAAAATTCTTATTCCATACCTGTATTATCTACCGTGTCTATTTTCAAAGGAATACTTTCATTTCTATTAAATTTTGAAGTAGCAATAGATAAAAGAAAGAGCTCAGACCATGAAGGTTTTCAAAACTGAATTATTTTGTTCCTTTACAGTATCACACATATGACACAAAACTTTCAAAAATCAGATGTTATATGATATTTTTATTATAGATTTGACATTTTATTATGTATTCTAAGGTTATCCTTTCTATGAAATAGGAGCACAAATGGATATTTGCTTTTCTGTTGTTTTTTAGATGTAACTGTGGCTATTTTCCATTTTGAGAACAAAGAATTAGGCGACAAGATTTCATATGCTGAGTTAAATGAATTTAAACGGAGTCAATATGGGAATGTGAGAGGTTGTCAAACAAACTTGGTTGAAAGACCAACGTAGTTGTTTCTTGAATAGTAGCAATAAAGGAATCTAGTAGCAAAAAGTCATTTATAGGTTCCTAGTGTGGTAATTTCTATGGGAAGCCATATAAAAATTTCGGGAAGTCAATTGGTGGACTTATACTAACAAATAGTTTTGATATTTAGGTATTAGATGTTGGAAAAAAAATAGTGATTTTCTTTTGGATGGTTTAAATAAATCTTCCTCTCTAAAGACATTCGGTCCTATGAATCAAAAAGAGTACAAGAGACCAGATGGTGGTAAGAGGATTATTAAATACGCAGTTGGGGTTCCTGTGAAGCAATACATCCCTAATGGAACACATTCGACCATGTTGGATTTAAGTTATCTAAATCATGGTCAAATAAAGAATGATCAAGGAGATGCAACCAATCAATCATTATGTTAGTAGGAGGTTTAATTCCTCTCGACCCTAAGAATCATGAAATATTGGGGCATGTTACCCACCCATATGTTTGGGTAACCATAGGATAATTTTTTTCTTCTATGATGCAATTTCCATCCAACTGTCATACATTATTTATTATATGTTGTATTTTTCTTTCCATTTGTTTTCACGAGTTATCTACAACCTAATATTTTTAGCGTGTAACTAAGTTGGCATGATTGTGTGTAAGATTTTCCTCATGGTTGAATACTAAGTTCCTAAGGCATTATTTTCTATGGTGAAATTTTTGTTTTGTTTTGTTTATAAAGGTCATTTGGCCACATACTGGCCACTATCGCCCAACTGAAGAAAACTTGTTCGAGTTTCTTTCTTTTCCTGGTGAAAAATGGCATTGACATTGTTGATCTTGAAATATATGTTGTAGAAATCCTTTATAGTATACTTTAGTTTATATTACAATGTTCATTTCCTTTCATGTCTTATACTCTACATCGCATATTTTTTCATTTTTAGAAGAGAAACTTAGTATCGATGGTGAGAAGAACAATAACTCTGGAGCGAAAAATGTCGAAATAGAAGAACAATAACCCTGAAGCGACAAATACAGAAAGAGAGAGAAAGAAAAACCAATCTAGTGATACCCTTAAAGCCATTATCCCGCATGGGACACACATATAGACTGTTGAATTGAACTGCAATTCCTTGGAAACACAACGATAATGTTTTGAAGTGATGAAACAATATTTCATGTGCAAACTGTAGTCCAACCAATATTAAGTTGGAAACTCACATTTTAATATTTGACATTTCATATCATATAATTTATGCACGGTTGAAATTATTTATAGTTGTGCTTGATATTATTTAATATTGTAATTAACATGTGTAACATTGTATTTTCATATTCGATGAACATGCATATTGTATGACTCTTTTTTAATTTATTCACAAAACAATACTAACTAATTTATGTTGATTATTAATAAAAATATAAAATCAATCTAAAAATACTAAATTAGTGGTTTATATTGATTTATGACAAACACAAATAAATTTAATATAAAATGACTAAATTAGTTGTATAATGATTGTCAATGAACATAAGTGAAATGAATATAAACTACTAAATTGGTGGTTTATATAATGAATATGAAACTACCAAGAAAATATAATTGACTACTTTAAATGATAATTATTTTTTTTACAAATAATGACTAAATTTTGCATATGTATGACAAGTAGTAGCTAATTTATAGTATCTTATAACATGACTAAAATTTAGTCATATTTACTTGGTCATTAATTGGTTTCAAACGATGAATAAAATTTGCATATATATATGACTATTAGTAGCTAATTTACAGTATATTATAATGCGATCAACATTTTGGTCATATTTCTTTGATCATTAATTGATTTTCTCGGGTAATCATATAGTAGTATATTTTTTTGTGTATTTGGTCATTAATTGTGGTAATTAATGATTAAATCAATGACTAAATTAATGACTAACTTTATGATTAAATATACTACTAGATGATAAATTTTAGACAACCAATTAATGACGCTAAAAACAACTAAAAGTTGGTCGCAGTAAAAGGAGAAGCAAATAAAAATATCTGGAAAGGCTTCTGATAATCAGGACTCAACATTACAGGGGCCTCTTGAAACACTTCTTTAATTCTGGAAAAATATTCCCTGGAAGTTGTAGTCCATTTGATTTCTACTTCATTTTTCAACATATCAGCAATTTCGTTAACAATCTCTGCATAATGAGGGACAAACCTTCTCAGAAAATTAATATTTCCTAGAAAACTTTGAATCTCCATTTTGCTGTTTGGGAGAGGTATGTTATTGATGAATTCCACTCTTTTTGGATATATCTTAAGCCCTTATTTTGACACAATATGACCAAGAAATTTTCCTTCTGTGAAAGAAAAATGAGACTTTTTGGGGTTTAAGTATAAGCCAAACCTTCTACACTTTTCGAAGGTTTGTTGTAAATGCCTCAGATGCTCCTCATATGATCTAGAGAAAAATTTGATGTCATCCAGATAAATTAGTATTAACTTCTCATTTTCACCTACAAAGGTTATATCCATAGTCCTCTCGAATGTAGCACCAACGTTCATTAATAAAAAAGGAATTTTGGCATACATAAAAGTGCCCCATGGAGTTGTAAATGTTGCTTTTTATAGATCTTCTTGTTGTACTAAAATTTTATTATATCTATAAAAACCATCAATCATGGATATTCTAGAAGATCATGTAACTTTTTGCAATATGTGATCCATTTTTGGAAGAGGATAATTATCCTTCAAATATTCCCTATTCAAATTTCGGAAGTCAATACACAACCAAATTTCGCCATTCTTCTTCCTCAGAGGAACTAAATTAGCTACCCAATCAAAATATATGAGAGGAATAGTTATTTTAGACTACAATAATTTCTTGACTTCCTTCTCAATTTATGGCAATAATAAGTGATTAATCTGCCTTAATTTATGCTTGAATGGTTTTATTCTTGGCTTTAGAGGAGTTTTATGCTTGATGATGCTAGTATCATAAGTGTTTATATCCTCGTAAGGCCATGAAAAGATATCAATATATTTCCTAAAAATATCTGCATAAATCTCCTTAAAATTATTTGGAAGATCCTTGGCCGGTTTCACCATCCTTGGTTGTTTCTCTATTCCAATATTACATTCTTCAAGGTCATCTTCTGAATTTGTCTTCTTAGTATTGAAAACAACATCATTTGCATTCAACAATATTTTGACGGGTACCCAAAATTTAGGTATCATATTATTCTTCATGTGAAAAATATTCTAATCTCCTAAAAAAGTATTTAAAGGTAAAAATTTTCATGATTTATCTTCTTTAACTTCAGAATTTGAAAATTAACCTACCATTTATGGAATTTTTATGATATGTTCTTCATATTAAAACACCTTCAAATACTTTACATAATCTAGAATAGAAGGTCTAATTCTAATTTCCAATTCATACCCGAGCCTGGGCTTAAGTTGAGGTCTAAAAGCACTAGCTGCAACTGCCAATGAATCAACTACTCTATTACCTTGCCTAGGTACAAATTGTATATTAAAAGAATCAAAATAGTTATCCATTATATACCACACTTATATTCAATATGATTTTAGCCTTGGATGTTTAGATTGACATTGATTCTTTATTCTTTTAATTACTAACTCTGAATCTCCAAAAATTGAAATACACTATATTCCTAAATTTTTTGCAACTTGCAAACTAAGAATCAAAGCTTCATATTCAGTAATATTATTTGTATAGTCAAATTTTAATTTATAAGGTAAGGGAATAATATGACCTTTTTGAGAAAGTATAAGAAATCTATTTCCATTCCCTTCTTTTGAAAATGCACCATCAAAATACAACTTCCAGACTCCACTAACTGTCAGCTCCTTGCTTTTAATTGTTGAAGGGAGTTGCACTTTTGTATCTTCAGTGATTTCCTATGATTCTTGTAACATGAAACATGAAATAATATCATGTTCCTAACTATAAACAGGAGAATTAATTGAACCCTACTTTGTGATAGTCTTCACAAACCTGGTCTCTCGATACAAGCTCCTTTCCTCTCCACCAGAAACAGGAATAATAGAATAAGTGGAATCCAATTTGATTACTCCTCTGAGTTTAGCTCCTCAATACCTCAAGAGCAGCATTCCAAAATGGGTTGGTATATCTTCAAAAACCACATCCATTACGATACTTCAGGTAGGAATATGAGCTAATAAAACCATCAAATATTTGATCAATCCCATAGATTTGACATTTTTATAATCAAAATAATATAGGTATTTATATGGTTGTCTAATATGTATGTTTATTTTCTTCATAACTGAAAGTGGCATCAAATTATGAGAAGCACTCAAGTCTAGCATACAATTATGAAGCATAAAGGTATGCATGAGTAGAAAAATATAAAACGGTGGTGTAGAAGAATATTGTTCCTCCACATGTAGAAAAATCATCACCACAAGTCTATCCTCCTACAAATTAACTACATCTCTTGAATGATTATCTTGTCAAATATTTATAATGTTAGTGACATGGTTTTTATAAGTAGGAGTATTTTCTGGCTCTTACAAGGTAATTGGAACTTAGAGATTTTGCAATTCTCTTAATAATTAAAAGGCTGACTTCATTTCACTCCCTTCAATTGTTCTCCTTTATTTAAGTTTTGAGTATAGATTTTGTCTGCATTAATAAAAGGTTTTTTATTATATTTATGCAACAACTGCGGGTCTTTCTTGATATTTGAAATTTCTCCTAGTTGAACGGTAAAGTTTTGGGGTGTGTTGACCTGTTGTTTCCCCTTGTCAACTTGTCTGGTAGGCTGCTGTTGAATTTTCCAATATATTTGCTTCTATGCAATGTCTTGAACCCTCTACCTCTTCTTGGATCAGAGATCATAATCATACCTTTTGTGCAACTCAGCCTGCATAAAATATGTAAATTTCTTACAATTTTCTTTAATTTTCTCTTCACCGAGAAAGCCCTAGAATTATGACTTAGAACATTAAACTATGAATTCTCCTTCTTCCTCCTCATATAAAGTAGAAATATGATTTTCTTATTCTTTAAGAGCTTCGTCCACTTCTTCTTCTGGCTCATATTAAATGTATAAAGGTGGGTGCACCCAGTCTTGGTATTTCCTATCCGTTTGCATGATTTGCAATGGATTGTTCTAAATTTAGCATTGAATTCCTACCCTCCCCTTGTTGAATTTTTCTTGGAGGATGTTTACCTTCTAACACAAAATTCACCAGTTTATTTGAAAAATTCCTAATGACTTTAGTCATCCAATCCATTTTTTTATCATGAGAATATTTAGGATGACTGGTAGCCTTTACTTCTTATTTTACCTTTCCCTTATCTTCGAATTCTTTATTTGACTTAATTTTTAGTACAAGAAATAAATTAGCCTCAATTTATAATGCATCGGTCCTCTCTCTCAGTGTAAAACCAAAGTCACACTCAAATTCCCCTACCAAAACCACTTTTTCTCGTGCAGGTGGGGGCTTTATTTATGCTAGTGTATTGTTGTACAATTTATTAAATCTCTTAATAAAATCATTTACATCCTCTTCTGGTTTTATTTTAATTGCATTGGATTCAATTAGAAAATAACTATGATTCTTTTTCTCACCCCATATTTGTGTGAACACATAGTCCAATTCCTCCCATGTATTAATAGAATTATAAGGAAGTGTTTTGAATCACTTCCTAGCTTCTCCATCAATTCCTTGCACAAATAATATCCATACAACATCCACATACTCAACATTCAATTTTTTAGCAAAGTCACAAAACAAAGAAATATGTTTCTTCGATGTTACTTCATCTTCCCCGGTAAATGTAGGTAGCAGTTTAAGATAACCTTGTGGAAAAGGATTCATTGGCTGAGGAATATTTAAATGTTCATACATGTTGAAGAGAAATGTTGGAATAACCATGTTTAGATTTGAATGATATGAAGAAGATATTTCCGCCTGAAATACAAAGGACTGAGGATGAACAACAAAAATAGCAGTTTGTTGAATGATGGCCAAAACATGATGATATGAAACTGAAAAGTTAACTATTTTAATCTCTTCAATTTCTGGGAAAGAAATGACACTCACTCAAACAATTCTCCTTCCAATGTAGGCTCTAGGAAAATATTTTAAGGAGAAAATGAACTTTCTTGAAAAATGTCAAGATTTCTTACAACTTCTTCTAAATGAAAACCTTAAAATTGTGGGACAGAACTAGTATCAAAAGAAAACAATGTAGGGCTTGGATTTACTGGATATTTTTCCTTCCAAACCCTCCAAGAAACCAACTTCTATAGATCAAAAAGTATAGGGACTTTCTGTTCTAAGGTATAGAAGCTCATGTTGGGCCTTTTAAGGGCGATGATTGGTAACTCGGTGAGAGATTCAGACTAAACACTTTCTTTGGTCACCAAAGAAAGAAATTAATATTTATAAAAAATCTAGGGAAAAATAACTTTGTGTCCCTCATCCCCAGCAGCAGTGCCAAAAAATGTTGTGCCTTGAGAGACAACTCCCGACTCAAAATAGGTCAGTGCCGAAGGAATTTATTAAAAACCATGATGAAAATAATTTATTTTCCCAATGTTCTTAAACCCAAGAGATTTAATCCTTATTAGTCCTCAGTATGAGACCAATATTTTAAAGTGGCCTTCTTGTGTTGAATACAAATGGAAAATATAGGATAGAAATAACTGATGGAGCAAAATCTTTAACAATAGACTGCATATGCGGAATCGTTTGTTTCCAAATTTAGAAGAAAAATGTATGTATTAGGAAGTGAAATGTACAAAAGCGGAGCACATCATTAAGGATTTTAACTTTAATTTATAGAACTATAAAATTAAATACAAACAACTTCATTACTCATTTCTAAATAAGAATGACATAACAATAAGATGTAACTAGAAAGACAAAAATCATACTCAACAGATTATGGAATCACTTGAAATATTTATTGATATGCGCATGAAGGTTAAAAATACAAAAAAATTTACTTTTGAGGTCAAAAACATAGAACCCCTTCTCTTCCTCTTAATTTTCTTCTTATAATTTTTTTTGTAAATGAGACAGTTACAAAACTATCAAATGCTAACAGATGTCCTCCTAAACCACTTTGGAATTGATTGTTCCTTCAATCATTAAATTTTGGAAATTTAAAATTAAAGGAGAAATAAAAAAATTCGTGAAATTATAAAATTTGATGATGTCATGAACAATGTGATGGAGGAATGACCACATGGAACTTGTGTTAGTCCAGGCTCTTATACGGTAGAAACCTGATGGAGTCCCCCCAAAATCATCCTAGACCGTCAATACGCAAATTGATAAAAATTTAAAAAAACCTTTACGGGAGGACTCAAAGAGCTAACTGTTAGGAAAGTTGGGTCATCGGGTTTGCTCCATCTGACAGGTCCCACTATTTATTTCCATCGTGCTCAAGAAATCACACGAATTTTAACCCTGATTAAGTAAGTATGTTGAGGCCCACCAAAACTTGCATTAATTTCTTTAAAAATCCATAAAACTAAATTAGCACCCTTAGTCCATCATTATGGATTTAATTAAAAAAGATAACATCTAATAGTAAATTTTGTCTCTGTTTTTTTATTTTGGCTTTGATTTTTGTTCTTTTTTTTACACCTATATACGTTTTTGAATTTATATGAAAACTAAAATGAGATACAATACAAGACACTTCATTTTCCAGGGTGAAATGAAGCATAATGACACCTTCCTCTTAATACCCCATATTTGGATTGACTTACCCTCATCTTTTATGCAGATAATTATTTTTACATAAAACTCCACCCAAGCTTGATGAACTTGTAGAAATTAATGTATAGATCCTAAACTGCTCATGAAATTTACTAAATTAGAAACTATAATCTACTCTACCAATCTACGAAAGTAAGTTCATAATCGAGAATAAAATCATTAACATGCATGAAGATTCAACACACATACACATAGATATGGATGAATGCGATATGCTCTACTCAACGTTGAGTTCAACATGCACCTGTATCTTCTATCATCTGTTTAATTGGTTGGCCTTGTCCAAAAATCAGCCAATTTCAAGCCTTCCCAAGTTCCTATTTAATTGCACTATTTGATGAGGAATTAGCCCCTATTAATTAGGGAAATTTCTCATTGAGAATCGCACAATTCCTTTAGGACCTTCTTTAACTACATGCAATACCTATACACCTTGGAAAATTCTACAACTGATAGGTCAATCCCTTTGAACTCCAATCCCAACTGGGTAACTCAAATTTCATGCATGTATGAGTTAATTTAGGTTGATTAATTATTTAATTGGTTAAAGAATGAATTTACACCCAACTAGTACACCTCCCACTAGTTCCTCCATCATTTGTAACTAGTTTAACTAACTATAACTCAATTTAACTGAACTAAATTGTTACAATTGAAATTAACACGGCTCCTAAAATTTAGTAATTACTATACAGAACAAAAGCTCATTCCCCCAAATCGAATTAACTAACTTAACTGAGTGATAACAACTATTTCAGTTGAGTTAACTCATTCAAGTTGTCTGTTGATGTGGAATTTTCATTTTTCTCCTAATTTAATCAAAGGAAAAATTAAATTATGAATTTCTTGTTGCATTTTCAATAGAGCTTCCAATCAATCCATCTCAATGAGGAGGTCATAAGTTCCTAGGGAAGTGAAGAATAACTTTAACTTAGTCAAACATACCACTAAGTCAACCACACATTCTTTAACACTTGAATCTACTGAATGTAGCTACCCTAAAGCCATTACAACCTATCTAAAATAATTTTTCTTGCATGCTGCCAACCCACATTTTTCTAACACATATGAAGAAATGAAACTATTAGTTTTACCATAATCAAATAATACTTTTAGTTTTATGTTTTTAATTGTACTTGTTGGCTCCACTACAATGCAGTGATGTTTTTCTTGTTTATTATTAACAACTGCATGGATTTTATGATTTCCTTTGGTATTTAATAATGGTGATAGTACTTGAGGAAGCCTATGAGAAATCACATTGGAAATGAGGTCCTTGACATTGCCAACAATTAGCATGTGATTCACCCATAGTTTTATTCCATTAGTTTCTTGAAAAAGAGCTCCTCCCTCTCATGCTTCTTCCTCTATTCAAAGTTCCTCGAAACTTTTACTGACTCACACTAGCTCTTGATGAGGTTGTAGATATGAAATTAAATCCCATTGGAGTCCTTGCTCTAACTCGCATTGGAGTAATCCTACCACTGTAAGGAGGTTGCCTTGAATAATGAGGGAGTGTATCCCTCTATTGTAGCCACTTTTTTCTTCATCCTTCAAAAATAAAATTATATATATATATATATATATATATATATAAGCAATGTATAGGGACCAATGTGAGAAATGTTTTTCAATGTCCTTATATCCAAATTTCTATGTTATATTCATGAATGTAAGACACAATTTTCAAGCCAATTTTTATAAAGTGGGTCAGAAATTAAATTTTTTTAGACAAAAGAAGTAGGACACATCATGCTAATGTACATCAACGATGATATAAATTCTCTTAGCTACCAAAACTAACCAATATCTCTTACTTACATTATTCTAGAAGAATTGCATGTCAAAGAGTATGAAAAACCACACATGCATACTTTAAAGAAGAAGAAACATAGAGGAAATCATAAAATTAAAGAACACACACAACTTTATAACGAATTTCACCAAGTTTGGGTTACGTCTCTGGTCTCAATGTCAAGAGTGGGTAGGCCTCTTCATTAAATGTTTTAAAATGATGATGAATACATGATGTGTTCTTTGTCACTACAAGGAATACCTCCCTTAACTAAAGTGGCATGTATCTCCACGAGACATTCTACTATAATAAATATCACTCATATAATCTCTCCTTCATCATGAAAAAGGAAAAATATCTCACATAAAGTGGCATACATGGATCGAAGGATCAAATCATCATCTCAAAAAAATTAAATGAACACATGGTAACAATGCACCTTATACCTCAAAATTTGGGTAAGACCTAAAAATCGACTACACTGATGAGGAAATGGAATGCATCATCATGTTCCCTATGAAAATATATGAAATTTGAGTATAAACATGACCCTTTTCTATCACGGTCAAATCTGGGCTCCCCGGGGATCTTTTAGGTTTGTCACCAGATTCTCTTTTGGACATTGGAGAAAACATTCACTACCTAGATGAAGAAATGGAATGTACCATCAAAATCCTGGCTAAAAACTGTCTGAAATGAGTATAAACTTGGAATACTTCTCACAACTTCAAAATTCAATCCCGAAGGAATTTCTAAGATTCTTCAAAAAATCCTCATAAAGAATATTCTTTGGAATATCCCTAAGAGATGCTCTGATAATATTCCTAGAATTTTATTAAGATTGATGAATTCATTGGCCTACCTTAACCGTCATGTATCATGTATTCTCCATGGTTCCCTTTGATCCATTTGAATGGAATTTTATAATGAAATGTGAGGGTGAATAAGATAAAGTGTGTGGCTGGCATAGTCATTTCAGGTTACTTGTTGTTGGGTATGTTTTGGGTTCAAAACCCATGGACTCTTATGCCAAGACCCTTTCGGTCTAATTTTAGGTGCCATGTGGCACCATGTGATTGGTCCATGTGCCATTCTCCCATTGGTCCACATCGTATGCCACCTACTTTCCATGTGTCGACTTATGGTGGTGCCACATTGCCTGCTTGTGGGTCTAATTTCTTTTTTGACTGAGATGCCAAATTAGCTCCGTGAGTCACACTACATTTGTTGACTTTGCTGACATGTGTCATCCACATGGTAGAAGGTTGACTTTGATTTTGGTTTTTTTTTTGTTTGGTACAAAATTCAAACAGTAATAACTTTCTCATATTGACTTGGATTGTGGCATCATTTACACTATTGTAAATATCTCTAAGCACTCCTAGATATGATACTCGTTTCATTGCAATCCAAGGAATTTTATTTTTTAGCCTTTTCAGAGTTATTTTCTGGGCCTTTCTAGAGCCAACTGGATCAGGGAGAAGGATAAAAAGTTTGTGCATTGTAAGTGCATCAATGATTAATTAAATTTAGATAGCTCCCAGACGTAACCTCAACGATACTACAAGAACGAAGGTTATATGAGGATTGGATACTACAAGAACGAAGGTTATATGAGGATCCACCGAGAGGTTGTTTCTCGAAACCATTGATCGAAAAATATAAAGTCCCAATTTCAAAATGATGTATCAGAATGAGAGCCATCGAGGGTAGTAAGTAGTTGCAGCTAAAACCACTGTTGGCCTCAAGCGAGCATGAGAAGATGAGGCAAATTACCCTTCCACATTGCCATCCAACTTCCTCTCATCTCTTCCACATCACACTTGTCCACCTTTGTATCATCTCCTTTTTCTTGCCGTCGTACAACATAAAACCCTCAACCGCATTTTGTTCCAACTCTCACACGTTCATTTCATACCACGTTTGAATTTTCTCCCAGTTCAAACTTGCTACACTTTGCTTCCTAATATTCAAGTAACAACATATTTCTTCATTTATATAAATATTGAAATTTGGGATTTCTAAAAACATTATTTTCCAAATATTCCTCTTACATATATAAAAATAATTAAAAAAATGAAAAATTGAGAAATAGATATTGAATGCTATTTCAAAGTATCGAGAAATATGCATGTATGGTAATGAAATCTTATAACAAATAGTTTAGCATGTATTGTAAACTATAAACATCTATAATTTTAAGTTATAAATTATTAACAAGTGGTAATAAAATATTATAACAAATAGTTTAGCATGTATCGTAAACTATATACATCTATAATTTTATGTTATGAATTGGTGGTGAATGATAACATACATGAGAATGTGACCATAGTTTTTGTATGTATTACTTTTGGTTGAAAAATAAACATAAATAGAAAATTAATTAAATTGAAGAAAACTTGAATAGAAATATAAAGTATCATTAAAAAATAAGAAGGATGGAAGTAAATATTAACATTGAATATAAATACAATTGACATATAAATAAAAATGAAAAAATGGGCATATATATTGAAATTGGTGTGATGGAAATTGAATAGAAATCAAAATATAAAAGCTGAGATTGAGATAGAAATCGAAATATAAATGAAAACAAAAATTCATATTATAATTAAAATATAAATTGAATATAATTCAAATTGAAATGTACACAAAATTCAATTTATTGAAATTGGAATGTACACAGAAATCAATTATTATGTATATGCAAACTAAACAAATATAGAAATTAGCATGTACATTTAAATTAATGCATACCATGTACATTGAAATCAACAACCCTAGAAATTGACATGTGCATTGAAATGAATGAGTTGGTTTGAATGTACATTTTCATCATTCAATATTTTTACTTTATTCCTATTCCACTTGTTCCTCTTGTAACTTATGAAGTTTACTTCTAAATAATATTGTTTATGTATGGACTATGCCTCATAAAAATCATAAAATTTGTCTAACGTGCATACATACACATAATTTTGATAATCTACAAATTGCATGATATATTAAAAATTAAATAAAATATATTAGTATTGATATTTCTTGATAACACTCTCTATCTTTTGAACCAAGAAAGTAAACAAATGATGTATTAATCATACACACATACATAATTTTCACCATTCGGAATTTGTGTCATTATAATACAAATTCGACATTTATGCTTCCTAATAATACTTTTCATACATAGAACCAATCGAGAAAAGTGAGTAAATTTTAAATGATCAAATTAATCTTAAACATATACAATATATAATGAACACTCTTTTGGTAAAAAGTTTTTGTTTGGCTATTCACAATTGAAACCATCTTACATCATATTAACCCTAGATCTATCAAATACCAAAAGGAATTCGAACATTTGTGGTGCAAACAATTTCTGAAATTTTTCACTCTAAAAGATGTTTTTCATATTTATATATTTAAGTTTTTCACCCTAAAAAATGTTTTTTATCTCTATATATTTAATCTTCTTTATGTTTAATAAATCCAAGATTAACATAAATCTAAAACAACTTAAATACTTCCAACTCATTTTAAGTAGTACAATATACGATATCCAAATTAATTTAGCTTCATTTATTTTTATAATATATTCTAATAATCCTAAATATTTTGTCAATTTAAATTCAACCAAACAATCGACCATAACATATTTCAAAAAATCAAACAAACATTCAATTTTAATGAATTTAGATTTTAAATATAATATTAATAAATATATAATCAAGAAAATTTAATGGAAAGTTTTATTAATATTTATGTATATTTAAATTTATGTAACTCATAATAATAATGTTATAATACAATTAACTAATATATATAAATTAAAAAATATTGTATTTTTATAGAAAATTTATTTATAAATATATAATTTTATTTCAATTAAATAAATAGTGTACTTTGACTAAAAATTAATGATATTTTTTTAAAAATAATATAAATAAACAATTAAAAAAATATCATTTACATATGTCTTTATGTTCCTGAACATTCCTATAATAAGATATATGTACTTAAATGATGGTCCACAAATACATATTTTCTCATATATTGTGAATATTACATATTATATTCAACAATGAAAATAGAGCATAACATAACATATGTTTAATCATAGGTTTCATTTTCATCATTTCAATTTTAATTATGTTGATAGGCCTCTCCTATATTGGAATTGGCTATTTTAATCATTTTTCTAATTAATTATTTTGATTAAATTGTTTACATTGAACGATGTCAATATATTCTTATTGTCGCCACTACATTAAGCGATGAAGTTATTAGTGATAACTTCTTTGCATATCTTCATTCAGTGTTTAAACCTTGTTTAAAATATTTTTTTCCCAAAGCATGATTAAGAATTTACCGTGCCTATTTCTTACCGTGCCTATTATTTGTCTCCGCATATGAAGATTAGAGAAATATAGAATTAAAAATAAATATAATGAAAACTATATTGAAACGTGTGGCTACATGTTCCTCTTAACATGCTCAATATATGCGTTACATTTCAAATCATGTTATGTCTCTTTGTCGGTAAAAATGTAGCGAATGCAAAGAATATGGGGCCAAGAGAAGTTACAAGTGTAAGTTTAATGTTCGTGCCACCCTTCAAATTACTTTCATTGCCAGCTTCTGAGTGATGTTGCTTTGAATATTTTCAACTATTTCCACATCCTAGATTTTTCCGTAGACATTAAAAATTTGGATTAGCTTTCGCATTTTCAGGAAACAATAAAGAGGAAAATGGTTTTGTTGATAGTTGGATGATTTGACAGCAAGTGCAATTTTTGATTCAATTGAAATATTCATTATAGGAAATTTTAGCCGTGAAATTTTCTCACGAAAAATAATAAAATAATAGTTAAAATAATAAAATAATAATTATGAGTTTTGGAGGGAAAAGAATAAAAACTACTTTTTTTACTTATATTTTCGGCTTATCTCGTTATCTATTTTTCCACATTTCAAATGTAGACACTCGTTGAGTGCAGAATTAATTTTCACATCTAAGGAGCACTCATTATGCATACTTTTGAGAAGACCCACATTGACAAAAATTGAAGATACATTAAAAGAGCGTGTTCAACAAGTTTTTTTAATGTATATTCAATTTTTATCAATGTGGGTCTTCTCAAAAGCATCTATAATGGGTACTCATTGGATGTACAATTTAATTCCACATCCAACGAGTGTCAACCCTTGAAATTTGGGTAGACCTATAAGGAGATAAGCTAAAAATACTAATAGCTTTTTTTCTTTTCCCTCCAAAATATTTACATGTACCTCTTTCTAAATTTAAAGGATTTTCATTGGTTTACATATTATGAAATATAAATTATGTGAAAATTTCATGGGCACTTCTACACTGAAATTTCCTCTAATATTTCTTACCAAGTGTTTAGGTTTTGTATATTGTACTAGGCTAAATGCCACATGATTTATTTATATCGTAGCAGGTATTTGATTGGATTGATAGTTTACATTGTTTTCTATGTAGCTTGATATTAACCTAAGTTTTTTATTATGTTTACTAGCAACATTTTCAACTTGATATTAACTTAAGTTTTCTATTATGTTTTTTTTGTTGCATTTGCATGTATTATCCGGATGGATTGGCACTTTCACTGGTAAACCCTATGGTTCTACAAGAGAACTTCCTAAGTTGTGTCGAGAGTGGAATTTAGGGACATTTATTGTATTGTAAATCATTTGCACCTAGAAATGTTGAAACACTCGCTCGCTAGATTAGTGCTTCATAGTTTCCCAAACCCTTACCCTAGTGGATTGACCCCTACATTTCAGGACTTGGCAGATTTGGGATTTCTGGGTTCTGGATAGAGTGAAATGTTGCATTTAATATTAAATTTATGAAATAAATCCCAAATCCAAAGTTAGTTGATCATGACGACCAACCTTTCGGCTAAGTTTTCTACAAAGTTGAAAATCAAAGTTAAAACAATAATATAACTTTAATTAAATTTTTTTGCATAGCTGTATTTCATAGTAAAATACTCTTTAGAGTATTGGAAACATTTTATTTTTTAAATTTATGTGATACATATTAGTTTTTACTCCCTTCATAATTACGAGAACTTTCCTTTTTCCATTATTTTAAATGTTTCTCAAATATTATATATTTCTCAAATATTGATATTTATGGAATATGATTTACTTGATTTGTCCACAAATTCTACTCCACAAGCCTTTTTAATATTGTATATTTACATTGTGATAATATTATTCTACATTTGATCAAAACTTTCATATTACAGTTAGGGTTTACACAACAAAGAAATTGACTTACAAATTGTAAAGAAATTTAGTCACTTTAATCTGTTAGTTATATTCAATCTATTTTCTAACACAATGTGTGAGATATTTTTAAATATTTTTAAATTTTTTATTAATATTATTTTATTTATTTATTTTACTTGCCAATATTTTTTAATTACAATAATTTTTCGTTCTTAGAGAAATACAATGTTTTAATAAAAACACTCCAAACTGGCTCAAATTTCTTGATGGATTTGAATTTGTGAGAGGATAATTAGTCTAAATCTTTTTCGTATTCCAATAACTCAATTGTAATCCATTTTTATTGAATAAAACATATTAATATTAGACTAAGTATTTATTCATTTTCAATTAATAAAATGGTTTACTATTATGTTTCAAATTCAAATAGATATAGTATAAAAAATGAAAACATGTATGGTCATTATTCGGAAGAAGCCTTTTTTTTTTATCTAATTATGTATTAGTGAAAGAGAAATATGAAAAACAACTCTGACTACCGGTTTTCCATCTTAAAATTCAAAAATTATTTATATGTTGGAATCTTTTTTTTTAATGGACGACTTTTTATGTTAATATAAATATAGATGTTCATATATGAGATTTTCATGAGGTTTTTATGTTTTAAGAAATAATTTGTATGATGCAATATTTTAAATTTTTTAATAGAAAACTTTTACTATTAATATATAGACGTTAATATATGGGATTGTCATGACATTTGTATGTTTTCGTACATCATCAAAGATACAAAATTTAATAACTTTAAAGACCGATTATTTTAGTATCGTTTAAATAAAAAAAATGTTCTTAATACTTTGAAAATTCATAGGCTCATCACACATTAATAAATTTAGAAGATTTTATTCACAAAATAAGCTTTTTTTTTTTTTTTTTAATTGTACATAACCATCTAATTAAAAAAAATTTCACTACTATAATATTTTTTATGAAATAAAAATGAAATTAAATTAATGAAACAATAATATCCTTTTAACAACAATATATTTCATTTTAATTAGTTATAAAATCTAACATCAAAAAGTAATACAGTTTCGTTAATATATATTAATTTAAATGGGTTATATTGATTTCTTTGATATGTTTGATTTTTAGGTAGTAATAAATTTTTAATAATAACATGGATTTGATATAATTTTAATAATTTTTTTTTTTTTGTTAAATAATTGAAAATTTATTCCAACAATAATGAAAGTTAAAAAAATCACGTTGTATAATAATCAGATAACAATCATTTCATAATTATGTCAAACAATACAATAAAGAAAATTTTAACATTAATGTATACTTGTAAATATATTTCAATTTCCTTAATATGTATTAATTTAAATGGGTTATATTGATTTCTTTCATATACTTGCTTTTTAAATAATAATAAAATTTTAACAGTAATATGGCTTGAATATGATTTTAATAATTCTTTTTATTAAATAATTATAAATTAAAATTCAAACCATAATCAAAATTAAAAAAGAATCACGTTGTATAATAATTAAATAACAATATTTTCATAATTGTGCCGAACAAAACAGTAAACAAAAGTTGACCATTAATTGTATCAAACAAAATCGTATAAAAAAAGTGAACATTAATTGTGTCAAACAATACATTAAAGAAAATTTGAACATTAATGTATCATTGTAAATTTATTTTAATTTTATTCTAAATTTAATTAATCTAATTTTAACTTTAATTTTAAATTACAAATATGATTTTGGAAATTTAATTCAACTTAATTTAGTTAATTATAATTTAATTTTTGAATAAAAATGTCAAAATTAATTTAATTGCTTATAATTATAGGAAAAATGTTATATAATATTTTAATCAATATATTTTAAATAATTGAAATATTAATTAATATATTTCTTAAATCATTAATTTATTAATAAAACATATATTTGTTATATAATTAATGTTCTTATATTTAATTTCTATTATATATATATATATATATATATATATATATATATATATATATATATATATATAATAAGAATTTAATATAACATTAATGACACACTGATAATATATTAATGTATTAATTTACACATTTATAATGTCTCAATTATAAATTAATATACGCATTAACACATGATAAATTTTGTGGTCTATTCTTCCCATAGTCAATTATAGTCAATATAATATCATATTTCACAATAGAGAACATGACTACCATGGTGAAGCATATGTTACACTACATCCTACATCACATTGTATGTGTAGGTGACTTATAATAAACCATAGTGAACTATCTTGAACCACAATATCATGATTGATTATAGAGTCCTATGGTGGATAGCTATGGCTAACCATAATTGAACAATGGCTAAGGATCAACAACCACCATTTCAATGGTAATCATAGTCAAATAATGGTCTATTAATTATAATTGATTATTAACATAAATGAATAATTATTATAATTAATTATTAATATAAATGAATAATTATTATTAATTATAATAATAATAATAATAATAATATTTTTATTATAGTAGTTATTTTTTAATATTATTATTATTTGTATTATTATATATTTATCAATATGAATATTAATTTACCTTTAATATTGAATTTCTACCATTAATGCTTATTCACTTTTTTCAACCACATTTACTAATGTAGTTGGGTTAACAATCCCTAGGGTTTATTACGTTTTATTAATCCCTTGGGTTTATAATATTAATAATCTTATGTGTTTATCAATCCATTGGATTTAAAATATTAAACCCTGGTTTATAAACCCCTCATGGTTTTAATATTGACTGCTTGGGTTTGTTGATCACTTAGGTTTATAATATTTATCCCCTGAGTTTACTAATTCCTTGCATATTATAAGACTAAACACTTGGTTTTATTAGTCCCTTGGGGTTTATAATATTAATAACTCCTTGGGTTTATAATTTAATCCCTTGGTTTTATAATATTAATAGCCCCTTGGTTTTATTAATTCCTTTAGTTTAAAATAATAATTCCTAGGGTTTATTAATGCCTTAGGTTTTTAATATTTACCCCCAAAGTTTGTTGATCCCTTAGGTTTGTAACATTTATCCATTAGGTTTACTAATTTGTTGGCTTTATAATATTAATAATCCCATGGGTTTATTAATCCCTTGAGTTTAAAATGTTAATTATTTTGATTTATTAATAATCCCATGGGTGTAAAATGTTAATTGTTAGGATTTTTTAATCCCATTTGTTTTTAATATTGATTCCTTCGGTTTGTTAATCCTTTTGGTTTATAATATTTGTCTTTTGGGTTAACTAATTCATTGGGTTTATAATATTAAAATCTTGGTTTATTAGTCGCTTCAATATATAATATTAGTAATTCCTTTGGTTTATAATATAATCCCTTTCTTCTATTAATCAGATGAGCTTAAAATATTAATTCCTAGAAAGCCCTTGTGTTTTGTATATTGATAGCTTGGGTTTGTTGGTCACTTATGTTTATAATATTTATCCATTGGGTTTACTAATTCCTTGGGTCTTATAATATTAAACCCTTCGGTTTACTAGTCCCTTGGGTTTATAATATTAATAATTCCTTACGTTTATAATTTAATCCCTTTAGTTTAAATATTAATAGCCCGTTGGCTTTATTAATTACTTGAGCTTAAAATAATAACTCCTAGGATTTATTAATTCCTTATGGTTTTAATATTTATCGCTTGGGTTTGTTGATATGTTAGGTTTATCCTTTGGGTTTAATAATTCATTGGGTTTATAATATTACTAATCTAATGACTTTATTAATCCCTTCAGTTTAAAAATTTAAGTTTTAGGTTTTATTAATAATCCCATGGGTTTAAAATGTTAATCGTTAGGGTTTATTAATCCCATGTGTTTTTAATATTTATTCCTTTGGTTTTTTTATCCTTTAGGTTTATAATATTTATCCCTTGGGTTTACTAATTCATTGGGCTTATAATATTGAATGCTTGAGTTTATTAGTCACTTTGACTTATCATATTAATATTTATCTTCATTTATAATTTAATCCCTCAATCTATTAATCCGTTCGGTTTATAATATTAATTCCTAGGGGTTATTAATATCTTGGGATCAACCATTTTTGGTAAAATCATTCATGGTGAATGATGGTCAACCATGGTCGAACGTTGCATTTTGACAAAGGTTGTCTCAATATGAAAATCAACCATACTCTAATGTTTATTTCTCACAAAAATTGTCTACATGTGAAAATTAATCATGGTCAAGTGGGGTAAAATATGGTCCAACATTGAATTGTGATAGGTATTTTTTGAATATCAAAATCAACCATGGTAAACAATGTTACTTTCAGGGTTTATAATATTTATTTTAGACTTATATATACCTTGGTTTTATAATATTAATTTATTTTGTTCAATGTTGTTTCCTACAGTTCATAATCCTTTAGGGTTTTAGTATTTATCCCATGGGTTTATTGTTTCCCTCTATTTATAAAATTATTCACGTGGGTTTATTAATATAAGTGTTGAACCATGGTCACACATGTTCCAATGTCACATTGTGACAAATATTGTCTCAATATGAAAATTGACCATGGTAAAGCATGGAAAACAAAGTTTATTTAAGGGTTTATAATATTTATCTTAGGGCTTATATACCTTGGGTTTATATTGTTTCCTTTTGTTGAATTTTATTTCGCAGGGTTTATAATCCATTTTGTTTTTAGTATTTACCTTGTGTTTATTATTCCCTTTGTTTTAAAATATTAATCACATTGAACCGTGGCCAATCACGGTCAACCATGGGAGAAGAAGGACAATCTTCACGAGCCATGGTAATTATTGTCCAACCATGGTTGACCATGGGAAGTCGCGTTGTAAGAAATAAATCGTGGTGAACCTAGTCAAACATTGCATGTTAACAAAGAGTTTGTTAATATGAAAATCGACCTTGGTTAACAATGATACAATGTTTTATTGTGACTAAGATTGTGTTCATATGAAAATCAGTAATGGTAAAACATGTTCAACCACGGTCCTACATAATATTATAAAAAGTACTGTCTCAATATGAAAATCAACCATGTGAAACCATGGTAACCCATGTGTGTCGATAATATTAATTCCATGGGTTTATAATATTAATCCCTTGGGTTTATAATATTAATAAATTGGGTTTATAATATTAGTAATCCCTTGGGTTTATCAATATGTCGAGTTTATAATATTAATCCCTTGGGTCTATAATAAAACATGGTTCTACGTCACACCTTTACAAAGATTGTCTCAATATGAAAATCAACCATGGTTAACCATGGTACAATTGCATTCGGTTCAATGTTATTCCCAAAGGTTTATAATTTATTATTATTGCCTTATGTTTATTATTCAATTTCATTTAAAATATCAATCATGCTAAACTATGGTCAATAATGGTCAACGAAGGTCAATATTTGTCAACCATGGTCAATATTGGCCAACCACCGTCAACCATGGGCACCACTATTATATGAAATAAATCATCATCAACCATTGTCCAATGTCGCATGGTAATAAATATTCTGTCAATATGAAAATAAACCTTGGTCAACCACGATCAAACATTGCATTGTGACAAATATTGTGTTAATATCGCAATCAATAATTGTCAAACATGGTCGACCATCATTCTACATTGCATTATGGCAAGGATTGTCTCAATATGAAAAACAACCATGGAAAACCATGTTTATTTTAGGTTTTCTAATATTTTCTTTAGGTATTTGTAAATTGGGTTTATAGTATTCATCCCTTGGGTTTAATGTTATTGTCCTGGGTTAATAGTCCCTTGGGGTTTTAAATCCCAAAGTATTTTATAGTTCACCATAGTCAACCATGTTTATTATAGGGTTTATATACCCTAGGTTTATAATATTAATCATTTTTGTTTAATATTATTCCCTTTGGTTTATAAATGTTAGATTTTTAGAATTAATGCATTGGGTTTATTATCCCCCTCAGTTTATAATATCAATCCCTTCATTTTATTAATATAAGGGTTCATATTCCTAGGGTATAATATTATTCACAAGGTTTGTAAAATTAACCCTAAGGTTTAAAGTAAATCCCTTGGGTTTATAATCATGTTCAATGATGGTCGACCATGGTCCAATGTCACATTATAAAAAATATTGTCTCAATATGAAAATGAAACATGGTCAACCATGGTCTAACATCACATTGTGACAAATATTTTCTCAATATGAATATAATCTGTGGTAAGCCATGGTCAACCATGTCTATTTTAGGGTTTATAATATTTATCATTGTGTTTATATATCTTGGATTTATAATAATTTTCAATTGGGTTCAATATTATTCCCTTGTGTTTATAATAATGGTCAAACATGGTCGACCATCATCCTACATAGCATTGTGACAAGGATTGTCTCAATATGAAAATCAACCATGGGGAACCATGTCTATCTTAGGGTTTATAATATTTGGCTAAAAATATGAAGTTGAGTTACACTTTTGTGAGAATCAGGAGCGGAAAGTTTTTCTTCTCAACAATTTGGCCGAACTGTTGAAGAGTTCAGCCGAACTTTTGAAATTAGTTCGGCCGAACTCATTCTTTCATTTACATTGATAGTGTACTGATGGCGTGGGAAAATATATTTTTGACCAGAGATGGGTAAACCGACAACAAAATTTCAGCTGAACTAATAGTCAAACCGAACTATTAGTTTCATCGAGCTTTTAAAATAGTTCAACTAACTTGTTCTTATAAATACATTGGCCCAAAAACATTAATAGGTTTCAGGCATATTATCATTATCTGTTTGTTGTCTTATGTCTATCCATTTCGCGTCTGTGTGTTTCTAGAGCCGACGAGGTCAGTTGTTTCTCTGTTGTGTAATGTCTATCCATCTTGCATCTGTATGTCTCGCATCTGTGTCTTTGTAGGGGCGACGAGGTGAGGTGTCGCTATGTTGTGCCGCGATGACGAGGTGAGGTGTTGCCCTATTTTATTTGTAATTTTTTTTGTTCATTTGTTTTTCTTTGATTTTAAATTTAATTTTTCGCAAGGGATTGTTTGCTCTATTTTTTTGCAAGGAATTTGGTCTGCGTCCTCCGCAATGTCTTCAACAATATCCTGGCTCGTCTTCTCGTTGCGGCTTCATCCTCTTGTTGTCTGCGAATTTCCAGGTATGATATCCTTCTCCCAGCCTCTGTAGTTCCTCTAAATCCATTTCTGTGTCTAGTTCCTCTATCTCTGTTTCCATGTATGGCTTAGAGATTACATATTACCAAATTTCGAAAGAATAAAATTTTGGAAAAAAACATAAAAATTACAAATTACCATGTTTCTAGTTTCATCATTCATACGATCACAATTCATCTTCTTTTTTCAGATTCTTAATTCATGTAGTCACAATTCTTATTCTATATTTAGATTCGTCATTCATAGAATAATTCATAAACAAATTCCAAAATTAAAATTCATTATTTCTGAATATTAAATGGTTAAACATTTAACAAAAAATCAGATTTAGAGTACATTCCTAATATTAGGTTGTCACTATCACTATGTCAATTCTCTAAAAACTCCTGATATTAGGTTGTCACTATCACTATGTTAATTTTTTCCAAATGACTGATACTAGGTTGTCAATGTCAGTATGTTAACGCTCTCCAAATGCATGTTACTGTTAGGTGCTTTCAGGCCTCAACCTCTTATAATTTGCAAAGGAAAGTATAAAAATATGTTTTTAATGTTTAGGTATTTGTTTTATAGGGTTTAGGTTCACTTTATATGCTTGTGGTCCTCTCCACCATACTCTTTCCTGCCATGACCCCTTCCCTTTCTCATGTAACTTTGATTTTTTTATTTTTTTATTGGAAACATTATTTCGAAAAAGGATTTGTTTCATCATCTTGGGAATGGATCCATCAAATTTCAAATTGATTACATTTGCAAGAAGAATTTCTAATACAGTTCAAGGATTCAAATATTCCAATCTGGTTTGGAACCTTCCCTAGGTGATTACAGGATCTATGGCCTACTATGATCCTTATAATATACACAAAACCTAGTGACTAAAATAGATATTAGCGAGGGTCTCATGCACTGTGTAGTTTGAAATATCACGTGCATGTTTGAGAGTCTGTGACATGCTAGAATTGAATCAATGTAAAAAAAATTCACATTATAATTCTTGATGTATATAAGTTTTATGTTTCATTCTTTGTTGAACTATGTGATGTGTCACTTTGGCTTGGAGGTTTCATGCCTTGTGGGCCCTTTGGAAGTTATAGGTTTGTATAGCATGGATGTTGTGAGCCCTTACAATTTTTTGTATAGCATGGATATTGTGGGCCCTAAGAATTGGTTCTGCATTTGAATTTCTTTTGCATTATAATTTTTGTTCATAGATTAGAATTAGGTGAGCTACATCCATTTCCCTCAGAAATGGCTAACTAGTGTTCTCATTTCTTCCACTTAAAAACAAACTTTTGCAAGCAGAGAAAAAATATCTTCCTATCAAATAAAAATTGAGAAATGACTATTTAGATATCTATTTTCGTTTATTCCACTGAAATTTTCCATGGCCAGTTGCACCTACTTATGGTTCCTTTTCATTACCTATTGAATAATTTTCCTTATAATATGTACCTGTTCTCTCCTCCACATACCATTAGTGCACCTCCAATGAGTAGATTTTTCTTGAGTTAAATTATTTCAATTAGAAAATACCAACATCTTGTTCATTGGCATTTTTTATTATTTTTTAATTTAGAATTTTATTATTATTATTATTGTTATTATTAATTTAATATTAATCCATTTAAAATTTGTAGTGCATTGGAAGAGACATACTATACAACCTTCCTAAATTGAAGGTCTCATTCTTTCATCGTTAGTATAACCATTTATCGCTTCTGTAGCATTTTATTGTTTCCTAACAAACAAATTTGTTTTCATAATAGTTATATATTTTTGTTAGGAAGCAATAATTATAAATTATTTTTGAAAAATATATTAATAACGAAGGTTAAACCTAGCTACATTCTTCAACATCTTAGAGACACAATTGTATTTTGATATTTTCCCTTCTTTCCAACTTATTCCATCCTTCTAGAAAAAATCCCTTTTAATGAAGCAAATATATCCATAGTGATCCATTCATATTTTTTCACCAACAACTATTCCATTTTTGACTTATATATCTCAAAATTGTTCTCATTGAATTTACACATCTATAGCTTTAAACTAATAAACTATTTTATTTCACCATGGGAATCAATTCAATATATCTCCCATTTTAATGGGTCTATCACATTTCGAGAAAAACACATTATCCATAAAAGTTTCCCATTGAAACCAAAAGTAATTTGATACAAAACATAGGTTTTAACCTTATATAATTAGTTTTTTCAAATAGATTCTTAATAAAATGAAAAATATTCAATCTAAAACACATGCATTAAGATATAATTGTGATATTCTCCCTTCTTTCCAACTTAGTCCATCCTTCTAGAAAAATCCCTTTCAATTCAAAGCAGATATATCCATAGTGATCCACTGATATTTTTTCACCAGCAATTATTCCATTTTGGACTTATATATCTCAAAACTATGCTCATTGAATTTATGCATCTATATTTTTAAACTACTCAACTATTTTTTCACACCATAAGAATCATTTCGATATATCTCCCATTTTAATGGGGTCTATCACATTTAGAGAAAAACACATTAGCCATAAAAGTTTCCCATTGAAACCAAGAATGATTTGATACAAAACATAGGTTTTAACCTTATATAGTTGATTGTTTCAAATAGATTCTTAATAAAATGAAAAATATTCAATGTAAAACACGTGAATTAATATATAATTGTGATATTTTCCCTTTTTTCCAACTTATTGGACATCCTTCTAGAAAAATCCCTTTTAATAAAGTTGATATATCCATAGTGATCCACTGATATTTGTTCACCAACAAATATTCCATTTTGGACTTATATATCTCAAAATATTCTCATTGAATTTATGCATATATATCTTTAAACTACTCAACTATTTTATTACACCATAGGAATCATTTCGATATATCTCCCATTTTAATGGTGTCTATCACATTTCGATAAAAACACATTATCCATAAAAGTTTCTCATTGAAACCAAGAGTGATTTGATACAAAACATAGGTTTTAACATTATATAGTTAATTGTTTCAAATAGATTCTTAATAAAATGAAGAATATTCAATGTAAAACACATGCATTAACATATAATTGTATTATTTTCCCTTTTTTCTAACTTAGTGGAAATCCTTCTAGAAAAATCCCTTTTAATGAAACATATATATCCATAGTGATCCAGTGATATTTGTTCACCAACATGTATTCCATTTTGGACTTATATGTCTCAAAACTATGCTCATTGAATTTATGCATCTATATATTTAAACTACTCAACTATTTTATTTCACCATATGAATCACTTTGACATATATCCCATTTTAATGGGGTCTATCACATTTTGAGAAAAACACATTAGCCATAAAAGTTTCCAATTGAAACCAAAAGTAATTTGATACAAAACATAGGTTTTAACCTTATATAGTTAATTGTTTCAAATAGATTCTTAATACAATGAAAAATATTCAATGTAAAACAAATGCTTTAACATATAATTGTGATATTTCCCCTTGTTTCCAACTTATTCCATCCTTCTAGAAAAATCCCTTTTAATGAAGCAGATATATCCATAGTGATCCACTGATATTTGATCACCGAAAACTATTCCATTTTGGACTTATGTATCTCAAAACTATGCTCATTGAATTTATGCATCTATATCTTTAAACTACTCAACTATTTTATTACACCATAGGAATCATTTCGATATATCTCCCATTTTAATGGGGTCTATCACATTTAGAGAAAAATGAAATAGCCATAAAAGTTTCCCATTGAAACCAAAAGTAATTTGATACAAAACATAGTTTCTAAGCTTATATAGTTAATTGTTTCAAATAGATTCTTAATAAAATGAAAAATATTCAATTTAAAACAAATGCATTAACATATAATTGTGGTATTTTCCCTTCTTTCCAACTTAGTCCATCCTTCTACAAAAATCCCTTTTAATGAAGCAGATATATCCATAGTGATCCACTAATATTTTTTCACCAACAACTATTACATTTTGGACTTATAAATCTCAAAACTATGCTCATTGAATTTATGCATCTATATCTTTAAATTGCTCAACCATTTTATTACACCATAGGAATCATTTCAATATATCTCCCATTTTAATGGGATCTATCACATTTCTTAGAAAACACATTAGCCATAAAAGTTTCCCATTGAAACCAAAAGTAATTTGATACAAAAAATAGGTTTTAACCTTATATAGTTAATTGTATCAAATATATTCTTAATAAAATGAAAAATATTCAATGTAAAACACATGCATTAACATACAATTTTCTCGAGAAACCCAAAACGAGAAGATAATTTTTTTTATTAGTATATTAATTTTTAGAGCACCAGACACACACACACACACATGTATGTATGCATATATGTATATATTCCATAAAAACTATAAAATACCAATCCATTACCTTGGATCTGATAAAAATTTAGTTCTTTAACTAAAACTGTAGAACCATGGGGTAAACTACCATGCACTAGAAAAATTCTAAAAGAAAAAACCATGTGATGAAAACCATCATAAAGGGAGAATTGTTTTTTCCCAAAAAAAAAAATTTGGGGCACTACCCCTGAACACCTGTGTGCTGGTGATTTTTCGTCTCTATGAAACCCTAAAGTGGGGGTCCTTTCCTCCCATTTTACTCCCACCACTATTCTTAGAAAAATATATAGTGCATGGGGGTATTAACATAAATAATATAACCATACCAAACATCCAATAATTCTCCTTAATGTGACCATCAATGTTGCAATGGTTAGGATTATTTCTACTACCCTTGCATGGATGTGTAGTGGCTATCTTGTTCTTATCCTCCTATTTCCAGTTCTTATTCCTCTCCTTCAAAGCTCCTTATAGACCCCACATATACTTAAGGAGTACATTTGCGCTGTTGGGAAATATATACAATAATATGACAATATTTTTGAACTTAGTACACTCTTATACACCCTTATATCTATGCAAAGTAGTGTGAGTGATTCCACAGGTCCTCTACACACTTCATAGGGTATAATTGGGACAGGTATTATTAACTTCTATAAGTTCTATAGGCAGATTTTGTAAAGGGATAGGTAGCCTCTGAATCTCATCTTTTATGAAAGGTGACATATTCAATAAATGCCCCTACAGTCAATATCTAGAATAGATCTAAATAGAGGTTCTTTATTTTAATATCCATAAACCAAAACCACTTTAATGGATCTTAATAATCTAGATTTACATGACTGTATTTTATTAATGTACCTAAATTTACACCCTCCATTTTTCTTTATTCTTGTAAATTGTTAAAAGTGAAGTGTATTAATGTACCTAAATTAACACCTTCCATGTTGCTTTATTCTTTTAAAATGTTAAAATTGGAGTGTTTTATGATGTAATGGATATAAATAATCTATATTGACATGGATACAGTGATAAGATGATAGTGTAGGTTGATTTTGAAGATATAAAATTCTTGTACACATCAATTATTATAAATTATTAAACAATTTGATAAGTGCTAAATCATACTTCTTATAAAGGACATAAATAATTTTTGATGATATTGTAGGCTGGTGTTGAAGTTGTAAAATTCTTGTAAATATCAAGGATGAATGATAGTACAAGCCAAAAATGACAGTATTGTAAATTATTAAACAATTTGGTAAGTGCTAAATCATACTTATTATTAAGGACATAACTAATTTTTCATAACAGAACTCTTATATATAAGCATAGTCTTCAATTCCATTGTTTTGTAGGTAATGTACTATCTTCACATTAAATAATTTTATAAGCTTACTCTAAAATTAAAGGCTTTCTCCCAACAATTAAAGGAAAACTTTAAAGCCTAAAAACTAAACCTAAAGTGGTTGAACTTCCATAGGATTTTAGTCTATCTGTTGAGTGTTAACTTCTACAAGGTTCTACAGGCAGAGTCTATAAAGGGCCAGGTAGTGTTAACTTCTATAAGTTCTAATGGCACAGTCTGTAAACGGCAAGGTAGCCTCTGGATCTCATCTTTTTTGAAAGGTGACATATCTAATAAATTCCCCTACAGTCAATCTCTGGAACATAACTAAATAGCATTTTTTCATTTTAATATCCATAAACCATAACCACTTTAAGGAAAACTGTGTACGTGTCATTTCTCCCACAAATTCTTATGAAAAGTCTTTAAATCATGTGTCACGTTGGATTTCTCCCATTAAATTAAAAGAATTTTTTTATTAAGTGCATAAAATAATTTTGCAAACAATGTAAATTTCATTTCTCCCACAAAATAAAGGCTTTCTATCATTAATTCAAGGCAAATTTTAAGACATAAAAATTGAACCTAAAGTGGCTGAAATCTCATACGATTTTGAAATTCCATAGGATTTTAGTATGTCTGTTGAGTGTTAACTTCTAAAATTTCTAAATGCAGAGTATATAAAGGGCCAGGTAGCCTCTGGATCTCATATTTTTTCAAAGGTGACATATCCAGTAAATTCCCCTACAGTCAATCTCTGGAACAAAAATAGAAGTTATTCATTTCAATATCCATAAACCACTACTACTATAAGGAAAACCTTGTACATGTGTCATTTGTACCTTCTCCCATAAACATTTAGGAAAAAATTAAGGCATGTGTCATTTCTATTTCATTTCTCCCACAAACTCATAAAGGTGTGAATTTTGGCATAACTAGTTGTTTTAGTAAGTGCATAAAATAATTTTGCAAACCATGTAAATGTCATTTCTCCCAAAAACTAAAGGATTCCTCCCATTAATTAAAGGAAAAATTTAAGGCCTAAAAATTGAACCTAAAGTGGCTGAACCCTCATAGGATAGTATCCCCCAAATGCAAGGCTTTCCTCCATTAATTCAAGGAAAATTTTAAGGCCTAAAAATTGAACGTTGTTTTAGTAAGTGCATAAAATAATTTTGCAAACCATGTAAATGTAGTTTCTCCCACAAACTAAAGGCTTCCTCCCATTAATTAAAGGAAAAATTTAAGGCCTAAAAATTAAACCTAATGTAACACCCCCAATTTATGTGTTTGAATTTCAAAGTTAGACATTTGAACTTTAATCCTAAGGGGAGTGGACCCCAAAGGATAAGTATTTTGTGAATGTAATTTAATATTTAAGTTGAGGAAATGAATAAAATGATTGTGTGCATATTGACCAAGATGATTATGAGATCACTTGCTAAATCCATGAGGGATGGATAAAGCGACTATTCCCCAAATCTTAAAAAATCCTTGAAAGGAATTATTTCTGGTGCAGATTTTGAGGAAGAATATAAATTTCCCCAATGATGAGGAAAGTAGTTGGGAAGAGGTAAAAAGCTGGAAAAGCTGAGGAAAATCATAAAACAGCTTTAAAGAGTCCCTAAAATGGGAAGTCTAGGCAAAAAAGGAAGAAAAGCATCCTGCTATTCTAGACGCAGAATTAGAAACATGCTTTGGGGAACATGAGCTTAAATAAGCTGCTCCAAAACAGATTAGTGGTTTGTCTGTGGTGGAGGTGATCTCATCTCGGGGTGAGTTCTGGGAAACAGAAGGACTCTAAGGTTGGGAGGTTGGTCATTTGCAATAGTGGTATGTCCCTGAAATTATTGGTGTTTTTATTTCTTATAATATGAATCATGAGGGATCGAGAAGTGACAACAATATTAGACCAAGTGTGTATTAGACAACAATATGCTCCGATTTAATGTTAAACTGCTCCTGATCTATTAGTATAAATTTATGCACATGATTAGGATGGAACAATATGGGAGTTCCTGTACCTTAAATGAAAATAAAATATAGGAACTTAAATCTAAATTGTGTAGTAAATGAGGCAGACAAAAAAATATACTAATCCCCAGAGTCTCGAAACCATGTAATAATTCAACTTTGTAGAAAATGTAAAGTACTCCTAGTTCAGATTATAGAACTTTAAACTACTTCTAAATTTTATAAATAAGTATCATTCAATACTAGTTCAACCATCATTTAAACCTACTAGAAAATAACAAAAGAAAAATATACATATGTATCTATAAAATTCGCAGAGAGAAGCAATAAATAAGGTACCATAATGTAAATTGTAAAGGGGTGCCGGGGCGGAAGCTAGATTCAGGTCATATATAACGTTTTATAAATTAATGCTGTAAAAGAGAACTCTAATAATGAGACAACCGAAATTCTCTGCTTCTTGACTATGCAAATTTCAAATACAATGTATAACTCCTCCATATATACAAGTGAAGAAAAGTAGCTGCAAACTATCTGGAAATTATTACGATATTTCGCATTAGAACTATTCCATATTACACTTGAACAAAAACGTAGGGAAATAAACGATGAGAGGAAGTTCAAATTTATACTTTCCATAGAGCTCAAACTCATTATAATAAACATCAGTACGATGGGAATCTTCAACTTTCGGTTGGTACAGCGTATGCATAAATAAAACACAATTTGCATTAGAGAGGCACCGGCGGAATAATTTATCTTTGGGTGTAAACCTCCTGAATTATACAACTTAACACAGAAAAAAAGAAGAGAAAATCACCTTACGTAAGTGTCGTAATGGGCTACACGCTACCAGGGATCCTAAAAATAAGTAAAATTTACGATCTAAAATGAATACTGGAAATTATTAACCGCGAAATGCACCTGGGTTTTAGAAACAAAACTAATGGACTATTTATTCTATCTTCCACAAATGCTATGTAATTACGTTAGTCGTGAAACTTTGAGCACAGGTATAATTTTATTCCTTACTATTGTGAATACCTACCCTTAGAGATTAATTAGAATATCAATGTAATAACCGTGAGCTATATGTGAAATAAAAATATAGAAATAAACATGCCTGTTCGCATGAGAAGGAGGGATCCATTGAGTATTCATAGGAGGGAGGTTTGATCTTTCGGAATTCCCCTTGTAATTCCTTTTTCTGTTTAGACTGATGCCTAGCAGCATCATCGTCATCAGACTCATCAATATTCCTCTTTCCGGAACCTTCGCCTTCTTGGCTGTTCCGTGAAACTATTTCTCTTATGAGCTTTTCCTGCTCCTTACTGGCTCATGACAACCTATCATTCTGGCTTCTTAGTTCAGCCAATTCTCGTTGCAACCTGTGCAACATAGCCATCACCAGAGCGTTGGGATCTGCTGTACCAAAATCATCACATAGATCCACATAAATTTCTTCACCTTCAGCCATTTCAGCACCACTGTACACACTCATAACATAGATCAGCAAGCTTTTAAAAAGAAAATTTTCCACAATACTCGTTTATACAAAAAAAACACTCAGCAAGAGTGAGCACAATAACAACATCCCAGTTTTATAACTTGGGCTCTGATACCAATAACAACCCTCGCTCTGTCTTCCATCTGCATTTAACCTCCTGATTTATACAACTTACCATAGAAAAAAAAAAGAGAAAATCACCTTACGTAAGAGTCTTAAGGGGCTACACACTACAAGGGATCCTGACAATAAGTAAAATTTACGATCTAAAATGAATACTGGAAATTATTAACTGCGAAATGCACCTGGGTTTTAGAAACAAAACTACCAGACTATTTATTCTATCTTCCACAAATGGTATCGGAGCCCAAGTTATAAAACTGGGCTGTTGTTATTGTGCTCACTGTTGCTGAGTGTTTCTTTTGTATAAATGAGTATTGTGGAAAATTTTCTTTTTAAAAGCTTGCTGATCTATGTTATGAGTGTGTACAGTGGTCTTTGAAAATCGTTTGAGGTGAGAGGATCATCAGTGGATCACCTGAGGCGGTCAGTTTGAGACCACCGGTCAACGCTCCATGATATTCTGCCAATTACAACGGAAGATAAGACAAAGCGAATGACTAAGTGAATATGGGTGGGAAAAACTCATCGAAGAACTAACTCGCGGAGCGGCCAGAAGGCGAGTTCGGAGAGGAAGTTGATGAATTCCGTGTGATGTTGCTGAATGCCGATCCTAAACGAAGAGGAATTACAGAGTGCAGACCTCCCTCCTATGATGGAGAGAAGGAGGAAGATGTTGAAGCTTGGTTGCTGAACATGATTAAGTATTTCCAAGTTTATGAATATGAGAGCAATCTGAAAGCCATATTAGTTGTTTACCAGCTACAAGGTAAAGCTACCTTGTGGTGGGAGGAGACGAAAATGGTGCATGCCATTGATGAAAAGATAGTTACTTGGGAAGATTTTCAGGTTAAGTTCAAAAATCGTTATTTGAATGAGCGTTATTATGATGATAAAGCAAAAGAATTCCACGAACTTAGACTAGGACAGCTCACTATTGATGAGTTTGTTACTAAGTTTACAAATCTGCTGAGATATTTACCCTACATTAGGGAAGAAAAGGCAAAAGTACAAAGGTTTCTGAATTGTTTTCCTACCATATACAAAGAGAAAATTGAGTTTGAAAACCCAAAGACAATGGACGAAGCTGTTAGAAAAGCGAGATTATGCTATCAGTAGTTTAAAGGAAAGGCTGAACAAGGAAGAAGCTGGTTAAACAAGGGGGAGTTCAAGGGGAAAAGACAAAAACCAGCATACTTTAAGAATTTTGGCAGAGATCATCAGCGGAAAAAGTTTAATAAACCCAAAGAAAGCCAAACTGCTCAATCCCAAGTGGCTTCAAAACAAATAGATGGAGACAGTAAAAAGGAAGGGACAGTCAGAATGAAGGAACCCTTGAAATGTTGGGGCGTAATTTTGTCCTCATCGAAACATTCATATGATGACGAGGGATCAAAAGGCGGCTTGTGATAAATGATATGGCCAGAGAAATATACCAAACATGGATGCGAAGCCTTGGAAATATCGGCAAACGAACATCAAGCAACCATGGTGGAAATGGAGGTAAGATTACGACCTACTCGTCTTGTTTTGATTGATCCATAGGTGCCGCTATTTGGGTTACATTAGTCTTTGGAATTGTGAAAAATGTAATCTTAAATACGAAAATTTTCAGCGGTCATGGTTATGAGTACGGTGGCAATGGAGCTAGAGAAAGGTAACCGAAATTTCCACTGTGAGTAATCAAATTAAATGGGTTTCCAACAGAAGTAAATCTGAACATACTGTCTTTAGGATCCTATGACTTGCTGATAGGAATGGATTGGCTGGAAAAGCAGAAAGCTCTGATGAATTGTTGGGCTAAAACCCTGCATTGTGTGGATGAAGAGGGGAAACCTTTTACTTTGAAAGGAAAACCAAAATCCATTTCAGTAAGACAAATATCAGCCTTACAATTAAAACGAACAGCTAGAAAAGGATACCAAGTTTATGCAGTGCATGTAGAAGATGTAGAACAAAAAACTGGAGAAGATCTGTTGAATGAGTTGCCAGTGGTAAGGGAATTTAAGGAAGTTTTTCCGGATGAGATTCCTCATCTTCCCCCTAAAAGAGAAATTGATTTTTCCATAGATTTGGTGCCGGGAGCAACACCTGTTTCCCGAGCTCCCTACAGAATGAGCCCTCGTGAACTGATGGAGCTGAAGATGCAATTGCAAGAATTATTAGACAAAGGTTATATTAGACCAAGTGTGTCTCCTTGGGGAGCACCAGTCTTATTCGTGAAAAATAAAGATGGAACTTTCAGGATGTGCATTGATTATCGTCAACTAAACAAGTTGACCATTAAAAATAGATATCCGCTCCCTAGAATTGATGATCTTTTTGACCAAGTGAGAGGGGCTTCAGTCTTTTCGAAGATTGACTTAAGAACTGGGTATCACCAGCTCAGAATCAAGGAAGAAGACATCAGTAAAAAAACCTTCCGAACTAGGTATGGATACTACGAATTTGTAGTCCTACGTTTTGGTTTGACAAATGCCCCTGCCACATTAATGTGTCTGATGAACAATGTGCTAAATAAGTATCATTCAATACTAGTTCAACCATCATTTAAACCTACTAGAAAATAATAAAAGAAAAATATACATATGTATCTATAAAATTCGCAGAGAGAAGCAATAAATAAGGTACCATAATGTAAATTGTAAAGGGGTCAAAGGGCAGGCTGATTGGATATATGTATTTATAAGTTAATGTTTGTAAAAGAGAACTCTAATAATGAGACATAGAAATTATGTTCTTCTGTAAATATCACGACTTTAAATACAATGTATAGCTCCTCCACTATATACAAGTGAAAATTCTACATGAAATATCACAGAAAGTATTGATATTTAGCAATGAACTTACTATTCCATATTACACTTGAACAAAAACGTAGGGAAATAACGATAGGAGAGGAAGTTCAGTTGTACTTTCCGCAAATGTTCATTATAAAACATAAATGCGATGCGAATCTCAACTTTCGGTTGGTATAGCGTATGCATAAATAAAATACAATTTGCATTAGAGACGCGGTGGAACAGGTGTATCTTTGGGTGTAAACCTCCTGAATTATACAACCCAACATAGAAAAAAAAAGAAAATCTGCCTTGGTAAGAGTCGCTTGGCATTACCGCTACTGGGATCCCGACAATTATAAAATTTCAGTCTAAAATGAATGTGAAATTATTAACCGTGAAATGTAGGCAGGTTTTAAACAAAACTACGGTTTTATTTATTCTCTTTACAAATGCTATATAATTAGAACAGTCTTGAAACTTTGAGCACAGGGTATAATTTATTCCTCGGTATTGTGAATACCTACCCTTAGAGATTAATTAGAATATCGATGTAATAACCGTGAGCTGTAACGCAAACAAAAAATACTGAAATAAACATCTTTGTTCGCATGAGGAAAGAGGGGATCATCGATTAATACTGCCCAAACCCGTTACAACAAACTATATTCGCGATGGGGTAGGGACAGGGCTCTAAATATTTTGACAACAGGTGGAGAATATGCTATGCTTGTTATCCATATGCGGTAGATTTGTATAGCTGGAGAAAAAATTATAAAAAAAGAGACGTCTGTGCGATGATCGCATGACTGAAAAGTAAACCAGTTTGCTATAACATTGCACATAGATATGACTGTAGAGATTATAGAGAAATAGAAAATAATCGAAAACTATACGCTAAGTCGAACGCGTACAGTAACCAAAAGAAGAAAAAAACTTCGACAATTTCAGTGAGGTTCCAAACGCACATAAGGTCATAGGGAACCTGTGCATCGGAAAAGCCACACTAGCCACGTGGAAAATAATAAGGTTTTGGCAGTGGCGACATTGGATAACTGAAATCGTGTCATCCATATGAGGAGGATCCATCTTACCTGAAGAAAAGAAAAACAAACAAGATGTAATTAGAAAAGAAAGACAGGAGGAGTTCATAAAAGACAGTAGGTAGAAATCTTGTATATAGACAAATAGGGAAGAGACCTGGGTTAATCCCAGTAAGAAAATCGAAACGCTGGAAACAGTTGACCATTCACCGAAAAAAAAATTAGCGGCACCATTTAAATCTCAAACCCTGTATACATAGCGAAAAAGAGCCGTAAAGAGATGGTAACGGGGTTTAGGTTGGACGAAAATAATCGATTAAACCTTATGCACGCCTACACAGAAATGAAAAATTCTGGAACCATCCTACCCAATGTATAGCCGGAAATGCAAGGCATGTTTGGGGAAAACAACCTGAGAAAAATAATCACAACACCAAAAGAAATTCTGAGAGGAGATTCAGAACATAATCATCCTTCACGGTAGAAAATAACCCACAGGAAGTTGAAAACAGAGAGGTGAGAGTAGAGTACTTTCCCTCGAGCTGAATGAGGTAACGCGCAAGCCTTAGGAAGCATATTCCAGATCGCCAACCCCTGGTGTCTCAAGGAAAAACTAGCCGATAGAACGAACCTGGTAAATGGAATAATGACAAAAGGAGTGAGGTTTAAAACGAAAACCGAAACCCTAAAGATAAGAACCGGAAATCGATAATGGTATCGATGGAAGACAAAGCAAGGGTTAAATGCAAATTATGACAACGCATAATCCTGAACCACACGACAAAAAACCCAATGAAATCTCGAGGGGTATTACATCAGTTAAGACGGATAGATACATTGTACCATTCGTGTAGCGTTTAATCGTATTCTGCCAGCAAACGTGGTACTAGGCCGTCGAAATTCTGGAAAAAGCTGAGAGCTCCATTCTGAGGTGATCTTACAGATATCATACCCAGACGCTGGCGATACGTGTCAGTTGGGCATAGGCAAAGAGACGAGAAATAAAAATAAAATTTCTCGAGGCGGGGAAAGCCACGCCATTTTGGAAACGAAACAAATGGGTGAGAGCAGGTAGCACGCGGCCATCGCTCCAAGCCCCGTACCACGTAAATTTTTGCACATAAAGTCTATAGGGTAGACGTGGAACTCGGTCAATCAAATCAAATAACTTGAACCCTCCAACAATAATGAATTTATCATAACACCAGTAACATTTAAATATGAGAGAATTGTATGTCAAGAGGTCGCAAGTTGGATGTCGTATATGATTTTAAATTAATTAATATGGTGAGGTTTTATAAATAGACATAATGATTATATATATATATATATATAATTATAAATTTTAATTATATATATATAATTTATAAGAATTATATGTATTAGTATGGATTTAAATTCTAACTGCATTATTGCAGTGAGAATTGGAAGGAGATGTTATATACTGGACTCGAAAAAAAAAATTTATAGGATGCCAGGGAAATAGAATACACTTAGAATTCGTGCCTAAATCTAAATTGTATGACCTAGTTCTAGCAAGAGACCAGGAATTAGTTCATCGCCATCTAGGAGTTGGAGAAATTTTTTTTTTTTTTTGGAGGTGTGACAAATGGTATCGGAGCCCAAGTTATAAAATTGGGCTGTTGTTATTGTGCTCACTGTTCCTGAGTGTTTTTTTTGTATAAATGAGTATTGTGGAAAATTTTCTGTTTAAAAGCTTGTTGATCTATGTTATGAGTGTGTACAGTGGTGCTGAAATGGCTGAAGGTGAAGAAATTTATGTGGATCTGCGTGATGAGTTTGGTACACCAGATCCCAATGCTCCGGTGATGGCTATGTTGCACAGGTTGCAACGAGAATTGGCTGAACTAAGAAGCCAGAATGACAGGTTGTCATCAGCCAGTAAGGAGCAGGAAAAGCTCATTAGAGAACTAGCTTCACGGAACAGCCAAGAAGGCGAAGGTTCCGGAAAAAGGAAGATTGATGAGTCTGATGACGATGATGCTTCTAGGCATCAGTCTAAATAGAAAATGGAATTACAAGGGGAATTCCGAAAGATCAAACCTCCCTCCTATGATGGGGAAAAGGAGGAAGATGCTGAAGCCTGGTTGCTGAATATGATTAAATATTTCCAGGTCTATGAATATGAAAGCAATCTAAAGGCCAGATTAGTTGTTTACCAGCTACAAGGTAAAGCTCCCTTGTGGTGGGAGGAGACAAAAATGGTTCATGCCATTGATGAAAAGATAGTTACTTGGGAAGATTTCCAGGTTAAGTTCAAAAATCGTTATTTGAATGAGCATTACTATGATGATAAAGCAAAGGAATTCCATGAACTTAGACTAGGACAACTCACTATTGATGAGTTTGTTACTAAGTTTACAAATCTGCTGAGATATGTACCCTACATTAGGGAAGAAAAGGCAAAAGTACAAAGGTTTCTGAATTGTTTGCCTACTGTACACAAAGAGAAAATTGAGTTTGAAAACCCAAAGACAATGGACGAAGATGTTAGAAAAGAGAGATTATGCTATCAGCAGTTTAAAAGAAAGGCTGAGCAAGGAAAAAGTTGGGTAAACAAGGGTGAGTTCAAGGGGAAAAGACAAAAACTAGCATATTTAAAGAATTTTGGCAGAGATCATTAGCAGAAAAAGTTTAATAAACCCAAAGAAAGCCAAACTGCTCAGTCCCAAGTGGCTTCAAAACAAATAGATGGAGACAGTAAAAAGGAAGGGATAGTTAGAATGAAGGAACCCTTGAAATGTTGGGGCTTTGGGGAACCCCATCTTTTGAGGGACTGTCCTCATCGAAACATTCAGACGATCATGAGGGATCGAGAAGCAACAACAGTAAATGATATAGCCAGAAACATACCAACTATCAGTGCAACCATGAAAAATCGGCAAGCAAAACATCAAGCAACCATGGTGGAAATGGAGGGTAAGATTTCTGACATACCTCTTACTGTTTTGATTGATCCGGGTGCTTCTTTGAGTTACATTAGTCCTGGAATTGTAGAAAAATGTAATCTTAAATATAAAAAATTTCAACAATCATGGTTGGTACAGCTGGCCACTGGAACTAAGAGAAAGGTAACCCATAAATTGCCTAGAACAACAATCAAATTAAATGATTTTCAAACAGAAGTAAATCTGAACATACTGCCGTTAGGATCTTATGACCTGCTGATAGGAATGGATTGGTTGGAAAAGGAGAAAGCCCTGATGAACTGCTGGGATAAAACCCTGCATTGTGTGTATGAAGAAGGGAAAACTTTTACTCTCAAAGGAAAACCAAAATCCATTTCAGTAAGACAAATATCAGCACTACAATTAAAACAAATAGCTAGAAAAGGATACGAATTTTATGCAGTACATGTGGAGGAAGTAGAACAGAAAACTGGAGAAAATATGCTGAATGATTTACCAGTGGTAAGGGAATATAAGGAAGTCTTTCCAAATGAGATTCCTCATCTTCCCCCCAAAAGAGAAATTGACTTTACAATTGATCTGGTGCCGGGAGAAACACTTGTTTCCCGAGCCCCTTATCGAATGAGTCCTCCTGAACTTATGGAACTGAAAATGCAATTGCAAGAATTGCTAGATAAAGGTTATATTAGACCAAGTGTGTCTCCTTGGGGAGCACCGATCTTATTTGTGAAAAAGAAAGATGGAACTTTTAGGATGTGCATTGATTATCGCCAACTGAACAAGTTGACCATTAAGAATAGATACCCTTTACCTAGAATTGATGATCTTTTTGATCAAGTGAGAGGAGCTTCATTCTTTTCGAAGATTGAATTAAGAACTCGGTATCACTAGATCAGAATCAAGGAAGAAGACATCAGCAAAACAACCTTCCAAACCAGGTATGGACACTACGAATTTGTAGTCCTACCTTTTGGTTTGACAAATGCCCTTGCCACATTCATGTGTCTGATGAACAGTGTGTTAAATAAGTATCATTCAATACGAGTTCAACCATAATTGAAACCCACTAGGAATTAACAAAAGAAAAATATACATATGTATCTGTAAACTTCGCAGAGAGAAGAAATAATTAAGGTACCATAATGTAAATTGTAAAGGAGCGCCGGGACTGAAGTCAGATTCAGGTCATACATAACATTTTATAAATCAATGCTGTAATAGAAAACTCTAATAATTAGACAACCGAAATTCTCTGCTTCTTGCCTATGCAACTTTCAAATACAATGTATAACTACTCCATATATACAAGTGAAGAAAAGTAGCGGTAAACTATCTGCAAGGTATTACGATATTTCGCCTTCGAACTATTCCATATTACACTTGAACAAAAACGTAGGGAAATAAACGATGAGAGGAAGTTCGAATTTATACTTTCCATAAGGCTCAAACTCATTATAAGAAACATCAGTACGATGGGAATCTTCAAATTTTGGTTGGTACAGCGTATGCATAAATAAAATACAATTTTCATTAGAGAGGTACTGGTGGAATAAATTATCTTTGGGTGTAAACCTCCTGAATTATACAACTTAACACAGAAAAAAAAAGAGAAAATCACCTTACGTAAGAGTCGTAAGGGGCTACACGCTACCAGGGATCCTGACAATAAGTAAAATTTACGATCTAAAATGAATACTGGAAATTATTAACCACGAAATGCACCTGGGTTTTAGAAACAAAACTACCGAACTATTTATTATATCTTCCAAAAATGCTATGTAATTACGTTAGTTGTGAAACTTTGAGCACAGGTATAATTTTATTCCTCGGTATTGTGAATACCTACCCTTAGAGATTAGTTAGAATATCAATGTAATAACCGTGAGCTATATGTGAAACAAAAATATAGAAATAAACATGCATGTTCGCATGAGAAGGAGGGATCCGTCGAGTATTCATGCCCAAAGCCCGTTACAACAAACTCTGTCTTAAAACGATGAGGACTGAGGACCGAAATCCTAAAGATTTCGACAACACAGTGGAGGAGCTATTATATATACATTTCTCCATATAAGTAGATTTGTATAGCTGGAGGAAAAGTTATAAAAAAAGAGACGTCTGTGCAATGATCGCATGACTGAAAAGTAAACCAGTTTGCTATAACATTGCACATAGATACGACTATAGAGATTATAGAGAAATAGAAAATAATCGAAAACTATACGCTGAGTCGAACGCGTACAGTAACGAAAAGGAAAAAAAAACTTTGACAATTTTAGTGAGGTTCCGAACGCACATAAGGTCACAGGGAACTTGTGCATCGGACAAGCCACACTAACCGCGCGGAAAATAATAAGGGTTTGGCAGTGGTGACATTGGATAACTGAAATCGTGTCATCCATATGAGGAGGATCCATCTTACCTGAAGAAAAGAAAAACAAACAAGATGTAATTAGAAAAGAAAGACAGGAGGAGTTCATAAAAGACAGTAGGTAGAAAGCTTGTATACAGACGAATAGGGAAGAGACCTGGGTTAATCCCAGTAAGCAAATCGAAACGCTGGAAATGGTTGAATATTCACCGAAAAAAAATTTAGCGGCACCATTTAAATCTCAAACCCTGTATACATAGCGAAAAAGAGCTGTAAAGAGTTGGTAATCGTGTATAGGTTGGACGGCAATAATCGATTAAACCTTATGCACGCCTACACAGAAATGAAAAATTCTGGAACCATCCTACCCAACGTATAGTCGGAAATGCAAGACATGGTTGGGGAAAACAACTTGAGAAAAATAATCACAACACCGAAAGAAATTCTGAGAGGATATTCAGAACATAATCATCCTTCACGGCAGAAAATAACCCACAGGAAGTTGAAAACAGAGAGGTGAGAGTAGAGTACATAACCTCGAGCCGAATGAGGTAACGCGCAAGCCTTGATAAGCATATTCCAGATCGCCAACCCCTGGTGTCTCAAGGAAAAACTAGCCGATAGAAAGAACCTGGTAAATGGAATAATGACAAAAGGAGTGAGGTTTAAAATGAAAACTGAAACCCTAAAGATAAGAACCGGAAATCAGTAATGGTGTCGATGGAAGACAGAGCGAGGGTTAAATGCAGATTATGACAACACATAATCCTGAACCACACGACAAAAAACCCAATGAAACCCCGAGGGGATTACATCAGTTAAGATGGACAGATACATTGTACCATTCGTGTAGCATTTAATCGTATTCCGCCAGCAAACGTGGTACTAGGCCGTCGAAATTTTGGAAAAAGCTGAGAGCTCCATTCCGAGGTGATCTTACAGATATCATACCCAGACGCTGGCGATACGTGTCAGTTGAGCATAGGCAAAGACATGAGAAATAAAAATAAAATTTCTCGAGGCGGGGCAAGCCACGCCATTATGTAGACGAAACAACTGGGTGAGAGCAGGTAGCACGCGGCCACCGCTCCAATCCCCGTACCACGTCAAGTTTTGCACATAAATCTATAGGGTAGACGTGGAAACCGGTCATTCGACTCCAATAACATGAACCCTCCAACGATAATAAATTTATCATAACACTTGTAACAATTAAATATGAGAAATTTGTATGTCAAGAGGTCGCAAGTTGGAGGTCTTATATGTTTTTAAATTCATTGATACGGTGGGTTCGTATAAATAAGCATAATTATTTTATATATATATATATATAATTATAAATTTTAATTATATATATATAATTTATAAGAATTATATGTATTGGTAAGGATTTAAATTATAACTGCATTATTGCAGCGAGAATTGGAAGGAGATGTTATATACTGGACTCGAAAAAAAAACTTTATAGGATGCTAGGGAAATAGAATACACTTAAAATTCGTGCCTAAATCGAAATTGTATGACCTAGTTCTAGCAAGAGACCAGGAATTAGTTCATCGCCATCTAGGAGTTGGAGAAAAAAAAACAAAAATTTGGAAGTGTGACAAATGGTATCGGAGCCCAAGTTATAAAACTGGGCTGTTGTTATTGTGCTCACTGTTGCTGAGTGTTTTTTTTGTATAAATGAGTATTGTGGAAAATTTTCTTTTTAAAAGCTTGCTGATCTATGTTATGAGTGTGCACAGTGGTGCTGAAATGGCTGAAGGTGAAGAAATTTATGTGGATCTGCATGATGATTTTGGTACACCATATCCCAACGCTCCGGTGATGGCTATGTTGCACAGGTTGCAATGAGAATTGGAAAAACTAAGAAGCCAGAATGACAGGTTGTCATTAGCTAGTAAGGAGCAGGAAAAGCTCATCAGAGAACTAGCTTCACGGAACAGCCAAGAAGGCGAAGGTTCCGGAAAGAGGAAGAGTGATGATTCTGATGACAATGATGCTGCTAGGCATCAGTCTAAACAGAAAAAGGAATTACAAGGGGAATTCCGAAAGATCAAACCTCCCTCCTATGATGGGGAAAAGGAGGAAGATGCTGAAGCCTGGTTGCTGAATATGATTAAATATTTCCAGGTCTATGAATATGAAAGAAATCTAAAGGCCAGATTAGTTGTTTACCAGCTACAAGGTAAAGCTACCTTGTGGTGGGAGGAGATGAAAATGGTTCATGCCATTGATGAAAAGACAGTTACTTGGGAAGACTTTCAGGTTAAGTTCAAAAATCGTTATTTGAATGAGCGTTATTATGATGATAAAGCAAAGGAATTCCATGAACTTAGACTAGGACAACTCACTATTGATGAGTTTGTTACTAAGTTTACAAATCTGCTGAGATATGTACCCTACATTAGGGAAGAAAAGGAAAAAGTACAAAGGTTTCTGAATTGTTTGCCTACTGTATACAAAGAGAAAATTGAGTTTGACAACCCAAAGACAATGGACGAACTTGTTAGAAAAGCGAAATTATGCTATCAGCAGCTTAAAGGAAAGGCTGAGCAAGGAAAAAGCTAGGTAAACAAGGGTGAGTTCAAGGGGAAAAGACAAAAACCAGCATATTTAAAGAATTTTGGTAGAGATCATTAGCGGAAAAAGTTTAATAAACCCAAATAAATCCAAACTGCTCAGTCCCAAGTGGCTTCAAAACAAATAGATGGAGACAGTAAAAAGGAAGGGACAGTTAGAATGAAGGAAGCCTTGAAATGTTGGGGTTGTGGAGAACCCCATCTTTTGAGGTACTGTCCTCATCGAAACATTCATATGATCATGAGGGATCGAGAAGCGACAATAGTAAATGATATATCCAGAAATATACCAACTATCAGTGCATCCTTGGAAAATCGGCAAGCAGAACATCAAGCAACCATGGTGGAAATGGAGGGTAAGATTTCTGACCTACCTGTTACTGTTTTGATTGATCCGGGTGCTTCTTTGAGTTACATTAGTCCTGGAATTGTAGAAAAATGTAATCTTAAATCTAAAAAATTTCTGCAGTCATGGTTGGTACAGCTGGCCACTGGAACTAAGAGAAAGGTAACACATAAATTGCGCAGAACATAAATCAAATTAAATGATTTTCAAACAGAAGTAAATCTGAACATACTGCTGTTAGGATCTTATGACTTGTTGATAGGAATGGATTGGCTGGAAAAGAAGAAAGCCCTAATGAACTGCTGGGATAAAACCCTGCATTGTGTGGATGAAGAAGGGAAACCTTTTACTCTCAAAGGAAAACCAAAATCCATTTCAGTAAGACAAATATCAGCACTACAATTAAAATGAACAGCTAGAAAAGGATACCAAGTTTATGCAGTACATGTGGAGGAAGTAGAACAGAAAACTGGAGAAAATCTGCTGAATGATTTACCGGTGGTAAGGGAATTTAAGGAAGTCTTTCCAGATGAGATTCCTCATCTTCCACCCAAAAGAGAAATTGACTTTACAATCGATCTGGTGTCGGGAGCAACACCTGTTTCCCGAGCCCCTTATCGAATGAGTCCTCCTGAACTTATGGAACTGAAAATGAAATTGCAAGAATTGCTAGATAAAGGTTATATTAGACCAAGTGTGTCTCCTTGGGGAGCACCGGTCTTATTTGTGAAAAAGAAATATGGAACTTTTAGGATGTGTATTCATTATCTCCAACTGAACAAGTTGACCATTAAGAATAGATATCCTTTACCTAGAATTGATGATCTTTTTTATCAAGTGAGAGGAGCTTCAGTCTTTTTGAAGATTGACTTAAGAACTGGGTATCACCAGCTCAGAATCAAGGAAGAAGACATCAGCAAAACAACCTTCCGAACCAGGTATGGACACTACAAATTTATAGTCCTACCTTTTGGTTTGACAAATGCCCCTGCCACATTCATGTGTCTGATGAACAGTGTGTTAAATAAGTACTTGGATAAATTTGTTCTTGTGTTCATAGATGATATTTTGGTCTACTCCAAAAATGAGGAGGAACATAGAGAACATTTGCAGATAGTGTTGCAAACTCTGAAAGAAAACCAGCTATATGCCAAGTTCAGCAAATGTGAATTTTATAAAGATAAGATTCAATATTTGGGCCATATTATTTCTGAACAAGGCCTTGCTGTTGACCCTGAAAAGATAAAGGCTACCAAAGAATGGCCTGTACCAACTGATGTTTCAGCAGTAAGATCATTCATGGGGATTGCAGGCTATTATCGCAGATTCGTGGAGAGATTTTCTGCCATAGCACATCCCATAACATCATTACAAAGAAAGGGTGTCAAATTTGAATGGACAAACAAATGCCAAAACAGCTTTGACCAATTAAAAATAAAACTCACTACAGCCCCTATCCTAAAGATTGCAGATCCTGATAAAGAATTTTTTGTATGTACAGATGCTTGTAGAGAGAGGTTGGGAGGAGTCCTTTTGCATGAAAATTCAGTTATTGCCTATGAATCTAGGAAACTGAAAATACATGAACATAATTATAGTGCCTATGATTTGGAATTAGCAGCTGTTATCCATGCTTTGAAAATGTGGCGGCACTATCTTCTTGGGAAAAAGTTTACATTGATGACTGATCATATTAGTCTCCAATATTTCTTTTCCCAAACTGATCTGAATGCAAGACAAGCCAGATGGTTGTCCTTTTTAAGTGAATTTGATATGGACATAAAACATATCAAGGGAAAAGAAAATAAATTTGCTGATGCATTAAGCAGGAATGCTTGTTAGAATATAAACAACATTGGAAGTAGTGCCCAGATCGAAGTATAAGAGTTGGTAAGAAAAGCAACAAATCAAGATCCAAACTATGAAACACTCTTGGTGAAACTACAGAAAAAGGAGAAAATTGATTTCACTCACAACCAAAAAGGGTTGATCTGTTATAAAAACAGGTTGTATATTCCCAATGTAGAGTCCTTAAAAAGGGAAATTATGGATGAATATCACAAACAGCCATATGCAGGACATCCAGGATATCAGAAAATGTTAACAGCCCTGAAAAAGAAGTTGTTCTGGCCAGGAATGAAGAGAGATGTAGCAGAATATTTAAGTAGGTTCATGGAATGTCAACTAGTCAAAGTTGAGCATCAACATCCGGCGGGTATTTTAAACCCTTTTCCAATTGCAGAATGGAAATAGGACACAATTTCCATGGATTTTATAACAGGATTACCCAAAACCAAATACCAGCATGATTCAGTAATGGTGGTAGTAGACACTCTAACAAAAGCTGCCCACTTTACACCAGTGAAATCTACCTTTGGGACAACTCAAGTAGCGAATGTGTTCCTGAAGGAGGTAGTAAGGCTTCATGGGGTTCCAAAGGTAATTGTTTCAGACCGAGATGCTAAGTTTACAACAACTTTTTGGAAAGGACTATTTGGAGGGATGGGTACTAAGTTGAATTTTAGTACCGCCTATCACCCTCAGACCGATGGGCAGACAGAGAGGACTAATCAAATTTTGGAGGATATGCTGAGAATGTATGTGATGGATAGGCCATCAAAGTGGGAAGAGTATTTTCATTTAGTCAAATTTCCCTATAATAACAACTACCAATCCACTATCAAGATGAGTCCGTTTGAGGCACTGTATGAAAGAAAGTGTTGTACTCCTTTGAGCTGGAGCCAACCAGAGGATAAACTAATGTTGGGGCCCGATGCCTTACAAGAGATGGAAAGAATTGTTAAACAGATACAAAGAAACATCAAGACAGCACAAGATCGCCAGAAAAACTATGCTGATAAGAAACGAGTGCACCGAGAATTAAAAGTGGGGGATCATGTGTATTTGCGTATTAAACCCAAAAAGAGCACACTTTATGCTGGAAGTTGTGCAAAACTGGCTCCTAGATATTGTGGTCCTTTTGAAGTATTAGAAAGGGTGGGACCAGTGGCATACAAGCTGGCCTTACCACCCCATGTTAGAGTTCATGATGTGTTTCATGTTTCATTATTAAAAAGATATGTGCATGATGCTTCTCACATAGTTGATTGGAATGTTGTACAGGTGGAACTAGAAAGGGGAGTTTCTGCTAGAACCGCTTCAAATATTGGAGTAGGAAGAAATTGAATTGAGAAACAGAACAGTAGCCAGAGTAAAAGTGCAGTGGAAGCACTTTACTGCTGAAGAAGCTACCTCGGAAAGAGAAGCTGAAATGATGGAAAGATATCCATTTTTTTTTGAAAAATGAACTCTAGTAGTTAAATAACAACACCGAGGATGGTGTTTATTTTCAGAGGGGGAATATGTAACACCCCCAATTTATGTGTTTGAATTTCAAAGTTAGACATTTGAACTTTAATCCTAAGGGGAGTGGACCCCAAAGGATAAGTATTTTGTGAATGTAATTTAATATTTAAGTTGAGGAAATGAATAAAATGATTGTGTGCATATTGACCAAAATGAGATTATGAGATCACTTGCTAAATCCATGAGGATGGATAAGGCAACTATTCCCCACAATCTTTCAAAAATCCTTGAAAGGAATTATTTCTAATTTAGATTTTTGAGGAAGAATCTAAATTTCCCCAATGATGAGGAAAGTAGTTGGTAAGAGGTAAAAAGCTGGAAAAGCTGAGGAAAAGCATAAAACAGCTTTAAAGAGTCCCTAAAGTGGGAAGCCTAGGCAAAACAGGAAGAAAAGCATCCTGCTATTCTGGACGCAGAATTAGAAACATGCTTTGGGGAACATGAGCTTAAATAAGATGCTCCAAAACAGATTAGTGGTTGGTCTGTGGTGGAGGTGATCTCAGCTCGGGGGTGAGTTCTGGGAAACGGAAGGACTCTAAGGTTGGGAGGTTGGTCATTTGCAATAGTGGTATGTCCCTAAAATTATTGGTGTTTTTATTTCTTATGATATGAATTGGATACATATAATAAGTTGATTTGTAGATTAGATTTATTAGTGCTACATTTAACAGAATCAATCATAAGGCATCCACCTTTATAATTTTGTATAGTTGTAGAAAAGAAATCTGTAGAGTAGAATCCCATAGAAACTCTAAATCGAGGTCGGTTTAAATCTGAGGATACATATTCCTCCACAGATAATTTAATGTTAAACTGCTCCTGATCTATTAGTATAAATTTATGCACATGATTAGGATGGAACAATATGGGAGTTCCTGTACCATAAATTAAAATAAAATAGGGGAACTAAAATCTAAATTGTGTAGTAAATGGAGCAGACACAAAAATATACCAATGCCCAGAGTCTCGAAACCATGTAATAATTCAACTTTGTAGAAAATGTAAAGTAATCCTAGTTCAGATTATATAACTTTAATCTGCTTCTGAATTTTATAGATAAGTATCATTCAATACTAGTTCAACCATCATTTAAACCTACTAGAAAATAACAAAAGAAAAATATACATATGTATCTATAAAATTCACAGAGAGAAGCAATAAATAAGGTACCGTAATGTAAATTGTAAAGGGGTTCCGGGGCTGAAGCTAGATTCAGGTCATATATAACGTTTTATAAATTAATGCTGTAAAAGAGAACTCTAATAATGAGACAACCAAAATTCTCTGCTTCTTGACTATGAAACTTTCAAATACAATGTATAACTCCTCCGTATATACAAGTGAAGAAAAGTAGCTGCAAACTATCTGGAAAGTATTACGATATTTCGCATTAGAACTATTCCATATTACACTTGAACAAAAACGTAGGGAAATAAACGATGAGAGGAAGTACAAATTCATACTTTCCATAGAGCTCAAACTCATTATAAGAAACATCAGTACGATGGGAATCTTCAACTTTCGACTGGTATAGTGTATGCATAAATAAAACACAATTTGCATTAGAGAGGCACTGGCGGAATAAATTATCTTTGGGTGTAAACCTCCTGAATTATATAACTTAACACATAAAAAAAAAGAAAATCACCTTACGTAAGAGTCGTAAGGGGGTACACGCTACCAGGGATCCTAAGAATAAGTAAAATTTACAATCTAAAATGAATACTGGAAATTATTAACCGCGAAATGCACTTGGGTTTTAGAAACAAAACTACCGGACTATTTATTCTATCTTCCACAAATGCTATGTAATTACGTTAGTCGTGAAACTTTGAGCACAGGTATAATTTTATTCCTCGGTATTGTGAGTACCTACCGTTAGAGATTAATTAGAATATCAATGTAATAACCATGAGCTATATGTGAAACAAAAATATAGAAATAAACATGCCTGTTCGCATGAGAAGGGGGGATCCGTCGAGTATTCATGCCCAAAGCCCGTTACAACAAACTCTGTCTTAAAACAATGAGGACCAAGGACCGAAATCCTAAAGATTTCGACAACAGAGTGGAGGAGCTATTATATATACATTTCTCCATATAAGTAGATTTGTATAGCTGGAGAAAAAATTATAAAAAAAGAGATGTCTATGCGATGATAGCATGACTGAAAATTAAATCAGTTGCTATAACATTTGCACATAGATACGATTGTAGAGATTATAGAAAAATAGCAATTAATCGAACTATACGCTGAGTCGAACGCGTACAGTAACCAAAAGAAAAAAAAAGAACTTCGACAATTTCAATTAAGTTCTGAACGTACATAAGGCATAGGGAACCTGTGCATCGGACAAACCACACTAGCCGCGTGGAAAATAATAGGGGTTTGGCAGTGGCGACATTGGTTAACTGAAATCGGGTCAGCCATATGAGGAAGATCCATCTTACCTGAAGGAAAGAGAAACAACACAAGATGTAAGTAGAAAAGAAAGATAGGAGAACTCATAGAAGACAGTTAGTAGAAATATTGTATACAGACGAATAGGGAAGATACCTGGGTTAATCCCAGTAAGCAAATTGAAACGCTGGAAACTTTTGACCATTCGTCGAAAAGAATTTAGTGGCACCATTTAAATCTGAAACCCTGTATACATAGCGAAAAGGAGCAGTAAAGAGTTGGTAATGGGATTTAGGTTGGACAACAATAATCGATTAAACCTTATTCACGCCTAACCGGAAATGAAAAATTCTGGAACCCTCCCATCCAACATATAGCCGGAAATGCAAGACATGGTTGGGGTAAACAACCTGAGAAAAATAATCACAACACCGAAAGAAATTCTGAGAGGTGATTCAGAACATAATCATCCTTCACGGAAAAAAATAACCCACAGGAAGTTGAAAACAGAGAGGTGAGAGTAGAGTACTTACCCTCGAGCAGAATGAGGTAACGCGCAAGCCTTGGGAAGCATATTCCAGATCGCCAACCCCTGGTGTCTCAAGGAAAAACTAGCTGATAGAACGAACCTGGTAAATGGAATAATGACAAAAGGAGTGAGGTTTAAAACGAAAACCGAAACCCTAAAGATAAGAACCAGAAATCGATAATGGTATCGATGGAAGACAGAGCGAGGGTTAAATGTAGATTATGACAACGCATAATCCTGAACCACACGACAAAAAACCTAATGAAATCCCGAGGGGGATTACATCAGTTAAGATGGACAGATACATTGTACGATTTGTGTAGCATTTAATCGTATTCCGCTAGCAAACGTGGTACCAGGCCGTCGAAATTCTGGAAAAAGATGAGAGCTCCATTCCGAGGTGATCTTACAGATATCATACCCGGACGCTGGCGATACGTGTCATTCGAACATAGGCAAAGACAAAAGAAATAAAAATAAAAGTTCTAGAGGCGGGGCAAGCCACGCCATTGTGGAAACGAAACAACTGGGTGAGAGCAGGTAGCACGCAGCCACCGCTCCAAGCCCCGTACCACGTAAATTTTTGCACATAAAGTCTATAGCGTAGACGTGGAACTCAGTCAATCAAAACAAATAACTTGAACCCTCCAACAATAATGAATTTATCATAACACCTGTAACATTTAAATATGAGAGAATTGTATGTCAAGAGGTCGCAAGTTGGATGTCGTATATGATTTTAAATTCATTAATTCGGTGAGGTTGTATAAATAGACATAATGATTATATATATATATATATATATAATTATAAATTTTAATTATATATATATAATTTATTAGAATTATATGTATTGGTATGGATTTAAATTCTAACTGCATTATTGCAGCTAGAATTGGAAGGAGATGTTATATACTGGACTCGAAAAAAAAAACTTTATAGGATGCCAGGGAAATAGAATACACTTAGAATTTGTGCCTAAATCGAAATTGTATGACCTAGTTCTAGCAAGAGACCAGGAATTAGTTCATCACCATCTAGGAGTTGGAGAAAAAAAAAAATTTTTTTGGAGGTGTGACACCTAAAGTGGTTGAACTCTCATAGGATAGTATCCCTCAAACTCAGGGCTTTCCCCCATTAATTCAAGGCAAAATTTAAGGCCTAAAAACTGAACCTAAAGTGGCTGAACTTCCATACGATTTTATTTTTTTGGTTGAGTCTTAACTTCTACAAGTTCTAAAGCAATCTATAAAAGGCTAGGTAGCCTCTAGATCTCATCATTTCTGAAGGCATGTTATTTATAGATGTGATTTATGCCATCAATTTTAAGGAAAATTTTCATACAAACCATGCATGAACCATTTGTATGTGTCATAAATCTCCCTTAAACTCTAGGCAATGCAATATTTAACGCATCTCATTTCCATATGTGAATGCTACAATAAAATTTAAGTCAAACATTAAGATAAACCATCCACATTTCATTTATCTCATGCACATGTGTCATTTCTTCCATGCATTTTCAATAAATTTCAATTTAATATATTTTTATTGAATTTGTTTTTTTTCCATGGATAAAAAAGCCCACTAAATATGGTTGAAAATGGAAATTATGCATAGATGTTTCTTGTTATCCCAATCCAAGGAAAGCAGTGATTACATATGTGCTTTCCAATATTGTGACTAGAAAAGTCGTCCAAAGGAAAATGAATATACAGGGAAGAACAACAAACAACGAGACATATTATATTGCATTGATAGAACGCTTGAGAGCAGCTATGGAGTATGGATAAAATGGAATTTTAGTTTTCACCAATTCTAAACATGTGTGCAACCAGATTAATGGTGTGTACTAAGTTAAGAAGGAGAGGCTAAAAGAAAAGCATGAAATAGCAAACAATATTGTTAGGCAATTTCAATGTTTTAGTATAAGACATTGTACAAATGTGAATAAGATGTCTGCTGATCTATTGCGTGCGGAAATGCCAATTCAGGATTCATCTATCAAATATGAATTAATAGATGAATTATAATTATAGGGGGCAATGCTTATGTAAGATCCATCTCTAAAAGATTAATTATTTTTGAGACGCTCTTCTTCAAAAATTCAAGATTCATCTCTCAAAGATGAATTAGTGTTGAGATGCTCTCCTTCAAAAAATTTTGATGGACATTGTAACATATCTTGGATATGTGTGTGTTTTATACTTTTAAATGCATCTTTTTTAATGACCATGTGTTTTTTTCAATTATATATCAAGTGTGCTCCCACCACACCATGTAAAGCACAACTTGGTGAAATTCACATTTCCATCAAGTGGTGAACTTCACATTTTTATAAAATTAAAATGCGAGGAATACAACAAATTTTGTTTAAATGCAGTTTCACGCTTATTTTTTAATGACTATGTGTTTTTCTAAATTTTATACCAAGTGTGCTCACGCCATGTAAAGTGCAATTTTTTTTCCTAAATTACATTAATTTTCTGAAATTTATTCTGAATTTGTTTTATATAGTAATTTAAAAAAATAATTGTAAATGTCCATTGTAGAGATATATATATATATATATATATATATATATATATATATCATGGAGGTTGAATGACGAAGATCAACAGAATCCCATATCTATACAAGAGATGGGGATCAGGGATTGAGGGATGCTCACAGTATTTAAATATAAACTTAAATATCCATACCTATACATACATGTGTGTACATATGGAATTGATTTTTTATCAATTTTGTGAGTTAAATTATTTGTTAATAAGTTTCATTTTTTATTTTTTAGGAGCCAAGAGGAGAAGGGTGTCTAAACCATCAATGGAGTATGCCCATGGCTCACGCAATCGTGGTATGGTTCACGCGATTTAATCAATGAATATGTACATGTATTTATATGTATGAATGTATTTTTGAATTGATTATAAATTCATATTTGTTTATGAAGCTTCTCTCTCATCTCGTGAGGTTGGTGGTGGTTTAGATTCCCTTAGAGGGGCATCAATAAGTGTTGGCAGATTGCGTGAAGGTGATGATATGTGTTCCCCCAGAGGCCAATCAATGGATGGTAATTTCGGTTCTCAACCAATTGGTGGTCATGTTTGTTCTCAGTAGGGTCGTTCTCATTCTCAATAGTCTCAGGGTGGGCAAGATGCTATCCAACCACATTCAGGTGGCCATCAATTTGCATATTTTTTTGATTCAATTTGTACAAATTTGTTTACATCTATTTTTCTAATATACAAAATTTTATATATTGATGCAGAGGATGAAAATGTTTGCCAAAATGTTGCTAAAAAAAGATGTAGGGTAGAACGCTTCATTCAAGAAGAAGGTTGTCCCCTAACCATGACTTATCCAGCGGACATTTCTGATATACATTGGGAAACACACATGCAAAAATGCACCTTAGAAAGGTGTCAACATCTTCATGAAAAATTGAAGAGAGATCTTGTGGCTTTGACTCTACCTGTTGAGAGTCAAAAAAGCTTGGAAATAATTACACACTCATTAGGCGAACTAGTAGATGTGTACTGAAATCTTGGGCCAACCACTGATAATTTTGTAGAAGTCATGAGAAAAAGAAAGGAAACAATGATGGGTCCCGATAAATGGGAGGTTGTTAGAAAAAGAGTTACAACAGAAATGGCCGAGTCTATGTTTAATGTCAAATAAGGGCCGAAAATAAAGATGTTGAAGGTGCAATATTTCAAGCACCATCATATAGCTCACTATTTGTATGATAGATGTCGTGCAGCCTATGGAAGGCTCCCATGGAACGACAAGGTACTGCTTTATTTTTCAAAATTATTTTATGCATAATTCATTTCGCAAATTAAACCCAATTACAATGACCATCCCTATGAATTTTTTCGTCCTGGGAAAGGTTGATTGTGTGACTGTAGGGACACTAGGTGTGATGTTGAGTTGTCTCTCCCTAAGACACCATTGGTTAGTCGACCTTTTCGTGTAAAAAAATTTCAGTCAGATATGGAAGACACTTCTCAAACTAATCGAGAAGTAAGGGATGCCATCATTGACAATGTTAACAGTGGATTGGGTGGAGTTGATGTTTGTCTGAATCGACAAAGAACATGTGAGAATTCAGGCACTAATTTTGTGTATTATATGGATGAAAAGATTGACAACATGAGTGTTGAAGATCTCAAAACACATGCAAAGAATTGTCGCAATGGTTGGAAGGACCTAATTTTTCACGAGGAAGAGGGCATGGGAACTGTATGTGTTAATGTTTAGGGTTCAATTATTTTAACACATGTACAATTTGTAATAAATACATATATACATAAATTTGTTTTTATACATTAATCTTACAAAAAATTATTATTATATGCTACCACCATTTGTAGTTGTCACTTTTGATGAATGAATAAAATGTTAATACTACGGTTAGAGCCTCTGGTTCAAACAATCAAGATGGATCTCACCATCAAGATATGTTGGAAAATGTTAGTGTTTTATAAGTGGACATGATGATGTACAATTACTTTTTATCTATTATTATATATATCAAAACATGATGAGATATTTTTAAAATAAATAATTTTGCACACATGTACATGTACATATATATAATAAAATGTTTTAGAAGAATCCGATTCCGTCTGATGTTTTTTGGATCGAGGTACCTTCTTCTTCCTTGGGAGATGTACCTTCTACATCCTTAGGAGATGTGCCAAATCCACAATCACAAGTATGGACAAATTTTCCCTTTTAAAATTTATGTTTTTAAGTTATATATTCCACCTCAAAAAGTTCCATTAAAAATGAGATATATCTATATCTTGAGTTATTTTAAATTTTTTGAATTTTAGGTTTTTGGAGATTTTCTTTTGAAGCCTCTCTTAGGAGATGTGCCAAATCCACCAGCATAAGTATTCAATTTTTCATTTATATATATGTGTGTGTGTGTGTGTGTGTGTGTGTGTTTTTAAGTTATAAGTTATAAATTGAATTTTAAAAGTTTTATTATAAATTGAGATCTACAGATTTTGAGTTATTTTAAATTTTTTAAATTTTAGGTTTTTGGAGATTTTCTTTTGGAGCCTCTCTTAGCAGATGTGCCAAATCCACCAGTATAAGTATTCAATTTTTCACTTAAATATATGTTTTTAAGTTATTATAAATTGAAGTTTAAAATTTTTACTAGAAATTGAGATCTTGATCTTGAGTTATTTTATACTTTTAAATTTTTTAAATTTTAGGTTTCTATAGAGGATTTATTTTCTCCACGGACTGTAGCGATGGAGATAGGAACATCCACACCATTTCAACCATTTGAACAAGTTGTCTAACTTTTTTTTTAATATTATTGAAAATAAGTTTATATATGCATTTTCATTTGAAAATTTTAATATATATATATATATATATATATATATATATATATATATATATATATGTATATTGTACAGTTTATTGTTCGTGATGTTTGTGTGGGGGAAGTTGTAGTGGACGAGAAACAAATGGAGAGGGAACCTCATGAGGTATTGCCTGATTTTTTTTACATGAAGTTCTATATATTCTCACTCAATTTTAAAATATCAAATTTTAATGTTTGCACACATTGTGTACAAGTTCCCTATGCTTCGCAAGATAGCTCAAGGATTGTGACTTTGTTGGGAGAGACGCTACATCCATCTATATTTGATGGATTATGCACATGCACTATCTGATGGATGATGCACATGCACACGTGGAACATTATATTTTAAATATATTTAGTCTTAAATTTAATTTTTTATATATAGTCTTATCTAGATGTAGTCATATATAACTTGATACTTGATAATTGTGATATCTACAAATTTTGGACATATTTTATGTGAACTACATTTGGTACATGTGAATGTGATATATAATGTTTTTAAAACTTAAGTTTTGGATGGTTGAACTACATTTGGCATGTGAAGTAATGTTTTTTTTTTTCTAATTAAGTCTAGATTCTATTACTAAAAAATATGGTACATACAGTAGTGTGCCTTCATGGGCGTTGAGAGTTCAGCACAATATCAAAAATAGAGCTGCCCACAAGGGGAAACTAGCTAGAGAAAGATATAATAGCTACCTCAAAGGAGGAAACCAGCATTGAGAAAAAAACATAGGACTGTAGTAGTACAAACCAGCATTGAACAAAAAACATAGGACTGTAATAGTGCTTTGACATGCTAGATGGCCAAGATTCCTGAAAACACCAACTAGACAAAAATTCTGACCTGAATGACAAAAAATAACTGTGTGTCCTAGATACCATAGTCGTCAGAGGGAGGTTCTTCTGCGATTCTGCATCCGTAGCTATCATCATCGTCATCCAGAGTGGGATTTGCTACCGCGCCAACCTTGCTTTGCTCCATTGGCGTGTCTTTGACACGAGAACTGCCACCGCCATGTCTGCCACCACCAGCTTCCTGTGAGAGGTCCTGAACGCCGGTTTGGATTACCTGGTCAGACCTAGGGGTGCGAAGCTGAATTCCAGGATGCGCAGGAGGCATGGGGTCAGAGCCAAATTGAGGGAGTTCTTTGAAAGTTACAGAAACCGTCGCTACCACAAGAGGCTGGGATGTGAGATAGGGGAAATGAAATAAGGCCATGGAGGGGTTAACCAGGTGAGCTGACTCCGTGCTGCAAGGGCCAGATGGAGGCGGATGGATGTGGGCGCCACGCAGAGGAGAGGGAGGGTGTTTGTCAGGGCCACGCTGAAGCCTGCATCTGTTGGACGCGCGAGGAGAGGCGCCATGGGAGGAATCAGAAGCGGAGGTCGACAGATTGCTGGAGAGGGAGTGACGCCTGGAGGGAGGGCTGGCTCGAGTGCTGCCTCTGCGGCATCTGAGCCTGTGCCGGAGCCTAGGCATCGTCCCACCGAGAGAGATCGATCGAGTCAAAGAATTCTGCAGGGTGACAGGTAGGAGATACAGAGGCGAGGTTCCAAGAAACAAAGGAAAAACCGGGCTTTCAGAATGGTGGAAGCCAGGTAAAAACTCCACACAGCAGTAAAGATTGCAGCGCCTACCCAATGCAGTGCGGGAACTGGAAAGCTTGGCTTCTAGAGGATAGCCAGAGCAGAGCGGAGGAATATAATTTTTCATAACAACGATAAAAATGAACTGCAGAGCCAAGAACTTAAGCATCGAGGTGGTGAAAGAGCGTCTGGAGCTGGAGGACGACATCGAAATACGTTGGCTGCCTCGTCTTCCCCATCGGCTTGAATGCCATCGCAGGTGACGGACTTTGGTATAAATGTTTTCAATGCTCTTTGAATGTGGATTGCAGGCGGCCATGTGGCCTCGCCACGCGCCGGCCTCTCCACAGATATCCGTCATATCAAATGGATGCACCTGCATCTGGGGTAGTATTGTCCTGTTGCACCAACTGAGTGCAGTCCTGTAGGATTTTGCTGTCATTGAGATTAGAGAGGGGTCCAGCAAAGAGAGTTTGAGCACTGGTGACTCCTTTGTTAGCCAGTAGATCAGCTACCTTGTTGCCCGATCTTTTGACATGCTTTAGAACAATGGCTTTGTTTTGTTGCATGCAGTCTGCCATAAGTTCTAATCTAGCTGTCAATCTCCAACTATCAGAAACTCATGAAGGGGGGGAACCCTGAAGCAGTTTCTGAGCCATTTTGATGAGAATCTGAGAATCGCCCTCGATTTCTAGAGGAGAGAAGTTGTTGAGATGGGCTAGTTGCAACCCTTGCCAAAGTCCTTCAAGCTCTGTCGAGTTGTTGGTATCCCAGCCAATAGATCCATAGTAGATGATCAGAGGTTTTCCTCGGTGGTCCCTGAAGATTCCCCCAAATCTAGCCTCCCCTAGATTTCCCTTGGATGCTCCATCGAAGTTGAGCTTCAGGGTGCCATCAGGAGGGTGGACCCATTTTTCGTTGGCAGGAGAGTGTTGCTTGGAGCGCTTGACTGAAGTGGGGTCCTAAGGAAGATTTAGTTGCCAGCTATCCCAAATGCCTTTTTCTAAGGGTTGTGAACGGAAGTCATCTTGATGCCAATTCCGAAGACCTAGAGTTTCTTGTAGGTTCCTGCAGAGATTGCTCCAAAGGACATCGAGAGGAGTACTTTGGCTTTTGAAGACTCGCATGTTCCTCTCTTTCCAAATGTTCCAAAGCGTGAGGCTTGGAATGATCTGCCAAAGGGCGTTGAGGAGAGAATAGTTGTAGGGGGCTATTGGCCAATTGCGAATAAGGGCATTAAGGTATTTCCTATTCCTGCCCTCTCTTTTGCATTTGAGGCTGATGTTATCCCAAAGGAAAGCTGCCAAAGGACACGTGAGCATGAGATGGTGGATGTTTTCTTCCTGGTTTTCGCAGTTGGGACAGTGGGAAGGTCCAGTGAAGCCCCTTTTGATTAGGTTGTCCCAAGTGAGGATTTTGCGGTGGAAGAGAAGCCACATGAAAGTGGATACCTTGAGCCAAAGATGTGGCAACCAGAGCCCCTTCCAGATGGAGTCAATGGGTTCCTGAGTGCGAATGATGAATGAATAGGCTTCCTGGGTTGTGAACCTGCCTTTGGGAGTGTATCCCCACCTTATGATGTCCGGCTGCTCCGAGTATCTGAGTTTCCTGCTGTTTATCTCCTTATCAAGCTCCGCCTGAACATGATCATGCTGCTGATTCAGACAGATGGCTGCTACTTTCCATTGTCTAAATCCTTGGATGGGGTTCTCCTCCCAGAAATGACAGACCTGGGCTTCAAGGGAGTGGATCTCGTGTGGTTGAAGCTGTGGATCAATGGAAGTGAGCAGTTTGGGTCTTTGATGCCAGGCGTCTGTCCAAAAACGAGCCACTTGACCGTTATGAACTTCCCAAAAACTGTGCTCTTGGATCAGTTGTCAGTGTTGTTTCACTGCATTCCAGATCAAAGAACCTGAATTAACGGTGGTGAGTCTGATGAGCTCAGAGGTAGGTCTATGATTGGCGTATTTGTCTGTCCACAGCTTCGTCCATGGCCTGTGAGGTTTAGACAGCCAATTCCACCAGAATTTTGCACCCATGATAGCGTTGCTATGTTGGGGATCACGGAGACCTAGGCCGCCAACATGCTTTGGGGTGCAGATGGTAGCCCATTTGACTAGAGCCCACTTCCAGTTCTGGCCAGAGGCTCCCCAGAGGAAGTTGCGTTGAAGAGCCTTGATTTGCTTGAGGACCCAATTGGGCGCAGCCAGGACAGAAAAAAGGTAGAGAGGCATGGAATGTAAGATAGACTTGACTAGGATAAGTCGACTGGGAATATTGAGAGAGCGAAACGTCCATGAGGAGATTCTGGCTTCGAGTTTGTCAAGAATTTTCTTCCAAGAGGAGTGCTTCAGAGCAGAGTCTATGAGGGGGCACCAAGATAGTTAGCTGGAAGTTTGGCTATGGTAAAACCCAAGATTCTGGCTATTCGAGTTTGAGTATAGGGCGCAGTATTGAAGAAGAAAATTTGGGATTTCGAGGCATTGACAGAGGTGCCCGAAGCTTCAGCAAAGGTATCGAGGATAGCTTTGAGGGAGGAAGCCTCTTGGGAAGAGGGATGTCCAAAGAGCATGTTGTCATCCAAAAATTGCTGGTGCGTGATGGGAGAGGATCCATGGACAGAGATGCCTCGAATCTGCTTCCGGTGCAATGCTTGTTTGATGTATCTTCCAAGACCTTCGGCCATTAGAACAAAGAGGAAGGGGGACAGTGGGTCGCCTTGATGGATGCCTCGGGAAGGAGAGAAAGGTTGGGAGAGAAATCCATTGACAAGGATGGAAAAGAAAGAGGAAGTGATTAGACTCATGACCCATCGAATCTAAGAGGGGTTAAAACCAAAGGCTGATAGCACGTGGCGGATGTAGCTCCAGCTGAGCTTGTCGAAGGCTTTTGATAGATCAATATTCAAGAGCATACCAGGCTTTTTGATCTGCTTCAAAGAGTGAATAACTTCATGGGTAAGAATGATGTCGTCCAATATTTGACGGCCTTCAACGTACCCAGTCTGCTCGGAGGAGATGAGAAGAGGTAAGAGTGGCTTGAGCCGATTGGCAATGACCTTGGATATGATTTTGTACATGACGTTGCAGAGGGCGATGGGTCTGAATTTTTCCAGAGTGGTAGCATGGTCGACTTTGGGAATGAGGGCGATGAAGGTGGCATTGAGAGACGGGAGGAGCCAGTGCATGGTTCTGGACTCCTCTACTAAATGCCAGACCTCATTTTTTATCAGATCCCAGAAATGGTGGAAGAAGTAGGCTGTGAAGCCATCCGGTCCTGGAGCCTTTCCTTCTTTGTTCTGAGAGACAGCCTGTTCAACCTCCAAGAGTGATACCGGCCTAAGGAGAATCTGATTGTGCTCCTCCGTGATGAGTTTAGGGATGTGGGGAATGATCTTGTTGATCGTTGTCTGCCTGTCCATTCTTTATTCTTGCAGGACTGTTTGGAAGTGAGTTGTGAGTTCTGCTTCAATTGCCTGGTGTTCCTCTAACCGTTATCCTGCTTGGTTCTATAGGTAGTTGATGTTGTTGTAGATTCTGCGCGGAATGGTGGAGCGATGAAAGAATTTTGTGTTCCGCTCACCCTCCTTTAACCAGCGAATGCGAGATTTCTGCTTCCAGAATATTTCTTCCTGTTGTTGCCTTTCCTCCAGCTGCTTAAGAAGGTTTTGCTCTTTTAAAATCATCTCCTCAGTTTGACCCTCTTGAATGATGTGTGTCTGAAGCTCCTCCATTTCTTTTTCGAGCTGCTTTTGATGCTGAAAGATGTTACCGAAGGTGCAGTGGTTCCATCTTTTGATGTGAGTCTTGAGGTCCTTAAGGTGCTGCTGAAATTGATACATCTTGGAGCCTAGCGGCGGGATGAAGGCATTCCAAGCTGATTGAACCATGTCCCTGAAACCTATATGTGTGAGCCAGAAGTCTTCGAAGCGGAAAGGCATTTTGGATGTGTTTCCAGGTCTGGACCATTGTAAAGAGATGGGCCAGTGATCAGATCCGGCAAAAGGCAGGATAGAGGTGTGAAAATCGCCCCCAATGTGGATAGCATTATCAGACAGTAAAAAATGATCCAATTTGGAGGCTATTTGTTGAGGGCTAGCTCGTCTGTTGTTCCAGGTATGAATACCGTTGGCAAAGGGGATGTCGATCAGCCAATTGCGCTGAATGAACTCTTTGAAGTGAGTGCTGTCTCCTTCAAGTTTCGCCCGGCCTCCTCTTTTCTCTTCAAGATTTGTGATCATGTTGAAGTCGCCACCAAGTATCCATAGGGGGTGGTTTCTGCTGGAGTTGAGCACTTCTATTGTGTTCAGCAGAGCGATTTTCCTTTGTATGTCCTGTGGGAAATATACATTTGTGAAGTGACCATGCAAATTTGTGCCCAGAATGTGGAAGGTAGCTTGGATCAGGTTGTGGGCGGCGTGAGCATCGTTGATTGAGATTGACTGAGAGTCTCAGGCAATGGAAAGTCCGCCTGAGAATCCAGATGCATCGACAGCTATAGAGTTGCAGCACGGCCAGGCTCTTGTGAGGATGGGGCCAAGAGTGGAGCTTGTGCATTTAGTCTCCTGCAGAAAAATAACCTATGGATTTTCCAACTATATCAAGTTTTTAAGCATTCTGAACTTGGTGGGGCTGTTTAGACCCCTTATGTTCCAAGAAATGAGCTTCATTGAGAACTGTCTTCCAAAGGTTGAAAAAACTTGGTAAGCTTGGGATACCTACCAGATTCCACTAACATTTCTCCAATGAGGGTGGTCCTTTGTAGATCGGTTTTCCGTCCTCATTTTTTTGAATCCTTGAAGAGTTTCTTGGTATCCCACGGGCTTCCAACTTGGATTCCAAGGGCTTTTTGATGTTGCTGCACCCTAGTCAGGGCGACTGCCAAATTTTCTATCTGTTTTTCCGATATGGTGTCAAAGTCTTGCTTCCTGCAAGATTTTTCCAGAATATAGATGTCAAGCTCATCGATGTCCACCCCTTCAGGACCTTCCTCCATTAAACTTATATGGCTAATGGGCATTTCATAGGAGTCTAGTTCCATTTGGAGGGAGGAGGCTTGTCCTGAGGCAGAGGCATAGGAAGGCTTGGGAGGAAGGAGGAAAGCTTCAGGTGAAGGCACAGGCTGGTTCGAAGAGGCAGGGATATCAATGACCGGAGTCGAGACAGCCATGGGGGTAGGGATAGTCGTTAAACCCTTATTATTAGGAGCAGAAGGAGTAATTTGGGCAAGGATTTCGAAGCTATTTCTTGTGGAAGGAAGATTTCGGGCTTGAGGATTGGCTTTGGGTGCACTAGTAGAGGGCTTTTTGTTGTGACGCCTACGGGAATGGACTTTGGTGAAGCCATCGACATCAGGTCCAGGGGAGGCTTCCGAGGGCTTACTGGGTGAAGGATTGAGAGGGAAATCCCTAAAACGATGGCCGTGAGCATGACATTTACGGCATCTGAAGTGAACATGCTCGTAATCAATGGACTGTACCCATTCAAAGTCGTCATGATAGAGACTTACCGAGTCAGGGAGGACTTGCGCTAGATGCATGAAGATGCACAGTTGAGCATAGGAGGTGTATCGTCTTAACCTGGTCTCCTCCGCGATTTTGACAAATTCTCCTAGTTCGTTGCCGGTATCTCTTAAAGATTCCTCATCCCAGTACTCTAAAGGCAGCAAGTAGAGCCTGATCCAGACAGGCACCCAGTTGAGGTCCTCTTTGTCCGGATTGAAGCGCTCCACCCAGTCCCGGAGGTAGAGCCCTGAGGAGTTGAAGAAATACGGGCCTTCATCCATGATGCGAGACTTGTCCTCCAGGCAGGTGAAGATGGCTGTAAAGAAGCCTTTGGGTCCCAGCTGCAGCGTGATCTGTCCTTTTGGCTTCCATTTAGATTTGATACAGCCATGCAATGCCTTTTCCGTGGGCCAGAAACCCACAAATTTACCAATCAGTGCGTGGTCTTTCATATACTGGATCTGGGCATTGATTATGTGGCTTGGGAGTTTGATTTTTGGTCGATCTGCCGCTATTGGCTTGCAGGTTGCAGAGGTCACTTTTGGTGGGGCGGTGGTATCTGTTGTGTCCGGTTCTTTATCTATTTGCTCTTTATGTGTTTCTCCTTGCATTTGTGGCACTGTTGCCTGGCTCTTGGAGCTATTGTCCACGGCCGAGGCCTGTGCTTGCGCAGATGACGACCTTGGTACTTCAGCAGACTGTTTTTGAGTGACCGTATTCGTGACAGTGGGGGAGGCTCTGTGGGCCTCCCCCTGTGGCAGATCCATGAGACGCACGTCAGTGGACACACTTATGGTCAGGACTGTGGGTGTATGTAGCAGGTGCAGAGCTCTCTGAGGTGTAGCAGCACCGTAGCAGAAGCGTTGTGAACCCTAGCGGCATGTGAAGTAATGTTACAGTGTTATATATAATTTGTTTTTTTTTAAAACTCAAGTTTTGGATGGTTAAACTACATTTGGCATGTGATGTGAAGTAATGTTGTGTTAAATAATTTGTTTTGTTTCTAAAGTGTTATGGTTGAACTACATTTGGCATGTGAAGTAATGTTACTTGATACTTGATACTTGTCATCTATAATGTTTTGTTTTTAAAACTCAAGTTTTGGATGGTTGAACTACATTTGGCATGTGAAGTAATGCTGTGCTATAATTTTTTTTGTTTTTAAAACTTAATTTTTGGATGGTTGAAGTACATTTTGCATGTGAAGTAATGTTGTGATGTATATTGATTTTTTTCTTTTGAAAAACTCAAGTTTTGGATGGTTGAACTACATTTGTCATGTTAAGTAATGTTGTGTTATAATTTGTTTTATTTTAAAAAAAATAAGTTTTGGATGGTTGAACTACATTTGGAATGTGAAGTAATGTTTTGATCTATAATGTTTTGTTAAATTAAAACTTAAGCTTTGGATGGTTGATCTAAATTTGGCATGTGATATAATGTTAAATATTTTTATTAGATAGTTGAACTACAATTCGCATGGAATGTGAAGTAATGTTGTGATATAATCAAAAAGTTTTAAAACTCAAGTTTTGGATGGTTGAACTACATTTGGCAAGTGATTATGATATTATGTTTTGTTTTTAAAATTCAAGTTGTCATTTTCCAAAAACAAAAAAAATCACATGAATATATGTACATGTAGAAATGATTTTACACATATTTGAATATATATGTTAAAATGATTGAAGTAAAATACATACATACATATATATATATATATATATATATATAAACAATCATAAGATTCTAGGTCTTGTTAGATGTGTCAAACAATCATGAAATTTTAAGATTTGTTCTATAATGTATATATATCTAGTACGTGCAACATTTTTCATCAATGCACATAAAAAAGCTACTTGAATAGTTAATTCCATTCTAGAACATATATATCCAGTACTTCAACATTTTTCATCAATGCCAATAGAATTTAGCTACTTTCAAATCATTGCATTCTAGAACACATATATATTCAGTACGTGAAACATTTTTCATCAATGCACATAGTAAAACTAGTTGAACAGTTAATTTCATTCTAGAACATATATATGTCCAATACATGCAACATTTTTCATCAATGCACATAGAAAACCTACTTTCAGTTAATTGACTAGAATATGTATATATCTATTACATGCAACATTTTTTATCAATGCACATAGAAAAATTACTTTTAGTTAATCGCATTCTAGAACATATATATCAAGTACTTGCAACATTTCTCATTAATGCAGATAGAAAAGCTACTTTAAGTTTTAATTACATTCTATAATATATATATATATATATATATATATATATATCCAATACTTCTAGAACATATATATCCAGTACTTGCAACATCTTTCATTAATGCACATAGAAAACGTACTTTCAGTTAATTACATTCTAGAACACACACACACAGACACATATATCCAATCCATGCGATATTTTTCATCAGTGCATCTATAGAAAAGCTACTTTGAGTTGATACTAGTGTGCATTTACCAAAACAATGTACATGTGCAAACACTTGCACAGATAACATAACAAGGAAACTCAATTTTTAGTTGATTTCTCGAAGTTCTAAAACATGAATCCAAAGAGAAGAAATTTTTGGGGACTTCACTCAAAAAAATTCCAATGGAATGCCATCTTTAATGATCTGTTCATGATCGGATTTTGACATTTTCCATTTCTTAATTTTAGTTTTTTTCCTTGATTGAACCTCTATCAACTTTATGTGTGTTGCACACACCAACTAACTATATTGATAACTTATGATATTAGGTTCATAGTCTTAAAAGTAAACAAAATCCCCACTTTGATTAGTTTGTCTGAAAAAATAACCTTTCAGCATAATATATCCTCTTTCATATGGAAACCCATGATCATTATAGTTTTATAATAATTTATTTTCTCTTTCAGTGCAATGCATAAAATAATACTTCACATTTTCATCATTGTCAGTAGGTGCAATTACAGCAAAAACATCTCCTGCACAATGAAACAAACTTAACAAATTTATGTATTTAAATTTATTTCTAGATCTCTATCATTTGAAAGCAATTCAAATGTTACCTTCTCTAACGAGATTAGAAACTAGATCACCATCATATGATATTGTAGTCTCCTTTGATTTCATTTCTTCAAAAATTGTGACGAACATTTTCCCCTTTGTATTTAGCTCTATATGTTTCCAATATTTTACATACATTTTTTTTCACAAACGTCATTAGATTCTGTGTTGCCTATGCAAACATGAAAAAAAAAATATTTTATTTTATCCAATGCAAACACATTTGTGGACAATGTTTTTTTAATTCAATGCAGTTTTTGAGTCCCTTTTATTGTTTCAACATCATTTCCAATTGATCTATCTTCATATTTGATCTCAATATTTCAAAAAAAACATATATATGGAAAATTCAAGGAAGAATGTAAATATGATATCAAAATACCATCAAAGATAATCATTGTGATAAATGTACACTATTTAAAATTAGATATACAATAAAAATTAAATTGAATGTACCTTTTCACTTCCCTTGATCAATTAGTCTCATGGCTTAGAGAAACGATGCACCATTGAACAACTTCTTTAGCATCCACAAGTCGGTTTTCAAATAGGTTCAGTTGATATCTTCAAAGTGCTCGTTTTATGCATGCCCCTACACCGTCATGTTGTCCTTATCCATGGACAGTCTCAAAGAAATTACAACAATTTTTAATGCATGTTTTCTTATGAAGAAAACATAACCAAAAGAATGATCATGAAGATTTGAATTGACCTACAAATCCATCTTACCATATCCAATGTTCATTGAATTTTATTCCATAACTTTTTAAGGAGTCATAAATCATTCAAAAACAATGTTGTACAAAATAGGTATCATGTGTACGATTGTCGTTGACATGAAAGTGATATTCTTTAATAACATGTCAATTTTCACTGGTGCTTTCTATATGATCAATGTTTTGTTCAACATGTCTATATAGAATATGGACAAGCATGGATACTTGGTCAGAATGATAAAATTCACTCTGATTTTCTTTTTGTGGAACAAATGTGTAGTTTTATGCAAAATAAATTACTGACAAAATGGTCCGTACTGGAAAAATTCATGGGATTTTTTGAACTGAAAGTCTTGCCATCGAGCTCTACGGGAATGCTTGGTGTATTTATAAATTTCTTCCTCAAACATTCTCCAAAAATCTATCACAAAAGTTTCTTCTTCTTGTAATTCAATTATTTTATCTCTATTTGAACCTTGAATCGATGTATGGATATATTCATATCTCTTTGATTTTACTTTCATGTTGCACAAAGATTAATAATTTATATCAGTACGATATTTGTTTTCAAATTTAGTCAAATTTCCACAATCATCGCATTTTCTACCACCAAGACATTTATTTTGGTAAAATAATTCATAGCTCTCTCTTTCACATAGAATTTGAGATATGAAATCACAGATAGTGGAAGGAGGAGGTGAATATTTCCAAAATTTTCTACCAAAATTAAGTAATGTGTCATAATATAACAGGAATTCCACATGATAACGACAACAACAAGCATCGCATATGGTGATAGTTTTTACATACCATGGTTTTTGTTGAACAAAAGCACTGATTGAGACATGAATTTCATGATTCTCTTCTTTGAACTTATTGAACAACTCTATCTGAGTGGTTTCCAAGAAATTTTTTTCATGTTCTTCGTATTGATTTCATGATATTCTTCTTCGCATCACATCTCTTGCATTTGGCGAAACAGGTGAATTTTTTTTCCAATATTCATATATTATTTTTTTAACATTTTCTGCAAATCTATATTTGTATGGTTGCCTACAAATAACTCTCCAGCAAGCGAGTTCATCATTTACAACTATTTGCAACCAAAATTTCCTATGTTTATGCAAAGTTTTTCGTGAGGTTCGTAATGCTCGTGCCATAGATTTTACCAAGAAATTCTCTTTAGTACTTGATGAAACCACTGCCATATGTATTTCTCTATGTACAACTGAAACATTTTTTTGTATAGATCTTCTAATTGAATTTATAGCACTATTTATATTTTGTATCACATTTTCCTTTACTTTTTTTATCTTTTATTGATTTTCGAATACCCAATAAAGTCGTAGCTTCTTTTAATTTCCTTAATGATAGGTGACCTTTCAATGTTTAGGCTTGAACTTTCATATTTTACTTTATGAAGTACGTATCAAAAATGCGCTTAACATGATATTGTATAACATTTTCATCTCTTTTATCTCCATATGTGTGAGTGTCAACATTTTCTAACATCTCATCATCGACATTGATTTCATCTGTACATATTCGAATGAATAAAACATAATAAGTTTACATATTCAATAAATAACTAAATTAATAAATATGTATAATTTCAATAATACATGGATGTGTTCAACACACACACACACACACACACACATATATATAGACATACCTTGTGATTCCATTTCTTCACTTGAATTTCTTTCAACATTTTCACCATCTTCAATCATTGGTTCAATATCTCTTTCAAAATTTTGTATCTCATCATCAATATTTTGAGGAATATCTCTCTCTGTTTATATTGCAAAATATTTTCAAATTAGTTCATCAAATAAAAATTAAGATTGAACTCATTTTACACTAGGAAAATTTTAAATATCAAATTCATAATATTTACATTTACATAGCTACTTCAACTTCTAGTTGAGGCTGATTTTCCCTTTCAATATTTGAGAGTTCTTCTCTCTTTATTTTGTGATATTCTCTCACCTCTTCTCTACATTCCTTAGGGTCTCCTTTTTAATCATATTTTCTTGCGCGATTCCTTCAATTTCCCATGATAATAGAGTATGAAGTTCAAAAAATTTCCTTAAAAAATTTAGAAAAAAAATCAATTATAAAAAACATCACAAAAGATGTAATTTAAAAAAATCTCATTTTAAAAATTTTGCAAAAAATATATACCTCAATCCAAAACACTTTGAAAAATTCTAGAAAAAATGGTCTTATAAAAACGAAACGGAGCTCAAAATATTTCCTCCCAAGCCCTGCAAAAATTGTTCATTTAAAAAGTTAGACAAAAACCCATTTTGAAAAATCATTATAAAATGTTTACTTCAACCGAAAATACGTACTCTAAAAAAATGTCATTTCAAAAAATACCTCCAAAAAATGTCCATTGAAAATTAATTCCAACTTCTTAAAAAATGCCACTTTAAAAAATACTTCAAAAAAGCCTCTAAAAAAATATCTCTTTAAAAAATACATCCAAAAAATGTCCTTTGAATATGAAGCCTAAAAGGAGTCCTTTCGAAATTAATCCTAAAAAGAGTCCTTGGAAAATTAAGCTCAAAACCTCTAAAAACAATGAAAATTAAGCCCAAAACCTCTAAAATAATGAAAATTAAGCCCAAATCCTCTAAAAACAAAATACCTTAAAAAAATGAAGCCCAAAAAACATCCAAAAAGTGTATCGCATACCACCAAGAAATTTCCTTTGAATGTACCTCCATGAAAATTACTTAAACCCAAAACAATCCTTTGCAAAAATTTCCTTTGAATGTACCTCCAAGAAAATTCCTTGAACCCAAAACAATCCTTTCCGAAAATTTCCTTTGAATGTACCTCCAAGAAAATTCCTTAAATCCAAAACAATTCTTTGCAAAATCAGACCAAGACCTTTGCAAAATGAGACCAAATGTGAAAAATTATGTGAAAATAATGAATGCTTTTACATCAATTGATATTGTTGCAAAATGTTTTTTTGGAGTGGATTCGTTGTATTTTCCGGCCGATGGAAAGTTAAATAAAAATTCAGCTGAACTTTAATAAAAAAATTTGGCCAAAATTTTATGCCGTTAGACTTGATGAGCCGTCGGCACAAAAGACAATTCAACCAAACTTTTTTTAAGAGTTCGGCCAAACTAACATGTCTGCAATTACGTAGAGCCAAGCTCTGAATACATATCTTCAACTTTGGACAGATTAAACTCCATGAAACATTCATAATTAACTGTTGGAATCAGGACAAGCATTTTCAAAATTCAATCTACTTTCAGGAATATAACTTTTATGTAATTTCATAAATATTTACTAAATTTAACTAATTTTGTAATAAAACGGGTGCAAACAATTTCTGAAGGACATTATGATTCAGTGGAATAAATATTCCTTATCTTCCAAAATACACTGTAAAAAAAATTGAAAAAATTATGGTGCATTACATTGGTCCGTCATCTGTAATGGGTAGTTTTTATATTTTTAGTTTATAACTTATATGTTAAGAAAGTTCGTGCGTCGTGAAACATATTCAAAATATGCATTTTTTTTATATTGGATCAGTTCAAAAAATTCTAGTAATTATGATATGCATCAGTTGGCTTTGTAAATATAACGAAATCGAAGTAGACTCTGTCTAGATTGTTACAACACATTTTTTTTCTCAAAAATAGAAAGTTTCAAAGAATACAACAATGTGTATTAACATGACTTCTTATGAACCCTTTGATTGTTAGAAAAAACACACTCAAATAAACACTAAGGTGACATATCAAATGTGTGTAAAAAAATTCCGAAAAATAATTAATAGAAAGCTAATAAAATTTCTGACAACTTTTATTTTTATCGCAAAATGAAATTCTAAACAAAAAAATTGTTTTGGCTTGCAGAAAGTGGAAGAATAGAAAAAAATGAAATTTTTTTCTCAAAAAAGGGCAAATAGTGTGTTTATTATTTGGGTTTATAATATTCATCCATTGGGTTTAATATTATTTCATTGGGCTCAAATTTCCTTGGGTGGTCCACCATGTGTGTTTATAATATTAATCCATTATTTTTATTAATCCCTTAGGTTTATAATACTAATCCCTTGAATTTTTTTTTTCTAAGTATGTCTAAATATATTTATATGGTACAAAATATTATATGTCAAGATTTTCCTGCCGAAACTGCAAAAGTAGCCAACTTGGCAGGAAGTATGTTCAAAATAGAAAAATTTGGACTACCCCTATTCGGGGAACCAATCCCGAGATTAAGCCAGTTCCAAGTATCAGTGCTACCCCAACTGGGGAAACCATCATACAATTTAGTTAAACAAAATTTAAACATATTGTGCATACAAAAGTAAAGAAAAAAAGTAGTATTGAAATTGTTACTAGTAGAGAAGGGAGATCTCATGGTGCTAGTCGTGTCCCGACTTGTGATTCTTCATATCTTCTAGAGGTGGCTCTTCCACAATGCAGCAGTCATAGTCATATGAGGAATCACCATCCTGATTTGACATATCGGCAGTCGGTTCAATTGTTGTTGCAGAGCACATTCCCTAAGCTGCGATGTTGTCATCTTTGGCTGAGATGTCACCACATTCGTTTTCCAGGGAGTGCTCAACAGTTTTGGTGGGGAGAGCTTATGTCTTTCTGTGGAGATGAGAGTGGGATGGCATAAAAGTAGACTTCAAAAAAAACTTCCAAGAGCTCGAGGTGGAGGGGACATCCAGGAGGCATAGCGAGAAGAGGGTCGAGACCTAGTGCAAATTCGGGGCCTCCATAGAATTCACATTGACTGTGCATTCCACCGGTCCAGAGCCTTCATTGCACAAGGAGGTAGAGATATTATCATCTGGGGAGGCGGAATCATCATCGTGAAGAGGATGAGGTGGGCGAGAGGGTTGGCCCCGTTCTCGATCCTCGTGGCACCATATCCTTTTTCTGCACGGCATGGAGTCATTTGAAGGCACAAGTGCGAAGGGGAAGTAGACAGGCTTGCGGAGGGAGAGGAGGCAGGAGACATCCAACTGAAGAGTTGGTCGAGTGGAGGACTGAGTGGCTGATAGATTAGAGTGATGGAAAAATAAAGGATGAAGGCTAGAGGTCTCAGTGCAATGGCGAATGGAGGGTTGCAGAAACAAATTCAAATGGACAAAAAACCGACAAGGAGAGGCGGCAGTGAATAAATCGCCTCAATCCATGAAGAATCGAAAACGGTGGCGACGAGGACATATAAGGAGGCCATAATTAAGGCTCTACAAGGATAGAGTGATGGCGCCAGACTTCTACCTATGGGAATTAATAGCCCAGCCATGGGAGCCATGTGAGGCCATGTGGCCCTGACGGCTGCCACGCGGAGGAACTACATATCTGTGCGAAGTGAACACCTGCATCATGGAAATCCCTTGGATTTATTAATATGTCGAGTTTATAATATTAATCCCTTGGTTTTATAAGAAATCGTGGTGCTATCATGGTCAACCATGGTGCTACATCACACCTTGAAAAAAATTACCTCAATATGAAAATAAACCATGGTTAACAATAGCACAATGTCACATTGTGAGAAATATTATTGTTGCATTTGGTTGAATGTTATTCCCTAGGGTTTATAATCCATTGGGTTTTTAGTAGTATTTCCTTGTGATTAATAATCTCTTTGCTTTAAAATATCAATCATGTTGAACAATGGTCAATCATAGTCAACCATAGTCAGCGAAGGTCAATATTTTTCAACCATCGTCAATCTTGGCCAACCATCACGAACCACATCCAATCGTGCTATGTTAAATCAATCATGGTCAACCACGGTCCAATGTTGCATGTTAACAAAAGTTTTGTCAATATCAAAAAAAACGTGTAAACCACAATTCAACATCATATTGCGACAAATATTATGTCGATATCACAATAAATAATGATAAAACATGGTCGACCATCATCCTATGTCACATTTTGAAAAGGATTGTCTCAATATGAAAATTAAATGTGGTAAACCATGTTTACATTAGGTTTATAATATTTATTTTTTGGTATTGATAAATTTCGTTTATAATATTCATCCCTTGGGTTTAATATTATTGACTTGGGTTCATAATACCTTGGAGCTTTAAGCCCTAAGGGAATTTATAGTTAACCATAGTCAATGATGTTTATTTTAGCCAACCATGATTATTTTAGGGTATATAATATTTATTTTAGGGTTTATATACCATAGGTTTATAATATTAGTCCTTTTGGTTTAATATTATTCCCCTGGGTTTATGAAACATTGAGGTTTTAGAATTAATTCCTTCAGTTTATTATTCCTTTCGATTTATAATTTAAATCCTTGGTTTTATTAATCTAAGGGTTCATATTCCTTGGGTATAATATTATTGTTAGGGTTTATGACATTAATCCTAGGGTTTAATATAAATCGCTTCGGGTTTTAATCATTTTCAATGATGGTCAACAATGGTCCAATGTCACATTATGACAAATATTGTTTCAATTTCAAAATAAACCATGGTCTACCATGGTAAAGCATGGTATAACATTGCATTGTGACAAATATTATCTCAATATGATAACAAACCATGGTCAACCATATCTATTTTAGGGTTATAATATTTATCTTTGGTTTTATATACCTTGCGTTTATAATATATATCCGTTGGGTTTAATATTATTCCCTTGGTTTTATAATAATTATAAAACATGGCCGACCATCATCCTACGTCGCATTGTCACATGGACTGTCTCAATATCAAAATCAACCATGAGCAACCATGTTTATTTTAGGCTTTATAATATCTATCTTTGGGTATTTATAAATTGGTTTTATAATATTCATCCCTTTGGTTTAATATTATCTTCTTTGGTTCATATTCCCTTGGGGTTTTAAACCCCAAGGGACTTTATAGTTGACCATAGTCAACCATGTTTATTTTAAGGTTTATAATACTTATTTTATGGTTTATATACCTTAGGTTTATAACATTAACTCCTTTTATTTAATATTATTCACTTGGGTTTATAAAATATTTAGGTTTTAGAATTAATTCCCTTGGTTTATTACTCCCCTCGGTTTATAATATTAATCCCTTGGTTTTATTAATCTAAGGGTTCATATTCCTAAGGTATAATATTATTCATAGGGTTTATAGTATTAATCATAGGGTTTAATAGCAATCCCTTGGGTTTATAATCATGGTAAACGATGGTCAACCATTCTCCAATGTCACATTATGACAAAAAATTTCTCAATATGAAAATCAACCAAGGTCGAGCATCACATTGTGACAAAGATTGTCTCAATATGAAAATCAACCATGGTCAACCATCGTCGACCATGCCGATTTTAGGGTTATAATATTCATCTTTTGGATTATATACATTGGGTTTATACTATTTATCTAGTGGGTTTAATATTACTCCCTTGGGTTTATAATAATGGTCAAACAGGGTCGACCATCACCCTAAATCGCATTGTGGCAAGGATTGTCTCAATATGATAATCAACATAAGGAAACCATGTTTATTTTAGGGTTTATAATATTTATCTTTCAGTATTTATAAATTATGTTTATAATATGTATCCCTTTGGCTTAATATTATTGCCTTGGGTTCATTGACCCTTGGGGTTTTAAATCCTATGGGACTTTATAGTTAACCATAGTGAACCATGTTCATTTTAGTCAACCATGTTTATTATAGGGTTTATAGTATTTATTTTAGGGTTTATATATCTTGGATTTAAATATTAATCCCTTGGGTTTAATATTATTCCCTTGGATTTATAAAACATTGGGTTTTAGATTTAATTCCTTGGTTTTACTATTCCTTTGGGTTTATAATACCAATCCCTTTGTTTTATTAATGTAAGGGTTCATATTTCTATGCTATACTTTTATTTATAGTGTTTAAAATAATAGTCATAGGGTTTAATATAGATCTATTGGGTTTATAATCATGGTCAACCATGGTCAACCATGGTCCAATGACATAGTATGTCAAAAATTGTCTCAATATGAAATCAAACATGGTCTACCATGGTAAACCATGGCCCAACATCACATTGTGACAAAGATTGTCTTAATATGAAAATAAAACATGGTAAACCATGGTCAACCATGTTTTTTTAGGGCTTATATACCTTGGGTTTATAATATTTATCCATTGGGTTTAATATTACTCCATTGGGTTCATAATTCCTTGGGTTTATTATTCCCTTTTGTTTATAGTGTCAATCCCTTGGGTTTATTAATATAATGGTTCTTATTCCTAGGGTTTAATTTTATTCATAGGGTGTATAATATTAATCTTTGGGTATAATATAAATCCCCTTAGTTTATAATCATGGTAAATTATGGTCCACCATCACAATGTGACAAATATTTTTTAATATAAGAAGCAACCATGTTCTAACGTTGCGTTGCATTGTGACAAAGGTAGTTTACATATGAAAATCAATCATGGTCAACCACGGTCAACCATGGTGCAACATGGCATTGTGACAAAGATTGTCTCAATATGAAAATCAACCATGGTCAACCATGAAAATTCTAGGGTTTACAATATTTATCTCAATGTTTATATACCTTGGATTTATAATATCAATCTCTTAGGTGTAATATTATTCGATTGGGTTTATAATCCCTTGCGTTTTTAATATTAATCTCTCAGGTTTATTATTCTCGTGGGTTCATAATATCAATCCCTTCGATTCATTAATCTTAGTGTTCATATCCCTAGGGTGTAATATAATTCATAGGGTTTATAATAATCTTTGGATTTAATATAATCCCTTAGCTTTAATTAATTAACTATAACTAATATCAATTTAAAAAAATGATATTTTAGATTTTTTAATAAACAAAATTAATAATAAATTAGTTGTTGTTAGTTAAATAATTAATTGACTATTATTATTTAATTAATTATTATTACTACTTAATAATAATTAATTAATTAATATTAGTAATGTATTCTTAAATTAACATTATTATTATTATTATTATTATTAAATAATATGAATTATAATAAAACAATATTTATATTTTTTTAATAAAAAAATAAGAATAATAATAATTAATTAATTAATTATTAATGATTAATATTACTAATTAATTAGTATTACTATTTATTAACTAATAATAATATTATCTTTAATTAACAATATAACTAATAATAGTAATCCTAATAATGAGTAATAACCATAATTATTTTAAAATGATTATCATAATAATTTATTGACATTATAAATAATTATTAATTATAATAATAATAATATTTATATTATAATAGTTATTTTTTAATATTACTACTACTTTTATTATTATATATTTATTAATATGAATATTAATTTTATGATTAATATTGAATTTATACCATTAATGCTAATTAGTGTTTTTCAATCACATTTACTAATATGATTGGGTTAACTATCCTTAAGGTTTTTTAATATCTTGGGTTTATAATATTAATAATCTTGTGGATTTAAAATATCAATCCCCTTGGTTTAAAAATTAAAACCTCGATTTATAGACCCCTGGCATTTTAAATATTGATCACTTACATTCATAATATTTATTCCTTAGGATTACTAATTCCTTGGGTTTTATAATATTAAACCCTAGGATGATTAGTCCCTTGGGCTTATAATATTAATATTTCATTGGGTTTATAGTTTATTCGCTCAAGTCTATATTATTAATAACCACTTGGGTTTATTAACTGTTTGAGTTTAAAATAATAATTCCTAGGCTTTATTAACTCCTTAGCTTTTTAATATCTATCCATTGGGTGTGTTGATCCCTTGGGTTTATAATATTTATCCCTTGGGTTTACTAATTCGTCGGGTTTATAATATTAATGATCCCATAGCTTTGTTAATCCCTACGGGTTTTAATGTTAATTGTTAGGGTTATTAATAATCTCATGAGTTTATTAATCCCTTGAGTTTAAAATGTTAATTGCTAGGTTTATTAACCCCACGTGTTTTTAATATTTATTTCTTGGGTTGCTTTATCCTTCAGGTTTTTAATATTTATCTATTGGGTTTACTAATTCATTAGGTTTATAATATTAAACGATCAGATTTATTTGTCTCTTTGGTTTATAATATTAATAATTCCTTTGGTTTATAATTTAATCCCTTCGGTCTATTAATCCATTGGGTTTAAAATATTAATTCCTTGAGATTATTAATATCTCGGAATCAATATTTAAAATACAAAAGATTAATAAACTCTACGAATTAATAAGCAATGAAGTGTAATATATGAGAATCTAAACCCTATATTTTTTAATACTAAACCCTAAAGTTTAAATTTTATAATATATATATATCTATATCTATATCTATATCTATATCTATATCTATATCTATATCTATATCTATATCTATATATCTATATATATATATATATATATATATATATATATATATATATATATTATTATTATATTATATTAAATTGTAATACCCCCAATTTCTGTGTTGAATTTGAAAAATTAGACATGTGAACTTTAAGTCCTAAGGGGAGTGGACCCCAAAGGATAAGTATGGTGTGAATGTATTTGAATATTTAATTTGAGGAAATAAATAAATTGATTTTGCATTTTGACCAAGAAGAGAATTAGAGATCACTTGCCAAATCCATGAGGATGGATAAGGCAACAAATCGCCACAATCTTTCAAAAATCCTTGAAAGAAATTAATTTAGATTTTGAGGAGGAATCTAAATTTCCCCAATGAAGAGGAAAGTAGTTGGGAAGAGGTGAGAAAAAGCTGGAAAAGCTGAGGAAAAGCATAAAACAGCTTTAAAGAGTCCCTACATGGGAAGCCTAGGCTAAACAGGAAAGAAAGCATCCTGCTAATGCCGGGAGCGCGGAAATTAGAAAGCAATGGATGGAGTGCAGACTTAAATAAAAGAGCAACAAGAGAATCGAGAGGTGGGTGTCTTGGAAGGTGATCTCGGCTCGGGGGTGAGTTCTGGGGAGACAAAGAGGACTCTAAGGTTGGAGGAGTTGGTCATTTTCAATTGTGGTATGTTATGAAATTCTTGTTACTTTGTTTTATGATAGTATGAATTGGCTACATATAAAATCGAATTTTACTGATATGAGTGATTTTTAGTACTACATTTACCAGAGTCCATCCTAAGGCTTTCACCTTCCAGATTCCGGTTAGTTGTAGAACATATATCCATAGAGTAGAAACCCCAGAATTTCTAAACCGAAGTCGGTTTAAATCTGAAGTTACTTTGTCTCCACAGATAATTAAATGTTTTCTTATCTTATGTAGATACAAGGTGATATTCTATGCTCATAAGTATAGTAGAAAATATTGTAGCAGAACTGAAGTAAAGAAAGTAAAGACATCAGAATATGAAATTCAAAATTCTTCTAGATAAAAAGTAATTCTACTCTACAGTACTACTATAGCATTCATAACAATTATATGGGAGTATTCTAGCACTTATAGCCTTTATGGAGTCTATTGAAATTTAAATTCACCTCTAACCCTTGAAATAAATGGTATGGCTATGGATTAAATCTATGATTAATGAACATCATCAAATGAACTATTGAATACATGTATAGGCATTTAACAAAAATACATATATGTTAACAAGAATCAAGATCTAGCGCAATTAGGTCTTTTTAACCTCGACTATAAATGAGCTATACACATAAATGAAACATATATGTCAAAAGGGAGATAGGAATACGAATATATATAAAAACCATATATGTTAATAGGAACCATAAATACAAATCATATATATATATAAAAACCATATATGTTAAAAGGAACCATAAATACGAATCATATATATATATATGAATAATATATGTCACAAGGGAAAAATAAATACGAATCATATATATATGTGAATAATATATGTCACAAGGGAACAATAAAATACGAATCAATGGTGTTAAAGGTAATGTATATATGATTCTTACAGCCAATTAAATGAGTGCATAGTCAAACTACATTAATATGGAGTGACTAATTAAAACAATACTTCTTTGGCCTCTGTCAATGAGTCCCTCAGACCGTAACGACGTTGTAAACCACGGCCATTGGGGATCTGTTAATGTGAAATGAAACGAACAGTGGGGAAGGATACAACGATAATACGATGTATAAATACCCGTCGCTAACCATAATCATTACAAGACCGCGTGGAGATTTTCACAGTTCTAACAAAAACTATTACGAGACCGCGTGTAATATATGAAGGGCTGACTATATGATTCACACTGTATATTAACTTCGATGCAAAGTAATTGGGTTTCTTTACTATGCAGTAAGATATAGCGTTAAAATACCATAGAATACGAAATTCTTACCTCCGTTCGCGAAGAACGTTGCCATTATTAAACCTATCTGACCACAGAATCAAGTCGCGTTAGTGCACAAAAAATATTGATGGGAGAGTTCGATTCATTAGCCGTTCTGCCAGTAAAACGAAACGAAACAAATTGAAATATATGGAGGCGCATCGACGCTTACAACAGAAAAATAGAGAAATGCATACGCGGTGTAAAGAAACGAGATCGCCTATGTATTAAGTATGGACGCAAAGAAACCCAACTAACCAGCTAGGGTTACATCATAACAGTTTAGAAAAATTGGATAAAGCAAACATAGCGTCACAGGAGATTAAGTCGAAGCTGAATAAACGCCAGAGAACCGGCTAGGTCTCTAGCCTGAGATGCCGACGCGTTGTCCTCTCTGCGAAACACAATCTGAAAAGAATGAGATACTGTATTCTCTACTAACCCCCGAAGAAAATAAACAAGTCTAAGAACGTGAGGGAGATAACAGCAATGGGATTCAGAGATATAAAGGAATCACGAATTAAAGTGATGAAACCCTGTATGGAGACCAACAACAAACCAGAAATGATGAATTGTAGCCGCAACCAAACCCGATCATACCCTCAACCACCGGCGAAGAGAGTGGGAAAATACAACGATTCTGCACCCAGAAATAATAGGAAAGATCGGATGAACCCAAACTGCGCAAGAGCTTCGACTTAAAAGAAATTCTTGTAACCCTAATTCCACTACCCCAGAAAGATCAGAGAATCCCCAGGTTGAGTGCGGAAATTCGGCCACGTCGACAGGCTCGTACCAGGCGACATTAAGGCGCGCAGTGGGGGTATGGAGAAGCTACGCCCTGCATGCACAGGAATAGAGTACTAAACCTAGAATTGTAATTCTCCGAGGCAGGACTCAGCTCTCACAGTACATGGGTGAGCCGACCTGTCAAATAGCAGAACCACCCGTCAAACTCATGCTAGGTATGAGACGAAATGCGCCGGCAGTCGGTACTCTCTTCTCTGGAGCGAGACGCCAGCTCTGTCTGCAGAGCAAATTTCATACGTTAAACACAGTGTAACATGTATACTACGCTCCAGAAACAGTACGCATGAGTCCGCCAAAATGCCTGCATTGGTTCAAAACCGTAATCATGAAAAACCCGCCGAAAGATGCACCAGATTGTATATGATTTCAGCATCGCCGATATGCATACCGGAATATCATTACTTTCAATGCTATTGGCATAAGTATGAACAAATAATAATAAGTTAGGCCGTGAAGAATCCGGCCAATACCTACAAGTAAACAATACAAAAATGGGTACGTTAGGTTTAGAAAAGTCCCGAAAATCATGAGTCGCAGAGTAAACCTGAATATGTAATTATACCCAGATTTTGAGCGCTCAAGGCGTGATTATGGTAGGGTGCGTGAATATAATTATAGCTTCATGGATACATATACAGATTAAACTAAAGGCAGGTTATGTAATTTATATATCATTGAGAATTCAGTTTATTTTCCACGCGTAGTTTTATATATTACATGATTATACATGCGTAAGGATCCAATGAAAATATTAAAGGGGTTAATTTAATTATATGTAATATAAATATAGTGGCGCTTCCAATTATTTATACAAAAGGTTGGACCTATATATGTTATATATATAAATATAGGTGCTATATATATATACATATATATGCTCATTAAATTAATATTGCCAAAGGCTATATATGCAAGCAGTATATGTGGTATATATATATAATGACATCTATGTATACATATATATGTGGATTTAATGATATTAACAAGAGGGGTGTTATCTCTATATATATGTGGATCCATAGATATATGTGTATAATCTATAGGGGATTCAAAAATATATGTGTTGAATATATATATATATATGTGAGGAGAGGTTATTGAAACATATGTATGTTCATATAATCTATGATTTTATTAAGTCTAGAAAAAAAAAACACATCCCATGATAATGTAAAGTGGTATGGAAGTTACATACATATATGTGGTTGAAAATAATACAGGTGGAATGTTCATTATTCTTATGAAGATAGAGATGCTAAATGGTTAGAGGACACTTTATCAGGAGGTAACTAAAGTTAAAATGTTGCAGTCCTTATTCAAATAACTAGGTGAATATAGAGAAAACCCCAGTATATCGGGGAAAGTAGAGAAAAAAAAAAAAATTCGTTACTGGAGGT